>CM076990.1:10852500-12102500 GCA_039090855.1 Macrothele yani | reverse complement strand
CTCTGACATATTCAACATTGTAGAAAGCGGTGCACATACAGATGCAAAGATATATTGTTTTTCTATTGTTACATTATCTGCCTTGAAATATGTTCTACTTTTATCATGAGTATCCTTTCGATCCTTTCGACGACCCCACCTACTGGCCTTCTGGGTCAACTGCCCCTCTCTTCTGTACCTCCTTATTTACGCTTCTTGTGAGAATTGAACAAACCTGGTATAACCACCTTTTTTCTACAGGGAATTATCATAATATTTGACAACAATTGTAAAATGAATTTAGGCAACATTGCTCACTTACTCTCGTCCTGAAGTATTTCAAATATAATGTTTACACGTCTCCCATTTGTCCTAAAAATTTCAAAAGCTTTTTTTTTTTTTTTATTAACTTTGTTCGCACTGTTAAGTAGCATAACGTAAGTCTTTTTCGTGTGCAAGATTGGTGTTACGCTATGTCTAAAACCGTGACTAAGGAAATGTTAAACTGAATTAGGATACGATGCAATAGTTCCTAATTAAGCTTTTACGGCCAAACAAAACATATACAGAAGCCAAACTCACGATAACCTTTTATTGATCCAGCAACTATTGATGATCAAACAAATATCTTCGCTCTTTCCACGTTTATAAGTGAGTCACGGAAAAATTCTCATTGGCCGCCACCGGGAGTCGAACCCAGGATCTTCCAGTTACGCGCCGGATATGCTTCCGCTACACCACAGCGGCCTCGAATTCCTCCAGACTCACACACGCTGCCAAGCCAATTTTAGCAGGTTGCTTCTTGGAGCCCCGCACAATGCTGGGAATTCTGTGGTGTAGCGGAAGCATATCCGGCGCGTAACTGGAAGACCCTGGGTTCGACTCCCGGTGGCGGCCAATGAGAATTTTTCCGGGACTTACTTATAAACATGGAAAGAGCGTAGATATTTGTTTGATGTTCCTGTTCCATGTTAAATGTCTGTATTGATTATTCATTCGCCTTCTAATTATTTCTTCAGTTGCTGCTTACCATATTTGGTGAATTCCCAGCATTGTGCGGGGCTCCAAGAAGCAACCTGCCAAAATTGGCTTGGCAGTTAGCGTGTGTGAGTCTGGAGGAATTCGAGGCCGCTGTGGTGTAGCGGAAGCATATCCGGCGCGTAACTGGAAGACCCTGGGTTCGACTCCCGGTGGCGGCCAATGAGCATTTTTCTGTGACCTACTTATAAACGTGGAAAGAACGAAGATATTTGTTTGATGTTCCTGGTTCACGTTAAATGTCTGTATTAACTATTGATAAAATTCACAATATAGCATTGCGAGTTTTATACTTCGCATATAATACCTTAATTATCTATCGTATAATCTAGCTTAACAACGATCGAACACACACACACTAAGCAACTGCTATATTGTCCTTTTTATCTAACGTTCTTATCACATTCATACGTCACTCTCTCTGACCTCAAAAGTGTTGCCAACCTTATTCATATGAGAGAAAAGATATCACGTTAAGGTTGGAAAGTGCAAAAGAAAACAAACTCAAATTTACATAGGAAAATGAACTAGAAATGAAAGTTAAATTTGAATATACGTCACAGTAGATAGAACTTGGCTAACTATATGGTTTATCGCACAACGGTGAGGATTAAGTTTTCACCAGTTTGCGTTTAACTGATGCAAATTTCGTCATACGAAATAACCGGCGGTTACTGGAGAATTTATTTAATGGATGTGAAGATGTGAGAAGGTTTACCTGCATCTAGGCTTGTTAGATACAACGGCGTCGAAAATCTGTTAGCATTGAAACCTTTTAAAAGAGGAATTTAATCTGCGGCGTTCCTGTCTCCGAAGTCGTCGGTGTCGCAGATGTTTAGTTCAGAATTATAACTGAAGCAGCAACGAGCTTTCCAACAATCGATTAAACTGCGCCGACAGGTGCCTTAGGGGGACTCGAGTTACCTGCAATTCCACGCTCTGTAAAAAGAACAGCATTAACTTCCACACCCAAAAATCCATTGTGCCTTAATGATCCGTTAAAACTTTGCGGCGAATCTAAGGCGCCTAAAAGTTCTGAAGGAAAAAGAGCAAACATTTTTTTTTACAGCCTTCAACCACGAAAGACTTTCTGGAAACTACTGCTGATGTTCACACATTTTTAGAACGATTTTCGAGCAATAAAATTAATGTTCAAATTAATTATTTTTCTTTCTTAAATGTTCTGACAGCCTTCTATGTTGACTAAACCTACATCTAGATTTCCAAGATAACAGGGAATTTCTTAAAAATTGGTAGTGGTATTGTTATTCCACTCCTCTTCCACACTCTAATTATTGTTTTACGTCTGCGCTTAGAATCGTGATAACTCAGAAAGTATGCAACTGATTCGGATGAAATTTGGTGGTAAGCTTTATCAGACCAAATGCGAACCACTATTGTGGTCTATATGCGATGTGACGCAGAACTGTGGAAGAAAAATGGATCTGCTTTTGGAGACAGCAAGAAAGCTTATTCTGCATGGACATCTTGTAAAAGAAAAAAGGCGCGTGCCATTCAAAGAGATATGGCACGAACACGAAATTTCCATACGGAAACTAGGATCGCGTGATTCATGATTCGAAATATCTCTGAATTTGAAGCATTTTTGTTGAAAAGTTGCTTCTGATGTGCAGCTGTCAAAATAGTTTTCAGCGATAGGAAAAAAGCACGAAAAATTTAAATAAATTTATAAAGTTGGAAGCTGGTGGCAACGTAGAATAAGAGAAGTCAAATACCGGAAAATTATTCGAAATCTAAAACTATGATAAAAAAAAAGTTACTTGAAATAAAATAAAATATTGTAGATTGAAACTGTTGGAATTTTTCGCATCGCTTTCAAGTACAGTTAAGACCCTTTAAACAGCCTCGGATTCAAATGAAAGCGATGCGCTTTGATTTTTGTATGCTATGGTTGTTAGAGATAAAACAAGAAAAATGACACCGAATTTTCGGGTGTAATAAGCACGTCTTTTGAATCCGTTCAGACGCAAATTAAATTTATCAAAGCTATTCAAAGTCAATGGAACCGGTATGGAAAACAATAGTATCTAACGGAAGAAAGACGTTTTTCAATCGGGTTTTTAGTCCCTCAGATATTGCTGTAAACGGAATCGTGAGCTTACGCCCTCTGGTTGCAGACTTGGGTGTTAAGAAAAATATGAATTTATATGAGAAACATTTCTCACAGGAAACGCTCTCCAACACAGAAATAATTTTTCAAATCGGACTCTTAGAAACAGACATCGTCAGAAATAAGATGTGACTTTACGTCCCCTGGTGGGAAAACCATGCATCATTTTAGGAAGAAAGTATTCTCAAAAGGTTTATCCATATGAGCGGTGTCGGTCCAAGAAAAAAATTTAGTCCAGTTTTCAGGATCCCAGATTTTGCTACAAATACATCAGAAGCTGATATTAAGGCTTATGCCCCCTGGTGGCCAACCCATTGTTTACCAAACATTAGAAATTATGTGAAAAATATTTTCCATCAGGTCTTGTATGCGATACAGGAAGAATTTTTCAAATCGGAGTTTTAGGAGCAGAAAAAACGCAGAAAACGCAATTTACCTTTGGGCCCCCTAGCGGAAAGTCTATGATTTACTTGAAAATTTGGAATTTATAGGGAAAACATTTCGCATCGGAAACACTATCCAACAAGGAAGGAATTTTTCAAATCGGACTCTTAGAAGTAGAGATATTGACAAAAATAAAACGTATGTCTACGCCCCCTGGCGTAGAAACCATGCATTATTTCAAGAAGAAAATGTTCCTTTATTTGGGGGCAGTACCCGGTTTCCACGTAGCGAGCTCGTCGGAGACAAGGCGGATATTCAGTTGGGTGGGCCGTTCAAATAGGCGAATTTTTTTTTTTTTTTAACATGAATCTGGAAGAGGAAAGAGAAGTTGCCTCTTACCTTCAAATAAATACCCATAATTTTTTTAGATTTTTTATTCAAAGTCTTGAGCCCTACCGGGCTTTGTATTTTAGTGTTTTCAGCCTAAAACCTAGCGCCTAAAAATTTACAAACTATTTCAATAATTATTAGAACTTATATTCAAAGAACTTAATTGATATAAGAAAGTGCATTTTCAGAATACAATATTTATTTAACACACCAAAGAAAATTTCAAATATTGTGAAATTTTGCAGATTTTCTTTCAATTTCGAAAATGAATGAAACTTGTTGATAAAACAAACACTGAAAAATATGTATCAATTCAATTGCATTTTTAAACATTAAAAAAATAAATTCATTACAACTAAACAGGAAAAGGCAAATGATAATTATTCGACCAATTTATACTGATTTTTATGATCGAAATTTGTCAAAATTTGTCGGGATTGGATTTTAGCACGTATGAAGCCATCACATGCTTCTGGTCCAATGACAGACATTGATGTCTCTGACACCAATTTTACACCTTCCCACAGCCTGTGTGTGTGAGAAGGATATCGAAGAAACTCTAAAGGAGTAATTGGAGAATTTATAAGAGATTCAGGGTCTTCATTTGTAGCGTTTGTCAAAATAGAGATACAAAATGACACTCTTTCTAGTTAGTCAGATCGTTATAGTCAATTGCTTCAAAGTTAATGTTTGGAATTCTGAATGTTCTTTCTGTGTTAGTCATTCTCTGTCTAGCCCTCAGAATCTTCCTTAGTCCCAGCTCACCAATGGGACGGCGGTCATCGCTGATCATCGCAAGGAGCATATTCTCAAGGTAAATAAAGTATGCGTTCCTTTGAAAAACTGGGTTAATTACAGCTTCCAATTCGTCACTTAAATAACGAGTTATCTTTGTCATCTTGAAAACATGCTATAATGAATAAAATTCTCCGGCTGGACGTGTAGTGCAGGAAAGCTTACGTTAAGTCACGTTAGGGTTATTGAAAGATTACTTGACGTAGCTAAAGTGTGCTTAATCTTCAAAGTGCTAGAGTTTGTTTAGGTAAGACACGCACGTGCAATAAATTCCAAGAATATGGAATTTATTTTTACTCAGCGTTCCTCATTATCTTGAATATCAGTAACATAACTTCGGTTTTAGTACATTAGTACCTTGAAGGCTCCTTATTAGAGCGGTAAACACAATATACCCTGAACTTAACGAAAACACTCAATGAAATAGACTTAACGGCCAGACAGAGGTCTGACAATAAAATGAACTAAGTAAACGTACTCACTTTTAACCTTTTATTGGGGAGCTCCTGGTATTACTCAAATACACACTCCAAAATAACACAACTACTGATAGCCTGAACTTTCGTACTATCGTAATATCGTAGAAACGTAGGTAAATCGCATATCAATAATCAGGAAGAACCTATCACATATAAAACGAAGCTCTTCGGTATACTTGAGCTCGCCCATATATATATACTGCATACCACCACGTCATGACTTACACTCCTTGCCACATATAATTCAGCGGGAGAAACAACATCTCGTTAAGTGAGAAGATAATTTGCATAGGAAAATAAAATAACAAGAGATAGTAAAATAAAAAAGAAACTGAAGCTAGAGTATACGTTACAATGCAAAGCTCCACCTTTGCAGGAAAGATGACACTTTATCATGAACCACATTGGGTCATAAATTCTGAAATAAATTTTAAGTTCGCTGAAGAATTATGACACGAGATGTAGTAGTATCGTAGAACACGTTTTGCAGTCGTCAGCCAACGAGCATGAGATAGCGTTCCAGGTTGAAGATCAGCTCAATTCGTAGAGCATTGTCCAAAGAAATATTCTTTTTTTTTTTTTTTTTTTTGATTGGAGGTTTAACGACCACCGTGAGCAACTCAATGGGCTATAAGCAGTCACCCGTCCCTAATTTAGTGCCACCACTGGTTCCAGGGAAGGGTGACAGCCAGCGCCGTAAGACAAACACAACATCCATGCCTCACCAGGATTCAACCCGGACCCCTCTCGTACGAATAACCAGAAGCCATCACTTAGACCACTGCGCGACCGGAGCGGCGAAATAGCCTTACAAATGTCATAAAAATATCTTTGATCTGTACTTAATCCTGTAGGTCGACTTTTGGAAAATCACAAGAAATAGCCATAAAGTTTGCATTTGAAAGCTTTTCGTATTTATCTAATGATTTTCCGATTGTTCGCAAATATTATTTTGGACCTGTTGTAACTCCATTTAAATATTGAAATAAGTGTCTCGGAAGCAATTCGTTGGAATGCAATTGGCATACGAACCATTGGAGTGAACGATTTAGTTTCATTTGAAGACAAACTATAGCTCCGTTTTTGCTTCCAGTATTGAAAGCCATGCCATCACAACCTATTGCCACGAGGTGGCCTAGAATTAACTTTCTTTCGCCGAAAAATTTCAGAATACTTTCAGCAGTACCTTTAGCTGTACCTGAAGGTGAGGTAATGTGACCTATATAAGATATACTTGGCTTTTCAATAAGGGAAATATGGCGCGCGCATCTTTCAAGCTCAAGTTATTGCTACACTCCGAGCACACTTAACCTGATAATGCGGGTGGGACGCCTAGACCAGTATGATTCCGCCATTGCGATGTAGTTCGCACTTTCTCCTATTAACGGAGTTGAGAAAAGATACATTTCAGACATAAAACATTAAAATAATGGTTGAACTGAAAAAACGAAGGTATGTTTGTGCAGTTAATATGTATAATAAAAATGCAAAACTGGCAATACGACTCTATTTTATTTTAATAATATTCGTCGCTTGGTAGAGGGCTCAAGACCTTTAAAATATTAAAAAAATGTAGGCATGCATTTGAAGGTAAGAGGCAGCTTTTCTACCCTCTTCCAAATTCAATTTCGAAATTATTTTTTTTTCGGCCCACCCTAATATTCAGTCCTTCGAACGTTTCTTCCTACCCAGGATCGAACCCAGACCCTTTGCGTGTCAGCCAGAAGTACTGACCACTATGCCATTCAAAATAGTGAAGTTTAACTAAAACAAGTAAAAATTGTTTCCAAAATATTGTATATTGATGCTCATTTGATAAATAAGGCATGTATACGTGATTGCGAAACTCGTAGTGTGCTTCACATGTTCTTAAGCACTGTTAAAAATTGGTACTTAGAATCAAAATGTACTCCTTTTTGAGTACATTCTGAGCTTATAATAGCTCCGAGTACTTTTGTCTCATTTTTGGAAAAGACACGTACTCGTTTTTGAGTACATACAGGGAATCAATTGTGAGTATATCTGGTATTTCTAATTTGAAATATATGTACTCAAAAAAATCCATATATTTCAAATATATGTGCACTAACTTCATTCAGTTTCTGAGCTCTTTCGGGCAGGGCATAGAAACTGAAGGAAATTAGAACGAACCTAGCGATACTGATAGGATACTTTGTAAGTGAGAGAGACCACACTAGATTGGGTCACCGTACGATTTTGCACATAGAAGGCAGAGCGAAATTAGGGAGGGGGCGGAGCTTAGGAATGAATACCTTTATATGTAACCGGGGGATTCCTACCCGGAGGCTGTCACTTAACGTGCGCGTCCGATGCACGGCGGATATACAGCGATTGGTAGAAATTCACACCACCACGCCAGGTTTGAACCTGGGGTCCCTCCATCAGTAGTCTGAATCTCTAACAACTAAGCCATCCGCGGCACGATTTCAAATTTGGAATACGTGTGCTTCATACATACTCATTTATTCATTGAGTCAACTGTAAGTATATTATTCGATGACACAGCTGGGCAAATGGACAGCACAATTTTATGACTAATATAGTGATGAAGCGACAATATATTATTTATGAGATTGACACACATATAGTTAATTTAAAAACGTACACAAAGATACTTTATGCATAATTAAATTACTTCTGATCAGTGACTTTGTTGTACTAATTACGTTTGTGTGTCACTTTACGCATTTATTAAACAATTTCTGTTGAAATCTATAATACCTAAAATGAAGTAATACGAGATTATATTTTGATTTACTAACGGAATTATTTGTAAGTACGTATTGCTACTTATATTTGAGCATGTCATGTACTCGTTTACGATACGTTTGTACTTAAAAAAAAAAAACGAGTAGGTTCAAGTTCTCATTTTTAAGATTTTTTTAACAGTCAGTATATAAAACAATTATCAAAAATAAAATGAATAAATAAATAAATAAAAAACACACACAGGTTATCTTTTGCGCGTTTATTTTGTCGTAATTCTTTTTTATTTTCTATTTAAAAAAAATCGTTCTTTGTTTCAGTGAGCTCGTTGATATCGTATAAACGCTTGGAAATGAATTTTTTAAATATTTTATGAATTTCTGTTTTTAAAAATATTGATTTGCAGTTGAAATATTTGCGCCCCCCCCCGGTGGCGAAGTCCTCTAATCATTCGTCCGAAAGGGGTCCGGGTTCGAATCCCGGTGAGGCATGGATGTTGTGTTTGCCTTACGGCACTGGCTTTCTCCCTTCCCTGGAGACAGTGACTCTAAATTAGGGGCGGGCGACTGCTTATAGCCCATTGAGTTGCTCACGGTGGTCGTTAAAAATCCAATAAAAAAAAAGAAATGCTTATGATCAGTTATAACTGCGTTTCTCTTGTTAAAACACACGTCGAATGTCGCAGTTTGCCTTTTTTACATTTTTTGTTTGTTTTATATCTCCCTTTCGTCACTACGGTCTCTCCCTGCTGCCTACAATTTGGTGAAGTGCTGACTAGAGATAAGCGTTGAGTTTCACAGACGCTAAGACTATGGTTACATGTGACAAGAATGAGATTCCCTAACTATTTATAACTGTCTTAAAGACGACATGGCCGTCGTGTTTTATATTAAACGTAGTCGTGACTTGACTGACTGCTAGACATTACCAAAAGGAAAGAAAAGTTCAGAGGTTGAGGTGTGGTGTTCAGAATAGAAACATAACAAGAAGCAACAAAAATTTGCATAAAAGTAAAAGAAAACTAATCGAGAAAGGCGGTGTATGCCACAACACTATGAGCAAAATTACCCTTTTTGCGAAGCGCATAATTTAATACGCACCTGTGAATTCAGAAATGGGCAAGTTCAGTCCGGTTTTAGTCGACAGACAAGTTTTACTTTTTTTTTTTTAAGTTTCTTTGTTTGACAATCATGGAATAATTTCTTCCTCAGATCGACAGAATTGTTTCTGTGCTGGGTATAAAGAAACACTTAAAATTTTTATCCTTTTTCTTCGGGACTGTGCAAATTTCCTTGTAAACATATCCTCCTTCGAGAGGAAAGATTCCTGTTATAAAATGCGCATCACGTTGGTGTTTAGGAACTGTTCTTTTTCGACTGACATTTTCAAATTCTACAGCTGTCGCAACTCAAGAAACGTCCCTCCCTTTTCCTTGTTTTCACAAGAAAGAATCGATTTATACAAAAACACAACGGCATGGGCAAGATAAAGGCGCTGCAGGAAACTGTTAAACATCTCCCGCATTCAGAGATGTCGTCAAATTTATGTTCTCTTACAACAAAGTGGCGCGTTTTTCTTCTCGAGCTCATAAAATGCGGATGATGGGCGCAACGGCGCTCCGAAACAAAGAAAACTCTTCGTCCTTAAAAGGAAGGCTCCAAATAAAAGCTACTTCCGGCTTTTCTTCTCCTTTACTGCAATTTTAGAATCCTACTAAATTTGAAAAATAACACTTTCATTATTCATTAGTTATGTACGCAAAAGAGGCTTCGTGCTTTGTTGTCTTAATGTACGTGAGCTTCAGCCACGTGCTATTAAAGTGATCTATGCTGCGCAGAAAACAAGTACGCAATCGCACAAGAAAAACAAGATAGAGCGCATGCGTTAAAACGGAAGATAGGCACTAAAGTAAAGAGAACGATACGACGCATGCGCAGAAACATCTAAGAGATGGCGTGTGCATTGTGATTCATTTAAAACAGTATCAACTGCAAAATAAGACATTTCGCATCAAACTAGTGGCAACATTAATATGAATCTAGAACTGAACACCGAATTCTTGGGTGTATAGAGCTCGTGCTTTCATTCCTTTCAGATGCGAAAATAATTTTTCAAAGCAGATTTTTAGGAAAGGAAAAAAAATCCGGGAGGGGATGCTTTTACGCTTCCTTTCGAAAAAACTATTAACCACATTATTCTTCACAGTAAAGTATTTATTTGCCGCTCCGGTGGCGCAGTGGTCTAAGGCGCTGGCCTATGATCATTCGTCCGTAAGGGGTCCGGGTTCGAATCCCGGTCAGGCATGGATGTTGTGTTTGTCTTACGGCACTGGCTCTCTCCCTTCCCTGGAACCAGTGACCCTAAATTAGGGATGGGCGACTGCTTATAGCCCATTGAGTTGCTCACGGTGGTCGTTAAACCTCAAAAAAAAAAAAACAGTAAAGTATTTCTTTACCTCCACTTTAAAAAGTAGTCCCTAGCATTTACGTCGAAAAGTAAGGTAATTATTGCTCAGAATGCATTCTTATTTGTTCAGCAGTTAATTGTTCAAAACCGTAATCTAAAAAAAATTTCAAAACCCAGATCATTTTTAGAAATACCTTTGATGTGAAAATTTAATCAAGAGCCTTGCACTTTCGGCCGCTGATTGTCCAGGTGGGAATTGTCATGAAGGGGTGGACGACTTTGCCTAACATTTGCAACACAAAGACAGTAAACTGACAACTCAAGGGTAGGTACTGAAGTAGCAGTAGGGGAAGAATTTCTTCGGAGTTTGGGCCCTGCCACACCCTATTCTGTTCAATCTCCACTGCTTCTCTTGAAAGAGATCTCTGTAGAAGGCTCTTTCAGTTCCTTATGGTTTTAAAATTACATTCGATACTCAGCGTAGTTCTGCCTAGTGGAGTAGTCAACGGGGGAGTAACTGCTTGACAGAAAGGATACAGCAGGACTGCAGTGAACCGCGGTTTGATACCGTTTTTGCGGTTTACGCAGATGCGGTGATCTGGCTTTCCTACCTTTTAGAACAGTACACTCTTAGGGTGACATGGATTATAAATTATAGGCACTGAGATGCCAGTTCATGTGGCACACCTGCTCTCGTCACATCAATGGTTTCCGCCAGCCCGTAAGACTTCGGTGCGGTGTTGTATGATACAAATTAGGCAGGCCATATCATTGAGTATCAGTTATAGCATTCAACTGAGGATCGGAATGGGCAAAGTGAGTGATCGGAGTAACTTTGAACTAAGCATGTTATTTAGCGCCAGGCGTGGTGGTTTGCGTATTTCTCAAAAGGTCGTCCCCTTGGGCTTTTGAAGCGCAATCGTAGCAAAGGTTTACCGTGAGGGGTGTGTCACATAAAAAACGTCAAGCAGTCTGCTATCCTGTGGACGAAAACCGATGGCGGATCAGAGGGGTCAAAGAAGACTGGTCACGTGGTAGATAGCTTTTGTAGTCCGTTTGCGAAACGGCCCAATAAACCGATGGCGGATCAGAGGGGCCGAAGAAGACTGGTCACGTGGTTGATAGCTGTTGTAGTCCGTTTGCGAAACAGCCCTATATTCGGTTACAAAACGGCCCTATGAACCGGTGGCAGATCAGAGGGATCATAGAAGACTGGTCACGTGGTCGTTAGCTGTTGTAGTCCGTTTGCGAAACGGCCCTATATTCGGAGCGTTGATTTGTCGGATTGTGGCCCATCTGTTCGTTCGACCGATACTTTCCAGTCTCTTTTATTGACCGTTTCATATTCAAAATATAGTGGCATGGGGCACCACTTTGCTGGAAAAACAGTTTTTACTGGAATTAGTAAAAAGTTGAACTTCATAGTGATGAATAGTAATTACATCTTTCCTGACCTTTTTGATTCCTGAACTTCGTGCATGAAATGCAACTTCGGAGAATACTGAACTAAATGTAGTTTTTATCCACAGGATGTTCAATTAGAAAGATTATCTAAGTTTTTCCTTTCAAATAATTTATTGTTCAAGAACCGAACTCACTTCATTCTTCGTAAAACGATCGTTTTCAAGTGCAAAGTACGTAGGAAAGCAATCTCTGGAGGTGTGTTCGGCCCACGAGTGAATGGCAACAGCAATCTGCTGGTGTGGTAATTATCGTACCTCGTGGCTTATCTCATAAGATCGAGAAAGAAGAGGTCTTGATGCAAGGCCTATTCCTGAATGAAAGAACAGATTACAGCGGGCGGATTGGGACGTACAGACCAGGTCGGAAATGTGTGCATAACCCACAGCTTATGAAAATGGAAGGGAGAGGATATGGAAACAGTAGAACGAAAGCATGGACCCATCCTGCATCGCTACTACTCTTCAAGCTGGCGAAGGCAACGTTATGGTCTAGCACATGTTTTCGTGAGAGTGTTTGGGCCCTTTGATTCATAGGGAGCAACGTTTAACAGCCCAAAGGTATTTAAATATCGTTGTCGACCAAGTCCACTCAGTTATGTTGATGGTTTAACCCAATGGAGATGGAGACTTCCAGCAGGACGTTTGAGGAGACTTTTCCCTGCTATACTGGCCTCCTCAATCACCGGATATCAACCCAATGGAACACTTGTGGGTTCAAGGCGAAAGGGGCATCAGGATCCGCTACCGTCAAATCTTCAAGAACTGGAGGCTGCAATTCATCGCATTTGAACAAATACGAGTATACCCCAAGTCACTTACTGACACTTAATAGAGTCCATACCAAGATGAATTCAAACAGTATTAAGGACAAACGTTGACCCAACAACGTACTAACCAGGTGGTCATAATAATTTGGCCACTCAGTATACGTTGCAAAAACAACTCACTCGTGGTAAAAAAGTTCTAACAACAACTTAACGGTGAAATTTTTTTAAAAATCCGCTCGTGATTGAGTGTAGCAATACGCTAAAATTTGAAGTTGGTACCGAGTTAATTTTCTTTTGAAAAAAAATGTGGTTTTGACAAGACAAAATTCACGAGTCTCTTCAAGACTTCATTTCCAACTAAATTATCGTGAGATTACTCCGAAGTTTGAAATATGCATATGCCACGCAGTAGTTTCCTTACACTCTTAATTTTTTGTATATATTTACTTGATAACTCATCGCCATTTGCGCAATAGCATTTGGTATTCGTATCTCTTCCTTGAGTCGTCACATTTTTAAATTCTACCCAGTACTTTGACCCATGAAGTAATACCGGTAAATCGTTGTTTCGTTTAAGATACACGTGGTTAGGACAGGGATTTCGGAATATCTCTGCTGCTGTTCTGTATCAGACTGCGGATAAGGGCTCGGAGATGATAAATGTGGAGGGACAAGGATTTCGGAATATCTCTGCTGGAGAATTGCTCTGTGTCAGACTGCAGATAAGAGCTTGGGGATGATAAATGTGGTGGGACAGAAATTTCGGAATATCTCTGCTGGAGAATTGCTCTGTGTCAGACTGCGGATAAGGGCTTGGGGATGATAAATGTGGTGGGACAGAAATTTCGAAATATCTCTGCTGGAGAATTGCTCTGTGTCAGACTGCGGATAAGGGCTTGGGGATGATATATGTGGTGGGACAGAAATTTTTATAATATCTCTGCTGGAGAATTGCTCTGTGTCAGACTGCGGATAAGGGTTTGGAGATGATAAATGTGGAGGGACAAGGATTTCGGAATATCTCTGCTGGAGAATTGCTCTGTGTCAGACTGCGGATAAAGGATTGGGAATGATAAATGTAGTGCTACAGGGATTTCGGAATATCTCTCCTGGGGAAATGCTCTGTGTCAGACTGTGGATAAGGGGTTGGAGATGATAAATGTGGTTGAACAGGGATTTCGGAATATATCTTCTGTGGAATTGCTCTCTGTCAGATTGCGGATAAGGGCTTGGGGATGATAAATGTGGAGGGACAAGGATTTCGGAATATCTCTGCTGGAGAATTGCTCTGTGTCAGACTGCGGATAAGGGACTTGGGGATGATATATGTGGTTGGACAGGGATTTCGGAATATATCTTCTGTGGAATTCTTCTCTGTCAGATTGCGGATAAGGGCTTGGGGATGATAAATGTGGAGGGACAGGGATTTTGGAGTATCTCTGCTGGAGAATTGCTCTGTGTCAGACTGCGGATAAGGGCTTGGGGATGATAAATGTGGTGCGACAGGGATTTTGGGGTATCTGTGCTGGAGTATTGCTCTATGTCAGACTGCGGATAAGGGAAATCTCAGGAAATGAAAGAAGTGGAAGGGAACGAAGATGCTTTGACATCATTTAACAAAGCAAGGGAGACTGTGGTAGCAGAGAAAGAGAGAGAGACAGGATTAATTGATCAGTTCTGCTTTTGGGTAAAACTACTCATTGTTCTCGGTTATAAAACGAAATAAGACTGTAAGAGCTCCAGAAGTAGTTTACTTTTCCTACACATTTAAAATTTGCGCTGACAAAGGCGTTTCCCTCAAGATGGCGGTCTGATGCCTTACTTACTCGCTTGAGCCGGCCCTGATCATAAGCTCTTCTTTATGAATGAAAGGCTCCATGTTCAGTAGGTGTCCTATGATGTAGCCTAAAGGTGTGCTAAGATTGATGTGCTGCCATCTATCAAGAAGACTCAGAATTAAATATTTAAAACTATAATAAATGGCAATGATATCCATTAAAGCGTTTATGTGAAAAAATTAGTTGACGTTTTATACACGAATTCTACTCAAAAAATGAAAATCGTTGCATGACAAGCAACAGGAGTTTAATGGTTAGCAACGTTCCATCTAAACTGGGCGCACGGGCGTGGCCTAATTTCCTCCGCGCAGCTGAAATATCTTCTGCGCAGTAAGCATTTTAAATTAAAATTCCCAAATCCCTAATTAATTTTCATAAATTGAATATCAATTACCTGCAAAAATAATAATAAATAAATAAATAAAATTCGGGCTCTCAAATGTCAAAACAACACTTTTCTTAAATGCCGTTCTCCTCCTTCTAGGCTCGCATCATTGTCCTCTTCATTCTCAAAGGCTTCTTGCAAAGTAGCCTCCTGCAAGCAGAGAGTGAACGCGAGAATGCAGATTAGTGATTTTCCCACGCTGAGAAACAACACATCAGCGCAGCCAATCACAGAAACTGTGTATTATGCGCAAACATGCTTTTTCTAATTTCTATTGACTTTATTCCAGAAGTAAGCTTGAGCTTCTCACCTTTTATAAAATAAAAATTTTAGTTAATGAAATGTTTTTAATAATTTTTTTAAATTAAATTTAAAATCAATTGCGGAAAGAACGGTGATAAAAAATGGGGGGATTAGAAAAAATGAGGGTTCCAATCCCAGTTCCAACCTCTACTGCATTAGTAAAAGAAGCTGAGAAAATAAAATTTTTTGCCCAAGTGGTTTTGATGCCTGTCCAGCTCATTGGGTTAGGCAAGCATTACCCATGGCCACTTAGAGGGAGTATTGATGATTATTGATTAGGCATACATCTATTCGATTCTAAAACATTAAGTCAGTATTCCTGTTTAGTCGCTCCAGTGGCGCAGTCGTTTAAGCGATGGCTTCTGATCATCCGTCCGAAAGGTATCCGGGTTCGAATTCCGGTGAGGCATGGATGTTGTGTTTGTCTTATGGCACTGGCTCTCTCCCTTCCCTGAAATCAGTTCAGTTGCCCTAAATTAGGGACGGGCGACTGCTAATAGCCCATTGTGTTGCTCACAACAGTCGTTAAACCTCCAATAATAATAAAAAAAAAATTCCGGTTTGTTTCTAGAAAAAGATATCCTGCCAAGTGCGATATATGACTACGCCATTCAGGCCAAAGTTTGATTCTTCCACCCATTGTATACTATATAGAAAAGATTTTTCTCTAAGATTTAATAGACTGATATCGAGGAGACATAGAAGTAACGGAAGAAAAGTTTTTTTTTTGATGCATTACTTTGTAGTGCGTGCACACTAAATGTTTCGTATATTCACACGGGTCTGGTTCATTTGCCCGACGTTTACTTCACCGAAGGGTCACTTGACCGAAAATCACTTCACCGAAAAAATTGTTTCACCGAAAGATCACTTGATCGAAGCGTTCATTTCACCGAAGGGTCACTTGATCGAAAGGTACATTTCACCGAAGGGTCACTTGATCGAAAAGTTCATTTCACCGAAAGGTCTCTTTACCTAAAAGTTCATTTCATCGAAAGGTCATTTCACCGAAGGGTCAGTTTATCGAAAACGCTAGATTTCATTACAGGATCTGTTGAAGCATGGTGCAAGTTTGACAGACAGACCACCGAAACGTTAGGGGATCATACTCAAATTGCACTTTTGATTTCTCCGTGTCACAGAGAACGCAAAGATTTAGTTTTAAGGCAAAAATAATTAATTTTAAGTCCCTGTGCCTCGGCCTAGGCCTTTTTAGCAAGTTTTATCATGTTCATACGTTTTTCATAAAAATCATGTTCAGTGCTCATGTTCATAAATAGTTTACATGAAAAGTCAAGTTAATAACGTTGCACATTTATTCAGGCAAAAAAGAATCAATATTAGGGCCGTAGGCCTCGCTTAGGCCTTTTTAGCAAATTTTAACCGTGCGTGCTCATGTTCATAAGGTTTACATAACAACTCAAGTTAATGATGTTGTACACTTATTTAGGCCAAAAGAATCAGTCATAAAGCCCACGGCCTCGGCTTAGGCCCTTTTAGAAAATTTTAATCCTGCATGCTCATATTTATAAGGTTTACATAAAATGTCAAGTTAATAATGTCGCACATTTATTCAGGCAAAAAGAATCAATATTAGTGCCGTAGGCCTCGCTTAGGCCTTTTTAGCAAATTTTAACGGTGCGTGCTCATATTTATAAGGTTTACGCAAAAAGTCAAGTTAATGATGTTACACATTTATTCAGGCAAAAAAGAATCAGTCTTAAAGCCCTAGGCCTCCGCTTAGGCCTTATTAGCAAATTTTAATCGTGCGTGCTCATATTTATAAGGTTTACGCAAAAAGTTAAGTTAATAATGTTGCACATTTATTCAGGCAAAAAAGAATCAATATTAGGGCCGTAGGCCTCGCTTAGGCCTTTTTAGCAAATTTTAACCGTGCGTGCTCATGTTCATAAGGTTTACATAACAACTCAAGTTAATGATGTTGTACACTTATTCAGGCCAAAAGAATCAGTCTTTAAAGCCCTAGGCCTCGGCTTAGTCCTTTTTAGAAAATTTTAATCCTGCTTGCTCATATTTATAAGGTTTACATAAAATGTCAAGTTAATAATGTCGCACATTTATTCAGGCAAAAAGAATAAATTTTAGGGCCCTAGGCCTCCGCATAGGCCTTTTTAGCAAATTTTAATCGTGCGTGCTCATATTTATAAGGTTTACGCAAAAAGTCAAGTTAATAATGTTGCACATTTATTGAGACAAAAAAGATTCAATTTTAGGGCCCTAAGCCTCGGCTTAGGCCTTTTTAGGAACTCTAAACGAATTTCGCGAAAACGTTCCATGTAAGCCAAGCGAGAATTGTGCTTTAATTTGAAGAACTTAATTGCCGAT
Organism: Macrothele yani; assembly: GCA_039090855.1. Classification (NCBI taxonomy): domain Eukaryota; kingdom Metazoa; phylum Arthropoda; class Arachnida; order Araneae; family Macrothelidae; genus Macrothele; species Macrothele yani. The sequence continues at coordinate 12,085,069 of CM076990.1, read as the reverse complement.
GATCCGAGGTACACTTGGTTTGAGGGAACTGTACCCCGAACTTCCGTAGTACATGTATTATATTCTGTGCCGCTGGAGTCTGTCAGTGTATCCAGGATGTTCCCCTTGAAGTGTCTGCGAAGTCCGCGAGCTTTGGGAGGGCTTTCCCCCAAAATGTTAAAATGGACGTAGAGCTGTAAACATTAGAACCTTGCTTCATATAATGATTCTGTACACGATCACGAATTTTCAGGAGGGTGGGACGAATCCACCCTCCCCCAAGTTTCTAAGAGCGCAGACAGGTGTTCAAGGTAAGGGATTTGCTCGCAATTTCTATGCTTCATGTTGTGTTTAGTGCCAAACTATGTATGCCCTTCCCCCTCCCCCAGAAATTTGGTGAAGTCTGTAAAAGGGATACGAGGTGCTTGGTTTTGAGGGCTCTACCCCCAACTTCCGTAATTTTATATTCTGGACCTCTGGAGTCGGTCATCAGTGTATCCTCGATGTTACCCCTGAAGAGCTCTTGGAAACGGGGGGGGGGGGGGGTTCAGTTTCACTCCACATTCCTGAAAATTCGTGGTCGTGTACAGAATCATTATATAAAGCATGGGTCTAATGTTTACAGCTCTACGTCCATTTTAACATTTTGGGGGAAAGCCAACCCCCCCAACATGACGGACCTCGCGAACGCTTCAAGGGGAACATCCTGGATACACTGACAGACTCCAGCGGCCCCGAACATAATATTACGGAAGTTGGGGGTACACCCTCCCAAAACTAAGTGTACCTCGGATCCTCGGCAATTTTTTTCTTCAAATTAAAGTGCAATTCTCGCCTCGCTTGGCTTACATGGACCGTTTTCGCGAAATGCGTTTGGAGTTCCCAATTCAGTTCTCAATATATGCCCAGAAACGGCAATCTTTAACCCCCCCCCCCTCTTGATTTTTTTAACTTGACATTTTATGTAAACTTATGAACAAGCAAGATTAGAATTTTCTAAAAACGCCTAAGCTAAAAAAAAAAAAAAAAAAAAGGCCTAAGTGCAATAAAATTTATTCTTTTTTGCCTTAATAAATGTGCAACATTATTAACTTATTAACTTAACATTTTATGTAAACTTATAAACCAGCAAGATTAGAATTTTCTAAAAACGCCTAAGCTAAAAAAAAAAAAAAAAAGGCCTAAGGGCAATAAAATTGATTCTTTTTTGCCTGAATAAATGTGCAACATTATTAACTTGACATTTTATGTAAACCTTATGAATATGAGCACGCTCGATTAAAATGTTCTAAAAAGGCCTAAGCTGACCTTGGGCCCTAAAATTGATTCTTTTTTGCCTGAATACATGTGCAACATTATTAACTTGACTTTTTACGTAAACCTTATGAATATGAGCACGCACGATTAAAATTTGCGATAAAGGCCTAAGCCGAGGTCTAGGGCCCTAAAATTGATTATTTTTGCCAGAAAAATGTGTAACATTATTAACTTTACTTTTTATGTAAAGCTTATGAACATGAGCAAGCACGATTAAAATTTCCTAAAAAGGCCTAAGCTGAGACCTATGGCCCTAAAATTGATTCTTTTTTGCCTCAATAAATGTGTAACATTATTAACTTGACTATTTATGTAAACCTTATAAATATGAGCACGCAGGATTAAAATTTTCTAAAAAGGCCTAAAACGAGGCCAAGGGCTTTAAGACTGATTCTTTTGGCCTGAATAAGAGTACAACATCATTAACTTTAGTTTTTATGTAAACCTTATAAACATGAGCACGCACGGTTAATATTTTCTAATAAGGCCTAAGCCGAGGCCTAGGGCCCAAAAATTGATTCTTTTTTGCCTGAATAAATGTGCAACATTATTAGCTGGACATTTTACGTAAACCTTATGAATATGAGCACGCACGATTAAAATGTTCTAAAAAGGCCTAAACCGAGGCCAAGGGCCCTAAAACTGATTTTTTTTGTCTGAATAAGTGTGTTTACATAACAACTCATTAACTTGAGTTGTTATGTAAACTTCATGAATATGAGCTCGGGGGATTAAAATTTGGCAAAAAGGCACAGGTCTATCTATGACTTATAATTAATGTTATATTTCGAAAAACCTACTTGATGGGGAGGTGTTTAAAAGAAATTAAAAGTGTATTTTTTATACAATCCAATAATGTTTAGGTGACCAGTTTTTTAAAAACCAGCACCATACTCCAACAGATCTATAACAACAAAATTCTAAGTTTTCGATAAACTGACCATTCGGTGAAATGATCTTTCGATATAATGAACTTTTAGGTAAAGTAATCTTTCGGTGAAATGAACTTTTCGATCAAGTGTCCTTTCGATGAAATGAACTTTTAGGTGAAGTGATCTTTCGGTGAAATGAACTTTTCGGTCAAGTGACCCTTCGGTGAAATGTACCTTTCGATCAAGTGATTTTCGGCGAAGTGATTTTCGGTCAAGTGACCTTTCGGTCAAGTGAACGATATCCTATTCACACAAATAACGCTTCCGCTGTCTTTCGACTTCAACGAAAATTCAGATATGTGACGTGAATTGATGTGTCAGGTGAAGAACAGATCTCGCATCTTTCGATTACCACTGATGCAACCTGGGAAAGAATTGGATGGCTTTGCACCGCTGTTAGTGTTCCTCTTCGATTAGATGCACATCTTTTGATATGAAGAAACTCATTTGATATTTGCATCAATACTTTCATATTTTGTTATTGAAGTCTGAATCTCAGGGTTGGTGGTGTTACAAAAAAAAGTTCGCCAAACCACGATACTAGTACAATGAAATATAGTTTCTTAAGCACTGGTACGCTCTAATATACAGGGAGTGGGCAAAATAATGGAAACACCTGCCAGGAGACCTACAGGTAGGCTGTAATAAGATGTTTACCCTTTGCTTTTGCAACAGCTTGTGTTTGACGTGGAAGAGATTCAAATAAATCGTTAAGTTTTCTGATGAATATTGGACCATTTCTGATGGAGGAAAGTCTGCCAGTAAAACTCCTTTAGGAAAGGTGGTAGACGAAATCTTTTTCTCACTCTTCTCCCCATTTCGGCCCACAGTGGTTCAATAGTGTTTAAGCTAGGCAATTGTCCTGGCAATGGGAGACGTTCTACTTCAGTTTCATGGTCCTCAAACCAAGTCTGGATTCATCTAGCTACATGAACTGCATTGTTATCATCTTGAAAGATGGCTTTGTTTGCGGGAAACGAGGTTTGAAAAATTTGAAGAACTTGGCCACCTGTACGGTGACGCTAACGCGCCTGCTCAGAGAGAACATAAAACTTAAAGAACACCAAAAATCACTCCTAGACCATTGGTGATACTCCATCAAGTGTGATGGTTAGCACAGGACAGTCGAGATTATGTGCATTCTTCGCCAAACGCAAACCCTTTCCGAAGCTGCAAAAAAATGAATCATCAGACTAAATTCGCATTCCTCCAATCACTCAGTACTCGGGTTTTTTGCGCGCGACATCATTGCATTCGTCTTTTTGCATTATCGTTGGCAACGAGTGGCTTGGCAATGGAGAATCTGCAATAAATTTCAGCTTTATAAGTTCGTGGTGAAATTGAAGATAAAATAAATCTGAATTGTTGACACCCACATTAATCTCTACAGTTATGCTTCGTACTACAATGCATTAAATTTCCCGCCAGTCTCTTTCAATCAGCTTCGATTTCCTGCCGCGATTCGTCCTGTCGGATGTTGCTTTTTTACAAACTTGGTGAATACAGTCATAACTTCCGGTACAGTTGTTCTGGTTACATTAAAAAAAAATTCGCAGTTTCTGTTACTGACGACCAGCTAAATGGGCTCTAAGAATTTTCCCTCTTGGGAATGCAGACAAGTCTGTCATATTGTCTCATATACAATTTCTTATCGCCGCTAAAGAAGCTACTGCTTGTATTAATATCTTCGGTCCGATGCCTGGGTGACGCAGCGGTCTAACAGCTGGCGTCTGAGATGGGTCCGGGTTCGAATCTCGGTGAGCCGTAGATGTTGTGTTTGACTTACGGCACTGGCTCCCTCCCTTCCCTGGGAAACGTGGCCCTAAATCAGGGACGGGCGACTATTTATAGCCCATAGAGTTGTTTGCGGTCGTTGTTAACCCATCCACTAAAACATATACATATATATGTAATCATTATCAACCATTATCGATCCACTGCTGGATGAAGGTCTCCACAAGGCCGCCCCGGTCTAAGCGATGGCCTCTGATCATTCATCCGACAGGGGTCCGGGTTCGAATCCTAGTTAGGCATGGATGTTGTGTTTGTCTTACGGCACTCCATGAAACAAGTGACACTAAATTAGGGACGGGCGACTGCTTATAGCCCATTGATTTGCTCACGGTGGTCGTTAAACCTCCAATCAAAAAATAAAAAGCGCTCCCCAAATTTCTTGTGCCAGTCTCCTCCATTTTACTCCCGAATACGTTCAAATTTCATCCATCCATCTCCCATGTGGTCTTCTTCCGAATATTTTACTGTCCCTTGGAATGCAGTCTAAAATTTCGGTTGTCTATTGATGGCCCGTCCTTATTAGCAATATGTCCAGCCCATTTCCATTTCAGGGATTTTACTCTGATCATGATGCTTTCCACTGCTGTCATTTTCCTGATCCACGTGTTTCTCTTCTTATATCTCCCGGTTACGCCAAGAATGCACCTCTCCATGCTGCTTTCAGTTGTCTGCAAACGTTGTATGGCTTTTTTAGTTAAGATCCACGTCTCTGCACCATACGTAAGCACTGGAAGGATGCACTGATCAAACACTTTTCTTTTAAGACATAACGGCATATTGCTTTTAAAAATTGTACTGCTTCTTCCAAAAGCTCTCCATCCAAGTTTTATACGCCTGTTAATTTCTTCATCAATGTGGCTCTCACTTGATATCTGGTGTCCAAGGTGAATGTAGGTATCGGGTATCTCCAGCTTTTCCCCTCAATCGATGTCTTCATATTTTGTAAAATCACTGTACATCACTTTTGCCTTCTGAAAGTTCATTTTTAATCCCACTTCTTTACTTTTGTCGGCAAGTTCTTGGATCATACTCTGCAGTTCTGAAAGGGCAGTTGCAAAAATGACTACGTCTTCAGGAAAACGAAGGTGAGTTAAATAATCTCCAATAGTTTTTATCCCTTTGTTTTCCCAGTTCAGTGATTGAAAGACATATATCTTCGGTCATTGGGCGTACTACGTGTGAGAGAGTAAAAGAAATTCATTTCTGCATGTTCATAAAATTAGTAAGTTAACCATTGCAAAAAGAAATTTTATAATATCAGAAAGAAATTTCTAAACTGCCGAAATTTTTTTATAGTACGTGAAATGAACCTATATATAGAGCTATAGCTGTGTATAAAATGAAATATATATATATATGGACCTCTATATAGAACCTCTATATAGAGCTAATGAATCTCTATATAGGTCTATGTATGAACTAACTTATATATAGCTCTATATATGAAACTCTATGTACCTCTATATAAAACTCTATGAACCCGTATTTTATAGTACGTGATTTTTTTTATGTACGTAATTTTATAGTACGTGAATTTTATAGTACATGAAATTTTATAGTTGGTAAGAAATTTTATAGTACATGATTGAGCAAAGCGAGACCGAGGGCCGAGCGGAGCTCTCTTTACGAAACTCGAGACAATTAGTTGTTCGGGCATTTTTACGAGATGACACATCCGATCACCGTGATTTTTTACATGAGATTGGGCATCGTTCATGGTCAGGTTTTGACGTCTTCCTATTCCCGAAATTCCGTGTCATTGAGGAATAATCGTCCAAAAACTTGCATTTTTAGTTGGTTTTCCGGGTTTGAGAAGGGGTCGTTTGTTACCTATCTCCTCCAAAGATCTTCAGCCGATCGCGGTGACACTTACCACAGAGAAAGGGAAGGACATGGTGAGCGACATGGGGTGGGTATCATCGTGATTGGTCATGTCTCATAAAAATAATGACCATTAAAAAACTGACATTTTGATAGCAATTGAAAAAATTCGCTCTTTATACGAGACTCGGGACAATGAGTTGTTCGGGCATAGCTACGACATGACACATCCAATCACCGTGATTTTTGGCATGCGATTGCACATCGTCCATGGTCAGGTCTTGACGCCTTCCGATTCCCAGAAGTTCCGTGTCATTGAGGAATTTCAATTAAAACTAGATGGTATTTTACTTGAACCGTTTCACGAAAGTCGGCTCACTAACATTAAATAAAAAAATCGTTTGAATAGAAAAACGAAGAAATGGAAATGGAAAGAATCAGTCTGTTAGCTCAACACTTACTTAATCTATAATAAAAGGAAGTGTGTGTGTGTCTGTCTTTCGCCTTACAAAATGAAAAACGTGGTTCCCGATCTGAATATGTCTTTCCGCTTTGTTTACATGCAACCTGATCACAAGCAACGTGAAGACGCGAAGGAAAATAAGTTAATGATACATTTTAGGCATTCTTTTTTAGAATGCTTCGTACTTTTGTTCTGGAAGTCATAAATTTTACGCTTTCTTTTCTTAGAATTTGTTATAATAGGCGCTTTAATGAGCTTAGGTTTTTGCGAATAGCTTCGCTCAAAATTTGCCAAATGTACCCGAGTTATCGGTTACCGTTGGCGGCTTGTCCTAGTTTATACACTGCTGGCCACCCAAAATGCAACAGCAAGAAGGAAGCATCCGATTGGCCTGAAATTCGCAGCATGCGTCGCCTCTGAGAGGACATGCAACCGATTAGCATAGCAGGGCATATGCAGATCATGCGCGCCCAGCACGCCACCGAGAAGCACTATAAGGGTGCACAGAAGGAGGGGTGTAAGTAGTGGAAGTGTGTTGTGCTGCCGGACCTGTGCGTGGAAAGCTTCCTGATGCCTCGTCTCAGAATACGGCAGTCATTCCAGCACCTATCGGAGTTCGACAGAGGACAAATAGTGGCTTATCGCGACAGAGGTTTATCGTACCGAGACATCGGCGCCCGTGTGGGACGACATCCAGCCACAATGGGACGAGTATGGATTCGGTGGGTGCAGGAGGGACGGACGGACCGACGTGAGCGATTGCCGCAGCTGCGGCACACTACCGAACGAGAGGAGCGGTGGACATTGACGGCTCGCACCGCCACATCACGAACGTTAGTGCAAGAATTAGGTTCTGTTGCGCAACAACCTGTGTCAGCACGTACCGTTCGACGTCGTCTGCAGGAGCGGTGACTTGTCGCACGGCGCCCATTGCTCCGATTACCATTGACGTTACACCACCGGCGAGTGCGGCGGCAGTGGGCTGTTGAACGCCGCCCCTGGACTACGGAATGGCACGACATTGTTTTCTCCGACGAATCCCGCTTCTGCCTGCAACACCACGATTGTCGGATCCGCGTGTGGCGGCACCGCGGCGAGAGACTGTATGACGCCTACATTATGCATCGCCATATTGGTCCGTCGCCTGGCGTTATGGTTTGGGGCGCAATTGAATATGACAGCCACACCCCTCTGGTACGCATCGCCGGTACACTCAACAGCCACTGCTACATCTCCAACGTTTGGAGCCTGTAGTCCTCCCTTACCTGCAGGACCTGCCAGCGGCCACGTTTCAACAGGACAATGCGCGCCCGCACGTGGCACGCATCGTGCAACAATTCTTCACGGCCCACCAGGTGTCACTCCAGCTGTGGCCTGCTTGTTCTCCCGATATGTCGCCCATCGAACACGTCTGGTCGCTGATCGGCAACCGAGTGGCCCGGCAAGCACCACCGGCGGCTACGCCTGATGAACTGTGGCAAAGTGGGGAAGCAGCCTGAAACGATATACCCCAAGCTCACATCCAAAGCTTCTTTCGTTCGATGCCACGGCGTGTAGCGGCCGTTATTGATAGCCATGGGGGCCACACGAACTATTGATGTATGCTTGTTCCGCAAGTCGCACGGGCCTGTAAGCTCAATCGTTTCATCTTTGTATCTGTTGTTATGTGTCCAGTAAATCTGGCTTTGCTATCTCGTGTCCTTCTTGGTGTTGCATTTTGGGTGGCCAGCAGTGTAGTAAAGAAATTGCATAGTACATGTAGAAATTTTATAGTACATGTAGAAATTGTATAGTACGTGAAAGAAATTTTATAGTAGATTGAAGAAAGAAATTTTATAGTACATGTTCAGTTACTTATGCAAGACAACTATATTTGCCGGTTGCGTTGTTCGAACTCGCATCATTCTGCCCCGGAGCTGAATGCTTTCCCGATTAAGCTATGCCGACGGAGTTTGTCGCGGCAGCTTTGCCGCCTTGACATGTGCGTCACTCCTGAGGCAGGTACGTCACATGTATCCTTCCACTTGAAGAAAAGGCTGGGACGGAATCGTAGGTTTCTAGGTCAACCGGAAGACCACGCTGGAAGAAGGCCGCTTCTGAAGAAAGAATCTTTATTAATTCCAGATGATGTGTGGAACGAATATTACACATTTTTGAAGAACCCAACGACCAAGCGATTCGTTTTACGTTCAAGAGCCAATATAGCGAAACAACCAAATTTTCCGGTGGCGTGGATCGAATCTGCTCCGGAGCCGAATGCTTTACCAATTAAGCTGCACCGCCAAGTTTTGTCGCTGCAACTTTGCCGTTTTTGAAATGTGCGTCACCTCTGAGATAGGTATGTCACATACTTTGCATACCCTATGTAAATGTAGGTAAGACTATAGGATAGGCACAAGCACGGCACCTACATCCTTCCTTCAAGTTATATTACAGAGCTTCTAATCCAATCATTCAATAAAAATCTGGGTTCACGAATAGTGTGATAACTCGAATGTCTTCTGCGATCACATCCGGAAGATCATCTGCTACTCACCTGTTGCAACATTTGGAGGTCTTAAGATTTGGATGCAATGGGGCTTTTTTAAGTGTGGTGCACGTTTCAAGCGGGAAATCCTGACCGTCTGCAGAGAAATTGCTAAGGAAATGATTTAGCAACGTACTTTTAAGAAGTGAATGAGAACGTATATCCGTAGCTATGAGTAATATCCAACATTTTATGAATGGTTGCGCAAGACAAAACTGGAGTTGTTGGTGATTTCCTGGCACAAGAAAAAAATGAAAGAACAAAAACAATCAAACAAAAAACACCGTGCTGCATCCTGTTTTGCATGTGATCAATCAGAATGGCGATCAGTTTTAATCTCAGTCCTGAATGACCTGATTAAATCGTCGTCCTCATGCGTACAAATGTAAGTTACGTTTGAAAGAGCACAACGCTAATTTTGAATGGAAATTTTCGAGGCTAAATCTATTGTAGTTTCCACGTGTGTTGTAAAATTTTCTTTTCGGTATCAGTTAACGAATTTAACCTTATTTGGGTAGCTATTTCTTTTTTAATCGTTAACGTGCTTTTATTTCCTTTGATACAGTTAACACTTAAAAAGCCTGTGTGTTCTGATGTGTGCGCGTTGTCATTTTCCCGTGATGTGAATTAAAACTTCAACGTAGCGTGACCAGCGTCTTTCTTTTAATGAATAACATCTTCGACAAACGAGTTTTGGTCTTATTTTTAATAAGCGCTAATACGTTTGGCGTACACATGGTAGCATTTCTTCCGATACGAATTGACATCTGTACCAAGCTTAACGTACTTAATCTATTGTCTAAATTTTTATCCATGCACTTAGCGCACCTTTCTTCCGACTGCTGTTTATCTGTGATAACAAAAGTCGTTATCATAATCAACAAGTTAGTAAAATCATGCAGTGCATTGATAATGATACGCTTTCCAACTTACCAGAAATCATATGAAAATGCCTCGGTTTTCAGGGGACTAAGCTATTTTATAAAGTTTGAGGTTCACATATATCAAAATTAAATTTCTTTGTGCTCGTGTTACCTATTTCTATTATCAAGAGTTACCACACATAAGCCGTTTTATAATTAAAAATCCAGTCTAAATCGGGCAATTTTCAGGGAAGTTATCGTGCGAAAATAGTGGCTAACGAATCTCACGCATGCGCACTGCCCGCAATTGCTAACAAAAATATTTTTGGTGAAACTGCTTCCAAAGCTGTTACGGAACAAAATACTGTACATCGTCGCAATCGAAGCATTTTTAGTCAAGTTATGAGGATAATGGCTGTGGAATAAATCTCACTCCTGTGCCCTGACCTTTGACCCCATTTCGATGATATTCAACAGAACCGGTTCACTATATCTCCTGAACAACATGATAACGTTTTGTCGCAGTCGAAGCATTTTTACATAAGTTATGACGCATAAGGGCGATGGAATGGATTCCGCACCATGTCCTGACCTTTGACCCCATTTCGCCCATTTTCAATAGGGTTCGCCCCCAGTTGTCCCCTATCACATACTAACATTTCATCAAAATCGAACTATTTTTACGCGAGTTATCGTGCGGACAGACAGACAGACAAAGCTGGAGCATATACTTTTCTTCAATCTATGGTTCGAAAGCGGTAAAACAAGTTAGTATAATCATGCAATGCATTGATTATTATACGCTTTCCAACATATCAGAAATCATTACTCAAGTTATGAAGATAATGGCTGTGGAATAAATCTCGCTCCTGTGCCCTGACCTTTCGCCCCATTTCGATGGTATTCAACAGAACTGGTTCAGTACCCCTCCGGAACAACGTGATTTGTCGCAATCGAAGCATTTTACGTAAGTTATGACGCATAACGGTGATGAAATGGATCCCACTTCTATTTCTTGAGCTTTGACCTCCATTTCGCCCATTTTCAATAGGATTCCTTCCCAGGTTGTCCCATACCACATACTGAAATTTCATCGAAATTGAAGCATTTTACGTAAGTTATGACGCCTAAGGGCAATGGAATGGATCCTGCTCCTATGTCCTGACCGTTGACCCCATTTCGCTCATATTCAACAGGATTCCTTCCCAGGTTGTCCCCTAATACACACTAAAATTTCTTTGAAATTGAACCATCTTAAGCAAGTTATGACGCATAAGAGCAATTGAATGGATCTTCCTCCTATGTCCTGACCTTTGACCCCATTTCGCCCATTTTCAATAGGATTCCTTCCCAGGTTGGCCCCTACGACATACTAAAATTTCATCGAAATTGAACCATTTAACGTACGTTATGACGCATAAGAGCAATTGAATGGATCTTCCTCTTATGTCATGACCTTTGACCCCATTTCGCCTATTTTCAATAGGATTCCTTTCCAGGTTGTCCCCTATCAAATTCTAAAATTTCATCGATATTGAACCATTTTACGTAAGTTATGGCGCATAAGGGCAATGGGATGGATCCTGCTCCTATGTCCTGACCTTTGACCCCATTTCGCCCATTTTCAATAGGGTTCGACCCCAGGTGCACCCCTACCACACACTAAAATTTCATTGAAATTGAACCATTTCTACGCGAGTTATCGTGCGGACGAACAGACAGACGGACAAAGCTGGAGAATATACGCTTCTTCAACCTACGGTTGGAAAGCGTAAAAAAAGCCCACCTCTGTGACTTGATAAAGCTCTTCTTCGTCTCTAAAAGGTGTCGCCCGATTTTCAGAAACAGGATTGGCTAGTGAAGAATCTGTTATACGTTTGTAAACATTGGCCAGTACAAAACATTCTTTAGTTGCCCGAACAAACATTTGCTGTTTAACTCTTGTATAATGTGATTTACTCGGGACTGAACACTTATTTTTTGATTAACTCCCGATTGCAAAGGTACATTTGAATGAAATTAATGTAAAACGCACTGTGATCCATGTAAAACATACATTGATTCTTTAAAAAAGTTTGGCCTAATGATACGGCGTCGGGACACCGCACACCAGACACCGATTTTCACTGGATGCAATGGCTCTTCATGGATGACGTGGGGATTATCACTGTTCCCCACCCGTATATTTGCCAGTTTACACAGCCGGATAAATGGAACCATAATTCGTCAGCAAACCATGTTATGTCCAATAGGGCGGGGGTTTCCGCGAAAAATTTGACAAACCATTGGCAACATGCTAATTCCTTTGCAAAATCCGGTGGCTGTAACTCGTTCACAGCCGTGATACGGTACAGCTTAATCTTCGCCGGTTTGGCTGCTCTTTGACATGTCGAATACGATAGTCCAGTCTCTTGATTGAAATAGCTCCGAATACATTTTCGTGGGGATGCCGATAACCGCTGATTCACATACTCTATTGTATTCTCCACCATCTGAAGTCGTCCGCTCGTATGCGGATCCACCAAGCTTCCATTTCTCTCCAGCTTCTTCGCTGATCTCGAAATGGTGGCTCTAGAGTGGTTTACTACCAACAAATTTCTTCAGAAACTCCTTTTGACATTGTTTGAAGGAACCGGTTACCCAGTACTGACGCATAATGAGCACACGTCAATTGAGTACATCTTCATTCGACTTACAAGCTTAAACTGTGTCTACGGAGACACGCTATTCCCCCACCACCACTACTAGGCAGATGGCGTGTCAGTGAGGCGCCACCCAGCTGCCGGGGAGACATTTTATTCACAGGTAATGCATTTCGACTGCTTCGTCAGGGAATAAAAAACCGCTCTGTTCGGGTTTCGCGCTCATCGCATATTTCCCATCTTATATGTTCCACATAACAAGTATTCAATCCAGAGTGAATCACCCTGTATTTACTTTACCAGTGCTGCCTGATGTAAGAAACCAACTTGTTGAACTCTAGCAACTGATAAACGATTATTATGTTGCTGTTTTTCTACGGACAAAAGATGGTACAATCTCGGGAGTGACGAGATCAACATATTACTTTCAGATGCATTACATTCGGGCGTAGGACTAGCACTCTGTCCCAGTATGTACGGTAGCCCATTTTCCACAAATTCCTGTGGTTCCCAATTAACAGACCTGTGGTAACTCATAGACCAGATCACTGTCGCCTCCGCTATCTCCAAGAGTCGATGCGGCCCAGAGAAGCCAGTGGGTGAATTACAGAGAGACCACCAACCCGCGCAGAATATATAGAGACTGCACGGGCAGCGCGTGTCGGTTCGGGCTGCGAGTGGACCAGTGGTTAAAGCAACCGCTTTCCGACGAGATGGTTGCGGGATCGATCCCAGTAGACTCGCTTGATCTGAACCACTGAATACGTCTGATGAGAACGCCAAGCCGTCGGCTCTGGGTATTCGACGACCTGTTACAAATGCCGACGTACGGGAACCGTATATTCAATGCCGTGCGGGTTAATGGCTGCAACCAAGTAAGGAAAACAGGCCGATGGCGAAAATTTCCATTGTATGGAGATTGTTGTAAAGAATATCACTAGGATCCCTCATACCCGTTGTGCACTTCCTTACCACCAGATCCTAACTAGGCATTGTTTCTCAGCAAGTGTTGCCCTGTATAGCGACCTATGTCCGTATGGCACTTGAGTCTCTCAGAAAGACAACCCCCTGTGTGGCAAGGCTCACGTTGTGCTGGAACCGTTCGAGATTCGTGTAAATTTAAAAACGCTTCTCTGGTTCTTTCGAAAATTACCCGATTTGAGTCCCATCGAACATTTGTCAGGGTCTGGTGGAACTTTGTCAGGGTCTGGTGGAACTTTGTCAGGGTCAGAACGTCATTCTGTCCAGCAGGTACAAAATACTTGAGGACATCTAGTACGGTCTTATGCAGTGGATGTCATCGAATGCAAGCTCTTATCACGGCAAAGGCAGCAAAACATGCTGTGAGGTAGGTGGCTACAGTGTTGCGGCTATGACAGTATGGCGGCGCCTCCATTTCAATATTGACTTATTGGCTTGACTTGTCTTTTGGTGGCCTATACCTTTAGATTCGTATCAATACACCTTACTTATACGTATTGTAGCGTTCCTCCAGGATTTAATTTACATCTCCAATTAGATAATTGCAAACGTTGTGCAATTATCTAATTGGAATAATCGCTCCAATCGTTGCTCAGACTATAGTATACAAAGTGGTGTCTACGTTTGCTGGCTAATTTGTTACTGTTCCGAAAAATTCTGCTTGGAAATGGAGGAAGAATGTGAGTCAGGTCAGATCACGTGTAGCGACCATCAATCGTATATTAATATTGAAACTTTGCGAGGAATATTCCTTACCGAAATTCACAAAGCCTTGGGTGAGGTTTGTGGGGTTAGTGTAGTGGATCGTAGCACAGTGTCACTGTGGGCTTCTCGTTTCTGTCATGGTCGGGAAAGTATCGAAGACGACCCAAGAAGCGGCAGGCCAACGTCGACACTTCTGTGGTAATCGTCAACAGCATTTCGGAAGATCGACGGAAAACATGTGAAGAGATTGTGTATGAAGCAAACATGTCTAACGCTTCGGTTTTCAGAATCCTAAGTGAAAAATTACAGAAGAGAAAAGTGGCTGCCAAATGATGACACCATCTTTGACATGCTCGAAGCAGGCGTCATCATTTTGCACGACAACAGAAGGTCACATGTTGCCCTTACAGTAAGAGACATTCTGGAAAAGTATGGATGGAAACTGCTTCTCCACGCGCCATATACAGTCTTGACAAGAGCCCACCAGACTATGACTTGTTTCCAAAACTGAAGAAGCCCTTCTGTGGGAAAGGATTCAGGATGTTTCCAAAACTGAAGAAGCCCCTCCGTGGGAAAGGATTTTCGAAAACTGAAGAAGTCCCTCCGTGGGAAAGGATTCAGGATGTTTCCAAAACTGAAGAACCCCCTCCGTGGGAAAGGATTCAGGATGTTTCCAAAACTGAAGAAGCCCCTCCGTGGGAAAGGATTCAGGATGTTTCCAAAACTGAAGAAGCCCCTCCGTGGGAAAGGATTCAGGATGTTTCCAAAACTGAAGAAGCCCCTCCGTGGGAAAGGATTTTCGAAAACTGAAGAAGTCCCTCCGTGGGAAAGGATTCAGGATGTTTCCAAAACTGAAGAAACCCCTCCGTGGGAAAGGATTCAGGATGTTTCCAAAACTGAAGAACCCCCTCCGTGGGAAAGGATTCCGGATGTTTCCAAAACTGAAGAAGCCCCTCCGTGGGAAAGGATTCAGGATGTTTCCAAAACTGAAGAAACCCTTCCGTGGGAAAGGATTCAGGATGTTTCTAATGAGGTGAACCGAGTGATAAGACGCCTCAACAATGGAGGTGTCCTGACTGGAATGCAAGACTTTCCCAAATTTTGGGCAGGTAACATACAGAATCGTGGAGATTACTTTGAAGGCATGTAAAGGTATGTTGTGAAATAAATTCGTTTTTTTTAAGAGATAACCCACAGTGTGCAAAACTTTTGAAATGACTCTCATATGCACAACGGTCTTTCTGTAGATATTCACTCACAAATTGCCGGAATGTACGGTGGCCTTTCTCTGGACAGCCATAATTTCCTCTCAGATATGCTTGGCTACTTTCTTTTGATGCCATTTATCTCACCTGACGTATGTTTGGCGTTTGCTCATTGAAAATTTCAAGCTTCATATTTCTCTAAACAGTATAACACATTCAACAACGGATCATAAGGACTCTAGGAAACATTTACCCTACGCATGACATCCCCCTCTCTTTTGTAGGTACGCATTAACACAACTGCCATGTGATGATCTTTTGATTGATTTGCATTATGACATGAAAGTATGGCAATCGCTTTTTTACGCTTTCCAGCCGTAGGTTGAAGAATCGTATTTGCTCCAGCTTTGTGTGTCTGTCCGTCCGTACCATAACTCGTGTAAAAATGCTTCAATTTCGATGAAAGTTTAGTATGTGGTAGGGGACCACCTGGGGACAAACCTTATTGAAAATGGGCGAAATGGGGTGAAAGGTAAGAATATAGGAGCGGGATCCATTCCATTGCCCTTATGCATCATAGCTTACGTAAAAATGCTTCGATTGCGACAAACCTTTATAATGTTCCGGAAGTACACTGAACTGGTTCTGTTGAATATCATCGAACTGGGGTCAAAGGTCAGGGCACAGGAGCGAGATTTATTCCACAGCCATTATCCTCATAACTTGAGTAATAACTTGAATAATGATTTCTGGTATGTTGGAAAGCGTATCATAATCATTGCATTGCATGATTTTACTAACTTGTTTTTTTTACGTTTACATTAGTATGTCTGATTTGTAAGCCTGTTTTTCCGTGCTCGTGAACTCATTGCTTGTAGACATCTGACGAATGCCGTTAATTTCTCCTTTTTAGATTAACCAAGAAAGACAAGATCGAATTTCTTTCGTATAATGAGCATCTTTTGAATGCTTTTCGACACATTAAAAAATTTGAAATAGGATTTTTGTAAAATGAGAAAATGAGCGACAAAAATAATTAAGCTAATCCACCCCCCCCCCCCCCCCCTCCCAAGCAAAAAAAACTGCGTATCATTTTACACTTAGCAGTGTAATACATAGTGAATACAATCTGTTACAAAAAAAATAAACATCTGAATTTCTGGAATCGGCGAAAGTTACGGAAGCAATTAATATCCACTAGCTGCATAAATATGCTTTACAAAACATCAAAGATTGCAAACAAAATATTTTCCATGGTGGAAAATACGCGAAACACAGGAGAGTTTTCAAAATGAACATTTAGAAATCGAAGTAAGATGAAAAACCCAACATCACTAATAGAATAAGAGTTCTTTTATGTGTATTGTAGAATTTGTTTTTAGGTCGCTTTTTATTTTAAGGCTTAACTTCAAGCTTAGAGCTATTCATTGAACCCACATTACTTTTAAGTCGTTTTCAGGAACTAAAAGTCTTAACTAGACGTACATCAAACAGAAGTCATCGCTCTTTCCACGTTTATAAGTGAGTCACGGAAAAATTTTAATCGGCCGCCACCGGGAATCGAACCCAGAATCTTCCAGTTACTCGCCGGACATGCTATCACTTATAAACGTGGAAAAAGCGATGACTTCCGTTTGATGTTCCTAATCCAAGTCAATTGTGTGTATTAAGTAGACATACATGTTACTTCGGTGATACGTCTAGGATTTAGTGATCTTCTTACAAGTATGTAAACCACTTTTTTATTCAGAAATCAAGCACGTTCAAGTCCAGTGTCAACACGTTTTTCGCAATATGCTAGATAGAGTTCAATCGCAATATTCAGTACACCTCAAGTTAGAATTTGTTCACTCAGTATCTTTTTTTTTTTTTTTTTTTGATTGGAGGTTTAACGACCACCGTGAGCAACTCAATGGGCTATAAGCAGTCGCCCGTCCCTAATTTAGGGTCACTGGTTCCAGGGAAGGGAGAGAGCCAGTGCCGTAAGACAAACACAACATCCATGCCTGACCGGGATCCGAACCCGGACCCCTTACGGACGAATGATCAGAGGCCAGCGCCTTAGACCACTGCGCCACCGGGGCGGCTCACTCAGTATCAACAGGTTTTACAAGAATCGCTCGCTCATATCAACGTTAATCATCTGGACATAGCGTTGGCACACTTCATCATCAATTGCTCAATTAACTTTGCCCATTGAATCCTTCGTAACATTGAATATCCTTCTAACATAGCTCTTATCTCTCGTAGCTCTTATCTCAGACGTCTTTATGTATTTTAAATAGCCATTTGACCCGCTGTCATGGTTGCTAACTTCAAATTCATAATATTTTCTGACTTAACGCCACAGAAATTCTGTTTCGTTAAGTCAGAAAATAATTAACGAAAAAATCCGAATTTAAAAACACGGAAACTCAAAAGAAAGGCTAAATTAGAGACCCCCCTTTATTCCTCCTAGCAGAAAAAGCATGCGTTTTTCGGAGAAGAAATAGAAACAAAATGTCCTTCGTAGGTACTGGCATCGGACCAAGAAAGGGTTGTTTTCAATCGGAATTATAGAATTGGAGATACTCTTGCAAATGGAATGCACAGTCACGGAAAATTTGGGGATGACGAAATAAAAATGGAAAATATGCGCACAATATAACTCATAGCAGGATCTATGCCATGGAAAAAAATTAATACGATTTTTAGAATCAGAGGAAGCAGGAAAATATTTTATACGTGTATACTCCGAGAGGGAAAATTTCCCATCATTTAAAGTGGATAATATTCCCAATCTTCACCATAGCGAGTTGCATGTATTGTAAAAAAAAAATTCCCCAAACTGATATTTAACAGAGGAGGTACAGTTGCAAACAAAAATTCACGCTTACGCCAGCTATTGACAAAACTGCGTATTATGAAATACCTGCAAAATATTTCCTGCAGTGAATGATGCCAGACGTAAAAAATTATTTTCAAATTCCGCTTTTAGAAGGGATTTCGGGAAAAATAAAACCTAAATTTACTTCCCTAGCTTTAAAACTATGTTTTGTTTTCAGCAGAAAATAAGCTTAAAATGTTTCCCCTGGTGAATGGTACCGTATCAAAAGAGAAACTTTTAAGTTGAATTTTCAGAAGCGTAGATACGGGTGCAAATATTTAGCGAAAAGAAATAAGCACTAGGGGCCAAATTTTTGTGCTACGAAGAAGTAGGGTTTAAAACAAACTATACTGACAAGTCACCGTACACCACTTCAAAAGTAAATGAACGGATCCGCTGCGTTGTTAAGAAGCGAGGTACAGCTGCAAACGGTATAAAAACAAGCCTGCAGCTGACCACGATCATATTGCACAGTGAGGTTGAGTGAAAATGTCGCGGTAGGAGAGAACTGACTTTGAGAAAGGAAAGATCGTTGGGTGTTATATTAGTGGGTTGTATATTTATCAAACTTGTTAAAACATATCCAACTCAACTATTTTTGATGTACTGAATAAGTGGAAGACACATGGCGTGCACAAAGCAGCAAAACGTACCGACAGACCAAAGAAAATCAGTGATAGAGGACGTCGAAGTCTCAGGAGAGTCTTTACAGCTAATCGACGGAGTACTGCACAAGACATCAGTGTACAGGTGAGTATAAATGCTGGAACCTCGATATGTACACGTACCATTCGCAGATAACTTCTTTCTATGGGTTACCGTGGTCGTGCGGCTGCTCATAAGCCTTTCATCTCCACTCGGAATGCTACTCCTCGTTTAGCATGGCGTAAAGAACATTTATCGCGAACAGTAGATGAACGGAAACGGGTCATATGGACTGATGAATGCAGATACACGATCCATCAGTCTGATAGCCGTGTGTGGGTACGCCGGCAGGCTATTTACCACAGTGTACTGTTCCTACGGTCAGATTTAGAGCTGGCAGTGTTCTCGCGTGGGGGTGTTTTTCGTTGTATGGTCCCGGCGCATTGGTTATCGTGGACAAACCTGTTAACCAGCACGTCTACCTCGATATCCTGGACAATTATGCCGTACCAACTCTGTGGCAATACTATAGAACAGAGCCTTGTTAGTACCGGCAGATAATGCACCGAGCCATAAAGCATGGACTGTTACGGCGTGGTTCGACGATAATTCCGTATCGTGTGTGGAATGGCCAGCACATTGCCCTGATCTTAATCCCAAAGAGCACCTATGGGATGAATTAGAGCGCCGCATAAGAAGTTTGGAACCAAGGCCTAATATAAGCAACAGTTAGCGGTAGCATTATGTACTGAATGGAAGCGCATACTGCCTTTCGCTGTGTTCCAAAACCTTGTGGAAAGCATGTCTCGAAGGTTCAGTTTTCACACAGTATTTATTAGAAGAAAGATACAGGAGATGTGCTTGAATAAATCATCTCAAATGATGTATGACAAAACAAATATTTACAGATGCTTGTAGCTCACGCTACTGCTTATTTACACGGTTTTGTACATTGATGATAGTAAAAAAACAGTTAATTACACTCGAGTGTCTGGTGAGGCAACAAAAGTCTCTGACAAAGCAAAGAATAGGACCAATTCAGCTTGAAGAGCGTTATACAATATTAATTTTGCACAGTATTGAAGCAAGGAATAATACAGAATTCGAGCTTGCAGACATATATTCAAAAGACAGGTGATGAGAAAATAACAGAATGTGCAGCTTGCGCTACGTTAATTACAGGATTCGGTGCAACGTTTGCATGACAACAGTTAAGTGCAGTAGAAAACTGGCGAGGCAACATGAATCTCTGGTAATACAGAGAGTAAAATCAATCCAGAATGATGAGCTCTATAGAGTATAAATTTTACACAATATTGATGAAAAAAAAGTTCTGACCGAAAGGTGATACATTGTGGGTGACCTGGAAAACCAGGAGGTTGCAGGTGATCAAGGAGACAAACATGAAATCAAAAGTTCGAAAGACAGATGATGAAAAATTTACAGATGAATGTGGCTCGCGGTACTACATGTTACATACAACGGTGATATGAAAAATAGTTATATACAATAATTTTCCTGAGAATACAAAAAAGAAAAAATAATCTCTGAAAATACAGAGAGAAGACACAACTCATCACAGTGAGCATTGGAGAACACAAATTTACACAGTTGAATAGTAAAATTACACATTTGAATCAGGAATTGAAGATAAGAATATACTGTAAAAACGACAAAGTTTACAGATGTCTGTGGTTCGTGAAACGACCTATATACATGATTCTGTACAATGAGAAGTTACAATTTATATATATTGGTTTACCAGAGGTGGTGGAAGTACAGTTTGTTTTCTGCAGAAGTAATATATCAGCATTCAGCGGAGCAAGATCCTCTCGTACCAGCGCATTCGCAAGAGGTGTCGCAAAACCACGACAATTAAGTGACACCACCTTGAATGTCTAGGTTAGTTGTGGGATGCAGTAGGAATTGACTGGCTGTAGTGATGGAGTGGAGTCGACGGAGAAAACAAGCACTCCACGGGACCTCGTCCGCAGTGCGCCGAAGAGTGTTTTCAAGTGAGTGTAATTGAACCAGCACTTGTGGAAGAGCTGCTTCATACTGCTGAATGGAAGTGCGTGCTTGAGGAAGGGCTAGAGGACCTTAAAAGGCAATCCAGCACGTCCTCGTATGGCAGAGGCTCAGCAGGGAAAGCATTTTCAGCAAGAAAAATTGTGAATTCATCTAGTGAGGGAAAGGCACCCTCACATGCTGTCTCAGAGGAAGTGTGTAGAGGCGACCTGGAGAACGGTCGTCGAGAGCTGACGGAGCGAGTGGATGAGCGGGTAGAAGAGCAAGATGATCTTCGGGACGCCAGAGCCTTTGACTTCTTCGTCTTGGGGTGAGTAGCACCACTGCGTTTTCCAGCAACCACAAAAGCTTCATGATCGTCTGGAGAGTCTGAACCCGAAGCGTTACCTGTGACTCGTGTCATGGAGCCAACGGTAAAAGCTGAGGAGTGGTCAACATGTACATCAGCAGTGGTTGTAAAAGTACAAGGGGGAGTCGATTTTGGAAGCCTGGGAAAATTCTTAGGATCAGCAGGAGGTGGAGGCATCAAAGTCGTTTGTTGACCAATGGCAGTAAGCTGACTTTTGGAAGATCTTGATTCCGCGACTTTCCTCGAATAGGAAGAAGTCAGTGAAGCGTTGGTGGACAAAGTAGAAGAAGATGTATTGTGTGGAGCTGTTTGCAGGGAGGCACGTGGGCACTGAGCCCTTATGTGACTTTCGCTCTGACAGATAGTGCAATACTGTGAAGTGATTATCTCAACTCTTCGGCGTTGCTGTCCACAGCGGATGTGCAAAACATTCGGAACCGCTTTCAGCTGAGCAACAGATGAAAAGAGGACTCGAGCAGTGCGGCGGAAACCCCGAATCGATTTGTCTTCAGGGTCTCTGGGAGCCGCAGAGAGAGTTGTTAAGGAGCCAACAACTCTGCCGTACCTGCTGAGCAAGGTCGTCGGATACTTCTGGTGGTACGGGGTAGAAGGTCACCTGCACCGGGCGGTGCGCAACCGGTTGTGCTAACAGATGCACGTCATTGATGGTTAGACCTTCCGTAAGGACCTGGTCAGCATGCGCTTTATCCTTAAAATAGACCAAGACAGATCTGGGTTTTCGAGCTACAAAGTCTGTTGCATCCTTTGGTAAGATAGTTTTGAGGGCTCGGCTATATTGCCACAGCTTAGTGTCGGGAAGCGCATCAAAATAGACGCCCCGTTCCATAGTGGAGGAAAAAAGGTGACCAGCTCGGGAATCCTCTGGTATGTCAATTGTAGCAGTAGAACCGACGACAGTGACATAGGATTCAGGAAAAGGCATAGCAGATGAAACTGGGGGTGTGAGGACCCCAGAAGTTGCAGAAGCATAGGACGCTTGGGCAGACATGGGTCGAGAATGCGATGAAGCGGCCCCTAGCAGTGAGGGCGGATCAGAAAGTTGATGAGAAGTAGAAGCTGTGAGCTCAGTATTGCTGATAACGGATACGTCATCATCTGCTGAGATGTAGATAGGAGACTTGGCACCACCGCACTTGGTGGGAGTTATAGCTGGAGAAGAAGAGGTGTCCATGACGTCGCAATGACGCTCGGGAGCCACCTCATTAAGCTGAGCAGGAGCTACCGCAGTAGAAGAAGAAGAGGAAGCTGGCTGATCTGCCAAGATAAGGATGTGGGCGTCACCCTTGTCTGCCTCCGCCATCGAAACAATGGCGAGACTTTAACGAAAAAAGACCAGCTTGGTTGAAAAATAAAACAGTGAATAATGAGAAAATATGGCACTCACCAACCTGGGAGATACACGAACGTAAAGTGTAGAACTTCAACTTGAAGATACACGCAACCACAGAAACTAAAGCACTCAATAAACACCTTATAGCAACGAAAATCACGGAGCTCAAAACCCAACCACTTCGAGCTTCGAAGGGTCAGTACATGCATTAAGGCCAAAGGTGGACCGACACCGTACTAATATACAGTATGTCAATAAACGCTATGTTGTGTTTCTCTTTTAGGTGTCCGGTGACTTTTGTCAATATAGTATATTTTTCGCTATGAACGCTCTCAGACCTGAAGTGTCTTTTCCAGATCTGACTATTTGATGAAGAGATATGGGGGAAAATGTGGTACACATTCACTCCTCATAGAAAAAATCTGTTCATTATTTAAAAAACGAACTGTAAGCGCAAAAGAATCTTCGTTGTAAAAGGTATCGTAACAAAGTGGAAAATTTTGATTGGGATATTTAAGAAGCAATGACATGGAATAAAATGCATGTTTTGAGTTCGATAGCATCCGCATTTATTTACTCTTCCAAGTGGTAAAGTTATGCGTCATAAGAACACCAAAAGAGCAAGGATCATCGTTTTCACATTTCAAGCTTCCCAATGCAAAAGTGATTTTTCAAATTTGTCTAAGATATGATGTCCACTGTTGGCTATGATATTTTAAGCATGTACTATCAGACGTACTAAAAATGATGTTGCCTTATTCATCTTCCGACGATCACACTTACTGATATCCCTTACTTATCTGTAGCGTATTTTTATTGGCTTTATTCTCTTCGTACTTATAGATGTGCAAACGTGAAATCATGTAACATAATTCAAGCAGTGGAAAACAGGGGTTATTTTTCAATGGGTATTGTTTCAGACTCCGTTTGTCAAATCCTTATGCAGAACACAACCAGAGCCAACAAAAGATAAGTAGAAAAAATTAAGCGAATCAAATTTCTAAATTTCTTACCTTCATCCTTTTAATTAACACTCCACAGCTGCGTCGCAAATGAAGTTAATTTAAATTAATGTTTAATTAGCAAGTCTGAAGGATAGTTTTTTATGATTTCTTAGAAGTAAGCCCTAATAAAGAAAAGAGGGGAAAGGCGATTGAGAATGCATCGTAATCGTTTTTTTTATTATTCTCTTATTTTTAAGACGGTAAGTAGCTGAAATTTTTATGTAGCACAAATGGAGGAAAAAGAAATCTCGAAAGATACGTTTCTTACAAGTTCGTTAGAAGTATAGAAAGAGTGCTTGTCAGAAATGTTTGAGCTTCCTCGACGACGTTAATTAGTTTAAAATTATATCATATTGTGTCAATCGATATGGTTTCTATATCTTGTTTTTTTTTTCTGAGAAAAGTGGCTTCGCTTTTTTCCCTCGTAGTGCGCACTGATGTACAAATAATGTCTTTACCATTCACAATACTGAGGGCTTAATAAGTTAATTTCGTGTAACTCATACTTCGCCCTTTGAGTGCCTTCAGTAAAGCAGGTTTTCCTGAATTATGAAGTGAAATGTACTTCAGACAGAATGGGTATGAAAAAGAAATGGAAATTGATAAAGATGTTAACGTTACCGCAATGCTGAAAAAATGACAAATTCTAATTTTTTTCACATTTGAGATGATCCACTTAAGTCAAACTTAACACTTCTTGACGCCGTGGAGATAAGAACAATTCGCCGACCCGGTGGCGCAGTGGTCTAAGCGATGGCCTCGGATCATTCGTCCGAACGTGGTCCGGGTTCGAATCCCGGTGAGGCATGGGTGTTGTGTTTGTCTTATGGCACTGGCTCTCTCCCTTCCCTGGAACCAGTGACCCTAAATTAGGGACGGGCGACTGCTTATAGCCCAGTGAGTTGCTCACGGTGGTCGTTAAACCTCCAATCAAAAAAAAAAAAAAAAGAACAATTCACATGATTAACCACCAAGCATTCATTTAATTTTCTTTCGCGGGGAGAGACACCAGTGCTGAGACGAGCCAATCCAGGGTCTGCATTAGGCTCGGGCTGTATATTTCCTGAGGTTCGGGCTTGGGCAGGCTCGGGCTAAAAAAAAAAAAAAACCGAAGTTTTTTTTTTTTTTCTTTTCTAAATGTGATTGTTTATGATTTAGCATAGCGAGGCTTTTCTTACACTTTCTAGTTTGTAAAGATAATTCTACTGTAATTGGGTCTGCGGGACGGCCATTTACTCCGAGCTTGAGTAGCAAATGTCATTGGCCAAAAATTAGTGGATTTTTGCGGAGAAGGAAAATCGACTTCTTTAAGAACCATAGATACCGTTCGGTGGCTCTGGATTCTGACCATTCATCGGAGACGGGTCTGGGTTCGAATTCCGGTGAGGCATGGTATGTTGTGTTCGTCTTACGGTAAAAGCTCCCTCTCTTCCCTGTAGCCAGTGGCCCCCAAAAAGGACAGGGACGACTGCTATAGCCCATTGAGGTCCTTACGGTGGTCATTAATCCCCCTAAACAAATAATAATAATAATAGCGAAAAAAAAAAAAACAAGTTAGTAAACTCATGCAATGCATTGATTATGAAACGTTTTCCATACCAGAAATCATTACTCAAGTTATGAGGATAATGGCTGTAGAATAAATCTCGCTCCTATGACCTGACCTTTGACCCCATTTCGATTATATTGAACAGAACCGGTAAAGTATACTTCCGGAACAACATGATAAAGTTTTGTCTTAATCGAAGCATCTTTACGTACGTTATAACGCATAAGGGCGATGGAATGGATCCCGATTCTATGTCTTGACTTTTGACCCCATTTCGCCCATTTTAAACAGGGGTCATCCCCAAGTGGTCCCCAACGATATACTGAAATTTCATCGACATCGAACCATGTTTACGCACTTTAGGACGCATAAGGGCAATGTGATGCATCCCGCTCCTATGTCCTGACCTTTGACCGCACTTCACCCATTTTCAATAGGATTCGTCCTCAGGTGGTCCCCTACCACATACTAAAATTTTATTGAAATCGCACCATATTTACGCAAGTTATGACGCATAAGGGCAATGGAATTGATCCCGCTCCTATGTCGTGACCTTTGACCTCATTTGTCCCATTTTCAATATGGTTTCGTCCCCAAGTGGTCTCCTACCACATAATAAACTTTCATCGAAATCGAACGATTTTCACGCGAGTTATCGTACGGACAGACGGACAAAACTGGAGCATATACGCTTCTTCAACCTACGGTTGGAAAGCGTAAAAAATAGTACACTGCCGGACAATTGCTAAGGACGGATGACAATAGCAACGATAGCAACCATAAAATGGAAGGCGCGAAAATGTGGAAATTAGCATAAGTGCGGGATACAGTAAGACGTGTTATGCGTATGCAAATTTTGGATTGCCGAACTTGTTCGTGACGTCATAGCGCTGATAAGAGATATAAAGGATTTGACGCGTATTGACCGTTGTTGTTCAAACGCAAAGTTGAAAGGGAAAGAATCAATTGACGAACTTGCAATTTTCAGTATGTCTTCCCGACATCACCTAGATGATTTTACGCAAGATTGAAGAAGGGCGAAAAATAACAGATGTTGCTAGGGAGTTCGACGTCAGCCACAGTGTTGTTTCAAGGCTTTGGAAATCATTTCAAACAAATGGAGAGTGTAGCAAACGTCACGGGGGAGGTCGTGTTCGCAGTACGACACCTGCAGAAGATCGGTACATAGTGCTATCAACAAAAAGACACCGGCGCAGCACAGCTAGTGAGGTAGCAAATCAGTTTATGGCTGCTACTGGCAAGCGGATCTCCCGAAAAACTGTCTCCAGACGTTTGCATGAAGGAGGACAATGCGCACGCCGTCCTGTTGTGTGCATCCCATTGTCCAGACGTCACCGTACCGCCCGTTTGCAATGGTGCCATCAACATCGCAATTGGACTGATAACGACTGGTCTGCTGTCCTCTTCTCAGATGAGAGTAGATACAGTCTATCGTCTGATTATCGACGACAACTGATCTGGCGTGATAGTGGAACTGCATATTGTCCAGCAAACATACAGGAAAGGGACCGATATCCGACATGTAGTGTCATGGTATGGGCTGGCATCATGATCAATGGCCGTACGTCCCTCTATGTGCTTCCAACTGGGACTATGACTGGCCAACGATACATTAATGATGTTCTGCTACCTCATGTTCGCATGCTCCGTTGTGCTGTCGGTGATAGATTCATTTTCATGGACAACAATGCAACATGTCCTCGAACAGTCGCTGTCCAGGAGTGTCTGGAGAGCGAGGATATTAAACGCCTCGTATGGCCAGCACGTTCTCCAGATCTGAATCCCATTGAAAATGTGTGGGATGCTTTGGGGAGGAGTTTTGCTGGTCGCCAATGCCCTCCAATAAACAAGGACACCCTCATCCGTGCACTGACAGAGGAATGGGATAAATTACCCCAACAGCTGCTTGATAATGTGCAAAGCATGACACGACGTGTGGAATCTTGCATCGCCCTCCATGGTGGCCATATCCCGTATTGACATCTTACGCCGGAACGCCTGCGGACGGTAATTGCATTTTTTTCACGTTTACGTATTCTGCACAAAATGGCCTGTTTGTCCCTTGAACACGTTCCAAAGCCTTCTGGATTTCAGAGCACAATAAATTGTCTTTCTTGTAATGTCCTGGCATTCTGACATTATTTTATTTCACTTGGTATCCAACCACACTTACTTTTTTATGCGCTATATAGCCGTTTATGATTCGTCCTTAGCAATTGTCCAGCAGTGTATTAGGTAGTACATAGCACACTGACAAAATTTTGCCCCTACCGCTATGCGGCAGCTCTTTGCTAATTCTTTTGAGCAACGTACATGATTACAGCGCCGCCAGACCTTTTTTTTTTTTTTTTTTTTGGATGTTTAACGACCACCGTGAGCAATTCAGTGGGCTATAAGCAGTAGCCCATCCTTAATTTAGAGTCACTGGTTCCAGGGAAAGGAGAGAGCCAGTGCCATAAGACAAACACAACATCCATGCCTCACGGGGATTCGAACCCGGACCCCTTTCGGACGAATGATCAGAGGCCATCGCTTAGATCACTGTGCCAGCGGGGCAGTGCCAGATCTTTCCACATGCCTGCCCGCTAGAAGCATTTCAGGAGTAAACGAATGGTCAAAGAAATTCATGAGCCTATGCAATAGAAAGATATAGAGCTTCCTTCGTCACTCCCCAGTTGAGAAATATTAGGCATGATAAAATGAAACTCGTTCGAGTGTCTTTATTAAGACGAACGAAAAGGTATATTCGCAGATGTGGCAGAATTCAACAAAGCAATATACACTGAGTGGCCACTTTATTATGACTAGCCCCTCAATTCTTCGTTGGGCTACCTTTTGCCTTTAATACTGCGTCGATTCTTCGTGGCATGGACTCCACGAGATGTTGATAAGTGGTTTGTAGAATCTGAGGCCATGCTTGATGAATAGCACTTTCCAGGAGTGTGAGATTGCAGGGTTGTGGATCCAGCTGCCTGATGGCTCGTTCAACTTCATCCCACAAATTATCAATGGGGTTGAGCTCTGGAGATTGTGGGGGCCAGCGAAGCAAAGTAAACTCACCGGCATGTTCCTGAAGCCAATCCTGTACAATACGAGCACTATGGCAGGACGCATTATCTTGTGGAAAGTAGCCATCGCCATTAGGATAAACCATCCACATGACAGGGTGCACTTGGTCCGCAACGATGTTTAGATATAATGTGCCAATCAGACGTTGATCAACACGAATTAAAGGGCTCAAAGCATGCCAGGACAACATTCCACAAACCATAACGTTGCCTCCACCAGCTTGAAGGGTTGTAGCAATGCATTTGGGGTCCATGCTTTCGTGCTGTTTCCCCCAAATTCTCACTCGGCCACCGGCATGGTGCAACTGAAAACGTGATTGATCGGACCACATAATTTGTTTCCAATTATCGACTGCCCAAACCTTGTGTTCCTGTGCGAAGTGGAGACGTTTTCTCTTGTTAACTGCAGACAGCGAAGGTGTTCGAACAGGCCTTCGACTGCCATATCCCATCCGATGCAGTGTACGGCGAACAGTGCGTGCAGAGATCATTTGAGGGGATCCTTGATTAAGATGGTCTGTAATTTGCTGCACTGTTGCCTTTCTGTTGTCTGTTACCAGTCTCTACACTCTCCGTTCCGCCCGAGCAGTCACTAGTCGATGATGACCACACGTTGCACGTAGAGACCCAGTTTTTTGGCTTACAGTCCAGTCTTTAAACACTTTAACAACAGCTGCTTTGGAACATTTCACGAATGCGGCGGTTTCGGTGATACTCGCTCCATGGCTCCGAGCTCCTACAATCATCCCACGTTGAAAGTCCGTCAAATCGCATTTTTTACCCATCTCGTCACCCAAAAATCACTTCTACTACTGTCGCAAGCACCAAGCTATCCCTTTTAATACTAGCCTCGCCCTCTGGCTGCCGCAGCGTGCAGCCATAGCTCATTTGCTTAAAACTGTCAAGTGGTCATAATAAAGTGGCCACTCAGTGTATAAGGAAGCAACAATTCACCAGTGTTCGTTAGGAGAAGTCGCCGTAGGCATTCGGACACGTATGACACTGCTTATGGAGAATACCGTTCGCGAAGAAAGACTTTGGTTGCTTCTTGAACCATTTGGTCACCGCGGCCATGACTTTTGTATCGGAGTAGAATCGTTGTCCCTTTAGAGCTTTTCTTCAAGGGTCTGAACAAATGAAAGTCACATGGTCCCAAATCGGTGCTATAGGCTGGGTGGTTCGGAACCTCTCACGCTTTCCGTGCTAATGCATCCTGCGTAATGTTCGCAACATGCGAACGAGCATTGTCGTGCGACAGAATTACACCAGGCGAAAGTATTACGGGTCGCTTATTTTTGATTGCTTTATGTAGCTTGTCCAGTGTGTCCTTGTAACGATTGTTATTGATGTTCACGTGAGGCTCTTTAAAGTCCGCCAACAAAAGCCTTTCATGGTCAAAAAATGCGGTCGGCATAACTTTACTGGCGGAAGTATGTGACTTGAATTTTTTGTGTTTTGGTGATCCGGAATGTTTCCATTTCATGCTCGCTGGACGGCTCAAAGTAATGGCACCACGATTCGTCGCCTGCCACAATGCGAGACAGAAATCCATCCGCCTCCGCTTTGTAACGCAGCAAGTGGGTTCAAACTCCAACACTTGCATTCTTTCTTATGGTAGTCGGTTAGCATCCGTGGAATCCATTGTGAACACATCTTCCGAAACTGCAGTGTCTTCGTAACCACCGTTTGAACTGTTCCAAATGACATGCGAATTCCTCAGCTAGTAAACGTAAGCCCCAACGACGGTCCACTAGTATTCTGCATCCAAGGTCTTTAGATATATCTCGTGGTACGGCTGCATCAGTGTTGGCGATAGCTTCGTCTGTCACAACAACATGCGCCTGGATGGGCTGCGGGAGATCTTTCGTTTCCTCACGTCCTTCCCGAAACATTCGCGCAAAGTCCGTCACTGTTGTGTTCGACACGCATTTGTCACCATACACCGCCTGCGTTCTGGAATGAATGTCGACTGCCTTACGCTGTTAGGAACTGAATCACCGCTCCTTGGACGGATTCGGAATCACACCGGCCATGTTTTCAACGATCTGCAGAACAAACCACACATGCGAGGAGAATGAACGCGTGCTCGCTTGTTCATTGGTCTGCGCTTATCACGCGAGCTGTGACGTCATCATGCTCCCCGTGCGCCGGTCTACGTGACGCGGTAAAACACGAGTTTCATTTGATCACGCCTCATACATGTGATGGGGAAAGACAGAATGGAGGTCTGGAAGAGGAGATTGTCTTTATTAATACCTAAACAGGTTAGTCAGAGTTTTCGGGCACGGATTCTTTGCAATTAGAAACACCATGATTGAAAACGTAGCGGCAGATGTTACCATAGCTGAACCTTAGATTTCAAAGCGAAAAAATATAAGGAAGAAGAGAAAACCAAAAATCAAGATCGTACCCTGGTATCCTTTGTATTTAGATAATTTTAGCTATTCATCTTTCCCATGCTTTGTGGGTGTGAAAAAAAACCGAGTGATTCGCTATTATACATTTATTTATGTACAACATATTGTATTTATTTGCGTCACTTTCGACTTCACCAAGCCACAGTCCGGTACATAAGTGGAATTAAATCAAAACAACAAACAATAAGGTTTGTTAATTCCTGATATTGAGAAGTACTTAGGTAGGTGGATTAATGAATGCTGTTGTCGTAAAACCGATGAAAGAAGATATGGGGATCATAAAAGTAAATATTTACTTAACTATGGCGGCGGGAATAGTAAGTATTTCGACTGCTTAGTTTTTTAGAAACAATATTATTATTATTATTATGAAGATTCCACCCCTTCCTGCGAGGATTTTTTTCTCTTTTTTACGGAACGGCTAGGATGTACCAAGTCTAAAAAGCGGCATTTCCTTACTATCCTACGAGTGTTCAGGATAGCTGCCTTCTGTAATTGGTTCTAGTATAAAATACCGACAGTTCAAAACGCCGATAGGCTGAAACACCGACAATCATAAAACCGACAGTTCAAAATACCGACAATCAGAACACCGACAAATCCTAACCGAGACAACCATAACACCGACAATTATATGGATTAATATAATTGTCCGGCGAGTAGAAGAACTTTATTCCGAGCGATGCAACAACAGAGTGGGTGGGAAAGGGGATGGCAACACCCAATCGATGGATGTGGTTACCCCTAGCGGTAAACGACGGAACTTCATACATTTTTATTCTGACCGATGGCAACATATTTTTATTCCGAGTGATGGCAACATCGGAGTGGATGAGTGGGAAGGGGGATGCATAGGTGTTGGCTATGTTGATGCTTATGTGCTGCCTCTAGCGGTGAACGATGGAACTTTATTATTTTTATTACGAGAGATGTCAACATGGGAGTGGATGCACAAATGGCTGGGTGATTGAAGGGGATGACAACAACAAAACGATGCTTATGTGCTGCCCCTAGTGGCGAACGATGCAACTGCATAAATTTTTATTCCGACCGATGGAAACATATTTTAATTCCGAGCGAAGGCAACATCTGAGTGGATGATTGGGAAGGGGATGCGGTGTTGGATATGTCGATGCCTATGTGCTGGCCCTAGCGGTGAACGATGGAACTTTATTATTTTTATTCCGAGAGATGGCATTATCGGAGTGGTTGCACAAATAGGTGGGTGATAGAAGGGGATGACAACAACCAAACGAGGCTTATGTTCTGCCCCTAGCGGTGAACGATGGAACTTTATAAATTGTTATTCCGAGTGATGGCAACATCTGAGTGCATGGGTAGGAAGGGGGATGCATAGGTGTTGGACATGTCGATTCTTATGTGCTGCCCCTAGAGGTGAACGATGTAACTTTATTATTTTTATTCCGAGAATGGCAACATCGGAGTGGATGCACAAATGTGTGAGTGATAGAAGGTAATGACAACAACCAAACGGTGCTTATGTGCTGTCCCTAGTGGTGAACGACGAACTTTATGAAGTTTTATTCCAAGCGAAGGCAGCATATTTTTATTCCGAGCGATGGCAACATCGGAGTGGATGAGTGGGAAGGGCGATGCATAGATGTTGGGCATGTCGATGCTTATGTGCTGCCTCTAGCGGTGAACGATGGAACTGCATTAATGTTTGTTCCGACCGATGGCAAGATCTGAGTGGATGTGTGGGAAGGGGGTTGCATAGGTGTTGGATATGTCGATGCTTATGTGTTACCCTAGTGTTGAACGATGGAGCTTTATTATTTTTATTCCGAGAGATGGCAACATTGGAGTGGATGCACAAATGGGTGGGTGATAGAAGGGAATGATAACAACCAAACGATGCTTATGGAAGAAACTGTACAATTTTCAAGGGCATTGTGTCTCAAATATTTCAATATCTTGGGAACCAGCTTTTTCTTTTTATGTGACCAAAATCATGTTTCCATGGCAAGTATCATTATCCATATATTGATAAAAAAAGTCAGTTTATTGTCATTTTATTTGTGGAAGTAATAGTTATAATTTGTAATATAAATTTATTGTTTGCTGTCACCTGCTAAGAAACAATCTAGTATTCTATCCCAAAGTACAGGATCAGCCATAGTTATGTTTGCATGTAGTCTAGGCATTTGCCCCTGATTACCTCCAGTTCATCTACATACACTGTGTCATCTACATACACTTCTAGAACTCCGATTTGAAAAATTCTTCCTGTATCCCATTGTTATGGTGAAAAAAATAATTTAATTTGTTTATATTGAATTGATGCTATTTTATTAAAAGGGTTTTACTATATTTATGCCGGTATTGAAATTGATATGGAAACCATAGAGAAGTTTAAATTTGGGAGATGGGTGGATGCATTTCGAAACAAAAATATTTTTTAAGTATTAGAAGGCCATGAACATCCTAAACAAAAATGCATCTGAAAATTTACATTCCACAAGAAGTTATTGGAAAGTTTGCGTTGTTTGTGTTCACGCAGAGTTGAGTCACCTGAAAGTGCAAAAATAAGTGAATATTGTTGCATGTGTATGAAAATGTGTCACTATAAGTCATACGATAAAATATACTCGTTCAATAACAACTTGTGGAGGCGGTGAAAGTCAATTTAAAAGGATAGGACAAAAATTGCAGTTATGGAATACCTTATAAAACCAGGATTCGGATCGATAGCCTTAGTCAAGCTAAGGTGGGGTACATGGGACCAAGTCATGGAAGACAACAGCACACAAAAATTTTCACACTGCACTAATTTTGGACTTTTTTTGAAAGGCTACTGCCTGTATTTATTATTTTTCTTTAAAAACTTAATAAGTTAATTTAGTGGAGAAACAGATGGCATTTCCTTTTTTCTGGTTGGCTTAAACACAGCAGTATAAAAACAGAATCTCAATTTTCTTTCTATTTCTATTTGGCCATTGGCCTTGTGAACAGCACAGCCTGACATATTTCAACACAGTTGGTTTGAACACTAGGCTTTAAATTTATGCCTTCAAAATCATACTATGATTCACATGGTTTACACACTGTATGCATCCAAAATTCCACTACGATTCACATAGCTTACACAAAAAAAAAAAAGATACTGGATTATTTTTAATTCCACAAGGTGGACAAGTTCTGTTCTTTTGAAACGTACTCTCTTCTCCCTCACCTAGTTAGCTCAATGACAAATTTACAATTTTACACTTATTGATTTAAATTTACAGCACCTAAACAATCTTAGGAAACTCCGCAATCTCCCAGACCAGATTCAAAGACTTCAATTAAGTTTACAGTTATTTTAAGAGCCACAAATTATACTTTCACCAAATCTACTATCTGAAAGTAAACAAACCAAGTAAATTATCCTCAAAACAGAATTTACACTGAGCACAAGCATTAATTAACATTACATAACCTATAGAACTACACTGAATGAACCTACTTCACTTATAAAGAAACCTCACTAACTAATCTTAAAAATTATCAATATTCATAACATCAACATAATTCAGAAATTCAAACAATCTTCTTGCACTAGCTTGCTCATAAAAAATCACCTCACTCTGCACTTCACATAATAGCTCAAGATACTTAATAACTCTATACTGTAAACAAAAGCTCAAAATACCAATTAACTAAATTTCCAAACTAAATATCAAGTTCACTAACACCAACAACCAGAATTTACAATTTACATCCCTAGCACTACAGCATATCATAAACAAATTAATTTAGATACTTTAAATCACCACAACAAAACTTAAATTTAACACCTGCAGTGAATTTCTGAGGTAGCGGTGAGGCAAATACTCTCAGTTCAGACACTACCCTGGGTTTTGAGAACCAACACAGGAAGAAAATACCAGTCAGGCTGAAGGCGTGAAATTGGGTCGTGAATCCAATTTCCGCCTATGCAAAAGGAAAGGAAAAAAATCCTCAAGTGCGACACATCATCATCAGGCACAGAATTTCCTCTAACATGATCTCGCCACATTTCTTGAAGCAACGCCCGACCGACCCTCGCTGGCAGTACATATCTCCGTGAGCAGCGAAACTACTGGGGGGTTTGAAGACAAGTTTTCCCCCAAAAACCACGTCCTCAAGGATCTCCCTTTTCGAACCAATGCATGATCCCACCTTGATCAACCACGCCTGCAAGAGCCTGTCGTACTTCAACCCTAAATACTCCAGGCACATCTGGCCCAGAGCCAACACAACTATATCCCAGGAAAAATTCACTTATCTCTCGATATATCCCAAGAAATCCTAAATCACAATATCCACATATATCCCAGGAAAATTCACTTATCTCTCTATATCCCAAGAAATCCTAAATCACAATATCCACATATATCCCAGGAAAATTCACTTATCTCTATATCCACATATATCCCAGGAAAATTCACTTATCTCTATATCCACATATCATCATCATCATCATCATTGTCAACCATTATCAATCCACTGCTGGACGAAGGTCTCCCCAAGTTTCCTCCACAACGGTCTGTCTTGTGCCAGTCTCCTCCATGTCACTCCCGCATATTTACGAATTTCATCCACCCATCTCCCATGTGGTCTTTTTCTGGGTCTTTTCCTGTCCCTTGGAATCCAATCTAAAATTTCGGCTGTCCATCTATGGTCTGTCCTTCTGGCAGTATGTCCAGCCCATTGCCATTTCAGGGATTTAACTCTGATCATGATGTCTTCCACTCTCGTCATTTTTCGGATCCACGAGTTCCTCTTCTTATCTCTCCTGGTTATACCAAGCATGCACCTCTCCATACTTCTTTGAGTTGTCTGCAGCCTTTGTATGTCTCTTTTAGTTAAGGTCCACGTCTCTGCACCATACGTAAGCACTGGAAGGATGCATTGATCAAACACTTTTCTTTTAAGACATAATGGCATATTGCTCTTGAAAATTATGCTGTTTCTTCCAAAAGCTCTCCAGGCAAGTTTTGTACGCCGATTAATTTCTTCATCAATGTGACCCTCACTTGATATCTGCTGTCCAAGATAAACATACGTATCTGTTATCTCCAGTTTTTCTCCATCAATCGATAAATCTTCATTTCTTGTAAAAGCATTGAACATCACTTTCGTCTTCTGAAAGTTCATTTTTAATCCCACTTCTTTACTCTTGTCAGCAAGTTCCTGGATCATACTCTGCAGCTCTGATGGGGTAGTTGCAAAAATGACTACGTCATCAGCAAAACGAAGGTGGGTTAGATAATCTCCATTAATCTTTATCCCTTTGTTTTCCCAATTCAGTGATTGAAAGACATTTTCCAATGTGGCATTAAAGAGCTTCGGAGATATGGTGTCACCTTGTCTCACTCCCTTTCCAATTTTTATGTGTGTTGTATTTTCAAACAGCCGAATCTTTGCACTTGCATTTTCATAGATGTTATTAATAATATTAATGTATGCATCTTCAATACCGCAGGATTTCAGAGCCGTGGTAACTGCTGATGGTTTCACCGAATCAAAGGCTTTTTCATAATCAATAAAAGCCATGCACAATGGAAGTTCATATTCCCTCGCTCTTTCAATTAGTTCTCTCAGTACATGGATATGATCTATTGTGCTGTAGCCACTCCTGAATCCAGCTTGTTCTCTCGGTTGAGCCATGTCCAGTGTTACCTTCAAGCGGTGTGAAAGAACTTTAGTGAAGATTTTATAAACCACTGATAGGAGGCTGATAGGTCTGTAGTTCCTGAGATCCTCAATGTCACCTTTTTTATGTAGCAGGATCATTGTAGCATTGTTCCAATCCTCAGGAATCTTCCCTTCATTAAGGCATCGAGTGAAAATTTGGGCGAGTACTGTTTCAATTTCTCCACTTGCTTCTTGTATGATGTCTATAGTAATTCCATCTTCTCCTGGAGCTTTCCCCCGCTTCATGTTCTTGA
This sequence comes from Macrothele yani, assembly GCA_039090855.1. Lineage (NCBI taxonomy): Eukaryota > Metazoa > Arthropoda > Arachnida > Araneae > Macrothelidae > Macrothele > Macrothele yani. Next base: position 12,048,609 of record CM076990.1, on the reverse strand, counting down.
TTGCATGAGCAACTTCTGCTGGGAAGACTGGAAGAACTCTGGTACCTTTCATGATGTCTGAAAGCCAACACAACATATATCCCAGGAAAATTCACTAGCAAGGAAATTCTTCTGCACCATGGCAATGCGCAGGTCCACTTCAGACAATAACACTGACCATTTACATAACCCACTAAATATTTTCACCTTATTGAAAATTAAAATTACATTTAGACTTTTAACCTTATAGTAAAAACAAGAAAATTTAGGCCAAAGAAAAGAACAATTAATACTGGAACTGGTGAGCAAAAGTGTGTCTTCTCAACCCATGATGTTCATTCTTTTTGTGAAATACTAAACTTGAGAACAAAAAATACTTTAACTTCTATACTGCACATCATATCGCATTTTGGTGAAAATTCCCTACTCAGAGCCCTCTGCCCTAGGACAAGTTCCCGGTTTGCCCTAAGATCACCCCTTTCCAATGGGAGATTAACACTCATCTCGAGCATGTAAAATACTGGTCCTCAATTAACACTCCTACCATCTCAGTTTCGACACTCAACACTCCAAGAATGTAAACAACACTTTAGGTTTCCAATTTCATCACACTATAATATGTTCCCAAAATTCCAATATAAATCATCCCATGATTTATATTCACTCAAAAAATAACTCAACGCTGTAAAAGACTAGAGAGAAATGTTTACGATTATTTTATCACCCACGGCATCACAATAACACTGCTTTTCAATTATCACATGCCCAACTAAACTATTATCGATGCACCAAAATTCACTGTGCCCAAACATTAAACTAAATTTTTCTGATACATCAAAATTTACTGGCCTGGGAAGTTGCTAAACTACCAGACATGACAACACAAAAAAAAAAACATAAATGAAAGCATTTTCAACTCCCCTCTCTTTTTTTCTTTCTTTCTTTTTTCTGAATTCATACCTGAGTAACTAATAAATTTTAATTTTGAAAGCTGAACGACAACACAGCCATAATCAGAGGCAAAAAAAACTTGCTCTTTTTCTTTTTGTTTCTTATGCTCAGCTCGAAGTTTAGGCACCCTGCGTGGGATGTTATATATCAATACAGAAAGATATGAACTAAAACATTACCTTCGAGCTGGCGTTCTTTTTTTCCTTTTTGTTTTCACCACAGTTTACAGTCCTGGCACAACCACAGTCTCGTTAGAATTTCTTTCTTTTCTTCCTCCCAGTTCCCTTCCTTAAACGGTTAATAGCCGAGGTAACCATTTTCGAAACCTCGGGATGAGATGGAACCTTTATTTATCTTCGGCCTTTGAGGCAGGCCTCCTTTTCGGAGTATCAGCCGAGGGTGAGGCTGTAGAGGCTGGGCCCACTCTTTCCGGAATTTCCATAAGGGAGAAGGCATGTCCCTCTTCAGCCAAGAACTTTTCCTTAACGACATTGTCCCAGCCTGCCGCCATTTTGTTCCTCAGGGCGAGGTTCCCGGCCGGCAGAATGCCGCTTTAACTGCGTTCTACATCGTCAAAATTTTCAATAGGCAGCCCAGATCCAGAGTGTCCCCTTGTGGTGGACTGGTGGTCAGCAAGGGCAGTCAAGAAGAAACCACTTTTTTTTTCTGTGGTTCTCTCCCGCCAAAAGGCGAGGAGAAAAAACTCCGCCGTCCTCTCTTTCTCTGACGGCCAGCAAGAAGAGAAGAACAAAAGTGACTCTCAACGGATAAAACTCTGGGGTGCTTGAACCGCTGACCCCTCTCATTGGTCGAAACTTCAGCCTAGCAACTCACGACTCTCCCAACGGAATTTCACTCCCTCGCAAGCCAGGGGTGACTCTCTGACCTTCACACGTGTAGACCAAGCTCTTTTTGACCCTGAGGTCTGAAAATAGATTTCTGTTGCTGAATTCCCTACCCAAAAGACGAAAAGATGTTACACTTTTGGGTGACTTTTCCACGACGTTTGGAAACAGGAACGCAAAAAAAAAAAATGGCGAATTCTTGCTTTGCAGAAAATCACTAATTTTAATTCTTTTTTTCTCTCGTTCCGTGATGTTAAACTAAAATTAATTTTGATTCTCTGAGGTGCACACCTACTCGCCTTTTCCTATCGCGATAAAAGAACAGATAAAATAATTATTTTCAAAAGCCCAAAGTCAGTTAAATCAAATATTATTCTTTTTCTCTTTTTTTTTTTTCTTTCTCTAACATGAAATTTTGTTTTCCTGGTTGTGATTAAGACAAGCGAATTTTGCGCATGAATTCCCCTGCCTTTCAACCAGGAATTTTCTTCTAACGTATGTCATGGGAGAAAATTTTTGCATTAATTAATCTCCGATAAACCAACAGAAAGATTGATCAGGTCTTTCCGAAATTCACCAGAGGTTAAAATTTTCGCCATGACACCATACAACACCGGATAGAAACTATTTTTCATATAATTTCTGATGTTTGGTAAAGAATGTTTTGGCCACCAGGGGGCATAAGCGTTCATTTCTGCTTCTGATGCATTTCCATCAAAATCTGGGCTCCTGAAAACTCCACTAAAATTATTTTTTTCTTTGACCGATACCGATCATATCGAAACACCTTTTTAAAATACTTTCTTCCGAAAATAATGCATGGTTTTACCACCAAAGGGCGTAAAGTCAGATCTTATTTTTTTCGATATCTCTGTTTCTAAGAGTCCGATTTGAAAAAAAAATTCTGTGTTGGAGAGCGCTACCGGTGCAAAATGTTTCTCTTATAAATTCATATTTTTCTTAACGCATAAGTCTGCGAACAGAGGGCGTAAGCTCACGATTTCGTTTACATCAATATCTGAGGGATTAGAAACCCAATTGAAAAACTTCTTTCTTCCGTCAGATACTATTGTTTTCCATACCGGTTCCATTGACTTTGAATAGTTTTGATAAATTTAATTTGCATCAGAACGGATTCAAAAGACGTGCTTATTACACCCGAAAATTCGGTGTCATCTTTCTTGTTTTTGTTTTTTTTTATTGGAGGTTTAACGACCACCGTGAGCAACTCAATGGGCTATAAGCAGTCGCCCGTCCCTAATTTAGGGTCACTGGTTCTAGCGAAGGGAGAGAGACAGTGCCGTAAATTAAACACAACATCCATGCCTCACCGGGATTCGAACCCGGACCCCTTTCGGACGAATGATCAGAGGTCATCGCTTAGACCACTGTGAAATAACTCACTTTTGCCACCTCATTTCCTTCCAATGAAACGTGATGTTCGGTTAGATTTTCCTGAGATATACCATGAGAAGTGGATGCAGCTAAATTGGTAGCAAAAGGAGCAGCAAAAGAAGCAGCGTTGTTGTTCATTTCAGAAGCACTTCCTTCCTTTTCGAAGATCGTAAGAAGACAACGGCTACAATAAAATCAACAGAGGGCAATGTGAATCAGAAATTCAGCGATAGAAAATATCTGACGTCGAAGGAACGGCGCAGCGAAGAAGTTGCCTCTTCAAATGACCGAGTTCAACGCTAGGGTGCAACACATAAGCATCGTTTCGTTGTTGTCATACCCTTCTATCACCCACCCATTTGTGCATCCATTCTGATGTTGCCATCTCTCGGAATAAAAATAATAAAGTACTATCGTTCACCTCTAGCGGTAGCACATAAGCATCAACATATCCAACACCTATACATCCCCTTTCCGACCCATCTACTCAGATGTTGCAATTGCTCGGAATAAAAATATGTTGCCGTCGGTCGGAATAGAAATCAATGAAGTTCCATCGTTCACCGCTAGTGGCAGCACATGAGCATCCACATATACAACACCTATGCATCCCCTTTCCCACCCATCCACTCAGATGTTGCCATCGCTCGCAATCAAATATGTTACCGTCGCTCGGAATAGATATTAATACAGTTCCATCGTTCACCGCTAGGTGCAGCACATGAACATCCACATATCCAACACCTATATGCCGCCCCGGTGGCGCAGTGGTCTAAGGCGTTGGCCTCTGATCATTCGTCCGTAAGGGGTCCGGGTTTGAATCCCGGTCAGGCATGGATGTTGTGTTTGTCTTACGGCACTGGCTCTTTCCCTTCCCTGGAGCCAGTGACCCTAAATTAGGGACGGGCGACTGCTTATAGCCCATTGAGTTGCTCACGGTGGTCGTTAAACCTCCAATCAAAAAAAAAAAAAAAAAAACACCTATATATCCCACTTTCCACCCATCTACTCAGATGTTGCCATCGCTCAGAAACAATATATGTTGCCATCGGTCGAAAAAAAAATTATGCAGTTCCATCGTTGACCGCTAGTGGCAGCACATAAGAATAGACATATCCAACACATATGCATCCCGCTTCCCGCCCGTCCACTCAGATGTTGCTATTGCTCAGAATAAAAAAATGGTGCCATCGGTTGGCATAGAAATCAATAAAGTTCCATCGTTCACCGGTAGGGGCAGCACACAAACATCCACATATACAACACCTATACATCCCCCTTCCTAACCATCTACGACGATGTTGCCATCGCTCGGAATTAAAATATGTTGCCATCTGACCGAATAAAAAATTATGCAGTTCTATTGTTCACCGCTAGGGGCTGCACATAATCATTGACATACCCAACACCTATGCATTCCCCTTCCCACCATTGCTCGGAATAAAAATATGTTGCCATTGGTCGGAATAGGCTTCAAAAAGTTCCATCGTCCACCGCTTGGGGCAGCACATAAGCATTCACATATCCAACACCTTTGCATCCCTTTGCCCACCCATCCACTCAGATGTTGCCATCGCTCGGAATAAAAACATGTTGCCGTCGGTCGGAATAGAAATCAATAAAGTTCTATCGTTCACCGCTAGGGGACATGAACATACACATATCCAACGCCTATGCATCCCCTTCCCACCCATCCACTCAGATGTTGCCATTGCTCGGAATTAAAATATGTTGCCAGTAGTCGGAATAAAAATTTATGCAGTTCTATTGTTCACCGCTAGGGGCAGCACATAAGCATCGACATATCCAGCTCCTATGCATTCCAATTCCCACCCATCCACTCAGATGTTGCGATATCTGAGAATAAAAATATGTTGCCGTCGGTCGGAATAGAAATGAATAAAGTTGCATCGTTCACCGCTAGGGGGAAGCACATCTATTCGTTGGGTGTTGTCATCCCCCATACCACCCACTGTGGTTTCGCAATCGCTCGGAATAAAGTTCCTCTACTCGCCGGCTTAGAGTCCATATAATTGTCGGTGTTTTGAAATGTCGCTGTTATGATTGTCGGTGTTTTGAAGTGTCGGTGTTATGATTGTCGGTGTTATGAATTGTCGGTGTAATGATTTGTCGGTGTTTTGAACTGTCGGTGTAATAATTTGTCGGTGTTTTGAACTGTCGGTGTTTTGAACTGTCGGTGTTATGATTTGTCGGTGTTATGATTTGTCGGTGTTTTGATTGTCGGTGTTTCGACATGTCGGCGTTTTGAACTGTCGGTGTTTTGAATGTCGGCGTTTTGACCGGCATTCCTGTAATTCCATGTAGGTGTTAGGGTGAAGGCCTAGTGTGTGTATAGAGCTCTGATTGGTCTTGGGTACAACTCCTGTGGCTGATATTACTATGGGAATAGTGGGGACATTCTCTATTTGCCAGATTTCCTTGACTATACGTATCTTAAGTCGCTATACTTTAACAGTTTCTCTCCGCGCGTCTTCTGGTTGTTGCATGTTTTAGGAACAGATATGTCAATGAGATATTTTGTCTTCTCTTTGTCGACCATGACGATGGGAGATCGTTTTATTTGTTTTGGCCGATCTGTTCCAGTACACCTTGAGGGTTTTGTTTTCTAGGAGCGTGGTTGGCTCATACTTGTAGTTGGGGACAGGCTCAGTTGTATTGAGGGGTGCTTTCTTGCTAAGTTCTGATGGAGGATTTTGCCTACTTGATCGTCCCTGTTAGTGTACTCTATTTGTGTGAGGATTCTTCACCCTGCTGTGATATGTTGGGTGGTCTGTGGAGTTGGATGGCATTGCCGACGTGTGTCGTTTTCTATTTACGTGTCCTTTAGGATATGCTTCAGATAGTGTTTCTGGTGTTTACAACTTGATCTTGTATAGCCATCAGGAACCCTTCTGTCTCTGGGAAGAGTGATCCGTTTGTTAGCCATGCATGGGAGGCAGCTTTATCGACATGGTTGGATTGAAGATCGCTGTAGTGCCTTACGTGTATAGCTTTCTTTCCCCAGGCTTCTTCTTTTGGCTTCCTAGTTCTAATCTCGATGTTCTGGGTAGAGAGGTCTAGGGCTGGGTACTTCTTGTCGCTCTGGTTTATCGCTTGGTGAAGGGTCACCTTGATCTGATGAATGTATTTTCTGAGGCTGCTGATCTCTTCGTCTCGGTGTTTCAGAAGATCAATCATTCCTCGTCCTCCTTCTACCCGCCCAATGGTCAGCCTTTCTACTGCTGACTTCAGGGGGTACTGACGATGTTTAGTAAGGGTTGTTCTGGTATTGCGCATTATGTCCTATAGCTCTGTGCTGGCCTACTTGATGATCCCGAAGGAATACATGAGGACTGGAACTGCGTATCTGTTGATGGCTCTGGTGGTGCTGCAAGTGTTGAGCTTGGTCTTCATTAACTTCTTCAGATTTTGGTTGTATTTGTCGGCTAGATTGCTCTGGATTTCTTTGTGCTCCAGGCGTTCGGCCTGATGCATACCAAGGAACTTATAGGTTTCGACATCCTTTATAGCTGGGGTCTCTTCTCCGGTGTTCAATTGGTAGCTACACGAATCGTGCTTTCCTCGGTTCGTACCGTGTGCCTTGCGTTTCTCTAGCCCGAATTCCCTCCCGATGTCATGGCTGAAGCCCTCGGTGATCCACATTAGCTGTTGGAGTTGGCTCTGCGTGGATTCGTAAAGCTGGTTGTATTCCTGTACATGATACATTATTATTATCATGTACATTATTATCTTTTATACGAAATACACGAAACACAGATTATCACAAGCAAAAATAGACAACAAAATTGTCATTGAGTAGTATTGTTGAGCTGATATGAGTTTCCACCGGAGACCTATGAATCAGTCGAGTATCGTCGTAATATATACAGTATGATGTCCCAATGTAAAGCTGTTTTTTGCACTTTTGTAGGTGGTATATCAGAGAGCTGCAATATTTGGAAATGATTCATATTTTTTTTTTAATTTGTTGCAAGTGCCCGATGACAGTGGGGACTACTGCTGTGTGTTTGGTCCATAATCGGGTAATTTCTATGGCCAGGTCTCTATATTTGGTAATTTTTCCAGTTCTTTTTCACCGGCTCTGGTATCTCCAGGAATTGCTAAATCAATTACCCAGATTTTTCCGATTTTCTATGACTTTTATGTCTGGTGTATTATGTTCTAGGTGCAGATCGGTTTGGATTCAAAAATACCACAAGATTTTGACCTGATTATTTTCTAAGACTTTCTCAGCCTGATGGTCCCATGAGTTTTTCGATCCTGGCAAAGTGTGCTTTCTACATAGTGACCAGTGATTTGCAACCCTGTTGTGTCTAGCTTTGTAATTTGTCTGTGCAATTATTATAATTCAGTTAATACACATTATTGACGTGGATTAGGAACAACAAACAGAAGTCATGTTTGATGTTCCTAATTCACGTCAATAGTGTGTATTAATTATTCATTCGCCTCCCAGCTATTTGTTCAGTTGCTGCTTTCTGTCTTAGGTGAATCTCTAGCATTGTGCGGGGCTCCAAGAAGTAACCTGCCATGTGATTTGGCAGTTAGTCATATGCGAGTCTGGAGAATTCGAGGCCGCTGTGGTGCAGTGGTAGCATGTCCGGCGCGTAACTGGAAGAACCTGGGTTCGATTCCCGTGGCGGCGGATGGGAATTTTCCCGTGACTCTCTTATAAACGTGGAAAGAGCGATGACTTCTGTTTGATTATAATTCAGATTTAGACGAATGTGAGAAACAACCCTGACAACGATGAAATGCAATGTAGCTACGAAAGTACAACTGCGCATGCTAAAATCTGACCCCCAAGATACAAAGAAAAGCTGAATCTCAAGTGTGTTAGTGAGAAGATTGGTAATTTTTGGTCTAAGATATCTACAGGCTAAACCCTATCGGTTATACATCATTTTAAAGCTCTCGTCAATACCAGGTAACCTTTCCTTGGGATGGGGACAAGATGAAACCGAATTTCGCAACGAAGCACCGTTTTCGAGATATTTGAGAAAATCAACCAAAATGGTTCCCCGACTACTTCCGTCACACATCGTCGTTACATGAAAAATTTCCCTCGGAATTTTGTTTACTATTGTAGGGAAATATGCATAGCATCAAAAGTAGAAGTCACTGACTATTAACGAAAGATACTGAACTTCAGATAAAATATGAACTAATTTTTAAAGGCATTACAAAAGCTAAGCATTTGCTCTTTTGAATAGTTGGGAAATACTTATGAGAGTGATATTATCTCCTGCTCGAGCTGGTGACATATTTGTAAATGGCACTGCGCAATCTGCAGATAGAAATTTAAATGAAACTAACGCACATTTAAGACATTTTGAACTTGCCTTATGCAAGGTATTTTTGATAAATACTTATTGAAAGCACTAAGTAACGAGCAGTTTGCTTGAAACCGTATAAAAGTTTTTTATGGCATAGCCACTACTGGAAGTACAGCTGGAGTTTCAACTCGCATTTGTTCCATGGCGTATTACACAAGGCTTCGAACGAAAGAGAAAAGGAAATGAGCTGTCATTAATTCCCAATAAATATGACCTTGACGATTGATCTCTTAAGCCTCTTCCGCGTAGTTCTGTAATGGTCCAGGCACTTTCTGCATGTACGTAATAGGCCATTCATTCCCAGTCTGCCTCACGTTTTTTATACAGAGGAAATGGCTGTTTTTAAGACTGCATAAAAAGGTAATAAATACAGCTGTTATTCCTGTTTTTTATTCTCAGCGGCTAACAAGGTGAATGTGTAAATAACCAGACTGACAAGACAAGACAAACAAAACTTTCTAGTGGTATTACTTCCAGAGACAATAGTTGAACTCTGTTCGCAGCACAAAGAGAGCTCATACATGCGGAAATGACTCGCTGTAATCCAGCGTTATGTACTTCGAACTAGTAGTATCCTTTATAAAGAGTGATACCAGTCCCGGTTAAGATTAGAATACTGAATGAAGGCTGCCAACTAACATTTGTGCTTTAAAAAATCCAAATGCCTCCACAGGCTGTGATAACTACTTGAATTAAATTCTATCGTAGGGCCGTAGCAAGAGATAAATTCTATGCGAGGCTTCAAGATTTTCGTCAATAGTTAATTTGTTACATTGATTTTTCATCTAATATAGCCATATTTATTAAAAAATTAATAAGCATAGAAATACTTTTTAAGGTTATATATATATATCATCATCATCATCATCATTGTCAACCATTATCAATCCACTGCTGGACGAAGGTCTCCCCAAGTTTCCTCCACAACGGTCTGTCTTGTGCCAGTCTCCTCCATGTCACTCCCGCATATTTACGAATTTCATCCACCCATCTCCCATGTGGTCTTTTTCTGGGTCTTTTCCTGTCCCTTGGAATCCAATCTAAAATTTCGGCTGTCCATCTATGGTCTGTCCTTCTGGCAGTATGTCCAGCCCATTGCCATTTCAGGGATTTAACTCTGATCATGATGTCTTCCACTCTCGTCATTTTTCGGATCCACGAGTTCCTCTTCTTATCTCTCCTGGTTACACCAAGCATGCACCTCTCCATGCTACTTTGAGTTGTCTGCAGCCTTTGTATGTCTCTTTTAGTTAAGGTCCACGTCTCTGCACCATACGTAAGCACTGGAAGGATGCATTGATCAAACACTTTTCTTTTAAGACATAATGGCATATTGCTCTTGAAAATTATGCTGTTTCTTCCAAAAGCTCTCCAGGCAAGTTTTGTACGCCGATTAATTTCTTCATCAATGTGACCCTCACTTGATATCTGCTGTCCAAGATAAACATACGTATCTGTTATCTCCAGTTGTTCTCCATCAATCGATAAATCTTCATTTCTTGTAAAAGCATTGAACATCACTTTTGTCTTCTGAAAGTTCATTTTTAATCCCACTTCTTTACTCTTGTCAGCAAGTTCCTGGATCATACTCTGCAGCTCTGATGGGGTAGTTGCAAAAATGACTACGTCATCAGCAAAACGAAGGTGGGTTAGATAATCTCCATTAATCTTTATCCCTTTGTTTTCCCAGTTCAGTGATTGAAAGACATTTTCCAATGTGGCATTAAAGAGCTTCGGAGATATGGTGTCACCTTGTCTCACTCCCTTTCCAATTTTTATGTGTGTTGTATTTTCAAACAGCCGAATCTTTGCACTTATATATATATGTAAGAGCTTTGGTTACTTTTCTGTTAACTTCAGAAATATCCACTTCTTCCGATGTTAGGCCTTCTTAAGCAGAGAATCTGTTCTTCAGTTCCAACTCGAAGGTATTATGGTGTTTTTTAAGGTTGGTTATGTCAATACATTTTGTTTGTCTTATGAGCTTGCCACGTTCGAGTTTAGTTTCGAGGTGCATCCTACATCTCACCAATCTATGATCACTACCTGTGTTGAACTTGTTTAACACACTGCAATCTTCTATGACGAATTTTTTGTTACACATAATAAAATCAATTTCACTTGTCGTCCCATTTGGATGTCTCCATGTCCATTTCCTGTGTGGCTTTTCCTTGAAAAAGGAGTTCATGATGAAAAACCCTTCTGACTCTGTAAACTCTACGTGGAAATACTCTCGTCGCTTTGGGGTACAGAAGCCATCGTCCCACGAGGGTACCGCTGCTGACCGCACATCACAGGGTGCAAAGGTTAGCATGGGCGCGGGAATATCGCCACTGGACCCTAGACATGTGGAAAAATCTTGCCTGGACTGATGAGTCGAGTTTCACGTTGGCACATGAGGATGGCAGGATACGAGTACGGCGCAAACCACATGATGAGATGGATCCTTCTTGCCAGCAGGGTACTCTTCAAGCTGGTGGGAGTGGCATTCTCGTCTGGGGACTGTTTACGTGGACTGAAATGAGACCCCTGGTACGTGTGACATCGTCCGTCACAGGTCAACGTCACCGGGATATCCTGTACGACCATTTGCTCCCGTTTGTGCGTCTTCAACATCCCAATGGGGACCTCATCCTGCAACAAGACAATGCACCGTGTCATCGCTCCCGAATTGTATCTGAATGGTTGGATGAACACTCCACCGACGTAACCTCGCTTCCTTGGCCAGCTAGGTCACCTGAACTCAATCCCATCGAGCACATCTGGGATGCCATCGAGAGAGATGTTCGAGGCTCTGACCCCCTTTATCAAATCTTCGTGAACTATGGGAGCTTGTTCAGGGGTCGTTGATCCGCATGGCTTCCCAACGCTTCCGGTGTCTTGTCGAGTCCATGCCGAGACGAATCGCCGCCGTCATCAGGTAGAAAGGTGGTGCTACACGTTACTACACAGTTATCTCTGATTCAATTGCTCTTCAGTGTAATGACAAACGAAAGCTTACTTACACTTTTGCTGTTGATATAGGATATCGATCAAGGTGTAAATAGTGGTTGTAACCCACTACAATTGCTTAACTGAGTCATGTTTAGTAAAGATGATAAACGCGCACATCACTCTTGTGGTACGTTAATGCGTAACATGAATTTTCACGTATCTAGCTCAGAGGTGACGTACATGTCAAAATGGCAAAGTTGCACCCACAAACTTTATCGGTGTAACTTAACTGGGAAAGCATTCGACCCTGAAACAGAAGGATGCGGTTTTAATTTTTCGCCACTGGAAAATTTAGGCTTTTACGTCTAATTGGCGCCCGAACGTAAAATGAATCTCCTGGCCTTTGGGTTTTTCAAGAAATGTGTGATTTTCTTACCACGCAGGGTCTAGAATTAGTTAGAATTCCTTCTTTTACAGTGAGCTCTCTTTCAAGAGTGGTTTGCCGGCTGACCCGGAAACCTACGGTTCCGTCGCAGCCTTTTCTCGGAAGGGGGAGGGGGATGTGACGTACCTACCTCAGAGGTGACGCACATATCGATGCAGACGCTGCCCCGGTGGGGCAGTGGTCTAAGCTATGGCCTCTGATCATTCGTCCGAAAGGGGTCCGAGTTCGAATCCCGGTGAGGCATGGATGTTGGGTTTGTCTTACTGCACTGGCTCTTTCTCTTCCCTGAAACCAGTGACCCTAAATTAGGGACGTGAGACTGCCCATTGAGGTGCTCACGGTGGTCGTTAAACCTCCAATAAAAAAAAAAGGTGCAGCGACAAAGGTTGTCGGTTTAGCTTGATTGGGAAAGCATTCGGCTGCGGAGCTGTAGCATGAGGGTTCAATGTCTCCCCCAGGAAAATAAATTTTACGCTATAGAATGAATAAATAAATAATGCAGGTTGCTAAATGAGTCAGGACAAAGCCGATTAAGCCATTCGTCACACTGACATGCTATAAGAATAGCGTAAATGCATTACTTATGAGAACACGAAGATATATACAGCTAATACAATCAGTTTTGTAAAATGATCGTTTAATATTGGTTATTAATTTGTCTAATTTTAAGGGTCGCCCAAATGAAACTGTCGGTTTTTTTGCCGTAAGGGGTTATAGGTTGGAATATGTGAACATACAGGAAGTAAGAGTGATACATGGGCTACATCCCATTACACATAGTCGCCTTGTCGGTTCAAGCAAGTGTCCCAGCGCGGCACGAGATTGTGGATACTTTGAGTGAAGAACGTCCGTGGTTGGCTGCGGAACCAGTCTTCAACGGCGTCCCGGACCTCATTGTCGTTAGCGGACCTGCGGCCCTTGAGCGCTTTTTCCAGTGGCCTGAAGACGTGGTAGTCTCTGAACGACAGATCAGAGCTATAGGGGGATGGTCGAGGACCTCCCAGCGGAGGCTCCGCCGCAAATCTTGGCACATTGTCGCCACATGTGGGCGTGCGTTGTCGTGCGGCAAAATATCCCCATTTGACAACATACATGGTCGCTTACGTTTGGTGGTCGTTTTGAGGTTGCGTAACGTATTGCAGTATGTGGTTGCCCTGACCGTACTGCCTGCGTCCAGCCAATCCAACAGCAATGCGCCATTCTCATCGAAGAAAACCATGAGCATAAGTTTACCAACTCTGAAGGAAGACAGCTTTTTTTGGGGGTGGAAACTTTGGATGCCCCGTTCCATACTCATCCGTTTTGTGGCCGGATCGAAGTGGTGGCACCAAGTTTCATCTACGGCTACAATCTTGAAAAGAAACTGTCCCTCTTCTGCGTAATAGCGATGCGGATGCTCCAGCCAAGTACCCATTCGCCAAGTCTTCTGCTCCTCCTGGAGATGGGGTCCCATTATGCGCAAACCTTGCCGTATCCCAGTCGGCGATGGAGATTGGTGTTAACAGCTCCCTTACTCACGGACAATGTGGCCACAAACTCGCTGGTGGTGATTCGGCGATTCTTCTTTACAAGGTATTCCACCGCAGCAATAGATTCCATGGTGATGGTTATGTGTGCTTGCCCAGGTCTCGGCATGTCCTCCGTGCTTAAACGTCTTTTACAAAATTCACTACTCCAACGGAACACTGAATACAGTGACTGACACTCATTCCCATACACATTCTTCATACGACGATAAATTTCGGTTCCACTAACACTTTCTGCCGTCAAAAGTGTCATAAGTGCCCGTTGGGCCTGTTTGGACGAATTCATGTCACGACCCTACGTAGTCAACTTGCCTCTGTACGTGGAAACAACACACTGACACGCTCTGCCTATAACAGCGTGCTTTCTGACATGACACGCTATCTACCGGCGCCAATGTTTTCCGACACAGAGAGAGAGAGACAGCCAGGCATTTTTATGGAGGACTTCCGTCCACAGAGAATGTTTAGGCCCAAACCATCTACAGCGGGTCCTCCTTTTGGGTAGGGCACAGAAACAGGAGGAGTAAAAGCGACTTTGACAGAAAGTTTGAAAGTGAGAGAGAGAGAGAGAGAGAAAGAGCACAGTAGATGGCGCCACCGTACAAGTATGATGTTGCTTATAGAGTAGTGAAAGAAAATCAGGGGGAGTAGGAATGGATACCCAACGTAACCGGGGGGACCAACCCCGGGGATCTTCACTTAACGTACTCGCCCGATGCACGGCGGATATTCAGCGATTGTTAGCAAACCACACCATCATCTGGAAGATCAGCCCAGGCTTGAACCCGGGGACCCGCCATTGACAGTCTGACTCGCTAACCACTAAGCCATCTGCGCCATGCACGGCTCTGTGTAATTATACAACGACGCTATTACACTAGTCTCACTTTCATTTGGGCGACCTTTATATTATTAAAATGGTTGAACTTCACTTAGTGCTTCACTGGAGACCTAAATTGTCACTTTAACTTAAAGGTTGCTTTCCCATATGAGTTTCTGTCTCTCGTAGACTCTAAGAACTTTATTAGGAATAAAAAATCACTTCAGAAAATACATCTAGGGATCAGAAATCAATCAATTAACTTATTACGTTTCCAAATTGTTTATTAGTCAGAATTTCAGCACGTCATCACTTCAAATACCCACCATCAATAAGCTGAAGTAAGTCAAGCACCGAATATATAAGGGTTGTTCAATAAGTAGTGAGACTCTTTGGCTGTAGTGATTTTGCTTTTCCTAATTTTGTCAATTGGTGACGCAGTGAACAGGCGATTTAAAGGCTATGCAACTGCACTGCAGCTTGTTTGTAACGGAAGTCGTGTAACGTGCTGGACTAATTTTATTTTTCTCTTCTCTGGTAAGTCCAAAGTTGTTCAGATGTGTAAGTTCAAAGTTCCTCAGCGGGCTGTAATTCAGTTTTTGGAAGTGGAGAAAGCGCCACCAAGTGAAATCCACACGCGAATGAAGGTGGTGTATGGGCCTGCTTGTCTTCCAGGCAGTACTGTAATGCGGTGGTGCCAGCTCTTTAGGGGTGGAGGAACAAGCTCTGCAGACCAACCAAGAGCACCACATCGTGCTGTTTCAGAGATCCGCACGTGTGGATGTTGCAGTAAAGGCCAACAGAAGAGTCATGATCCGAAAACAGGCTTACAGTGCGGGTGTGAGTATCGGAACAGTTAATATGATCATGCATTCGCATTTTGAATATCCTAAGGTCTGTGTCACGTGGGTACCCAAACATCTGTCTGATGAACAGATGAGTCAACAATGGGACTATCGTTACAGCATCTGTTCCGCTACCTGGTAGACACAACTGTTGGGGACGAAAGCTGGTGTCGTCATTCCGAGCCAGATTCGAAACGCCAAAGCGTGCAGTGGAAACATGTCTTATCGCCACCGCCGAGGAAATTACGGTTCACCATTTCCGCAGACAAGGTAATGTTAACCCTGTTCTTTGACCATCGAGGACCATTGCTTCTTGAGTGGCTGCCAATAGGATCATCCATTAATGCCGAACTATTTTACATTGTGAAACTTTTTTAAGGCTGTCTTTGAATGAGTGTAACAGAAATTCTGTCCTATAACTGTAATGCAAATTCTTTTGTACACATTTTCTCGAAAACTATTACTTTGTAGAGTTTGAAATTTTGAGCACAAATAAAAACGACCCATATCTAATACGTGTCGCAGTTACTTTTCCGAAAATTGTGTTAGAATTTTTTTTAATTCAATTTATCTGACTCGAAAGTATTCCAATTTGGCGCTAGATGGCGCCAGAAATTAGCTTGACAGTGTTTCTGTCTGGAAGAAATGAAATCTCTCATTTCTGTCTGATTTTTTTAATTATCTAGGCCAAATAGAAATCAAAGAATGGGCACTGAAGTGAGATTGAAATTTTGTCTTCTATAGATCATCTTAAAGTCTACTGTACGTTCATTTTTTGAAGAGAAAATGTGTACATTACCAGAAAACACTTGAATTTGAGACAGAAACTACGCGTATCTACTAAGCTCCACCCCTAAACAATGTCACTGGTCAAAACGTAACAGCGCATATTTTGTCTTTTCATTGTGGAGCCAACGAGAGACCGCTTCTATTCTGAATATGGTAAGGTCTTCAGTCATTCGCTTACGCCAACTTCTGGGACAATCCCTCAAGACTTAAAAGCCACACCCAAGGAGTGATATTTTGCGCCATCTATCGCAGAAGATGAAGCCTAACACTCATTCAAAGACAGCCTTAATGAAGCTTCAACAGGCTACCAAAAACAAGACACGTGACAACCTCGTGCTTCTGTATGTTAAAAATCCCGGCCCTATACGGTAGTTACCATCCAAAGGACATTGCAGCGCTTTCGCTGGGAAGTCCTTTAACATTCATCGTATAGTCCTGAGCGTCGTGCTGCGATTTTCACATTTTTGGACCTATTAAACATTTTCTCAAAGGCAAACGTTTTATTTTAGATGATCAGGTACGTTAACCTGTAAATAGCTGGTTCCAATAGCAGCAGCTTGCCTCCTCCTATGGCGCAAGAATACAAGGATTTGTGCAACAATGGGACCGCTGTCTAAATGCTAACAGCGATTGTTTTTAGTTATGTCATCTTTTGACTCTTTCAGGCTGAAAGTCTGATTACTTATTGAACAACCGTTTAATCCACTTATACAGTCTTTGGTACATCACATAGATATAGTAACATCGTAACAGTACGATGCGGCTATAACCCCTATTCTTCCCCAATACATAGTACTTCGTGCAACACGTATTCATGGAAGATTACAAACAGCAGAAATTGCTTCTCTATCATCGCCTAAACGACACGCCACACTGAACATTGCACACCCGAGCTCTTATCTCTTGAGTCTTTCTACGTAGTTGGATTTCGACCTACCGTCAAGTTGTTGCCAATTTCAAATTCATCGAAAGGGAATCGGCGGCGTTGAGTTTAGAATAACTTTACCGAGAGGAAATCAAATTTGCATAAGAATACAGGAACTCAAAAGGAAGGTAAAATGAGAGATATACGTCCCTAAATCTGCATGAATAATTTGTCTTTTTATTTTTTACAAAACCCGTTCCATAAAAATTGAGAGTATTTTTTTTAGTTGGCTACAGTGCGAAGGGGGAAAATAACCACGCGGACGACTGACTGAATTAAGGAAGTATCTATGGTAACGGTTATTAGCCGTGACAGATTTTGGTTTTGTTATTGCGCAGTTGTTTAAGGTACGTTTGCATTTCGCCATACAGCTATGGAGGTGCGTGATTCAGAGTTAAGAAATGAAATGCGTTCTGCGATAATTTTTTTGCTATCGTTTGGGTAAAACAACTCCAGAAACAGTTGACTTAATGAAAAAAGCTTACAAAGATAAATCTTCGGGTGAGTCAACGATTTTCAGATGGCACCATGATTTCAACAAGATGACACCGAATTTTCGGGTGTAATGAGGTCTTTTGAATCCGTTCTGACGCGAATTAAATTTATCAAAGCTATTCAAAGTCAATGGAACCGATATGGAAAACAATAGTATCTAACGGAAGAAAGAAGTCTTTTAATCCGGTTTTTAATCCCTCAGATATTGTTGTAAACGGACTAGTGAGCTTACACCCTCTTGTTGAACACTTGTATGTTAAGAAAAATATGAATTTATACGAGAAACATTTCGCACTGGAAACTCTCTCCAACACAGAAATAATTTTTCAAATAGGACTCTTAGAAACGGAGATATCGACAAAAATAAGATGACTTTACGCCCCCTGGTGGGGAAAACCATGCATTTATTTAGGAAGAAAGCATTCTCAAAAGGTGCTTCGATATGAGCGGTATCGGTCCAAGAGAAAACAAATTTTTAGTCGAGTTTTCAGGAGCCCAGATTTTGCTGCAAACACATCAGAAACAGAAAGAAACACTTATGGCCCCTGGTGGCCAAACGATTCTTTACCAAACATTAGAAATTGTATTAAAATATTTTCCATCAGGTGTTTTATGTGATACAGGAAGAATTTTTCAAATCGGAGTTTTAGGAGCAGGAATAATGCAGAAAACACAATTTACCTTTGCGCTCCATAGCGGAAAGTCTATGATTTACTTGAAAATTTTGAATTTATATGAAAAACATTTTGTATCACTATCCAACAAAGAAGAAATTTTTCAAATATTGACAAAAAGAGATATTGACAAAAATAAGATACAGATCTACGCCCCCTGGCGTAGAAACCATGCATTGTTTTAAGAAGAAAATGTTCCCAAAAGGTTTGTCGACATGTGTAGTATCGGTCAACAAACGACCTTTTTCTGCAATCGAGATTTTAGAAGCTCATATTTTGCTGCAAATACATCAGAAGCGGAAATTAAGATATACGCCCCCTGGTGGCCAAACCATTTTTTTTTACAAAGTTAGAAATTATGTGCAAACGATTTCCCATCAAGAGCTGTATCCGGTACAGAAAGACATTTTTCAAACCGAAGATTTAGAAACAGAGATATAGGGGGAAACGCAATTTAGCTCTACGCCCCTAGCGGAAAATCTATGAATTACTTAAAAATTTTCAAATTATATGAAAAACATGTCACACTGAAGACACTATCCAACAAAGAAGGATTTTTCAAATCGGACTCCTTGAAGTAGAGATATTCACAAAAATAAGATATACATCTACGCCCGCTGGAGGAGAAATCATGAAATATTTTAAAAATAAAATATTCTGAAAAGATTTATCGACGTGAGTGGCATCGGGCCACGAAAGAATTTTTTCAATCGAGATTTTAGAAGCTCAGATTTTATGGCAAATAAATCAGAAGCAAAAAATAACACTTGCGCTGCCTGGTGGCCAAAGTATTATTTAACAAAACTTTAAAATTATATGCGGAAGATTTTCCATTAGGAGCTGTATCCGCTAAATAAAACATTTTTCAAATCGTAGTTTTAGAAGAAGAGATATCGGGGAAAACGTAAGTTACGTTTACGCCCCCTAGCGGAAAATCTATGCATAATTTGGAAAAGTAACTATTGCAAAAATACTCTTCGACATAAATGGAATCAAAAGATAAAAGAATTTTTTTCAATCCGATAAAAATATGTGGATCTCGTGAACCGTTGTTCGTGGTATTTTGAGTTCACGACTGGTAACGAGTACGAACTTCTTCCTGCTCCTTAGATAAGTTTAACGCCCGTATTCCACCTTTTCGTCTGAAATGGAAGGTCTTCCAGTGCTTTTGCCTTTCAAGACACTTCCTGTTGCTTTCAATTTATTTACCCATTGTTCGATGCTCCTCCGTGTCGGGGTTGTCTCTTGTACTCCGTTCTGAACTTACGCTGAACCGTTGTTCGAGATTTTGACTCCGCAAACTAAAACACACACGCTGCTTTCTCCACTGGGGAAGCTCTATCTGTTGTATTCCGTGTTTGACGAGATTTTTCGTTACATGAGACAACTGGCGCCATCTATCATCTGACTTAACAAACCTTCACACTTGCTACGTCTTTTGACGCTTAAAGTAAGTTTTTTCCTATCGTATTTTTTTAATAGCATATTCAAGTTGTACACTTCCTTTATAGACACTTTGTATATTCTCTTAATGAAGGGGGTAGCATAAACAGTATTTCAGAAACAAGTACTGAGAGTGAAAAATTTTTCATATGCGCAATAGAAAAATTTTGCCGCAATCTAATAGGAAAATATCGTACGTAACATTGCAAAGAAGCAGCTAATGTTCTCCGTTTTAATAGAGCGTGGTTAGAACCGTCAGAACAAGAGCAATATGATACTTTTCGCTCTGTAGGAAGGATGTGTAAGCAAAATCGTAGGTGGAAAGTAATGCATTTACTTCTAAGTTATATGAAGTTAAAAACGGTTTAAATAGCTTCAGCATACGCGCAGAACAGTCTACTTTCCGTGAGCAGTAAATTCCAAGTAAAAAATTTCGATGTAACGAAAATGGGTCACGGAAGTAGTCAAAACCATTGTAGAAAACAATTTTTGAATGCCGTTCTATGAAGTGACGCAGCGATAGTTTATTTCACCGTTATTCAACAATACATTTTACCAAACTATCGCCAAATATTATTTCATCACGTTTAACGTAAACGTAACAATATGTCATTGCAATCTACGTAAATAACGAGAACCTGATGCTAAATGTGATAAGTCATTACAAAAATGCATTTTTGAATCCATGAAAATGGTGCGTCATACCGAAATTTGCCTTCCTCTCGACCGCTTTCCCAAAGGGATGGCTTACCTCCTACTGACGAGAGCTTTAAAATGATATACACTATATTGACAAAAGTCAGCGGACACTTAGAAGAGAAACACAACATAGCATTTATTGACATACATTAGTGCGGTGTCGGTCCACCTTTGGCCTTAATGCATGCACTGACCCTTCGAGACATGCTTTCGACAAGGTTTTGGAACATAGCAATAGGTATCCGCTTCCATTCATTACATAATGCTGCTGTTAACTATTGCTTAGTAGAAGGCCTTGGTTCTAAACTTCTTATACGGCGCTCTAATCCACCCCATGGGTGTTGTCTGGGATTAAGATCATGGCTCTGTGCTGGCCAGTCCACACACGATACGGAATTATCGTCAAACCACGCCGTAACAGTCCTTGCTTTATGGCTGGGTGCATTATCCTGCTGGTACCAACAAGGCTCGGTTCCATAGTATTGCCCCAGAGTCTGTAGGGCATAATTGTCCAGAATATCGAGGTAAACTTGCTGGTTAACAGGCTTGTCCACGATAATCAATGGGGCGGGACCATACCATGAAAAACACCCCTACGTGAGTACATTGCCAGCTCTAAACTTGACAGTATGAACAGTACACTGTGGTAAATAGCGTTCTCCCGGGTGCCGCCATCCCCACACACAGCCATCAGGCTGATGGATCGTATATCTATATTCATCAGACCATAGGACCAGTCTCCCTTGATCTACGGTACACGATAAGTCTTCTTTACACCATGCTAAACGACGGGTAGCATTCCGAATGGAGATGAAAGGCTTGTGAGTAGCCGCACGGCCACGATAACCCATGGAATGAAGTTATCGGCGAATGGCACGTGTACATACCGAGGTTCCAGCATTTTTACTCACCTGTACGCTGAGGTCTTGTGCATTACTCCGTCGATTAGCTGTAAAGACTCTCCTGAGGCTTCAACATCCACTATCAGTGATTTTCTTTGGTCTGCCGATACGTTTTGCTGCTTCAGGCACCTCATCTGTCTTTCACTTATTTAATACATCCAAAACAGTTGACTTGTGTTTGTTTAAACGCCTCCCGGTTTCTTGTATGGACAACCCACTAATATAACACCCAACAATTTTTCCTTTCTCAAAGTCAGTTCTCTCCCACCGCGTCATTTTCACTCAACTTCGCAGTATGATCGCGGTCAGCTGCAGTCTTGTTTTCATACCGTTTGCAGCTGTACCGCGCGTCTTAACAACGCAGCGGATCCTTTCAGTTGCTTTTGAAAGGGTGTCCGATGATTTTTGTCAAAATAGTGTATAACACGATGAGGTGTAACCTGTAGATATCCTAGAACTAAGGTATCCAGTCCTCGTCTTCAGCTTTTCTTTCTATCTTGATGTCATATTTTAGCGTGCGCATGCGCAGATGATCTTTCGTAGCTGTATCACATTTCATCAGTGTCAGGGTCGTTTCTTACGCTCGTCTAAATGAATAATATGTAATAATATTGTTTTTGAAAATTTAAACAGTCGAACTACTATTGCCGCCGCCATAATTTTGTAAATATTTACTTTTATGACTTACTTATCTTCTTTTATTAGTATTACGACAATAACCTTCATTAATCCACCTACCTAAATATAACTCAATATCAGGATTAGTGAACCATATTGTTTGCTATGATTTAATACCACTTAGTATGTGCCGGACTGTGTCTCGGTGTGGTCGTGAATGATGGGAATAAATGCACCGTGTTGTACGTAATTAAATGTGAACTCTCGAATCACTCATTTTATTTCACACCCGCAAAGACTTTGGCATGCGAAAGATGCATAGCATTCATTATCTCCAGGATACTCTCGAAATTTTTAACTTATTGGAAATTAGAAACGGTTTAAATGGTTTTAGCATACGATTAGAAAAGTCTGATGCTTTGATTTTTCAATATGTACAAGTACTACATCGAACTACGCAGAAATGAATAAATGGACATTTTCTGAAGCTCTATCGTACAATGTTTTTTACTTTAACGTGAAGCATGGATAGCTCTTAGGTGGCATGTGTACCTAACATAAACAAATTTACTAAATTCGGGACTATATGTACATCCTTAGGTACACTGGAACGAAAATAATAATTCAAGTACATTTTTTTCTGACTTTAAATAGCAGAAGACTATCGCTTATTCTAGAGAAATGTGCTTGTTACCTAGTAAATAATGGGATTTTTATACATCTGTAATTGCCATTGTTTCACTAGAACCGAACTGAGTTTGTTACAATAAGCCTTGCCTTCGGAAGAGGAAGTGGGAACGAAGCCTTTGTGTCTCAAATATTCTCTCAGGTGTCCACAATCGCTGAGAGAATCACATACTCAAAGAGAGTAATTAGTCAAAGACTTTGATCGGCATGTTCTCCTTCTCCGTGGGAAAGGCTTTTAAAAACCATAATTCAGTGTTCCGTTTTTGCTCTCATGAAGCTCGATTTCGCCTCTTGTTTATTGTTTTATTAGAATACCAAAAATGTTCTCTGCTAGTTCTGCTCAAGATAAAATGCAAATATACGCACTCCGAGTGTTGAAAGTTTCAAGAGAACTTGACATATCGGAAGCCGGAATAGATCGGCTCACTTCAATGATGTCTTATTCGCAGCAGCAGAAGCCATACCAAGTGCTTGCTGGAGACGCCAGAATTGCAGCATTTCTCTCCGAATTTGCTGTAGCCGTAAGAATTTCTGTCCCACAGACTGAGAATCACTGGTTCACTGCATTCCATTCTTCAT
This sequence comes from Macrothele yani, assembly GCA_039090855.1. NCBI lineage: Eukaryota > Metazoa > Arthropoda > Arachnida > Araneae > Macrothelidae > Macrothele > Macrothele yani. The sequence goes on along the minus strand of CM076990.1, from coordinate 12,025,701 downwards.
ACGCAGAATTAAAAACTGACTGCATTTAACTCGCACGAGCATTTGTTTACAAAGTTTTTATCATGGTGTGAATTAGGAAACAGCTTAAGCAAACGCTGGAGCGTTTGTTGCTTCCACATTTCTAGAGCGGAGGGAAATTTCATTACTATCCCGCGAATACACTGCTGATAAATAAATTTGACACTGCCAAATATTTCCACAAGGAAATGTTGCATGTCTTTTGATAACAAGTAACTGCTTATAGTGTCACTATGCCGCGCCGATGGCTTAGTAGTACGAGGCGCGGTTTCGGATGAGGCATCCGACATACTCTCCAGTGGGGCTGGCTCTGTCCCATTGCTGAAACCAGTGGTCTTAAATTAGAGACGAGCTATTGCTTTATAACCTTAGGACTTAATAACAAGGAACTGCACACAAATTTACATAAAATAGTAAAACTATACTAGTAATCCTATTTGATGACGTCAAAATATAAATCAACGATTTCAAGCTTTCTCACATCAACCAGATGGCTTTCTCAAAGAAGGTAGAAAAATTTTCTGTCTACCTTCCTTGAGAAGGTCTATCTTGAAAGCCGTTTTCTGTCCACCTTCCTTGAGAAAGTCTGCATTGAAAGCTGTTTTCTCTCTACCTTCCTTGAGAAAGTCTACTTTGAAAGCCTTTTTCTGTCTACCTTCATTGAGGAAGTCTACTTTGAAAGCCGTTTCTTGTGTACATTCCTTGAGAAAATCTACATTGAAAGCCTTTTTCTGTACGCCTTTCCTGAGAACGTCCTACTTTGAAAGCCGTTTCCTATCTACCTTCCATGAGAAAGTCCACACTGAAAGTCGCTTTCTGTCTACCTTCAGTGAGAAAGTCTACCTTGAAAGCCGTTTTCTGTCTAACTTCCATCAGAAAGTCTAATGGCTGTTTGATAGATAACTTACAGCTAAAGATTTCAGTTAACCTCTGTCTTCATCTTTCTACCTTTACACAGTTACACCTACGTCTTACAGACTCTTAACCGTACCACATGTTCTCTGATCACATGGCTTCCGGTCCAAGACTTGCAATCTTTCGGCATCTGGTTCCTTATCGCTGGTCTGTAGACTTCGTTTGAATGCATTGTTGATTGTTTGAAACTTCGTTTAAGTTAATCGTTTTTCGCTTGGTTTGTGGCTCCGGCGACACTTTTGACAGGCTTTTGGCTAAAGCCAGCTTTTGTCACGACACCAAAAAGCCACTTCTATCTTGCAGGTGCTCCCCATGACGAGGCCTGCAATGATTTATTGTTTGTTCTGCACTTTGGTCATGTTCGTTTTGGCCAAGGTTGTTTGCTTATTTGTAGGTGGGTGGACATCGGATGTTTCTCAAAATGCTGTTTGTTCAGGTTATTGTTGGGTTCTTTGAAGTATTAATATGTGGACATGACTCTGGGCAGCTGCTTTGCGCTACCAGATACAATATCGTATTTCTATTTTTCATTCAGTAATTTTTCATTCGCTCATTTTCATTTCGCTTTTATCGTGTATTTTGTATTTTGACTATTGGATATATAGCTGCACTTTGGTGTTTCGGCAAAGGTTGTTTGCTTATTTGTAAGTGGGTGGACATTGGATCTTACCCACTGGACTTCTTCCTCTGGGGTCATCTAAAGGAACTAGTGCACGACCTAGCCTGCACGACCTAGTGGCCACCTTACACGCGGCCCTCAGAACTGTAACCCCTGCTGTGCTGCAACGCGTACAGATGTCTATTCCTCGGCGGGCTGTCGCCTGTTCTGCATTTTGAACACATGTTGTAATCTGACACGAATCCACGTATTTGATCATTTGTGTTGTAGCGGTACACATCAATAAATTACATGTTTCCTGTCAAAGTGATTGGGTTAGTTATTTCTAATGTCGGTATTCTTACCGGATGTGACGTCACGAACTTTCGACGTGTATATCTCCGGAATGCGACGTCCGATCGGACAACGGCTTTCGGCTTCTTTCTCCACGAGGAATCGTCCGGTGTGTTTATTGTGCGGTCGATTCTGATTACCCTGTATATTTTGTCTTTAACTCTGCTGTTTATATATATATATATATCATCATCATCATCATCATTGTCAACCATTATCAATCCACTGCTGGACGAAGGTCTCCCCAAGTTTCCTCCACAACGGTCTGTCTTGAGCCAGTCTCCTCCATGTCACCCCTGCATACTTTCGAATTTCATCCACCCATCTCCCATGTGGTCTTCTTCTGGGTCTTTTCCTGTCCCTTGGAATCCAATCTAAAATTTCGGCTGTCCATCGATGATCTGTCCTTCTGGCAGTATGTCCAGCCCATTGCCATTTCAGGGATTTAACTCTGATCATGATGTCTTCCACTCTTGTCATTTTTCGGATCCACGAGTTCCTCTTCTTATCTCTCCTGGTTACACCAAGCATGCACCTCTCCATGCTGCTTTGAGTTGTCTGCAGCCTTTGTATGTCTCTTTTAGTTAAGGTCCACGTCTCTGCACCATACGTAAGCACTGGAAGGATGCATTGATCAAACACTTTTCTTTTAAGACATAATGGCATATTGCTCTTGAAAATTATGCTGTTTCTTCCAAAAGCTCTCCAGGCAAGTTTTGTACGCCGATTAATTTCTTCATCAATGTGACCCTCACTTGATATCTGCTGTCCAAGATAAACGTACGTGTCTGTTATCTCCAGCTTTTCTCCATCGATCGATAAATCTTCATTTCTTGTAAAAGCATTGAACATCACTTTTGTCTTCCGAAAGTTCATTTTTAATCCCACTTCTTTACTCTTGTCAGCAAGTTCCTGGATCATACTCTGCAGCTCTGATGGGCTAGTTGCAAAAATGACTACGTCATCAGCAAAACGAAGGTGGTTTAGATAATCTCCATTAATCTTTATCCCCTTGTTTTCCCAGCTCAGTGACTGAAAAACACCCTCCAATGTGGCATTAAAGAGCTTCGGAGATATGGTGTCACCTTGTCTCACTCCCTTTCCAATTTTTATGTGTGTTGTATTTTCAAACAGCCTAATCTTTGCACTTGCATTTTCATAGATGTTAGTAATAATATTAATGTATGCATCTTCAATACCGCAGGTTTTCAGAGCCATTGTAACTGCTGATGGTTTCACCGAATCAAAGGCTTTTTCATAATCGATAAAAGCCATGCACAATGGAAGTTCATATTCCCTCGCTCTTTCAATTAGTTCTCTCAGCACATGGATATGATCTATTGTGCTGTAGCCACTCCTGAATCCAGCTTGTTCTCTCGGTTGAGCCATGTCCAGTGTTACCTTCAAGCGGTGTGAAAGAACTTTAGTGAAGATTTTATAAACTACTGATAGGAGGCTGATAGGTCTGTAGTTTCCGAGATCCTCAATGTCACCTTTCTTATGTAGCAGGATAATTGTAGCGGTGTTCCATTCCTCAGGAATCTTTCCTTCATTAAGGCATCGAGTGAAAATTTGGGCAAGTACTGTTTCGATTTCTCCACTTGCTTCTTGTATGATGTCTACAGTAATTCCATCTTCTCCTGGAGCTTTTCCCCGCTTCATGTTCTTGATTGCATGTGCAACTTCTGCTGGAAGGACTGGAGGAACTCTGGTACTGGTATATATATATATATATATATATATCATCATCATCATCAACCATTATCAATCCACTGTTAGATGAAGGTCTCCCTAAATTTCTACCACAATTGTCTGGCTTGGGCCTGTCTCCTCCATGTCACTCCAGCATACTTTCGAATTTCATCCATCCATCTCCCATGCGGGTCTTTTTCTGGGTCTTTTCCTGTCCCTCGGAATCCAGTCTAAAATTTCGGTTGTCCATCGGTGGTCCGTTCTTGCCATTTCAGTGATTTTACTCTGGTCATGATGTCGTCCACTCCTGTCATTTTCCTTATCCACAAGTTCCTCTTCTTATCTTTCCTGGTTACACCGAGCATGCATCTCTCCATGCCCTTTGAGTTTTCTGCAGTCTTTTTACGTCTTTTTTAGCTAAAATCCATGTCTCGGCACCATTACGTAAGTACTGGCAGGATGCATTGATTAAACACTTTCCTTTTGAGACATAATGGCATACTGCTCTTAAAAATTGTACTGTTTCTTCCAAAAGCTCTCTATCCAAATTTTATACGCCGGTTAATTTCTTCATCAAAGTGACCCTCACTTGATATCAGCTGCCCAAGATAAATGTAGGAATCGGTTGTCTCAAGCTTTTCTCCATCAATCGATAAATCTTCATTTCTTCTAAGAGCATTGTACATCACTTTTGTCTTCTGAAAGTTCATTTTTAATCCCACTTCTTTACTCTTGTCAGCAAGTTCTTGGATCATGCTCTACTGCTCTGAAGGGGTAGTTGCGAAGATGGCTTCGTCATCAGCCAAACGAAGATGAGTTAAGTAATCTCCGTTAATTTTTATCCCTTTGTTTTCCCAGTTTAACGATTGAAAGACATTTTGCAATCTGGCGTTAAAGAACTTGGGAGATATGGTGTCGCCTATATGGTGTCAGTATATAGTGTCAAGTAGAGAGGAATGAACATTTCCCACATCTGCTCTTCTACGAGTTTAACAACGGATCCACAGCCGCCAAGGCCAATCGACAAATTTGTGCTGTGTATGGGGAGGATGCTATTGCTCAGAGGACATCCCGCAAATGGTTTGAGCGGTTCCGAGGTAGAAAGTTTGACCTCGACGACTCTCCATGCTCAGGTCGTCCATCTCACTTAGATGAGAATTGTTTGAACCATCTCATCCACTTGGATCCGCGTCAAACCACACGCGAATTGGCCCCTGAGATGGACTTGTGATCGGGCCCCAGTGGTGTGACACCTGGAACGTATGGGAAAAATCCAGAAATTGGGGTCTTCGGTGCCTCAGACTCTCACCGAGGACAAGAAGAATCAGCATGTTGCCATATATGGTTCCTTGCTCGCCCGTTATCGCAAATGTTCTCAGCAACACAAACCCTTTCTGTCACATATTGTTACTGAAGATGAAAAGTGGTGCCTGTACGTGAAATTCAGGCATCGGAGGGAATGGTTAAGCCCAAACAAGACGCCCACACCACGTCCAAAACATGACCTTCATTCTGTGAAGATCATGTTGTGTGTCTGGTGAGACATGGAAGGCATTATTCACTGGGAAATGCTGCCGAGGAATCAGACCTTCACTGCTACACCCTATTGTGAGCAACTCCGCCGTGTGGAGGGAGTAATTCAGCAGAAACGGCAACATCGGCGCCATGGTGTCCTTCTCCGACATGATAACGCACGCACTGACAGTGCAAACATGACTAAAATGGCCATTCAAGACATGCAATGGGAGATCCTTCCACATCTGGCCTATTTCCCAGATGTCGCACCTTCAGACTATCACCTGTTCCGATCTCTGTCGAATGCACTCCGTGGCAGAACGTTTAAGAATGATGTTGATCTCCAGAATCTCCTTGATGACTTTTTCGGAGCAAAAGCTGCACGTTTTTTCAAAAATGTCCAGACTTTGAGACACCGTCATAAACAAGGGGTGGGGGTGGGGGTGGAAGGGGTACATAGTTGATTGATTCCGTTTTCCCTTCTGATGTAATACATTCCTGTAGTGCGATGAAGAAACGGTATGAATTCATGCATCAACCCAATATTTCGTAAAGTAACGCAAATTTCTGCTGCTATTTCTAATTGTAAAGGTTTTACCGTTTTTAGAAATCTGGCTGAAAATATTCTACTCGTTACATTCACTAGGAAGAACACTGCCGATATTGTTCATCTTGAATTACGTACAGCTTTCCCGCTAATGGCCGTAAATAGGTCTCCTCCCCCCCCCCCTTTCCTCCTTTTTTTGCCGATTTTTTCCGTTTCTCAAAGTCCGTTTTGAAAAACTATCTTTGTGTGGTAGATAATTCAAAAGATGTGCACCCGAAAATTCAATGTCATTTTTCTTGTTTAATGAATGTAGTCTAAATACGTTCTATTTAAATCCACAAAACTGACTGAGATTCTCTTCAAGTGACAAACACCTATTTCAAAAGTTTGCAAGAACTTCAAATCGGAAGGCAGAGTTCATTATAACGAAATGAGAAGAAACAATTCGAGCAGTTTCATTCTCTACTGCATTTACTTTTTGTTTATTTGAAAAAAAAACTTGTTTTGTGAGTTTCTGAAACAAGAAGGCGGAATGGGATTCCGAATTTTCATCATTGTTTGTGTGCTTAGAGTATTCAGAGTGGAGAAAGGTAGAATATAAAACAAAACAAATGCTTTTACTTAGAGTCTTGTATTTAAATGAGTGGATATAAGAAACCTTCTTTCGAGCTGCTGTTCTTTTGTTGATTCAGTGAAGAAGTAAGTATTTCTTTTCACCAATCTCTCCTCTTCCTTGGAGCAGAGGTCATTGAAAACACGTAGCTTTCCCCTCTGGAAAAGTATCATATGTTTTATTTATATCATTGGGTTCTCTTTTTATCCACTTATCCTCAGCTCTGCCTCTTAGGGGCTTCTGTTGGACCCGTAAAAGAAAGATATAGAAGCATGCAAGATGGCCAAAGAGAGTATATATATAAATATATATATATATATTCTTTGCTGTAGCTCGATCAATAGATAGACAAACCATACCAATACCTTTTTTCCTGCACGTCTCGTATTTCTCAGAAGCTGAGGCAATCCGATACGCCCATTGACTCGCTAAGGAAATCACCCGAGATCTCGGTTATGATGCTGTCACACAAAATAATGGTTACGACAAAAAGGACTAACAACGTCTAGAGAAACTAGCTGCATTCAAAAAATCCGTGTACGATGCAACTTTCGGAATTACGTGTGCTAAATGCCTTTTATTCACTCACATATCCCAAATGCAACAAAATCTATCTTTCTTCAGAGAGTTCTTATCGAGAAAGTGATTATATAGTTGTATCAACTTTCGCATAACTACAGAAAGCAAAATATTTAGCTTTCTGACCCTAAGAAAGTAAATGTAGTTTATTATATATATATATATATATATATATATATATATATGTTGCGTCACTGCATTTTTACGTCAAAATTTCTAAAGAGCACCTCCAGGTGTCACAGATGGAAGCTGACAAACCCGGATTTCTTTTACGGCCAAAACCAAAAGGATAGCTTTCTATTACCGCCCCCGTTATGGGAATAGCGAACCACTGTTACGTTTTATTCGCCGTAGTGGGATTATTTTAATTTAATGGCCAAAATACGCAAAATTTCACCCCGTGACTTTTCTTAGTGGTGTCGACGAGAAAATTGGGTTCCCTAAGTAAGGGTCACCACTCTCAGGGGCAACAAGACCTTACGTTGTGTCTCATATGGAACAACATGGGTTTTCCATGCCCTTCCATATGCCGCAATTTTGTTTAAGTTGCTGATCAACGGAGAAACCTTTTGTAAATATATATATCATGATCGAATAAAACTCTGCACAAACTTAGAAAGTGACTGAGTGACACAGTTGAATACAGCTTAATAATTTATTCTTATAAAATGTTCTGAATTTTAGGTACATAAGTACCGGTGGAGTTATTTATCTTTAAATAAACATCCTACTTTCTATTAGATTGTAATATGTAGCATAGAAATATAGTAACCTGGTTATATCGTTAAGATTACATGAAATTCAGTAGTGAATACGGTGTGCTAGAGAACCGCGTGTAGAAATATAGCTGAGACCATTGGGAAATTGGCCCTGCATAGCACATTCAAATTTATGAGCATGACTTCGGAAATGTATGAGCAAAAAAGCACCTTACGCTCACTGACTGTCGTAGGTGCCGGTGACGCTGTTGACGGTGCCTGGGCTAGATGAAGACACCTTTAACGTTTTTTTTTTCTGCATTTCTGACTATGACTGCTTACTGACTACCCTTATGCTTACTCTCTATATGACTGTTTTCCATATTCTCTCTAAACTTTGCTGCGACGAAAAAAACTTTCTGACTGCCTCAAAAGTTCTGACTGTCTCCAAAAACTCGTGTGACCCCTTTTTCGACGTCCCGCGTCCGGCATGAGTGGGTTGTAACCGACCACCTCCCAAAAAAATGGCAACGGGTTAAATCATTGGTTCCTGCGGGTCCTTGGGGCTCGCGATTCGTGAATCGCTCTGATAAGCTCACTCGAAATTCGCGGAAGCTCCCCTTTACGAAGGACACGATCGCTATTGAAATATTGCATTCCACCCCTTTCATGTAGCGTCGCACCTAGTTTCTAGGATAGGCAAAAGTCATGTACGTAATTTTGCTGCTTGCCGAATTTGAGATTTTTGCTCTTCCAGGGAATCGGCGGGGCGCCCTGCGCTGTATAGATTTTTGTAAAGGCTTACGCCCCCTTTTAAGAGGTATGACTTCCTTTCCTTGGAGCAACGCTAGGAACCTAGCGAATCTGCTGTATCCTGTATTCCGTGTATGTGATAATTTCTGGCTATCTCAGGCCTCCTACTATCTGTTCCCCCTTTCTGGGTGGCGGCGAGTGTTACCCTGAGAATTGGGGAGGGGAAAAAAAGGAAAGGAGAAAAAAGGAAGAGAAGAAAAAAAAATTGAAAGAAGTTCGGAGGTCTGCATATTTACCCTTTTAAGTGGCCAATGTACCTGAACCAAAAGTTGCCCAAATTTTCCTGCGCTTCTCAAACAAAAGTGCTCCCATAGTGATCCGGTTATACCAAAAGCTACGGCGAAGCAATTGCTTTCCTTCTTTGATCTCAGGATTACGACCATAAAAATCTGTCGCTGGTTGTAAGTGCTCCCTTACAGTCATTAGCCTTACAGCATGTAGTCTGATTCCCTTATAATCCTTTATTCTCTGTCGCATTACCCAAGGAATGATTCGGAAGCTGTATTCCCCTGGACACGGACATCTTGCCACTGGGTAGAACAAGTTACTCAAACAACTTTTCTCTTCTTTCTTAGGTTCTTCGCTCTTTTCTTAGCATCCTTAGCGGAAAAGATAATCAGACATGAAGGATTAATGACAATCATAACCCCCAGATGACCACTTAGAATGATAAACGTAAGGTAAAAGAAACGCTTTCTGATGCGGAGATTCACCCATTCCTGTCGCGTTTGGCCCACTTCTCAGACAGCGAATATATTCGTTCGAGCTGATTTCAGCATATTTTGTTAACCCCGAGTTAATTCGTTCCAGCCGGTTAAAGGGTAATAATCGGGACGAAGATTAATTAAAAATATTTAAAGTTCTAGCTTGGCCTATTTGGAAACAGATCTTTAATCAAGACTGTTTTTCTCTTCCCTTCCAGCGAGTAAATTATTAGCTAAGGCTAAATCGAAAAAATTTGGGGGAACAAAATTAAAATTCCAGGTAAAAAAAAAGTAAAGAATCCTGAATGTTACTGGAATACGGATAATTCCGCTGTAACATTTCTTATTTGCTTTCATTGACGTTGCAAATAAACGAAATTGCTGCTGTTAAAAAGGGCAAATTTCCATTTAATTCCTTTCGTGATTCTGCTCCAGGCGCTCCTATCTGACGTTTCCCTTGTGACATGCGAACGAACAAAACTTCCCGATGTTTCTGTCATTTGTTAACATCATCGCAATATTAGTTCACATGAGCATGAGGAAATGAGATTATGTTCGTGCACTTTGGTATTTATTATACGAGGGTTGTACCGAAAATAATGCAAAAGTGGGCATACATTTTCTATTAACTGACAGAGGTCGTGCAAATTTCACATGTTGGTAGAGTAACTTTTCCTGTATAGTAACCCTTTTTCTTCATTGGAGGTAAATAACGGATTCCAAGCAGAAGCAACATGCTGTAAGTGAGTTCTTGACAAAGGAAGGGTGCAAGCTGTCAGACATCCACAGAAGGCGACAGCATGTTTACGGAGATGACACCATTGACAAGTGCAATGTGCACAGATGGATAAAGAAGTTTAAAGAAGGGGAAACCAGCATTGAAGACAAGGCACGCAGTGGAATACCATCATCTGCGACCACTGATGCGAATCGTCAGCGAATGGATGAATTGATTCGCGCGGAGAGACGAGTCAAAATCCGTGAGCCTGTTGCACAATTGGACTGTGGTCACAATGCCATACAGAAGATGGTAAAAGACTTAGGTTATCGGAAGTGTTTGCAAAGTCGGTACCTCGGCCGTTGATATCCGATTTGAAGAAGAGAAGGGCAGAAGTCTGATCTGATCTGCTGGAAGCGTTTGAAGCCAATAAAGACACGTGTTTTTTCTATCTGGTGACAGCGGATGAAACGTGGGCGTATGTTTACGATCCGGAAACGAAGAATCAATCCATGGAATGGCGTCACATTTCTTCACCAAGGCCTAAGAAGTTCAAGAGCCAGCGATCATCACAGAAGGTCACGCTGACTGTTTTTTGGGGATGACAGGGGTGTCATTCTCCTTGGTTTTCTGGAACGTGGCCGTACCGTGACTAGAGAGCGGTACATTGAGACACTCAAGAAGCTTAGAGAAGCCATAAAGATGAAGGAACCTAAAAATAATCTGAAAAGGATTCGCATTCACCATGGCAGTGCGAGACCACTCACATCTTTGGCAACAAACTAGATGATCAGCAAATTAGGCTGGTCGATTTTCTCCCATCCACCTTACAGCCCAGATCTGGCGCCCTCCGACTTTCACCTGTTCGGTCCAATGAAGAGCAGTCTCTGGGGACAACGATTTGATGACACAGCCGAGGTGAAAGTGGCTGAGAAGAAGTGGGCATAACAGTCCACACCTGATTTTTTCAAAGAGGATTCGAGAGTTGGGTTCAATGATGGCGCAAATGCATCGCTTATGATGGAAACTATTTTGAGTAGTACCTTTGTGTAGAGGAACAGTTACTTCTCAACATGTGCAATTTGAACAACCTCTGTCAGTTAATAAAAAAGTTATTCCCACTTTTGCATTACTTTCCGTACAACCCTCATATCATTTATATCGATTGCAAATCAAATGATGATATCGCTGATGATAAGAAGTGTTTGTATCTAGTTGTTTTTGAAAGGGACTTACAATGGGGAGCCTCTGGGGTGTGGGAGAAAGATCTTTCCCAAGAAGACTCCCATTTTGTGACGTTCTAAAGAGGTTAAGCACGTGTCAAGACGACAAATCTGAAGCGATTCGTTCTGTTGGTGTAGTTTAGACGGTTAGTACAACTACATCTGGAGCGAGGAAGGCCGGTTTCGATCTCCATTACCAGCAAATTTGTGTTTTCACAATTTGCCAAAACGTTTACGGATGACGGATGAGATCTTGCTTTTCAGATGCTGCATTCCTACAAGAACCGTAGATGCAACCAACCGCTTTGATGTTTAGTGCTATGGCCTAACAGCTGAAGTCTTCTAATGCATATTAGATTAGACTTTATTCTACGTTTTTCTTCTGAAAGTGGCGCTATTCAATTTGTTCGCCCTTGAAATGCAAACACAATCAACATTTAAATAACAGATGGAGTAAATATTCGATCATTCTCTGCTTTGCGCTTGTCACGAAATCACTGGGTAGCGTGCTGTGTTTGCTTCCTCTCTTCCACAGTAGCACGAAAAGTTCTACCACAACCTTCCTCCACCGTTGCAATCTCTCCTTTTAAATTAAATATTTATCCACGAGAGGTCTGGAAAGCGTTACTTCCCAAATTTAATAGTAGATTTAATTCCGTGAATCGGGAATGGCTTTGATTCAGTCTGCCGTTTTGTATACAACAAGTAGAGTTCTTTGTGAACAAAATACCGTAGTTATCATCCCTGTCTGAAGCAAATTTAGGTGTATTGGTAGTTTAGTGTATATTTATTGCAGTCTATATAGTTATGTCTTTGATATTCAGGACCAGTTCTGTATTACTCAGTCCACACAATTTGTCCATACTTTATACAGGGTAATTCAAAATGATTGCCCCGATTACAAATGGCAATACCTGGTTTATGAACATACACTGCTGGCCACCCAAAATGCAACACCAAGAAGGAAGTATCCGATTTGCCTGAAATTCGCAGCATGCGACGCCCGCGAAAGGCCATGCAAACGATTAGCATTGCAGGGCATATGCAAATCATGTGCGCCCGGCACGCCACCGAGAAGCACTATAAGAAGGGTGTAAGTAGTGGAAGTGTGTTGTGCTGCCGGACCTGTGCGTGGGAAGCTTCCTAATGCCTCGTCGCAGAACACGGCAGTCATTCCAGCACGTTTCGGAGTTCGACAGAGGACAAATAGTGGCTTATCGCGACAGCGGTTTATCGTACCGAGACATCGGCCCCCGTGTGGGACGATATCCAGCCACAGTGAGGCGCGTATGAATTCAGAGGGTGCAGGAGGGACGGACTGACTGACGTGAGCGATTGCCTCAGCGGCGGCACACCACCGAACGAGAGGACCGGTATGTTGTGCGGCGGGCACTGACGGCTCGCACCGCCACATCACGAACGTTAGCGCAGGAATTAGGGTGGGTTGCGCAACAACCTGTGTCAGCACGTACCGTTCGACGTCGTATGCAAGAGCGGGGACTTGTCGCACGGCGCCCATTGTTCCGATTACCATTGAAGTCACACTACCTGCGAGTGCGGCGGCAGTGGACCGTTGAACGCCGCACCTGGACTACGGAATGGCACGACATTGTCTTCTCCGACAAATCCCGCTTCTGCCTACGACACCACGATGGTCGGATCCGCGTGTGGCGGCACCGCGGCGAGAGACTGTATGACGCCCGCATTATGCATCGCCATACCGGTCCGTCGTCTGGCGTTATGGTTTGGGGCGCAATTGGATATGACACCCGCACCCCTCTGGTACGCATCGCCGGTACACTCAACAGCCACCGCACCATCAAAGACGTTTTGGAGCCTGTAGTCCTCCCTTACCTCCAGGACCTGCCAGCGGTCACGTTTCAATAAGACAATGCGCGACCGCACGTGGCACGCATCGTGCAACAATTCTTCACAGCCCACCAGGTGTCACTGCTGCCGTGGCCCGCCTGTTCTCCCGATATGTCGCCCATCAAACACGTGTGGTCGCTGATCGGCGACTGAGTTGCCCGGCAAGCACCACCCGCGGCTACGTCTGATGAACTGTGGCAACGTGTGGAAGCAGCCTGTGCCGACATACCCCAAGCCCACATCCAAAGCCTCTTTCGTTGGATGCCGCGACGTGTAGCGGCCATCATTGCCAGCCATGGGGGCCACACGAAGTATTGATGTTTGCGTGTTCCGCAAGTCTCACGGGCTTGTATGCTCAAGCGTTTCATTTTTGTATCTGTTGTTATGTGTCCAGTAAATCTGGCTTTGCTATCTCGTGTCCTTTGGGTGGCCAGCAGTGTAGATAAAGAGACCACATTGTTGTACAATAAAGAAGGACATTTAGAATTTTGTTTCCATACCTTACAAATGTTCTATGTGACTCCCCTGGGTCCCGCGGACAACATCTGAACAGTAATCCATTTGACGCCATACATTATGAAGCATGTCCGTAGTTACTTATGCCAGTGCAAGCTGAATGCGCATCTTTAGTTCTTGCAGTGTTCTCGGCAAAGGTGGCACATACACATGGTCTTTGACATACCCCCACAAAAAGAAGTCACAAGGGTAAGCTCGGGGAGCCCGGAGGAGGGGGGGACTCTGTCGTCCTGTCCACAATGGCCCCAGGTACGGAGACCTCGGGCCACTTGCAGAATACCCTGTCGTTTTGTATACTATGTGTTTGTATGTGACTACGTCACTGGGGGCCACTTGCAGAAAACCTTGTCGTTCTGTATATTACGTGTTTCTGTGTGACTACGTCACCATAGCAACACAACAATAGACTCCAATAAAATTCTCAACTTCCTTCTTTCTTGTGTTGGGATGTCAGCTGTCTATTTATCTTCATAAACACGCTATTGTGATTTGTAATCCGGGCAATCATTTTGAATTACCCTGTATTTTGCAGATACTTCGCGCCCTTTTAAAGAGGCTTTACCGTAGCTACTTCAGGTTGCTTCTTTTTCTTTCACCTAAATGACTGCTATTCGGTGGTGTTTGCGGCACTGGGGAGCATTCTCCTTTGAGAAAATGGTGCGGTTCGGTCTGGGTCAGAGTCGGCGCTCCAATTCATCCCGAAAGTGTTCTACGGGATTGAGAACGGTGCGACTCTGTGCAGGAGAATTAAGTTACGCCGCAACCACCTCATCAAACCATTCCTGCACGAACTTCGCTTTGTGCTGTTGGTGAAGGAGAAGCCTTCCCCGAATTGTTTCCATAATTTTGGGTGCACATCAATGTCATTATTGGCCGCAGCGTGAATAATCCGATACTGGAACTACGAATTCCACCCCAAGCGATGAAAAACAGCCCGAAATGTGATTCCTCCTCCACCATTCTTAACAATTGGCATAACACAGTCGGGCAAGTAGTATTCACTTGGCACTCTCTGCACCCATACTCGTCCATCGGAAGTGCCAGATAGTGAAGGCTGATTAATTACCCAAGTGAATGCTTTTCCACTTCTCCAGAATCCACTGGTACCAAACTTTGCACCACTCCAACCGAAGCTTTGCACCACTCCAGCCGAAGCTTTGCACCACTCCAGCTGAAGCTTTGCACCACTCCAGCCGAAGCTTTGCACCACTCCAGCCGAAGCTTTGCACCATTCCAGCCGAAGCTTTGCACCACTCCAACCGAAGCTTTGCGTAAATCCTGCTGATGTTAGAATTATGTAGATGTTCTCGGTTATACAAACCATAGCTGATGTTAGAATTGTGTATACATTCTCGGTTATACAAACCACTGGCACCACAACGGCGAACCGTTGTGGTGGTGGCGGTGCTTCCAAAGGCATTTTGGAGCTCTGTATTAAGGGTTGCAACCGAAGACAGATGATTTTCGAACTCGGTGTTAAGTGTTGCAACCGAAGACAGACGTATTTCGAACTCGGTGGTAAGTGTCGCAACCGAAGACGGACGATTTTGGTACTGGGTGGTAAGTGTCGTAACCGTTGCAACCGAAGACTGACGATTTTATTGCACCATCCGATTCAGCCCTCGATGGTCTCTTTCTGTCATGCTACCCGGTCCGTTAGGTGGTGATTGCGCTTCTGTTCCTCCTAGGCGCTTTCACTTGATAATATTATCACTTACAGTTGACCGGGATATCTTCAGCATGCAGAAATTTCCTGAACTGACTTGTTGCTAAGATGGATTCCAATGACCATGCTACAATGAAAGTCACAGAGTTCTTCCTTACGGCCCATTCTCCTGTTCATGCTTGTCCATTATGTTTGTCACGACACCTTCGTCTTTTAAGGTGGATCCACCTAAAAGCTTGCCCTATGTTTCCAATGGTTAAAACTTCTGTAGACATTTTCTTCGCGATTAATGTATTCCCAAGTATGAAAATTCACACATCGATAAAAATAATCTTAAATTATAGCGCAGTATACCTAATATTTGCTAAAACTAAACCATAATTATATTGGAAATCAAAAATTTGTTCCTTGCGTGGTGTTTGAAATTTGCTAATAGATGGCGCCACCTATAAGATAGCTTACTATTGGGTTGATGCATAAGTTCATGCTGTTTTTTTCACCGCGCTACAGGAATGTATTACACCTGAAGGGAAAGCGGAATCAGTCAACTATGCATTTCTCCCCATTGTTTACCATATTGTTCCAACGTCTGGATAGGCCTGCAACGCCATTCTTTAAAAAAACGTGCAGGTTTTGCTGCGAAGAAATCATCAAGAAAATCCTGGAGATCAACATCATTGTTGAACGTTCTGCCACGGAGTGCATTCCACAAAGATAGGAACAGCTGATAGGCTAATGGGGCTACATCTGGGGAACAGACCGTATGTGGAAGAATCTCCCATTTCATGCCCTGAATGGCCATTTTTGGTCATGTTTTCACTGTGAGTGCGTGCGTTATCATGTCGGAGAAGGACACCATGGCGCCGATGTGGCCGTTTCTGCCGAATTGCACCCTCCACACGGCGGAGTTGCTCACAATAGAGTTCAGCGGTGGTGGTCCGATTTCTCGGCAGCATTTTCCAGTGAATAATGCCTTCCATGGCCCATCAGACAAACAACATGATCTTCACAGTATGAAGGTCATGTTTTGGACGTGGTGTGGACATCTTGTTTGGGCTTAACCATTCCCTCCGATCTCTGAAATTCACGTACAGGCACCACTTTTCATCTCCAGTAACAGTACGTGACAGAAAGGTTTTGTGATGCACCGAACATTCGTGATAACGGGCAAGCAAGGAACCACATATGATAACACGCTGTTTCTTGTTGTCCTCGGTGCGAGTGTGAGGCGCCCGAGAATCCAATTTCTGGACCTTTCCCATACGTTTCAGGTGTCGCACCACGGTGGCCTGATAACAGTCTATCTCAGTGGCCAATTTGCATGTGGTTGTATGTGAATCCAAGTGGATGAGATGGTTCAAACGATCCTCATCAAAGTCAGATGGACGCCTTGAGAGCGTGGAGCGTCGTTGAGATCACAATTGCCACCTCCGAACCGCTCAAACCCTTTGCAGGTGTCCTGTGAGCACCAGCATTCTCCCTATGCACAGCACAAATGTGTCGAGTGGCCTCTGCGGCTATGGGTCGCTTGTTAAACTCGTAGAGGAGTAGATGTGGGAAATGTTCATTCCTCTCTACTTGACACTCCATACTTCCGGAACTGAAAACCGTTAGCCGCAATCACACAGCGCAATATGATTTAGATGCACGATATTTTTACTGTCTGCATTTTGATATACAACTGGACATCTGCACCGTCAGTACTGACCTGGGAAAAAATTTCGTGAAATAAATCGGCATGAACTAATGCATCAAGCTAATAATTATAATCATGTCGCATTCTTTTTCAATAATTCTGTTCATTTTCGGAATGGAATCAACCCTTGAGTCCATCCACGAGATAGTGTGTAATGTTTGGAATGATTTGAGCTACTTAGATTATTTTTCTGACGATAACGTAACTGAAAATGCCACAGTCTGAGCTTGCTAGTTTATTTCGGAGTTGAAAATCAGCAGTACCTACAGTTCTGTAAACATTTCCAGCTAAATTATTGTCACAAAATTTAAACTAGGTGGCTCAAATCCTTCTAAACATTTCACACTATGATATGGATGAACTCAAGTGTTGATTCCATTCCGAAAATTAATCAAATTTATTGAAAAAAAATGTGACGCGAATGCATTTAGCAAATCACATGTACATGTGGTACCAACTACTTGCAGGTCTCAACACCGCCAAAGGAAAAGTTATTGATTCTTAATATAAGTGTGGTTCGGTTTTAGAAAATGTTGAGTATACTAAGCTACAGCATAGTTATTTTTATCGATGTTCAAATTTCCGTACTTGGGAATGCATTAATTGCGAAGAAAATGTCTACAGAACTTACTTTTTACCATTGGAAACATATAGCAAAGTTTTTAGGTGGATCCACCTTGATATCTGTAGGTGATGTGGCGGTGAGGTGTACAGGCAAATCCACTCCTAAAAAGAGTTGTCGAGATACTTTTGATCATACAGTGTGTCTTTTTGCATGAAGCAAAATCCGAGATTTCCTGAAACAGATTATTCAATATGAAAAATGGGAATATTCAGTGATATACAACGCACAAAAAGTTAGTTTTCGAAGGAAAATTTGACACGACAATAGCAGAATTTATACTTCTTACTAAGAAGGGACTGGGATTTGCAAGATATATGTTCTGTAGCTTAAATATTCAAGGGAAAATGCCGCAGATGAATTCCTGGTGTTTGCTAAAACAGCCGGAATAACACTGTGATTAAAACAATTAAGTGATATCAGCATGATAATCATCACTGTGCTTGAAACAAGTGCAATCATTATCATGAGAGCTTGTGCATTGATAATTTGAAATGAACCCCACTGTACATCCGGAAAACAAATGAAGTGATGGAATTGACGCCTGTGAGCTTCCAACATACGTAGCTCTAGCGGTAGAGTTGTTTAACATGAAGTGGCCAATTTGAGAATGTGTTTTTTTTTCCAAAACATGCTACACTTTCCTGATCTCAAAGACTACAGTCTTGTGACGATTATACTGTTATATGGAAATATTCAAACTATATTTAAATTGTAACGTTTGTCATTTTTTGGGCCAAAGACAGTGAGAAATTTTCTCCCCAGTCAGAAAGACGCTCAGCACAGATCCATTTCGGAGAACGGTCATTCTCTCGTCGAACCCCTCCCACGGACAAAAGGACACCCCTTTTTCCCCCAGCCGTCGCCAGAATCTCTCTCAGTGCCAACGGGTACAATGGGAGGACCAAGAAATTGGGAATTTCTTCTTTCGTCAAGAACAGATCGCGTAAGGGAATGAGACAGAGAGGAGTCTTCATGGAGATCTCGAGGAGAAAAGTAGGAAGGCGGTTGACACTATAATTCGTGCATAAATACTAATATTAAAAGAAATCCGTCTTGTTGCACGATGATATTTATCATCGTGCAACAAGACGGATTTCTTTTAATATTAAAGTAGGAAGGATTTTGCTCGGAGGTAAGGCAGGAAAAACGCTTTAGCACGGGACGAGGTAGAAGGAGTAAGTTGGCGTCCCCCACAGTACATGAAATAAATCAAGCTAACAATACGTATTAAGAGAATACAACGTGTTTTTTCACAAATATTTATTTTTTAAGTCGACCATGGTTTTGCTGAGTATTGACCTAGCTTTATCAGGACGAATGGTCATTGACCTAGTCTTCATCATATATTGACCTAGTCTTCATCAGGCCATTCGTCCTGGTGAAGATAATAGGTCAGTAACCAGCGAAAGTATACATATTATTCTCTTAATACGTATACTCAGTGCTTTTTTCTGGAAGAAAAGGTGCCGGTACTCACCATGAAGATGTTATTACACCAACTTCCACACTTTTAACATATCCTCCAATATACCCTCGTTGTCTCTAGATCGCTTCTTGCTTTTGGTATCAACTGCAGAATGACGACCTCGAAATGAGTCCACATATTTGCTAGGGTTGAACTGAGTGAGAGGAGGTCCTACTATTCTGATGAACATCAGTGCAGAAGTTGTCCGTACAAGCAGAGATGACCTAGATGAAGTTACTATAAGACTCGTCTGAGAGAAACCCTTTTCGCATTCACTGGAATATATTGCAATTGTGCTCAAAGTGGGCTTTAGATGAAATAGTATGTCCGGGACTTTTTTTACTTGAATATACTCACGGAAACCACGAACTTCTTCTCTTTCATTTAATCGGAATTTGCGTGCCAACTTTCTAATTTCAGCTTCACCAAATGTCAGATGCTTACCAGGATTTTCTGGCCAATACTTGGAATCTAAAATCTTGGCATATTCAGGCAAATCGGCATCATCTTCTTTAAGCAAACGTTTTCCAATAGCCTCTTTCAGACTTTTATAAAAAGCAGATGAACTTATTGCAGGACTGTGTCTTTCATTTGTGTGGAGCTCAATCCCTTTAAACTTCATTTCTTCTGACTTTGAAGAGACATACTGTAGTACGGACCAGGAGTTTCAATTATTTCCTCAAAATTTGAACTGTATTATTTATCTTCCTGTCTGCTTTGTACAAGTCAATATTTCTGTCTTGAAAATCTAGACTTAGTTTCGCACATAAGGCCCAAATCAAGAACAAACTCACATGCCGTTATTTTTCTTAAAGGGCCCTCATAAAGACAGCTATCTGTTTTGCTTCTTCTGCTGTCTTCTTTTGCCTCCTGAACGTGATGGACGAGTTCTTCAAAGTCTTGCCAGATTGCAGAAACAGCGCGAAAGCTAGATGCAACATAGCGAGTGCTTAAAATTCTGCAAAATTTAAGAAGTTGAAGTTCTGGAGTCGCTACACATTCCTGTATAGTTCCCTAGCATTCTTAGGGGAAGCATGATAAGTCAATAAGTCACATAAAGTTTGTCCATGAAATTCTTAGAGCGATTCACTCCTGCCACATTGTCTACTGCAAATTCAAGGCGATGGCTGGCACAATACCAGAAAATAACACTAGAAAACTTGTCTTGCATTATCCTCAATTTGTGAACACAGTGCGGAATATTTATAATACATTTGCTATCAGTAAATCGTAATTTCTTAGCACCTTCAGAAAAAGGTGCTTTTTTACTGGCGTTACCGTTGCGTAACGCCAGTAAAAAAGCACTGCGTATACTACACTTTGTTTAAATGCTTTTTAATTGAAATTGCGCTTTAAAACGTTATGTGGTTAATGCTCACATCTATAATATCACACCAATTTGCTGTTTTGAAAATTAAAACATTTTGTAAAATTGAAAGTGATGAAAAGACATTTTTACAGCAGTCGTTTATTGAAGTTTAAGCTCAATAAATTGTCCTATCTTATTTAAGCTCTAATAGGACAATGAACCATGATTTAAAATATTCACGTGCTTCAAACTGTGATCGAAATCGTGGAGTGAAATCGGATTTACTCCAGATCATTTTACTACGATCTAGAAATTTCATCGCTTTAAAATGAAAGCAGTGCGATTCCGGAGCATTAAAACTTACATGCCATTATAGCGTCATGCATGGAAGTTAATAAGACTTTGATTGCTTGTCATACAAAGTTTTCGTCCTTCTAGAGTGATTTGCAATCAACAATATTCTAAAGTTATGGTGTAACGTTTCACCAAACCCTAATAGCAGCCTTCTGAAGATCATTTCTGGTTTAACTCTGCATCGATGTACGGTTGTCTTACAGGCCCCAGATGTTTAGCGTAACATTGCATTAGTGCTTAACGGCATCTAAATGAGCATCATATTTAGTTAAGTGCTGCCGAATGAATATCTGGTGGAAGTTCAATGGTATAACTGAACTAAAGTCCTGTATAATTTGACTTAAATTTGATCCAATTTTTGTACTATAGCTAAATGGGTATCTTGTTCAGTGCAACAGTGCCCTAATATCTCAAGAGAGGAAAGCGGAATCTTTTTATCGTACCAAATTCTGTTTGCAACTGAATGGGCATATTTCGAAGAAGAATCTAACGAAACGTTGAAGCAGAGCAATTTCCTAATTAAGATTTTGATCAGTGCCTAGATCTAAATCAGTGCCATGTGCCGCTTAATGGACACAACTTTTATGCAAATTTGGACTAAGGTTCTCATAGTGCAAATCAAGAGTTAGCTTTTCGTAGAAAGTCCTGTTCAATACCTTTAACGAACGTGCCTTCTCGTGGGGCATAACGTAGTGGTGCTGCAATTTTTGTGTAATAAAACAATAACTATTCACATTTATTTATTGTTCTAGAAGCCTTGGTTATTTCAATACCCCATTGTTGTGTTTTGTCGTTTTATTCGTTCTTATGTATTTGCTTCCCCATTCATTCATTCTTTCTTTCTCCAACGTGCTAAATAAAGACAGAGCTTTCCACTGATCGTGACCCACTGATACCTCATTCAGTTCTTCACCTTTTTTAGTTCTGAAAATGATCTTTCTGCGCTGGAAAAGGTAACAGCCAATCCGAGAGAGATTTTGAGAGTAGTGATAACATCAGGAGGCCAGAAGAGGCTGCCAAGTACTTAATCGACAATGTGTATATAAGGCCAGAGCTTGGCTGTTGACAACTTTGCTTCGCAGATGTATATCTTCCCCTTGAGTGCTACTCTCAAAGAAACCTTTTCCTTGAGGACTGCATCCGCTAGATCAACACACTGTTTCTGCTCTCTATCTACGTATAATCCTGTTAGTCACTGAAAAATGGATTTTTAATGGCTTCTTCATGAAACATTTTTGAACCACTTCGAAAACAACATTCTCTTGTTCATAATTTTACAACTCTACATCATCATTTTTCAAGCTACAAGCAATTTGAAATTTGAGTATTTTTAACATTTACCAGTATAAAATATTCGCTATCGCTTGGCCTGTATACATTTAATTTTGCATATATAATACTGTATTATAGAACCTAGCTTAATATTTTACTTGATTCCATTTTATGTAGTATTTTTAATCTGCAGAACCTAATGTCGCATCATGTTGCAATATAAAAAATTCCAGGGAACTCATTATTGTCGCGAAATATGTATTCCAAGTTTGCATGCTTTTGAAGGCTCATCATATGTGATACCTCAGCATGCATGCGCAATCCCTCCTTCAAAATATAATGAATTCACCCCTCCTTCAAAATATCTGGTAATCAACCCATAAACTTCCAGCGGAGGAATTTCACCCTTCCCTCCCCAA
This sequence comes from Macrothele yani, assembly GCA_039090855.1. Taxonomy (NCBI): domain Eukaryota; kingdom Metazoa; phylum Arthropoda; class Arachnida; order Araneae; family Macrothelidae; genus Macrothele; species Macrothele yani. The sequence goes on along the minus strand of CM076990.1, from coordinate 12,003,523 downwards.
ATTTATGGTGCGCAGCAAGCGGACGCATCATACTCGTTCGAAGGGAAAGATGTTATATGGAAATATTTAAAATATAATTAAATACTGACTTTGGTTATTCTGTGTACGAAAATCAGCTAAAAATTCGCCCTCGGTTAAAAAGGCGCTTAGCACAGATCACTATGGGGGAAACCATTCTTTCTTTGACCGGGACCACGTACGAACAAATGGACACCCCGTCCTTCATTTACCCGCCATTGGAGTACACACTCTCTAAGAGAAACCCCTCAAATGACGACTCGAGCTTAACCATTAACAACAGTCAACTTCTTACGTCAGGAGCATCTTCCTTCGAGAACAGAGACTGAAAGGGAGATATAATATAGAGCGGTCATAAAAAATGCAGTTTGGTTGGGGATTTCAGGGAATAACGACGAAAGATTTTGCACGGACCTGTAGGCACGCAGGGACAAGAACAGATTTATCGTGAATTACTTAGGGAAAGCCATCCGAAATATCCATCTCCCTGTGGAAGTATACACTAATTTATTTTGACTAACCGATATTTCCCCTTTCCTTCCATTCAAAAAGATAAAGATCGAGCGTAATCATCTGTTGTTACGTTCTATTTGTTTAAATATTTTTCTATTTGCTTCCCTACTCAAATTACAGGAACCTAAAAACACGATTCTTCTGATACGTTGGCGTCCACTTTAGCACTTAGTAATAACCACGCCAACACTTTATGGGTATTAACGTTATATATCTGTTTCTATGAGAATTTGGAATTTTCCTTGCGTAATTGGCCAAAATTCATCGATGATCCGTTTTTCTGGTGTACAGTTTTTTCGTTAGATAATGCAAATGCATATGCCGATGAGGCATTATATTATGACCACCTACCTACTGAGGTGTAGGAGCCCCCTTTAGGCCGCAAAACAGCAACACTCGGGGAGGCATCGATTTGATGAGGTAGCGATAGATATCCTAGCGTATCTGGTACCATAATTTGAACAGCAGGTCCACCAGTACGCGTGCATTTCGAGGTGGTGGTGATTTAGCGCGAAACCGCTTTTCCATGTCGAACCACATATATTCGGTTGAGATCCTGGCAGGTGAATTAGAAGGCTAGGGCATTAACAGAAGAAAGTCACCAGCATGTTCCTCGAACCAATCCTTGAAAATTCTGGTTGTGTGGCATGGCGCATTATGCTGTTGGTAATGGCCATCACCAGCAGGGAACACAGCTGCCACGAATGGGTGAACTTGGTCCTCAACGATGTTCAGATACCTGACAGCTGTCAAGGATTGTGCTGTTGGGATAATGGGGCCTAAAGTGTCCCAAGAAAACATCGCCCACAGCATAACACCTCCACCATCGGTCTATTTCCACCCAACAGAGCATCCAGGTTCCATAGCTTCCATTGGCACTCGGCTGTCTACGTGATGCACCTGGAATCCTGATTCGTCAGACCAGGCCTCTTTCTTCTAATCATCTACGGTCCAATCTTGACGATCTTGGGCCCATTTCATGCGTTGTTGGCGATAACGTGCAGTGAGCATGGGGACCCGGCTGGGTCTTCGGCTACGCAGGCCCATGCGCAGAAGGCTGCGATGAACTGTGTGCTGTGGCAAATTGTCCTGATCACCACTGTTGTAGCTGCGGGTGATTTGTCGCGCTGTGGCACTGAGGTCACTGTGAACAATACGCGACAGTCTCTGCGTCCCTCTGGCATAAATGAGCTGCGGACGACAGTTCGTCGTTTGGCCATGTGTGCACCACTTTTGATACGTACTCACTAGAGCGGCACGTGAACAACCCACAAGCCGCTCCGTGTCCGAGATCGTAGTTCCGAGGCTCCGTGCCATCACAATTTGTCCTTTATCAAACTCCGGTAAATCGGGAGCTTTTCCCATTCTGACTCCGAACACTCTACTAACCGAAAGCCGGTCCTCGGGTTGTATATATACTTCTCTTTGAACTTCGCCTGCGCCACCTTTCGGTCTCCAGGCGCGCTTATTTCTCTAGGCTGGGGGTGGTCATGATGTAATTGCTCATCGGTGCATTTGTGTTTCTTATGGTATATGTATTGTAACATATCACGTGATGTGACGCATGCGCCAAATCGACTATGAAGCAGCGATAATCCTATCGGTGTAGCTCAATTGGGAAAACAGCCGCTCCGGAATAGGTAGACGTGGGTTCGAATCTCACCACCAGCAAAAGGTTAAATGCTATAGCATTTTTAGGAAAGGTGGTGTACGTTATTCTTGTTACAGGGCTTGGTGCTGAGTTATATTTCAGCGCTCTCTGTGAAGGATTCGTTTGACGCTTTGTTTCCAGAGAGTTTTTGTTTCTGGAACTTAAGCCGTATTTTACCCGACTTGAGCAGATAAATAAAATATGAATACAATATCAGCCAAAATAATAGTTCGCTCTTGCAGTGAGGAAAGTGTTAATTCAGTTGATATGGGGAATGTATCAAAGCATTGTCCTTAATTCCATTCTTTCATTATCTTATTAACACGTCGAATCCTCTTCTGTCGCGCGATCAGTACTCCTTCTCCCTAATCATTAGCGCTCATTGCTTTTTGCTTAACTCCGTTCACACCGACCAGAGAGAATCTACCACCTCCTTCCTCGGTCGCTTTGCATCCCAATCTCCCTCCAAAGGAGAAGTCAAATCCACGGCAGAAAAGGGAAAAAACACTCTGCTTCTGAGAAACCTCCCCCAAAAGAACGTCCTCCTGTTTTAAGGCGCAGAGCGTCCTCAAAATCCTTCTCTCTGTTGACCTTTCCATGAACGTCCCCTTCCACTTTCTGCCGCTTGCGTTTTTCCCTCGCAGGAAAGTGTCCACGTAAAAAGTCCTCCCATCTCCTGGGATGGCTGAAAAGCAATAATGTCCAGTTCCCTCTTTCTCTTAGAAAGTTCAGAAGTTCCTTAATTGGCTTCTCTGTCCCCTCTTGCTGTTCCCTCGCAGGAAAGTTAAAAACCCATAAATCTAGCACTCCCTCTGAAGGGACGCGTCAGAGAGTACTTTGACCATTGCCGAGCTCACCGGAAAAATGGCGGGAAAATTATTAAAATTTACTATCCTTAAAATGGTTTCTAATTTCACTCTTGACAAACATGGATGCCCAGGTTACATTCTCCTGGATCACACACATAGGGTACCATGCCCAAAATTTTCCCTAAAATTTTCAGTTTCACAGCCTTCCTCGTAGATGAAATAAATTTCTAACTACTTTACATGCTGCGTTTCTTTAAACTGAATGGGAATTTTTGAGTCGAGCACATTGAAGATTATCCGGTACAAATGTTTCACTTATTTACGCATATTACGATTCGTACGCAGTGAAACACAATTCAAAAGTGTCTCAGATCCAAAAGTACGAATGATCCATTTCACAAATGAGCGGCAAATCATCCACATTTCCTCGGTAATCTCCGGAAATCCGTCTTTTCTTCCAAGGCGAATTAGGTAGGATTTCTTTGCGTTGACATCACCATTAGCCATCGTAAATATTTTATCCACAGAATCATGCCATTGTTTTTTTCACATCACATGCAGTCAACTTGAAGTGAGAGGCTCCGTGGATTTTGCGGACAACGTGCGGGGGAGATCCGGAGAATTTGCGGACTGGCATAGGGATTGAAGTGTTAGAGTTAACGATTGTTTTAGCTTCAGTTAGAATGCTTCTAAAACTGTCATTCGTTGCACATTATTTTAAACTAGCCTATAGCCCATCCTAAGACGGCTGTTTTTAATCTTTAAATAAATATTAATATATCGGGGCGTTGCCCGTCCTATGAAGGAGTGGAATTTTTAATTGAAGCAGGTTGAAAATAAATCAAATAGACGCCGCAATTCTGTGAGGAAATATAGGAAAAAATTATATAGTAAGAACTCCTTCATGTTAGAACTGGAAATTATATGCTTGTTTATTTCCGTTTTTCAAAAGACGAGTTAAATAACTTTTTCTCCGGCACACTTGTTATTCCGTTCACGGCTTGTTTCAGGCTGTCCTGTTCGACAGTTAGTTTGAAACTTCATACCGAAGCCTTTTCTACAAAATAATGCGACATCTAGTACTGCAAATCGCAACTATCTAAGTTCTCGACATTGTGCTATTGGGGCGACCTGCTTTTAGATGCAATTTTGCTCACTTTGACATCTCAAGATTTCTGTTTCTATTGTAGGTTAGAGCGTTTAGATTCACCGATATTTTGCAAAATGTATAATATGATCTCAGCCCTAGACTCAGAAAGTTACTTAAATTAAAAAAGTAAGAAATAGTTAAAGCTTACAAATTAATATTCGAATTGTGCTAAATTAAATTAATATACAAACTCAACTTGCCGTGATATTAAGATTTAAATTCGAATTTTGTAGATCGGATAAATTGAACTCGAGTCATTGGTAATCCAATGTTTTAAAATTAGCACGTGATCACCTTGACATCTCAATGTGATCGCGTGCAAACTCAACTTGTTGTGATGTTAAGAATTTATTTCGAATTTTATAAATCGGATAAATACAACTCGAGTCATTGATAGTCCAATGTTTTTAAATTATCAAGCGATCACCTTGACATCTAAAAGTGATCGCGTGTTATAATATAGCAGGCAATCACTTTGACATCTCGAGAGAACACACGAATTGATCAATACATGATGACGCAACAATGCAGACTCTGTTGTGACGCCAAGCATTCCAGATAGACTGACAGAGAAAGAGAGAGAGAGCGAGAGAGAGAGAGAGAGAGAGAGAGAGATCTGGGTGTTTATATGTATAAAAATGATTTTCTACATTTCCTCGAATGACTTAACAGCCTTGCGGGCCCGGGTCTTCTCAAAGAGCTTTTTTTTTTTTTTTTGTGAGATTTCGTTACGAGAGATTTTGGACGAGGTAGGCTCGTGAGCCCCAACCCCAAACCCCCAACTTGAAGGACCAAGGGACAAAGTGCGTCCGGGGCCAACTTCACAAGGAACCATCCACGCATTCGCGTCCCTAAACACAGGGAGTCTGGAAAAATCCTTGGAAAACCGCAGACGGACGGCAGGACCGGGGTTAGAACACTTGTCAAAAATTACTATACGCAGTGCAATCAAAAAGATCCGAGACTAGGTACGTAGAGCACCAACAGATGACATGCGCGAGCAGCGGTCGAGGGCAGTGACCTTCATGCGTCATTGTGCCGAGTGGCGTCGTTATGTGAACATCGGGAGTTGTGCTACACCACGATATAGAGCACCAACAGATGGTACTATGCGGGTGCGCGAGCAGCGGTCGAGGGCAGTGACCTTCATGAGTCATTGTGCCGAGTGGCGTCGTTCTGTGAACATTGGGAGTTGTGCTACACGATATTTGGTGACCACGTGCAGAACACAGCTGCGATTTCGGTATGGACTGCAAACTAGAGCAGCGAGCGAACATCAAATTCTTCACCAAACTCGGCAAATCTGGAACGGAGACGAATGAAATGTTGCGGCAGGCTTATGGCAATGAAGCAATGAGTCGTGCGAGGTGTTTTGAGTGGCATTCGGGCTTCAAAAGCGGCAGAACGGCACTGGAAGACAACGAGAGGTCATAGCGAAGTCCACGAGCAAAAACCCCGAAAATGTGGACAAAATTAGGGAACTGGTGCATGAGGATCGTCGGAGAACCATTCAAGACATTGCTACCATCGTCAATGTGTCATACGGAACAGTGCAAGAAATTCTGACGTCATTTTTGAGCATGCACCGCATTGCTGCAAAGTTTGTGCTAACGATTCTGAACACCGAACAGGAGGCGCTCCGTGTCTAACTCTGTCAAGATCTTCGTCAACAGGTGGTGAATGAACAAACGTTTCTGTCGCGGGTCATCACTGGGGACGAGACTTGGGTCAACGGTTACGACCCGGAGACCAAACAACAGTCGTCGCAGTGGAAGAGCCCAGCATCTCCACGACCGAAGAAGGTCCGACAGGTCCGGAGTGCAACCAAAAGCAGGCTCATTGTGTTTTTCGACATTCGTGCGGTTGTGCACCGCGAATTCGTCCTCCAGGGTCAGACCGTCACCGCCCTTTTCTACTGCGATGTTCTGTCGCATCTTAGGGAAGACATTCGCCGCAAACGACCTAAAATGTGGCGCAGGGGAGATTTCCTGCTCATATTTTTCTCGGAATTCCTTAAAGTTTGTTAGTTGCAACTAACAAACTTTAAGGAACTCCTTACTGAAATTTATTATGAATAAGTTTTTGTGAAGTAGTTAAATGCAAAGGCACAAATTTTGTAGAAATATCAATTTATGTCTTTAAATGTGCAGGATAAATCAATTTATGATGTTTTGGAATGTGCATCTACAGCATAAATTCCCAAATATGTTATTTAACAAAACCTGATTTGGAGAGCTCTCTCTTCGAACACCATTATAGATTTCCTAAGCTTTCACTAAGTTTGATTTTAACATTTTCCCATCTGCCTTGTGGGCACGAGCTTTCCGTTTTCACTGGTGGATTGAAATATTATTTTGTTTCTTTTTCGTAATCGGATAACGATAGCTCTGGCGAACTCTCTGGTAATTCTTGGTCTTATCTGATGAACTTATTCGCAGGCACATGGCGTTAATGTACATTTAAATACAGGTATATCACAGCAGTATGAAACTCCATAGCTAAATTATTATTTTTCTCTTGATTTACTGATACTGCTCCTTTTCAGTATTTCGGCGTAAATCGGAGTTTTAAAAGCTTTACTTGAAAGTTGATGAAATTATTGAAAAAGAAAGTTCGGGTTTCTTAGGTACTAGAGGTCATGCCCTCATGCCCGTTCTCTGAACGGTCAATCTATGAAATCTCTTTTTGATCATAAAAATTCAAGAAAGCGAAAAGTGTATATGGGAACGAAAAGTAATTTAAGATCGGTAACTATTTTACGATTTAGAATAGGGTTGTGACTTTAATGCATATGGCTTGACGTAAACCAGTAGCAGACTTTGGCGCCCTTTAATTTTAAATCAAAATTTCATGGAAATTTTACAGCATTTCAACGTTCCTGGCATGATTATCTTTAAAATTATCAATCACCATTTTCAACAGTAAACCTAAGTCACCATCTTGAATCTTTGGTTTTCAGACTTTTCTAGGTATCTGGACCTTAAGACCAATCAGCATTTTGAACAGTAAGGCTAAGCCACCCTTCTGAATTTTTTTGGTTTTCAGACTTTTGTAGGAGTAGAAGTGGTAGACAAATTCAAGCAGACAATATTCCAAAGCTGCAATTTTATTTTATTTTATTTTTTTCGGACTTTTCTATTAGTGGAAATGGTAGACAAGTTCAAGCAGAAAATGTTCCAAAGATGCCATTTTATTTATTTATTTATTTATTTATTTTTCGGACTTTTGTAGGTATCCAGATCTTAAGACCTATCAGCATGCAAATTTTCAGATCTCTTGGTCATTTAAAAGTGGTCGAACAATTCGCGAAAAGAAATTTTAGCAGGCAGTGTTCCAAAACCGCGATTTTGATTTTTTGGTATTTCGGACTTTTCTATGCATACGGGTGTTTAAACCTATTAGCTTACCAATTTTCAGATCTCTAAGTCATTTAGAAGTGGTCGAACAGTTCGCGGATGGAAACACTGGCATTTTCCCGTTTTCTTACTTTGCTTTATATATACGTACATATACAGAAAAATAATGGTAATATTTAAGCATCTTTTCCTTTCTTTTATACCTTTTCCCTTGTCTTGTTGACTAAAATTTGTAGATCTCCTAAAGTTTCTAAATCAAGGTCTTCCCCAGAAGGTATCTATGTGAAATCTGTGCTAGTAAAAAAATAATTCTCAAAAGAGATAGATTCAAATTTTATCTGACTTTCAAACAATGAAAATTCTGTTTAGCGCATGAATAATTGAACATTTACTAGTGACGAGGGTTTGAATTCAGAGTAAACAAATGGGAATGAATTAAAGCATGGAAGATCATAGTGCTATTCTAATTTTTCCCTCTTCGATTTACTAATTACTAAATGCGCTCAAAGCAAACCAAAAATGCCTAAGCAAATGGAAATCGGATGTAAACAGCATCTTTTCATTAGCGTAGTTTCATTATTTGTACATTTGCTTTTCTTTAAAGCAAATTGTGAAATCTTTATGTTGTATGTACCGCACAAACAAAAGAAAACCCTGCTTCACTTTGGAAAGAGGTTTCCTTTGCTCTGATACCTGTGCTGTAGACGACATCTTTCTTTGTCTTCCAGAATTCTTAAGAACTGTAACTTGTTTGTTTTTTTAATTTCTCATATACAAGGTTGGTTCTAAAGGTTCCAAATTCCTTTTTATTCAGCAAGCAGTAACATTAACGTTATTTGCACCGCATTTCCTTCAAAACAGTGTCCTTAGGCAGCTATGCACTTTTGCAAACATTCAGAAAGCTGTTTGAAGCATTCCTGGGAAACATCCAACCTCTTTCAGCTCCTTGGGCCGCTGGTGGCCTACTGGTAAATGTTCGTGACCGCCAAGGAGAAAGCCTCAGGTTCGATCCCAGGCAGGTACGAATGTTCGAACCACTAAATATCCGCCATGCGTCGGATGGGCACGTTAAGTCGTCGGGCCCCGGTAATAAATAAGGAGTCTTCCTCCCCCTTTCTACCTCGCTTCCGTGTCACTTTCCTATCGGGTACTCTAGCCCAAATCTCCAAGCTTCCTATTTGTAAGGAGTGTTTAAGACCTGGGTCAGACACTCCCTTCCTAAAATCCTCAACATATGATCTGATCTTTCAGCTCCTTTGTCGCGTTTCCATGCTGTCCTTATCACTCGTGAATCATCGGCTTTTGGAGGCACATTTTAATCGCGGAAGCAAATAAAATCTGGTAGCGCCGAGTCAGGACAATATGAAGGATTCTACAGTTACGTCATATTGTGCTTTGTGAGGTACTGTTTGGCCATTAGGGATCGATGCACAGGTGCGTTGTCATGGGGAAGAAATCAACCGTGTGTTGTCCATTTTTCCGGATATTTGCTTCGGATTGTATCCCTGAGGCGACTGAGAACATCGACGCATATTTCTTTCTTTCCACCCTTCTGGAATAAATTCAGATGGACAAGGCCTTGAGAGTTAATTTTCAACATTTCTTTTCCTTTACTCTTGCCCAAACGAGGTTTCTGTTTTCGAGGTGATGATGCTGATTTTCTTTAACGGGATTGCGGTTTCTTCTTTGGGTCTTACAAAAAACATCGTGCCTCGTCTCCTGTCATCACGTTGCTTAGAAAATTGTCGTCTTGATTTGCCATAGTGATTAAGTCTGCGGCAAGGGTCATTCGTGTTTCTTCTTGTTCCGAAGTCAACAGTTTTGGAACCAAGTGCTGACAAACGTGATGCATGTTCAAATCATTCTAGATTATGCTGTGAACACTTCCAATTGATATTCCTACCTCTGACGCTATTTCCTTTATAGGCTTCCTTCTGTTACATTGGGCAATGTTCAATCTTTTCGGCAGTTGAAAAAGTACATGGGCACTCTCTACGCCAATCATCATCGACACACACGCAACCGTCACGCAAACGCTTATGCCATGCGCAAACTTGTAATTTTTTTGTTTCCGCTTAACCGTATGTCAGTTGCAGTATAAGTAGTCTCCGATGGTGATTTTCGAAGCAAAGCACAAAATTTGATGTTTGCATGTTGCTCAGTTGCCGGCCATTTTAACTGGAACTATACTAAACGCACCGTAAACTAAGAAATTACTGGTGCTCCACACAGACATGGGGCGCAACTTGCCACCATGGATGCTACCATCTTCTGAAACAGAAAAATTCCCCACAAAATTCTTCATTCCCACAGCTGGGAGGTGATTCCAGGGAACCATTTGAACCTACCACTTTCTTTGAAAATCCTTTATGGATTAAAATTTGAAAATCGGGAATTGCAAGCGAAAAAATCAAGCATTGGTGCTGTTAATTCATTTTCAGAAACACATCCAGGAACAACAAGGCTTGTCTGCTTTATAAGAAATGTAAAACTGTACAGACTGTACTTCGTGTCTTAGTAGAACGTCGTCAAATTGTTACCAGTCGTTGCAGCAACAAAATTACTACTCGGAAAGCAACAGGAAAAATCGTGAATACTTTCACAATGACCGGGAAAAGAAAGTTGTTCGTTTTCCGGAATGTTTTTGTTTCTCAGAATTTTCCGGCCTTCCTTCTACGTCACGCTGAAAATATTTTTGCTTTGTTTTTCAACAAACTAGAAGTTTTATAATTCCTATTGGTGATATTGCACTGTAGTTAGGACATTGTTTTACAATATTTAAATTAAGAAATCCTTGATCAATAATGTATCTGCTAAATAGAAGAGCGTTCAAGGTTTTGCATTGTGTAATTCAATTCACCACTAAATTCGCATGAGATGATCGTAAGTTCACTATGAATTTCGTTTACATATCTAGCTTCGGCTCCCCCACTTTTTCTTGAAACCGAGTTGCGAAAATGTCTAATCAAGCCTTTTACATTTTTGTTGTTTGTAAACATCTACGGGAAATTTTTTATATTCTTCAACAGAAATACAGCGCTAAGCCTTTTGGTTTTAGAAAAGTAATTGGATCACAGTAGACCGCAGTCTCTTTAATCCTCAAAGAAAATTCTTATGCAGTCGAACCCGTTATATCGAACCCGGTTATGACGAATTATTGCGTATGTCGAACTTTTGAAAATCACCGTCAAGATAGCCTGAAAATAACATGTAACGCATTTTCCTATATCGAACGAGCTGCAGAAGCCTTACTGTATATATTTAATTTTTCGAATAAAACTCCTCGCAGATTTTCTCAGAAACAAAGCAAGATCACCTTTTTTCAGCGTAAGTGGGAATTCCCCTTGACGAATTCCTGGCGCTTCCAACGTTTCCAAAAGTGGAAGCAGTCTTTCCTTTCATTGTCGAAGAGACCCCTCTATTTTCCGAACTTTTCAACGGGACGAACCCCCTCCTCGCAGCCTACCTCTTCCGAAGCACACTGAGGCAAAAGGAAAGAAGGGCAACTTTGTGATCTTCGGGCTGGGTTGGTAAGAGAGAAGAAAGCTGCTGTAGGCTAAACAATTGAGGGTAACGGATACGATTTGATTAAACAGGTTGGAAACAGCATTTTGACAAAGGCAAAGAAGCAGAAAAAGATGACTGATTAATTTATGCCCTAAAGCATCGATTCTAGTAAGACTTCCTTTTCTGTTATATTGCTGTGTGTCCTGTCTTTAATTTGATCATGTAATTCTATTTGCAATTTATAATACAGAAGTAAACAATCTTAGTCTTAGTTTTTGTGTATTCACCTGTTGCATACACCAGAACACCACTGAGAGCGGTAGGGCAATAAAACCCGTATATATCGAATTATTCTGTATATCGAACTACCAAGTTCTTCCCTTCGAATTCGATTCAACTGCAATTTGTTTGTCTCCTTAAAAAACATTTCAAGTTGCCTGCTTCTTCTTCTTGTAAAAATCGTTTACTTGTTTTGATTGTTTATATAATTGACCGTAAAAATGTGTTCGTGTATGGTTGTTGCCTCCTTGTTTCTTCCAAATGGAAAACATATATATAAAAATAGTCGCGGTTTTATAGCATGTTCTTTTTGGTATTCAAACTATATTTTAAGCACGAAAATTTATATCACCACTGTTTTAAAAAAAACGCAACTTCCTTTTTGACGACATGTGTCTCTTAATATATTTTCAGGGATTAGGCACTAAGCCCAATTGATTGAGCACAAGTCTTCACATTAGTGCTTTTCGCGTAGTAGATATCCTGAGTATAGGGCTAACCAAGTAATCCTGGTTAGTAGGTAACACGTATAATCCCCTGCTGGATTTATACGTGTCTCCTTCGACTTACGATTGTGTCGTGCGCCGTGTTTTTAAAACCTCTGACTATATGAAGTGTAGTTGTTAATATTTTAACTTTTCACACCTGAAGATGGGACCACTTAGAGAGTGTCGAAAGCGCTTGTGTATTTCTTATGAATAAATTATTAACGTGCCTAGACGGTTTTTAAACTAATCTTTTGTATCCTGAGTATATACTGGTGCGATAAATGCGTCTAACTCTGTAAAAGGAAAGAGAAGGTTTCAAGTTATTTCCAAGTTTAATTCTCCGTCTATTTTTTATGTGCTGTAAAATTAATTCTTCAGTAAATGAGCTCTCGTGTTATTCACTAATCTATCAGATGTTATGCGACATTTCGCATATGGCGTTTCTGTGATTACCCTGTCCGAGGTAACAGATCGCAACAAAACCTGTACTTGAAATTTCGTACGAAGTTCCGTCTTTCGCGAACTACTCACGAGAGATTGTGAAACCTGCGGGTCTACATCATTGCTGTTGTGTGATTCTGTAGGCCTGAGTTGAAATTGCTATCACTAACTGAATCGAGTTACGAACTCTGACCTGCATTCGATTCATTCATTGATAATTCCTGAAGATTACCCAGAGCTTCCTCAGGAGGAACGTGACGTCCAGATATGTCCCCAGTCGGAACAAAGTTGTTCCACTGAACCATTTCGAAAGAGCTTTCTCACCAGTAGAAAACGTGAATACATTTTCTCTCAAGAATACTATCTCCATTCACGATATACACTGACAGAAAAAAATCCCAACACCAAGAAGGTATTGTGTTAGATAAACGACAGTTGGTAGGCGGTGAGAGTACATCTGTAAGATGACGTCTGTGCAAATTTCGTGCTCGGCGCATACGTGTGGCGCTACTAGCGCCCCTCGGAACATGCAAAGCACGTTTGCTGTAAATACGCGCTGTAACGTTCGTGGGCGTTAGTTATCGTTGATATTCGACGTAGGGTGTTGATGTTAGTCAAGAATGCCTTTAAGAAGACGAAGAAGCCATTATCAACAGCTCACGGAGCTTGAACGAGGTCGTGTAATTGGGCTACGAGAAGGTGGATTTTCTTTCCGCAATATTGCAGAACGACTTGGCAGGAATGTAGCCACTGTGCATGATTGTTGGCAGCGGTGGTCAAGGGAAGGTACTGCCTCAAGAAGACCGGGCTCCGGCAGGCCACGTGGCACTACTGAGAGGGAAGACCGCCGTGTATGACGTATGGCCGTGGCGCATCGTACCGCGTCTGCGGCAGCAATTCGAGCTGCAGTTGCCACCACAGTGACACAACGAACTGTTACAAATCGGTTACTTGAATAACAGCTCCGAGCCAGACGCCCTGTAGCGTGCATTCCAATTACTCCAAACCACAGCCATTTGCGACGTCAGTGGTGTCAAGCTAGAGCTCATTGGATGACGGAGTGGAGATCTGTTGTGTTTTCTGCTGAAAGCCGGTTCTGCCTGGGTGACAGTGATGGCCATGTGTTGGTTGGAAGGAGGCCAGGTGTGCGCCTGCAACCAACCTGTCTGCGGCCGAGACACACTGGGCCTACACCTGGAGTTATGGTCTGGGGAGCAATTTCCTATGACAGCAGGAGCACTCTCGTGGTTATCCCACGCTGCATTCCAATTACTCCAAACCACTGCCATTTGCGACGTCAGTGGTGTCAAGCTAGAGCTCATTAGAGGACGGAGTGGAGATCTGTTGTGTTTTCTAATAAAAGCCGGTTCTGCCTGGGTGTCAGTGATTGCCGTGTGTTGGTTAGGAGGAGGCCAGGTGTGCGCCTGCAACCAACCTGTCTGCGGCCGAGACACACTGGACCTACACCTGGAGTTATGATCTGGGGAGCAATTTCCTATGACAGCAGGAGCACTCTCGTGGTTATCCCACGCTCCCTGACGGCACAGTTGTACGTCGGTCTGGTGATTCAACCTGTTGTGCTGCCATTCATGAACAGCATTCCAGGGGGTGTTTTCCAACAGGAAAACGCTCGCCCGCATACCGCTGTTGTAACCCAACATGCTCTACAGAGTGTCGACATGTTGCCGTGGCCTGCTAGATCACCAGATCTTTCACCAATCGAGCACGTATGGGACATCATTGGACGACAAGTCCAGCGTCACCCCCAACCAGCATTAACCGTCCCTGTATTGACCGACCAAGTGCAACAGGCATGGAACTCCATCCCACAAACTGACACCCAGCACCTGTACGACACAATGCATGAACGTTTGCGTGCTTGCATTCAACATTCTGGCGGTTACACCGGTTATTAATGTACCAGCATTTCACATTTAAAATGGCTCTTCTCGCGCTTACAATAAGCTGTGATCTTGAAACCTTAATCGATTAAATATGTTACCTATACAAATGTATTGCTGCCATTTCATTCCTCTACAACTATTTTTTTGTGGTTTTGGGATTTTTTTCCGTCAGTGTATATATATAAAGTTTCTCATATGAATTGTTATATAACAAACATACCAGAAACTTGCTCGCACTGTTTAATTAAAGTGTAAACTATTTTTGTATGCATATTTCTTTGAAAAAAACGTAGCATGTTACTTCCGCGACTTTTGTTATGTAAGCATTTCTCAGAAGAAGAGAGACACCATTTGCATGACATGCAAAGCCACAAACTAATATGAAATTCCATAGTGGCTACCTTGACCTGGAACTAGTAACCCTAAAATAGCGGTGTGCAAAAGTATTGCTAAAACCGTGAATTATTAAGTTTAACACTTTTTTAAATAACTAATTTTCATAATAATTTCATCGTTTATATGTCATTAGATGCGAAATTTAATGGAGGTTTCAAAAAAGGCCTTAATTTTTCCTGTAGCTAATTCTGTTCGTAAGATGTGACATAAAGTATGGGGTTTCACAAACACATTGAAATTCATATTAGCTGCATTTCAGTTGTTACAACCAATCATAGACATTATTTTACCTGATTGGCTGCTTCCTTATGCTATCCTAATCCTACTCCAGCCTTTATAAGGGTTGATGCTGAGCTACTAGAGCATTGTACCTCCACTAAGTACCAAAAGCTTCAACTCGATTGTCGACTTTTGTGGGTGGCGAACACACGCTACCACACGAATAAAGCTAGACAATGCCTTGGACAGCTAACTCCACTACTCCACCGGAGTAGCTTCCTTACAACTCGGCACAAAGTACTTCTGTATAAGACGGTCGTCAGGTCGGTCCTCCATCTGGATTAGTATTAGTAGGAATCAGCGAGAGATAATCGAGAGGGTTCAGAGCTGAGCACTTCGAATTATCACTGGGGCTCCCCCTTATACCTCACTTGTAAACAGACTTGGAATCGAGAAGGTACACGAGTTTTCCACCAGACTCGCCAAGAAGTTCCACAAGAAAGCGGAAACGCACCCTAATGAACTTGTTAGGGGCGCGGTTGATTACAATCCCAACGAATTCCTTAGGTATCCCAGAACTAAGGCGACGATCGTTGTACCCCCTTGACAGAGAGAGTAAGCTTTTGAGCAATGGTGGGTGTTAGACAGACCACCACCCCCTTCTCTTTCAGATTGGCATCGAGATGGTGAAAATAGATTCTGCTCGGGCATTTGGATTTGGTCTCGTTGAGTTGCAGTGCTTCCCTGGTGCGTCGCGGGCCGGGTGATGTTGTGTGGTGCTTAGTTCCCCTTGCTTCCCTTCCCCCGGACTGGTGTCACGGTTCACAGTTCGAAAGATATATCACTCTCTCCTTTCACTCAATTTTTCTGTTTTCCTTTCCTATTGAGTTCACTTACTCAGATCTCCTAGCTTCCTATTTCTAAGGGCAGTTTTAGACCTCGGGTCAGACACTCCCTTCCTAGAACTTCTGCAAATATCGTATCGTATCGTACTAGAGCATTGTAGTGGTCACTTCGTTTTGTTATTGTAGCATTGTAGTGGTCACTTCGTTTTGTTATTAGGGTATAGTTTCTGTACATTCTCAATAATGGTTAAAACTGCAGAATTGTTCACAGCGGACAGAGTAAAGATAGTTGTTCTGCATGAAGAGAGATATTCTTCAGTCTTTTCCTACTTCCCCGATCCTTAGCCTCAGTCTATAATTTAGCACCTCTAAATTCCTGAAGGTCATTTCTCCATCTTGTTCTCTAGCACCCTCTTTGTCTCTCCGTTACCATTCCATCTCTCGGTTGCCATTCGGTTATTAAATCGTGTCGATCTTTCATCCTTCAGTGTTTCAACATGTCCAGAAGTCCAAAAGGCTGCGACGCAGGCTTTGAGCAGTGTCTCAGCTGATGAGTTCCACAGCTGTTACCTGCAATGGCAGCACCATTGGAATAAGTGTGTGCAAGCTCAAGGGAACTACTTAAAAGAGGATCACATTGTAGTCAATTAAAAGTGTAAGTAAATGTGTGTTTTTAACCCAGTCTCATTACTTAATTGTCAGACCTTGTAGTATGGTCGATTGCAATGTGCTGAAACTGTTAAACAAATTAGATGCATTATTCATACATTACTCTGATCACGAACTCTATACACATTTTATTCACACATGAGGAGCAAAGTTCCATTCTGATGATGGTAACGAAAGCACGAGAATCAAATAATGTTAAATTAACTTAACAAAGGAGGGTGAATGGTTTGAAATTGAAGCACTTTGCGAGACAAACACTATACGCACTAGAATAGTAACACAAGTCATGAAGGTAACATAGTTCTGTATAAGTTTAGCACAGTCCAACACAGCTCCGTTGCCCAACACAATTCTGTGTAACTCCAAAGCCAAGGACTCGCAAATGCAAGTTTAAATATGCAGACAGTTTGATAGTTAAGATGTTTAAAAGATCACGCCTAAAAATATTTGGTGCAGCAATATAAAATAGATGAAAGATAAAAAGAAGAATTCTTTACTTAGTTAAAAACGTCGGAACTCCTCTTCTTTACAAAGTATAACCAATCTGTGTCCTCCATGCTACTGTCTACGTTATCATGTTGAACTTGCGCCATCAAGCATTTCGTTAGCAAATTGCTGTAAGCCGACATGTAGATTCGGATCCGGGTTATCAAACGGGGGTTGAGATCTGCCAAATCGAATATTATGTTGGCCAGATTTATATCTTTCTTTGTATTTACAATCTACTTCATCTTTTGTAATTTGCTTCCAGGGATATGGGATGTCGATAGGGTTAATTTTGTTGCAATTATTGTCCCATATCTTTTCAATCATCAAGGCCTCATAGATTCTTATCATATGTTCCGAATTCTGGTCTGTAATAATTTTGGCATTTACAAAATCTGGAATACATTTATTATCGATACAATCTGCAATTAAAGCTGCCCCTCACACCGGCTTTATCGAATTAAAAAAGTCAGCTTAACTTGAATATTGCATCGAAGAACTAAGGAAATATTTGTATTTGTTTATTCCTATAACATATGCGGTTGATTTGTTTTTCCGCGTGGGAGTGTACCTCGGTTTTTGTCCTGCAATACGTATTATTGCTCATCAACAAAAATCGTGATTTCTTCCCCCTCTTTTTTTTTTTTTTTAGGAAAACGGTCTTTTCGTAGCCGTCTTCTTGTGATACTACATATCCGTTGGGGATACCGCCTCTGTCAATGAAAACTCCTCCGCCCCATTTCGCGGAGTGAACTGCGCTATCTGCTTTTATTTCGCCCCAGGGAACCTAGAAATACAGCATCAAAACCTTAAGTGCACTTAAGAAGAGGTATAACTCTCGCAATCATGGCGAGCTACTGCAAGCCGTGACCCAAGCTGAGCACTAAAACTCCAAATAGGAAATAGTTTCTCGGAAGGATTTTTTTGCCATTTATACTTCTTAAAGACGCTACAGCATTCAGATTGGAGGTAGGTATTTCTTATCGCGAACAAAGTGAGGATATTTACCGGGATGAACAACGCTTCTTCGTTTTTAATAACGAAAAAAATCTAGATCATAGCGTTCCACCGTTGCCTAATGAAATATCAATTCTTGAATAATGAGAGTAAGATGTATTCCATTATTGAAATTATGGCCAGCAATCGGTCGTATCGTTATAAGCCTAAAATAATAAACTGCGAAAGCTCTTGCATTGCCATTTAAATAAATTAGTTTATCAAAGCGTCTTGGCTATGTATGCGCTTAAATAGTTTTCGTAGCCCAGCATAACGCCTTAGTTGATGAGTAATTCCAACTGGTGTTTTGAGTATCCTCGAACGGGTGTTTTTAAGTATTCTGGTAAGGTAAATTTCAAGTAATACGTCAGGTGTCCGAAGAAAAGAAAATGTAGCTGTTGCCGATACGAATAATGATTTCTCCTGGTGAGCACAGAGCAACAATAAAGTAATTTCCAAAAGTAGGATGATTTGTGAGAAAGAAATCCCCACAGAGCTCGCAAGGTACTTATAAATTAGAAAATATCCGACGGCACATTTATTGAAACACTGATATAAACCTAAACATGCTTCTAGAAACGCAATCAAGTGGCTGAAAGAATTAAAACATTCACGTAAGATTTTAGTGATCCACTCAATCGAAATAACTCCATTAAATTGCATTCATTTTGCTTTCTGTTATTTTATTAGTGTCAAACAGATATCCTAATCTGATATCGAATCCATCAGCGGGCATCCAAACAGCAAAAGATCCATTTCGTATTCAAAATTGAGATAGTTCTTAACTCTGTTTATGAGGTACACACCAGGTATAAATGCAGAGATTGTCGTAAGAATATTGCTATGTTGCCTGGATTTCGATCCTGATAGCTGATATATTTAATCAAAATAATCTTCATAGATAGTTCACTCGACTGAGGAATATGCTCCACGCAAACAAATGAACCATGTACGGTTTGCGGAGAAAAACACCGACGCATTGATTGCATTTCTGCCGAAAAATTACATCTGCTGTTTCTGCAGGAAATCTCAGTTATAAATTGAAATATCAATCTTTAGAAATGTTGATAGATACGCAGATCGGTTTTTGTTCGGTGCCTTGAAAAAAATAAGCCTCACTGCGATGATATGAGCCGTGAAAGGCTATTTTATGTAATGTACCTATCGGTTAGAAGAAACTACGCGATTGTGCGCTGCTTAAATTGAAACTGTTTAATTTTAGAAAACGAACGACGTGCTAATTTATTGTCCTCTTTTTAATGGTTCCAGAAATTATTATTATCTCCAGGATTACGTTTCCAAATGGTTTCACCGTGAAACTTGAGTCTAATGAACATTCAAGCTTATATTTCTAATATCTTCCAATTTAAGTAGTAATTAAATCGTTCAAATTAACAATGCTTGAAAAATATTATAAATTTCATAAATATAAAACGTTATTTACAAAGAATTGTTCTCGTAAGCAATATGTACGAAAAAATGCGTAGCAAAAATTTGCCCATTTTATATATTGCTGAAATGTTATATTAAAAGAAAAAAATATTTTCAGTGTAATTAGAGGCATTGAACGTCGGCAATGACAGATATTAAAGCTCTCTCTCTCACCCTCCCTCCCTCTCCATCTCTCTCTCCCTCTCTCCCTTCCACCCTTCCTCCTTCTCTCTCTCTCTCTCTCTCTCTCTCTCTCTCTCTCCCTTCCTCTTTCTCTTACCCTCCCTCCCTCTCCATCTCTCCCTCCCTTCGTCCTTCTATCTCCCTCTTTCTCCCTTCCTCCCGATCTCGTCCTCTTTCTCCCCCCTTTCTCCTTCCCTCTCCCCCCCCCTTTCTCTTCCTCTTTCTGTCTCTCTCTCACCCTCCCCTCCTCTTTCTTTCTCTCTCTCTCTCTGTATATACAGTATATACATGCACACACTCACACACCAAGTTATTTGTCACTGAATTATGACCACCCCTGTCAAAACCGCAAAAGTGGATGCGGCCCGTTGACCACATGATTCCCGAGAGTTGCGAGATTAGTCCACGACCGACGTAACATGTATTGTAAAGTGTGAGTGGACAGTAAGTATTTGAAGTGTGATGGGTAAACGGAAGGAATTATCGAACTTTGAGAAACGACAGATTGTTGGAGCTCGAAAAGCAGGTCCCTTCCCCCCCCTTCCTAAAACCAAAAAAAAAAAAAAAAAAAAAAAAAAAAACGGCTGAACTGATATGAAGGGTTGTTTGCGAGCCGCCGTAGTTAAAGTTTATCAGGACTGCCGTGAAAATTATCAAAGCACTACCCGGAGGCAAAAGTGCACGGGACAGCGTAAGGTTGAGGTGAGCACCGGGTCCGAAGACTCGTAGGGCCACCAGACGCAGCACTGTTCAAGAGTTGAATACCTAACACAACAAAGGTTAACCTGGAATAATATCTGTCATGACCATGCGTTGCACGGTCTCACGTATGGACTATAACAGCCGACCACCCTGACGACATCTTCTCCTAGCCACGTCTCAAAGGCGCAATAGACACGCCTGGTGCAAAGATCATGCAAGTTGGACGTCCGGTGACTGGAAAACAGCGTGCTGATCTGATCGTCTTTCATTCCCACTCCGTGCGTGGTCTTGTACGTATTTGGCGAAAACAAAATGAGACACTCGATTCGTTCTGCACTGTCTCTACCGCCGAAGCCGGTGGAGGTGGTTGTATGGTGTGGAGCATGTTTACCCTTCAGGAACTTGGACCATTGGTGCATGTGGAACAAAGTATGACTCATGTTCAATATCGTGAATTGCTTGCTGACTCTGTACACTCAGCAACGTTGCATTTTCCCCCGAATGGCGACGGTGTCTTCCAAGATGACAATGCGCCGAGCCCCAGGTCCAATGTTTTGCAAGAATGGTTTGAGGAATATAGTTCAGACTTCCAGCATATCGGTTGGCCTCCTAACGTCACCGATATTAGTCCCATAGAGAGCAACGTAAAAGGTGTATATCCACACCTGCATTGAAAGCCGCACTGTACATAACTTAGTTGGCAATGCCTCCCAACTGCTTCCGGTACCTTATTGATTCTATACCATAAGTATAATAAATACACTGGCGGAAAGTGAAAAAAGAACACCAAGAAGGAATTGGCGGACGATCATGAAATTTACATATGTTAATGGGGTCGAGTTTACGTAGGTGTGATCTTAATTTCGGGACCAACCGGTGAGCGCTTACGCCACAGCACGGCATAATATGGAAATTATCGTCGGTGGTATTTAAGGAGTACGGCGAAGTGAATGTAATCAGTCGCCGGCGTACGGACACGTGCGAAGACCCTGAAGAAGCTGCAATGCCTGGACATGGAAGACGTGTCCGATTTCAGCAGTTATCGGACTTTGAGCGAGGTCGTCTAGTCAGACTCCGCGAGGCCGGGTGGTCGTATCGTCGTATTGCGGAGCGAATTGGACGGGAAGTACCGGTGGTGGTACGATGTTGGCGTAGATGGTCCGAGGAACATTCCCACACGAGAAGACGTGGAACCGGGAGTCACAGACGGACTGATGAGCGGACCGATCGACGCATAAGAAGAGTGGCGTTGTCAAGCAGAACATCCACTGCGACGCAAATCCGAGCTGCCGTTGCACCTGAAGTGACAGTGCGAACAATCTGCAACCGTCTACTGGATGCAGGACTGTGTGCACGTGTGCCTCTGGCATGTTTACCTCTGATTCCAGCTCACCGTCAGGAACGGCTGCAGTGGTGTCGCCAACGTCTGCACTGGAGAACGCAATGGCGATCTGTCGTATTCAGCGATGAAAGCAGATTCTGCTTGAGAGCCTCCGATGGCAGTATGCGTGATCGCAGACCCACAGGGGAGCGTCTCCACCCTTCTTGCATCCGCCAGCGACACACACGGCCTACACTTGGTCTCCTGGTGTTTGGAGCGATCTGCTATCACTCCCGTACACAACTAGTGTTTGTACCGGGTACGTTAAACAACGCCTCCTAATTTGTAAGGTGGGCCGCTCGTGGTGTTTTCCAGCAAGATAACGCACGCCCACACACGGCACGTGCAACGCAACATGCAATTCTGGGTGTGAGACAACTTCCATGGCCTGCACGTTCACCGGATTTGTCCCCCATTGAGCACGTGTGGGATTTTATGGGACAACGACTTATCCGGTCTCCACGGCCAGCCACAACTATCCCCGATTTACGCGTCCAGGTTGAGGATGCTTGGAACCCAATACCCCAAACATACATCCAACATCTGTACGACAGACTTCATGCCAGAATTGCACAGTGTGACGCAGTTCATGGCGGTTCAACCTCGTACTAACCATGTTACATGGAAATGTTATTTTTCAGTTTACCAGCAAATACAGCTGTATTTTGCCGTAATGTTTTGATCACGTTATCCTCTGCATTCCGTTATTATGCTGTATAAATGTTGTTGGTATCAGACGTCTCCTTCTTGGTGTGCTTTTTTCACTTTCCGCCAGTGTATATATATACACGGTTGAGTCACATAATTATGACCACCACCTAATATCCAGAGTATCCGCTGTGTGCAGTGCGCACAGCAGCTAGACGAGCTGGGAGGGACTCAATAAGGTGCTGGAAGGTATTCACAGGTATGTGGAGCCATGCTGAGTGCTGTGAATCTGACAGCTGCTGGTGGGTACGTGGTGGAGGATCCACAGGGCGATCAACACGATCCAAGTGGTCCCACAGATGCTCGATTGGGTTTAAGAGTGGGGAATTAGGGGCCAGGGAAGTACTTTGAAATCTTCATCGTTCCCTCTCAACCACTCTCGGACATTTCTACCTGTGTGAGACGTCGCATTGACGTGCTGGAAGATGCCATTCGCCCCAGGGAAGACAATCAGAATGTGTAAGTGTGCGTGGTCTGCAAGGATGGACTCATAACTAATTTGGTCCATAGTGTCTGCCACAGGTATGAGGGCACCCAGGGAATGCCACGAAAACATTCCCCAGTCCATAATGCTGCCCCCACCAGCTTGTGCTCTTCCATAAATAGTTGAAGAATGTTTATTCTCTGATGTTTCTCGCCTTATACGTCAACGTCCATCCGTTCGATGAAGTAGAAAACGTGAGTCATCAGAGAAGGCAATCCTTTGCCAATCAGCGGAGGTCCGATTCCGATACTGCCGTGCAAATGTAAGCCTTTTCTACAGATGCACCTTTGTTAGCATAGACGCAGTGATCATCCGTCTGCATCGGAGCCCCATACGCGCCAGGGTTCGTTGAACTGTCGTTTTAGACACACTTCCGGTAGCCCCCTGGTTCATTCGGCCAGTGAGTTGCTCCACTGCAGCATGTCGATCGGCCCTGACGCAGCTTCCAAGCTGACGTTCGCCTCTCACATCAATGGCACGTGGTGCTCCAAAGTTTCCACATCGCTTATTCGCAATGATGCCATTTCTCCAATTGCAATACAATTCAATCACAGCATCACGCGAACAGTGCACAAACTGCGCTATATATATATATATACTGTATATATTTATACGGTCGTATCAGAATAATGTGACCATCCCCGGAATCACAGTGTAACCACCCAGGCGCGTCGCAGAGTGCACGTGACAAGATTAACCACACAAAAATAGAAGCTGCGCCGGCTAGGACAGATGAGACATAGTGCGTAACGTGAGCACAATGGGCAGAAGTATTGATTTAATGGACGTTCAAAAGGG
The DNA here is from genome assembly GCA_039090855.1 of Macrothele yani. Taxonomy (NCBI): domain Eukaryota; kingdom Metazoa; phylum Arthropoda; class Arachnida; order Araneae; family Macrothelidae; genus Macrothele; species Macrothele yani. The sequence continues at coordinate 11,980,109 of CM076990.1, read as the reverse complement.
AATGATAATCGGCTACCGCGCCAAGGGTGGAAGCATCTCAGAAACAGCAAACTTCGTAGGCTGTTCGCGAGGTGCTGTAGTAAGGGTGTACTAAGAATGGACCGCTGGCACACTGACTACCTCCGGACGTCATAACTGTGGAGCCTTAAAGGCCATCAACCCCAGAGGAGAACGTCACCTCCGTCGACTGGTAAAGGGCACTCGGCGCGCAACACTGCAGCAATTGACCTCAGAAATGAACACTGGAGCTCCCAGGTACGTGTTCCCAATTACAGTAGAGGGAACCCTGTTACGCATGGGTCTTCGGGGTCGACGCTGCTTCAAGGTGCCCATGTAAACCTAGGTCCATGGGCAACGACACTTGCAGTTCGTATGGGACTTCCCTCATTGGACAGTGGAAGAGTGGGAAGCGGCTGCCTTTTCCAACGAATCGTGGTTTCTACTCCACAGAAGTGACCTGAGGTGGCGGATATGACGTCAGACGCACGAGAACCAACACCTGGACACGCTTGTTGGTCAATTACAGGCCGGCGGTGGCAGTGCGCATGTCTGGCAGATGTTTTCCTTTTATGAAATGGGACTGCTGGTACCACTGGATGGGTCCCCGAAGCGCCAATGGCTACCTGTCCATCCTCACTGACCACATGCATCCCTTCATGTTGGACGTTAACCATGGTGGTGATGGTGTCTAACAACAGTAAAATGTGCCATGCCGCGTCGCTAAGGGGATGCGTGATTGGTTCCAGGAACACGACAGCGATGTCTCCGTTCTCCCTTGGCCGGGGAAATCACCCGACCGCAATTCCATAGAGCGTTTGTGGGATTATTTGGATCGACAGGTTCGACATGTTGACCCACAACCACGTCATCTTTAGGACCTTCTTGCCACTCCGAATGCGCATGTGTGCCTCATTGCGTCCATACCACGCAGTCTCTCTGCTGTCACCCGGGCCAAGGGTGGTTATTCCCATTATTAGGTAGGTGGTCATATTATTCTGATACGACTGTGTATGTACATATATAGCCTCCAACCTTCTTGGAATAGAATTATACAGCTTTTGTATAGTCTCCAATGAAACATTGTGCCACACATCGATTAGAACATCAGACAACTGCTTAAGAGACGTTGGAGGAGGGAATCTGCTTCTCATTCTGTTCTCCAACACTACTGACAGTGTTTCAATGGTATTCATGTCAAGTGTTTGAGCTGCCAAGGAAGATGTTGAAGCTCATCATGGTGCTCCTGAAACCAAGACTGACCTGTTCTGGTTGTGCGTATGTATGGGGGCATTATCGTCTTGAAAATTGACATCATTGTTGGGAAACAACATTTGGACCATAGAATGCACCTCATCAGCTGTAATGTCCAAATACTCGCTGGTAGTGATTCGACTATGTAGGGTAGTGATGGGGCCAGACGAATATCAAGATATGGGCTCCTAAATCATCACAGATCCCCTTTTGACAGGTGGAACAAGACATTCCAAATTGTATACTTTATTGGAGCTTCTCCATACAAAAATCAGAAACTTTGAAGATGGCAGTCCGTTTTTTGGTGTAAATATGACTTGGATGATAAGTCAGATACTATCCGAAAACTTGAAAATTTCGTCGTCCTGGAGCGGGATTCGAATCCGCGTCTCCCAGATAGCGTCGGGGTATGCTAATCAGTACACCACCCAGAACGACCAAGTCTCAAGTTTCCGATTAATTTGAATATAACCATCACAGGATTCGCTAGTCGAAGCAACCGGCATTCGTATTTAGCGAATCTGGAGGTTAAGAATCCGATCCCGTAATTGCCCGGATGAGCAGATATATCATGAATGAAATACGGGATTTTACCATACAATACAAATTTTGAAGATGACGATCCGTTTTTTGGTGTAAATATGACTAGGATAGTAAGTCAGATAATATCCGAAAGCTTGAAAATTTCATCGTTCTGGAGCGTGATTTGAACCCGCGTCTCCCAGATAGCGCCCGGAAATTAATCAGAAACTTGAGACTTGGTCGTTCCGGGTGGTGTAGTGGTTAGCATACCCGGGCGCTATCTGGGAAGGGGGCCGTATCAAGTTTCCAATCGTTGGCTTTACGTTCATGACACCAATATTTTTGCATTGTTGCTTTGGTTACTGTAATTAATGGTTTAGCAATTGTATCTCTTCCATTGATGCTGACTTCGTGAAGTTCTCTGCGGATTAGTTTTGTGGAAACACGGTCTTCCACGTAGATATTTAGTTCTGCTGTCACAGTGGCTGCAGTAGTTCTGTGTAGCTTGGACAAAATCCTTGTTGGTATTTGACAGCAGCTTTAATTCAATCCAGGTTTTCACCCACTATTCTTCACCAGTGAAGTCTTGCCATGCGGTATGTACGGAGTCAAAATCTTGGAACTGTTGCTCACTCTTGAAGCACCAAATGGTCTGACTGTTACGGTTATAGACCGCTCCTGCTAAACGGGCTCCCACTATTTGTCCTATTTGGAAGTCAGACAGATCATCCTGTGACGTACTACAGAGGTGAAAACATGTGTCAATACTACAAACCTGCAGAAAGACATTCTGTCCGCGTAGCTCAGTTGGAAGAGCGACTTACTCCGGAGTGAGGGGACACTGATTCGATGTCCGCCGCGGACAAACTTGTATTTTCACAACCCATTCCACCGATAGTTCGTACGAAGCGCTGCTGAGCAAATCTTGTGCTGCACTGTCATACAACTAGAATACATACAGTTCAAAGAAAATGTGAACAAATGATAACCACAGCGGTTTTTTTCCAGTGTGGCTTATACGAATGATATAAACATATAAACACCTCGAATCATGGTGTTCACGTTATTTTGCCCAACTTCTATATATATATATGTGCTTGTGTGAGGGAGGGGAGGGGAGGGGGGGGGTATTCATTTTCCTCAGTAATCCGTTTCGTAACTACTCTTCTGGCAGAAAACATCAAAAGTTCAGAGAGATGAGAGTAACGGGGATTACATTCATGTTGTTCGAAAGATCTAATAATATCGTTGAATAAGTAAAAGCTGTGTCTCGTAAATAACAGTCAGCGTAGTATTGATCAGAATGAAGTTCATCCATTTTATAATAGGTAGGAGTCATGGTGATGGTGCCTTTGCTAATTAAGCTGACTGAGAAGCAATTTGTTGTCAAGACCTAGCCAGCGAAGTTAAACGAAGGCGTGGTTGAACGAATAGTTTGGGTTCATGCAGTTAAACCTGGGCGTGGCTTTTGCTACTTGAAAGCTTTTTTTCTCATTCGGTTCAGATGAATAGCTGTAACGTCAAACTATTTGCTACTGTATATTAATGTGGGTTTTGAAGCCAAGTGAATGTGAAGTATGTTATACTAATCAGCCAATGGAACTTCGAACTCTTCTCTTGAAGTCTACATATATATATATATATATATCATCATCATCATCATTGTCAACCATTATCAATCCACTGCTGGACGAAGGTCTCCCCAAGTTTCCTCCACAACGGTCTGTCTTGTGCCAGTCTCCTCCATGTCACCCCTGCATACTTTCGAATTTCATCCACCCATCTCCCATGTGGTCTTCTTCTGGGTCTTTTCCTGTCCCTTGGAATCCAATCTAAAATTTCGGCTGTCCATCGATGGTCTGTCCTTCTGGCAGTATGTCCAGCCCATTGCAATTTCAGGGATTTAACTCTGATCATGATGTCTTCCACTCTTGTCATTTTTCGGATTAACGAGTTCCTCTTCTTATCTCTCCTGGTTACACCAAGTATGCACCTCTCCATGCTTCTTTGAGTTGTCTGTAGCCTTTGTATGTCTCTTTTAGTTAAGGTCCACGTCTCTGCACCATACGTAAGCACTGGAAGGATGCATTGATCAAACACTTTTCTTTTAAGACATAATGGCATATTGCTCTTGAAAATTATGCTGTTTCTTCCAAAAGCTCTCCAGGCAATATTTGTACGCCGATTAATTTCTTCACCAATGTGACCCTCGCTTGATATCTGCTGTCCAAGATAAACGTACGTGTCTGTTATCTCCAGCTTTTCTCCATCAATCGATAAATCTTCATTTCTTGTAAAAGCATTGAACATCACTTTTGCCTTCTGAAAGTTCATTTTTAATCCCACTTCTTTACTCTTGTCAGCAAGTTCCTGGATCATACCCTGCAGCTCTGATGGGGTAGTTGCAAAAATGACTACGTCATCAGCAAAACGAAGGTGGGTTAGATAATCTCCATTAATCTTTATCCCCTTGTTTTCCCAGCTCAGCGACTGAAAGACACCCTCCAATGTGGCATTAAAGAGCTTCGGAGATATGGTGTCACCTTGTCTCACTCCCTTTCCAATTTTTACGTGTGTTGTATTTTCAAACAGCCTAATCTTTGCACTTGCATTTTCATAGATGTTATTAATAATATTAATGTATGCATCTTCAATACCGCAGGTTTTCAGAGCCATTGTAACTGCTGATGGTTTCACCGAATCAAAGGCTTTTTCATAATCGATAAAAGCCATGCACAATGGAAGTTCATATTCCCTCGCTCTTTCAATTAGTTCTCTCAGTACGTGGATATGATCTATTGTGCTGTAGCCACTCCTGAATCCAGCTTGTTCTCTCGGTTGAGCCATGTCCAGTGTTACCTTCAAGCGGCGTGAAAGAACTTTAGTGAAGATTTTGTAAACCACTGATAGGAGGCTGATAGGTCTGTAGTTTCCGAGATATTCAATGTCACCTTTCTTATGTAGCAGGGTCATTGTAGCGGTGTTCCAATCCTCAGGAATCTTTCCTTCATTAAGGCATCGAGTGAAAATTTGGGCGAGTACTGTTTCGATTTCTCCACTTGCTTCTTGTATGATGTCTACAGTAATTCCATCTTCTCCTGGAGTTTTTCCTCGCTTCATGTTCTTGATTGCATGTGCAACTTCTGCTGGAAGGACTGGAGGAACTCTGGTACTGGTATCTTTCATGATGTCTGGAGTGCATATATCATCCCTTTCATATAATTTGGAGTAGAAATCTTTCACTCTTGTCAAAATTTCGCCTCTATTTCTTGTTACAGAATCATCTTCTTTTCTCAGTGCCATAATCTGTTTTCTTCCCTTACTGAGATGTCCCTTTGCTATCTTTAGGCTTTGGTTGTTTTCAATTGCTTTCCTCACTAGTTCACAGTTGAATTTTCTTACGTCTTCAGTGATACTTTTTCTTACTGTCTTGCATAGCTCTATATATTCCACTTTTAGAGGAAATTCTATCCCACACTCACCAACCCGCTTGGCCAGCGTGGTGAGTTATGGCCAAACCCCTCCAAAATGATTCCACAACTTAAATCTTGGCCCTCAGTCTCCGGCAGCTGGAATGTACCTGGCCAAGGCAGCGGCCAGTGCGACATGAAGGCAGAGGGTGCTAAGAATCTCCGGAGGACTGGACTAAGCTGCCATCTGATGCTGACCTTGGCTACTTACAATGGGCGCTCCCTATCTTCTGATTCAAGGCTTCTTGAATTGGAAGAGGAACTACAAAGGATCAAGTGGGACATTGTGGGGCTAAGTGAGGTAAGGAGAAAAGGAGAAGATCTCATCGAACTGAAAAGTGGACATCTCTTCTACTATCGTGGGACAGATACTGGCAGAACTAGTGGTGTTGGATTTATAATCAACAAGAAACTGAAGGATAAAGTTGTAGAAGTTGAAAGTTCCTCTGACAGAGCTGCACGACTTGTTATCCAACTCTCGAAAAGATACCAGGCTCAGATTATTCAAACTTATGCACCCACCACAAGTCATCCTGAAGAAGAAATTGAAGAATTTTATGAGGAAATTTGTCATCTAAATAATAAAGGTAAGCAGCACTTGAAAATAATTATGGGAGATTTCAATGCAAAAATAGGGCAACGGCAACAGAATGAAACTTCAGTAGGTAAATTCGGTCACGGCAACAGAAACCAGCGTGGAATTACTCTCGTTGAGTTTGCAGAGGCAGAAGGGTTTTTCATCTTGAACTCCTTCTTCAAGAAAAAGCCACACAGGAAATGGACATGGAGACATCCAAATGGGACGACAAGTGAAATTGATTTTATTATGTGTAACAAAAAATTCGTCATAGAAGACTGCAGTGTGCTAAACAAGTTCAACACAGGTAGTGACCATAGATTGGTGAAATGTAAGATGCACCTCAACACTAAACTTGAACGTGGCAAGCTCATAAGACAAACAAAATCTATTGACATAACCAACCTTAAAAAACACCATAATACCTTCAAGTTAGAACTGAAGAACAGGTTCTCTGCTTTAGAAGGCCTAACATCGGAAGAAGTGGACATCTCTGAAGTTAACAGAAAAGTAACCAAAGCTCTTATGGAAACAGCAACAAAATTAGCTGGGTCTAAGAACAAGTTGCATGTGAACAAATATATATATATATATATGCCATTATGTCTTAAAAGAAAAGTGTTTGATCAATGCATCCTTCCAGTGCTTACGTATGGTGCAGAGACGTGGACCTTAACTAAAAGAGACATACAAAGGCTGCAGACAACTCAAAGAAGCATGGAGAGGTGCATGCTTGGTGTAACCAGGAGAGATAAGAAGAGGAACTCGTGGATCCGAAAAATGACAAGAGTGGAAGACATCATGATCAGAGTTAAATCCCTGAAATGGCAATGGGCTGGACATACTGCCAGAAGGACAGATCATCGATGGACAGCCGAAATTTTAGATTGGATTCCAAGGGACAGGAAAAGACAGCAGAAGAAGACCACATGGGAGATGGGTGGATGAAATTCGAAAGTATGCAGCGGTGACATGGAGGAGACTCGCACAAGACAGACCGTTGTGGAGGAAACTTGGGGAGACCTTCGTCCAGCAGTGGATTGATAATGGTTGACAATGATGATGATGATGATGATGATATATATATATATATATATATATATATACTTGCAAGTCACTGCTGGACGAAGGTCTCCCCAAGTTTCCTCCACAACGGTCTGTCTTGTGCGAGTCTCCTCCATGTCACCGCTGCATACTTTCGAATTTCATCCACCCATCTCCCATGTGGTCTTCTTCTGCTGTCTTTTCCTGTCCCTTGGAATCCAATCTAAAATTTCGGCTGTCCATCGATGATCTGTCCTTCTGGCAGTATGTCCAGCCCATTGCCATTTCAGGGATTTAACTCTGATCATGATGTCTTCCACTCTTGTCATTTTTCGGATCCACGAGTTCCTCTTCTTATCTCTCCTGGTTACACCAAGCATGCACCTCTCCATGCTTCTTTGAGTTGTCTGCAGCCTTTGTATGTCTCTTTTAGTTAAGGTCCACGTCTCTGCACCATACGTAAGCACTGGAAGGATGCATTGATCAAACACTTTTCTTTTAAGACATAATGGCATATATATATATATATATTTGTTCACATGCAACTTGTTCTTAGACCCAGCTAATTTTGTTGCTGTTTCCATAAGAGCTTTGGTTACTTTTCTGTTAACTTCAGAGATGTCCACTTCTTCCGATGTTAGGCCTTCTAAAGCAGAGAACCTGTTCTTCAGTTCTAACTTGAAGGTATTATGGTGTTTTTTAAGGTTGGTTATGTCAAAAGATTAGGCTGTTTGAAAATACAACACACGTAAAAATTGGAAAGGGAGTGAGACAAGGTGACACCATATCTCCGAAGCTCTTTAATGCCACATTGGAGGGTGTTTTTCAGTCACTGAGCTGGGAAAACAAGGGGATAAAGATTAATGGAGATTATCTAACCCACCTTCGTTTTGCTGATGACGTAGTCATTTTTGCAACTACCCCATCAGAGCTGCAGAGTATGATCCAGGAACTTGCTGACAAGAGTAAAGAAGTGGGATTAAAAATGAACTTTCAGAAGACAAAAGTGATGTTCAATGCTTTTACAAGAAATGAAGATTTATCGATTGATGGAGAAAAGCTGGAGATAACAGACACGTACGTTTATCTTGGACAGCAGATATCAAGTGAGGGTCACATTGATGAAGAAATTAATCGGCGTACAAAACTTGCCTGGAGAGCTTTTGGAAGAAACAGCATAATTTTCAAGAGCAATATGCCATTATGTCTTAAAAGAAAAGGGTTTGATCAATGCATCCTTCCAGTGCTTACGTATGGTGCGGAGACGTGGACCTTAACTAAAAGAGACATACAAAGGCTGCAGACAACTCAAAGAAGCATGGAGAGGTGCATGCTTGGTGTAACCAGGAGAGATAAGAAGAGGAACTCGTGGATCCGAAAAATGACAAGAGTGGAAGACATCATGATCAGAGTTAAATCCCTGAAATGGCAATAGGCTGGACATACTGCCAGAAGGACAGATCATCGATGGACAGCTGAAATTTTAGATTGGATTCCAAGGGACAGGAAAAGACCCAGAAGAAGACCACATGGGAGATGGGTGGATGAAATTCGAAAGTATGCAGGGGTGACATGGAGGAGACTGGCACAAGACAGACCGTTGTGGAGGAAACTTGGGGAGACCTTCGTCCAGCAGTGGATTGATAATGGTTGACAATGATGATGATGATGATGATGATATATATATACACACACACACACACTATATTGACAAAATTCACCGAACACCTTGAAGAGAAACACAACATAGCATTTATTGGCACACATTAGTACGGTGTCGGTACATCTTTGGCCTTAATGCATGCACTGACCCTTCGAGACATGCTTTGGACAAGGTTTTGGAACACAGCGATAGGTATCCGTTTCCATTGTGTACATAATGCTGCCGGTAACTGTTGCTTAGTAGTAGGCCTTGACTCCAAACTTCTTATGTGGCTCTCTAATTCATCCCATAGGTGCTCTATGGGATTAAGATCAGCGTTCTGTGCTGGCCAGCCCACACACGAAAGGGAATAATCATCAAATCAAGCAGTAACAGTCCTTGCTTTATGGCTCGGTGCATTATCCGGCTGGTACCAACAAGGCTCAGTTCTATAGTATTGCCACAGAGCTGGTAGGGCATAATTGTCCAGAATATCGAGGAATACGTGATGGTTAACAGGTTTCTCCCCGATAACCAATGGGCCGGGACCATCCCACGAAAAACACCCACACACGAGTACACTGCCAGCTCCAAACTTGACCGTAGGAACAGTACACTGTGGTAAATAGCGTTCCTCGGCTGCCGCGATACTCACACATGGCCATCGGACTGATGGATCGTGTGTCTGGATTCATCAGTCCATAGGACCCGTTTCCATTGATCTACGGTCCACGATAAATGTTCTTTACACCATGCTAAACGACGAGCAGCATTACGAATAGAGATGAAAGGCTTTATGAGCACACGCACGATCACGGCAACTCATGGAATGAAGTTCTCTGCGAATGGTACGTGTACATACCGAGGTTCCAGCATTTTTACTTACCTGTACGCTGAGGTCTTGTGCAATACTCCGTCGATTAGCTGTAACGACATTCCTGAGGCTTCGACGTCCTTTATCTCTGATTTTCTTTGGTCTGCCGGTACGTTTTGCTGCTTCAGGCACGCCATGTGTCTTCCACTTATTCAGTACATCTAAAACAGTTGACTTGGGTATGTTTAAGCGCCTTTCGGTTTCTCTTATGGACAACCCACTAATATGACACCCAAAAATCTTTCCTTTCTCAAAGTCAGTTCTCTCCCGCCTTGACATTTTCACTCAACCTCACAGTGCCGTATGATCGCAGTAAGCTGCAGCATTATTTTTATACTGTTTGCAGCTGTACTGCGCATCTTAACAACGCAGCGGATCCTTTCATTTGCTTTTGAAGGGGTGTCCGGTGACTTTTGTCAATATAGTGTACATACCCATCAGCTTATTTGTCTTGGAAGTCCGAGAGTTTCCACTTACCTTCAACGATCCGTAACTGCTGCGTAAAATCAAACTCGCACAATGCTAATTTAAACGAAGCTGAGAATATAACTGACGGAACTGATCATAAGCTACATCAGTGAATGTGTTCCTTTCGGAAAATCCGCGTTATTGTAGCGCCTGATGTCAATTATTCTACGAAACACTTTGCATAAAATATCGTGAACTAGTTTCTTTACTGTTTCATGCTGGGTGTGATCAAGCTGTATGTAAACAAGCGGAGAGATACACTAGAAGTAAAAAAACTGCTTGAAACCTGAGCTAATCTGAAGTCACCTTCGTTTTTCTGTTATACTGTATAAGCTCTCTTTGGATTACAAGAGAGTTGCATCGTTTCCAAATTTAATGTAAGATAAACACTTTTTGGATGGTTAGAGAGGCTGCTAAGTTATCTACTGTAGTAATCATTTGCCGAACTGACGGGAACTTTGCGCAGTTACCAATATTCTGTGGCGAATAAACACTTATGAATTAGAACATGGGTCTCATTCTTATCAGTATTGTGTGTGCTGAATAATAGCTCATCGAGTTGCAGAGGAGTCGTAGCATCATTAAATGCAACCATTATCATACGCTTAATAATTGCTTTACAGCCAGCTCAAAGTTTTTGATCATTTCCAGTATTTTACGTTGAATATAGGTGTTGCAAACTGCTTAATTAATAACGATGTAATTTTTTGTTTCTAGGCTTAACCACCACCTTGACTAACTCGCTGGGTTATAATCAGTCTCCGATCCCTAATTTAGGCTCACTGGTTCCAGGGACGGGAGAGAGCCAATGCCGTAAGACAAATACAACATCCATGACTCACCGTGATGTGAACCCAGCCCATCTCTGACGACTGGGCCATCGGGGCGGCGAGTGTGTGGAAACACAAATTTGGCGGTGACAGGGATCGAATCCGTGTTTCCTTGCTCTGAAGCCAGTTATTCTAACAGACTAAACTACACCGACGGAATATATCGCTGCAGATTTGTCGTCTTGACATGTGCTTCACCTTTGTACTACGTCACAAGTCTCAATACTTGCTCCGGAGCCAGTTGTTCTAACTGACTAAACTACACCGACGGAATGTATCGCTGCAGATTTGTCGTCTTGACACGTGCTTCACCTCTGTAGTAACAAGTCTCACTACTCGCTCCGGAGCCAGTTGTTCTAACTGACTAAACTACACCGACGGAATGTATCGCTGCAGATTTGTCGTCTTGACACGTGCTTCATCTCTGTAGTACGTCACAAGTCTAAATACTTGCTCCGGAGCCAGTTGTTCTAACTGACTAAACTACACCGACGGAATGTATCGCTGCAGATTTGTCGTCTTGACACGTGCTTCATCTCTGTTGTACGTCACAAGTCTAAATACTTGCTCCGGAGCCAGTTCTTCTAACTGACTTAACTACACCGACGGAATGTATCGCTGCAGATTTGTCGTCTTGACAAATGCTTCACCTCTGTAATACGTCATTAGCAATGTAATTAGAAAAACGTCCATATAATTTTCCTTCCTTCGTATGTTTTCGTGCTTTTCAAATTATAAACTTTCTACCAAGTAACTTCTCTTTCAGCCCTTTATCCGATTGAAACAAATTAACTCGGAGTTAGCAAAATGGGCTGAAATCAGCTCGAACGAATATTTTCGTTGCCTAAGAAGTTGGCCGACTGTGGCTCGAACATGTGAACCTGCGCAGCACAAAGCGTTGCCTTCCCCTTAGCTTCAAAGTTGTCAGTTAGCGGGATGATTGATAATCGTTTCTGACTGATTAACAACTAAAAGGAATGTAACAACGACAACGAACACCCAAATTTGAAACTGCGATTTTCCTCCAAATGTTGAACAATCTGGACTTTTCTTTTTTCTTTCTGATGAAGCTAGGTCAGAACCCCACAAAACTTTGCAGCAGAGAGACGTGTCGTGTTCCAAATGATGAAACTAGTAATTCACTGGTGTGCAAAAATTAAGGACGAAGAGGGGAAATTAGCATAACAGTGGAACGAGCGGGCAGAACGGACCGAAAAACCATTCAGGAGATAGACTAGGATCCGGTACGGTAGGGCATGTGCATATTTACAGCATGACGGGGGGGTATCGGAAGGGTATAAAGCACGCGGGCGGTGTACGCTCAGCAACCCGGTTAAAACTATTGCACGGTGTACATCGGTTTGAACGACGTCGAGTTGCTGCCACCGTGTGATATGGCCAACAGGCAATCCAGTAGACGACATCTGGATGACTTTACCCGAGGTCGCGTCATTGGGAAGTTGGAAGAAGGTCGAAGTGTGACTAGTGTGGCCGAGGAGTCCGGAATCGCTCACAGCATCGTTTCACGAGCTTGGAGAGCATTTCAAACGACAGGAACAGCTGTCCGAGAGTTTAGCTGTGGTCGTCCACGAGCAACCACGGCGGCGGACGACCGGTATATTGTCCTACAGGCGAGAAGAGACAGACGGCAGACAGCGGGAGAAATCGCAAGACACATGCAATAGACAACTGGACGTCCATTATCGCGTTTTATTGTGGCCAAGAGGCTGCACAAAGGTGGTCTATTTGCAGGACGACCAGTATGGTGTAAGCCATTTACGCCTGCTCACCAGAGACGGCGGTTTCTGTGGTGCTAGGAACACAAGAACTGGACACATCAGCAATGGGGTCGAGTTCTCTTTACGGATGAGAGCCGATTTAGTCCGACGTGCGATTGTGGACGTATACACATCTGGAGAGAGCAGGGAACACGCAATCACACCTCCAACATAATCGAAAGGGACCGGTTTGGAGGTGGCGGAGTTGTCGTTTGGGGCAGTACCATGCTGTTTAGTCGTACTGACCTCCAGATCTTCCAAGGAGGTTCAGTCACTAATTTCCGCTTTGTACCGAGGTCCTCCTGACTCACGTGCGTCTGTTTAGAGGTGCAGTGGTCTGAGCGATGGCCTCTGATCATTCGTCCGAACAGGGTCCGAATTCCGTTGAGGCATGGATGTTGTGTTTGTCTTACGGCACTGTCTCTCTCCCTTCCCTGGAACCAGTGGCCCTAAATTAGGGACGGGCGACTGCTTATAGCCCATTGAGTTGCTCACGGTGGTCGTTAAAAATCCAATCAATCAAACAAACAAACAAACAGTGGGCTCTGAGTTCCTCTTCATGGACGACAACGCTACACCTCATCGTAGAGTGGCTGTCGCAGAGCTGTTGGAGAGTGAAGATATTCAATGCATCGATTGGCCCGCAAGGTCCCCGGACCTATATCCAATCGAACACGTGTGTAATCTCCTCGGGAGACGCTTTGCAGCAGGTCACCAGCCGCCAGCAACGATTCCGCAGCTGCGATTGGCGCCACAAGAGGAATGGGCCGCGATGCCTCAACAGCTCCTTGACAATCAACCTCGTCCTCAGCATGGACAGACATTGTAAATCTTGCAACGCAGTCAGTGTTGATCATATCCCCTCCTAAAGACTGGATTTTTCTTGGCAGTCGCCTGTCACATGGACGTTTCTGTCTTCTGTCCAGTTGTGCTCGAAGCTACCTTTTCAATAAAGTGTTTTTGTATCCTTTGGATTCCTTGTTTGGACGGTTTTGCTCACTTGTCCCATATTCTTACATTTTGGGGGTCTTATGGTATGATTTGAGTCGATGTGGAACACTTCTGCACGACGTTACATTCGAAAAACCGTCTCGTCCTTAATTTTTGCACGCCAGTGTACACACGCTGTCTTTGCACGATATAAAAAAAACCCTCTTAAACTGTCATCAAGTGCGATGGTTAAAATGCAAAATTTATTTACAACTAAAAGCACTATACAGATAAAAGCCACGAAAGAGGCGAGGGCAGCCCAGGTGGCGCAGTGATCTAAGCGATGGCTTATGACCATTTGTCCGTGAAGGGTCCGAGTTCGAATCCCGGTGAGGCATGGATGTTGTGTTTGATTTACAGCACTGGCTCTTCCCCTTCCCTGGAGCCAGTGGCCTAAATTAGGGACGGGCGACTGCTTATAACCTATTGAGTTGCTCACGGTGATCGTTAAACCTCCAATAAAGAAAAAAAAAGCGAGTTCTTTCGGGCTTGCTACAAGCTCATTCTCAAGCCGAAAAATGCCATCGATACAAGCCGCGACGTGATTAAGTAGACAAGACCAAGATGCAACAGTTCACTATGACGTAAGTAGTAGGCCAAAACCTTGATCAACTTGAAAAAATAAAATATTATTTTATACGTAAGAAGCAGCTGCGAAACCTTGGTCGACTTGAAAAAATAAAATATTTGTGACAAACGTTGTGTTACCTTAATACACTGGCGGAAAGTGAAAAAAGAACACCAAGAAGGAATTGGCGGACGATCATGAAATTTAAATATGTTTAATGGGGTCGAATTTACGTAGGTGTGATGTTAATTTCGGGACCAACCGGTGAGCATTTACGCCACAGCACGGCATAATATACAAATTATCGTCGGTGGTATTTAAGGAGTACGGCGAAATGAATGTAATCAGTCGCCGGCGTACGGACATGTGCGAAGACCCTGAAGAAGCTGCAATGCCTGGACATGGACGACGTGTCCGATTTCAGCAGTTATCGGACTTTGAGCGAGGTCCTCTAGTCGGACTCCGCGAGGTCGGGTGGTCGTATCGTCGTATTGCGGAGCGAATTGGACGGGAAGTATCGGTGGTGGTACGATGTTGGCGTAGATGGTCCGAGGAACATTCCCACACGAGAAGACGTGGAACCGGGAGTCACAGGCGGACTGATGAGCTGACCGATCGACGCATAAGAAGAGTGGCGTTGTCAAGCATAACATCCACTGCAACGCAAATCCGAGCTGCCGTTGCACCTAAGGTGACTGTGCGAACAATCCGCAAACGTCTACTGGATGCAGGACTACGTGCACGTGTTCCTCTGGCATGTTTACCTCTGACTCCAGCCCACTGTCAGGAACGGCTGCAGTGGTGTCGCCAACGTCTGCACTGGAGAACGCAATGGCGATCTGTTGTGTTCAGCGATGAAAGCAGATTCTGCTTGGGAGCCTCCGATGGCCGTATGCGTATTCGCAGACGCACAGGGGAGCGTCTCCACCCTTCTTGCATCCGCCAGCGACACACACGGCCTACACCTGGTCTCCTGGTGTGGGGAGCGATCAGCTATCACTCCCGTACACAACTAGTGTTTGTACCGGGTACGTTAAACAGCACCTCCTACTTCAACATCATTCAGCCCGTTGTTGTGCCATTTGTAAGGTCGGTCCATCGTGGTGTTTTCCAGCAAGATAACGCACGCTCACACACGGCACGTGCAACGCAACATGCACTTCAGGGTGTGAGACAACTTCCATGGCCTGCACGTTCACCGAATTTGTCCCCCATTGAGCACGTGTGGGATTTTATGGGACAACGACTTATCTTGTCTCCACGGCCAGCTACGACCATCCCCGATTTACGCGTCCAGTTTGAGGATGCTTGGAACTAAATACCCCAAACTTACATCCAACATCTGTACGACAGACTCCATGCCAGAATTACACAGCGTGACGCAGTTCATGGCGGTTCAACCTCGTACTAACCATGTTACATGGAAATGTTATTTTTCAGTTTACCAGCAAATACAGCTGTATTTTGCCATAATGTTTTTATCAGGTTATCCTCTGTATTCCGTTATAATGCTGTATAAATTTCGTTGGTATCAGACGTCTCCTTCTTGGTGTCCTTTTTTCACTTTCTGCCAGTGTATATACAATCTGGGCTTTGTATGCGTAAAACCGCAGTATTTTACGCAAAATTAGCACTATTGTTGAGTATGGGAATCCCAATTTTGCAGGAGCTTGCTGGGTTACCCGAAGTCCGAGAAATTGCGTTCTGTATACGCCCCGCGTTGTCTTCCGAAAATTGGTACGTCCACTTCTTGGCTTGTCCAACACATTCACAGTTTTTAAAAATTGATCCTTCCAGTGCTTAATTCTCTTAGTGTCAGAAGTTTCCTACCGAAACGAGTACACAACTTTCTTTGCACTTGAATTACTTGATTTCTTTTCAAACAAATCGCTTTTTTCTGCATATTATCCATTGTAGCTATGATGAACAATAAGAACTATCGTCAGCTGTACGTAATGATCAGTGGCGTATCTTGGGTCCGAGACCTGGGCTATCTCAACAGCCCCCCCCCCCCCCCCCTTCCTCCCCCAGCACTGTTTCTTTTTTTTCTAAACTGCGAAGTTTAATTTTTAATAGTAATAGAATTAACTATTAAAAATTACTAGACATAAATAAAATATAATAGAAGTAACGTTTTTGTAAATTTTAGGTACGTGCTATTGCTAACATGATACCAAATAATTATGAGGATTAGGATTTGAACACTTATTTGTACACGAACTCCATTCTTCTGTCCTGTTGCGGGAACTTGAGTGTTACGTTTTCACAAAAATGTTTCTTCAGAGTACTTTTTTCATATTTAAAAAGAATGTTTTTCTTTATTAACAAACCAGCCAAGTTGCTCGAATGTGCATGTCATTGTGTGGCTCTAAGATATATCTTGATTCCTTTTAATACAGAGAAACTTCTTACAGCAGTTGCCGTTGTTGATGAACAGTTTAATATTAGGTCTGCTAATTTGTACACCTCAATAAACACTATGTCCAATTTATTCAACTTTATGTAACAAGTAATGTCTCTTACTGATTTGCTTTGTTTTCATCAAGGGAATAAAACACTTTCAGTTCATTTTTTAGTCAAGCTGCATCAAAATTTGAAGCATAGTTTTTTTAAGTTTTGACAGTAGATGTTCAGAGGAGCTTTCACAAAGTTTATCAAAACATCCAACAAAGCCACGAATTTAAGATATGATATCACTGATTTTAATTCACTGACATTTCACACAAACTGAAACAATTCTCGCGAAACAGGCGCTGTTACACGCGGAAGCATGCGACTGACTGAGATAGTCCATGGCTTCTCATTTTCTGAGCGAACCGTTGCGCAAAGCAATGGTCCATTCACCTCCTTCCGCGCATTCATGTTGTCATGGAAACGCTAGCAGGCGATTGTATCGAAATTCTTCGCATCAGAACAGCGAAGACTCTCGAAGACATGCTTGCGTTATGCCGTTGGTCATCGCTCGCGAGAGTGATTATCATAATCGAAAGAAGCGAATCCAGCACCGAAAGCATCGACATATTTTAATACCGTTGATAATTGTGTGTATATTTAATTCAGTTTTATTTGTGCATTCTCTGGGCTTCGCAGCTAGCCTAGAATATACGCCACTGGTAATGATAGCCAAAACGCTTTAGATGTTTACCTTTCAAACGCTGAAAATTTTATTGGTGTGGTTACTTTATGACGTATACTCTACTTTAACTTTCATTTTTAGTTTCTTTCTCTTCGTAAATTTTAAGTTGAGTGTTTCAACATTAACGTTATATGTTTCTCTCTCAATGAATGTTTTTGTGGCATCAGCCATGAGGTCAGGATGAATGACGTGTGTTTGTTGTCATGATAAGAACGAGCTATATAATGTCTGGAATGTGCAGAGAAAAGTGTGCTGTGATGTGGTTAAGTCACTGGGGCCTTGTGTTGTAAGTTGTAGACTAGATATATTCTGGACAAAAGTTGTATTGAGATAACGTGGTTTTAAGTACAGCATAGTGTGAATACTGAAGAAACGCTTATAGCGTAGTAAATCCGTTTATTTTTGTGGTGTAATATGCATAAAGATTCGCCAAGCTTTCGCTCTCCACTGGGAGGCTTTTTCAAGGCAAAGGTAGATATAAAATAAATGTCTACCATTGCCTTGAAAAAGGATTTACTACTCTATAAGCGATTTTTAAGTATTGTATTGAGATTTATACACGCTGAATCTAATGTCATAGCCGTTCACACGCACACAGGTTTTTGAGACCATTGAAGTACCTTGTAACATAACTATACTGTTCTTCATGAATGAAATACAGGATTACACCATACGATACAAATTTTGAAGATGATAATCCGTTTTTTGGTGTAAATATGACAAGGATGGTAAATCAGATAATATCCGAAAACTTGAAAGTTTCGTCGTCCTAGAGAGGGAATCGAATGCGCGTCTCCCAGATGGCGCCCGGGTATGCTAACCTACAGCACCCAGAACGACCAAGTCTCAATTTTCCGATTAATTTGAATATAACCACACAGGATTCGCTAGTCGAAGCAACCGGCATTCATGTTTAGCGAATCTGGAGGTTAAGAATCCTATCCCGTGTTTCCCCGGAGGAGCAGATAAATCATGAATGGAATACGAGATTACACCATACGATACAAATTTTGAAGATGACAATCCGTGTTTTGGTGTAAATATGACAAGGATGGTAAGTCAGATAATATCCGAAAACTTGAAACAAAATACCCGGACGCTAAATGGGAGAGTCGGGTTCGTCGCCGCTCCAGGAAGATGAAATTTTCAAGTTTTCGGATATTATCTGATTTACTATCCTTGCCATATTTACACCAAAAAATAGATTGCCATCTTCAAAATGTCCATACTATTCTTGTAAAACCAATAAAAATAGATTTAGGTGAGTAATTGAAGTCTACTCTCTTCTGGGTGTTAAGTCGCCCAATTTAGCTCAGTATATACATTTGTAATTAAGGATTTCGTTTACTAGCAACCCGAGGCTTAACACTAAGAGGTTGCAGCCGCTATGAGAACAACCGACCGACAGTACGGTAGGTAATATGTAAGTGAAGTAAAGACTAATAAATAAATAAACATTACAACTTTTTCATGAGTGTTCTGAAAATAAGGCAATGATTTTGTACCACCCTGTATATCTAGTTAACATAGCCTAAAATTTGGCACTGACCGTATTATTAGTTAATTATTTATGCATTCGTGAATGACCCTCAACTATTTCATTTAAAATATGCTTTTCTTTTCAGGTGAGTAACAAATATGAATTCTTGGAGGGATATGACTCGCAGCTCATGTGTGAGGTACGAAATTATATATTTTTTTATTTCATTAATATTATTCTGATTTTCTGAATACAGTTTGCTGTGACTGTTGATCTTGCTTTCATAAAATCATCAATAGACCATTGTGTCAATAGAAAAAGTTATTCCTAAATAAAATTTATGAAATAAAATGGTACCCTTCATTAGGAATAAATAAAGACATTTAAGCTTCTTAGAGCGGTTACGATATTTTATTGATGTGCTGTAAAATAAAAATACCAATGCTTACCACAATCAAAGGTTTATTATACATCGAATATATTTAGTTTCGCAAAGCATTTGTCTCGACATCGTCAGGACGAATGATACTGAATGATGAATGATGCTGAGCCAAACGCTCTGCGAAACTATAGTCGATGCACAATGAACCTTTGATTGCAGTGAACGTTGGTATTTTTATTTTACCTCAACACCACAAGTTTTGTAGTCATAAATTATATATGATCTGCTATAGTTTCTTTATAAGATTTGCTCATTGTTGTGTCTACTTGTGAGTCCAGAAACACGTGTTTGGTGGCAATAACCTGTGTTCGAATCCGGAGAGTGATATGGATTTTGTTTTCATATTGAGTTCTGGTCCCCTCCCCCCCCCCCCCCTTATTTTTGTAGCTAAAGTCCTTGTGCGTGACTCCGCTTGGTCGTCAGTACTTATGAAATTCTCTTCCTCCTTCTTTTGGTTTCTTTCTTTTTTAGTTTAACAGCTTCTTTGAGCATGTGGATTTAGGAGGCGTCGCCGTTCCTAATGTAGGGCCAAAAGTTCTAGGGAAAAGAACAAGACATTTCCGTAAACACGAACATAAATCTATGCCTCACACGTATAGACTCTCTTTCGTCGCAGTAAGAAGAGCCGGGAGCTCGCTCCTAGACAACCAGATCTACGAGAAACTCTATTCTTTTATTAGAGCAAGTGACCTTAAATTAGGGTTGAGCTGCTCCTCGTGATCTTCTTTGGTCACTGAGATTAAGAAAAATGTCATGAATGAAAACTACGGTTGCAGTTTAAAATTATTTGGTTCCCAGGACCTAGATAAACACGTTGTGGAGAAGGGATTCAAAATCTAAGTGATACCGTTTCCGTAAACAAGTAAATAAATCATGCATATAGACAGATATATAGTTAAATAGATATAGTTAATAGATAAATGTTAAAATAGGTGAATAAATAAAAACAACTAAATTAGTTAAGAAATTAAATACGTGACTGTATGCTTTACCATATCAGTTTTTAAGGGGTTTAAGTATCTGATGAATTAAACATATCCTTAGCATATTCGGAGCAATATGTTCGATATCATCAGATACGTTATAGTGCTTCAAATATTTTGCAGCTACAGTCAAATAATTAATATCCTCAGCTAATTATCCATTGAAGGCCTAACATGAGCAACGAAATCTGACTAATAAAAAATTAGCGGCCAAGGTCAAAAAAATGAGCATTTACGTGAAACTTGGACATGCTTATTAATGAAGTAATAACGAACAGGAAACCCAAACCATAAATACTGTTTATCGTTACGTAGCTTTCAATTCTCAATCTTATTTGTAAATCATCAGGTTATCGTAACAGCAAGCTCATGTAAGTTTTTTTTTTTTTGATTGGAGGTTTAACGACCACCGTGAGCAACTCAATGGGCTATAAGCAGTCGCCCGTCCCTAATTTAGGGTCACTGGTTCCAGGGAAGGGAGAGAGCCAGTGCCGTAAGACAAACACAACATCCATGCCTCACCAGGATTCGAACCCGCACCCCGTTCGGACGAATGATCAGAGGCCATCGCTTAGACCACTGCGCCACCGGGGCGGCTCATGTAAGTTTTATAAGCATAGCAATCTCCTCAATATATCCATTCTTTTCACGATTTTCAGCAATCTCGACCTTGAGCTTCATTTTCATTTGACTCACTGTCAGTGTTGCCAAAACGTACAAGTTGTTCGGAGAAATAATGTGCCGTTCAGTTGAAAAATCTCTAACCCAGAAGTGACAACATTTATACATATATGAAACAGAAAGGGCCGCCTCGGTGGCGCAGTGGTCTAAGGCGCTGGCCTCTGATCATTCGTCCGTAAGGGGTCCGGGTTCGAATCCCGGTCAGGCATGGATGTTGTGTTTGTCTTACGGCACTGGCTCTATCCCTTCCCTGGAACCAGTGACCCTAAATTAGGGACGGGCGACTGCTTATAGCCCATTGAGTTGCTCACGGTGGTCGTTAAACCTCCAATCAAAAAAAAAACAAAACAGAAAGGCAGGCTAAATTTGAGACACAATGTCTATTTGAATTTCAAAACTGTCTCACAAGTAAAACAAAATTCTAAGATCTAGAAGATACATCAACAGAGAAAAAAGCTTCATGCAGGTTTAAGTTTGAGCCTTATATTTCAGATTGGTAATCCCATTTCACCTTGTAGATTTATTTGTGGAATGTTTTATTTTTTAAAGAGGTTATTTCTGAAAACACTGATTCTGGTTAGTAGGACGTTGCAAAGGAAATGAACATATATATTGCGCACTATAGGAAATGCTCCTCCAGAAAATGTTTATCGCAGTGCCTTGCAAATTGGTGGGTGTGTCGGAAGTTGGGTTATATAACTAATTGCAGTTGCGAACTTATCGCGTGATAGGCGAGGGAGATAAAAAAGCAAACCGACTGGGCGTAGTTACGTTTGGTGGTCCTCACTTTGGTATGTGGACCCTGCACTGGAGTGATGTGGGTTGCGAAAACTCGCGTAAGGAGTGAGAATGCCTATGCGACGTCATCGAGAATCCTTCCGTCACATTGACACCTTTACCAGAGGTTTCATCATAGAGCTACGTGCGGCTCTTTGCTACATGTGTCGCATTTCGGCAGAAACTCATCGCGATGCAACAACTGTCGGCCGAATGTGGCGACAGTGGTCGGAGGCACGTAATGTACGTCACCATAGTGGGACTCGGAACAACACCTCCATCGCCACAGTCGACGGCAAGACGTAACAGGCTTAAAACCCACAGCGGAACGACCTTCGGCAATGTGTACTGGAAGGTGTGGAGATCTTTTTATCGACACAGGCTGTGAATCGCAGATTGGCCGAGGAACATTTGCGCTGTCACCGGCCATTGTGAAGACTGCCAATCACCGCAGCGCATCGTCGCACAAGGTTGCATTGTTGCTGTACCAAATATGAGTGGCGGGACGAATGGCACTACACTGAAGAACAATTGAATTAGAGATAGCTGGCGTTATGCAAATGTGGCGCTGTGGGCGGCCCTGTAAATGGAAACGACATAACGTATGCAGCGATCCGACAATATAAGGAGTGATGCGACGGGAATCAGTAAGAGTCGGACGCAGTATGGGTAAGACTAAGTGCATTTGATCGTGGGCAAACGACATGACGTATGCAGCGATCCGACAATATAAGGAGTGATGCGACGGGAATCAGTAAGAGTCGGACGCAGTATGCGTAAGACGAAGGATCTAAGTGCATTTGATCGTGGGCACATTGTCGGGGCTCGACGAATGGGTTACTCCATCTCGGAAGTCGTGCAGGTACTGGGATTTTCACGAGCCACTGTGTGACGGGTGCACCGTGAGTACATCGAATCCGGTAAAACCATCATTGCAAGGGCCAACTGCCGTGGACAACAGCGTGTGGATGAGCTGGGTCATCATCGGCTAGCTCGCATTCTAACAGCGGATAGACGGGCCACAGTGCAAGAAATCACTCGGCAATTTAACGCTGGTGCACAAAAACGTGCAAGCAGCCACACCATCCAGAACCATCTCCTTGCTATGGGGTACAGAAGCCATCGTCCCACGAGGGTACCGCTGCTGACCGCACATCACAGGGTGCAAAGAATAGCATGGGCGCGGGAACATCGCCACTGGACCCTAGACATGTGGGAAAATGTTGCCTGGACTGATGAGTCGTGATTCACGTTGGTACATGCGGATGGGAGGATACGAGTACGGCGCAAACCACATAAAGCGATGGATCCTTCTTGCCAGCAGGGTACTCTTCAAGCTGGTGGGAGTGGCATTTTCGTCTAGGGACTGTTTAGGTGGACTGAAATGGGACCCCTGGTACGTGTGACATCATCCCTCACAGGTCAACCTTACTGGGAACCTTACTCTCCTCACAGGTCAACCTTACTCTCTCAACCTTACTGGGAAGCTTACTAACCTCACAGGTCAACCTTACTCCCTCACAGGTCAACCTTACTGGGATATCCTGGACGACCATTTGCTCCCGTTTGTGCGTCTTCAACATCCCACTGGGGACCTCATCCTGCAACAAGACAATGCAGCTCCCGAATTGTATCCGAATGGTTGGATGAACACTCCACCGACGTGACCTCGCTTCCTTGGCCAGCTAGCTTACCTGACCTCAATCCCATCAAGCACATCTGGGATGCCATCGAGAGAGTTGTTCGAGGCACTGACCCCCATCCATCAAATCTTCGTGAACTGTGGGAGCTTGTTCAGGGGTCGTGGATCCGTACGGCTTCCCAACGCTTCCGGTGTCTTGTCGAGTCCATGCCGAGACGAATCGCCGCCGTCATCAGGGCGAAAGGTGGTGCTACACGTTACTAGACAGGTATCTCTAATTCAATTGCTCTTCAGTGTATGTCGTATTCAGCAAGTTCTAATTACCGTATATGCAGGTACAAATCAGTCCAAAGTGTAGTCGCCATCGATTGCCACGACCTTTCAGGTCAGCATTGAAAGCTTACCTCATGTTATCAGCTGTAATTTTAAATTCCCCGTTTAGGAATAATAACTGTTAAAGTTACTGTTCAGTATGAAGAACGGTGAGAAAAGTTTTATCAGTGACATTTACCTATAGTTAGCCAAACTTATTTTTCGTTAATATATATATATGGGATGTAAGGTCAGGTGATGCGTAACATCACAGCCTCTCCTTGACAAATGTCAACCCCGCCTTCTCGTGGTGCATCCTGTTCCCACTAAAGGGGCTCTGACGACCGCCCATAGCGGTATAACTATACCATCGGGATCAGAGGAAATGCTATCCCACACTCACCAACCCGCTTGGCCAGCGTGGTGAGTTATGGCCAAACCCCTCCAAAATGATTCCACAACTTAAATCTTGGCCCTCAGTCTCCGGCAGCTGGAATGTACCTGGCCAAGGCAGCGGCCAGTGCGACATGAAGGCAGAGGGTGCTAAGAATCCCCGGAGGACCGGACTAGGCTGCCATCTGATGCTGACCTTGGCTACTTACAATGGACGCTCCCTATCTTCTGATTCAAGGCTTCTTGAATTGGAAGAGGAACTACAAAGGATCAAGTGGGACATCGTGGGGCTAAGTGAGGTAAGGAGAAAAGGAGAAGATCTCATCGAACTGAAAAGTGGACATCTCTTCTACTATCGTGGGACAGATACTGGCAGAACTAGTGGTGTTGGATTTATAATAAACAAGAAACTGAAGGATAAAGTTGTAGAAGTTGAAAGTTCCTCTGACAGAGCTGCACGACTTGTTATCCAACTCTCGAAAAGATACCAGGCTCAGATTATTCAAACTTATGCACCCACCACAAGTCATCCTGAAGAAGAAATTGAAGAATTTTATGAGGAAATTTGTCATCTAAATAATAAAGGTAAGCAGCACTTGAAAATAATTATGGGAGATTTCAATGCAAAAATAGGGCAACGGCAACAGAATGAAACTTCGGTAGGTAAATTCGGTCATGGCAACAGAAACCAGCGTGGAAATACTCTTGTAGAGTTTGCAGAGGCAGAAGGGTTTTTCATCTTGAACTCCTTCTTCAAGAAAAAGCCACACAGGAAATGGACATGGAGACATCCAAATGGGACGACAAGTGAAATTGATTTTATTATGTGTAACAAAAAATTCGTCATAGAAGACTGCAGTGTGCTAAACAAGTTCAACACAGGTAGTGACCATAGATTGGTGAGATGTAAGATGCACCTCAACACTAAACTTGAACGTGGCAAGCTCATAGGACAAACAAAATCTATTGACATAACCAACCTTAAAAAACACCATAATACCTTCAAGTTAGAACTGAAGAACAGGTTCTCTGCTTTAGAAGGCCTAACATCGGAAGAAGTGGACATCTCTGAAGTTAACAGAAAAGTAACCAAAGCTCTTATGGAAACAGCAACAAAATTAGCTGGGTCTAAGAACAAGTTGCATGTGAACAAATTATCAGGAAAAACCAAAATGTTGATGCAAAAAAGAAGAGAGATGAGGACAACTAAAGAAGATGTGACTTCCAAAGTGGAATATATGGAAGCTATGCAAGACAGTAAGAAAAAGTATCACTGAAGACGTAAGGAAATTCAACTGTGAACTAGTGAGGAAAGCAATTGAAAACAACCAAAGCCTAAAGATAGCAAAGGGACATCTCAGTAAGGGAAGAAAACAGATTATGACACTGAGAAAAGAAGATGGTTCTGTAACAAGAAATAGAGGCGAAATTTTGACAAAAGTGAAAGATTTCTACTCCAAATTATATGAAAGGGATGATATATGCACTCCAGACATCATGAAAGATACCAGTACCAGAGTTCCTCCAGTCCTTCCAGCAGAAGTTGCACATGCAATCAAGAACATGAAGCGAGGAAAAGCTCCAGGAGAAGATGGAATTACTGTAGACATCATACAAGAAGCAAGTGGAGAAATCGAAACAGTACTCGCCCAAATTTTCACTCGATGCCTTAATGAAGGAAAGATTCCTGAGGATTGGAACACCGCTACAATGATCCTGCTACATAAGAAAGGTGACATTGAGGATCTCGGAAACTACAGACCTATCAGCCTCCTATCAGTAGTTTATAAAATCTTCACTAAAGTTCTTTCGCACCGCTTGAAGGTAACACTGGACATGGCTCAACCGAGAGAACAAGCTGGATTCAGGAGTGGCTACAGCACAATAGATCATATCCACGTGGTGAGAGAACTAATTGAAAGAGCGAGGGAATATGAACTTCCATTGTGCATGGCTTTTATCGATTATGAAAAAAGCCTTTGATTCGGTGAAACCATCAGCAGTTACAATGGCTCTGAAAACCTGCGGTATTGAAGATGCATACATTAATATTATTAATAACATCTATGAAAATGCAAGTGCAAAGATTAGGCTGTTTGAAAATACAACACACGTAAAAATTGGAAAGGGAGTGAGACAAGGTGACACCATATCTCCGAAGCTCTTTAATGCCACATTGGAGGGTGTTTTTCAGTCACTGAGCTGGGAAAACAAGGGGATAAAGATTAATGGAGATTATCTAACCCACCTTCGTTTTGCTGATGACGTAGTCATTTTTGCAACTACCCCATCAGAGCTGCAGAGTATGATCCAGGAACTTGCTGACAAGAGTAAAGAAGTGGGATTAAAAATGAACTTTCAGAAGGCAAAAGTGATGTTCAATGCTTTTACAAGAAATGAAGATTTATCGATTGATGGAGAAAAGCTGGAGATAACAGACACGTACGTTTATCTTGGACAGCAGATATCAAGTGAGGGTCACATTGATGAAGAAATTAATCGGCGTACAAAACTTGCCTGGAGAGCTTTTGGAAGAAACAGCATAATTTTCAAGAGCAATATGCCATTATGTCTTAAAAGAAAAGTGTTTGATCAATGCATCCTTCCAGTGCTTACGTATGGTGCGGAGACGTGGACCTTAACTAAAAGAGACATACAAAGGCTGCAGACAACTCAAAGCAGCATGGAGAGGTGCATGCTTGGTGTAACCAGGAGAGATAAGAAGAGGAACTCGTGGATCCGAAAAATGACAAGAGTGGAAGACATCATGATCAGAGTTAAATCCCTGAAATGGCAATGGGCTGGACATACTGCCAGAAGAGCAGACCATCGTTGGACAGCCGAAATTTTAGATTGGATTCCAAGGGACAGGAAAAGACCCAGAAGAAGACCACATGGGAGATGGGTGGATGAAATTCGAAAGTATGCAGGGGTGACATGGAGGAGACTGGCACAAGACAGACCGTTGTGGAGGAAACTTGGGGAGACCTTCGTCCAGCAGTGGATTGATAATGGTTGACAATGATGATGATATATATATAGCTCTGGAGTATTGTTTCTCTAAGCGTGACCTATAACAATGATAGTAAAATTGTTTTATATTTGATTAGTGTTTTTACTCCAAAATAATATTTTGCCAATTTTCCCATTTAATCTTTAGCAGCGAACCTTGGAAAAAGTCTTAGCGCAATTTTATGTTTTTACAATAGGATTTGCAATGCTTGGCGTTTCTAGCCGATGCGTTTAAAAAAGACAGCATTGTCATAAATGCAGCTGGTAAATAAAATTAAAATAATAGAGTCGTTCTCCTTGTAATCCTTTCGTTTTCCCAATGAATTGTTTTTTTTTTTTTTTTTTTTTTTTTTTTGCTTTAGATGAACAGAAGAATCAGGTTAATATCTAACAGTGTTAATCATGTTGCTTGTTTAAAACTAAGTGGAACTAAAAGAAAGGTTGGCAGAATTCGTAATTATTTTGTTCAGTAGCTTTTTTCTTATTTCGATGTGGATCAAAGGCTAGTAAAGGTTTTTCTTCCCTAATTTAGGAGTATTGCTCTAGAGAAGAAACATACTAAAATCCTCACAAATGAAAAAACATCCAATACGTCTCATTCAAACTGAAGTCCTCACATTTGATGATCGGTAAAACCTTCTGACCAAGCAATCTGAAGTCCTCACAAATACAGACGTTGTAGTGATGGATTAAGTAGATGCTGTGTATGTAGAAAGATCGCAATCAGTAAACAAAGAACAACTCATATTAAAGCTAAAGTAATAACAAATGAAACAAAAAAAGAGGAAAACGGTCAAGAGGAGAAATGTTAAAGACAGGGTGCGTGATTAAAAGAAACAAAGTTTCAACGATCAAGTGAACTCCTAATGCGAATCGTATGTAGAAAAAGCGCATTCAAATGAACTGCAACAAACAGAAAGCTTCGCAAAAAGCTACTACAAACATCACAAACAATATAATTTTCTTTATCTGGATATTTGAACATTTGTCCCACTTTGGTGGCGCAGTGCAGGTTTGCCTTCGGACGACCGATCGACGATATAGGTCGCGTCCAGCTGCTCATCCGGCTGCGTGCGCGAGCGAGAGGTGAGGTGCTCGGCGGCTTCGGTGCGAACCGTACGCACTTTGGAGGGCATCCGGTGTTCGCCATTTTCAGATTTTCTGCGAAGTCATCCTTCCAAACAAAGTGACGTCCAAGATGGCAGTTGTTTACAGTTCTTGGAGTGCATCTGGATGGGGAACTATCTTCTGCGTTTCTTCGGTTGTTGATTTTATAAATGTATCATCATCATTGTCAACCATTATCAATCCACTGCTGGACGAAGGTCTCCCCAAGTTTCCTCCACAACGGTCTGTCTTGTGCCAGTCTCCTCCATGTCACTCCCGCATACTTTCGAATTTCATCCACTCATCTTCCATGTGGTCTTCTTCTGGGTCTTTTCCTGTCCCTTGGAATCCAATCTAAAATTTCGGCTGTCCAACGATGGTCTGCTCTTCTGGCAGTATGTCCAGCCCATTGCCATTTCAGGGATTTAACTCTGATCATGATGTCTTCCACTCTTGTCATTTTTCGGATCCACGTGTTCCTCTTCTTATCTCTCCTGGTTACACCAAGAATGCACCTCTCCATGCTGCTTTGAGTTGTCTGCAGCCTTTGTATGTCTCTTTTAGCTAAGGTCCACGTCTCTGCACCATAAGTAAGCACTGGAAGGATGCATTGATCAAACACTTTTCTTTTAAGACATAATGGCATATTGCTCTTGAAAATTATGCTGTTTCTTCCAAAAGCTCTCCAGGCAAGTTTTGTACGCCGATTAATTTCTTCACCAATGTGACCCTCACTTGATATCTGCTGTCCAAGATAAACGTACGTGACTGTTATCTCCAGCTTTTCTCCATCAATCGATAAATCTTCATTTCTTGTAAAAGCATTGAACATCACTTTTGTCTTCTGAAAGTTCATTTTTAATCCCACTTCTTTACTCTTGTCAGCAAGTTCCTGGATCATACTCTGTAGCTCTGATGGGGTAGTTGTAAAAATGACTATGTCATCAGCAAAACGAAGGTGGGTTAGATAATCTCCATTAATCTTCATCCCTTTGTTTTCCCAGTTCAGTGATTGAAAGACATTTTCCAATGTGGCATTAAAGAGCTTCGGAGATATAATGTCACCTTGTCTCACTCCTTTTCCAATTTTTATGTGTGTTGTATTTTCAAACACCCGAATCTTTGCACTTGCATTTTCATAGATGTTATTAATAATATTAATGTATGCATCTTCAATACCGCAGGATTTCAGAGCCATTGCAACTGCTGATGGTTTCACCGAATCAAAGGCTTTTTCGTAATCGATAAAAGCCATGCACAATGGAAGTTCATATTCCCTCGCTCTTTCAATTAGTTCTCTCAGTACGTGGATATGATCTATTGTGCTGTAGCCACTCCTGAATCCAGCTTGTTCTTTCGGTTGAGCCATGTCCAGTGTCACCTTCAAGCGGTGTGAAAGAACTTTAGTGAAGATTTTATAAATCACTGATAGAAGGCTGATAGGTCAGTAGTTCCTGAGATCCTCAATGTCACCTTTTTTATGTAGCAAGATCATTGTAGCGTTGTTCCAATCCTCAGGAATCTTCCCTTCATTAAGGCATCGAGTGAAAATTTGGGCGAGTACTGTTTCGATTTCTCCACTTGCTTCTTGTATGATGTCTACAGTAATTCCATCTTCTCCTGGAGCTTTTCCCAGCTTCATGTTCTTGATGGCATGTGCAACTTCTGCTGGAAGGACTGGAAGAACTCTGGTACTGGTACCTTTCATGATGTCTGGAGTACATGTATCATCCCTTTCATATAATTTGGAGTAGAAATATTTCACTCTTGTCAAAATTTCGCCTCTATTTCTTGTTACAGAACCATCTTCTTTTCTCTGTGCCATAATCTGTTTTTTCCCCTTACTGAGATGTTCCTTTGCTATCTTTAGGCTTTGGTTGTTTTCAATTGCTTTCCTCACTAGTTCACAGTTGAATTTCCTTACGTCTTCAGTGATACTTTTTCGTACTGTCTTGCATAGCTCTATATATTCCACTTTGGAAGTCACATCTTCTTTAGTTGTCCTCATCACTCTTCTTTTTTGCATCAACATTTTGGTTTTTCCTGATTTTCCTGATACGTGGATATGATCTATTGTGCTGTAGCCACTCCTGAATCCAACTTGTTCTTTCGGTTGAGCCATCTCCAGTGTCACCTTCAAGCGGTGTGAAAGAACTTTAGTGAAGATTTTATAAACCACTGATAGGAGGCTGATAGGTCAGTAGTTCCTGAGATCCTCAATGTCACCTTTTTTATGTAGCAAGATCATTGTAGCGTTGTTCCAATCCTCAGGAATCTTCCCTTCATTAAAGCATCGAGTGAAAATTTGGGCGAGTACTGTTTCGATTTCTCCACTTGCTTCTTGTATGATGTCTACAGTAATTCCATCTTCTCCTGGAGCTTTTCCCCGCTTCATGTTCTTGATGGCATGTGCAACTTCTGCTGGAAGGACTGGAAGAACTCTGGTACTGGTACCTTTCATGATGTCTGGAGTACATGTATCATCCCTTTCATATAATTTGGAGTAGAAATATTTCACTCTTGTCAAAATTTCGCCTCTATTTCTTGTTACAGAACCATCTTCTTTTCTCAGTGCCATAATCTGTTTTTTCCCCTTACTGAGATGTTCCTTTGCTATCTTTAGGCTTTGGTTGTTTTCAATTGCTTTCCTCACTAGTTCACAGTTGAATTTCCTTACGTCTTCAGTGATACTTTTTCGTACTGTCTTGCATAGCTCTATATATTCCACTTTGGAAGTCACATCTTCTTTAGTTGTCCTCATCACTCTTCTTTTTTGCATCAATATTTTGGTTTTTCCTGATAATTTGTTCACATGCAATTTGTTCTAAGACCCAGCTAATTTTGTTGCTGTTTCCATAAGAGCTTTGGTTACTTTTCTGTTAACTTCAGAAATATTCACTTCTTCCGATGTTAGGCCTTCTAAAGCAGAGAATCTGTTCTTCAGTTCCAATTTGAAGGTATTATGGTGTTTTTTAAGGTTGGTTATGTCAATACATTATGTTTGTCTTATGAGCTTGCTACGTTCGAGTTTAGTGTTGAGGTGCATCTTACATCTCACCAATCTATGGTCACTGCCTGTGTTGAACTTGTTTAGCACACTGCAGTCTTCTATGACAAATTTTTTGTTACACATAATAAAATCAATTTCACTTGTCGTCCCATTTGGATGTCTCCATGTCCATTTCCTGTGTGGCTTTTTCTTGAAAAAGGAGTTTAAGATGAAAAACCCTTCTGCCTCTGCAAACTCAACGAGAGTATTTCCACGCTGGTTTCTGTTGCCGTGACCGAATTTACCTACTGAAGTTTCATTCTGTTGCCGTTGCCCTATTTTTGCAATGAAATCTCCCATAATTATCTTCAAGTGCTGCTTACCTTTATTATTTAGATCACGAATGTCCTCATAAAATTCTTCAATTTCTTCTTCAGCATGACTTGTGGTGGGTGCATAAGTTTGAATAATCTGAGCCTGGTATCTTCTCGAGAGTTGAATAACGAGTCGTGCAGCTCTGTCAGAGGAACTTTCAACTTCTACAACTTTATCCTTCAGTTTCTTGTTTATTATAAATCCAACACCACTAGTTCTGCCAGTATCTGTCCCACGATAGTAGAAGAGATGTCCACTTTTCATTTCAATGAGATCTTCTCCTTTTCTCCTTACCTCACTTAGCCCGACGATGTCCCACTTGATCCTTTGTAGTTCCTCTTCCAATTCAAGAAGCCTTGAATCAGAAGATAGGGTGCGTCTGTTGTACGTAGCCAAGGTCAGCATCAGATGGCAGCATAGTCCGGTCCTCCGGGGATTCTTAGCACCCTCTGCCTTCATGTCGCACTGGCCGCTGCCTTGGCCAGGTACATTCCAGCTGCCGGAGACTGAGGGCCAAGATTTAAGTTGTGGAGTCATTTTGGAGGGGTTTGGCCATAACTCACCACGCTGGCCAAGCGGGTTGGTGAGTGTGGGATAGCATTTCCTCTAATCCCGATGGTATAGTTATACCGCTATTGGCGGTCGTCAGAGCCCCTTTAGTGGGAACAGGATGTACCACGAGAAGGCGGGGTTGACATTTGTCAAGGAGAGGCTGTGATGTTACGCATCACCTGACCTTACATCTATATATGTATGTAAGTATCAAGAAACACTCAATAAATAGATGGTAAAAAAAGTAATCTTATCCCCCCCGTCATTATTGACCTGATTTCACCTAACAATTTAATAACAAGTCTGTCACTCGTAATTTTTTATTGGTTATAGAAATTTTCGAATTTTCATGAAAATAAATCAAATGCAGTGGAACTGGCTTAAAACAAGGAGCTCGGGACAGACGGAAATCTTAGCTAACTCCAGGCGTTCGTTAAAACGGTTTTGGGTGAGAAATCTTGCCACGTAAAAAAAAAAAAAAAAAACGCGTACGTGATAACGTGAATATAGGTTTATATTTTGTATATATCCATAACAATTGAATACACTTGGAAAATTTAGTTACCTACAGCACTACAAATTAAAATTAATAAGCACTTATATGAATGCATATTAATTAGCAGCGAATCATGCAGCAGACGTCATGAGGATACATTTTTTGAAAATAGTGTTGCTTGTTTTATATTTGTTTCTTTAAATTTTGCCTATCCCTCTCTATAATTGTCTCCCAGAAATCCTCTCGAATTTCTGGGAGACAGAAATCCAAAGGATTTCAAGAGTTCTGACCAGCAGAAATAGAGAGAAATAATGTGGAAGAAACGTGGTCATTGCGTAATTATGTGAAAAACAGTATTTACAGTCAATTCAACTATGTCTGATTGCTGTGTTGATTATATCTTGAAGAAATCAAGAGGATTTCTGGAGGGTCAAAACTTAGGAAAAAACATCATCACCGCAGAGCACCTCTTGGTACCCTAATACGTGCACACTATCTCTACGGTCTCTGTTATTTGCTTTATTGCGAAATAGTGCTCCTGTACCAAACTACTCAGATGAAAATCGTCGGCAGAAGAGAATTTTCAAGAAAACTTTATGGAATAAAATTCAAAAATATTCTAAAAGATTCCCTAGAATCATTATTAATTTAAACGAGACATATCTTTGTTCTAAATCTCTTGAAAAAAAAAGCTAGTTCGAAGTTCCGAAACTGTTATTAGATTTAGCCACTTGTTTTACTTCTGTAGGTATTAATGCTTCAAGTTACGGTAATCTCTGTCTCGGAAGCTACGTAAAGGAAAAGATTAGAATCGTAAACGCCAGTGTAATTGCATTTAATTAGGATCTCTTACTAAACCCATTCCTTATTAAGAAAGGGAGAGCCTTGTTTGCTTTTAATAAGAGCGTATGTGTTTTACTGGTATCAGAGCATCGATATATGGTTTGCGGTTCTATACAAATGCTCCAATAAACATTACTGGGAGATTTATGAACTTTTTGACGAGAAAGAAAAATTCCGGATCTCCGAGCATTTCAATAAAGAGAGATAGAGAGTGAGAGAAAGAGAAGGGAAAAAGAATACAGCCCTCACGCCTTCTGTATGAGCAGCAAGGAATGCGTGGCAGAATCCGTGGGAAAAGGAAAATAGAAATAAAAATCAAAGAAACCCTTCGTCCAAAGGATGATGAACAACAGGTGCGTTGGAGTGTGTGGGAACACAGAAATCCATCATGGACGTTGTTGCTATAGCAACGGGTGTCAGGCTGTAACAGCTAGGAGACGCTCCCATAGAAAGTTCTCCTCTTTCACAAAAATACTGGCAAGCCAAACAATGCCCAGTACCAATAAATATCAATGAGTCTCATTGTACCAGTATCCCCACATGCGTCACAGTGGTCGAAACAATAATAAATGGAAACCAATATAATATCGAATAATTCTTCCTAATTTTCTTGTCTGTTCAGCTTGTTTTTTTCTTTTAAGTAGTGCTTTAATGATTACAGCTGTTCCCGTGCGATTAACGTCCTCAGATAATCTTATCACATTTTTACTTCACGTATAATTTAAGTGAAATACTGAATTATCCCTATCAAGGGTGAGGGACATTTGAGAAGCATTTTGTTACCGATAGTAACCTGAATGCCGCCCCAGTGGCGCAGTGGTCTAAAGCAGACCTTGCCGCCCAGGTGGCGCAGTGGTCTAAGCGATGGCTTCTGATTATTCGTCCGAGATGGGTCAGAGTTCGAATCCTGGTAAGACATGGACGGCTTAGACCACTGCACCACCGGGGCGGCAAGGTTGCGCAGTGGTCTAAGCGACTGCGCAGTTTCTGAATCCAAAGACTGAAATGTGACGCAGTGGTTAGGCGAGCGCAGTTTCTGAATCGAAAGACTGAAATCCTGTTTGGCTCTCTCCCTTCCCTGGAGCCAGTGGATCTAAATTAGGGACGGTCTACTGCGTATAGCCCATTGAGAAATAACTTGAAAGTAATGACAGTATTATTGAATGTGTCAGGTCCGCTTCAGATGGGATGACGGCAAGCAATGATGCGGTAATGACGCGGGTCCGGATATTCTGGTATCGGAGCGTCACTACTAACGGTTACAGGGGATACTGTCATCAATACTGATCTTGTGAGGGCACGCGCATCATTATTCCAGCATTACTCAGTTCGAATTGCGAATATTCAGGCATTTTCGGACAAGCGATTGGGTTACTTAGATTTTTTCTCTTAAATTTAATTTAGACTTAATTATTTATTATTTGTCTGAAACTGACCGTTCATCACTTGCGTACTCCTTGGTATTTGGTTAGCTCCTTGATATAGTAGTAATGGACCTTCTTTAAAAAGTTCAGAGAGGTGTTGCAGCGCTTTTTATTAAAAAAAATTGGGATCGATTAGCGAACAGCGTTTTATATGAGTAGTATCCTTGAAGTAATGATCTTGTTAAGCTCATTAATAACTTTATTACATCAGATATTTTTCTACACAAATTTTCTGTTCAAAATAATTTCCTTCACAGGCTCTAGCTTTGCCCGTCTGCTCGGCAGCACGATAACTCGCGTAAAAATGGCTCGATTTCGATGAAATTTTAGTATATGATAGGGGACCACCCGGGGACGAACCCTATTGAAAATGGGTGAAATGGGGTCAAAGGTCACGACATAGGAGCGGGATCCACTCCATTGCCCTTATGCGTCATAACTTGAGTAAATATGGTTTGATTTCAATGAAATTTTAGTATGTGGTATGGGACCACCTGGGGATCCTATTGAAAATGGGCGAAATGGGGTCAAAGGTCAGGTCATAGGAGCGAGATTTATTCTACCGCCTTTATCCTCATAACTTGAGTAGTAATTTCTGGTATGTTGGAAAGCGTATCATAATGAATGCATTGCATTATTTTACTAACTTGTTCAACATTGTTTAAGTAATGATGCTGTACCTGATTGGAACAATACCAGACTGTTAACATCACATACTAATCCCAGGCAGATTTTAATGTCTGAGGCTGTGACCTTAGAAAAAAAACAAGTCATATTAACTGTAATAACAACACATCTGTAGAGTTGCCTTCAGCCTGGAAATATCTAGTTAAGTCTGAAAAGCAACGTCACACAACACAAAAAAGAATAAAGAAGAGGAATAGACGGTTTACGTCAAATCGGTCACATAGAACTGATGCGGGTGGCATGCGCAGATGATTTTTCTGCCCGATGACATGAGATATAAAAATGGGGATTTGGTCGGCCTATTTTGGAGTTAGTGCAGGCTCATTACAACTTACGGCTACTGAAGATGTCTTCGACTAGGAGGATAAAACGCGTCTGGCAGGGAGCACACAATAGAGTGTAAATGTTTGTGTTATTTTCATGTTTGCGTAGGCCGACCTTGTGTTTTCCTACAGACCGAATGGACATTCTGGACTGGTATGTGAGCACTCCTGGATAGAGCAGTTTTCAATTCCCCGGCCATACAACCTAGACACTATGGTATGGAATTATAGTGGATTTTAATCTTCATGTTCTAATCTATCATCAGTTTTAACTATCAACGATAATATTTTAACCAATGTAGCGAATGCCAACAAGTGATCATTGATGATTTCTGTCGTCATGTTTGCATAGACCATTTGTGTTTATACTACGACACGTGACAACAGAGGAGCGGTGAGTGTTACTCAGTTGTTTTGTTCTCGACCTCATGAAGTACTTTATATTTGTTGCAAGCTAGTTAATAAGTAACGCTAGTATGTGGGCAGCTTGCGAATATTGAATTACATCAACATGTTTACGCATATTAGATGCGACTATAACTGACTTTTGTGTAGTACTGTTGCCAACTGTTCACCATCTCAGCTGTTCTTCGTGTCTTTATTAAATTTATTATTCTTGGTTCTTGTGCGATGTATTTGATGTATGTAATCAATTGGATTCTAAATCATGCTTTTCGTTTAAATTGTTTATTACCTAAGATTAGTATAATGTATCGGGATATTTCATTGGGCGTAAGGCTTAATGCGGTATTCGTCACGGATGTATGTGACACATAAAAAGTAATCTCTTCGTTATATTGGACAAACGTGTGAAACAGAAGTGCGACGATTTCTTATTCGCCATAACCCTAACGTTTTTTTCCACGTAATACAGCATTAAGAACAGCTTATTCTTGAGCTAAATGCTGAGAGCATCATTTGAAACCAAATGGTGAATATTGATCATACATTTAGGATTCTATTCTGCTGCGCTACGAAATAGTGGAGCCACAAAGTTACCTCCCCGAGATTTATCAATTTCTAAATAGCGCATTATTGTGTGTCGTGAAATACGTTACCAGTTTTTTATCCAAACCGGAAGAAAACAACACATCCTCTTCTGATACGTTCAACTTTGACTGCACCAAGAATGAACCCCACAACTCTGTCCCAATTCAGTCAAATTTGTAATTTACTGGATTATTAATTATATAAGCAGCCATATCTGTCTGGAACGCTTGACGTCACAGCAACGTCTGAGTTGTTACGCCATCGCGTATCCATCAATTCGTGTGTGCACTCAAGATGTCCAAGTGATTGCGTGCTATGCAATAGCACGCGATCTAATATCAAAGTGATTGCATGCTATATAATAGCACCCAATCACTTTGAGACGTCAAAGTGATCGCGTGCTAATTCAAAAACATTGGATTATCAATGACTTGAGTTCTGTTTAACCGATCTGCAAAATTCGAATTTAATTCTTAATATCACGGCAAGTTGTGTTTGTATATTAATTAAATTTAGCACGATTCGAATATTAATTTGCAGGCTTTACTTATTTTTTACTTATTTAATTTAACTAACTTTCCCAGTTTAGTGCTGACTATATTATACAGATAACGATCTATCTTATATAATATCTATCTAAATAAAATATCGATCTATCTAATCTCTCTAACATACAATAAAAACTGAAATCTTTCAGATGTCAAAGTGAGCAAAATTTCACCTAAAAGCAGATGTCGCCCCAATAGCACACCGTCGAGAATTTAGATAGTTCCGATTTGTAATACCAGACGCCGTATTATTTTATAGAAAAAGCTTCGGTATGAAGTTTCAAACTAACCGTTAAATAGGGCAACCTAGTTTTGAACGAAATAATAAGTGCGCCGGAGAAAAAATCATTTTGACGCGAAAAATTAAAGTAAAAATTAATAAGGTAAGTTAATATCATATAATTTTCAGTTCTAACATGAATGAGTTTTTTCTATATAAGTTTTTTCTATATTTCCTCACAAAAATCTAGCGTCTATTTGATTTGTTTTCAATCTGCTTCAGTTAAAAATTTCACTCCGTCATAGAAAGGGCAACATCCCCTGTATATTAACATTAATTTAAAGCTTAAAAACAACCGTCCTAGGACGGGCTATGGGGTAATACAGTGGCGTAGCCAGAAGGGTGATACGGGGTTTGACCCCTCCCCCTCGAAGGAAGACTGAGCACGAATTTAAAGCGAAATATATGTGTATACGAGGCTTTCACCAATGAACCAAACCCACGAACCCCCACCCCCTTAAGAATTTCTGGCTACGCCACTGGGCCAGTATATAATAGAATAAAAGAAACGTGTATTTTAGATACCTTAAATTCAAATTTTAACGTATGCCCGCAAAAAACGTATAAATGAATTACGTATAATCCAGTTACAAAGCGATAGCGACCACCGTAAAATATCGGGACTACCTCAGAATTACGTATAAAAAGTGAAAAACGTACAACTGAGAAACGTATAAACCAGGTTACCCTATATGTGAAATCATTTTCTCTAGTGAAAAAATTTACTCTCATTAGATTGCAACGAATGTATGGATTTGAGTCGTAATAAAAGAGTAATTTCTATGGGGGTCCTAAAGAAATTTGAGCAAACGATTCTTTCGTCTTCATAAGTCTCATATCTCGTTTTTATTATCTTACACCCTGGTAAGCAGTTGACGTTGAATTTCGATAACATGTTTGGATCTCTCCTAATTGTGTTCTGTGGAGTTTTTCCAAGAAAATGTTGTTTGCTTCATTTTAACTTTGAATACTCCATGTACCTAAATTTATTGTGACTCCGTAGTAATTTTCAGCGAAACGCTCGGTCCTAAAGGAAAGGCAAATAACAAAATGGCGACTTTGTTTCCTTTCCTTATTTAAGCATCTCGAGTATGCGGAGTTTATTTTCCCATCAAGAGCTTTGAAGTTAATCTGATAATTTTTCGCTGCAGCAAATGAATTTGTGTCCATGTAAATATCCATTTTCTTTGAGCCATTTTGTGTTTCTTCGACCAGCACGCCTTCCTAGCGCGATGCTTATGTTTTATTCATTAGAGACTCCGGA
Organism: Macrothele yani; assembly: GCA_039090855.1. Classification (NCBI taxonomy): domain Eukaryota; kingdom Metazoa; phylum Arthropoda; class Arachnida; order Araneae; family Macrothelidae; genus Macrothele; species Macrothele yani. The sequence continues at coordinate 11,941,359 of CM076990.1, read as the reverse complement.
GTGTGCCGTATATTTCTAATGCGAATGTCTTGCTTTTCTGATGGCAAGCCGCGGTTTCCCCAGTGGGATACCTGCCTCTGTAATAAAGAATGCTAAAGAGCTGCGTAGTAAAGTGCAGCTGTGGGTTAACCATTTACCATCGCCGGGCTTTTATGGTAGGTTAATCTAATTTCTGCGCTTTCTTTTCCTTTACGCAAAACAACGTATGAGATAAAATAATGTAAGGGAAACTGTAAAATATCTATATTTAAACCACTACGCAAAAGCTTATTTAAGTAGACGTAAGCTTATATCTATGTAATTTTTCCCAGAATTTTAAAATAACATGTGTTGCATTTCACGGTATTGTACATCGACTAAGTGTTGATCGTTATATTTAAAGAGATGATAAAAACTTAATGAAGGAAAGTAGGGAAATGGGAAGAAGAAACTAAGAACACAAATGTAAGAATGGAAATTGTTTATATATTACAAGAAGGAAACATGAGAGAATTCAGTAGAAGAGGAATTACAAGAAAGAACAAATGAAAAAGCACGTAGAAAGGGATATATGTAAAAAGATAAAAAGGACAAGGGTAAGGAAGAAAGAATTAAACATAGGCAGCGGAAAAGAGCGAGAAAAGAGGAAATAAGAAAAAGAAACAGGTAAAAAGTGGGAGAAACGAGAGACAAAAGTATCGGAAACGAACATAAAGAAAATCTAATATGTAAAGTTGAACGTTTGTTTGTCCGCTATACAAATGTATAGTTTCCAGTTTAGAGCAACCAAATTTGGTATACTATCTCATGGTACACTAACTTAGACCGCAGACGGTTTTCGGTAGGGGTCAGTGTCTGGGGTCAAGGGGCCCCCTATACAAAATTTTTGCAAAAAGTTCCAATTTTTATTTTGAAATCGAATTTAATACTTTTTGTTGTGATAAGTGCAAGAATTGATTTTTTTGGTGACAAGTGCTTTCCGGTGAAGAACTGCAACACAACTCAGCATCGGAAGTGAAAGTAAGCATTTCCATTCCTCTTCCTTTCTTTTTTGTTTCGTAAAAGTAAGTTAACTAAATCAATTTTCTCTTTTTATTTTTCGCATTTGCAGCTATCCCGGCTCAATAACCTAAATGAATTAAAAAAAATTTACTGGAAAATTACAGGAATATCTTTTTCATTCATAAACTTTCACCCACTGGACTTGGTGATTCCACGAATAGCAATATTTACCCGGGAAATACCGGCTACTCCTGCTGTATATACACTATATTGACAAAAGTCACCGGACACCTAGAAGCGAAACAAAGCATAGCATTTATTGACATACATTAGTACGGTGACGTTCCACTTTTGGCCTTAATGCATGCACTGACACTTCGAGACATGCTTTCGGCAAAGTTTTGGAATAGTGCGATAGGTATGCGCTTCCATTCAGTACATAATGCTGCCGCTAACTGTTGATTAGTAGCAGGTTTTGGACCCAAACTTCTTATGCGGCGCTCTAATTCACCCCATAGGTGTTTTATGCGATTAAGATCAGGGCTCTGAGCTGACCAGTCCACACACGATACGGAATTATCGTCAAACCACGCCCTGGCGTGCTAGCGATTATGTGTTCCATCATGCTTTCCGCTACTCATCTCATGGTGGACTTGCTATCGGAATACATCAACATTTCCGATCCACCCTCACTGCACTCTCAGTGCAGAACTTATGCCGAGATTTACTCCAGCAAGTCTCCTTCACAGTTGGCGGAGCTCGATTTCACATCTTTAATGTGTATATTCCATGCACCTCTATTCATTTATCCATCTTGTTCACCAAACTCCGTAAAGCTCTCTCGAAAGTCTCACCTTCGGATCGTGTGCTCTTGGGTGGAGACTTCAATTGCACCCTTGACCCGGCTCTGGATCGCTCTCCTTCGTCACGAGAGCGTCGGACGGATCTCGTCGCACTACTCCATGACCTTGTTGCTGATTTCTCCTTCACCGATGCTTATAGGCGCCTTCATCCACAAGAGACCTCACACACGTGGCGCTCGTCTGGGAGTCAGCTTCCATCAACTGCACGCTTGGATCGGGTTTACGTTTCCACACCGCTTCTTGCGTCTATTACCGAGTTGCAACATCAACCTACTGCTTCCTCAGACCACTGCACGGTCACCCTCACAGTGTTTGTTGCGGCGTCACTCCCTCGGACTGTTCGTCCGTGGACATTTGACTCCAATCTCCTCACTGATCCTGAATTTTGTGCCTCTGTCCGTTCTTTTCTCGCTGCTCGTCGCGCAGGGTTGCATTCCGCACCCTGTACCTTGACGTATTGGCTTCGTGTCAAGCATCAGCTCCTCTTACATATCAAGCAACTTTCCTTCACCATGAAGACTTCTAGTCAGATGCGCCTCGATCACGCCAGGCAGATGCTCACACTGATTGGGTTATCAGATCCGCTTTTTCCAGCATATCAGGCGGAGCTCCAGGCTTTGCTGAAACCTCTTGCGCAGCAAGCACTTTTACGTCTGCGCATTAAACATCTCAATCCGGAGGAATGCACCTATGATTTTCTAACATCAATGGAATCTGCACGTAAGTCTTCTACCTCGCTTCGTCATCTTCGCCTCCCCTCTGGCGAAATCACATCCGATTCGGCAGCGATTTGCTCTCACGTTCGTCAGTTCTATACCACCAAGTTCAGTGAAACTCCTCCCCCTTCTCCCTCTGCTCTCCCCCATCTTCTCAATAACCTACCTCAAGTTCCGTCTCATCTTGCTCCCACCCTGTCTCTTGCACCCACATCCACGGAGGTGTCCGACACCTTCTCTTCCCTTAACCCCCATGCCGCTCCGGGTCCGGACGGCCTCTCTTTCCTTTTTACCGTGCGTTCTTGCCTCTTTTGTTGCCTTTTCTCCTCTCCGCTTTTTCTGCTGCATTTAACTGCTCCCCCCTCCCGAGGAGTTTCACGGACGCACATGTGGTCCTATTTCCCAAGAAGGGTGACCCTCTTGACTTGGGAAATTGGCGCCCCATTTCTCTTCTCAATCAAGATTATAAACTCTATACTAAGCTTCTTTCCCGTCGACTAAACTCTATCCTCCCTCACATCCTTGCTGACTCTCAAACCTATACTGTTCCTGGCCGTTCACTTTCCTCCAATGTTCAACTTCTTCGCGATCTCATTCATCTTGCCAAGACTCATTCTGAACCTCTTGCTCTCCTTTCCTTAGACCTCCGTTCCGCTTTCGATAATATCTCACACGCCTATTTAACACAAACCCTGCTACACTTTGGCTTTCCTCCACAATTTGTCTCCGTTCTTCTCTCAATCTATCGGGATGCCGTTTTCCATGTCAAGACGGCATCTTTTCTCACAGCACATGTTCCCTTCAAGCGGGGAGTTCGTCAGGGCTGCCCGCTTTCTGGTCAACTGTTTGCGATTGCCGTCGAGCCTTTTCTACGCTCTCTGCAAACATCTCTTCTAACACAACTTCCACCACCAGTTGCCAGCTCACGGCATCACTCAGTCATTTACTCTGCTTATGCAGATGACATCACCGTCTGCATTCGTAGCGACTCACAGTTCCAACTGCTTCGTCGTTTGTTCTCCGCATATGCTTCATGTTCTGCAGCTGAACTGAATACGTCTAAGAGCACTGGATTGTGGTGCGGGTCGTGGTCCAATCGCTTGGATGCTCCATGGGGGGCCACATGGTCATCCACTACCCAACGCTTCCTGGGTGTGCACTTAGGCACACCACAAGCTACATCCAGTGCAACTCGCTCGGAACTCCATCCTCGCCTCCTCCGCACAGCTGCATTCTGGTGTCGTGCGCAGTTCTGTACGTCCTACTACCAGCGTGCAAATCTCACCAGGACATACCTTCTGTCCATCTGCAAGCATTCTTGGATTGCATCTACGACCCCGCGTTTCTGTCTCCAGGAGGTTACACGCTGCCTTACTCGAGTAATGTGGGCGGGTCATCACTGGATTAACGTCCACAAGCTCTGTGCTCCTCCCTCCTATGGTGGTGCTGGCCTACCTGATGTCCCGCTGTGCTACAAAGCAAGCCGAGTGATCAACTTCATTCACCTTTTCACGGCTCCAGTGGCTTCCGCAGTTCAGGTACGTGACGTTCTTGCCTCCTTGCGTAACCCACATTTTTCCTTTCTTTCTTTAGTTCTCATGGATTGCTGTCCTTTCCCCCCTCCAAACTCCCACCTGCATATTCTGAAGCCCTCATTCACCTTCGCTCTCTCCCCCTCATTCGCTCCCCTCCCTCTTCAACTCTAGAGCTTCTTTCTGAACCCCTCTTCTTCAACTCCCTTGTTCATCCCCCCCATCTCCCCTGTTTTTCATTCCCTCTTGGCTCCGAGCAGGTGTAGTAACTGTACAAGACCTCACTAACTCGGATCTATCCTGGCGCCCTCTCTCTGGCCTCCCCCTGCTATTCTCTCGTCCCCATCCGCCCATTTGGTCCATGACTCTCTGCTAACTGCACTTCTTTCGCTTTTCCCTGATCTTGTCTCCCCAACCGGTCTCGTCTCTGTCTTTTCTGCCCCTCTTCCGCTGCCGTTTTTCCTCCGACTCACAAACTCGGTTCTTCCTCTCTCCTCTCTCTCCTCTAAATCTCTTTATCGTTTTCTAGTGCACCTTGCCACCCCTTCACCGCTTTCTATTCTGGAGGTTCCCCCTGCTTCTCTTCCTCTTGTCTGGGCAGCTGCCCGCTCACCCTTATCTGCCCCTCTTGAAATTAATACCCACTGGCTCTTTTTGCATAATCGCCTCCCTGTTCCGTATTTTCTCTTTCGCATGTCTCTTCTCTCCTCCCCTCTCTGCTCCTTCTGCGCACAGGAGGCAGACGTTTCTCACGTCTACCTTTACTGTCCCATCCTGATGCCTCTCCTCCACCAGGCTTTCCGGATTGCCAGTCGCTCTTGTTCTCAAGATCTTCCGTTCACTGCCTACAGACATCTTCTTCTGCGGGCTCATCCACCTACAACTCTTCCTTCAGTATGTGCCTATCTTTTCGTGCTGGTTAAACACGTTATTTACGTATACCTTCAACAACTCCGCAGCATTTCCTCGCCGGTCTCTTTACACCAGGCCAGCGCAGCACTTTTTGTGCCATTTTCAAGATCGATTGCTTTCTCGACTCCGCCTGGAGTACCAGTCGGCTTCTTCCAGTCGTCGAGAAGCCACCTTCTATGCTACCTGGGCGCCGGCCGCTCCATGGTTTGCGATTGATTCTGGACTGCTACACCTATCAGAACCCTAGGACATTCTACACCTCCTTTGCTGAGTTCCGTGGCACCCTGGTGGCCCTCCTCCACTCTACGACTCGTGCAATCACACTACCGTTGAATTGTGAATGCTAATGCCATCTCAGTGTTTTTTCATGCTTACTCGTGTACATTACTTACTTTCACCCCGCCTGTATTATGTTGCTTTGGTGCCCTCGTTAAATAACTTGCACAATTGTGCACGCTGTGTTTTTATCTCATGTATGTAATGTTTTACCTTCACGGCGGTGTTTGTGCTGTTCTTTTTCTAATTGTGTACTATTGTTTCGCCTGTGTTATCCTGTAAATCATGCCCAGCCAATGTCATGTGACACGATGTGTTTCTCTTTGTCACTTCTGCAATTTTTTATTCAATAAGCTTTGCTTGCAGCATTTGTTATTCATCCCCATTGTCATTGCAGTGTATATACCATCATGTTTTTAACAGTTTTGTATTATTTCCCAGTGAGATGCCCAATACTGTACGTCTCCCTCTTATGTTTTCTTATGATAAATTAGAATAAAGCGATTTTGAAACCTTGCTTTATGGCTCGGTGCATTACCCTGCTGGTACCAACAAGGCTCGGTTCCATAGTATTGCCACAGAGTTGGTAGAGCATAATTGTCCAGAATATCAAGGTAGACGTGCTGGTCTAAAGGTTTGTCCACGATAACCAATGGGCCGGGTCCATACCACGAAAAACAACCCCACACGAGTACATTACCACACTGTGGTAGATAGCGTTCTCCCTGCTGCCGCCATGCCCACACAGGGCCATCAGACTGACGGATCATATATCTGGATTCATCAGTCTATAGGATCAGTTTCCATTGATCTACGGTCCACGATAAATGTTCTTTATACCATGCTAAACGACGAGTAGCATTCCGAGTGGAGATGAAAGGCTTATGAGCAGCCGCACGGCCACGGTAACCCATGGAATGAAGTTCTCTGCGAATGGTACGTGTACATACCGAGGTTCCAGCATTTTTACTCACCTGTACACTGAGGTCTTGTGCAGTACTCCGTCGATTCGCTGTAACGACTCTCCTGAGGCTTCGACGTCCTCTATCACTGATTTTCTTCGGTCTGTCGGTACTTTTTGGTGCTTCAGGGACGCCATGTGTCTTCCACTTGTTCAGTACATCCAAAACAGTTGACTTGGGTATATTTAAATGCCTGTCGGTTTCTCTTATGGGCAACCCACTAATGTAACACCCAACAATCTTTCCTTCCTCAAAGTCAGTTCTCTCCCGCTGCGACATTTTCCCTCAACCTCACAGTGGGATATGATCGCGGTTAGCTACAAGCTTGGTTTTATACCGTTTACAGCTGTACCGCGCATCTTAACAACGCAGCGGATCCGGTCATTTGCTTTTAAAGGGTTGTCCGGTGATTTTTGGCAATGAAGTGTATATAAAAAAAAACAAGAAAAATCAAACAAAAAAACTAAAAATGTTGTGTGCCTAAAAACTTTACAGAGAATAAAATATCAAATTCAATGAAGAAATGAAATACAGTATTAGGTACGGTTCATGCCGTAAAAAATTAATCGTTTTCATTTGATTTATACATAATTTAGATAGGGAATTATCACCAAATTCTCCCGGTGGACAATTCAGCTAGAGTCAGGTAAAATAATACACTGGTGTGCAAAAACGTACGGACGTGCCAGGTCTTGCCTTGTAGCGTCGCACAGGAGTGGTCTAGATATGTGAAATTAAAAATACAGGAACTCCATTACTTATCGAAATGGTGACGGCAACAACGACATAACTGCAGATGCTAGAGGATTAGTGACACTTTATTCATATTTGACTATATGGTACAAGGTGTCATGATACAAACATGTATCGCTTTGAAGACTGTGCGAAGGGAAGATGATGTTTTTAGTTGGGGACATCATCCTCTCTAACGTCGATGCATGATTTGCGTTGCCTATCCGTACTTCGCCCTTGGTTATTGATGATTTCTTACAGTAACATCGCCCATTCTTCCGTCACCCAGGCCCGTCTTCAGCATTTGTATAGTTTCGGGTGTGTGTTGACGTGCCACAACACATTACCCCAGAGTTCGTCCCACACGTGCTCTATAGGATTTAGGTCTGGCGAATATACTGGGCAACCCATCCGGTAAATGTCTTCAATTTCCAACAGCTCATCAAGAGCTACCATACGATGGACTGTAGCGTTATCGACTATTAACTGGAACTATGGGACAGTGGTACCTCGGAGCAGACGAACGTGGGGAAGAAGCCTCTTTACAACAGTGCATACAGGTTACAGTACGTCCTTCCAGTATCTAGAGCTCCGTATGTCTGTTATTCAGAATGCTGACCATACGAGAACACTTCGGCCGCCATATCTATTGCTTTCATTGATGTTTTCGATTGCCTACCTCATGCCTTATTAGCTGACGTGCAGAATCACTAGAGAGACTAAATCTACTCTAATCAGTAAAAAGTGCCGTACCCCATTGTTCTACTGTCTAGTCCTTATGTCCTCTTGATGACTGTAAACGGTGTCTCCGGTGAGCAGTTGTTAATGGAAAACAGCATATTGGTCGTTAGGCAAATTTCTTCACCTTTGTGTAGTCACATTGAAACTGTAAATCGCTAGTTTGTGCTTACTATGCTCACGTTCAGTTGATTTTGCAAGGTTACTTGCTGACTGCGGTCGAGCCGTCTTAGCCTGTAGGAGGAGATAACGTTCCTCACTGAAGGTGGTTTTTGGTGGACGATCACTACCGGTCTTTCGCGAGCCTTGACCTGTAATCCTGAAGGCCGACCATGCACGAGATACGATGCTACGAGCGATACAGAAATCTTTGGCTACAGTCATCACAGTTTGTCCTTCCTCGAGCTTCACAGTTATTAATCCTCCAGTAAAACCATCAAGATGTTCTAGACGGGCCATTTCGTCGTCTCTAGCGTACTACAAACACAATCGAACGTCTGTAACATTTACGTACCCCGTCCGGTGACTTCCGTTCAACTAATGCTTTTGGACTGCTTGAGCGCATTATCTTCTCACGTCACTCAAACCACACGTCATGCTTCATTATTACGCATGTGCTGTCCCCAGACATGGTCTTGAGTTAATTTGTGTTTGGGTGCTGCTAGAGACCGACGGGTGCTGGCCAGAGAAATTCGGAAGAACCGCACCAAATCGATGGGCCACATCCGCGAGGAGTTTCAACAGGCATCCGAGAATGTTCTTTCGATGAATACCATCCGTAAGGAAGCCCATCTGCTCGGTTATCATGGACGTGCTGCCACCCACAAGCCTTTGATCACCAAGTCTAATAGCGCTGCTCGGCTAACGTGGTGCAAAGAACGTCGACAGTGGACCGTTGAACAGTGGAAACAGGTTCTCTGGAGCGACGAATCAAGGTTCACCCTCTACCGTTCGGATGGCAGGGTCTGGGTTTGGCGTCTGCCTGGAGAACGTCTCCTGCCGGAATGTATTGTGCCAACTGTGAAGTTCGGTGGAGGTGGAATTATGCTATGGAAGTGTATCTCCTGGTACGGCATGGGACCCTTGGTCGCAATTCTTGGTAGACTCAACGCCGAGACCTACTGCACCATTTTGGATGACCATGCGCTTCCTATGTTGTGGGAGTTTTACGGGGTGGACCCATGTTACTTTCAGGATGACAATGCCACCTGTCATGTTGCGAGGTCCACCATGGTTTGGTATGGTGACAATGGGGTTAATCGAATGGACTGGCCATGCGCAGAGCCCGGACCTTAACCCTATCGAGCACCTCTGGAACGAGTTGGAGCGTCGACTTAAGGGGTGCCCCCGCCGTCCGAAATCGGTGAAGGAACTGACCTGTCTTCTCCAAGCCGAGTGGAAGAAAATACCGCTAGCCGTCGTACAACGCCTGGTTGAGAGTATGCCCGGAGCGTCGCAGCTGTAATCGCCGCTCGTGGAGGCTCCACCAACTATTGAAGGTGAATAAATTTGGTTTTCCTTTGCTATCGCAGGTGTCCAATTACTTGTTAGTAGATAGTGTATATACATTATATACATATAAGGATAGTGCAAATCAAAGAAGAATGATAGAGAAAAGAACGTCAAAGATGAAGGAAAAGACAAAACAATACCGTAAATAGGAAGAGAAAGCGAGTTAGATGAGAAAACACGAAAAGCATCGGAGATAATGTCAGAGAGAAAGGAATGCAAAAGAGCCTTTGTGAATTATCAGAGTAAAGGTGGAAACAAAGGGGAAGGAGAACAAAATGAAGGTCCAAGTTGTTGATTGAGAGGGGTGTATGTAAAACATAGCCAGTGAATAAGGAACAAAAAAGAGATGAACAGAGTATGAAGCAACATCAAAGAGAAAGGAAGAAATAAAATAATGTTAGCGTAAATAGAAAGTGAACAATATGGAAAATAGGAAAGAAAATGAGAGATAATGTGCGATAGAAGAAAAGAGCATTCTGAAATTATTAAAGGAAAGGCAGACGAAAGATGAAAAGAATGACAAAAATTGAAAGTGAAAATTCATTGAGAGGGGTGTGAAACACAGTCTGTCTGTGTAAAGAACAGAGAGAGAGAGAGAGAGAGTGAGAGAGAGAGAGAGAGAGTGAGAGAGAGAGAGAGAGAGAGAGAGAGACATAGAAAGAGAGAGAGAGACAGACAGACAGAGGGGACTGTAACGTATACTCTAAGATAACTTTCCTTTTTTTGTTCCTGTCTCTATGTAAAATTGGTTTGTTCGCCGTGAACAATTTCCAAACTTAACATTGCCGCCCCGGTGGTGCAGTATTCTGAGCGATGGCTTCTGATCATTCGTCCGAGGTGGGTATGGATTCGAATCCCGGTGAGGCATGGATGTTGTTTTTCTCTTACAGCACTGGCTCTCTCCCTTCCCTGGAACCAGTGGCCCTAAATTAAGGACGGGTGACTGCTTCTAGTCCATGAGTTGCTCACGGTGGTCGTTAAACCTCCAATCCAAAAAAAAAAAAAAAAAAACTTAAAGTTTACAATTTCTCTCTCACCCGAATCTCTCTTTGGCAACAAGTATTGAAGTCGGTGGTTGAGTGACGTAGGTAAGAAGATGAGATAAAAAGGTTGTTTTCAATGTTCGCTGGCTGACTGGCTTACGAGCTGTAAGAGCTATCTTGCTCTAAGATGTCTTTCACTGAGCTGTCATCAGTTAATGTCATTTGCCTTAGGTTGACTTGTGTTAGAATATATCTATTTCGTTTAAAAGGTTTCGTGAAGCTAATTTTGCGTTTACTAACTCACGTTAAATTAAAATTCAATTCTAGTTCTTGTTAATATTGTTACGAGATAGTTGATGCTCAACCTACGTCTGAGCTGATTCTAGAATAATTATTGAAAAGTGTTTCATTATTGTGGAAGTGATATTCGTTAACAACGTGATGCGAATATATACCACTGCTTGGCTGAAGAGTTGTAAGTAGAACTGTTGACTTTTTGTTGAAATACAATTTCAACGCTTAATTAAGGATAATGAAATTAAGCCATCCCGGACCCATACTAATTCGAACCAACTACGATATTTAAAAAACAATCTTCACATAAGGTGGTGTTCTAGGTTAACGGACTTAGCACGTATATATTTAAAACCTAAAAACACTACAAGACGCAGAACGCACACACACAGAAACAAAGCAAATAACGTTTAATGAAACTAATAGAAAATTAAGAAGAACAAAGTGCACAAATGACATAGTGAACAAAAATAAATCCAAAATGAAAGAAAGCAAGCAAGAGAGAGAGAGAGAGAGAGAGAGAGAGAGAGGTAAAATCAAAGCAATACGAAAGGAAATAGTATACTTTTGGAGAAAGACAGAAGGACAAAAGAAGTGAAAGGACAAGTTATACTACAGAGGAAGCATTCATTTAAAAGTTGCAATTCATACATTGGGCATTCAGGTAGACGCAGAGGTCAGATTCCAATGTTAAGCAAAATTCTGGCCCGTTTTAAGTGCTGTAGTACTGTTGAGTGCTGTTGAGAAAAGACATTAATTCAATATGACGCATTCACTATAAAGCATCCAAATAAATTAATTTCTTTCTTAAGCTTTGTATACTGAAAGGTTTCATTTCAGAATACACTACTGTTCCTGAAAATTACAGCACCAATAAAGAATCATGCTATTCAAATGAATTTTATATCACAGATCCCTAATCAGCCATATTCGATCGGAGACCTAATGTTACAGAAGATAACTGGTTACTTTCGTAGAGCTGTACAAGATTGTTTGGCATTGTTATTGTTGCTCGAGGTGGCAACAGTCTCTACACGGCGTGGTATTGAATGGAATAACCAATCAGGCTGCTTCTATGCCAGACAAGAGTTCATTTGTGGTAACTGGAAGACGCGCTTTACGGGCCAGTCACTTTGCTACCATGTCTCAGACATGTTCGATCGGGGACATATCCGGCAAACGTGCAGGCCAGGGAAGAGCAGGTATCTGTCGTGCATAGAGGATGTCGTGGACATTCCAGGCCGCATGTGGCCGAGTATTGGTGCTATATTCCAGCAGAAATATAGCACCAGTACAACTCTGAAGAAAGGGTATCACCTCTGCCTTTGCTACATCCCTGATCTATCGCTGGCAGTTGATGGTTCCCTTAATTCGTATCAAGCGAGATCGCAAATTGAACCCAATGGAGCCTCAAACCCTGACGCTTAGCGTTGGGCCGGTATGACCTGCAAGGTGCCTTTCACCGCGATGTTTTCGAACACATACGAGACCATCATGGTGCATCAAGCTGAATCGTGATTTGTCAGAAAACACGACCGATTGCCAATCAGAGCGCAAATGTCTGTGTTCGAGACCCCATTGCAGCATGAGACGTCTGTGGTTGATGGTAATAAAATAGGCTGCGATCGGCTGCCTACGACCAGTCTTCTATCAAGCAGACGATGTCGAACTGTGCTGGTGGACGAAGCCTGAACTGTGTCTGTGCTCTACTGCTACGCTAATACCGTTGATGTCGCTGTGGGATAGGTCACTGGCATGCGGTAGAGGTGTCTGCCATTCCGTGAAGTTGTTCGTTTTTGCGGTACATTTGTGGGATTTCTATGCGTCATTGCTTCATCTATCCACTGACGTCACGTTCTCATCACATTACTGGAGTTTCGTCTCGTACGATTGGCGATTTTGCGGTATGAATATCCAGATTCTCTCATCCCAACAATCCTTCCTCGTTCAAAGTCCGTCAGCAGGTGTTCATAATGCGACCTTCTTCGGCAACGGGGCATAGTGAGACACAAGAAACATCCTTTCGACTCAATGTCGGCTCTTCACTGACTGTAACATCTCGTTTGAGACAGCTTTTCATACCCAAGACTGGAGAGTTCAAAGGGTGCGGCTTCGAAACCTCATGGGCATTTTCCCTGAGACTTTAATTATTTGCGTTTCCTAACCAGTTGTATATAAGCCCCCTAAGTTCCAAGCTAATGCAAGTAGTCCTTCGTGTTGCAGTTCTCACAAACAGTATCGTTGTTAACTCCCAAAAGCTATCAAATGATGAGGTTCTGATCTTAAGAATAGGAAAGAAAACACTGAATAAAAGAAATTCATCATGAATGGTATATGGGATTACACCATACAATACAGATTTTGGAGATGAGAATCTGTTTCTTTTTTGTGTAAATGTGACAAGGATGGTAAGTCGGATAATATCCAAAAATTTTAAATTTCGTCGTCCTTCAGCGGGAATCGAATCCGCATCTCCCATATAGCGCCCGGGTATTCTAACCACTACACCACCCACAACAACCAAGTCTCAAGTTTCCGATTAATTTGAATATAACCATAGCGTACTCCAGCGTTATCCGGGAGACGCGGGATTGATTCCTGCTCCAGGACGACGAAATTTCAAGTTTTCGAATATTATGACTTACCATCCTTGTCACATTTACACCAAAAAACGGATTCTCATCTCCAAAATTTGTAAAAGAAATTCATGTTTGGATACCAAAAGACAGATTTTCGGAGAACAGTCGTTTGTATGGAAAATTAATAATTGTATTGAGAACACTTGGTAAAGGATTGTTGAAGACAGAGATTAGAGAAAAGACTTGTGGGAGACTTTCATCCAGTACTACATCTAGGACGGTTTCGGTGTTGTTGCTGATACTAAATATAAACATTTCCTGTTTCTCTTGTTAAAAATTGGATAACCCTGCTCCCAGTCATGTGTTGAATATCCACTACTCAACATGGAAATCATAACACCTAGAACAAGTTTACGTAGAGATGTGAAAATTCGCATGAGGCCAGCTGCTACCTGAGATATGCGATCAAATTTTGACACAAATAGTTCACGTGGGCTCTGGCTAAGTAGAGTTTAAAAACGACGCATGTACGGACTCACCTCATCGAAAGGCAGATCAAGTGTGTTTGTCGGAAACGTGCCGCGGATACGCCGAAGCGATTTATATGCTCACTTGACTGACATAACGCGTTCGAGGATCGCCGTTATGAGAAAGCTGCGTCTCAGTTTACGAGAAATTTTACAATTGTGTAGTGATATGCTATGCTGCGGACTGTCAAATGATGCGACGTGTAGGAAGCGGACCACGATGTCTGACCACAGAGATTGAGGATCGAGAAACTGTTCGCTATCCATTCACTACGGTGACAGTGCTGCAATGTGACCTGCGAACTACTACGGTTACAGAAGTGTGTACTAAAACGATACGAAGACGTTTTCATAACCTGGAGTTACAGGAAAGACTCCCTACCCTGAATATGCCGTTGCTATTACGTTACAGTACCCATCGTCCGAAATGCACACCATAAGACGGCAATGGAATGGATGAGCGTGGTATTCACGGACGAGTCCAGGTTATGTTTCTGCATGGCAGATTTCAGCGCATACGACTTCGGGGCATGGTATTTTGTGGTGGAATTCGATATGGCAGCAGGATATCTCTTGTCTATATTCGTGGAACAGTGACTGCGAGACGTCATGTCGATGTCATAGTTAATGCAATTACGCAAATGTTCATTGCAGCCCCATCGGGAACGATCCTACAGCAAGACAACGACCGTCTTCACACTGCTCGTGTTAAAATTCATAGTCTCCAGGATGTAGACATTCTCCCACGGAAACAAAACTCACCGTGGACGTCTCGCTCATAGAGCATGTGTATCACCATTTCGTATGGCATTCCGCTGGTGGCAACGGCTGCTTGCCTAGTTGGTTGCTGCTTGGAATGCTATGCCTGAGAGCACCGCTGACGATCTCACTGACGTCACAGAAGGCAGAGGTAAGCCAATTTCGTGATGAAGAATCCTGGTTAAAAACAGATATGTAACCTTTTCACATTTCGTTTTTTCATCGTTTGATCTCTTTGCATGTCAGCTTCTTGCGCTCCCCGATACACCCAACTGTATATGACTCCTTCCTGGTGGTGCAATTTCTATGTCATGTAGCGTGTTTCATAAATTTAGATTTCTACAGAGGGTGAGTCCAAAGTTTTGCAATATTTCCATAAACGCATGTGCTGCCGCGGGCATGTCACGTGTTTAAACTAGTTCAAGTCGCCCACCGCAAGCAGTCAAAGGGATATAAAATGGTAGTCATATTGCTGTGAACAACAGTGCCGTTCTCTCTGTGGTTGGGACGCCTAAAAGATGAACAGCCACAACCGAACAATTAGGGAAATTTTGCTTTACGAGTTTGAACTCGGTCACAACGCTGCGCAAACAACACGAAACATTTGTCATGCGAAAGGGGAAAGTTCCCTGGACTACAGCACCGCAAACAGATGGTTCAAAATTTTCGCTCAGGTGACAGAAACATCAACGATCTGCCAACGTCAGGTAGACCGCGAACCGTGCATTCGGAGACCGTCCGCCAGACGGTAAAGGCAAATCCGACAACCAGCATTCGGAGGTTATCAGGCGAGCTGAGCATATCACAGACCACCGTGGATCGTCACCTTCAGGACCTTGGCAAGGCCTGCAGGAGCTGCCGCATTGTTCCTCACGAACTGACGCCAGCTGAAGCAAACCGCCGAGTGGAAGTGTGCACGAAACTCCCTGAAAACCCACGCGATGCACGTTTCGTCAAGAGAAATGTTATGTGCGATGAAAAGTGGGTCTATTTCTGTAATCCCAACACACAACGGCAGTGGCTGAGTCCGAGCCTGTTTCCAAACGTGGGCGCTTCGAGCACAAGGTGATGCCCTGCGTCTGGTGGAATTTCGAGGGGATAATCCATTACGAATTTGTTCCAGACGGTCGGACCATCAACGCCAACCTCTACTCTGAACAGCTGGAGTGGATTTATGCCGTGTTTTGGTGGATAAGTACTCGGCACTGGTGAAAAGAAAGCGCTCTCTCCTACAGCAGGACAACCCTCGGACTAATACCACAAGAACGATCCGGGCAAAACTCCAGGAACTTGAGGGCATCGAAATGATGCCACACCCAGCATATAGTCCGGATCTTTCTCCGTTTGATTATTACTTGTTCCGGTCCATGGCCCACTTCCTTCGCGGGTGGCACTTGAACAACCCGGAGAAGGTGAGTGGCAGCTGGGGTGAAAGAGTTCTTCGCCTTGAAGGACAAGAACTGGTACGCCGCGGAATCGAAGAACTAGCAGACAGATGACTAAAGACGGTGCAACACGATGGACTATACTTTGAGTACTACTCAGCTTTCGTCGTAAAGGTACGTTTGAAGCCATAAGTAATCCAAATATTGCAAAACTTTCGACTCACCCTGTGTAGAACATATGGAAACTTGAATACGTTTTCTTGAAAGCTTAAGTACGTTGTGTCCTTGGTAAACACTGCCTACCATTCTAACTGTCGCAGTGTACCTATGACGACGTAATAGAGGCGTCCGACTTTAGTTATGGAGTGTAATGTTAAAATGAGGAATGAAAGAAAAATGAGAACTTTTGTCGGAGATTAAAGTCGACCTTAAAGAAATATAAAAACACGGTTTATTGCTAACCTCAGGAAACTAATTGGATGTTCTGAGAAAACAGGATGCTGAGAGCTGTTTCCTTTCAGCGTACTTAATTCAATTTAAACAGCAGAAAGACGACCTCCTTCAGAGTTTCACAGGGAATCCAATTACTCTGCGAATGATTAATTTACTGATGAAACCAGGTCTGATATTCGGAATTTTTATTAAACATTTCGCGAAGAATCATTCTTTTTTTATGATACAAATTGAATACATGGCCTGAAAATTACAGATTCTTTTTTTTCTATTAACAATAAGCTATGAAGTGTCTTTGCCGACATTTAAACGTTTAATTGAAGAACGAATTTAATTTCTTTTTTCGAAAATGTACACTTTCTGGAACTGCAATTAGCGTTATTTTGCTGCAAGGAGTACCACCTCAATGGTTAAAGTTATGAAAGGACGGGATGTTTTACAAACTCTCAAAACCCATATATATAACTGATCTCTATATTTTAGAGAACATTTTGACAGAATAGATGAATGGTTTTCAGGTTTTAGTACGACTATCCGTAGACATATGAATGAATAATTTTCAGATTTTTTACAACTTTTGACATTAACACACGCGCTTGTACTGGGTGTAGAGTAAAGTGGTACAACTCCTTCACGGGCAAAAGAAGCTGACAACGATGAGAGATTAATGATATAAGTACCAGTGAGCCGATCCCATGAACTCAATGTCAGTGCCCCTAGCGCCTGACTCTCAGAAATCGGAAAATATGGTAAATAGAGCAAAAATGCCAATGGAAAAGTTGGAGATCATTTGTTTGTGACAAATAGGTCATAAGAAGTAGTGGTCAACGAGAGAATTTATCTGTACATTTAGGGGGCCAATGTAAGAAATATATCGTTGTTTAAGATCTATAAAACCTTTAACACAATGAAAAAAAAAACGCTATTGTGTGAGTGTTACAGGAAATAGTGGTGGATCATTCACGAACGATTCGATCACAACGAATGACTCTTCATCGCAATAGAGTACTCAGGATTTCTTTATGGGCGTGGCCGAAAATATTGAAGACGATACAAGTTAAAATACTTCGGAGAAAACAATTCGCAAAATATTAGAAAGCCATAAAAATATCTTTGCCACATTAAATTGCATTTCCCATTACAGTGGAGCCTCATTGGTTGTTGAAAATAATTCGTGCTTATTACCTCTATCCGAAGAAAGTCGCCGCCACTGCATGGTGTAACACATAAATTTCCAAAGTAAAGTTAATGATGTTAATGACTTTAATTCAAATAAAAATGAATCTTAAAATATCTCGATACTGAAAGTTAAAATATCACGTCACAAGATCTTTCCGTGCCATCTGCTGGCACATCATCAGGTGGTAGGTAAAATTTAAGATACTTTAAAAGTGTGAAAGAGTTCTGCAAGGAATGCTATTGGTATTTATACAGACCACAGTGCAGCCAACGCATGACGTCAGGGAAAAACATCGTCACAATGCAGCCAATAACCGTTTAATCATATTTGTCGACAATCAAATCTAGGAATTAAGTTTTACGTGGAAAGTTTATTAGTTCTTTATTTTTCTTGAATAATGGTATCCAAGGGAAGGGATAAACTTCGGTACTTCATCATGACAACACTTGCAAAGGGCGCAGTGGTCTAAGCGATGGCTTCTGATCATTCGCCCGACAGGGGCCCAGGTTCGAATCCCGATGAGGCATGGATGTTGTGTTTGTCTTGCGGAACTGGATCTCTCCCTTCCCTGGAACCAGTGACCCTAAATTAGGGACGGACGACTGATTCAGCCCATTGAGTTGGTCACGGTATTCGTTAAACCTCCAATCAAAAAAAAAAAAAAAAAGAATTACAACACTTCATATCATTAGTGAAAATATTAAAGGCTCTCTGCCAGTAAAGTTGCACTTCTGGTGTTGTGGCTAGATATACTGGTGGCCACCAAAAATGCAACACCAAGAAGGACACGAGATAACAAAGCCAGATTTACTGGACACATAACAACAGATTCAAAGATGAAACGATTGAGCTTACAGGCCCGCGCGACTTGCGGAACACGCAGACATCAAGAGTTCGTGTGGCCCCCATGGCTGGCAATAACTGCCGCTACACGCCGCTTCATCAAACGAAAGAGGCTTTGGATGTGGGCTTGGGGTATGTCGGTCCAGGCTGCTTCCACACGTTGCCACAGTTCATCAGGCGTAGCCGCGGGTGGTGCTTTCCGGGCCACTCGGTTGCCGATCAGCGACCAGACGTGTTCGATGGGCGACATATCGGGAAGAATAGGCGGGCCATGGCAGCAGTGACACCTGGTGGGCTGTGAAGAATGTTGCACGATGCGGGCCACGTGCGGGCGCGCATTGTCCTGTTAAAACGTGGCCGCTAGCAGGTCCTGTAGGTAAGGGAGACCTACAGGCTCCAAAACGTCGGAGATGTAGCGGTGGCTGTTGAGTGTACCGGCGATGCGTACCAGAGGGGTACGGGTGTCATGTCCAATTGCGCCTCAAACCATAACGCCAGGCGACGAACCGGTATGGCGATGCATAATGCAGGCATCATACAGTCTCTCGCCGCGGTGCCGCCACGCGCAGATCCGACCATCGTGGTGTTGTAGGCAGAAGCGGGATTCGTCGGAGAAGACATGGTCGTGTCAATCCGTAGTCCAGGTGCGACGTTCAACGGCCCACTGCCGCCGCACTCCCCGGTGGTGTAACGTCAGTGGTAATCGGAGCAATGGGTGCCGTGCGACAAGTCCCCGTTCTTGCAGACGACGTCGAACGGTATGTGCTGACACAGGTTGTTGCGCAACACACCATAATTCCTGCGGTACCGTTTGTGATGTGGCGGTGCGAGCCGTCCATACCCGCCGCACAACATGCCGGTCCTCTCGTTCGGTGGTGTACCGCGGCTATCGCTCACGTCAGTCCGTCCGTCCCTCCTGCACCCACCGAATCCATACTCACCTCACTGTGGCTGGATGTTTTCCCACACGGGCGCCGATGTTTCTGTACGATAAACCGCTGTCGCGATAAGCCACAATTCGTCCTTTGTCGAACTCCGAAACGTGCTGGAATGACTGCCGTATTCTGCGACGAGGCATCAGGAATCTTCCCACGCACAGGTCCAGCAGCACAACACACTTCCACTACTTATACCCCGCCTTCTGTGCACCCTTCTTATAGTGCTTCTCAGTGGCGTGCCGGGCGCACATGATTTGCATATGCCCTGCAATGCTAATCGTTTTCATGTCCTCTCGCGGGCGACGCATGCTGCGAATTTCAGGCCAATCGGATGCTTCCTTTTTGGTGTTGCATTTTGGGTTGCTAGCAGTGTATAACATGGGCCTCGTCCCAAATGGGAATGTGTGTTCTTTGGTTAACCAGTCGTGCAGGTGCAGTAGAGTTCGAATGTGTCTTAATATTGCATTTATGTTTAGATATGCGAGTGTGAAAATTCCTCATAGTGGAACAAATGTAGATCCGGTCATTATCAACTGTATCTAAAGGTTCCACTATGAGGAATTTACACACTGGCATATCTGAACATAAACGCAATAATAAGACATATTCGAACTCTACTGCACTCGCACGACTGGTTAACCAAAGAACACACATTCCTATTTGGAACGAGGCCCATGTTATATCTAGCCACAACACCAGAAGAGCGACTTTACTGGCAACTACTTTTATCAAAGTTATTCAAAGTCAATGGAATCTGTTAGGAAAAAATCCATCGGATTTCTACAAACGATGAAAAATTCAGAAATAGAAACAGCTACTTACTTCCGCAAGCGGCCAAAAAGTATGTTACGAAAATTAATTAATAGTGCACAAAAAGTTTCTCGCAGCAGGAGGAAGGCGTCAGAGACAAAGAAATTTTCAAATCGAACAGTTAAAAGAAGAAATATAGAAGTAGGCATGATATAACCCAACGCCTTCTATCGAAATAATTTTGCATAATGAAAAAGTTGAAAATCGGTGAAAAGTATTCTTCATTCTTCATCGCAAAACCTATGCTAAGAAAAAAGAACTTTTCAAATACATTTCCCTGGAGCAGAGATAGCAAGAAAAAGGTTTTGACAGTTAACCCTCTTCAGGGCCGTGGAGAGCGAGCTCGGGCATCGCCCCTAATAGCTTAACAGGCCCGCGCACCTATTTGTGATGTCACTAGAGTAGTCCGTAGTCGCGGAGAGGAGCATTACGGCGATGTTCGAAACGAACGCATCTTTACGTACACCAACTAATAACGTCGTGCGTTCCTTTAGAGTTTCACTGCATTTAAATAAGAACTTGTGTGTTAGTTTTTAAATAACCGCAGAGTTAACAAGTTTGTTTAATGATCTTTTAAAATACAGAAGAAAAAGAAATTACAGCGTAAAATTTAGCGTAGCAATAATTTCGACTTGAAAGGGTAAGCAAGACAGATTCGTCAACTTAATGAAAGCATCACTGTCATTTCACTGGAAGTGATAAACCATTCCTATAATCGAAATTATAAACTGTTGTCGTAGTTTCACTTGAAGTTATAGTGTCTTTATAGTTAGCCGAACGATTCCTGTACTTGTGAACAAATCGTTCTTGTACTTGAAAGATTAGTTTGAGGGTCCATTACGAAGTATCGCCGTCGTTTCAAAAGATGTCGATTGACTAATTTAAGGAATCAGATATTTCATTCATTGCAAACTTATGACTATGAAAATTTTAGTAATGAAATAATTCCTTTAGTGAAAATGTATTTTCACATCAGACAGTAACTAGCAATTTATTTGCAATCCGTGATCACTAATATATAAAAAAAGGTCAAGAAAAACTGAATTTTTTTCTGTGTTTTTTAATTATTACCAAAGGCTCAGTAAAACACGTTTTAACATACATACAGTAAAATGCTGCTTGATCCACTGATTGATTGCATCAAATAAATTAAGATTTCAAGAAAATTATGCAATCGCTACATTATTAAACGTACAATAATGACATAACAAGTTTTCCTAATTTTAGTACCATCTAGTAACGTGTTTGGACAACTTCATTTTGATAAGCAAATATAAAGTTTATCATTTTTGTCTTCCAGAGCACTATTTCAAACAAGTTACCTTGTCAAAGTTCAACACATCTGTTGTAACGTACCAGGAGATGTGACGTACCTGCCAGAAGGACACACACGACATAAAGGCAGATAGGAATCAGAATAAAATGTCCGCGTAGCTCAATTGGTAGAGCAACTTATTCCGGAATGAGTGGGCCCGGGTTTGAATCCTGGCTCGGATAAAAATGACGGAGAAATTCACTTCGTTATACTGTATTAAGTATATTAGTAGCATTAAGCAAAACTATTTGGATCCACAATATAAGCATTTCTTTTTATCTGGAAAAATACAAGTAACTTATTGGCAGAAATTTCCTGAAATTTGATTTTCAAGAAGTATTCAGGAAAACTGCCAATGTACAAATAATTATGGTTGTGTAGTTCTTTGTGTATCACAAACACAATTTGATTATGTTTCCGTTAGCTGTTTCTTGAAGAATTTCAAAGACACATTTCTGTTACACGGCACTAGCAGTGTTCCTGCCGAGTCGGCCGGTAACGGTGCTTGAGACCTGAAGTACAATTTAGTTGGCCACGGCACCAGGTGAGAATCTCAGGTGCACTGCTGCACTCAAAGATTCACACCAGAACATAAAAAATTAAAAGTTGAAGAATGACCCGAAGCATAAGGCTTGGGTGAATCCACCTTGTGAACAAAATAACAACAACAAATAAAAAATAAAATAATCTAAAAAAAAATGATACTTTGGGATCAGAGTTGTGATGAGGTTGTTCACCCGCAATCACCAATTCGTGACTGAGTGTAGTGGTCCGGATCTTACTCCGGTACATTCAATCCCCAACCAGCCAGTACAACACTCACTTTCGCAAATAACACATGATTCTCAAATACACAACACAACATTTAATAACGTTCTGCGAGATTTAAACAGATACGGCGCTCTCTAGGCGCATAGACAATTGCCCCTCATATGTGGGCAGCATACGGTGTCACACTTTACTGTCGGATAACGCAGCCGACTGAGTCTACACCGGACTATCTGAACAAGAGATACTACTCGTTTACACACTAAATAGAGCTGCAGGTGATATTCATATACAATTGCTTAGAGAATGAAAAAAAAATTATATGCAAACGATCACATTAAAAATACTCGCGACACAAAATACACAAGCACGTTAATTTGCGGTATAAGATTATAGGTGCGAAATACTGCCAAAGTTAATTAACTAAATCTAATAAGCATGCACATGCAGATCCCTTCCCCGCTCGCTTTGGCCCTGAACCAAAGTTAAAAGAAACTGTCCCGCCCAGCGGAATTTGTACACCTTCTCCTTTATTCATGTAAAAAAAAGTAATCAGGAAATGGGCCCTGTAAGAAATTGAAATCTGTATGTGCAGGTATTTCCTCTGAGGTTCAGTCACTCAGCATTACTGCATCTATGTCCATGCAGCTTTGGGTGTCGGGATGGCACAAGTTCGCAGATGTGCGAAGAAAGAAAAAGGAAATATTCATCTACTTACAGTTACGTGACTTTGCTGTGCAAATCCGTTGTGCATCACATAATATCACACGACAAAACAAAAAACACACACACAGACACTTGCACCATGTGGCAGCACCGATGATTCAACACTTCACTTTGACGCTTGATGTAAATGAGCACACACTTAAAAATAATAATATCACGCCGCACTTTGTTGCAATGATTAGAGTGCACACTGATCTATTCTCGTGACGATTTGAAGGTGGCCGTTAAGCAAAATAGGCCCTCTCACATCTGATGTTGCGGTTTCAAGATTGATTTTCTGTGTTCCTGGGAAATGATTTTTGTTGTCGTGAAGAAATAATTGTGAACGTCGACTGCTGGGAGAGTGGGACACATTCAATTCCGCTGCTGCTATAGTTGATTCCGTCCGTCGCTACCTTCCGTCCTTTTTGACCGTTCATTCCCAATTCAGTCAGTTCCTTTCCGTTCGCAAACCATCTATCTATCTACCCTGCCTGAGTACGCAGTTCAAATATGCCACTCGCAGGTTTCGTTTCCATTTTTTTATCGAGTTGCGACCGCCAGCCCTGAGATTAATTTTCTCGGCCGAGCGAAATCAGACGTGCTTTTACCTTAAGCGTATATCGGCAACTGAACATTTCACCTGTATATTTGTTAGGTATCGAAGCCACCGCTCTTACGCTCATATTTTTCTTTCGCCATGTTTTTATTCCGTCGCACTTACACGTAGTGGCTTCGCTGCTTACGTGACCACACACACGCACACATGGGGCCTCGCTTCGCCCCGTAAGACAAGCGCATCTCTTCACTTCCTCCACAGTAGGGGACGAATGGGGGTGACGATTCCACACTGCAGTGGTTGGCATCCGAACCCGACCTTGCTTGGCTTCGCTTCTCATTGGAATGACCACTGTCCACTCGCAGACTTCTTAATTTGCCTGTAACTTGGCTTTCATTAGTCCAAACAGTCGCTGATTTCCATTACGCTCCAGCCTAGAAATTTCTGCGTTATCACGCGGATTTAGGCATTCTGCTGTCTTTATGGCAAACTGGCATCTCCAGCTGCCGCCTCGAGTTGTCTCCATTTCTTACCAAATGCGGGGGAGGTTTGCTGCTTCATTTTTCCCAATTCATTTTTTGCAGATCCAAGGCATCCAGCCTTTCACATCGGAGAGCGCACAGACAACTGAACTTTCTTCCTTAAGTTCATACCAAGTGCGAACTCTTATTTTTCTGCACGGACCACACAGAGAGCAATTGTTCTCGAAAATGCCCCAAACAATCGACGAATTTACGATTATTCGCTAAACCTTTTGTCCCCATCTTCATTCATTTACTCAAGTGGACCCCTCTTCGAAAGGTACCATTCCGTGTTGCTTCGTTTCCCGTCAGCTGCGCCCTGATATTTATGACCTAACAGAGCTATTCTGAGACCACCCAGCCAGAGAGAGAATTCTTCGCCTCTTTTCTTTCCCAAACCCCCAGATAAAACTTTATCTGCTGTTTACACTTTTAAACTCCAATCAAGCCTCGAACATAATTAATACTTAATTAATTTAGAGACCATCCGAAAGAAAAAACAACGTAAATGAGAAATAAATAAAAAAAACTGAACTGTAAAAGAACATGTGAGCCTGCCGAACTGTGATTCCTAGCTGCCTCATACAATACGCGACATGGCGGACAAATTTTAAAGTTTTCTACAGGTTTTAGGATGGGGGGGGGGGGGTGTCCACTGTAACATTTCTAAGAAAATCTGAAATTTGTTTCAATAATTTCTTAAAGTATTTTTTCAGATAATTATTATATTTTTTGAGAACCTGACAAATGCACATGCAGTTATTGTACTGAATAAATCTAAGCGATTGTTTTGGTACTATAGGATGTATTTTAAAAGATGTACATGTTTCATTATAAATTGACTAACTTGATGTACCATTTTCTCAGAAACTATAAAAAGCAATGGTATAAAATTTTGCACAAATGTTTTGTCATTACTAAAGCTATTGAAAAAGATTGCTTTTTTCCTTTTTTTATGATTTTGGTTTCAAAATAAATTCTATGAAGGATTAAAGAAGTTTTTCCCCATACAAAAATTGAGACCCACCCCACGTTTGGAAGCATACTTTCCAGTAGTTATCGGATAATATGAGATATATTAGTTCCAGTTATTATAGCTGTAGCTTGTAAAGACATAGTGCAGAAAGTCTGGAAACAGATAAGTCTAAATAAATGAATAAAAAGTTGATCTCTCATTTTAAGCAAATGTTTACAAAAAAAAAAAAGCGAGTATATATTTCTACTTGTATTTTAAAAATCTTGTTTGTTTAGAACATAGTTTCCACAATATGTGGATTCATGTCGATCCACGTACTTTTTTTCTCTTAAAAATAACAATATCCAAGGCTTAAAAATGCCATTCCCGAGATGCCCAGAGCATGTAAATCATTCGTCTGGGCAGGTAAATAAAACATCTAATTGCCTGTGCATGGTAACTAAATTTTAAAATAAAAAAGTTTGTAATAAAATTTCCTACTACACAAGAAAAAAAAGACAGTCATCACATGTCGTGTTTCATGTCATTGTTAATTAATGGAAGTTGTATTATTGTTACGAAGTACCAAGGAAAGAGCAATATCACATCTTTAATTATGTTATGCTCTACGCCCAGAAATCGGAAACCTAGTTTTGCTCCAAATTTTGTTTATAATCAACAGTATGCATGCCTCTGATGTAACTGGCCTCTCATGTTTAGTGACAAAGGGAGAAAACTTTAACAAAAGGAACATGGCAGAATCACTAAATTTCCGAAACACCAGTTTCATCATCGAACCATTTCATACTAATTTTAGCATCAGCGTCTTAAAAATTGATATACACACGTTTGTGCATTGAACATTTGTAATACAGACCCTTAAAATGGAAGTGCAAACATGTTAAAACAGTTCATATTTTTAACTTAACAAACCAGAACCCTAATTTTTTTTTATCTTAAAAAATAAATTTTCCTGCGCATCCAGCTTTTACTACCTGGGCAAGTAAATAATTTCTTGCCCATGTAGTACTGATATATTTCACCTAATTTTTAAGAAATTGAATGGTTCTGATAAATTCCCATCCTACCACAGATAGAGCATACACACTGCTCACACGAGAGTTCTTCAATGTGTTGGTTTGTAGAAAAATGCTTCAAAATCTTTAAACAGACATTTTAAAGGCAAACTTACTCCTGAACTCTGTGTGAACTTCTGTTTTTGTGCATTCATATCTAATTTTTGCTGTCTATACTTGATTCAGTGTTTGTGTTCCTTTAGTAATAAATATTAAAAATGATAATTCAATGCAACTCTCCATGTCTGCAAACACAAAAGATGTATTTCACATGGCAACAAGGTCTTAGCATTTATATAAAGGACATAGGCATGTTAGATGTGTACATGATATACATATATTTCGTATAGGATATAGGTATTTTACAAGCACCTGTGCCCAGAAATAGGGACACCCCAAAAGTTAATCTGTCACTGCCTAAACACTTAAATAACTAAGTACGAATGTATCAACATATTACTCTTGGGATCAAAAACATGCAACCTTTATTATTCTGTGTCCATAATAAAGTTTAAAATCCCTTCCTAAATATACATATTTTACTTTGAATTTATTTGATACATTGGCAAAAACATGTTATTGGTTACTATAACAACACAAGTAATCTATTCTTTCCATTACAAACATAAATTTCATTTTCAAAAATCTTTTCAGTGCTTTGACTTCCCGCTGTGAGATGCATTAGATTATAAAATTAGTCAAATTTAAATTTTCTAGTTCAAAATTTTTATTTTACGAGTAGTTTAAATAAGGTTAACAAAAGGTTTCCACTTACCTTAGAGTTCTTGCTCACTTGAAAATTTTCGTTTTATTGCTGTAATCCATTTTCTGAGAACCTCCCCATTAGTAGCGACTTTTAAGACACTTAATATCTCTTTATGAAAATAAACTTAGTTGACAATTTGGCAAGAACAACCACGCACATCGACAGTCACGCTTACATAGAGTGAGCAGCACAAGCATGCTCGACCACCCACCACGGACATCAGCCTACTCTCCCCTACGTCACGCAGCTTCCGGTGTTTGGTGCGCGGGCCTGTTAAGCTATTAGGGGGTGATGGCTCGGGCCCCAGTGCAATAAAATCCCTCCCGCCCCCCACCTCGACTCCTCCGCTAACCTCAGAATCCATATTTCCGTTTCCTCACCTACCCCCCACCACCATTCCTCTACTTCACGACAACCCGACCGGTTGCAACTCTTCAATTTTTTATTGTATTTAAAGCAAGTTTTGAATTTATTACATTTTTTTACATTTATGACATAAATTATGCATTTTTACGCGTGACTTCCTAACCTTGGTGATGGTATAGCTTGAAAAATATTCGGACACCATAAAATAATAATTAGAATAAAGAATTACTTAAGAAACGGGCTCTGGGCCCCAGTGCTACAGCACCGCCTCCCTCCCCCATCTCGTCAGGCCTGTGCCCCTTAGCAAGAAATCTGTGCATTAATTAAAGAGGATAATGTTCCCCATTTTTATCGTAGCGAATGGCATACAGTAAAAAAAGAAATTTATCAGTAGGGTTTCTAGAAGCGGTGATACAGTTTGCAAGCAGAAGTACGCAAACACAACCTGGCGACAAAACTGTGAACTACAAAACTCTTCAAAGACAAACCTAAAGTGTTCCACAAAGTAGATGATGTTCGCTGTTGAAAGAACATTTTAAATCGTACGTTTAAAAGCAGAGATATTGAGAAAAACAGATTAAACGATTGCGCCACGCAACGGCGAAATTGTGCATTATTTTAGTAAGAAAATAAACACGAAGAATGTTCATATTTAGTAGTACCTAACCGAAGAAGAATTTTTTCAATCGGGTTTTCAGTCCCGCAGATATTGCTCTAAACGGAAACGTGAGCTTACGCCCTCTATGGCCTGCTTGTGGGTTAAAAACATTTGAAATTATATGAGAAACATTTCGCACCACAAACGCTCTCCAAAAAAAAAAAAAAAAAAAAAAAAACTCAAATCAGACTCTTAGCAGATTGACATTGACGAAAATAAGATATATTAATATATCTACGCCACCTGGCGAGAAAACTGTGCACTACTTTAAGCAGGAGGTACTCTCAAAAGGTTTTCTGAAGCGAGCAATATACGGCCACGAAAAAATTTATTTCAATCGAGTATTCAGAAGCTCAGATTTTGCTGCAAATACATCAGAAGCAGAAATAAACACACGCCCCCTGGTGGCTAAGCCATTGTTTTCAAAAAATTAGAAATTATACGCAAAACATTTCCCAGCAAGAACTGTATCCGATGCAGGAAGAATTTTTCAAATCGGACCTTTAGAAATAAAAATATCGGGTAAAACGCAATTTACCTTTACGACTCCTAGCAGAAAATCTATGTATTTCTTGAAAAAGAGACTGTACCTAAAATAATCTTCGACATACTGGTATCGAAAGAAAAAATATTTTGTTAAATCTGATATTTAGAAGCAAATATATGGAATAAAATGCGTTTTAAATTCGACAGAATCTCTATTTACGCGTTCTAGCGGCGAAGTTGTGCATCGGAAAAAAATTGGAATGCAACGTTCATCAATCTCATATTTCAAGCTTTTCAATGCAAAAATAATTTTTCACATCGAATTAATAGTTGCAGAGATACGGTGTCTACAGGACGGACAAAGTGATAACATAAGCACATTTTTTTTACAAAAGACGTGCTACAAAGCGTATTTGTTATTATTTCTGCATATTCATGAGACGTCCTACAATTTAGAGGAAAAAAAGATTGGATTTTGACTTAAGTTCGTCATTCTTATGACGCTTGGCCGTTTCTATTTTAATAGACAAAAAAAAACCCATTTATATTATCGATTCAACAAGTAATGTAGTAAAGATTAAAACAATTGCAAAATACTGCCGAAAACACTACAATTCGTCGTTGCCCCTTTGGCTGAACCAAACAGAAATTTTCCAATCTACTCGTATCTTCCGGAAACCTAAATTGGAGATATGAATTTCGGTTACTTGAGTGAGAAATTTTGCCTCAAGAAGATTGGAAAACGCCCAGCAGATTTTGACTGTGTTTATATCTGTCGAAATCAAACCAGAAATTTTCGATGTTCACTCTTAAAATGGGGAGACATCGTATTTAGAAATTAGTTGGCTGACAGACAGATAAATGTACAGTGTAGTTACTCACTAAACGATGAGCGCATACTACAAATGTTAAAAGGTGTATTCAGAATGAACAGGAAGCACATCTGCCTGTGGAAACACAAATTTGTCTTTGATGGAAATCGAAATCTCGCTCCAGAGCCAGTTGTTCTAATCGACCGACAGGAATGTATCGCTGCAGATATGTCGTCGTGATTTTTTTAATAAATTTCTCTCTTAATTTTAATCTCTTAATTTTTCTTTTTTTAAGCGAAGAAGAGATTTTCATTAATTTCAGATGATGTGTAGAACAAACATAACACATTTTTCGCAGAACCCAATGGCCAGTCGACCTATCTTCAACAATCGGTCGGGCGCCAATGAGAAAACACAAATTTGTCGGTGCCTCCTCGCTCCGGAGCCAGTTCTAACCGACTAAAGTACATCGGCGGAATTTATCGCTGTATAATCGTGGTCTTGACACGTGCTTCACCTCTGTAGTTCGCCACACGCCGTAGAAGTCAGTGCAGAGAAAGAACAAATAGAAGAAAGTTTCTCTTTAATTGATTTTTATAGGAATAATCTTACTAAGCACAAAATGAAAAAGAAATTGCATGAATCGTTTAACTTCCAAGAGATTTTTATTTTTCAAATTTGAACCTCGGAGATTAATGCAGGAAAAAGAAAGGCAAGTGTCAGAAAGGTGGAAAAAGGTCACTTTGGAAGCCTCTTTAAGAAAATAAGAAAAGAAAGGCGACGATTAATAAGAAGGAATTTGAGAGCACACAAAAGATAGTATTGAAAAAAAGAATATATTTTCTCTGATCCGAGAAACGTCAGTGGATGGATAAAAAAAAAGGCACAAAAAATGATTGTGGCGTATGAAGATCAAGACTGACACGAAGTGCCGGCATTGACAGAATAATGAGCAGAGTGTCATTTCGGGGCGATAAGGTTGTGAGAGATATGAACTACTTTAGCTTGCGCTTTGTATGTTAGCCGTCCATCCAATTTTTCTCATTACGAGAAAAATGTCAGGGTGACATGAAATTGTGTACTTTTCCGTGCTATTCTTTGTTTTATCCTCAGAAATAATTTCCATTTCCTTCCCTTTCCTCCCAAGAAGAACGGAAGATACGAGGTCGCGTATTAATCTCAAAAGTTTGAATAACAATGGAAAGGACATGTATTTTAAAACACGTACCGATAGCGCCATTTCTTTTGTTATTAAATACTATGTCAGTATAGTGGTTGCCAAAAGAAATGACGGTATTTGGACAGTATTGAATCTACAAAACTGTTGGTACTGCACGATTACAAACATACGCTGTTTCTCTCTGTCACACACACGCACCACAAAGGCGGAGACACTGTGACATATACTCTAATTTAACTTTCCGTTTTAGATGTAAATTTGATTTCATTCTCCTTAGCATTTCTCAAACTTAACGTGATATTTTCTCTCTCGCAAGAGTTTGGCTTGCAACACCTTGAGGTCGGAACGTATGACGTGTGCATGTGTCCGATGAGAAATGAACGTTATGTAATATCTGAGCAGCAGAACTGTGGAGAGAGATGGTGGAAGTTATAAGGTTAATTGTGGAAGAGACGTTGTCTAATTGAAGTTGTTCGCTATTTGAAGGCTGTGTATTATATTCTAGGATAGGTGTCGTTTTCTTACCCAAGTGTGGTTATTATCAACTCACTTTCGTTTGATTAAGATAGTGATATAAAAAAAGAGTTTTAGTTAAGTTTTGTTGAAGTTCCAAAGTGGGTTGTAGTATAAACAAGTTAGTAAAATCATGCAATGCATTGATTATGATACGCTTTCCAACATACCAGAAAGCATTACTCAAGTTATGAGGATAATGGCTGTGGAATAAATCTCGCTCCTGTGTCCTGACATTTTACCCCATTTCGATGATATTTAATAGAACCGGTTCAGTATATCTCTGGAACAACAAGATAAAGTTGTGTCGCAATCGAAGTATTTTTACATAATTTTACATAAGTTATTAGCCATTAGGGCAATGGAATGGATACCGCTCCTATGTCCTGACCTTTGACCCCCATTTTCAGTACAGTTTGTCTCCGGACGGTCCCCTACCACATACTAACATTTCATCGAAATCGAGCCATTTTTACCTACGTTATGACGCAAAAGGGCAATGAAATGTATCCCGCTCCTATGTCCTGACCTTTAACCCCACTTCACCCATTTTCAATAGGGTTCATTCCCAGGTGGTACCCTACGACATACTAAATTTCCCTGAAATCGAACCATATTTGCACACGTTATGACTCATAAGGGCAATGGAATGGATCTCACTCCTATGTCGTGGCCTTTGACCCCACTTCACCCATTTTTATTAGGGTTCGTCCCTAGGTGGTCGCCTACCACATACTAAAATTTCATCGAAATTGAACTATTTTTACGCGAGTTATCGTGCGGACAGACAGACAGACGGACGGACAAAGCTGGAGCATATACGCTTCTTCAACCTACGGTTGGAAAGCGTAAACAAGTTAGTAAAATCATGCAATGCATTGATTATGATACGTTTTCCAACATACCAGAAATCATTACTCAAGTTATGAGAATAATGGCTGTGGGATAAATCTCGCTCCTGTGCCTTGACCTTAGATCCCATTTCGATGATATTCAACAGAACTGGTTCAGTATACCTCCGAAATAAAATGATACAGTTTTGTCGCAATCGAAGCAATTTTACGTAAGTTATGATGCATAAGGGCTATGGAATAGATCCTGCTCCTGTGTCCCAACCTTTGACCATTTCGCCCATTTTTAATAGGATTCGTCCCCAGGCAGGCCCCTACAGCATACTAACATTTCATCCAAATCGAAACATTTCTACGTAAGTTATGACGCATAATGGCGATGGAAGTGATTCCGCTCCTATGTCCTGATCTTTGACCCCATTTCGCCCATTTTCAAGAGGGTTTGTCCCCAGGTGGTCCCCTACCACATACTAAAATTTAATCACAATTAAACCTTTTTTACGTTAGTTGTGACGCATAAGAGCAGTGGAATGGATCCCGCTCCTATGTCCTTACCTTTAACCCCATGTCGTTCACTTTCAATAGGGTTCCTTCCCAGGTGTTCCCCTACCACATACTAAAATTTCACCGAAATCGAACGATTTTTACGCGAGTTATCGTGCGGACGAACATACGCACACAACGCGGGACGTAATGAGGCATATGGGAATCGCGACCATCTGCTCGCAAGAGTGTGACGTCATAAAACTTTAATAGGATCCACACACAACGCGTGACGTAATGAGACAGATGGCGTGACCGCGCGCCAACATTTGAATTGCGAGAGTGTGACGTCATAAGATTTCTAAGCATGGATAACATTAATGGGACGACGCCATGACACTAAAAACTTGGTAATTCGGGGTGGTTATTAAACCCACTAAACGAATTTTCCTAAAATCGAGATCAAGCTAAATCGATTTCTAGTACGAGAAAACGGTAGGTTAACGACTTTCATCAAACTCCTTAGAGCCGATTTCAAAATAAAATGTACATACATACAAGAATTGCTTCTTTAAGGTGAACGTCAAGTAGTTTTGCTTCCTGTACTTCGAATGTAAAAATTTCTCTACACAATTTCTTCCCAATTAATGCGTTCCCAAAGGATGAAAATTTGAACATCGATTAAAATATCTTCATTTTATAACTTGGAATACTTAATATTTTCTAAAACATAACCATAATTATGCAATCCAACATTTGTTTGTCTACTGACGTCATCAAAGTACAGGTCGCGCCATCTTTTTTCTGGTTTCAACACCACCAAAGGAAAAGTTATTGATTTTTAATATAATTATGGTTATGTTTTAGAAAATATTAAGCATTCCAAGTTATAATATGAAGTTATTTTAATCGATATTAAAATTTTCATCCTTGGGAACACATTAATTGTGAAAGAAATGTGTACAAAAGTTTTTCCATTGGAAGTATAGGAAGCAAAAATTACTTGACGTCCACCTTAATAATATGAAATAAGGGCGATGGAATGGATCCAAATCCTATGTCCTGACCTTTAACCCCATTTCGTCCATTTTCAATAGGGTTCGTCCGCAGGTGGTCCCCTACCAATAACTAATATTTCATCAAAATCGAACCATTTTCACGCACGTTATGACGCATAAGGGCAATGGAATGCATCCCACTCTTTATGTCCTGAACTTTGACCCAACTTCACCCATTTTGAATAGGGTTTGTCCCCACGCGGTCCCCTACTTCATACTAAAGTTTCATTGAAATCGAACCTTATTTACGCAAGTTATGACGCATAAGGGCAATGGAATGGATCCCGCTCCTACGTCGTGACCTTTGACCCCATTTGTCCCATTTTCAATAGGGTTCGTCTCCAGGTGGTCCCCTATCACATAGCAAAATTTCATCGAAATCGAATCATTTTTACCCCAGTTATCGTGCGGACGGACGGACAAAGCTGGAGCATATACGCTTCTTCAACCTACGGTTGGAAAGCGTAAAAAGGAGTTGTAGTTACGTCTTGTTGAAGTGCCATTAGTGGCTGAATAAAGACTAATCACAAGTAATTTTTTCTCAACGTTTATTTGAATGACTCCACTGTAGGTGAAGTTTTTATGTAGTGGTCAGTCAGCTATACTTAAACGAATGTTGCAACACATCTATCATAAAAAATAATTCATATTTCTGTGTGTGTGGATGCCACAACTCATGGGTAAATTGTAATGGATACTTCACAATTCAGCAGATTGTTTTTCATCATTGTCCGAGTTGCAATGTCAGATTTCAAGTCAAAATCCCAAAGAGTGAGTGGTCTTTATAGCAGTAACATACATTAGCGTCCAAAAGTTAAGCATAATCAACTAAAAGTGTTAAAAACGAGAAGGCACAATGAAATAGTCTGTATACTCCACTTAGATATCTTAGTGAGAAACTAAATGCGCAGTGCGAATCACATAAAGAAGTGATAAACTAGGAAAATTTACCAAAATTCCATAATGGTGAAAACAGAAGGAATTTTCCAGAGGCCTTTCCGGTTTTGAAGAGCAGTCAATTAAGGCATATGGTGACATCTTACAGCAATACAAGTATCACATCCATTTCTCATGCTGTTGACAAGGGAAACGAGAAGACTTTGTGGTAGGCAGGGTTGGCAAGGTAATTTACTCGTTACGTATTTTACGTAAATTACGCGTAATATACTGGTAATTTACTTGGCGTAGAAAAACAGTTTTTTACGCAGACGTAAAAAAACTAATTTTATTTCATGTGTGTGTATAAATAATATAATATAAAAACCACTTTAATTATATTACATTTTAAACATAAAACTTTTTGTATATTTCACTAGGAAATCATTATTCTCTTAAGACTGTTCATACAGCTCAGCCACCTATTAACAGATTTCTTTTTAGAAATTATAATGTGTCTGTTCTTTCTTGTATATTAAGAATGAAGAAAATAATCTACCTCTTGCACTAGCATCGATAAAAATCACAATGTATATTGAATAGAATTCAAGATTTTATTAACAGCTTCAAATTCGTCGAGTGTATTTTCATATTTATGTAATAAACAATTTTATGTTCAGTTTGTTCACCAAAGATAATATTTTGATATGAATGTCAATGGCATGTCTATAATGCAAAATATTGAACATTTCATTTAATAATACTTGTGTTTGACATGTTATCCAGGTGTACACTTCAAAAACATAATTTTACCCTTTTAAAACTCTAAACGTTTTTCATATTAATTGTGCTATACTTATACCCTTGAAGGAAAAAACTGTAGATTTGACAAAACATTAATCTACTTGTTTTCAATGTAACTCTTTAAATGTTAATAATTGTCACTCTCAGTTCTCACACACCCTTAATCACACTAATAATCCTCACTGTTATGATCTTGTAACTTAAGACTATAATATTTTTGAACCAATGTCTTCGAACGTTCGCAGCTGAGCCAGTTTCTTATAGTATTATGGACAAAAGACCAATTAAAGAAAAGTATTTCAAGTTGGGCTGAAGATGCTGGGATGTTGATTAACTTCAAAGCAACTGCTGACAACTTCTTATGGTGCCGACTGACGAAGTACCAGAATGTCTGTGGTGATTTAACACCCTTCTTCTTTTTTTTTTTTTTTTTTGATTGGAGGTTTAACGACCACCGTGAGCAACTCAATGGGCTATAAGCAGTCGCCCGTCCCTAATTTAGGGTTACTGGTTCCAGGGAAGGGAGAGAGCCAGTGCCGTAAGACAAGCACAACATCCATGCCTCACCGGGATTCGAACCCGGACCCCTTGCGGACGAGTGATCAGAGGCCAGCGCCTTAGACCACTGCGCCACCGGGGCGGCACACCCTTCTTCATAAGCGCTCCAAACTTTCCAGATTTTTCTCGATACTGATAGCAAGTTAATTAACAGCACGAAGATTACATCGCGAGTTAATTAACAGCACAACGCCATGTTTTTTTTTTAATTTTGTTACCTATTTTACACGTTTTTTACGTATTTTACGCGTTTTTACGCGTAATGTACGTGTCACGTAGAAAACCTTTTTTTACACGTAATTGCACAACCCTGGTGGTAGTAAATTCTACTCCTGAACAAGAGCAGATAGGAGTTCCTCGAGAGTTCTGGCAGGAGGTAAACGACCTGCAGTACGTCTCCCCAATGCATTCCACATATGCTGTATTAGATTGAGGTCTGGGAAACGCGCTGGTCATGGCACACAGTGGATATCTTCACTTTTCACATAGTCACCGACAACATCAGTTCTATGAAGTTTTGTGTTATCGCACATGAACATGAAATCTGGAACAACACCACGCCAAAAAAGCCTCATGTAAAGAACAAGAATTCCGTCTCTCTATCTCCGACTTGTTAGAGTTCCGCCAGAATAGACGTGAGCTGTGTGCGCCAATTGGACGTAATGCCACCCTAGATAAATACCTCACCACATCTCTAATGGTGCATTCCTTGGATGTTTGTGGAGAAATAACGCGTGCCAGATTCTCTCCAGATGAGAACATAACGATTGTTAGTTTCCAGACTGAACCTGGATTCATCGGAGAAGAGAACATTGGCCCACTGATTTTTGTCCCAGTCTTGATGTTGCCTGCACCACAGTACCCTGGTATTTCTTGCTTACGGAATGAGTCGGATGCATACTGCAGGTCTTCTCGCTGATACTCCTTATTCGTTAAGCTATCTGTATACTGTTCACCAGCTTCAGACAGCTGTCAAGCAAGCGCTCTCTCTGACATTTACCTGTCTTCCCGCTCTTAGTGCCACATACCTATCATCCCTAGCCATTGTAATTTGTGGACGACCTGCCACAGGTTGTTGATTAACATGTTTGGTGTCCTGCTACCTTCTCCAAAGCCTGGGGTACAATAGATTAATTCACGCCATTGGCTCTGACAACAGTACTCTGCGTCTGGTTGGATTCCAGCATTCGGATAATCCGACCACGTACAAACATATCCACTTGCCATTTTTCTAACATGCTGTTTTAACTTACAAAGCAGAACTTTACTACCAGAAGGGCGCGAGGAGTCACTTTTCCGTTTTTGCAGCTCCTTCTCAACTCCACAAATATGCTGCTTCTTTCTTTTATGCCAACTATCGTTCGTCACGTGGTATTGCGTCATGATTTCCATATTTCCACGTCCCCTGTACTTTATTTCCACCTTTCGTTTGTTCTAAAATGCCTTTTTTTTTTTTAACTGTGCTTAACTTTTGGACACCAGTGCACTTACAAAGCCATTTCTACGGGTGCCAGGAAGTTTAAAGAAGTCAGCCGTGCTAACGTTCATGTGACCTTGAACGTGCGTGCACTGCTGTTGGCACCGGCGTTAAAATGTTCCTGTCACGTATGTATCACGAGAAGCAAAACAACTTCCTGTATTTCGGCATTGTTATTGCACCGAGTTTCGCAATCTATCGGCGACGAATGTACACTGGCGTGCGAAACTTAAGGACAGACATTAGTGCCGCAGAGTGAAACACACAAGCTTGAGGCGATTTGCATAACGCGAGAGGATCAGTAGAAAGACGGTGCGTATGCAAATTTCTAAAATGTTATGTCACAGGTCAGCGCTGAAATCGATATAAAGAGCATCTCGCAGCAAGGCAGGAAACGGAAAGCGAAAGTGTGCTACGTTTGATAGAGGTTTGAGCGGTTTATTAGAGTGTCGCAGACGAGAAAATGTCCACGCGGAGACATTTAGATTACTTTACACGTGGTCGAATAATCGGAAAGCTGGAGGAGGGGCGAACTGTAACGAGTGTCGCCGACGAGTTCGGCGTGATCCATAGAATTATTTCACGTGCGTGGAAGACCTTCCAAACGACAGGAACAGCTGTTAGGAAGGTCGGTGGTGGTTGGCCACGGAAAACGACAGCAAGAGATGACCGATATATGGTCCTACTGGCCAAACGTGATCGACGCCAGACATCGGGAAATTTCTCCGCAAAGTTACTGCAGATGACCACAGGACGCGCCGTATCGCGGTTCACCGTTGCCAGACATCTACGTGAAGGTGGACTATTTGCCCGACGACCTGAGCGTTGCACCCCATTAAAGCATACACATCAGAGACCGATTACAATGGTGTAAGGACAGGAAGGATTGGACCATAGAGCAATGGGGTACGGTACTCTTCACTGATGAGAGTCGTTTCAGTACCACGAGCGATTCTGGACGTCAGCTAATCTGGAGAGAGGTAGGAACACGTTATCGACCGGCCAACATTGCCGAAAGATATGGCGGTGTTGGTGTGCTAGTCTGGAGAGGCACTACGCTGAATGGTCGTACTGAGCTCCACATTTTCAAAGGAGGTTCCGTAACCGCAAACCGCTACTGCGATGAGGTGCTCTTTCCCCATGTACGCCTATTCCGAGGTGCCATTGGTTCCTAGTTCGTGTTTATGGACGTTAACACGAGACCCCATCGTACACGTGCAGAAGATGAGCTATTGGAAAGTGAGGATATCACTCGAATGGATTGGCCTTCGTACTCCCCTGATCTAAATCCCATAGAACATGTGTGAGACACTTTGGGGAGACGTCTTGCGACACGCCTACATCCGCTGGAAAATGTCCATAAGTTGAAATGTGCACTACGAGAAGAAAGGGCAAAGTTGCCCCAAGAACTCATCGACAGCCTCGTGTTAAATTGGCTAGATGCTGCAACGCAGCCATTGCTGTTAGGAGACATCATATTCCATACTGACGACCACCTCTTTGCTGTAATCCATCTGGATGGCTCTATACCATTGTGTGTACTGTCTTACGGCCATTTCTTAATAAAGTCCCAGTGTCCCCTTTTGTATTCATTTTTGCACATATGTTTGCTCATTCCCCCGTTTGGTACAGACTGAGGTCTCTGTGGTATGACATTTACATCTCCAGGCTGCTTCATTGTGAAGCTACGGCGAAAAAACCGAACGGTTCTTAAGTTTTGCACGCCATTGCATAATCATCATTCTCTCAATGCATGCCATGCTTCGCTTTAGCGGTCTTAATTTATGTAAATTTCTTTACGTATGGTTTGTAAAGGATTTATGCAGGGTGTGTGTTCGTCAAATTCCTTTCCTTTCCATTCCATTTGAAGGAGGTAACTCATAGGTGCTGCTAGAACTATGAAGACAAAAGAAGCAGAATGGCAGAGAAAAGAAACATTTTAGTACTGAGTGCTTTATTATGAACTTGTTGACATCTTTTCCATATTCATACATCTTAAAGATATTATCTTTGCCCTCCTAGCAAAACTTTCACATATAGAATGCAGAAAAAACAAATATTTTTTGATAGGGGATTCAGCAGGTGTTACCCATATCACAATTATTCACCGCTTTAAAAATCGGATTGCGTTTCAAACATTGTACCCAAGCCGCGTTGAGTACAATTCACCTAGAATTCAAGGTTTCAAAATAATTGAACAAAGGGATACTCTTGTTAGACAGTGATGTGTTGCTGAAACTTTCTGTAGGGTAGGTGTTGAGCATATAAATATTCGCCATAGTATGTGCTGTATCTATTCAACTGTTACCGCCAACCTGTGGTGTAGTGGTTTAAGCTTTGGCTTCTGATCATCCGTCCGTATTGGGTCCGGGTTCGAATCCCGGTGAGACATGAATGTTGTGTTTGTTTTACGGCACTGGCTCTCTATCCTTTCCCTGGAATTAGTGGTCCTAAATTAGAGACGAGAAACTGTTCATAGCACATCGAGTAGCTCACGGTGGTCGTTAAATCTTCAATCGAATCCAATCCAATCATGACTCCAGGACCCGTATGGTCTGATGTATACATACTTGCCGCCCCGGTGGCGCAGTGGTCTAAGGCGCTGGCCTCTGATCATTCGTCCGTAAGGGGTCCGGGTTCGAATCCCGGTCAGGCATGGATGTTGTGTTTGTCTTACGGCACTGGCTCTCTCCCTTCCCTGGAACCAGTGACCCTAAATTAGGGACGGGCGACTGCTTATAGCCCATTGAGTTGCTCACGGTGGTCGTTAAACCTCCAAACAAAAAAACAAAAAAATGTACATACTAACGGCTGCAACTCTTCCACACGATTGAAGACATTGATGGCAATACATAGCGACAGTAAGTTACTAATATTCTTTCCGTTGAACACAAAAAAATTATCTTTCTTAAAAATGTTTTCTGTAATATGCATCGATACAATCGTTTTAGGAAAGTTGATTGGAACTTAACGACGAGTCTCGCGTACGGCCACCTGCAATAAATTTGTGCGAAAAATCAGCGAGAAAATATCTTAATAGGCTAAAATGATAATAGCTGAATTGCCGCATGAATCTTCTACCCTTATTAGCTTTGACAAAAGAAAGGGCCATGTGAAGTGCAGGTTGAAATTGCCTGCTGAAATTCAGTCTACATCGATTTAACGTAGAAAATATAGTACAGGGATGATCAAAATAGTACAAATTAAGAAGTAATACTCAGAGCACAAGTAAGTCCTTAGCAGCACTTTGAGAAAATTTTTGAAAAAATATTTGCCCATAAAATATGGGTTATAAATGCCTGAAGCATAATATGATAAAAACGTCCGTACTCCAACTGGTGACATACCTGTGTCAATTAAAAAAATTCAGAAAAATTCCTTTATCAAATCATGTTGTTGTTTCTCCTTGTTCAATTGATAATATTTTTTGGAGGGGGGAGGGTGCCTGGGGGTTTAACGACCACCGTGAGCAACTCAATGGGCTATAAACATTCGCCCGTCCTTAAATCTTTAGGGCCACTGGTTCCAGGGAAGGGAGAGAGCCAGTGCCGTTAGACAAACAAAACATTTATGCCTTAGGGGATTCGAACCCGGACTCATTTCGAACGAATGGTCAGAGGCCATCGCTTAGACCACTACGCCACCGGAGCGACAGTGATCAGAAATGGAAACGGGTCACCGGGTCAACAGTTTCTTACGTGTCAAACCGGTTGGGCCAATGTGTTCCTGACCCGATTACGACCCAGTTTTATCTCCGTTTTATTTTTGAATAGGAAAAAAATATTCCAAAGAACCCTTCAGAGGTCTTTGAAATATTACTTCAGAGCTGCAGAGTATGATCCAGGAACTTGATGAGAAGGGTAAAGAAATGGGGATTAAAAATGAACTTTTAGAAGATAAAATTGATGCACAATGCTTTGGAATGAAAATTTGCGATTAATATTGAAATGCTGGAGATAGCCTATACCTACGTTTGTTTACCTTGAACAGCAGATATCAAGCAAGAGTAACATTGATGAAAAAATTACTTGGCAGATAAAACTTGGTTAGAGAGTATTTGGAAGAAACAGTGCAATTTTCAAGAGCAATATGCCCATTATGCCTTAAAAGAAAAGTATTTAATCAATGCATCCCTCCAGTGCTTACGTACGCAGAAGAGACGTAGACCTTAACAAAAAAAGACATACAAAGGCTGCAGACAACTGAAAGCAGCATGGAGAGATGCATACTTGGTGCATCCTGGAGAGATGAGAAGAAGAATTCGTGGATCAGGAAAGTGACAACAGTGGGAGACATCACGATCAGAGTAAAATCGCTGAAATGGCAATGGGGTGGACATGTTGCCAGGCAAACGGACCACCGATGAACAACCGAAATTTTGGACTGGATTCCAAAAGACAGGAAAAAAGATCCAGAAAAAGACCAAGTGGGAGATGGGTGGATGAAGGAGACTGGCCACCTTCAACCAGTGACCCTAAATTAGGGACGGGTGACTGCTTACAGTCCACTAAGTTGCTCACGGTGGTTGTTAAACCTCCAAAAAAAAAAAAAAAAAAAAAAAAAAAAAGTATTCTCGGAAAGTAATTCGGGAACCACGTGGGAGATGGGTGGATGAAGGAGACTGGCCACCTTCAACCAGTGACCCTAAATTAGGGATGGGTGACTGCTTACAGCTCACTAAGTTGCTCACGGTGATTGTTAAACCTCCAAAAAAAACAACAAAAAAAATATTCTCGGAAAGTAATTCGGGAACCACGTGGGAGATGGGTGGATGAAGGAGACTGGCCACCTTCAACCAGTGACCCTAAATTAGGGACGGGTGACTGCTTACAGCTCACTAAGTTGCTCACGGTGGTTGTTAAACCTCCAAAAAAAACAACAAAAAAAGTATTCTCGGAAAGTAATTCGGGAACCACGTGGGAGATGGGTGGATGAAGGAGACTGGCCACCTTCAACCAGTGACCCTAAATTAGGGACGGGCGACTGCTTACAGCTCACTAAGTTGCTCACGG
This sequence comes from Macrothele yani, assembly GCA_039090855.1. Lineage (NCBI taxonomy): Eukaryota > Metazoa > Arthropoda > Arachnida > Araneae > Macrothelidae > Macrothele > Macrothele yani. Next base: position 11,899,585 of record CM076990.1, on the reverse strand, counting down.
TGGTTGTAACCTCAAAAAAAAAAAAAAAAAGTATTCTCGGAAAGTAATTCGGGAACCACGTGGGAGATGGGTGGATGAAGGAGACTGGCCACCTTCAACCAGTGACCCTAAATTAGGGACGGGTGACTGCTTACAGCTCACTAAGTTGCTCACGGTGGTTGTTAAACCTCCAAAAAAAACAACAAAAAAAGTATTCTCGGAAAGTAATTCGGGAACCACGTGGGAGATGGGTGGATGAAGGAGACTGGCCACCTTCAACCAGTGACCCTAAATTAGGGACGGGTGACTGCTTACAGTCCACTAAGTTGTTCACGGTGGTTGTTAAACCTCCAAAAAAAAAATAGTATTCTCGGAAAGTAATTCGTGAATTTTAGATATTTTTTTACAATGTGGAAGTAAAGAGAAAATGCATATTCTATTCGGAAAAAAACATTTAAGATATATGAAGCGATTTTTCAAATGTATTTACATTTTTTGTTATATATCACATTATTGCACGAGTGTGTTCTCACTGCTGTGGCGAAGCATTTAGTGTGTCAGATAAATAAATAAATAAACTACCTCTGAAGCCCATTTGTCGTCACGCAAGTTATTCAGAATCGCATTCCTTAAATTTAAGCATTTTAAGAAAGAAAATGCTTTCGTATTAAAAAACTCGTTGGGAAATAACATTTTGTTTTTCTTTTCAATTTGAGAAACATTGATCGAATATAAAGAGACATTCAGATTTAAAGAGAAAGGCACGACAGAGAACATGAAAATGAGCCTCATTATCGACGAACGTGCTAAGAGATTATGCTTTATTGTGAAACGCATTACACTAAAGGTTTTCTAACGCATCTATTTGAAATTCATTACAAGAACGTTTTTATTATGGTTCTTCCTTTAATTTCCCGTCATCTCAGACGAAGAAGACTTGCTAGGAAACATATACAAAGAAGCAGAATATGATTCATTAATTTTCACTTAAATAAAATGAAGTGAGTAATGGCAGAAATAAGCGCAAAAATCCGAAAATGAGAAATGATGTGTTTCTCTTCAATAATGTACACGTAAAATAACAGGCTCTACAGCTGCTCATTTCCCAACTGATGCTTAACAAGTAGCCAAACAAACGTTTGCTACCAACGGAAAGCATCCTATCAACAACTTCACTGATCGACGTAGATGTATGGAATGCCAGCAGTTGGTTTTTGCGTAGTTGTGAAACAGAAACTGAGCTGTAATTGCGAAAACACTTCCTCTTCGTACCAAGTGTTAATTGGTCTTTTATGAAAATTACAGCATTTTTTGGTGGGTTATTTGATTTGAAAGTTTTGTGCCTATCAAACACCTGCGTAAATCTAAAAACACTTCAGTCAAATACATTGCGTTAATTCAGAAACAGATTACGGTGCACAGAAATAGATAGATAATATTATATTGTTTATTCACAAACACAAAAAATCCATCTGCATGGAGGGGAAAAACTGATAATCAATTACGTCGTGAAAGTAACTCTCTAAAACCTTCTGTGGATATAGCACGAATCGTTTCACGAAGGTCCGGTTTTCCGACGGGCACCATTGCGTTTCATTACTTCAATGTACTTTTCCAATGCTTTCATTATTATTATGGCTTCCCATATCTAATACACTATCTACCAACAAGTAATTGAACACCCCTGCAATCGACGATATCTGAAGTTCCGATACACGTCACGGACGCCGCCGCCGCCGTTAAATATCGTGTGGGAAACAACAACGCAACCAGTCGCATGCAAGATGCCACGTAGTTCAGAATTCTCTGATTTCGAGAAAGGTGTAATCGTCGGGTATCACAGAAATGGCCGATTCATACGTGACATATCCAGCGAGTTGAAGTACCCAAAATCGACAGTGGCCTACGTGATTGGCAAGTGAAAGATCAGAGGTGACTTTCGGAATGTGCTCCGACCCGGCAGATCCACAAAACTGGGAGTTACGGGTGCTGGCCAGAGAAATTCGGAAGAACCGCACCAAATCGATGGGCCACATCCGCGAGGAGTTTCAATAGACATCCAGGAGTGTTCTTTCGATGAATACCATCCGTAAGGAAGCCCATCTGCTCGGTTATCATGGACGTGCTGCCGCCCACAAGCCTTTGATCACCAAGTCCAATAGCGCTGCTCGGCCAACGTGGTGCAAAGAACGTCGACAGTGGACCGTTGAACAGTGGAAACAGGTTCTCTGGAGCGACGAATCAAGGTTCACTCTCTACCGTTCGGATGGCAGGGTCTGGGTTTGGCGTCTGCCTGGAGAACGCCTCCTGCCGGAATATATTGTCCCAACTGTGAAGTACGGCGGCGGTTGAATTATGCTATGGGAGTGTTTCTCCTGGTATGGCACGGGACCCTTGGTCGCAATTTCTGGTAGACTCAACGCCGAGACCTACTGCACCATTTTGGATGACCATGCGCTTCCTACGTTGTGGCAGTTTTACGAGGTGGACCCATGTTACTTTCAGGTTGACAATACCACCTATCATGTTGCGAGGTCCACCATGACTTGGTATGGTGGCAATGGGGTTAATCGAATGGCATGCGCAGAGCCCGGACCTTAACCCTATCGAGTACCTCTGGGACGAGTTGGAGCGTCGACTTAAGGGGTGCCCCCACCGTCCGAAATCGGTGAAGGAACTGAACTGTCTTCTCCAAGCCGAGGGGAAGAAAATACCGCTAGCCGTCGTACAACGCCTGGTTGAGAGTATGCTCCGGAGAGTCGCAGCTGTAATCGCCGCTCGTGGAGGCTCCACCAACAATTGAAGGTGCATAAACTTCGTTTTCCTTTGCTATCACAGGTGTCCAATTACTTGTTGGTAGATAGTGTATATATCCTCACCACCGCAAAGACACGATGGCAAGGTCTTCCTTAAACCTCTACCCAGATGCAGAAGAACACTCTCTCTTTATCAGACTTTATATTTAATAGCGTATTTTCTTCGACACCGTAAAGAGTAACCACGTCGCCATTAGTACATAAAATAACATTACCTGTCCCATTTATCATGCGATGCGATGTCACTTCCCCACAACTGTATACAAACACATACACACACAACGTGTGTTCAAAAAGTATAAGGACTATTTTTATAATTCAAAATCAGTGCATTTACATACTAATAGGATGTATCTCTTTCAAAATATTGTCATTTTGAGCTATTCAGAGGTCTCAGCAGTTCTGCCACTCTATAAAGAAAACTTCTTTTGGGACAACGTTCATCTCCTTGTCGCATACTGGATGAGGCAGTCTATACTCTGGGATCTTCGTCCCTTAATTTTCTCAGGAGCCGATATGCCTGAACCGAATGTTGCCCAATTTTTCTGCACTTCCAAAAGATAAAGGCTCACATACCGGTTGGGTTTTAAGAAAGTTAAAGCAAAACAATTCCTTTCCACCACTCATTTTCAGAAGCACCAACCATAATCCCACCACTGGTGATAATCGCTCCATTCTAGTTCTGTATTCTATGCTCTTATGACACAATTCATGATTGGGAAGGACTTGTCTCCCTGGCACAGGCATCATGCCAATTGGTAGAAACAAATGACACAAGCACACAAGCATCATCAATGTCTCTCTCTCTCTCTCTCTCTCTCTCTCTCTCTCTCTCTCTCTCTCTCTCTCTCTCTCTCTCTCTCTTATGTATTGTTTCATTCATTCCTGCAGAGTTCAGCCATCTTTTTAACGAATGTATTCGCTCGAACAGATTTCAGTCGATTTTGTTAATCCCTGGTAAATTCGTTCCAACCAGTTAAAGAGTTATGAGATTTTAAATCTGGGCAACTACAAGAAGTCGTACGGGGCTAAATCGGATGCATATGGCGCATGTAGTACCGCAGAAATATGGGTTTTGGTCAGAAACTCACGACCGAAATGCTAAATGTCCAGGTACATTTTCATGATTCAACAGCCTGGTCTGAGACTCCCATTTTGTTGCAGTTCACACCGAAATTTCACCATTAGTCTTTAAAAGACCTCTTTGTATTGAATCTGGTTCACAATGTGCCCAACTGGAGCAAATTCAAAATGTGCGACACCTTTAATACAGTATTAGAGCCAACATCCCCTTTACATTTGATTTTACTCGCCGGGCCTTTTACGGGCGAGAAGAGGTTTTGTTTTCCATTGAGATGATTGGGACTTTTCTTCAGGCCCATAGCTAAACACTCAGAATTCGTCACCTGCGATAATATTTTCTATAAAGTGTCGGTTCATTGCTACATGATTTTTAGGCGTCGTGCAAACTGCTAAACGGTGCTTCTTCACATCATGCATGAAAAGTTTAAGCACAAACGTTTGCGTCACTCTTCTCATTCTCAAATCCTGTGTCAAAATCACGCGACATGCCACACAGTTGAGATGTCAACCCTCTCAAAAGTCAATCGGCTGTCACATCTAATCGCTTTATTTATAATAAGCGATGGAATAGTATGTTCTTGAAGTTAATGGGCGTCCAAGCGAGGGCTATCTTCGATCAATGTATTTTTTTAACATTGCAAAATTTTTGAACGGCTTAGAGCTTCTTCTCCAAATACTGTTTGAAATATTTGAAATATTTTCCAGGCAAGTTTCCGAAGTTTCGTCTAAAATTTTATGCATACTCACTGTTCGCTCACATCGGCCAAACCACTGAAACTAAGGAACGCAGAACAAAATAACAGGCAAGAATGAACGCAGGTGCAGTCCTGAAACTGCGCATGTTCTTGAACAATTCCGCCACCTTCTTATCTGTAAAGGGAACGCCAGGGTCGCATACTCAGCATAATAACTAGAGGTGCAATTCCAGCACTTACGAAGTAATTGCTTTTAATTGGAATGTAGAATAATTATTTTGAAGGTTTTGTGACGTACTACATAGGTGAAACCATGTGTGAAGACGACAAATCTGTAGCGAGAAATTCTGTCCGAGTAGCTCAGTTGGGAGATCGACTTACTCCGGAGTGAGGGGGACACGGATTCGATGCCAATCGCGGGCAAACTTGTGTTTTCAGAGTTTAACTTCACTTCAACTTGTCACTTGGTGACTTAAATGTAACTTTCCCGGATTGTTCCACTGCAGCTTATCACTTGGTGACTTAAATATAACTTTTCCGGATTTTTCCAATGCGTTCGTAATAGCTCAAACCTTAATTAAGCATGAATAACACTTTCAAGATTAAGCATGAATAACACTTTCAGAGTAAGTTATTAGATAGTACCTAGGAAAACTAATTCCACGTTTATTACATAATTAAGCACGTCAGGCAGTTGACAGTAATCACTTCGTTCTCAACAAGGCGAACAGACTTCACACATCATATAACACCATATTCTGAAAACATAGCGTTTGTAGGTTACTCTCAATATACAGCTTGCGTAACATCACTTAGTATAACATAGCTCTGACAATATCTATCTCAACATATAATTTCGCTTTCAACTCTGAATACAATCTTCTCAACAAATATAGCTCTGCTCATTCAAAAATCGCTCTACCATCTGCACGAACTCTTCACTTTGAATGCCTTTTTATTTATGTTTGATTGCAATTTGACCCCAATCAGGTTGCCAAATTTAACAAACTTTGTGCCGTTAAGTCAAAAAATATTTATCGAGGAAAAACTAAACCAAATTTGCATGAGAATACAGAAGCTTAAAAGGAAGGTTAAATTAGAAGTATACATCACACATTTTCTAACATATCACGCACATGCGCAGAAGGTATGGTACCGATGATGGTAACCAAACTATCGCTTCTGAAATTTTGTCTCTAACTTATATGCGGTGGTATATAGGCCTTCAGTGTATATGACAACGATATTAGTGGAGTCGCTGTAATGTTTCTGCACATTTTTGGTGGTCTTTTCTCTTTAAGTGTGGATTATAGACGACACTGCACAGTGGAACGCTGCCGAGGTCAGGTTAACGTTGCAAGATGTGTGAACAGAAATGTCATACATAGGTTCTGGGGTCAGTGATAGTGGAAATGTAGCATCGAGTTAGAGAAGAACCAGGCTCGTGGTTCTTCTCTAGCTTTTATCTGTACTCCATAACTCGCATGTCGTAATGAACGCTTTATCTACACTCCTACTCATTTCGTCAGAGATGATAGCAGAAGTCTCCTCTGCGGGTGGATTTCGAACAGCTTGAAATACTGATCATTCGTTCGAAAGGCGTCCGGGTTCGAATCCCGGCGAGGCATGGAATGGATGTTGTGTTTGTCTTGCGGCACTGGCTCTCTCCTTTCCCTGGAACCAGTGGCCCTAAATTAGGAACGGGCGACTGCTTATAGCCCATTCAGTAGCTCACGGTGGCCGTTAAACCTCCAATAAAAAAAAATTGGTGTAGAATGAAAATCAAAGGTTTCAAGCTTTCGCACATCAACTAGGTGGCTTTCTCAAGGAAGGTAGAATGCCTACCTTCATTGAAAAAACCCCTCTGGGAAGTTAGACGGTCTACTTTCCTTGAAAAAGCTCTCTGGGATGGTAGAATGTCTACCTTCCTTTAAAAAGCCATCTGGGAAGTTAGAATGTCTACCTTCCTTTAAAAAGCCATCTGGGAAGGTAGACTATTTACCTTCCTTGAAAAAGTCATCTGGGAAGGAAGACTGTCTACCTTCCTTGCAAAAAGCTATCTGGGAAGGCAGACTGTCTACCTTCCTTGAAAAAGTCATCTGGGAGCGTTGACAGTCTACCTTTCTTGAAAAAGCCATCTGTGAAGGTAGACTGTCTACTTTTCTTGAAAAAACCATCTAAGAAGAAAAAAGCCATGTGGGAAGGTAAACTGTCCATCTTCCTTGAAAAAGCTATCCGGAAAGGACTGTCTACCTTCCTTGAAAAAGCCATATGGAAAGGACTGTCTACCTTCCTCGGAAAAGTCGTCTAGGAAAGTCGATTGTCTACATTCCTTGAAAAAGCCAACAGGGAAGATAGACCTTCCATGAAAAAGCCAACAGGGAAGATAGACCTTCCATGAAAAAGTCGTCTGGGAAGGTAGACTGTCTACCTTCCTTGAAAAAGACATCTGGTTGATGTGCGAAAGCTTGGACACTTTTCTTTCTATTCCACATCAAGAAATTCGGATCACTAGTGTAGCTATACTATTTTGAGTATAGTTGGTGTACAGTTCCCGTTCATTTATTAGATTGAAATACATTGCTCAGGTTCTGGCTTGTGCGGATGGGATAATTGTTTGCGGGCAACGGTTCACACTTCTGAAATATTTTAGCAGAAAAGAAAGTACGGCAGTTGGCATTACAGCAAAGAGCAGACTGCGAATATCTTCATTCATTCCTCATTCATTCTTATGTTCTTGCACATTCCATATCAGTGAGAGGTTTTAGTGGGAATCTGCCTAAAAGACGTTACCCGGGTACTGCACCAGGTTGAAAAGGTGGAGTGACAGTGAATGGAAACAAAATATCCTTATATTCGCCCCCCTTCCTTCTCAAGGCAATGTCGAGAGATGTCGCATCCATTAGTGCCTTCAACTCTTGGAGTAGAAAAATCCATTATCTTAGTCTCCTTTAGTTGATGGACGGTACCTGGTAGATGTAGGATTATTACCTCAAGACATGCTCAGACATACGCACCTAACAGAGCCATGAATGCCTATTAGGTGACGTTATATGTAACGTCCGTTGCAGGTCAGCAGACTTCTTATCAAGCAACAAAAGTCAGGGAATGAGAGATGTTCAGAGTTAATGTTCCGTTAATAACGCGACAGTGGTGATAACGTGAATCATGCTGCCCACAACATCGCAGCTGATAGCTTGCTGAGTGGCGTATTATTTTGTTCACGGATGAGCTTAGACATCGCATGGAAACATACACTCTTCGCAAAAAAAAAAAAGCGCCCAGAAAGAATCATGCAATCGAGATAAAAATTGGTATGTACAATGTACAGGAAAGGAAACGATTGCAATTCCAGAGCAGTTAGGCCATTTATTCGGCAAAAACAGCTACACGAGTGGAATAAGTTAATACGTTGCTGCTGGCTCGGATATAAGCTTTTACCCGACGTGGCACAGACGCATTCAGTTCACGGATACTGCCTTGAGGTACAGCATGCCAGGTGGTGTCCAAATTGCGAGCCAGTTCGCCGAAGTTCCGGGTTGGGCGTAGGTGGCGTGCAATCATGTCCCAAACATGTTTGATCTGTGAGAGGTCTGTCGGTCGATCGGGCTGGCCATGGAAGGGTGTCGACATTACAGAGACAGGCCTGGTAGAGCCGTTCCGTGTGTGGCCGGGCATTATCCTTTTGAAATATTGTTCGGTGATGCTGCGACAGGAATGGCAACACAACAGGGCGTAGAATGTTGTCGACGTATTGCTGAGCCGTGGGGGTGGTACCGAATACTACCAAGGGTGTCCGGCTATCCTGGAAAACAGCTCGGTATGCAAGCCGTTCGTTCCAAGGTAAAGGCAGGATCCGTGCGCTGGTCGGCTTTTCTCCAGATATCTATGCGCTGGTCATCGGGACCAAGTGCTAACCGTGACTCATCATTGAAGACAACACAAGGGCACTGGACACCATCCCACGTTGATTGGGCCCGACATCACTGCAACTGGTCGTAAAATGTCCACGTATTGTTGCCATTTACGACCGGTTAGAGTGATTTCGGGACCCATCCCACGTTGCCGGGGATGCTCGCTGGTCAATGGTAGGCAGGGGAGTGGCCTACTCCAATTTCGTCCCCATGCCGCAAGTTGTCTGGGACCGGTTCGGATGGCCACTTCCGTACCTGTAGACGACACAACATGGCCACTTCCGTACCTGTAGACGACACAACATGGCCACTTCCGTACCTGTAGACGACACAGCACGGCCACTTCCGTACCTGTAGACGACACAGCACGGCCACTTCCGTACGTGTAGACGACACAACGTGGCCACTTCCGCACCTGTAGACGACACAACATGGCCACTTCCGTACCTGTAGACGATGCAACATGGCCACGAATGGTTGAGAGCTATGAATTCCGTTCTGTTCGTGCGGCTGTCACAATCTCTCGATCCTCGCGTTCTGTCGTTGCCCTCGGCCGTATGTTTTATGGAAATTTAATCACACAGACGGATGGGGAACAATGTATGCTTTGAAAATTGATAACTAGGCAGATTACTCTGCCTGCATTTTTGGGTTCAATCCTACACTATAGAAATTATTCAGAAGGGCACTGGCCAAAATTCGTTATAATAAAGTTTGAATCAATAGAAAAAAAAATTCTCACATCCGAAAAATTACTTTTCAATGCTTCTATATATAACGAATTTTAAAAATTTCAGTTCGAAAATCAAACTAAGATTTGCTTAACAAATCTGGTAATTATGAAGTCTGTTAAAAAAACAGCTGCTAAAGTCATGGGACTTCCCGTACTCTTTTAAATTCTACCTTTTTTTTTATTTTAGTCGAAAAGTTGAATTCTAAAAATTTGAGGGAGGAAAGATTGCGAGTTTGAGCAATTTTCCTGAGGAGTTCGAAATCGCATTCGACATTTCCATGTTCTGATTTCCAAACACATCTGTGGTTTAAAACAAAATGAAACACCTTGTGTAAGTTTACTGCGGAAAATATTTTAGATAAATAAATAAGAAAAAAAGCTTGGTTGAAATTCGTGTTGTAAGTAGCCGTTACTCTTTGTCGAGACAGGTTTAAACTGAACACTGCCCTGTGACATCCTTTTCCTTTCTTTATAAACATCAGCCCAAGCAGAGACGATCCCCCAGAACAGGCACGTCGCACTTCGTCAGACATGACAGCAAAAAGGCGGATTTTAAAACAGACACGAACTTTCTCCGGGTTTCAGAACAAGAAAATTCACAAGACATTTAGCGTCCCAGACAGATGTGCATAGCATTTTGCTCACGTAGGACAACCACGTAGAATGTTTTTACATGTTTAGTATATGTTGATACCCTTTATAGTAGTGCACTTGTGGTGAGATGATTTGTACCGCTGTCATTCTGAAAAATGATTTCCTTAGATCTCGCATTGCAGCAAAAGAAATCAGTCACTTGCTGTAAGTCACGTGATAAATGTATTGCTACATATTTCGTATGGATGTGTATTATGTTGTCAAAAACTGTTAGGATTGCAGCGGGCGGCAATATGGTACAAGAGGCATGGAAACAGAAAACGATTACGTAAATGTTGTTCCAGGAAGCTACTTGTACAGGGTAAAACATCAGTAAACACCCTTTCAGTTTCAGTTAAAGCGAGTGCACCCAAGGCATCAGCACCTCCACTAGAAACCGGTTGCCTGGTGGGTGACGTTCCTTTATGCTGTTCAGTGGAAGAACAGGCAAAAGATAAATCGTATGATCCGCTACACTTATTGTTTACAGAACGAAAATTACACTCAGGTATTATTTTATCGCTTGCATTTGTGTTTGTCTTATATATATGCAAATCATATTGGAAACAATGGCGTCGCGAGCCCATTTATGTTGGATGTGCGCTGTTACGAATAGAAAGACATGCAAACATTTTATTATGTAACCCGAGCTGAAAAATTCGCGCATTGGTTTTGAACATACGAAAGTATTTTTTTATTTAGCGGTCGCTGAATAAAAAAATGAATGAATTTTTGTTATACCATCCTATATGGATAACAAAACTTCAAATTCTGTTTTTAAATCTGTGCTCGTAAACACATCGATTCGCACTGCGACGAAAAGACAGAAAAAAAATCGATTCGTACTGCGACGAAATGACAGGAAAAAAATTCGATTCGCACTGCGACGAAAAAGACAGAAAAACTGCAACTTGTGGCAGAACGTTGAATTATATTTATGACTGCACGCAGGGACGGCCCGTGATATTGTTCATGCGTATAGGCAAGGTGGAGGTCTGGCCTCCTTTAGATGAAATTAAGATGTTTTGTTACACATATCCCCCCCCCACACACACACACACACTTTTCTTGAGGTAAGCAATTCACGTAGTAATAGCATTATTTATGGAATTATCTTCCAAAAATTCAATGAAAACCTGCACAAATTGCTAGTTTGCATTTCGAGGAAGAGTCGGGAAAAAATACTTCCTATGGGAACACTTCCACAAACTTTCAGAACAGGCAACAGAAAAATGAAATATTGAAAAGCAACTGTGGAATGTACACTGAAGAGCAATTGAATTAGAGACAGCTGGCGTTATGCAAATGTGCGCTGTGGGCTGCCCTGTAAACGGGAACGACACGATGTATGCAGCGATCCGACAATATAAGGAGTGATGCGACGGGAATCAGTAAGAGTCGGACGCAGTATGGGTAAGACGAAGGATCTAAGAGCATTTGATCGTGAGCAAATTGTCGAGGCTCGACGAATGGGTCACTCCATCCCGGAAGTCGTGCAGGCACTGGGATTTTCACGAGCCACTGTGCCACGGGTGCACCGTGAGTACATCAAATCCGGTAAAACCATCCCTGCAAAGGCCAACTGCCGTGGACAACATCGTGTGGATGAGCGGCTTCATCGTCAGCTAGCTCGCATTGTAACAGCGGATAGACGGGCCACAGTGCAAGGAATCACTCTGCAATTTAACGCTGGTGCACAAAAACGTGTAAGCAGCCACACCATCCTCGCTATGGGGAACATAAGCCATCGTCCCACGAGGGTACCGCTGCTGACCGCACATCACAGAGTGCAAAGGTTAGCATGGGCGCGGGAACATCGCCACTAGACCCTAGACATGTGGAAAAATGTTGCCTGGACTGATGAGTCGAGATTCACGTTGGTACATGCGGATGGCAGGATACGACTACGGCGCAAACCACATGAAGCGATGGATCCTTCTTGCCAGCACAGTACTCTTCAAGCTGGTGGGGATGGCATTCTCGTCTAGGGACTGTTTACGTGGACTGAAATGGGACCCCTGGTACGCGTGACATCGTCCCTCACAGGTCAACGTTACCGGGATATCCTGGACGACCATTTGCTCCCGTTTGTGCGTCTTCAACATCCCACTGGGGACCTCATCCTGCAACAAGACAATGCACCGAGCCATCACTCCCAAACTGTATCCGAATGGTTGGATGAACACTCCACCGACGTGACCTCGCTTCCTTGGCCAGCTAGGTCACCTGACCTCAATCCCATCAAGTACATCTGGGATGCCATCGAGAGAGATGTTCGGGGCTCTAACCCCCCCCTCCATCAAATCTTCGTGAACTGTGGGAGCTTTTTCAGGGGTCGTGGATCCGTATGGCTTCCCAACGCTTCCGGTGTCTTGTCGTGTCCATGCAGAGACGAATCGCCGCCGTCATCGTGGCGGAAGGTGGTGCTACACGTTACTAGACAGGTATCTCTAATTCAATTGCTCTTCAGTGTATATCAGAAATGACGACGGAGTATGTTTCCTTCATACAGCTGGAGGGGGAAGGGATTCAAACTAACTTACATGGAAAATTGCCAAATACTGATTTTACACTTTAAAGTTCTCAGGAAATTTCTTTTTTCCTTTCGATTAAAACATTAAGTTGGTGTCCTTTGATTAATGCGAAGCTCGAGACCAACTCATTTAGATAGCACTTTATGTACGAAAAGAAAAACAGGGATTGAGTAGTTACCTGAATTTCACATTGTACGCATTTATATTTAGTTTCTCTTTTTATTATATTAGCAATCTGGATTTCATTAACAATTACGTTAAAACGAATAATTCAAAATCCTTCTAAAATGAAATAAAAACAAACAAACAAACAAACGTATATTTCCTTCTCTACTGAAATCCCAATTTTCTTTTTTCCCCCTAAATGATTAGGGTACTTTTCCTGTATTCAGTCTCTTCACCTCATACGGGTAAAATGAGAATTGCTAAATCATAAGTTGTACCAACTAAACATGCCGATTTCCTAATCGGTCCTAGGAAGACTGACACCTAAAAATTAGTGCCCAATCGACTCGTATAAGAATCTTAAAAGAGCTATTATACCTGGTTCACCGCAATGACAATGAGGTTAAGGGTTAATTAAAATAAATATCTACAACAACTAGTAATAAATGATAAATACTTCACTCCCCTAACAAAAACCTAGAGAATTTTCCCGACATTTAAATTTTCAGTAGAGCTGCACGAAGACTTCCTAATATTCATTTCTAATATGTTAGTTCAGCCCTTTTTTTAAATCTCGTATTTTTGCGCATTAGCTTCTCATTACTCTAGGCAGACAGATGTTGTAAAGATCTCACTCATATGCCAGGAATCTCACTCATATACTCATATGCCAGGAACAAGGTAAACATCTCTATAGTGTTCAGATCTACGAGTTCCAAGTATCAGAATATTTTTTCAATTTACGGGTATGTTTCAACTAGCCAACCAAATGATTAAAACATTCTGACTCACGCTGGCTAACAGTTCTTTTTTCATTCTTTAATTTTTTTCATCACATTTTGTTTTAAAAAAAAAATTCTCATTTACTTTTAGAAAGTATTGTAATCGTGAAAAAATTCGACTTCAAGATTTCAACGGAAATGCACGTTTTGGGACAGTACCTGCCGCTGCCCTGGTGGCACAGTGGTCTAAGCGATGGCTTTTGATCATTCGTCCGAAAGGGGTCCGAGTTCGAATCCTGCTGAGACGTGGATGCTGTGTTTGTCTTGCTGACTGGCTCTCTCCCTTCCCTGGAACCAGTGGCCTTAATTATGGACGGGCAACTGCTTATAGCCCATTGAGTTGCTCACGGTAGTTGCTATACCCCCAATAAAAAAAAAAAAAAAATACCCACCATAGACCTTGGAGGAGAATAGACTGGCAAGCGCAATGCCAATCCTTTGGAGGCAAAGAGAAGCAATTGAGATAGCAGCGCCATCTGTAACCGTGAGGAGTTGGTGGGAAATACATAGCTATTGGAAAGGTACATACGTTGTTTGATTCAACGCATAATATATTGTATAAATAGCGCAGAAGGAATATTCGGGTGCGAATACGAACCAACAAATTTCTAGATCAAAATGTAATGAGCAAGTTCTCAATTTCGATGAAAATCAGCTATGCAATAGAAAATACACCGCTACATACAACGAACACCTGATACGTGAAGTTGAAACAATGCGAGCCGCCCCGGTGGCGCAGTGGTCTAAGGCGTTGGCCTCTGATCATTCGTCCGTAAGGGGTCCGGGTTCGAATCCCGGTCAGGCATGGATGTTGTGTTTGTCTTACGGCACTGGTTCTCTCCCTTCCCTGGAACCAGTGACCCTAAATTAGGGACGGGCGACTGCTTATAGCCCACTGAGTTGCTCACGGTGGTCGTTAAACCTCCAATCAAAAAAAAAAAAAAAAAAAGCAATGCGAATATAAATATACCGCATTATCGTTCCTTCATAATACCCTTAATCATCCGATTTCGTTTCTCAAATTGTTTTACTGAAAAATATGTTTATCTCATGAGCTCATGAAAAATGAATATCGCATAAAATAAAAAAGGGGATCTACAGATATCATGTTTACAAAACTATAACTGCTTTTCCTCAGACATACAGAGCTCTTTATATCTATTATTAATTGCAGTACTGTATTCACATTCAATAAACTAATTTTAAAAGATACTCCTACATATAATTTAAAAGAATAACACAGCACTTTATCTATAATAAAACAGCATCAACACACAGCATCTATATAATTTTCTAACCAAGCACTTCTATGCCTCAGTAAACACTGTATGTACTTATGAAGCAAATGAACAATTAATACATCACTTCCTCTAACTGATACATGCATACAAAAACCGTTTTCTTACCTTAATTTTTTCGTTGGCTACAAACCTGTGTGAACTGTTTTTTTTTTTTTTTTTCTAAGAAAATATTACTATATAAACGTTATTTTTTTCAAATTTTCTTGTAAAAGATCAAAAAGGAGAACATAGCACAGGATTGGCACTGAAATAGTGGTAAACAAGCTTTGTTTTTCTTCCAGCAATTATGATTTAGTCAAATGCTAGCTTTTTTTTCTATTGGAGGTTTTAACGACCACAGTGAGCAACTCATTGGGCATAAGCAGTCGCCCGTCTCTAATTTAGGATCACTGGTTCCAGGGAAGTGAGAGAGCCAGTGCCGTAAGACAAGCACAACATCCATGCCTCATCGGGATTCGAACACGGATGCTAGCTTTAATATGAACTGAATGTCAACAAACTGTTCTGTATTCAGGTATATTGTCTCAGGTCCAGGAAGAGACGCAAAGATAGAGACTTCAAAAACAGAAAGGCTAAATATACTGGCTTAGAAAAACGGCAGAGAACGGGACCTGCTATAAAATATTGCAATTAGGAATTCGCTTTTATGTAATAATATGGATGAAACAAACGCGATTAATTCACAAAGAAAAAAGGGCAAATAATATGTATTTTATAAAACAGTATATGCCGCCCCGGTGGCGCAGTGGTCTAAGGCGCTGGCCTCTGATCATTCATCCGTCTGGGGTCCGGGTTCGAATCCCGGTGAGGCATGGATGTTGTGTTTGTCTTACGGCACTGGCTCTCTCCCTTCCCTGGAACCAGTGACCCTAAATTAGGGACGGGCGACTGCTTATAGCCCATTGAGTTGCTCACGGTGGTCGTTAAACCTCCAATCAAAAAAAAAAAAAAAAAAAACCAGTATATTTAAGATTATTATCATATAAATATAATATATATATATTTATATAAAAAAGTAAAGCTAAATAAGGGCAGTCTACCTACCGGCCAGCCGCCCTCCATAGGACCGCCGACGTGGGCTTCCGCCCACGTCGCCCACGCCTAGGGCCGGCCCTGACTCCACGCGATTCCAAGTGCTTTTTTAGGCGCGCACCCTCATGAAGTTTCGCCTCTTGGCAAAATCACAAGGAAATAAAAACGTGACTGCAGCGCAATCTGGAGAGCTTTGTGTCACAGCTGCTTTACTCACTTTGGATGTCCGCTGGCTAACAGCAACTGCCGATGGGAATATTACTTACTACGTTTTGTTTACTCAACGAAGCAACAAACCTTCTCCACTTTACGAAAACATTATGTAAGGGAATTAAGTTTAGCCACCACGCGAAGCCTTAGGACAAACTTTTGCTAGTTTTGTTATCCAAACACGTAATATAACAGCAACTTGTATCACAACGTTGAACTACGTTGCACCATGGGATTGCAAGCGGTGCTCTATTTGGCTAGCACACCCTGAAAGATCATCTGTAACGTTTCAAAACAACAGAGAAATAAAAACGTGGCCTGCAGCACCATCTAGAGAGTGTTCGTACCACAGTTGCTTGAACACTGTCGGATGTTCTGTCGGAAAAGCGCATTGCTGAGGATCTTAGCGCAAATGTGATATTATGCTTACTGAACGAACTTTCTTCTCTTAATGAAAACATTGTGTGGGGGAATTAATTTTAGCCACCACTCGAAACCTTTTTTTTTTTTTTTTTTTTTTTTTTTGATTGGAGGTTTAACGACCGCCATGAGCAACTCAATGGGCTATAAGCAGTCGCCCGTCCCTAATTTAGGATCACTGGTTCCAGGGAAGGGAGAGAGCCAGTGCCGTAAGACAATCACAACATCCATGCCTGACCGGGATTCGAACCCGAACCCCTTACGGACGAATGGTCAGAGGCCAACGCCCTAGACCACTGCGCCAACGGGGCGGCCTCGAAACCTTAGAAAAATTAAATAAATTGTAATAACGATATTATAGGTTAAAAAAATTTATATATTTATATACACTGCCGGACAATTGCTAAGGACGGATGACAATAGCAACGATAGCAACCATAAAATGGAAGGCAGGAAAATGTGGAAATTAACATAAGTGCGGGATACAGTAAGGCGTGTTGTGCGTATGCAAATTTTGGATTGCCGAACTTACTCGTGACGTCATAGCGCTGATAAGAGATACAAAGGATTTTACGCGTATTGACCGTTGTTGTTGAAACGCAAAGTTGAAAGGGAAATAATCAATTGACGAACTTGCAATTTTCAGTATGTCTTTCCGACATCACCTAGATGATTTTACGCGTGGCCGTATTATTGGTAAGATTGATGAAGGGCGAAAAATAACAGATGTTGCCAGGGAGTTCGACGTCAGGCACAGTGTTGTTTCAAGGCTTTGGAAATCATTTCAAACAAATGGATAATGTAGCAAACGTCACGGGGGAGGTCGTGTTCGCAGTACGACACCTGCAGAAGATCGGTACATAGTGCTATCAATAAAAAGACACCGGCGCAGCCCACTTAGGAGGTAGCAAATCAGTTTATGGCTGCTACTGGCAAGCGGATCTCCCGAAAAACTGTCGCCAGACGTTTACATGATGGCGGACTATACGCTCGCCGCGCCGTCCTGTTGTGTGCATCCCATTGTCCAGACGTCACCGTACCGCCCGTTTGCAATGGTGCCATCAACATCACAATTGGACTGATAACGACTGGTCTGCTGTCCTCTTCTCAGGTGAGAGTAGATACAGTCTATCGTCTGATTGTCGACGACAACTGATCTGGCGTCATAGTGGTACTGCATATTGTCCAGCAAACATACAGGAAAGGGACCGATATCCGACATCTAGTGTCATGGTATAGGCTGGCATCAGGATCAATGGCCGTACGTCCCTCTATGTGCTTCCGACTGGAACTATGACTGGCGAACGATACATTAATGATGTTCTGCTACCTCATGTTCGCATGTTCCGTGGTGCTGTTGGTAATATATTCATTTTCATGGACGACAACGCAACATGTCATCCAACAGTTGCTGTCCAGGATTGCCTTGACAGCGAGGATATTCAACGCCTCGTATGGCCAGCACGTTCTCCAGATCTGAATCCCATTAAAAATGTGTTGGATGCTTTGGGGAGGAGTCTTGCTGGTCGCCAATGCACTCCAATAAACAAGGACACCCTCATCCGTGCACTGACAGAGGAATGGGATAAAATACCTCAACAGCTGCTTGATAATGTTGTTCAAAGCATGACACGACGTGTGGAATCTTGCATCGCCCTCCATGGTGGCCATATCCCGTATTGGCATCTTACGTCGGAACGCCTGCGGACGGTAATTGCATTTTTTTCACGTTTACGTATTCTGCACAAAATGGCCTGTTTGTCCCTTGAACACGTTCCAAAGCCTTCTGGATTTCAGAGCACAATAAATTGTCTTTCTTGTAATGTCCTGGCATTCTGACATTATTTGATTTCACTTGGCATCCAACCTAACTTACTTTTTTATGCGCTTTATAGCCGTTTATGATCCGTCCTTAGCAATTGTCCAGCAGTCTATATATATATATATATATATATATCGGTTACCTCAGAGGTAACCGATACTTACATTTACCTTGGACAACAGATATCAAGCAAAGGTCACGTTGATTAGAAAATTAATCGGCGTATAAAACTTGGGTGGAGAGCTTTTGGAAGATACGGTACAGTTTGCAAGAGCAATACACCACTATGTCTTGAAAGAAAAGTGTTTATTCAATGCATCCTTCCAGTTCTTACATATGGAGCTTAACTAAAAAAGACATAAGTCTGCAGACAACTCAAAGAAGCATTAAGAAATGCAATGCATATTTGGTGCAACCAGGAAAGATAAGAAGAGGAACTCGTGGAGAAGGAAAATGACAAGTGTGGAAGACATCATGATCAGAGTAAAATCTCTGAAATGGCAATGGGTTGGACATGTTGCGAGAACGAATTACCGATAGACAACCGAAATGAACAGATTACCGATGGATAACACATTGGAGAAGATGGATGGATGAAATTCGAAAGCATGCCGGAGTAACGTAGATCAGACAGGCTCAAGATAGACAATTGTGGACGGAACTTGGGAAAGTCTTCATCCAGCAGTGGACTGATGATGGTTGAGAATGATGATATGTATGTATGTGTGTGAATTATAAGCAAACAGAAAACAATCCACTCTACAAGAGCTGAATCTGTAGAGTGGATTGTTTTTGTACAGTGGATACAAGAACTGAATCTGTAGAGTGGATTGTTTTTGTAAATTGGATGCAAGAGATGAGAAAACAATCCATTCTACAAGAGCTCAATCTAAAGATTGGTAGCTACTGGACGTTTTCCCTGCAATGCTGGGATTAATTTGACATTCTTCTTTCCTTTTTCCTTTGCTTTAGGATTTAACCACCATGAACAAATCCTAAGACTATAAGTAATCGCCAGTCCCTAATAATAGGGTTTCTGGTTCCAGGGAGGAGAGAGAGACAACACCGCTAGTCAAACACACCACCCATGACTCATCCGGCATTGGAACTCTGCCGCATCACGGAAGAATGTTCAGAAGGCAGAGCCTCAGACAACTCGGCTACCGGAACGGAGGGCATTCTTTGCAGTTGGTACAACTCAGTACTGCAAGAGGTTTTCATTGTCCCACTTGTGAAGTGTGGGATTTAAATGTGATAGTATGGAAGTGTTTTTGCAGCGTGTGATTGATCCATTGGTTTTTAACGATAGCATTATAAATGTTCTAGATAACGATCAGGATCTCATGACAATGTTCCCTGTCCCACGTCGAACTCTAACAAGGATCGAGTAGAAGATAACAACGAACCTGTGACGGACTGGTCTTCTCACAGGCCTAATAAATGAGTGTTTGAATGAGTGTAAGTTAGATTCCCATGTAAGTCGTTAGACATATGAAAAAAGTTTGCATGTAGCCTAGCGTTTCTCAAGAAATACAGAGCATACTTAATGCTCTAAGACTTGTTTATTCTAGATCATACTTCAAGTTCAACGATATAATTTACCGACAGTGTGAGGGAGCCCCTATGGGGCCTCTCCTCTCGGCCGTGTTGGCAGATATCTTAATGGAAGATGTTGAGGAAGACGTCTGGCCAACTTTTCATGTAACGCCTGTTTTGTACATTCACCATATTGACGACATTTTATTATTTTGGCAATCTACCCAGGAAAAATTTAAGTGAATTTATCGAGTTGTTAGAATCAAAATATAGTTCTATTACCGAGCAAAAACAGTCTTGCTGGGCCAGCACTCACTGCCAGCAATGGACCAGCATTATGTTGCCGCTGCCGAACCGTCAATAAAATGTCCGGGCGGCCAACAAGGGCCAGCAGTTCTGGCCTACAGTTGGCACCTACATCAGTTGTCATATGCCACAACAGGGCTATCAGCTATCCATCACAGGCAGTAGCTGCCACAAGTGGCCCTTCAGCGGCCCTGCAAGCACGTGCCATAAATGATGGCTAGCCTAATGTCGTCCGCTAGTTTCCCGGAAGCGACAGCCGGCAATCACGTGACGTAACTGATGGCTTGCCGAATCTTGTCCACCAATTTCCCAGTAGTAGCCATAAAAAAATAAAAATAAAGATAACCGCAGTTTTCCAAAGCTGCAACTTTTTTTTTCCCCCTAACGAAACTTCTGAATTATAGTACTGCGCTGCGGAAATTTTCTCAACAGACCGGAAAAACACCCGTCTGGATCTGGGTTGAAACGAACCAGGGCTGTCAGAGTCGGAGGCGAGGTCTCTACCGACGGACTGATTTACCATCACGAATGTGTGCTTGAAGCTGAGTCTCTTTCCTGCGGAATGTGTAATTGAATGGTTCTCTTTAATTTGACAATATTGCAAAGTATTTTTCATAAATATCAGTTTCATATAATTCATAAATTTATTTTTTCACCGTAACGAGAGTCTTTTTTTTTTTTTTTTTATACCTTAAGGGAACTTTACTCATTTTCAAGGAGTGTTCCAACTTAAAGGCGCTTTCCAAAGTTTTGTGCTGTCCTTGTCGTCTTGAAAGGCGATTGTTGAATTAATATATTTACCCATGCATGTCACATTCTGTTACATATGGCTTTTTTTTCTTCACATCCACTAAAATAACACGATGGCGATAGCGTCGTCTTCCACTAAATCGTACCACAAGAGACACAGCACGTGTTGCTTCTGCGCATGCGCAGTCCCGTTGCTTACACCTGGTGTTGTGGTTGCATCGGTTGCCAGCTACGGGCCGCTAGTGGCACTTGCTTGGAGGCCAGCAATTCACGGCCGTGCTTCAGGGCCATCATGGCTCGCCAACTGATGGCGCTGCCACCAACGGACCGCTACCGGGCCGTGAGCGGCAGATTTCTACCAGCAGTGACCCATCACTGCCAACTGGTGGCCAGCAGTTTCCCAACACTTATGTTTTTGCTGGGTTAAGTTTCACCTCAGAGTTTGAGAAAGATTTATAACTACCTTATCTTGACTTCTTACTCATAAGAGATCCTGATACATGTGAAATATCGCATTCAGTTTACAGGAAACCAAACTCTATAGTTACAACGATGCCATTCAACTCCGCACATCCTGTTGGTCAAAAACTATCTTCGTTACATTTTATAATTCAACGCGCAATTTTTGATAATTTAGCATTGAATACTTTTCTTGGTGCATCTTTTTTGTTATGGAATGAGAAGTCACAGTGGATCAGAGGCGCAGCCAAGGAGTTGCCCTCGGGTCCGGACTCCCCCCCTCTTTGAAGGGAATCGAGTACGAATTTAAAGCGATATATATACATGTACATGAGACTTTCACCAGCGAACCAAATTCATGGACCACCTACCCCCCTAAAGGAAATTTCTGGCTGCACCACATCAGTGAATTTCGCCCATTAACGGTTCCAAGTGCACGTAGAGAGGTGGTGTGGGTGTATGGTAGTGAAAAAGCTGAAACCCGCCTCGACGGCGCAGTGCTCTAAGCCCTGGCTTCTGATCATTCGTCCCAGATGGGTCTGGGTTCGAATCCGGGTGAGGCATGGATGTTGTGATTGTCTTACTGCACTGGCTCTGCCCCTTCCCTGGAACCAGTGTCCTGAATTAGGGACGGGAGACTGCTTTATAGCCCATTGTGTTGCTCACGGCGGTCGTTAAACCCTCAACAGAAAAAAAAAAAAAAGCTGAAACTGGCTTGCCGGTCCCGCTATAAATAGCGACATGGAACGTTTGCCCTTAGTGAGACACTGCCTTGAAATATGTTCGTCTTCCAGCCTCTGTTTGTGATATAGTGGAAATCGTACGAGACAAAACTATAACTAATTTACTCCCTCTCTGTAAAAATACTAGCTCTGTAAATATACAAGCTGTGTATTATTTGCATTGTATAGACGTGCCTCTTTGGCCCTTATTAATGGCGGTACCCTAGGCGAGGGGCGCGCCAAGAGCATTTACCGCCCGGGTGCAAGCCCAGATTTGCCGCCCCCTTATACGAGAATATTTTTCAATTTTTATTCATTTTTACATGAAATAAATATCTTTAGCAACATTATTTTCAATTTCCGGTAAATTGAGATTTTCCATAAAACACTACTGTCTCATTTAAAACTGAAGAAAAAAAAATCTGTAAAACTCTAGTTCAGATGACGATACGAATAATTCAAGAAGTCAGCTTCCCCCTCTCTGTCAATTTACACAAAAGTCTGCATTACCGGTAAAAAAGTTTCGTCACGTACGATGATAAACATGTTACAGCTTCTCGAGGGATACACACACACAGTATATATAACTAAGCAAGATAAGATGAGGAACTCGTGTGTAAGGAAAATGATAAGAGTGGAAGACATTATGATCGGAGTAAAATCCCTGAAATGGTAATGGGCTGGACATATTGCCAAGAGAACGGACCATCGATGGACAACCGAAATTTTAGACTGGATTCCAAGGGACAGGAAAAGACCCAAAAGAAGACCACGTGGGAGATAGGTGGATGAAATTCGAAAGCATGCGGGAGTGAGATGGAGGAGACTGGTCCAAGACAGACTGTTGTGAAAGAAACTTGGGGACTGTTGTGAAAGAAACTTCATCCAGCAGAAAATTGATAATGGTTGAGGAGGATGATTATATATATATATAATATTAAACATGACGGGTGTCTAACTATTGTTACACGGCACTAGCAGTGTTCCTGCCGAGTCTGCCGGTAACGGTGCTTGAGACCTGAAGTACAATTTAGTTGGCCACGGCACCAGGTGAGAATCTCAGGTGCACTGCTGCACTCAAAGATTCACACCAGAACATAAAAAATGAAAAGTTGAAGAATGACCCGAAGCATAAGGCTTGGGTGAATCCACCTTGTGAACAAAATAACAACAACAAATAAAAAATAAAATAATCTAAAAAAAATGATACTTTGGGATCAGAGTTGTGATGAGGTTCACCCGCAATCACCAATTCGTGACTGAGTGTAGTGGTCCGGATCTTACTCCGGTACATTCAATCCCCAACCAGCCAGTACAACACTCACTTTCGCAAATAACACATGATTCTCAAATACACAACACAACATTTAATAACGTTCTGCGAGATTTAAACAGATCCGGCGCTCTCTAGGCGCATAGACAATTGCCCCTCATATGTGGGCAGCATACGGTGTCACACTTTACTGTCGGATAACGCAGCCGACTGAGTCTCCACCGGACTATCTGAACAAGAGATACTACTCGTTTACACACTAAATAGAGCTGCAGGTGATATTCATATACAATTGCTTAGAGAATGAAAAAAAATTATATGCAAACGATCACATTAAAAATACACAAAATACACAAGCACGTTAATTTGCGGTATAAGATTATAAGTGCGAAATACTGCCAAAGTTAATTAACTAAATCTAATAAGCATGCACATGCAGATCCCTTCCCCGCTCGCTTTGGCCCTGAACCAAAGTTAAAAGAAACTGTCCCGCCCAGCGGAATTTGTGGCCACACCTTCTCCTTTATTCATGTAAAAAAAGTAATCAGGAAATGGGCCCTGTAAGAAATTGAAATCTGTATGTGCAGGTATTTCCTCTGAGGTTCAGTCACTCAGCATTACTGCATCTATGTCCATGCAGCTTTGGGTGTCGGAATGGCACAAGTTCGCAGATGTGCGAAGAAAGAAAAAGGAAATATTCATCTACTTACAGTTTCGTGACTTTGCTGTGCAAATCCGTTGTGTATCACATAATATCACACGACAAAAAAAACACACACACAGACACTTGCACCATGTGGCAGCACCGATGATTCAACACTTCACTTTGACGCTTGATGTAAATGAAGCACACAATTAAAAATGGTAATATCACGCCGCACTTTGTTGCAATGATTAGAGTGCACACTGATCTATTCTCGTGACGATTTGAAGGTGGCCGTTAAGCAAAATAGGCCCTCTCACATCTGCAGTTGCGGTTTCCAAGATTGATTTTCTGTGTTCCTGGGAAATGATTTTTGTTGTCGTGAAGAAATAATTGTGAACGTCGACTGCTGGGAGAGTGGGACACATTCAATTCCGCTGCTGCTATAGTTGATTCCGTCCGTCGCTACCTTCCGTCCTTTTTGACCGTTCATTCCCAATTCAGTCAGTTCCTTTCCGTTCGCAAACCATCTATCTATCTACCCTGCCTGAGTACGCAGTTCAAATATGCCACTCGCAGGTTTCGTTTCCATTTTTTATCGAGTTGCGACCGCCAGCCCTGAGATTAATTTTCTCGGCCGAGCGAAATCAGACGTGCTTTTACCTTAAGCGTATATCGGCAACTCAACATTTCACCTGTATATTTGTTAGGTATCGAAGCCACCGCTCTTACGCTCATATTTTTCTTTCGCCATGTTTTATCCCGTCGCACTTACACGTAGTGGCTTCGCTGCTTACGTGATCACACACACGCACACATGGGGCCTCGCTTCTCCCCGTAAGACAAGCGCGTCTCTTCACTTCCTCCACAGTAGGGGATGAATGGGGGTGACGATTCCACACTGCAGTGGTTGGCATCCGAACCCGACTTTGCTTGGCTTCGCTTCTCATTGGAATGACCACTGTCCACTCGCAGACTTCTTAATTCCCCTGTAACTTGGCTTTCATTAGGCCAAACAGTCGCTGATTTCCATTACGCTCCAGCCTAGAAATTTCTGCTTTATCCCGCGGATTTAGGCATTCTGCTGTCTTTATGGCAAACTGGCATCTCCAGCTGCCTCGAGTTGTCTCCATTTCTTACCAAATGCGGGGAGGTTTGCTGCTTCATTTTCCCCAATTCATTTTGCTGCAGATCCAAGGCATCCAGCCTTTCACATCGGAGAGCATACAGACAACTGACTTTCTTCCTTATGTTCATGCCAAGTGCGAACTCTTATTTTTCTGCACGGACCACACAGAGAGCAATTGTTCTCGAAAATGCCCCAAACAATCGACGAATTTACGATTATTCGCTAAACCTTTTGTCCCCATCTTCATTCATTTACTCAAGTGGACCCCTCTTCGAAAGGTACCACTTCGTGTTGCTTAGTTTCCCGTCAGCTGCGCTCTGATATTTATGACCTAACAGAGCTATTCTGAGACCACCCAGCCAGAGAGAGAATTCTTCGCCTCTTTTCTTTCCAAACCCCCAGATAAAACTTTATCTGCTGTTTACACTTTTAAACTCCAATCAAGCCTCGAACATAATTAATACTTAATTAATTTCACACATCAACCACGCCCATTAATTACTAAATTAATGGCGGGGGTGGGTCGTAACATCGGCCCCTCCTCAAGAAATCCAGAAGTCCTCTTCTGGGCCTATCGCTTTGCTCTTATCAATTTCCAGAGCAACCATTGAGTGCTACCTTTTCCCACAGATAGAAACAATTCAAAACGGCAAAAATATTGCTTTTCTTGCCTTCAAGAGCATTGGAGCGACTTCCCAATTATCCCGCAATTTTGTTAATTAATTCAGAGAACATCCGAAAGAAAAAAACAACGTAAATGAGAAATAAATAAAACAACTGAACTGTAAAAAACATGTGAGCCTGCCGAACTGTGATTCCTAGCTGCCTCATACCATACGCAACATGGCGGACAAATTTTAGAGTTTTCTTCAGGTTTTAGGATGGGAGGGGGGTGTCCACTGTAACACTATTCTAACCAAAATATCTAATATCGTGGAATACATCGAAATTGTACCCCAGTGCTCGTTACCCCTATTGCATCGATCCTATAAAATTTTCCCACCCTGTTTTACGGTCAACGCTGGAAGCTCTTTCTTGAAAATTTGCCAACGATAAGGTAATTCAGAAAAGTAAGCATATATTTCTTGAACAATGCTGAAAAAAAAATGTTCACAATCTATAGGGAAATTTTTTCCTTGGCATTTACGACTAGATTTAAAGTATGAGCCGCTTAAAGTACATAAAATGCGTAAGGGTCTTAAGTCGACAAATTATGCTTTTTGAAATCCATTGTGTTTTTCCTACATATTGGCCCCATTTGTCATAGCGCTGGCCACGCATTCGTGAATGCCGAAATCTTCAAGATTTAAAAAAAAAAAAAATTATGAAAAGAATTTTCGTTCCTTTGCCCGCGGTGTCTGTTACTGAACAAAACAATAAAAAGTATTCTCTGATTTCAAGACGTTTTCTGTTGAATTATAAGCGAGTTATTTTACTAAAAAAGTAAACGTTCCACTTAGCATTACATTACGATTCTCACAATATAACGTTTTCATAACTTCTCCCACGTCACTGTTATTAATTTATCAACCGAAAAAATTGATTGTGGTTCTTCCGCCCTCGGAATCTGGCGCCCGGTAGAGCCCCCGTCCCTTAATCCGGCTCTGTTTCCTACTAGCGATATCTTTTCTGTTTAAAATTGTTGCTTGGACATACACAAATGTGCATAGTAGCGTTATGTATTTGCACCTGGTTCACGCAGTTAGTTCACCTCTGAACCAACTTTACTTTTTTGTTGTAAGTTCTTGCGCGTTAATATGCAGTTCTGAAGGATGTTTATTCGAAAAAGTAACGTCAGAGACAATGTCAAAGCGGATTGAATAATCCCGGCTATAATCTTTATCACTTAGACGACACAGTTTAAAGTACAATGCATTATTTAGAAAGGTATAAAAAAGGGATTACACAGATCTCTCTTCGTAAAAAAAAAAAAAAAAAAAGGAAATCTGACGTCAACGGAAATTCGAGATAGCAGAAGTTTGATGTATCTGTGTTCGTGGGGCGATTACAACGCAGTAACAATTGTTTAAAAAAAGTGATGAATCCTTTAACAGTTCGCAGATGTAAACAAACCCGGCCTGCGTACACGTACAACTCTCTCTCCGGAAACACGTGACCACAACAGCAGCAGACTGGCCACACACATGTTAACGGCATCCCCTTCTTCCCCTTTGTTCCTCGAAGAAGACATGACTCGTCGATTTACGCAGAAGCGTTTGTCAACAGGCGAACAGAAATCCGCCGATGTTAAAACGTGTTATTGCATTCGCATTTCTCAGCTGCGTCGTCCTGTATTATTAACATGCGGTCAGCGGTTGTTTTAAACATCTACCTCGGCCAGGACGCGTGAGGTGCAAGTAAGTAAGTACGTGAGTGATGCAACGCCAACCGCAGTTATTTCTCCGTCACCCCCGCACAACTTAAATCAAATGCCGCTGCAGCCTTGGATTGGACGCTTCCTAACAATGACTGAACTGCCGTTTGTTTAACCGAAGTCGTATATCATTCGCGGAGAGTATTCCTTCAAGTGGTCTTCCCTCATTTCGTTTCGCCACTTTTTTATTCATATTTTTTTCGTGGGGCAGGCTTAATTTGATATGCCTGTCGAATGAATGGTAGCATTGTATGCTGACTTCCCCATACTAGCTGATGTGCTTACTTATGTGACTTCCTCCCAGAGAGGGTGAAAGGATTTCGTTCTGCGCGCGTAATGTTTTTTCAGTTGGATGATCAGCTGACCTTCATGCAGGATTTAGTCTGCGAAAGTAACAATGGATCTGTTCTGTTTCCATGGTTCCAGTTTGGAATACCGATCAGGAGGCTTTGCAAACGGTAAGCACCTTACGGAATAATTTATCGAACGGTGTTGACAATTTTTGCTTCTTTTTTTTACCTTTACGAACAGGTTGTATCATTAGACCTATGCTACCACATTATTGAATATTTTTTTTTATTGCAATACACTTAATTTTTATATATATATATATATATATATATATTTTTTGTGAAGTCACACACACACACACACCGCACCGACGGGGAGGACCGATCCCCCCTCTTTTGGGCTGACAGAGTGGAAAATTATTGCGTCGAAGTTTGAAACAAAAAGTCACGATACGCGATTTACATATACTTCTTAATCATGTACCTCATAATTATAACAGGAAAATTATAAGGGAATAGTTCTGTTAAATAAATTTAGAAAAACCTAACCAGAAATAGAATTTCACATATTGCTTCTTCTAATCATTTAATTTTCTTGTACTGTAACATTACATAGTAACTGGATAAGAATAAATGCACAAAAGTTAACCTCCTTAATTGTTATGGCACCTGACTATTTTTCCCGGTAAATTTAGGGGTCACTCCCTTGGAAAAATTATGTGAGCCACGCCACCCCTCGGGAAATTTCTGAGTGCTACTGCACGTACGCAGGTTCATATTCAACCGCCGCATTCCAGATATTGATAATTCAAAATGCACTTAAAAAAAACAACAAAAAAGACAATAATGCGTCTTCATTACATGTAAAAAAATGAAAGCCCATTTTTGTTTCGTCTTAATATTATTGAGATATCAAAACTTTTTTTTGTAACGGGAAAAAGTTTTACTCACTATATTATGGCTAACCCTTTAGAAACCGATTTCTGATTTTACTAATGTCCGCTACATTAAATTATTTTAGTATCACGAATTCTTGATGAAACTGCCGACCCCTTTGAATCGTTAATTCAGTGGACTACTTTCTGAAACAGTTTCTCACTATGTAATTAAATGTAAGTTCCACTAAATATTTGAAAGAATAGTCTGAATTTAAAAACATAACTACACATGTAGTTACTATACTGAGGAGTGAGACAGTGATAGCAATACTGTTCTCATTTCATTTCACTTTGCAGTCCGTTTGGAAATGACACATTTATTATTCACAAAAACAAGTTTGTATCCATAATCCAGCAAAGTTTGCCGTTCACATATCAACTTTAGTTACTTATAAACGAATTTTCGTAGATTCTTTTTTTTTTATTGAAAGTTTGACGACCACCGTGAGCAACTCGATGGGCTATAAGCAGTCACTCGTCACTTAATCTAGGGACGCTGTTTCCAATATTAGGAGAGAACCTGCGCTCCCCCGTAAGACAAACACGACATCCATTCCTCACCGGGATTCGAACCTGGACTCTTCTGGGACGAATGGTCATAAGCCAGCGCTTAGACCACTGCGGTACCTGGGCGGCAGAGAGGTGATTCACATGCTGCTTTTGGTTTCCTTTTGAGAACCGCAGTTTATTGGAATATCTATTGCTGGAAGCAGAATATGCGCTATTGTGTTGTACAACAACAACATGAAAAAAAAAAAAACGATATTGAGAATTCAGGTCAAATGTAACTTAAAGAATAAATTTTTTAAGCAATTCACTTTCGTTTTGTTAAGCATGTAATGAGGAATTTAATGAGTTCCAGATGAACTCTTTGTCTTATTGTCCTTTTCGAAGAAACTCAATATTTTTCCTCGAGTCAATTGACGATTCCGCATTTCTGTTTCATAAAGTCGTTCTTGGACAGTAAAAATATTTTACGAATTCCTCATCAGAAACAGCAAAAGCAGTGTTTGACTTCGTGTGATTAAATTTTTTCGTGCGTTTTCTTTTTTTTTTTTTTTTTTTTCACTTCTTGCTTCATCTGCAGATTTCCACCTCTGAAGAGATCTTTCTATTTCTTCCTTCGATGCCTTTATGATATGCAGCCTCATTTAAGAAATCAACACCATCTTTTTTTTTAGCTACGTTTTTTTCATCTTCTAAATTAATATCCTTTTCGCCATTTTTATGTAGCAAATTCTGAGACTTCCACCTTTGATTCCATTCAAATGAAAAAGAAATGTGGCTACTATTTAATAACTTGCTATTTAATAACATCGTGTGCTGTGTATTTAACTTCCTCACAACTTGCAACCCAGTTTAAAAGCAGCCATTCTTGATAGATTTTTTTTTTTAATTTGACAGCATGTTTTCAGACTTTTGGTTCTGTTCGAAGTTAGAGGTACCACGTCATAAAAAAGATATTTATTCTGAGTTAGCGGTGTTAACAAAGAAAATTGGAACAACTTAAAAAATATTGCACGATCACTTTGGTACGTCCTCGAAATAAAAACTGATTCTCGAATTCCCAGTTCCCAGATAGAGTATCACATGTTTCTTAACTGTGTATTACTGCCCAGCAAAAACAGTCTTGCTGGGCCAGCACTGCCAGCAATGGCCCAGCACTATGTTGCCGCTGCCGAACCGTTAATAAAATGTCCGGGCGGCCAACAGTAGGGCCAGCAGTTCAGGCCAACAGCTGGCCAGCAGTTGGCACCCATCAGTTGTCATATGCCACAACAGGGCCATCAGTGGTCCATCACAGGCAGTAGCTGCCACAAGTGGCCCTTCAGTGGCCCTGCAAGCACGTGCCAGAAATGATGGCTAGCCTAATGTGGTCCGCTAGTGTGCCGTTAGTGGCAGCCGGCAACCACGTGACGTAACTGGTGGCTTGCCGCATCTTGTCCGCCAATTTCCCAGTAGTAGCCATAATAACAAAAAAAAAAAAAAAAGTAAAGATACCGCGCTGGGGAAATTTTCTCAACAGATCGGGAAAACACCCGTTTGTATCTCAGGAGATTTGAACCTGGGTCGTTCGCGTGATAGCTGAGCTCCTAACGACCGGACTAATTTGCTACGTTCGCGCATATGCTTAAAGCTGTATGTTTGGTATGTAATGTGTAATCGAATGCTTCCCTCTTTCATTTTACAGTATTGCGAGGTATTTTTCATAAAAGTCAGTTTCATATAATTGATAAATTAATTTTTTCAACGTAACGATAGTTTTTTGGTTTTTTTTACGTTAAGGGAACTTCACTCATTTTCAGGGCGTGTACATACTTGAGTCGCTTTCCAAAGTTTTGTACTGTCCTTGCCGTCTTGAAAAGAGATTGTTGAATAAATATATATTTACCCGGGTTCATGTCACATTCTGTTACATTTTTAACGTTGTGTCTTTCCTTTCCGTTGTCCGAAGCTACATTTGTTTTAAAGAGTAAAATATATTTTATTTTACTTCTCGTTATTTTTAGAAGCGAAACCTCCCAGTCTTGTGTATTCAACCCATGGATGAGTACACCACATAGCGTTGCTTTTTTTTTTTCTTTCAAATAATTAATAAATTTTGTACGCGTATAATTCTTTTTTTTTTTTTTTTTTCCAACAAACGTTGTTTTAATGGTTTTCCAGGATATTTGTTTCAAGCGGTTTCACATTTTTTCTTATTAGTCATCCATTCCATTCCATGAATTGTTATTCATGGGAATGGAGTGGGTCTATTTCATGGCTGTAATAGTATTTCACGGCTTAATCTGTTATCTTCGTCGTCGTAAAATTTCATTAGGAAATTAATTCGCCTCTCTACATATGGATTTTTTTTCTTAACATCCACTAAAATAACACGATGGCAATAGCGTCGTCTAAACTAACTGGTACCATGAGAGACACAGCAAGTGTTGCTTCTGCGCATGCGCAGTCCCGTTGCTTCCTCCTACTGTTGGGGGTTGCATTGGTTGCCAGCAACGGGCCACTAGTTGCACTTGCTTGGAGGCCCACAATTCACGGCGATGCTGCAGGGCCATCAATGGCTCGTCAACTGATAGCGCTGCCACCAACGGACCACTACCGGGCCGTGAGCGGCAGATTTCAGCCAGCAGTGACCCATCACTGCCAGCTGGTGGCCAGCAGTTTCCCAGCACTTGTGTTTTTGCTGGGTGAAACCTTAGACAATATCACAAATTTTCAGTTTATATGTTACTGCGACCTTAGACAGTGTCACATATTTTTTTATCGTAAGTTACTGCAAACTCAGGCAGTATTACACACTTTTTTACTACAACTTTAGACAGTATCATAAGTCTTCTAACTAGACGCTTTTGCAACCTTAGACAGTATCACATGTTTTTTTAACCACGTCACTGCAAGCTTAGGCAATGTCACATGTTTTTTAATTATTCCTTACCGCAACATTAGAGAGTATTACATGTTTTAACGATCAATTACTGCAACTTTTGACAGTATCACATGTTTTTTAACTATTCCTTACCGCAACTTTTGATAGTATTACGTGTTTTTTAACTCTTCGTTTACTTAGAGAGTATCACATGCTTTTTAACTATACGTTACTGAGGCATTAGAGAGTACCATATGTTTTTGACAATACGTTGCTGCAATTTTTGATAGTATGACGTTTTTGAACAGTACGTTACTGCAACCTTAGACAGTATCACATGTTTTTTAATTATATCATACTGCAACCTTATGATCAAATGATCATATGTAGAGGGATTTTAGGAAGGGAGTGCCTGACTCCAGGTCTTAAACAATCCTTAGAAATAGGAAGCTAGGAGATTTGGGCTAGAGTGCCCGATAGGAAAGTGACACGGAAGCGAAGTAGAAAGGGGGAGGAAGACGCCCCTATTTATTACCGGGGAGCGACGGCTTAACGTGCCCATCCGACGCACGGCGGATATTTAGTGGATCGAGCGTTCGTACCTGCCTGGGATCGAACCTGAGGTCCTTTCCATGGCAGTCACGAACGTTGCCCACTAGGCCACCCGCGGCCCTACTGCAACCTTAGATATTATAGCATGCTTTTAAACTAAACGTTACTGCAACCTAAAAAAAAAATGTGCATTGGGGAAACAGAATTTTGGTCATTTGTTCGTCTAACCTATCCAAAGGAGCTTTGTGAGCTCTCTCCGTAAAAGTAAGATATAACGGACACCGCGAAAAACACATACTGTTCGAAATACTGAGAAAATTACTATACTTAGGGATACTGAAGTGTATTTTGTAGGGGGTGCACGTTGTACTGGTTACGCCACTGAAAGTACCTGTTGGTCGTAGCAGTAAAGTGAAAAAGGCTAAATACGAAGCAAACGGGGCCGCAATTCAGCTATAATAGTTGCACCACCCAGAACGGATAATTTCCGAAACAAATGCGACAATTAAATATTCCTTCTGCCTCCTACGGAAACCAAAGTCTGTTAGTAAAATACGCGCCGCGGAGGACTAGGGGGAATTAATTTACCGGGACATGAGAGGAATATTTCGTTGAGTTATGCCATTAGCGTGATTCGGTATTTGTCGTTCGATTGTACGGGACCAGCAATATGAATGAAACGTACATGGTAGCAAATGGGGAAAACCCCATGCACTCCGTGTATGAAAATTCAGTGAGAACGCGTCCAATGTGTTATGCAAATTTAGATAGGTGCTACATTTGTGAAGTTCTCATTGTACAAATGTTGTGTTCTGTTTGTGATAAAGCAAACTAAACGTATAACCAGCGGCGGACTGGTCTGGAGTGATAGGGTGCGATCGCACCCCAAGCCTTTACGTCCGCGGGTCCTAGATAAAAAAAACTCAATGAACGCACCCCGAAAATACGTATTCGGTAAGTTTATATATTAAAAAAAATAAATCTTGAAAATTGATAAAACGCACAGCAACTCAAATTGACCAAAATAATTGGCCTATTTTTGTCTCCTCCCCTGCTAGGTGGGTATGTACTTTGTGCGAATCCATCTCCCTCGTATCTTGTGTCAGTCCATCTATCTCCCTTGCATCTCACTCGCATCTCGTGTGCGAAATGTAACTCCTCTAAACCTCGACTACCCCCTCTTTCTCCTTGCTTTCCCCGTCATTACCTCCGTATCTCCAAAGAATACAGTCCAATCTGTTCTAGAAATGGAAAGGCCCGCTGAGAAAACATTCCTACCATAGCTTAGAAGATCATTCAATTGCCCAGACGCAACCTGGAGAGGAATTCATATAGTCCAAGTAAAATTAAATGACGAATGTTCCAGAAAGAGATGGAATGACTCTCATCGACTGCGGAAGCCGCATAAGTAATAACACCGCCTGGCGGCAGCCCATTTAAACTCCCATCTCGAGTTACACCGCGAGTGACGCCGATGATCCTGGTGAGACGTCGCCCCGTGTTCCAGTGGTCTTGTTCTGACTTGTGTTCTGCCAACATTTCAAGGAGGGGGGTACGTACAACGCAGACTTCAAAAGGAACTCGTTTTCACGCATATTCCTAACCTTTCGCATTTCGACAAAAACCTAAGCGAGGGAACTTAACGTTAAAACCGAGAGCCTCGAGATTCAAGAATTCTCCGCTTGCAGCGCCAATTGAAGCAGCGGCCGGGAAAGGGGGGCAGACTGCGCGCGATGCGCTGTGGGAGCATATGCCTGCCGAGCCGGAGCTATGGTCACGTGTGTATTACAATTATTATACTTTATTAATTGTTCTTTTTGATTCTGCAAAAATGTTTATTCCTTTCGCAACCTTCGCTTCTCGAAGTAAGCTCATAGGATTCAATACTATCAGCTTCACACAAGTTCCACGTGAGTTCGTCAACAATGACAAATATCTATTACTAAAGAAATAAATACCAAAGAAACACTTGACGATCTTTTCGCTTAGGAAATCGAAACAGTCTTAATTTGTCCTCATGTGTAATTGCACAATCCTTAAAATGACAACGTTTTTTTACCATATTGATATACTCATTCACCAGATAGCATGCAAAACGTGCACTTCTAATCAAAGATCTGTAATCTGTTCCTACTGGTTTAGGACTGTCATGTGACCATGTTGGTTTGCCCCTCACCGCCTGATGGCGCTGCGATTTCGGGGATTCACTATCTCCATTGGAGTTTTTTTTTATTGGAGGTTTAACGACCACCGTGAGCAACTCAATGGGCTATAAGCAGTCGCCCGTCCCTAATTTAGGGTCACTGGTTCCAGGGAAGGGAGAGAGCCAGTGCCGTAAGACAAACACAACATCCATGCCTCACCGGGATTCGAACCCGGACCCCGTTCGGACGAATGATCAGAGGCCATCGCTTAGACCACTGTGCCACCGGGGCGGCCCATTGGAGTTCCTACGTTTACCATGTACTCGCTTTGACAAAAACGCACGTACACACACACACATACAGAGAGAGAGAGAGAGAGAGAGAGAGAGAGACACGCAAACATACAGAGAGAGAGACACACACACACACGCAAACATACACAGTGAGAGAGACACACACACACACACACACACACACACACACACACAGTGAGAGAGAAAGACACACACACAGACACACACAGAAACATACACAGAGAGAGAGACACACACACACACAAACACACACACACAGTCCGGGCCCCTAATGGTAAGCAGCACCCCGGACCTTTTTGTCCCAGTGCGCCACTGTGCGTAACATGTACATTGTCTATCTCAGAATCACACCGGACGCCTCAAATGTCTGAAGAGACATGTCGGTTGTTCTCTTTTAAATGGATTTTCAGATGTCCCCCATATGTACTACTCGCGGACGTCAACGCTCCACATGTTCACTGTAGGTAAGCTGACTGACATACATCCAGAACTTCAACCAACGGTACTTTCCTATTCCTTTCGGACACTTCGTGAAACACACTGTATATTTGCCTTTCATACACGACCATCTTATTTCACGTTCAATAAGAATCATCTGGAAGCAAGGTGATTCTCTTCTTGTTGCTGATCGAGGTGATATCTTAAGCACGCATAATGTATATCAGAACAGGTGTTGTCTTTTAATGACGTCACTTACCCGGAAAAACCGATGTTTCCAAACCCGAAGAAAAAATGTAAATTCCGATCGCATACATTGTTGCTGCTGTCTGTTCAATTACGTTGATAATTAACATTACCTTACGGACGTCATTTCCGTAAACCACAATAACATGCCTCTGGGAAATGACATTAGCAAACTAACGCCAGCCATCTATTCAAGCGAAGGAGTATAAAAATTGTCAAAATAATGAAATATAGCCAAGTTGAGCAATTTTGTATTGGACTCGAAATTGCGTGATGCAGCGTTAAGTGACATCTTATTGCTGCTAATTTAACTTTAAGAAGAATGACATTTATGATACTAATTAAGCCTTGGGAGGAATGCCAACTGCTAGGCCCATACGCAATTAAGTTTAACGACACTTGAAAGTCTCTTATTTTGGTTGGATTGGCGGATTAAACTGTACTACGCAATGTACTCACACCTTGTGTTTTATCCCTGCAGACAGCATTTTTTTTTTGTTCCAGCTTTGTCTTAGTAAAGAATAATTAAAAAAAAAAGTCGAATTTGGGTACCTTTTTCTTTGCAAGTGAAACACAGCGCTGAAGATATTGATTATACACTATCAGCCAAAAGGAAAATAACATGATCGGGGCGAAAAGCTATGTGAAACCAAAAATTTCTCAGGCAATTAAAGAAATCTAAAATCTATTTTTACTTCTGCAAATTTTAGGATTTCCTGGATGTTTTTTTTAGAATGAAGTTTAAATAATTTTGAGGACAAACCCATACTTCTGGAAACATAGTTTTTTTGTTTTTTTTTAATTTGGGGAAGGGGGAAACTTCATTCTGAGACCAAAAAAAAAAAAAAAAAAAAAAAAGAGATATGGGAAAAAGAAAAGAAAATCGCAACTAAAGCTTTTTTGTTCTGCACGTTAAAGCAACTAATTATTCTCGTCCCACTCATCAGCTTCTAAGTTTTCATGTAAACTATGTAATTGGGGGGGGGGTAGATGTTATCAATAACCACCAATCCCGGTATTGAACACAATGACGCGCCATTTCTACTTCATTTGGAAATGTAGCTAAAGCACCAATCTGGAAAACAAACTTAGCGAAGATTAGTACATGCTTGTCTTCAAAAAGCCGGCTGCAGGTAACTTCACGGCATAATAGTGTATTTTTTCAGCGATTCCGATTCCTATTAAAAGTTTCACGAAGAAGCATTCACAAGCAATCTGAAGAGCATTTTATCTCAAAAACCACGTTGTAATTATTTCCCCTTTTAGATTACAATTTGTTGTTCGGAACTAGCAACCGTTGCAGTTCTGCCACAATACAAACAGTAAGGTTACTGTTCCGCTTACCCACCGACAGAATTCGTTCCTGATGGAAACATGGGTGGTGTGTTAGTTCTTCGGATTTGGTACTTTTACTTCACTTGGACAAGTGTCCTAAGGCAGCCACCGTGGCGCAGTGGCCTAAGCAATGGCTCCTGATCGTTCGTCCGAGATGGGTTCGGGTTCGAATCCCGTGAGGCATGGATGTTGTGTTTGTCTCTTACTGTACTGGTTCTCTCTCTTTCTTAGAACCAGTGGCCTTAAATTAGGGACGGGCGACTGCTTACAGCACCAATGAATTGCTCATGGTGGTCGTTAAACCACCAATCAAAAAAAGTGTCTTAAACTAGGGACAAGTATTTTCTTGTTATTTTCAATTAGAAATACTGTGCTAACATCACTAGTTTCTTCGCTGAACGCAATGTTTCTCTAGTGTACTTCTAAACAGTGACTATAACTCAGTTTCCATTCTTCAGAGGAGCAGAAAACAGCTTTGACGCTTTTTTGTGTGTTGAAAAAACAACATATGAATTGTAAATTTAGTTTCTGTTGAAGATAAGGTTTAACTTTTTCGAATGTGAAAAGAGAAATCGTGTCAAAGTCTTGAGTGAAACGCGCTATCAAAATGCTTTTAGGAACCAATATAGTTTTTTAAATTGGTTTGGTAATTTACTTCACCATTGAGTTCTCAATTAAAGAATCTGCAGTAACCGTATTTAAATGTCATAGTTCTTTCTCTCTGCCATTATTCTTGAGAAAAATATGCACAAAGAGATATATATCTAGAAAAAGTGAGAGTTAAAAAGAGGTAAAGGGTTACAGCGAAAGAGGTACAAAGCACAGGGCTAAAGCGACACATACTGGAACTAAAGATTGGGGGGATAGAGGAAGCTAAAGCGATAGAGAGCGAGAACTAAAGAGAGAGGAAGGAACTGTTGCAGAGTGAGAATTAAAAATAAGGTGATCCAGAGATCAGAAGAGAAGAAGAAATGGAGGAATAAAAAGAAATAAGGATAGAGATGGAGAGATAGGGAGAAGGAAATAGAGCGAAAGAAAGCTACATAAAGAGGTTTAAAAATTAGGGATACATATTTTTATGTGAGAGATCAAGAGAAAACGAGAGAGAGATGGTATGGGTGTATATAACTCTGAACACACACATAACACTCCTGACAAGAAACAGAAACTGAAGAACAAATCATACTTTTGGAACAAAATCATACTCAAGATTTGAGTACGCAATGAATAATTTTCGAAGTAAACGAAACTACTAATGTACTTGTCATAAAGAGTCATATCGTGCTCGGTGTTATGCATTCACGGTGAGTACAATGTTGTACGCAGCTGAGAATAATTGAAGAGTTATACGAAAACGAAGTTTGTACCGAAACATTTTAATAAGATTTTTTGAATGTCGTTCGCAGGCAATAAATATGAATCTGAAGCAAAAGGATCACAAATAAACATTGAAATTGTACACAATCACAGATAGCAACAAAAACTGGAAGCACGTTGCATCTTCGCTGTAGATTTGTTATCCCGTAGAAAATTTAACCGTGATTTTCAACAATTTTTCTTAGTATTTATATTGAAAAACTTCAATCATACGTAATATTCAAGTCACTGCCATAAGTGCCGCTGGCTTTGTTCTCATGTGTTATCATCAGAAATGAAACGGGTAAACAACTGCGTACTAATCCAGCTGCGCATTCACACGCTTAACTTGATTCTCCATTGAAAAGCATACTTTTCGCCGAGGCGTCAAACAGATAATTCATCTGAAGCTTCAACTTCTCTGGCAGAGATACCAACATTTTTTTTTTTTTTGTATGCTATGAATCTTTCCAGGCAGTGGTAAAGTAAATCCCAAATAAAAATTTC
The DNA here is from genome assembly GCA_039090855.1 of Macrothele yani. Lineage (NCBI taxonomy): Eukaryota > Metazoa > Arthropoda > Arachnida > Araneae > Macrothelidae > Macrothele > Macrothele yani. The sequence continues at coordinate 11,860,784 of CM076990.1, read as the reverse complement.
GATGTAACAAGAATGGGTAACGGAAATAGCCAAAACCTTTGTTGAAATCTGGTTTTTGAATGATGTCCAATGAAGTGGCGCAAACAATAGATGAAGTGGGGCAACAACAGTTAATTTCATTGTTTCTCAACAATAAATTTTACTAAACTATCGTTGAACATTATTTCATCACGTTTTCCATAAACTTAACAATATCTCATGGCAATCTGCGTAAATTACGAGTACCTGATACTAAATGTGATAAAAGCCATTACAAAAATGCATTTTGATGCTATAAAAACAGTGCGTCGTAGCAAAATTTGGTTTCCTCTCGTTACCTGCTGTTGAGGAGAGCTTTAAAATGATATATCACACGACGGGGTGTAATCTGTAGATACCCTAGGACCAAAAATTACCAATTCCCCTCACTAACACACTTGCGATTCAACTTTTCTTTCTATCTTGAGGTCAGATTTTAGCCTGCGCATGCGCAGATGGACTTTTGTAGCGACATAACATTTTATCGGTGTCAGGGTCGTTTCTGACGTTCGTCTAAATATGAATAGCAATAATAATAATAATAGTAATAAATATTGTTTTTGAAAAACTAAACAGTCGAAATACTATTGCCGCGGCCATAGTTTAGTAAATATTTACTTTCATGACTCACATATCTTCTTTCATTGGTTTTACGACAATAACAGTCATTAATCCAAGTGCGTAAGTACCGCTGAATGTCAGGAATTAGTAAACCATTCTGTTTGTTGTGATTTAATTCCACTTAGTATGTACCGAACTGTGGCTCGGTGTGGTTGTGAGTGACACAAATAAATGTAATGTGTGCTATGTACTTACCTCAGAGGTGAGGTATATGTCAAGACGGCAAAGTTGCAGCGACAAACTTCGTCTGTGTAGCTTAATTGGAAAAGCATTCGGCTCCGGAGCAGAATGATTCTATTTCTGCTACCTGCAAAGTACTAATTACGCTATACAGTATGTGTTGCACTTAAATAAATGTATACTCTGGAATCACTCATTTTATTTCACACCCACAAAGATCTTGCTATGCGAAAGATGTACTGTATAAATTATCTAAAAATAGTACCAGGGTTCTCTCTCGATTTGTGTGTGTGTGTGTGTGTGTGTGTGTGTGTGTGTGTGTCCTTAAAGTTCTGCTCACATGAGGAAGATTTCCAACTTTTTCGTTTTAAAATCGTAACATGGATTAAACGTTTACCACATATTGAGTTTGGATTATCAAGTTATCAAGCGGTAGGTAAAATGAAGACTTGGCCTTTTTTTGGTTGCAAAATTTATGACATTTTGGCACTTTGACCTCTCTTTTTATATAAACACTAAAAAGTATGTTTTTGAGGCTTAAATTCAATGACATATTTTCAACTCGGCAAATAATATGCGCCATAAAGCTAGCGATGGTTGTTATTTTCAAGACATCCGTAAAACACACAAACACATACACGCACTGATTTGTGTATGTATGTATCTTTATAACATGTCTAGCTCAAAATGGGAATATGTACTTTCCTTTATTTAACAAGCTTTTGCTTTCTGCTTAAACACGAATGCCATGTTTTGATTGATTGCCAACCGCAAGAAAATGGTTTCTCCGAAGTTGAGTGAGACACGTGGCTAAAAGCTTAATTGTATTTTTTATACTAAAGCTTTTAAGTTGTGTAATTGCTGCTTATCCAAAGGTGATGACTTATGTTGTCATTAATGCCAATGAAATCATTAGCGATAGTTAGTATAAGTTGGTAAAGGAGATTTTGTCCAGACGATAATTTTTGAATGAATAAAAATACATGATTTTACATAATCTTGTTTTCACACCAATTTCAAACATTTGCACTCTTCAAATTTTTTTGTCCTTTGTTCTGGAACGACATGTTGTAATCCGATGCATGATGGAATTTCCAAAGTACGTGATTAATGATTGCATTACACGAAATTGTGTATGAGTATGATGATCGGGAGGGTAAAGTTGTTAAAGGTCGCTTGTACAAAAATTTATCAGTCCTGGTCTACGACTAGACAAAAACCAGCCCTTTTTCCTTCCATGCTTTCTATACAAGTGTAGGAAAGAAAGCATGGAAAAATATATAGTCCTTCTATGCATTCTTTCCTATACTTTCCATCAATTCAGCGCTGCTTAGTTTCCCTGTACTTATTCATATGTACATTCATGTACTCAGTAATCAGAATAACCCGCGAAGTATGCTGTTGTGAGGACGGTTGTGTAGCGTTAGAAATTCATTCTCATAGCGCCGATCTTACAGGTATGTACAAAAGCGTTTCGATCGACGGGACGTAGAACATTTCCTAAGCATGCTCGCTGGATGGTAGGTCTGGCGGCTGTGAGCTCACAGACAAAGTGTTAACACCACATGGGTTGTACTAAATACAATCGTCAAGGTGTGACCGAGCATTATCATACTGCATACTCGATAACACCCGTGAAAGTTCTGGTTGCACAAATGTGTCCTAGGTTTGTACGTCTAAAGAAGATGATACTATACCACACCAATTTGTCTACAGATTGACCAGCATTTATTTTCTGAAATCATACTCCTGAAAGTCTTTTTTAGCACGTCTTTTGTAAAAAAAGATAGTGCTTATGTTATCGGTTTGTCCGTCCGTCTGTACCCACGGTATCTCTGCAACTATTAGTCCGATTTGAAAAATTCTTTTTGCATTCGAAAGCTTGAAATATGCGAATGATGATCCTTCATTTCGTTTTTTTTACGATGTACAATTTTCGCCGCTAGAGGGCGTAAATGCAGATGATGTCGATTTCAAAAATACGTTTTATTCCACATATTTGCTTCTAAACATCCGATTGAAAAAAATATTTTATCTTTCGATTCCATTTATATCGAAGGGTATTTTGGATATAGTTTCTTTTTCAAATTACGCATAGATTTTCCGCTAGGGGGCGTAAAAGTAAATTGCATTTTTTCCCGATAACTCTTCTTCTAAAACTCCGATTTGAAAAAAAAAATTCAGCGATGCATCTCCTGATGCACAATCTTTTGCATATAATTTCGAATTTTTGGCAAAGAATACTTTGGCCACCAGTGGGCGTAAGTGTTAATTTTCGCTTCTGATGTATTTGCCATAAAATCTGAGCTTCTAAAATATCGATTGAAAAAATTCTTTCGTGGACTGATGCCACTCACATAGATAAACCTTTTCAGGATATTTTCTTCCTAAAAGATTTCACAGTTTCTCCGCCAGGGGGCGTAGACGTATATCTTATTTTTGTCAATATCTCTACTTCTAGGTGTCAGATTTGAAAAATTTCTTTTTTGTTGGATAGTGTTTTCCGTGTGACATGTTTTTCATATAATTTCAAAAATTTTCAAGTAATTCATAGACTTTCCGCTAGGGGGCGTAAGGGTAAATTGCGTTTTCCCCTATATCTCTGCTTCTAAATCTCCGATCTGAAAAATTCTTTCTGCACCTGATACAGCTCCTGGTAGGAAATCGTTTGCACATAATTTCTAATTTTTGTAAAAAAATGGTTTGGCCACCAGGGGGCGTAAACCTTAATTTCCGCTTCTGATGTATTTGCAGCAAAATATGAGCTTCTAAATTCTCGATTGAAAATAACATCGTTTGTAGACCGATATGATACTACTCATGTCGAAAAACCTTTTAGAAGCCCGGTGGCGCAGTGGTCTAAGCGATGGCCTCTGATCATTCGTCTGAACGGGGTCCGGGTTCGAATCCCGGTGAGGCATGGATGTTGTATTTCTCTTACGGCACTGGTTCTCTCCCTTCCCTGGAACCAGTGACCCTAAATTAGGGACGGGCGACTGCTTATAGCCCATTGAGTTGCTCACGGTGGTCGTTAAACCTCCAATCAAAAAAAAAAAAACCTTTTAGAAACATTTTCTTCTTAAAATAGTGCACGGTTTCTACGCCAGGGGGCGTAGAGGTATTTCTTATTTTTGTCAATATCTCGACTTCTAGGAGTCCGATTAAAAAAATTCCTTCTTTGTTGGATAGTGTTTCTAGCGTGACATGTTTTTCCTATAAATTCAAAATCTTCAAGTAATTCATAGACTTTCCGCTAGGTGGCGTAAAGGTAAATTGCGTTTTCCCCTATATCTCTGCTTCTAAATCTCCGATCTGAAAAATTCTTTCTGCACCGGATACAGCTCCTGATGAGAAATCGTTTGCACGTAATTTCAAATTTTTGTAAAAAATTGTTTGGCCACCAGGTGGCGTAAGTCTTAATTTCCGCTTCTGATGTATTTGCAGCAAAATATGAGCTTCTAAAATCTCGATTGAAGAAAAGTCTTTTGTGGACCTATACTACTCATGTCGACAAACATTTCAGGAACATTTTCTTCTTGAAATAATGCATGGTTTCTACACCAGGGGCGTAGATGTATATTTTATTTTTGTCAATATCTCTACTTCTAAAAGTCCGATTTGAAAAATTCCTTTTTTGTTGGATAGTGTTTCTGATGCGAAATGTTTTTCCTATAAATTCAAAATTTTCAAGTAAATCATAGACTTTCCGCTAGGACGCACAATGGTAAATTGCGTTTTCTGCTTCTAAAACTCCGATTTGAAAAATTCTTCCTGTATCGCATACAAGAGCTGACGGAAAATATTTTTCACGTAATTTCTAATGTTTGGTAAAGAATGGTTTCGCCACCAGGGGTCATAAGTGTTAATTTCTACTTCTGATGTATTTGTAGCAAATCTGGGCTCCTGAAAACTCGACTAAAATTATTTTTCTTGGACCGATACCGCTCAAATGGATAAACCTTTTGAGAATACTTTCTTCCTAAAATAATGCATGGTTTTCCCACCAGGGGACGTAAAGTAACATATTATTTTTGTCGATAACTCTGTTTCTAAGAGTTCGTAAGCTCACGATTCCGTTTACAGCAATATCTGAGGGATTAAAGACCCGATTGAAAAACTTCTTTCTTCCGTCAGATGCTATTGTTTTCCATACCGGTTCGATTGACTTCGAATAGCTTTGATAAATTTAATTTGCGTCCGAACGGATTCAAAAGACGTGCTTATAACACCCGAAAATTCGGTGTCATCTTTCTTGTTTTATTTCGCGCTTCAGCCGTGTCCATTGACTTGTGTAATTTTTATATGACAGGTGAGGGACATACCTTCGTTTGTGTCCCCATTGGACCTGAGCTGTTGCATAAGTATCAATGTGCGCAAGTGTAATTTTAGCAATAATTTATAAATAAGTAAACTTTTTCAAGCAGTGCTCTTCTTTATATTTTTTATTAAATGGTTGTTCTAAATGGATATGTGATGTAATGAAATTTTTAATTTTTTAGTAATGTTTTCTGCAAGTTTTATTTAGCAGCAGCAGTTTGCTGAGTGTGGGTTGGGCAAATGGTTATTCAGTTTGCTGCTGGTATCTGTTTTTTTTTTTTTTGTTTTTTTTTTTTGGCATTTAACTTGCTAGTAAGGGGTTTAACTTTAATTTTTAATTTCTTAATTTTTTCTTTATTTGCTAACTGAATAATGCAGAAACCCACACTTTCAGGTCTGTTTACAAAATGTGAGAGATGTTTTCTTTTGACTGCCCGTGACGACGCCATGGATGATATTTACCATATAATCTACAATCTGTCTTTTCTCCTGGTTGAATTTCTGGATTTTTTTGCTAATTCGTATCCATGTTTGCATTTTTTTTTATTTCTTGCTCTACTCTTGTTTTGTCCTTATAGGTTTTGAATTTTGTTAAAAGCAGCCTTTAGCGCGTTAGAATTTCAAAGTTCTCTTGTTTTTAACATTTAAAAAAAAATCTTGTTCTCTTATTTGTTTTATGTATATAAAATATAATACAAATTTTATTTATTTACTGGAAAGGCAAATTATTATGTACAGCAGCTACTAGTGTGTGGCACCACATTTGGCACGCAAAACAGCATCCAAACGTCGTGGTACGGACGCAATGAGGTTTCCGAAACACAGACTCAGATATCGCTGACCAAAAATGTAAGAGTGCTTGGCGTAGAGCAGGCAGAGATGTAGGTTGGGATAGTTAATCACAAACAGTTCGTTTCAATATGTCCCATAAATTCTCTATGGGGTTGGTGTCTGGTGAGCGAGAGGGCCATGCGAGTGTGGTAAGCTCACTGCTATGCTTCTGGAGCCAGTCTGTCGCTAACCGGGACCGATGGGGTGGAGCGTTGTCCTGTTGCAAGATCGGAACGTGGTTCGGACAGAGACACGTAATGAAAGGGCGGAGATGGTCAGCCAGGAGCTGCAGATAGCCCGAACCAGTGACGGAAGACTCAAGAGGTATTAAGGGACCCAGGCCGGACTACGTGAAAGCTGCACAAACAGTTACACAGCCTCCACCGGCCTGTAGTACCCCAACTTGGCATGCGGGTTCCATAGCTTCGTGTGGTTTACGCCACACGCTGCCTGCCATCTGCGCGATACAGTGTGAAACGGGATTCGTCAGACCATATGACGCGTTTCCAATCATCCAAGCTCCAGTTTTAAGTAACCTTCGCAAACTGCAGCCGAATCATGCGATGCCGTGCCGTTGACATCTTGACACGATGTGATCTTCGACTGCCCCAGCCAAGTTGTGCCATTTGCCGACTGATTGTCTTTGAGAATGGGCTTGTGGATGCTCCTTCGTTAAATTGTGACGTGATTTGGCTGCAAACAAGCCTTCCGATTCGTCTGTATGATTCGGGCCAATCGTCGGCACCCTCGATCATCAAATGCAACTTTTACGGCCACGTTTCATCCGACTGTTAGCGGTTTTTGTCGGATTTCACGTTCTCCTGGTACACACTTGCTGCGGTTTGTCGTGGAATTCCCAAAAGTTTACCCGTTGCGCTGATTGAACGCCCGGCCTTCCTGGCTCCCAGGACTTGACCTCGATCAAACTCACTTACATCTCGTTCTCGACCAATGCTGGCACTTGACGGTATATTCCTGTGTGCACCACCGAACTCTATTTATAGCCACAAACGGGTTTCCCGCACACTGCGATTTGCTGCTGGACTGCTTCTTTGCGTATTTTCACCACGATGTACGTAACAATTTGTATATACTGTATTGTATTGGGTATTTAAATGAATTTTGAGGGATTTCCGTTCGGTGTCGTACTTTTACTGCTCCCATGCATTTTAAGGTGGCAACACTGCGATATCGCAGGACGAGACGCCAGCTGTCAGAGTCAGTATACGACGTTCGATTGAGGTGCGAAGACGTATTTGTTTTACTCGATGGAAAATGGCAACTTTCGTCCCGACAAAACAGCATTTGCGGGAAGTGTTAGTGCATTACTTTATTGTCAAGAAAAGTGCTGCCGACAGCTAGAAATCTATGGTGAACATTCCCCCGGCCGCCCCGGTTGCGCAGTGGTCTAAGGCACTGGCCTCTGATCATTCGTCCGTAAGGGGTCCGGGTTCGAATCCCGGTCAGGCATGGATGTTGTGTTTGTCTTACGGCACTGGCTGTCTCCCTTCCCTGGAACCAGTGACCCTAAATTAGGGACGGGCGACTGCTTATAGCCCATTGAGTTGCTCACGGTGGTCGTTAAACCTCCAATCAAAAAAAAAAAAAGACATTCCCCATCCATAAAAACATGTGAATATTGGTTTAGACGATTCAAAAGGAACGATTTCGATGTCAGTGATAAAGAACGTTCTGGATCACCCAAAAACATTGCTAATGCCGAATTGGAGGCTTTACTCGACGAGGATCCGTGCCAGACCCAAAACGAACTAGCAGCAGCATTAAATGTTAGTCAACCATGCATTTCACAACGTTTAGCTCTGCTATGGGAATGATGCAAAAAGAAGGGAATTGGGTTCCACATGCTTTGCGGGAAAGAGACCTTGAACGTCGAGAAACCATTTGCGAATTGCTGCTTTAAAGGCAAAAAGAAAGGATTTTTTGCATCGTATTATTACTGCCGACGAGAAATGGATATGGTACGATAGCCCTAAACGGCAAAAAGCATGGGTGAAGCCAGGTGAGCCAGGTCCTTCAACGCCAAAACGCAATATCCATGGTTCAAAGGTAATGCTGTGTATCTGGTGGGGCCAGAAGGGTGTGATCCACTATGAACTGCTGAAATCGTCAGAAACTATTACTGGTGATCAGTATCGAACTAAATTAATGCGTTTAAAACGAGCTCTCACGCAAAAATGGCCGGAATGGGAAAATAGACCCAACAAAGTCATCTTACACCATGACAACGCAAGACCACATGTTTCTCGACCTGTGAAAAAGTACTTAGAAGGATCAGACTGGCAAGTTCTACCCCACCCGCCATGTTCGCCAGATATTTCGCCATCGGATTAATATTTGTTCCGGTCGATGCAGTCAGCACTTTCTGGAGAACGGTTTAGTTCTTATGAAGACATCAAATATTGGCTGGACAACTGGATCTCCTCCAAGGAACAGGAATTCTTCCTTCGGGGCATACGTTCACTGCCCGAAAGATGGGGTAAAGTTGTAGCTTCAAAGGGCGCATACTTCGATTAATATTAAAATATCGTTTCTGTTCTCCAACAACGTGTTTTGTTCACCTCAAATCCCTCAAAACTTATTTATATACCCAATATATACACAAAAAGAAAATATTCAAATATTTAGAAAGTTCTCTCTCTCTCTCTCTCTCTCTCTTCTGTTTGGTTACAGTTACTAATTGCTCTCTATTTAACTATCTCAAACGCCGTAGATCGTTTTCGTTTAATTGGCGTCTATGAGAGGAACCCCCTTTAGCCATATCCTAATTACGGCCCTGCTTGTGAAACAGTAAAACGTATGGCACTAGGTGAAAGCCCATCAATAATGACGGAGAGAAATAAGATATTTAGAATATTTTTTTAATAACCAAGTGTTCTTTTTGTTTGTGATGTCCAAATGTGAAAGTATATTTCATGCACATTGCAGCTGTGAACATATAGCTAAGCGGGACGTCATAAAAATTTCTTTCTCAGTTGTTGCTAAGGCGATGACATCACATAATGCGCCACCACGGCAAGTTCAAATTCACTGCATTTTTTTAAATGCTGTCCTTATTACGGGTGCTGCTTCTCCATGACATAATGAGGACGATCTTCATATATTTTTAGGCAGCGTAATAACTATTGAATGTTATTCAATGGAATTGCTTAAAATTATATAAGTGCAACACATAGTTCAGTTTGTAGAACTAACCTGCAAAGACAGCTGTGAATTAAGTGTAATCGTGATTTAACTTAAGGAATTCATGGTTGATAGCTCTCTGATCAGTACAGGTCGAGTAAAGGCTGGTTCTGATTGAATACATTATGCATCTAGGTCAAGTTCGAGTCACAAAATCCTAATGTATATCCGTTTTGTACATTCTGGGCAAATTATGCGGAATGGCTGTTTCCAGCTCAAATTCTTTCTTTTTCTTTTTTTTTTTTTTTTTTTTCCCTTGTAAGAGTTTCAGGCCTTTTTTTCTCCACGCATTTCTACATTTTCGTGGCTGCCCCCTTGATCTCGACCCCATCCCGAACTTTCATTGCGCCGTATCTTACGTCAGAAATAAACGCACACTGCTCTTTCAATATGCCCAATCCACTGAAGTCCCGATGTCCTCATTTTCTCTCTTATATCTCTTTCACGTCCACATTTTCCTTGATTTTGTAAATTTTATATCATGTATTAGCCTAGCGTGTGTGTGCGTGTGTGCTTGCGCGCGCCCGGTATCAACCTTAGCAGCTTCATTTCTGTGATATGGACCAAACTTTCGTGCCAGTTGTCGAGTTTCCACGTCGGCTTTCGGGCCAAGGGTGGCAGTATTTCTGAAACAGCGCAGTTTCTGAATTGTTCGCGTGCTGCTGTGGTTAAAGTGTATCGTGATTGGAGAAATGGTACCGTTGCGAACAAGCGAAGTGGAAACTGCGGAGCACCATGTGCCATTGATGTGAGAGGTGAACGTCGGCCTAGAAGGAGCTTGAGGGCCGATCGACACGCTACAACACTGGCCGAACGAACCAGGTGGCTACCGGAAGAGCGTCTAAAACGACATTTCAGCGAACCCTGCTGCATATGGGGCTCCGATGCAGACGGGAGGGTCACTGCACCTATGCTAACGAAGGTGCATTTGCAGGAAAAGGCTTACATTTGTACGGTAGTATCGGAATTGGACCTCCGCCGATTGGCAAAGGATTGCCTTTTCCGATGAGTTACGTTTTCTGCTTCATTGAACGGATGGACGTCGGCGTATAAGGCGAGAAACATCGGAAAACAAACACTTTTCAACCATTTCTGGAAGAACACAAGCTGGTGGGGGCAGCGTTATGGTCTGGGGAATGTTTTCGTGGCATTCTCCGGGTCCACTCATACCTGTGGAAGGTACCATGGACTGAATTCGTTATGAATCAATCCTTGCAGACCACGTACACCCGTACATGCTGATTGTCTTCCCTGGGGTGGTTAGGACCTTCGATCACGATAATGCGACATGCCACACAGCTAGAAATGTCCGAGAGAGGTTGGAAGAGCACAATGAAGACTTCAAAGTACTTCCGTGGCCCCTATTTCCCCAGACTGAAACCCAATTGAGCATCTGCGGGATCGCCGCGATCGTGTTGTTCGCTTTATGGATCCTCCAACACGCAGGCTCCAGCAGCTGTCAGCATGGCTCCACATACCTGTGAACACCTTCAGCACCTTATTGAGTCACTCCCATGCCATCTAGCTGCTGTCCGCGCTGCACACGGTGGTTACTCTGGATATTAGCTGGTGGTCACAATAATGTGACTCGACCGGGTGTATATTATATCTCCCTGGAATACCCTGAGTTTTTTTCAGCTGAGAATACACTATTTCTTTACAGCGTGCCTCACAGTCGTTCCAACTAATTTTCCATATGACTATCTTTCGCAGGATTTCTCATCTCAGGCGTTACAAATCCCGATTACTTATTCCGCTTTACGTGGTTTTGCGATTTCCGTTTTGCGTTGAACACATCAATAATAGTGTTTTTGTAGATCAGAGAAAGTGAAATATTTCAAGGGATTTTTGCTTCGTGGCTTGATTCTGAAAAAGCGGTACCTAATATTGTTTGAGAATGTAAAGTCGATTTTTCAAAGTAATGCGCTTAGGGAGGAATTCAGTGAAAAAAAGGTGTATTTTTTTTTTATGAGTCGTTGGAAAATCAAATAACTTTAAACCAAAGTATTACTTCAACACTAGATCAGCCGCCCCGGTGGCGCAGTGGTCTAAGGCGCTGGCCTCTCTGATCATTCGTTCGTAAGGAGTCCGGGTTCGAATCCCGGTCAGGCATGGCTGTTGTGTTTGTCTTACGGCAATGGCTCTCTCCCTTCCCTGGAACCAGTGACCCTAAATTAGGGACGGGTGACTGCTTATAGCCCATTGAGTTGCCCATGGTGGTCGTTAAACCTCCAATAAAAAAAACTAAAAAAAACATTAGATCTGATAAGTTTACAAAAACGTTTTTATTGTTTCACGATGTCTAAGCTCACGTTAGTCTTACAGTACTTGCCATTCAATCTGCTAAAAATGCATAACGTCATATCTTTTAATTTATTCGAGGATGCTTGAAAGACTGGTCAGTGAGCTCTAGATTAAGCAGGGGCAAATTTCTTGCATTACAGGCTTGAGTTCTAGTCATGAGAAGTAGCACGTGACTTTCGTTCATGAGAAGAGCTAGCTGAAATGCATGCAGTACGGACTTTTGTAATGCTATTTGCTTTCTTTAATCAATACCGCACGTGCTTAAAAGTCTCCTGTGCCCGAGCCAACGCATGGAACTTTCTCTAATGCTGAATTTCTTCTGGTTTTTTCTGTTCCGAACAATACTGTATTTTTAGCACGTCTTTTGTAAAAAAAGATCATGCTTATGTTATCGGTTTGTCCGTCCGTCCGTCTGTACCCATGATATCTCTGCAACTATTAGTCCGATTTGAAAAATTCTTTTTGCATTGGGAAGCTTGAAATATGAGAATGTTGATCCTATATTTCGTTTTTTCTTACGATGTACAATTTCGCCTGCTAGAGGGTATAAATGCAGATGATGTCGAATTCAAAAATACGTTTTATTCCACATATTTGCTTCTAAACATCCGATTAAAAAAATATTTTATCTTTCGATTCCATTTATGTCGAAGTGTATTTTAGATACAGTTACTTTTTCAAATTACGCATAGATTTTACGCTAGGGGGCGTAAACGTAAATTATACTTTCCCCGATAACTCTTCTTCTAAAGCTCTGCTTTGAAAAAAAATTTCTTCAGCGGATACAATTCTTAATTTTTGGTAAAGAATACTTTAGCCACCAGGGGGCGTAAGTGTTAAATTTTGCTTCTGATGTATTTGCCATAAAATCTGAGCTTCTGAAATATCGATTGAAAAAATTCTTCCGTGGACTGATGCCACTCACATCGATAAACCTCTTCGGAATATTTTCTTCTTAAAATATTCCACAGTTTCTCCACCAGGGGGCGTACATGTATATCTTATTTTTGTCAATATCTCTACTTCTAGGAGTCCGATTTGAAAAATTCCTGCTTTGTTGGATAGTGTTTTCAGTGTGACTGACATGTTTTTCATATAATTTCAAAATTTTCAAGTAATTCATAGTTTCCGCTAAGGGGCGTAAAGGTAAATTGCGTTTCCCCCTATATCTCTGCTTCTAAATCTTCGATTTCAAAAATTCTTTCTGCACAGGATACAGCTCCTGGTGGGAAATCCTTTGCACATAATTTCAAATTTTTGTAAAAATGTTTGGCCACCAAGTGGCGTAAGTCTTAATTACCGTTTCTGATGCGTTTTCAGCAAAATATGAGCTTCTAAAATCTTGATTGAAAAAAAAAGTCGTTTGTTGAGCGATACTACTCACGTCGGCAAACCTTTTAAGAACATTTTCTTCTTAAAATAATGCATGGTTTCTACGCCAGGGGTCGTAGATGTATATTTTATTTTTGTCAATATCTCTACTTCTAAGAGTCCGATTTGAAAAATTCCTTCTTTGTTGGATAGTGTTTCCGATGCGAAATGCTTTTCCTATAATCTCAAAATTTTTCAAGTAAATCATAGACTTTCCGCTAGGGGGCACAAAGGTAAATTGCGTTGTCTGCGTTATTTCTGCTCCTAAAACTCCGATTTGAAAAATTCTTCCAGTATCGCACCCAAGACCTGATGGAAAATATTTTTCAAATAATTTCTGTTTGGTAAAGAATGGTTTGGCCATCAGGGGGCATAAATGTTAATTTCTGCATCTGATGTATTTGTATCAAAATCTGGGCTCCTGAAAACTCGACTAAAGTTTCTTTTCTTGGACCGATACCGCTCATATGGATAAACCTTTGGAGAATACTTTCTTCCAAAATGAATGCATGGTTTTCCCACCAGGAGACGTAAAGTCACATCTTATTTTTGTCGATATCTCTGTTTCTAAGAGTCCGATTTGAAAAATTCTTTCTGTGTTGGAGAGTGTTTCCTGTGCGAAATGTTTCTCATATAAATTCATGTTTTTCTTAACGCACAAGTCTGCAACCAGAGGGCGTAAGCTCACGATTCCGTTTACAGCAATATCTGAGGGATTAAAAACCCGATTTAAAAACTTCTTTCATCCGTCAGATCTATTGCTTTCCATACCGGTTCCATTGACTTTGAATAGCTTTTATAAATTTCATTTGCGTCAGAACGGATTCAAAAGACGTGCTTATTACACCCAAAAATTCGGTGTCGTCTTTCTTGTTATCAACTTTTTATTGGTTTATTGTAGTTATAAATCACACTAATAACCGTTCACCTGCAAAAGTAGTATCTAATTCAAATATTCTCTCTGAATAACCTCAGGTATAGCTATTTTTTTAATATGTAGTTATAAAAGCTCTGTTTGTATCTTAAAGAAGCCGCATAAAGAGCGCTAAATGGATAGTGAAAAGAGGAAACGTTTCTAAAAGTAATTTCGTGGGGATGTTATTCAGAGTCCGGTGTCTTAGGAATACCACAGTTGTAACATAATCTCAACGCATAAGGGCAATGACATGCAACCATATTATCATTACCACAAGTACAGAAACAGATTGTACGTCACGACAAGTTGCCGTATTCCAGAAAGTATAAAAAAGAAAGCGAAAGAAAGAAAGAAAGGGAGGAAAATACAGGAATGGATAACTCACCCTCTGCAGCGTGTCTGTGGTTGCAGACACGCTCACTTCACGGACAAAGATCTGCATTCAGATAGCTGAACCGATTTATGTTCAGTATTTCGACACTGCGTCTCGTGGTGTGTGGTTCCTATTTAGCATGGTTTCAGTAGATTAAATTAAGAAGCGATGTGTTTGCACTGTGAACCACTGGAATCTAGAGTTAGTTTTGGGACAGACTGAGTTGCAAAAATTTTGATGTTCAGTCAACTTGTCATTCCGTAATCAAACTTGCGATTCGCACACAAGAGAGTGGACGTCAGACCGATGAGTCGTTACATTATGACCACATACCTAAGAAGCTGTAGGACCCACTTTAGCCCGGCGGCCACTCTGCGAGGCATCTATTCGATGAGGTGGCGATGGTATCCTGGGGTATCTGGTACCATAATGCCAATAGCAGGTCCTCCAGTTCCCGTACATTTCGGGGTGGTGATGATTTAGCGCGAAACCCGCTTTTCAAAGTCGAACCTCAACTGTTCGATTGGGTTCATGTCAGGTGAATTTGGAGGCCATGGCCTTAGCAGCATGTGACCAGCATGTTTCTCGAACCACTCCTTGACGATCCTGGCAGTGTGCCATGGCGCATAATTCTGTTGGTAATGGCCATCACCAGCAGGGAACACAGTTGCTATGAATGGGTGAACTTGGTCCGCAACGATGTGGAAATGCCTGACAGCTGTCAGGGATTGTGCTATTGGGGTAATGGCGCCTAAAGTGTCCCAACAAAACATCGCCCACAGCATAACACCTCCACCGTGGGTCTATTTCCGTCCAATAGTGCATCCAGGTGCCATAACATCCGTTGGTAATTGGCGTATCCGCGCTCGGCTGTCTACGTAATGCACCAGGAATCTTGATTCGTCATACCATGCCACTTTCTTCCATTCATCCACGGTCCAATCTCGATTATCTTGGGCCCATTTCATACGTTGTTGGCGATGACGTACAGTGAGCATGGGTACCCGGCTGGGTCTTCGGCTACGCAGGCCCATGCGCAGAAGGCTGCGATGAACTGTGTGCTGTGACAAATTGCCCTGATCACCACTGTTGTAGCTACGGGTGATTTGTCGCACTGTGGCCCTGAGGACACTGTGAACAATACGCGACAGTCTCCGCTCCCCTCTGGCATCACTGAGCTGCCGATGACTCACGGCTGGACGACGGTTCGTCGTTTGGCCATCTGTGCACCACTTTTGTTACTCACTACAGCGGCAGTTGAACAACCCACAAGCCGCTCCGTTTCCGAGATCGTAGTTCCGAGGCTTCGTGCCATCACAATTTGTCATTCATCAAACTCCGATAAATCCGCAGCTTTTCCCATTCTGACTCTGAACACTCTACTAACCGAAAGCCGGTCCTCGAGTTGTATATATACTTCTCTGTGAACATCACCTGCACCACCGTTCGGTCTCCAGGCGCGCTCATTTCTCGAGGCTGCGGTTGGTCATAATGTAATAGCTCATCGGTGTATATTTTGTGTTTTGAGCTAGTTTAGCTATCCGCAAAGAGTGTACAGGCGGAGTTCTACTTACGTACGTCTTACTTTTTTCAGCCTGTGCTATATATTATTCTTACCGGATGGCCTGGCTACTTAATTTCCGGGATCATCAGGACTTTCCTCGTTATACATCGGTGCGGGGAAGGAATCGCTGAATTAGACCATCGCCACTACTTCTAGGCAGATCTACAGCCAACTCCAAGACATGCAAAAAAGGATGTAAATTTCAATGTTCAGCGGTTTATTTACAAACCGAGCCATTGTGTACATGATTATTTACACAGAAGGCCGTATATTAACTATGCGCTCATCAATATGGTAAGTTTTTCCTGCCCAGCAATAAATATAAGAGAAAGTTTACTGACACAGACCAGAGGGAAACAATATCCACGAGAAAAGTGAAGCAGAATGTATTAAAGTAGAATTTCATCAGCAGCGTTCGCTTGTCTGCACGGGAACACACACACACGCGCGCGCGCGCGCGCTCACACACAAGCAGGGCTGAATGCATCTCTCAGCTTAAGGGTCGCTGTCGTTCTCCTCTACCTCCCGGCAAGGACTCCGATCACGTCCGTTAGATGTTCTCTCAAACACGGCAGCCGTCCCAATCAAGAGATCTTTCTTCGGCGGCGAACTTCGGTCAACTGCTGCACAATTTTTCAGAGTTCAACGCACTTTTTGGCCACCATAGCGTAAGGCGAACGCACTCGGCTAGTTATCGAGAGATCTGGGGTTCGATCCCAGCGGTGTCCGGATAACAATTTTTCGGTTGCTGTGTGTTAATTAAAGATAAACGAGGAAAGAGCGATGACTTTGTCTATTTACATTGGCTCCACGTATTTGGAAGATTTTCATCGTTCAACGCAATATTAGTTCACCATAAATCTCTCTCGCTGGCACTTTTTCCCGTTTTCACTTTTATCCGAGGTGCAACAGACAGACTATATTGCCTCTTTGCCGCTTCTTGCGCTTTACCCCCTTTACTTTAAAGCATGCCAGCTTTTTACCTCCTCCTAAACATGTCGCTTTTGCCCCGGCCACCCATACTAAAGGGAATAAGTCCCTTGAAGAAGGCCTCTGTGTAACCACGCCAGAGAAAGCGTTTGGCTCCAATTTTTGTATCCAGTGTCCGCAACATTACGTATTTTAACTTCGCCTTTTGGTTTGTTGTCGCTTTTGTAAATTTTGGTTACGTCTCTCGTTACACTTTCCGACTTAACGTCACATCTGAACTCCCAAGTTTTTATGTTCTTTTCTCGCAACACTGTAAGTCAACTAGAGGTCAGTTGACAATTATATACAAGGTGTTTGAAGTTTGTCGCACGAGGTGTTAGATTGGCACTGCATTAAGTGTTTTCAATACTGCTTGCTACGTTCTTCAGAATCTGTTAGTGTACGCCGTTATGTTCCTAATATCTTAATATTCGATGATAAATTCACCAAATTGTGAGTACTCAAGGGACGCATGTAGCGTTTTAAATCTTTTTATTTTTGCGGTGTATCAAGCACAAAGATTCACCAAGCTTTCGCACTCCACTGGGAGGCTTTTTCGAGGCAATGGTAGACATAAAAATGCAGGGAATTGGAACTCGTAAGGAAGAAAGACGATTTTTGAAAATAACGTGGACGACATCACGAGCATATTGAATTTTTATCACGCAATTATACGTAGGATCCATCACATATGCCCCAGGCTTTGTATATTGGTTAAAGAATTGATTACGTAAATACAACATATTAATAGCAATAAAGTCCCCGACCCCGTTATCGCATATAATTTCAAGTTGCAAGGAGAGACAGTGTGAGAAAGAAAAGGCGGGTGTGTACGCTATACCGGTGGTGTATCCTGACAACACGGAAAAGATGTATATCGGAATGACAAAGCGATCCTTGGACACTAGATGTAAAGAACACGTGCGAAGTGTCAACCAGGACATGTAGAATACTGCCCTCGCCAGAGAAGTCGTGCATTCATCGGCCGCTCTTCTATGGAATAGTATTAGAAGAATTGCCCCTTACACTAACTTTAAAGAGACTGCCATCGGGGAAACAGTCAAATTCCTATCCAGCAAACTAGCGTGCATTGATATGGTTTTTACCAATGGTGGTGCGTGTTATTAAAAGATGGAAACACATCACGACGCACTGTATAATTGCGTGATAAAAATTCATGTAATATGCTCGTGATGTCACCCGCGTTATTTTAAAAAATCATCTTTGTTCCTTACGTATTCCAATTCCCTGCATTCTTATGTCTACTATTGCTTTGAAAAAGCCCCCCAGTGGAGTGCGAAAGCTTAGCGAATCTTTGTGCTTACTAAACCACAAAAATAAACGGCTTTAATACGCTATATGCGTCCCTTGAGTATCTTAACGTTCACCAATAGTTAATCATTAATTACGCTATTGCGTGTTTCTTGGAAGATAAGAGTTGCAATTTTAATAACCTGTGTTAACGTCTTCTCTGTGTTTATCCTCATCCAGATATCAAGTTATCGTGGTTGTGTTTAGTCTACCTGTCAAGGGAGACAATAAAAAATTTGGACAGCAGAACTTGCAAGTCATCTTTATTATTGACTGTAGGGGTGGAAGCTCATTATGTTAATTAATGGCTCCTCGGCCAAACACTCACTGGCTTCCAGCGCTGATCAAAATTTCCCCACAGCAGGAAGGAAAACCATTTGTAAGGTTCATTGTCTAGAGACTGTCTATCAACGATAGTTGACGACAGCCCGGCGTTCTTTCTCTCCCAGCTTTACTATAAATCTGCTATTCAGGAGAGGGGAAGTAAAAATAATGCAAGACACTACAAGCATGAATTCACTCTCAAGCTTGTTGCAAACTTAACAAAAGAATTTAATCAATAGAAAATTGTTCGGCAGCTATTGTTCCTTGACCTCGAGTTCCTGTAACTGCAGTTCCACGTGAAAATGATCCGGGTATCTAATTATTCCAGAATACCCTTTCCTGCCAATACTCTTTGCCCGTTCTTTTTCTATCACCGACGTGAAAGGTTTCAATCGTCGTAACCTTCCGTTCGTCTCTTTTCCTTTGTTCCGGAAGCTATGCTTTGTGTTCCGTCCCGAACACGTTTTCTCTCCAAACGCTTTCTCCGTACGTCGTTCCAGACACACGTGTCTGATTCCAACTACGCTGGCTTTCCCCGTGCTCTAACTGGCACGTTATATCAAGAACTTTTCTTTTCTCCGTGCTAAACCCCCAGCACTATACAACCGTTTTCGCTGTCCGTGCTGTCCCCCAGCACTTCCTAACCGTCCACAGCACACGCTGTCGTCAACCGTTCTCCACGCTCGCTCCCCGTCGACTGTCTCGTCTTTCCTTCTACTCCTATCCTGAAGTTTTCCCCCTAACTTCACTAGCCTTCTGATTGGCTCCTGCCTCACTCGCCTGAGGCTCCCTCTCTCTCCCTAGTCGAAGCCCTCCAAGAGCAGGTGCCCCCTCGCTCTTCTCGGTGCCCCCATACCACCTTTCTCTCCTGACACGTGCCTTCTGCCGGTGACCTTCACCTAATCCCTTCGTTGACCTCCACCTCACGGTGCCCTGCAGCTTACATATCCCTCTGGCCAGGAACAATAGCTGTGCCTTCTGTGAATACAATAGACCTGTCAAACAGGCATATCGAAATGTCACCTAGTCTGGTGCATTACCACGTGTTACACTCGTTTCCAAATAATACACATGGAATTATTTATTCTGAAATGTTAATATCCAGAATGATCGATGGGATTTAAAAGTCCATCACACAATTTATATAGGGGCGTAATTTCTCGCCCCTACATTGACTTTCTAACTTTACGAACCCTTGTGCTTAATTGCAACCAAAAAAATTCTAAATCGCCTCTCGTACCACCAAATTCCAGCTTGGCGAACTAACAGACCGAACTATGGCATAAGAAGTACACAACCGTTTGTGAAAATTGAAACACCATGAAAGACTGCGGGTATTAGGTTGAAACTTATAGGATACGTACAAAAAGTTGGGGAATGCAAATGATTAAAATGCCAGTGTAAACCTGCTTGGAGTTTCGGAGCAGTTCCCTCTGAACCGTCCGATTTTGGGTATAAAGAGCTGGTTCAAACGAGATGTTGCAATCAGCAAAGAGCCGGCATTCAGTCCAAAGAGTGTTTCTGGTGTGTCAGAGTTCCCCGACGCCGAAGAAGGTCGTATTATGAACACCTGGCAGATTTTGAGCGAGGAAGGGTCGTTGGGATGAGAGAAGCTGGATTTTTCCACTCGATTTTCCACTGTTGGGATGAGAGAAGCTGGATTGCCATTCGCACGGGACGAAACGTAACTAAACTACTGTGAGGCGAAAGTGGTGTCAGTTGACAGACGACATCCGGACGCAGAGAAATCCTGGAAATGGCCCACAAAATCTCACGACTGCACGGGATGACAGTGACCGATCGCACAGCGACATACATGGTATTAGCGTAGCAGTGGAGCACTGTCACAGGACAGGCTTTGTCCCCCAACACAGTTCGACGTCTGCTTATCAGAGGACTAATACCATGAAGTGAGGAAAAATTCGACGAGCTGCAAGTCTGTGATGCAGTGGCGAAGTACGAAGCCAGAAATTTCTGAAGAAGGGGATCCATGGGTTTGGTTCATTGGTGAAAGCCTCATATTTACACATACACAGGTGAGCCATTACATTATGACCGCCTACCTAATAAGTTGTTGGACCCCCTTTAGCCCGCAAAATAGTGGCCACTCGGCGAGACATCGATTCGATGGTGTGGCGATAGGTAATCTGGGGTATCTGGTACAATAATGCCAACCGCAGGTTCCCCAGTTCCCGTACATTTCGCGAACCCGCTTTTTCAATTCGACCAACAAATGTTCGATTGGGTTCATGTCAGGCGAATTTAGAGGCTAGAGCATTCACAGAAAGTCGCCAGCATCTTCCTCGAACCACTCCTTGACTATTCTGGCAGTGTGGCATGGCGCATTATTCTGTTGGTAATAGCCATCACCAACAGGGAACATGTTTGCCACAAATGGGTGAACTTTGTCCGCAACGATTTTCAGATAAACTGGTGTGCAAAAATGAAGGACGAAGAGGAGAAATTAGCATAACAACGGAACGAGCAGGCACAACGGACCGAAAGACCACTCAGGAGATAGACTAGAGTCCGGTACGGTAGGGCATGCGCATATATGCAGCATGACGTAGGGGTGGGGTGGGTGGATGGGGAGAAGAGTGCCGGAAGGATATAAAACACACGGGCGGTGTACGCTCAGCAATTCGGTGGAAGCTATTGCACGGTGTACATCGGTTTGAACGACATCGAGTTGCTGCGACCGTGTGATATGGCCAACAGTCAATCCAGTAGACGACATCTGGATGACTTTACCCGAGATTGCGTCATTGGGAAGTTGGAAGAAGGTCGAAGTGTGGCCGAGGAGTTTGGGATCGCTCACAGCATCGTTTCACGAGCTTGGAGAGCATTTCAAATGACAGGAACAGCTATCCGAGAGTTTAGCAGTGGTGGTCCACGAGCAACCACGGCGGCGGGCGACCGGTATATTGTTCTACGGTCGAAAAGAGACAGACGGCAGACAGCGGGAGAAATCGCAAGGAACATGCAACAGACAACTGGACGTCCGTTATCGCGTTTTATCGTGGTCAGGAGGCTGCACAAAGGTGATCTATTTGCACGACGACCAGTGCAGTGTGTGCGATTAACGCCTGCTCATCGGAGATGGAGGTTTCTGTGGTGCCAAGAACACAAGAACTGGACACATCAGCAATGGGGTCGAGTTCTCTTTACGGATGAGAGCCGATTTAGTCTGACGAGCGATTCTGGACGTATACACATCTGGAGAGAGCAGAGAACATGCAATCACACCTCCAACATAATCGAAAGGGACCGGTTTGGAAGTGGCAGAGTTCTCGTTTGGGGCGGTATCATGCTTGGTAGCCGTACTGACCTCCACATCTTCCAAGGAGGTTCAGTTACTGGTGTCCGCTATTGTACCGAGGTTCTCCTGCCCCACGTGCGTCTGGTTAGAGGTGCTGTGGGTCCTGAGTTCCTCTTCATGGAAAACAACGCTACACCTCATCGTACAGTGGCTGTCGCAGAGCTGTTGGAGAGTGAAAATATTCAGCGAATGTATTAGCCCGCAAGGTCCCCGGACCTAAATCCAATCGAACACGTGTGGGACCTTTTCGGGAAACGCTTGGCATACGTCACCAGCCGCCAGCAACGATTCCGCAGCTGTGATTGGCGCTACAAGAGGAATGGGCCGCGAGCCTCAACAGCTGCTTGACAACCTCGTCCTCAGCATGGACAGACGTTGTAAATCCTGCAGCGCAGTCAGGGGTGATCATATCCCCTACTAAACACTGCATTTTTCTTGGCAGCCGCCTGTCACATGGACGTTTCTGTCTTCTGTCCAGTTGTACTCGAATCTACCTTTTCAATAAAGTGCCTTTGTATCCTTTGGATTCCTTGTTTGGACGGTTTTGCTCACTTGTCCCATATTCTAACATCTTGGGGATCTTATGGTATGATTTGAGTCGATGTGGAGCACTTCTGCACGACGTTACATTAGAAAACCCGTCTCGTCCTTAATTTTTGCACGTCAGTGTATTTGACAGGAGTCAGGGATTGTGCTATTGGGTTAATGGGGTCTAATGCGTCCCAAGAAAATATCGCCCACATCATAATATCGCCGCCGCAGGCCTGTTTCCACCCAACAGTGCATCCAGGTGGCATAGCCTTAGTTGGTAGTTGGCGTATCCGTGCTCGGCCGTCTACGTGATGCATCAGGAATCTTGATTCGTCTGACCATGACACTTTCTTCCAATCATCCACGGTCCAGTCTCAATGATCTTGGGCCTATTTCATGCGTTGTTTATGATGACTTGCAGTGAACCTGGGTACCCGGCTGGGTCTTCAGCTACGCAGGCCCAGGCATAGAAGGCTCAGATGAACTGCGCGCTGTGACATATTGCGCTGATCACCAGTGTTGTAGCTGCGTGTGATTTGTCGCACTGTGGCCCTGAGGACACTGTGAACAATACGCGACAGTCTCCGCTCCCCTCTGGCATCAGTGAGCTGCGGACGACATGCGGCTGGATGACGGTCAGTCGTTTGGCCATCTGTGCACCACTTCTGATACGTACTCACTACAGCGACACGTGAACAACCCACAAGCCGCGCCGTTTCTGAGATCGTAGTTCCGAGGCTCCGTGCCGTCACAATTTGTCCTTTAAACTCCGATAAATCGGCAGCTTTTCCCATTCTGACCCCGAACACTCTATTAACCGAAAGCCGGTCCTCGTGTTGTATATATATATACTGCTCTGTGAACTTCATTGCGCCATCGTTCGGTCTCTAGGCGTGCTCATTTCTCTAGGCTGGGAGTGGTCGTGATGTAATTAATAACTCATCGGTGTATATTGCTTTAAATTCGTACTCAAACCACCCTGAAGGGAGGAGTCTTGAACCGATGACCCCTCCCTCCTTGGCTACCCTTTTGCTGTGATGAAAGACGAACCTCGTGTCAACAAGAAGGCATTAGAACATGCAAATGAGTAGAGGGAAGAGACAGAGGAACTGGAAAGAGAGTGAGAGTAGAGCCTTGAAAAGTGAAACCTCAGTAAACGTTACGTCGATATAGGTTTTTTAATTAGGTTAAAAGACATGTACAAGTTAAAAAACAATACTTTAAAATACATGAGTTAAAAGTACTAGATCTTTCGACCAACAGTATGTGTGGTCTTTCTCAGGTACAGGACATACTGAGCAGACTGTTCATGCTAGCACAGCATACATATATCCAATGGCAACGGCGTTATGACGCATGCTCATACAGGAAGGTAACGTTACGGAAGAAAAAAATAATGTATTGTTTAAAACTTATATTTGCCTTTTAAACTAATTGAAAACCTATATCGACGTAACGCTTACTGAGGTTACAAAGGTCAGTTGCAAGTTTTTCTTATCGTGTTAATCGGCAGATTATCCCCTCATTTTTTTGGAACTGTCAAATTCCACAGTTTCTTTAAGCATAGAATTTGTTTCATGTGATACAACTTTCAGCGTATCTGAAAGATAAAAAACAAACAAACGCGATTCTGTTCGTCGGTGGATGTTGTAAAATCGATCTTTTCATTTGATTCTTTGATCTTGATAGTTGAATCCTTTTTGTTAGAAGAAGAGCCTTTTACACTTGGGAGCGGATGTATCCATGTTCGTGATATTGCAGCAGATTCGGAAAGTTAAAAAAAATATATAGAAAGCTTTCGATTTTTTTCCGCAACTTTACCATGATGCAACTTTTTTTCTTATTTTTATTAATAGAATTTGATTGTTGACTTTTCTGTGGCTGATGCATTTAATTGCTTACATTAAATCCCGAGAGAAATAAAAATCGGTGGATTCCGGCAAGTTAAGTGCGGACATTCGTTAGGTGACCTTGAAATTTCTATCGACCCAGTTGGACGCGTGCCTTGCTTCTGCGAGAAGGTTATCATCGTTGCATTGAGGGCGGCAGAGGCCGACGGAGGACTTCGCAGCGTTCTCCTGACCTTTATCTCGCTCGCTTGTTTTCGCACTTCCCAACTTTTCTTCTTTTTTTGCCGCAGAATCGGGTTGATTCTCGCCTGCTGCCAAAATGGCGCAGTTATCCTAACAACGCTCGAGAACTTTTCAGTGCGGTATCATATTTTTTAAAATTTTCTTTCTCACGAAGATCGTGCATTAAATCACACTCGCTAGTGTCTTTAAAACCCCAATTATCCTCCGTTCGTCGGAAGGATCCTGTCAGGTTACCCCAGAGAATAACATTCCTATTAATAAGAAAGACGAAGTTACTGTCTTTGCGAATTAATGTAGATTTATGTTTCCTCTTTAAGGAAGAAAAGAAAATCAAGCTTTGAGCGAAATTTGTTATGTAACGCCAGAAGCTGGTGAGAAAATTTCACTGCCGCTCCGTTTTCTATGAATAAGGGACTTCAATTCCCAAAACTATCACTTTTACTGCTGCAGAAGAAATATTTCACACTTTCGAAAATGCTAGTAGCTCTACCTGAAAAGAATATTGTAGCTGCTGCGCAATAAATTCCTTTGAAGTTCCTGATTTCGCAAAAGAGAAATTAATAAAAGTTCACTACTTCAAAAATTTAATTCTGCCTCCATTATGAGCCTCCTTGACAATCACGCTGCCCTTCGAAACAAAATATCAGAGAAATAAAAGCTAAATAAACGCGAATAATCAAACCAGAGTACCCTTTAATGTATCGTCAGAAGTGCATTCTGTTAAATTTCAATTTAAAATTTACATAATAAAACTGAGCAGGGTAAGTTACTTGTACTGGTTGATCTGCTATCAGATCGTAAAAAATGTCTGGCGCTCTTTGGTCAAACATGGCCCTTACGCCATAAAAATCCGCCAACCATCATCAGATCGTAAAAATATATTATATATTTTTGTTGTTGTCAGGGTAAAGAAATTGTAATTGCAACGGAAATAACTAAAAAATGCTTTGTTTACAATTTTACAATTCATTAAGCACGTTTATCTGTAAGAAAAGAAAAACATTTCGTTAATTGTTGATTGCAACCCCTCCCCTTCATTTCTATTGGAACGGGCAACGCATATCAGTACGGATAGAAAATTTACTAAAATAATATATCCAGTGCTCCTGAAGATATCTTTTATATCATTTTAAAGTAAATTACTGTAAGCATACAGCTTTACCGTGACATAGTTATGAAAACAGACCCATAACGCGAACATATCACTGGAATGCAAAATTCATAGAGTTTTTTGTACTGTTTCTACGCCACGATGACGTCTTACTTGGGAGCCGCGGGTGGCCTAGTGGGCAACGTTCGTGACTGCCACGGAAAGGACCTCAGGTTCGATCCCAGGCAGGTACGAACGCTCGATCCACTAAATACCCGCCGTGCGTCGGATGGGCACGTTAAGCCGTCGGACCCCGGGTACTGGACCCCGGTAATAAATAAAGGCGTCTTCCTCCCCTTTCTACTTCGCTTCCGTGTTACTTTCCTATCGGGCACTCTAGCCCAAATCTCCCAGCTTCCTATTTCTAAGGGTTGTTTAAGACCTGGGTCAGGCACTCCCTTCCTAAAATCCTCTACATATGATCATCATCATATCAATCTAAGCAAGTTATAATCATCGTCTTACTTGTGGTTACGCCCGTGGGCGTAACATACAGAATTAACTTAATCCAATCGGCGCAATTCTGTCATCAAAGACTGCAGTAGGCGAGCTTGCACTTAACCTAAATTAAAGTCGACTAGCATTTAAAATAAGCTGACGGTTTTTTTTTGTCATTTTAATTATTCCGAAGGCATAACTGTACGGTATATTACATTAATGAATCATGAGACAGCTCGAATGCTCATTGGTCGCTGTGGCCAACATTCAAATTAAGTTTATCTGGGTGTCGAATGATAAGCGTCCCCGTTTTGAATGGATGCCAGTTCCTCACATGCGGCCAGAAATGTTATATTTGCACGCCTTCTACAAATAACTCAAAATGTTTTACATCTTCCGTGCAACAACCGAATTTGCAACGTGTTCACGGTGATGGGAACGGGGAATTCATCTGGTTCCTTCCATTGGATAGGTAACATATGAATTCGGACGACAGATTTGACAGATCCCTTGCTGCCACGGGTCTCAGTAAGCAAATGCTTCATTTTCTTCAGCGTTCTTCTCGCACTAGTCACATCCTTTGCTTTCTAACCAGGGCACACAAACACATATTATAGGATACTTAGAAAACTCTATTCTTAGCTTTTCTAGTGTTTAACATATGAGCATAAGTGACCTCTTCCTGCCCTCGTTTCCATATACTGTCTGCTCATGACCCCATTCTCTCGTCTCGGCAGTGAACCCTACGACTTCACTGTGATTAGTCTGTAAGCA
Organism: Macrothele yani; assembly: GCA_039090855.1. Taxonomy (NCBI): domain Eukaryota; kingdom Metazoa; phylum Arthropoda; class Arachnida; order Araneae; family Macrothelidae; genus Macrothele; species Macrothele yani. The sequence continues at coordinate 11,834,179 of CM076990.1, read as the reverse complement.
GCAAAGTGGCTGCAAAACGAACAGTTTAAGGATTTGTATTCGTCCTCAGATTCCCTCCCTGGTTGAGAAATTTATTTGACTGTCTACAACCTTTCCTCCGTAGTGAAACACGACCAGCCCCTGCGTACTACTTACTTAATTATACACTATCTACCAACAAGTAATTGGACACCCCTGCAATCGACGATATCTGCGGTCTTGATACACAACACGGCCGCCGCCGTTAAATATCGTGTGGGAAACAACAACGCAACCAGTCGCATGCAAGATGCCACGCAGTTAGGAGCTCTCTGATTTCGAGAAAGGTGTAATCGTCGGGTATCACAGAAATTGCCGATCCATACGTGACATATCCAGCGAGTTGAAGTACCCAAAATCGACAGTGGCCTACGTGATTGGCAAGTGGAAGATGGGATGTGACTGTCGGAATGTGCCCCTACCCAGCAGACCCACAAAACTGGGAGTTAGAGACCGACGGGTGTTGGCCAGAGAAATTCAGAAGAACCGCACCAAATCGATGGGCCACATCCGCGAGGAGTTTCAACAGGCATCCGGGAGTGTTCTTTCGATGAATACCATCCGTAAGGAAGCCCATCTGCTCGGTTATCATGGACGTGCTGCCGCCCACAAGCCTTTGATCACCAAGTCCAATAGCGCTGCTCGGCTAACGTGGTGCAAAGAACGTCGACAGTGGACCGTTGAACAGCGGAAACGGGTTCTCTGGAGCGACGAATCAAGGTTCATCTTCTACCTTTCGGATGGCAGGGTCTGGGTTTGGCGTCTGCCTGGAGAACGCCTCCTGCCGGAATGTATTGTTCCAACTGTGAAGTTCGGCGGCGGTGGAATTATGCTATGGGAGTGTTTCTCCTAGTATGGCACGGGACCCTTGGTCGCAATTCCTGGTAGACTCAACGCCGAAACCTACTGCACCATTTTGGATGACCATCCGCTTCCTACGTTGTGGCAGTTTTACGGGGTGGACCCATGTTACCTTCAGGATGACAATGCCACCTGTCATGTTGCGAGGTCCACCATGGCTTGGTATGGTGACAATGGGGTTAATCGAATGGACTGGCCTGCCCAGAGCCCGGACCTTAACCCTATCGAGCACCTCTGGGAAGAGTTGGAGCGTCGACTTAAGGAGTGCCCCCACCGTCCGAAGTCGGTGAAGGAACTGATCTGTCTTCTCCAAGCCGAGTGGAAGAAAATACCGCTAGCCGTCGTACAACGCCTGGTTGAGAGTATGACCCGGAAGGTCGCAGCTGTAATCGCCGCTCATGGTGGCTCAACCAACTATTGAAGGTGAATAAACTTCGTTTTCCTTTGCTGCCACAGGTGTCCAATTACTTGTGGGTAGATAGTGTATAATTGGTCTGCTTAACCAGGCCCTATCTCCGTTTCTAATTACCAGGGTTAGTTCGTAACAGTATTATGGTTGTGCGTGTGTAACGAGAAACGTGATCATTGACAATTAGAACGAACTTATCTTAATTAAGCTTGCTGTCCCGTGCAAAGGGAGGGAATCAGACTCGAAGAAAGAATATAAATATTCAGTGGCGCCCATATGAGTACTTTTAGGGTTTTAAGGGGGGGTTGAGAAAAATCCTTACCTCCTTCAAGGCTATCAAACATTTTAATTAAATGTACAAGATACTAAATTACAACAAAAATAATTGATACAATTAATCAGTAATATCTTGTTATTTTTTAAATTACTTTAAAAAAAGGTTTCGTCTATTTTAGTGTATTGAATTTATCAAAACTTTGACTTAACAAAGGCTAGGGTGGGGCTCCTGTCCCCCTCCCCCGTATGGGCGCCCTTGTTAAGGTTTTTTCATTCAGTACTTGAAAATAAGCACTGAGCTAGAAGTTAGAATCTCCAAATATTTGCTATGTTCGACGTCCTCTATCACTCTTTTTTTTGGTCTGCCGGTACATTTTGCTGCTTCAGGCACGCCATGTGTCTTCCACCTATTCAGTATATCAAAAGAGTTGACCTGGGTATGTTTAACTGCCTCTCGGTTTCTCTTGTGGACAAGCCACTAATATAACACCCAACAATCTTTCCGTTATCAAAGTCAGTTCTTAACCACCGCGACATTTTCACTCAAACCCACAGTGCGATATGATCGTGGTCATTTGTCATTTTCTTGTAGGACTTCCGTCCACAGTGAGTCGAGTTTATGTCCCAGCCACCTATAGCGAGTTCGCCTTTTGGGCAGGACACAGAAACGGAAGGAATGAGAGCAAGTCTAGCGACTTTGACAGAACAGATTGTAGTGAGATTAAAGTACAGTAGATGGCGCCACCGTACAAGTACGATGTTGCACATAGAGGGGTGAGAGAATTTCAGGGGGGCATAGGAAAGGATACCTATTTAACCAGTGGGTCCAGTCTGGGGGCCGTCACTGAACGTGCTCGTCCGATGCACGGCGAATATTCAGTGATTGTTAGTAAATCACACCATCTCTGAAAGATTAGCCCAAGATCGAACCTGAGGACTTTGCATTGATAGTCTGACTCGCTAACCACTAAGCTATCCGCGGCTCTGATATGATCGTGGTCAGCTACAGGCTTGTTTTTATACAGTTTGCAGCTGCACCGCGCATCTTAACAACGCAGTGGATCCGTTCATTTGCTTTTGAAGGGGTGTCCGGTGACTTTGGTCAATATAGTGTATATCACGATCGAACGCAAACATCAAACGGCGACAAATGTTAGCTTTATAAAAACTCATGTTAACACGTCAAGCCCTATACATTAAAAGACTTGAAATTGCCAGAGCTGCGGATTTTTTTTTTTTTTATCTTAACGAAGGTTTGACGAGCTAACTGCGCGGTGATGCAACCTGCCTGATATGTGCTTTGTTAGCCTAATACAAAGTTTATTTGCCAGACATTCCTGAATGGAAGGAACCTGTGCACTTAATAAGAAACTCGAAGTTGCCAAAAGTCATGAACGAGTCAAAAGGTTACCCTTTTGTGGTCAATTAGGGAGACCAGCACGAGGATTTTGAAAGGCAGCTAACTCCTCCTCTGAAGGCGGAGGAGAAAGTTATGCTGGAGATAGCAGACAGAGAGATAGATAGATGTCTCTTAACTCACTGCTGGTCAACCACTTAGTGCCGATCGATCTCGCCAGTTACTGTATTGTCTTTATAGTAGGTTAACGAATAAAACCCTGAAGTTTTATAAGGTGGTACATAGAAAGATATCTCTATTGCCGCTGTCTCAGTGTTCCGACGAATATCATTTCCACTTCCGACGTTTCTAAATATTTTCACTTCGTGTGCTTCTGAAGACCGTGGGTGGAAGAGTGTCTGAATGCTGGCGGATCATATGCACGAGAGGCTCAGATATACAGAGGATAGAAAAAAAGAAGTTCAAAGAATTCGCGGAGCATATGTACGAGAGTCTTAGATGTACAGAGGACAGAAAATAAAAGAAGTTTGAAGAATTGGCGGGGCATATGTACAAGAGGCTTAGTTGTTCGAAATTACAGAAAATGAAAGAAGTTCAAAGAATTTAAACTGGCAACAGCGTGTTAGATAAATACGAAAAAATCATATGCTACTGTTAAATACAGTATAATCTGCTAAGAAAATGGCGCACGTAAACAAGCTCTAGATCAAAGATTATGTTTTTGATTATTACGAAGAGAAATATTCGTATTCTGTAATTAAAAAAACGCTGTGAAAATTATGGAATTATATAAATGTAAAATAAACAATATTATTATTAACAGACAGAAAAATCGTCAAGCATTGCTTTTAACAAGAAAAAGAACACCAAACGAATATCAAAGAAGATACGTTCTGTTACTACACTGGCGTGCAGAATTAAGGACGAGACGGTTTCTCGAATGTAACGTCGTGCAGAAGTGCTCCACATCGACTCAAATCATAGCATAAGATCCCCAAGATGCAAGAATATGGGACAAGTGAGCAAAACCGTCCAAACAAGGAATCCAAAGGATATAAAGGCACTTTATTGAATAGGTAACTTCGAGCACAACTGGACAGAAGACCGAACGTCCATGTGACAGGCGACTACCAAGAAAAATCCAGATTTTGGTAGGGGATATCATCACCCCTGATTGCGTTGCAAGATTTACAACGTCTGTCCATGCTGAGGACGAGGCTGTCAAGGAGCTGTTGAGGCATCGCGGCCCATTCCCCTTGTAGCGCCAATCGCAGCTGCGGATGCATTGCTGGCGGCTGGTGACCTGCTGCCAAGCGTCTCCCGAGAAGGTCCCACACGTGTTTGATAGGATTTAAGGTCCGGGGACCTTGCGGGCCATTCCATGCATTGAATATCTTCACTCTCCAACAGCACTGCGACAGCCACTGTACGATGAGGTGTAGCGTTGTCGTCCATGAAGAGGAACTTAGGACCCACAGCACCTCTAAACAGACGAACGTAAGGCAGGAAAACCTCGGTACAATAGCGGACACCAGTGACTGAAGCTCCTTGGAAGATGTGGAGGTCAGTACGGCTACCAAGCATGATACCGCTCCAAACCGGTCCCTTTCGATGATGTTGGAGGTGTGACTACGTGTTCCCTGCTCTCTCCAGATGTGTATACGTCCAGAATCGCTCGTCAGACATAATCGGCTCTCATCCGTAAAGAGAACTCGACCCCATTGCTGATTTGTCCAGTTCTTGTGTTCCTGGCACCACAGAAACCGCCGTCTCCGATGAGCAGGCGTTAATGGCACACACCGTACTGGTCGTGGTGCAAACAGACCACCTTTGTGCAGCCTCTTGGCCACGGTAAAACGCGATAACAGACGTCCAGTTGTCTGTTGCATGTGCCTTGCGATTTCTCCCGATGTTTGCCGTCTGTCTCTTCTCGCCTGTAGGACAATATATATCGGTCGTCCTCCGCCGTGGTTACTCGTGGACGATCACTGCTAAACTCTCGGACAGCTGTTCCTGTCATTTGAAATGCTCTCCAAGCTCGTGAAACAATGCTGTGAGCGATCCCGAACTCCTCGGCCACTCTTCGACCTTCTTCGAACTTCCCAATGACGCGACCTCGGGTAAAGTGATCCAGATGTCATCTACTGGATTGCCTGTTGGCCATATCACACGGTGGCAGCAACTCGACGTCGTTCAAACCGATGTACACCGTGCAATAGCTTTCACCGAATTGCTGATCATACACCACCAGTGTGCTTTATACCCTTCCGACGCTCCCCCCCCCACGTCATGCTGCATATATGCGCATGCCCTACCGTACCGGACCCTAGTCTATCTCCTGAGTGGTCTTTCGGTCCGTTCTGCCTGCTCGTTCCGTTGTTATGCTAATTTCTCCTCTTCGTCTTTATTTTTTACACACCAGTGTACTATTTCAAAAATAAGGTCTCTGGTCTTAAAGGATAATCCATCGACCCAAACAGCCATCGCTAAGTCATAAAAAGTCTCACGTAACAACTATAAACAAGGCATTAAACAATGATTAAACAACGGCTAGATATCGAGATATTCGGGATTCGATTTGCCCGACGGCGGCCAAATAACAATTTTTCGGTTGCTGTGCGTTGCTCAACGTGGAAAGAGCAATGGATTTATTTATTCAACTGACGCCACGTATTTAGAGGATTTTCACCTTGGATCTCGCCCTTTGGATTATTGCTATAATTATATATAACCAGTGCCGTTAATGCCCACCAGATGGAGACATCTCAGGAGCTGAGCCCATCTTACGGATTTATGATGTCAGATGCTGACTGAAAAAGAAAAGCACACATGTTGGCCGCGGTGGTGTAATTGTTGGCCTCTGTGGTATAATTATTGGCCGCTGTGGTGTAAAGCTAACGCGCTCGGCTAGATATCGAGAGATTTGGAATTCGATTCCCTGACGGCGGCCGAATAACAATTTTTCAGTTGCTGTGCGTTGCTTAACGTGAAAAGAGCGATGGATTTATTTATTCAACTGACGCCACGTATTTAGATAATTTTCACATTAAACAATGATTTGAATCTGAAGAAAAAACAAACGAAAAAAACATGTTTGCCGCCTTTTGTCTAGGCACGTGGCTCAGCGTAGAACACGGTGTAAAACTCTTTATAAAAATCACTTAGCCGGGGACAGATGGAAATTTCATGTGACAATTGTTGAAGAATGGATTTACTTAAACGGTTGTAGGAAAAAAAAAAGGTTGGTTTACTATCGCAAAGGAGCAGAAAAAGATTTACAAACTTGATTCCAAGAACCCAATAAAAAAAAGTTTCAGTAAAGGATCCATGATTGTTGCTGGTTTCTCGCACAATAGGAAATAAAAGTTAAGAAAAGTTGAAAAGAATGTTAAAACCAATTCTACGTATTTCCAAAATAATATTTTAATACCATTCATTTATACACAGAGACTTCAGTCAGTAGAACTCCATCAGGATAAGGCTATCAGTTATACATCCAAATCTAGCAATCCATTTCTTGAGAAAATGGAAAAAGTGACGGGTGTGAAGTTTATATTTTGCTCATATTCCTTCAAAGTTCCCTGATGTGCCACCAATTGTGCCTTCAGTCTGCTAAGAAGAGCGCCTTCTAAATAAAGACCTAAAACAATGATTGCTCATATTCCTTCAAAGTCCCCTAATGTGTCACCAATGGACTGTTGTGCCTTCCGACTGCTAAAAACAGCGCTTTCTAAATGCAGACCTAAAACAATGATTCCTCATATTCCTTCAAAGTTCCCTGATGTGCCACCAATTGTGCCTTCAGTCTGCTAAGAAGAGCGCTTTCTAAATAAAGACCTAAAACAATGATTGCTCATATTCCTTCAAAGTCCCTTAACGTGTCACCAATGGACTGTTGTGCCTTCCGACTGCTAAAAAGAGCGCTTTCTAAATGCAGACCTAAAACAATGATTGCTCATATTCCTTCAAAGTTCCCTGATGTGCCACCAATTGTGCCTTCAGTCTGCTAAGAAGAGCGCTTTCTAAATAAAGACCTAAAACAATGATTGCTCATATTCCTTCAAAGTCCCCTAATGTGTTACCAATGGACTGTTGTGCCTTCCGACTGCTAAAAAGAGCGCTTTCTAAATGCAGACCTAAAACAATGATTGCTCATATTCCTTCAAAGTTCCCTGATGTGCCACCAATTGTGCCTTCAGTCTGCTAAGAAGAGCGCCTTCTAAATAAAGACCTAAAACAGTGATTGCTCATATTCCTTCAAAGTCCCCTAATGTGTCACCAATGGACTGTTGTGCCTTCCGACTGCTAAAAAGAGCGCTTTCTAAATGCAGACCTAAAACAATGATTGCTGATATTCTTTCAAAGTTCCCTGATGTGCCACCAATTGTGCCTTCAGTCTGCTAAGAAGAGCGCTTTCTAAATAAAGACCTAAAACAATGATTGCTCATATTCCTTTAAAGTCCCGTAATGTGTCACCAATGGACTGTTGTGCCTTCCGACTGCTAAAAAGAGCGCTTTCTAAATAAAGACCTAAAACAATGATTGCTCATATTCCTTCAAAGTCCCCTAATGTGTCACCAATGGACTGTTGTGCCTTCAGTCTGCTAAGAAGAGCGCTTTCTAAATAAAGACCTAAAACAATGATTGCTCATATTCCTTCAAAGTCCCCTAATGTGTCACCAATGGACTGTTGTGCCTTCAGTCTGCTAAGAAGAGCGCTTTCTAAATACAGACCTAAAACAATGATTGCTCATATTCCTTCAAAGTCCCCTAATGTGTCACCAATGGACTGTTGTGCCTTCCGTCTGCTAAAAAGAGCGCTTTCTAAATGCAGACCTAAAACAATGATTGCTCATTCCTTCAAAGTCCCCTAATGTGTCACCAATGGACTGTTGTGCCTTCCGACTGCTAAAAAGAGCGCTTCTTGAACGCAGACTTAAAACAATGATTGGACTATGGAAAGCAGTGGAAGAGGAGGGGAATAAAATACCACTACCAATTTTAAGAAATAATCTGTTGTCTTGGAAATCCAGATGGAGGTTCGTAGTAAAGATAACGTTCTATCAGATATAACATTTAAGAAAGACATAATTTTATTTTAAACATTAAATATATTGCTGGAAAATCGTTTTAAAAATGTGTGAATATTCTCTGTAAATGGGTTCTTTGAACCCTTTGAAGCCAAATCCGTCTTTCGCATTTACAACATCGCCGTTATTATCGTCAGTTCTATTGTTGCTATGGTTATCTTCAACTAAAGCTTTCTCAGGCACTCCACATTCAGTGATTTAACATAAACTACGTTATTTTGAGCTAAAACTTATTTATTTATTATACAGTATCCTTTCGGAAATTCCCCAAAGTCATTTGTAAAGAAGATAACTTAGCCCCTGTGTATACTGCATGGAAAGAGAAATGTATCCCCCCCATATGAGCTATTTATTTCAGTTCGCGATTTCGGGTTTTGCGATGATTTATAGAATGTCACTCTGGTAGGTGAGGGATTACTGCATGTATGCATGTGTGTAGATAGAAAGTAAGTGGCAGACAAAAAGGAATTTGTTTCCTGGTTGATAAAAATGAAAAAAAGGAAATTTTCGTATTTTGTCTTTGCAAATGCAAAAAGCAGATACACACTGAATTAGCAAATTATTAGAAACACTCAATGGTAAGTAGACACGTGCCACCCTCACTTACATACGTTGAGATGGCTTTATTAACAGCTCATTGCGAAGTATTCACATGCATATGAAGCGTAAAAATAGCGGCAATATGGAAAAGACTCGTGATTTAAACGAAGCGTAAATAGTGGCAACATGGAAAAGGCTCGTGGTTTAAGCGAAGCGTAAATAGCGGCAATGGTAAAGATTCGTTATTTAATCCAAGCGTAAATAGCGGCAATGGGGAAAAGACTCGTGATTTAAGCGAAGCATAAATAAATAGCGGCAATATGCATAAAGACTCGTGATTTAAGCGAAGCGTAAATAGCGGCAATATGGTAAAGATTCGTTATTTAATCCAAGCGTAAATAGCGGCAATGTGGAAAAGACTCGTGGTTTAAGCGAAGCATAAATAAATAGCGGTAATATGATAAAGACTCGTGATTTAAGCGAAGATTAAATAGCGGCAATATGCAAAAGACTCGTTATTTAAGCGAAGAGCAAATAGCGGCAATGGTAAAGATTCGTTATTTAATCCAAGCGTAAATAGCGGCAATGTGGAAAAGACTCGTGGTTTAAGCGAAGCATAAATAGCGGTAATATGATAAAGACTCGTGATTTAAACAAAGATTAAATAGCGGCAATATGCAAAAGACTCGTGATTTAAGTGAAGCGTAAATAGTGGCAATATGGGAAAGACTCCTGATTTATGCGACTTTGAAAGAAGTATAATAGTGGCCTCTGGGTTTGAAAGCACACGCATCTCGGAAACGGCGAGCCTTCTCGTCTACACAAGAACAGCTGTACTGAGAGTGCACAATGAGTGGTGCCTAAACAACAGAATAAGCAATCAGATGTCTTCCTGCTCGTAGAAATCAGTAATTGATGTTCGAAGGCAACGGAAGCTGGAGGAGATTGTACGAGGCAACAGACGCGCTCTATTGCGTTAAGTTACCGGTATAGCGTAAAAGACATTTGTCGGTGGCGAAAACAGAACGCGCATCCTTCTTCTCCGGAGCCGAATCTTTCCCAATTAAGTAGCACTAGCTAGCTGCAACTTTGCCGTTTTGACAGGTGCATCACCTCTAAGATAGGTACGTCACATATTTCCCCCTATGAGAAAGGGCTGTGACGGAATCGTAGGTTTCCGGTTCAACCGACAAACCATGCTTGAAGAAGAGCTCACTGCAGAAGATGGAACTCTAATTCCAGGCGATGTGTGGAACGGACGTCACACATTTTTCGAAGAACCCAATGGCCAGCGGATTCATTTTCCACAATCGGGCGCCAATGTAACATAAAAACCATTTGCCTGTGTCGAACCCACATCCTTTTGTTCCGGAGCTGAATGTTTTTCCAATTAAGCTACACCTACAAGTGCTTGTCGCTGCAACTTTTGCGTTTTGCATGTGCGTCACCTCTGAGGTAGGTAGGTCCCAACTGCGCAGTAAAACAACGGTGTCGAAAGAAGAAATTCAGTATACATAGCTCGCCGCGCATTGGCACGAAGGCTTATAACACGTCCCCTTCGTGTACCACTCGTCTCTGCTGAAAACCGGCAAATTCTTCTGTAGTGGGCACAGGAGCACAGCAAATGGATCCTTGAGGACGGGAAAATGTCATCTGGTCAGTGAGTCACCTTTTCAGTTAGTACACACCGATGGATGGACAAGAATATGGCGTTAACAGAACGATTCGATGGGTCCCAGCTGCCTAACGTTAACTGCATAATCTGGTGGAGGCGGTGTAATGGTGTGGGGTCTGTTTTCATGGCAGACGTTGGATTCTTTAATACATCTAAACAAAATTTGGATGCTACTAGGTATCTTAACATAATTGTGGACCAGGCACACTCATACATGTGCATGGTATTTCCTCATGGAGAGAACTACTTCCAGCAGGATGATGCAGGAAGTAGTTCACACGGGTCGAATCTTCACACAATGGTTTCAAGAGCACGACAATGACTTCAAGGGGCCAAAATGACGACCCATACGGTCTCCAGAGCTTAATCCAATTGAACACCTGTGAAATCAGATTGAGAGAACTGTTCGTAATAGAGAGAACCTCCAGAGAGAGAGAGAGAGAGTGAACACCTGCCAACTGACAGACACCATCACTCCTTCTTGGCTGAACATACCTGTAGAAGGATATCAGCTCCTCGTTGAATCCATTCTACATAGAAACGAGGCTGTTTTTAAGACCAAGGGCAGCCCAAGGGATATAAAACGCCAGCACCACCAAAATGAAGACGCTATGTGTGCCAGGTCAAAATGACGATTACTTCGAAAGGTTGGTCTCGTGGACAGGCGTAAGGCCAAATTTGCTTTTTGTGAGGGGAAATAAATCTTCGCTGGCTAATATCGGTCCACAGTTTTTTGAAGTGCATGGGGAAGGTGTTATGACGTGCCAACTTATTTTTGAGCGGCGTTAAAAGTTTGGGGATCGTAGGGATATTGTAACTGAGAGCAGTCGTAGCCGTTTCGTAATCAACACAGCCCAAAATGAAGAAATGGAAGTTTCACGTCTTCGAAACGTTGAAAGACAATGTGCAAGAGTGCCTATCACTTCACTACTGAAGAAAAAAGTGGCAACTATGTGTCAAAGCTTGTTTCCAGCAACATGAATTTTGCGCGGAGAGAAAGAAGAAGTTCATTACGCGTTGAGACAAGTGCCCGAATGTTAATGGTGAGTGTCTTCGAAAGTAGTGTATGAATGTACATTCTATTATACACTGAGTGGCCACTTTATTATGACCAGCCCCTCAGTACTTCATTGGGCCACCTTTTGCCTTTAATACTGCGTCGATTCTTCGTGGCATGGACTCCACGAGATGTTGATAGGTGGTTTGTGGACTCTGAGACCATGCTTGATGAATAGCACTTCCCAGGAGTGTGAGATTGCAGGGTTGTGGATTCAGCTAGCTGTTTGATGGCTCGTTCAACTTCATCGCACAAATTCTCAATGAGGTTGAGATCTGGAGATTGTGGAGGCAACCTAAACAAAGTAAACTCACCGGCATGTTCCTGAAACCAATCCTGTACAATACGAGCACTATGACAGGGCGCATTATCTTGCTGAAAGTAGCCATCGGCATTGGGAAAAACCATCCACATGACAGGATGCACTTGGTCCGCAACGATGTTTAGATATGATGTGCCAGTCAAACGTTGATCAACACGAATTAAAGGGCCCAAAGCATGCCAGGAAAACATTCCCGAAACTACAACGTTGCCACCACCAGCTTGAAGGGTTGTAGCAATGCATTTGGGGTCCATGCTTTCGTGCTGTTTCCGCCAAATTCTCACTCTGCCATCGGCATGGTGCAATTGAAAACGTAATTCATCAGACCACATAATTTGTTTCCAATTATCGACTGTCCAATCCTTGTGCTCCTGTGCGAACTGGAGACGTTTTTTCTTGTTAACTGCAGACAGCAAAGGCGTTCGAACAGGCCTTCGGCTGCCATATCACATCTGATGCAGTGCACGACGAACAGTGCGTGCAGAGATCGTTTGAGGGGATCCTTGATTAAGATGGTCTGTAATTTGCTACACTGTTGACCTTCTGTTGTCTGTTACCAGTCTCGACGCTCTCCGTTCCGCCCGAGCAGTCACTAGTCGATGACGACTACACGTTACACGTAGAGACCCAGTTTTTTGGCTGACAGTCAAGTCTTTAAACACTTTAACAACAGCTGCTCTGGGACATTTCACGAATGCGGCGGTTTCGGTGATACTCGCTCCATGGCTCCGAGCTCCCACAATCACCCCACTTTGAAAGTCCGTCAAATCGCATTTTTTACCCATCTCGTCACCCAAAAATCACTTCTACTACTGTCGCAAGCACTAAGCTTTCCATTTTTATGCTAGCCTCGCCCTCTGGCGGCAACAGCATGCAGCCATAGCTCATTTGCTTAAAACTGTCAGGTGGTCATAATAAAGTGGCCACTCAGTGTATATATCCTACTTAAAGCTGTGCATGTACTGTTATCAAAAACAGGCCTTTTAACCTTGCTTTTTTGATAAATCTGTGTAGATCCCGAAGATGCGTTCAACAGACTTAGGAAGTAGGGATTTTCTGAGAGAGAGAGAGAGAGAGAGATGTACTTGCACTTAATAAAGTGAATGTACAATGATTCCGCGCATGTGCTAGAAGTTGGCAGAGAGAAAGAGAGAGAGAGAGAGATGTCGCGTGAGTTAAGCTGAAGTGCACCAAGAATTGTGACTTACTACAGAGGTGACATACATGTTAAGACTGCAAGCAGCAGTTATATATATCTTTCGGTTCCGGAACCGGAAGATTCGAGTTCCGTCACCGATCGAGAGAGGATTTGAATTGTTGTATTATCAGTGTGATATGGCAAACGGGGTGTTTATGTACCTCCGGTATGCTTATAGCGCTACGTTCCAATGGACGGACTTGATATAATACACTGATGTGCAAAAATTAAGGATGAAGAGGAAAAATTATCATAACAGCGGGACGAGCAGGCAGAACGGACCGAAAAACCACTCTGGAGATAGACAAGTGTCCGGTACGGTAGGGTATGCGCATATATGCAGCATGACGTAAAGGGGGGGGGGATTGTCGGAAGAAGCACACCGGCGGTGTACGCTCAGCTATTCGGTGAAAGCTATTGCACGGTGTACATCGGTTTGAACGACGTTGAGTTGCTGCCATCGTGAGATATGGCCAACAGGCAATCCAGTAGACGACATCTGGATGACTTTACCCGAGGTCGCGTCATTAGGAAGTTCGAAGAAGGTCGAAGTGTGACTAGTCTGGCCGAGGAGTTCGGGATCGTTCACAGCATCGTATCACGAGCTTGGAGGGCATGTCAAATGACAGGAACAGCTGTCCGATAGTTTAGCAGTTGTCGTCCACGAGCAATCACGGCGGCGGACGACCGGTATATTGTCCTACAGGCGAGAAGAGACAGAAGTCAGACAGCGGGAGAAATCGCAAGGCACATCCAACAGACCAACTGGGCGTCCGTTATCGCGTTTTACCGTGGCCAGCAGGCTGCACAAAGGTAGTCTATTTGCACAACGACCAGGACGGTGTGTGCCATTAATGCCTGCTCATCGGAGACGGCGGTTTCTGTGGTGCCAGGAACACAAGAACTGGACACATCAGCAATGGGGGTCAAGTTCTCTTTACGGATGAGAGCCGATTTAGTCCGACGAGCGATTCTGGACGTGTACATATCTGGAGAGAGCAGGGAACACGGAATCACACCTCCAACATAATCGAAAGGGACCGGTTTGGAGGTGGCGGAGTTCTCGTTTGGGGCGGTATCATGTTTGGTAGCTGTTCTGACCTCCACATCTTCCAAAGAGGTTCAGTCACTGGTGTCCGTTGCTGTACCGAGGTTCTCCTATCTCACGTGCGTTTGTTTAGAGGTGCTGTGGGTCCTAAGTTCCTCTTCATAGACAACAACGCTACACCTCATCGTACAGTGGCTGTCGCAGAGCTGTTGGAGAGTGAAGATATTCAACGCATGGATTGGCCCGCAAGATCCCCGGACCTAAATTCAATCGAACACGTGTGGGACCTTCTCGGGAGACGCTTGGCGGCACGTCACCAGCGGCCAGTAACAATTTCGCAGCTGCGATTGGCGCTACAAGAGGAATGGGCCGCGATGCCTCAGCAGCTCCTTGACGATCTCTTCCTCAGCATGGACAGACGTTGTAAATCCTGCAATGGAGTCAGGGGTAATCATATCCCTTACTAAAGACTGGATTTTTCTTGGCAGCCGCCTGTCACATGGACGTTTCTGTCTTCTGTCCAGTTGTGCTCGAAGCTACCTTTTCAATAAAGTGCCTTTGTATCTTTTGGATTCCTTGTTTGGACGGTTGTGCTCACTTGTCCCATATTCCTACATCTTGAGGATCTTATGGTATGATTTGAGTCGATGTGGTGCACTTCTGCACGACGTTACATTCGGAAAACCGTCTCGTCCTTAATTTTTGCAAGCCAGTGTACTTCGGAAAATATTGTATACAGATAAATGACTCACCTTAAATCAGGTTATCTAATAAAAGATTAGATGCACTTGAGAATATACTGTATATTTAATATAGCAACGCGCAAAAGGAATTTTGTTGTACTTCAGAGGTGAAAACATGTATCAAGGTGACAGGTCTGCGGCGAGACATTCTGTCCGCGCAGCTCCGTTGGGAGAGCGACTTACTCCGGTTTGAGGGGACACGGGTTCGAAGTCGTTGCGGACAAACTTGTGTTTTCACAGAATAGAAAACAAATGGAGTTTCTAAGTTTTAAGAGATAGATAAACATGTAATTTCAGATAAGACACGGGACACGCGCGCACAACTTGCAAGAAAAACATCGCAGCTGAGATCGACCATCATAACAGGAGGGTCGACAAAAAGCATGTGAAAGTTGCGGACACTCTTACCAGGTGCAGTTCCACGAAGTGATCACGTGACACTTTTAGCACGTTACGGAAACTACTTTAGCATGCGAAAACAATGTTTGGTGACTGCTGTGAGACGTGCTCATGACTTATTTTTCACAAAATCAGCGTTAAATCTTTTCTTATTTTGTATCTTTAAAGATACAATGAAAGCAGAATGGTTGATATACTAGTCTTCATTAAAAGCGAAGAAAGAGATAGGAAAAGGCTAGAAATTTGAAGTTGAAGTTACGCAGACTTAATAAGAAAGAAATTGAAGTGCGCCGCCCCGGTGGCGCGGTGGTCCCAGCGATGACCTCTGATCATTCGTCCGAAAGGGGCCCGGGTTCGGATCCCGGTGAGGCATGGATGCTGGGTTTGTCTTACGGCACTGGCTCTGTTCCTTCCCTGGAACCAGTGACCCTACATTAGGGATGGACGACTGCTTATAGCCCATTGAGTTGCTCACGGTGGTTGTTAAACCTCCAACCAAAAAAAAAAAAAAAAAAAAAATTGATGTGAAACGAAAGCGGTTGATGAAATTGATGATGTTGATTAATATCTGGAAAACTAATAATAAGAAAAAGAGTAGTAATATTTAAATATCTGGGATGTACTCTGGTGCAAACCAACCAAATCATTCTGACAATTTCACAGCTGATCCAAGTACTTTGATTTAGCGAAAGAAACTTGAGAAAATCAATTGCAGATATACCATAAGTTCGGGTTCTGTTCAAAGACAGGTTGTAAATAGTAATCAAACGAATGTTTGGGAGGTTTTCTGATGTTGTGTTAATATTGTGTGACGTGCTTGTCCAGCAGGACGCATACGACATAAAGGCAGATAGCTGTCCGAACGAACGTCCGCGTAGCTCAATTGGTAGAGCGACTTATTCCGGAATGAAGGGACCCCGGTTCGAGCCCCGGCGTGGACAAAAATGACGGAGAAATTTACTTCGTTATAATGGCACCCGAACTTTCGGGATGACCCGGCCGGTCAAAATCTCGCAATGGTGTGATGTTCTTTCCACACCGTGACATAGGAATAATAAGAGAATCCCTTCTCCAGCGCTTCGAAAAATAAATGTTTGTGACGTTGCATTCCACACACCAGATTGACTGGGAGTTCTCAATTGCACGTTCTACAGCGGATGGCTGCCTACGACAATTCATGGTCACGGCTGACCCGTGGGCCATGCCCCGGCCCTCTTTCGGGGAGGGGCGGTGACGTGCCTGCCCAGCAGGACGCACACGACATAAAGGCAGATAGCAGTCAGAATTAACGTCCGCGTAGCTCAATTGGTAGAGCGACTTATTCCGGAATGAGGGTACCCGGGTACAAAAATGACGGAGAAATTTACTCCGTTATAATTGTTTATATGCTTTCATCGAATTTGATGACGGGTTTTCTGTTCCAGTACTTTCTGAAACCATTAATAGAAAAGTGTTATCAGTGCTATATGTTTTACTGACGGAGTTCAGTGACCACCATGAGCTAATGGGATATATATATATATAAATAAGCCCGCCCCTAATTCAGGGCTCCTGTTCCCGGAAAATGGACAAGGCCAGAAGAATAACACACCACCCATGCTTCATCTGGTTTTCCAGGCCTGGCCCATCTCGGACGAACGCGTAGCGGCTAAGGCCCCTGGCCACTAGACCACCAAGGACACTACACTATATTATCAAAAGTATTCGGACACCAAAATGTTTTGGAACAAATGGCTGTATTATCGCAATTATTAGTTAGTCGGTCCATTGTTTGCTTGTGTGACACCGGCAACACTCGAGGCATACTATCAACCAATTTCCGGTAGGTCTGGACAAGAATGGCTCGCCATTCGTCCTGCAAAGCTGCTGCCAGTGTGGAGAACGAAGACGGTCGTTGCGGTCGATTTCATATCCGTCGGTCCAGTTCATCCCAAAGTGTTCTATGGGATTAAGATCAGAACTCTGAGCAGGCTAGTGTAACAGTTCCACCTCATTTTCAAGAAACCAGTCCTACACACGCCGTGCAGTGTGGCAGGGAGATCGATCGTGTTGAAAGAGACAACGGTCATTTCCATAATACACCCACATTATTGTTAATCCAGAATTATTCAGAAGGTTAAGGTGTACTTTAGAGTTCATGGTTTGGGGGATAATAACCAACGGGCCGAGTCCCATCCACGAAAAACAACTCCATAACATGGTGCAGCCTCCGACGAACTTAACAGTTGGAGGAACCCAGTTCGTCCGGCTGTCGCCAAATCCAAACACGCCCATGAAATTGGAAGAGTGAAAAGCGTGACTCTTCACTTCAAAGAACAGCTTTTCAATCGCCCATAGTCTAGGAACGACGGGAGACACACCACAACAAGCGCGCTTCGTATTCACGGTAGTGATGTGTGGCTTGTTTGCCGCTACTCTACCATAATAACCCACACTGTGCAACTCTCTGCGAATAGTTGTGGTATTAACCGAGCCGTTACAAGCACTTGCTACATCAGCAGCGTCGGAAACGGCAGAGGTAGAACGGGATTTCTTAACATTTCTTACCATGGCTCTTCTGTCAGGTTCCGTCAGTTTGTGTGGCCTTCCTGAACGTATTTTAGCCGGAATTCTGCTTCGATCTCTTCACTTACTGTCGATTCTGGCAGGCTTAGTTTTGCTGCAATGCTGCGTATGGAAACGATACTCAAATGACATCCTATGACCAAATAGTGGGATTACAATACCGTCTGGGCACGTTAAAATTTATTCATCTAAATACACAAGCGCTTTCGAAATCATCAAGAGATTTCATCATCAGGTGTAATACTTAAAAAGGTACTTCACATAACTCCGTAGTGGCTGTGTAACCAGCAAGACACACGCTTCACGTAGATAGTAAATGAGGTCCTGAGTTCAGATATGCTACATCGTAGATGACACAGATCAGCTGTTGCCACGGAACAAGTTACAAAGAGTAAGTAACAACGCAGTTACAAATAAGTTAAACATGCTCTGGTAGGTGACTTCGAGGGAAATGCCGAAGGTGGTTGATGAAAGTTAGTTTCTGCCTTGATAAGAAACCTCCAAAGGTGAGGTAGCGCAATGGGGTGTTCGTCGTTACAACACGTATTCAGGTGCTTATATATAACAATTGCTTCACCATATCTCAGGTGCCATTCACTAGGATAACCTGTTATTAGGGTTGTCTTTTCCCAGAGTGGTGTGAATTGGTCACTCAAGCAGACTCTGGCTAAAGCTGTTGAGGTGCTTCCGATTTTAATAGTTCTTTGGTGTTTAGTAATTCTGCAACGTAATTTTTTTTGTGCTTCCGATATATCTGCTCTAAACAACATCCATGAAAACACGGGGGGGGGGGGTGCTAGTTTAACCAGGGGGATCGAGTAAACGCCTGCTGAGGTGAGAATATTGGATTGGTCCCTGTCTTTTCTGATATGCGAGAAGATATTCTTAGTGTTCAAGCCAAAGTCAAAGAATGTTTAAGGAAAACTTGACGCAACAAGTTATGTTAGTGATAGCAGGTATATAAGGTACAAAGCCGACGAATCTTGTAGGTTTTTTTAGAAGGTTTCAAGGTTGAATTGAAAGGTCTTTGTATTTAGTGCATAAGGTGTCTATTTGCTTTATATCATAGCCATTGTTTTGAGCCAAAACCTTAATTTTCTGTATTTCGTCATCCCGAAGGTTGTCATCGGAGGTACAGGTATAAGCTCTCCTGATTAAAGTGTGGAAAGTTGACATTTTCTATTTGAACGGGTGGTGAGAAGTACTGACTAGGAATGATGATAGGTGCATAGGAAGGTTTCTTGTATATAGTGAAGGAGAGCTTGTTAGACATGGGATCTCGATGTAGAAGAAGGTCCAGGAATGGTAGTGAATGATGAGATTCCAATTCATATGTGAACTTTATTGTTGGTAAGATGGAAGATAATGCAGAGCAAAAATTCATTATGGAATCTTCGTAAGTATTACACCTGATGACAAAATCTCTTGATGATTTCAAAAGCGCTTGTGTATTTGTATGAATACATTTTTAACGTGCCCAGACGGTATTTTAATCCCACTATTTGGACTTATCCGGTGCGTATTTCAACTTACCGAGCACATTGGCTGGTAGCATTTTGATCCTATGACCATCCCACTCTTGATCTCGGAGAGTTCACGTCCACGCGGCATATCCAATTCAAAGTTACTGATAACACGACAGAACATCTCTGCTTTATGTACGTGCCTTCCCATTCACAGCATACCTTCTTCAGCAACGGGTTTTGCACTTATGCAATTATTTGCTAGTGTTCGAATACTTTTGTTAAAATATTGTGTATTTTGAATATATACACAATATTTTAACAAAAGTATTCGAACACCAGCAAATTAGGGAAAGCCTAAAATTCAAAATATTGTGTATTTTAAATTTTAGGCTTTCCTTAATGCTGCGTCTTACTTTAATTAGAAGCAGTACTTTTGGGAAGTAGGAAGAAAAATGAAATTTTATACTAGTGTTGTATTTTAATGGCAAAGTCTATCGTGTATAAGGAATAGAAATCAGTGAATTGCCAAAGGAAATGATGAGTTAAGTAAAAACTTAAACGGCATTCTACAACCAGACTGGGAAAACATTAGACTACTGGACACTCCAGCATATATACGTTCGCTGCATTTTGTTGAAAGTATGTACATCGAAGCTTTAGGGGATAAATGCTGCAATGACTACTTGCCTGTAGACATGTCAAGAATTTGGAAAGAACGTATCACAAACCTGAAATTTTTTTTTTTTGATTGGAGGTTTAACGACCACCGTGAGCAACTCAATGGGCTATAAGCAGTCGACCGTCCCTAATTTAGGGTCACTGGTTCCAGGGAAGGGAGAGAGCCAGTGCCGTAAGACAAACACAACATCCATGACTCACCGGGATTCGAACCCGGACCCCTTACGGACGAATGATCAGAGGCCATCGCCTTAGACCACTGCGCCACCAGGGCGGCAAACCTGAACTTTAAATTATAGTAATATATATTTGCCGCCCCGGTGGCGCAGTGGTCTAAGCGATGGTCTCTTATCATTCGTCCGTAAGCGGTCCGGGTTCGAATCCCGGTGAGGCATGGATGTTGTGTCTGTCTTACGGCACTGGCTCTTTCCCTTCCCTGGAACCAGTGACCCTAAATTAGGGACGGTCGACTGCTTATAGCCCATTGAGTTGCTGACGGTGGTCGTTAAACCTCCAATAAAAAAAAACAAAAAAAAACTATATATTTACAAATTCCAAGAATATATAAATTGATCATAACTTTGTATTTATAACGCATCCTTGTTTTTGATATGCTAAACTAATAACTTGTGAAATTATACTCTTCACACTGTTATAATGACAACGGTTACGACCCATGCGACGTTTGACTTATACTCATAATGCATTGTTGCACTAATATATAAAGGAGTAATACATTGCCTCTGTTCCACCCGATGATGAGGTAAATGTTACCCCGAAAGTACTATAGTGGGGTATTTTAACTGTAAATATCTTTCGTATTTTAATGAAATATCGTACATAGACGGTGAGTTTTCTCATTTCATCTTAAATCTTTTTAACAACGTATTTCCTTGGTGAGAAGTTACTCTTATCTTCATCCTCAGTATCATATGTTGCAAAAGTTTACTAATCCTATACTATATTTTTTGAGATCCGCTGATGCCTAAGTTAGGTCATCAAAATTTACGGACCTTATTATAATAAGCACATTCTCAGCCTACTGGACGAAAACTCTGATTGGAAACCACATATTTTGACTTTCAACTACAACTGAATGCATTCATCAATCAAATTTTGTGCAGTAAAAACTCATTATGTATGCTATTCGTTATTCGGGAAGTACTTCATTGCGGTTGCGTTCGTTGTTTAATCATTTTAAACATCGAATTGAAACAGGTGCTTGGAATTACGCTGCCGCTTCACCGGTGAGGAAACAAATAGCAGTACACAGAGCTATCCTTCTAACTCCTCGCGGGCGACAATGACAAGCTCTTAAAAGCGAAGTCCTAGCTACAAGTATTTAGGTTGCCATGAATTATTCATTATTCTTCAGCAGACAGGTCGTTTAAGAAAAAAGAAAGAACTAATTGACAATACCTCTTTACTTTCTAACGTTAGAGCACGACCTCAGCGTTTTCGCCGCAGTTTTGTGTGGAATCGAGCTCCGAACTGCATCTGTTTAATTAATTACAGTTAAAACAGTGGGTTGCTGGATTTAAATAACCTCTAGCGCATTTTACAAAGCCTAGTTTCTGGGATTAGAAAAAAACAGGTGCTTCTAGAAAAATTTAAACTATTTCAAGCGAAAGTTTAATAGCGAGAGAAATTGTGATTATTCTAAATGGTGTTCACGCTGTTTGATTTTTAATACAGTATATATAAAAATAATATCTAATATACGATCTTGTCACATGTGTCATGTCTTACTCAGAGTGTATAGGTGAATATATACTAAAAATCGTCAGCAGCAATATCTTTTAAGGTACAGAAAAACAGTGGAGATAATCTCTGCATAATCTCATGCGATATAAATCTTGTCTACTCTGCGCTTCGCCTGGAGGTGTTTATTTGAAAGAAAGATGGAAACATTGCGATTTGTATATAAAACTGACATGTTGCTTTGAAATATTCGTTCTTTTCACTGCTATCTGTGGCTTTCATGATATGCTGTAGCTTGTTCCCATTTCGTGTTTTATCTGCAAATTTGTTTTTTCACACGTGTACCTCATCTCACTCACAAAACACGGTTCGATGTTTTTCAGAGATTTGTAATTTGGTTCTCAGACAAAATTCCTCCATTTTGTATTCGCGTGAGCATGGGATATTTTTGCTTCAAGGCGGAAATTTTCCGGTACATTCCTAATATTTTGATTCAATTCAATCTGATGCCATCCTATACATTTCATTTCTGTTTTTCGTACGTGGTTTTCCACATATTGAATGAGATATCTGATGTTTATAGATATTCTCCTTGCATTTCCTTTTCATTCAGTATTACACACACACACACACACACACACAAACACACACCCACACGCACATACCTATGATCTTTTTGACCTTTCCAAACCACAGGCTTGCTTACGCACTTTTGGTTGTAAAGAATATGGTCAGTATGAATTTCTTGGAATTCTTCGCTTTCGTTCCCCTTCAGTTTTAAATTTTTTATTTTATTTAAAGATATCAACTTCTGAGATGGTCTGGTCGACAGAAAGACATGATTAGTTTGTGCATGGTAAAGCACAGCCAGTGACAAACACTTGAAGTAGAAATCATCTTGAAATGGAAAAGTATACTACACTGAATAAATTAAAAATTTTGTGAAATGTATATCAAGTGTATATTGCATCCAAATTTAATGCATTGTGTAAACATCAATCCAAAAAAGGTGGGGATACTTCGTAGAGGAAAATGAAAATAAATAATGCGATGTCCCACGAGATAGCTGTTTGTGTTTTTATAATTTATTAAATATATTGAAAATGAAGCATGCACATAAAAGTAGTAAAAGGATATACACTGAAGACCAATTGAATTAGAGAGACAGCTGGCGTTATGCAAATGTGTCGCCGTGGGCGGCCCTATAAACGGAAACGACATGACGTATGCAGCGATCCGACAATATAAGGAGTGATGCGACGGGAATTAGTAAGAGTCGGACGCAGTAGGGGTAAGAAGAAGGATCTAAGCGCATTTGATCGTGGGCAAATTGTCGGGGCCCGACGAATGGGTCACTCCATCTCTGAAGTCGTGCAGACACTGGGATTTTCACGAGCCACTGTGTCACGGGTGCACCGAATGTACATCGAATCCGATAAAACCATCCCTGGAAGGGCCAACTGCCGTGGACAACAGCGTGTGGATGAGCGGGGTCATCGTCGGCTAGCTCGCATTGTAACAAGCGGATATATGGGCCACAGTGCAAGAAATCACTCGGCAATTTAACGCTGGTGCACAAAAACGTGCAAGCAGCCACACCATCCAGAACCATCTCCTCGCTATGGGGTACAGAAGCCATCGCCCCACGAGGGTACCGCTGCTGACCGCACATCACAGGGTGCAAAGATTAGCATGGGCGCGGGAACATCGCCACTGGACCCTAGACATGTGGGAAAATGTTGCCTGGACTGATGAGTCGAGATATACGTTGGTACATGCGGATGGCAGGATACGACTGCGGCGCAAACTACATGAAGCGATGGATCCTTCTTGTCAGTATAGGGTAATCTTCATGCTGGTGGGGGTGGCATTCTCGTCTGGGGACTGTTTACGTGGACTGAAATGGGATCCCTGGTACGTGTGACATCGTCCCTCACAGGTCAACGTTACCGAGATATCCTGGACGACCATTTGCTCCCGTTTGTGCGTCTTCAACATCCCACTGGGGACCTCATCCTGCAACAAGACAATGCACCGTGCCATCGCTCCCGAATATCATCCGAATGGTTGGATGAACACTCCACCGACGTGACCTCGCTTCCTTGGCCAGCTAGGTTACCTGACCTTAATCCCATCGAGCACATCTGGGATGCCATCGAGAGAGATATCGAGGCTCTGACTTCCCTTCATCAAATCTTCGTGAACTGTGGGAGCTTGTTCAGGGGTCGTGGATCCGTATGGCTTCCCAACGCTTCCGGTGTCTTGTCGAGTCCATGCCGACACGAATCGCCGCCGTCATCAGGGCGAAAGGTGGTGCTACACGTTACTAGATAGGTATCTCTAATTCAATTGCTCTTCAGTGTATTTATTGTACATATTTAATATGATATAATTTCTGAATGTTGATGTTTGTTTTCATATAATTAACTTTCCGGATAATTGGTGTTTTGCTGCACTTCAGTCGCTTGCAAATTCCTGTTCGAGAGCATATCTGCTGCCATCCAGGTGGCGTAGTGGTTTAAGGATTCTGACCATTTGTCTGAGATGCGTCTGGGTTCGGATCTCGGTGAGGCGTGCATGTTGTGTTTGTTCTACACCACTGTCTCTCTCCCTTCCCTGGCACCAGTGGCCTTAAATTGAAGACGGGTGACTGCTTATAGCCCATTGAGTTGCTGACAGAAGTCGTTAAACCCCCAAATAAAAGTAAAACGAAAAATGCTGGTTCGATCTCCTGTCTGGGGTGATGCAGTTTTCAAAATTTCGGACTCAGAACGAAATAATTGCCTACCAAACACGAGAAATATCTTTTAATTTCATATCGCGATTGCGCAATTTTCTGCTCATCCGGCGATCATATTTTCTGCATGAAACCTCACATTTTTTTATTTTATTTTTTGCATTTCGCGAGCCTTCTGGAATCACGTTAATACGTTTTTTTTCCCACTGAAATTAGGTTACTCGTGGCCTACACTTTCTGAATAGTAAGTTTAGTGTTTCTCCTTGAGTGTGAGCATAAAGAAGCGTTAAATTGTCTGCCAATATCGCATATTCTTTATTTGGGTGAAGTCTGAGGATCGCGCTGGCCAGGGCCACCGCCTTGTAGGAATTGTCGGCTTTATATTGGCTGCGTGCAGGCCGGCATTATCTTGTCAAAACTGGGCATAATGGATACCACGGAGATACGACAACAAAACGGACTGCAACACCTCATCGACATATTGTCGTGTTGTCGTTGTACCTACTACGCGTACGGCCGGTGATGGGCTGTTGAAACTAATAGCTCCCCAAACGATGACCAAAAGCGGCGATATGACGCTTACGGATGGCAGCAAGATCAATCCGGTGACCACGTATTCTGCAGACTCACAATCGGTGATCGTGACATAAGCATGAATCGTCGCTTAATATGGCATGGTTCCATTCGTCTCGTCAGGTACTGATGTCCTGTACGGCACCACTGCAACCTTGCGCAACGATGTGTTGCCGTGAGTGGCATTCGTCGCAATGGCTGGCGAGAGCGCAAACCTGCCTCAGCCAATCTGCGATTCACATTCCGTGTCTTTAAGGGGATGTCGATAGCTGCATATACACTTCATCGAATGTCGTTCGGTGTGTATTGTGTGACTGCTATGGCGTGCCGTCAAGTAAAGTGATTAAGGCGTTCGAAAATCGCCTGTGTACACCAGTTCCACTTCGATGACGCACGTTACTGTCCTCAGAACAGTGTTACCAAATTCACTCGACAGCTCTTGCATACCGATACGTTTCCGCAGCGATGCTACGCAAATGCGAAGAACCTACTCTTATGATGAAGCCTCTAATAAAAGTTTCTGGGTGGTGCTAGTATTCTCGATGGCGTCGCCCAGGTTATTTTACTCCGTACAGGAGCCTTCGCCACAGATGCTGTGGTTCACTGATTTCACACCCATGCTGTGGTCCATTGATTTCACACCGATGCCGTGGTCCACGGATTTCACTCCGCAACTGCGATCGTGTGTTGGCACCTACCAAACAATTTACATGGCGCTCCGATAACTGCTTCCTGGTGTAGAATTTTCTGTGTCGACCTGTATAGAATTGTTATGAGAAGTTACTTAATGAAGAGTCTCACATTTTTGGTCGTTGTCTGTCCAGATGGGTAAAGTTCGTAACTTGGGCAGGGAAGAAGCCGTAGAAAGGATAGAAAACTTCTCCCAATATTCACAATACAGAGACAATAAATTACCAATCAGAGAAATGCAATGCGGCTGTACTTAAGCAGCTGTAAGAGGGGACGATGTTTTATTTATGTACTATATATATATATCCTGAAGAAGAAGAATTTTATGAGGAAATTCGTCATATATATCATCATCATCATTGTCAACCATTATCAATCCACTGCTGGACGAAGGTCTCCCCAAGTTTCCTCCACAACGGTCTGTCTTGTGCCAGTCTCCTCCATGTCACTCCCGCATACTTTCGAATTTCATCCACCCATCTTCCATGTGGTCTTCTTCTGGGTCTTTTCCTGTCCCCTGGAATCCAATCTAAAATTTCGGCTGTCCATCGATGGTCTGTTCTTCTGGCAGTATGTCCAGCCCATTGCCATTTCAGGGATTTAACTCTGATCATGATGTCTTCCACTCTTGTCATTTTTCGGATCCACGTGTTCCTCTTCTTATCTCTCCTGGTTACACCAAGCATACACCTCTCCATGCTGCTTTGAGTTGTCTGCAGCCTTTGTATGTCTCTTTTAGCTAAGGTCCACGTCTCTGCGCCATACGTAAGCACTGGAAGGATGCATTGATCAAACACTTTTCTTTTAAGACATAATGGCATATTGCTCTTGAAAATTATGCTGTTTCTTCCAAAAGCTCTCCAGGCAAGTTTTGTACGCCGATTAATTTCTTCACCAATGTGAACCTCACTTGATATCTGCTGTCCAAGATAAACGTATGTGTCTGTTATCTCCAGCTTTTCTCCATCAATCGATAAATCTTCATTTCTTGTAAAAGCATTGAACATCACTTTTGTCTTCTGAAAGTTCATTTTTAATCCCACTTCTTTACTCTTGTCAGCAAGTTCCTGGATCATACTCTGTAGCTCTGATGGGGTAGTTGCAAATATGACTATGTCATCAGCAAAACGAAGGTGGGCTAGATAATCTCCATTAATCTTCATCCCTTTGTTTTCCCAGTTGAGTGATTGAAAGACATTTTCCAATGTGGCATTAAAGAGCTTCGGAGATATGGTGCCACCTTGTCTCACTCCTTTTCCAATTTTCATGTGTGTTGTATTTTAAAACAGCCGAATCTTTGCACTTGCATTTTCACAGATGTTACTAATAATATTAATGTATGCATCTTCAATACCGCAGGATTTCAGAGCCATTGCAACTGCTGATGGTTTCACCGAATCAAAGGCTTTTTCATAATCGATAAAAGCCATGCACAATGGAAGTTCATATTCCCTCGCTCTTTCAATTAGTTCTCTCAGTACGTGGATATGATCTATTGTGCTGTAGCCACTCCTGAATCCAGCTTGTTCTCTCGGTTGAGCCATGTCCAGTGTCACCTTCAAGCGGTGTGAAAGAACTTTAGTGAAGATTTTATAAACCACTGATAGGAGGCTGATAGGTCTGTAGTTCCTGAGATCCTCAATGTCACCTTTCTTATGTAGCAAGATCATTGTAGCGTTGTTCCAATCCTCAGGAATTTTCCCTTCATTAAGGCATCGAGTGAAAATTTGGGCGAGTACTGTTCCGATTTCTCCACTGGCTTCTTGTATGATGTCTACAGTAATTCCATCTTCTCCTGGAGCTTTTCCCCGCTTCATGTTCTTGATTGCATGTGCAACTTTTGCTGGAAGGACTAGAAGAACTCTGGTACTGGTATCTTTCATGGTGTCTGGAGTACATGTATCATCCCTTTCATATAATTTGGAGTAGAAATCTTTCACTCTTGTCAAAATTTCGCCTCTATTTCTTGTTACAGAACCATCTTCTTTTCTCAGTGCCATAATCTGTTTTCTTCCCTTACTGAGATGTCCCTTTGCTATCTTTAGGCTTTGGTTGTTTTCAATTGCCTTCCTTACTAGTTCACAGTTGAATTTCCTTACGTCTTCAGTGATACTTTTTCGTACTGTCTTGCATAGCTCTATATATTCCACTTTGGAAGTCACATCTTCTTTAGTTGTCCTCATCTCTCATCTTTTTTGCATCAACATTTTCGTTTTTCCTGATAATTTGTTCACATGCAATTTGTTCTTAGACCCAGCTAATTTTGTTGCTATTTCCATAAGAGCTTTGGTTACTTTTCTGTTAACTTCAGAAATATCCACTTCTTCCGATGTTAGGCCTTCTAAAGCAGAGAATCTGTTCTTCAGTTCCAACTTGAAGGTATTATGGTGTTTTTTAAGGTTGGTTATGTCAATAGATTTTGTTTGTCTTATGAGCTTGCCACGTTCAAGTTTAGTGTTGAGGTGCATCTTACATCTCACCAATCTATGGTCACTACCTGTGTTGAACTTGTTTAGCACACTGCAGTCTTCTATGACGAATTTTTTGTTACACATAATAAAATCAATTTCACTTGTCGTCCCATTTGGATGTCTCCATGTCCATTTCCTATGTGGATTTTTCTTGAAAGAAGGAGTTCAAGATGAAAAACCCTTCTGCCTCTGCAAACTCAACGAGAGTATTTCCACGCTGGTTTCTGTTGCCGTGACCGAATTTACCTACTGAAGTTTCATTCTGTTGCCGTTGCCCTATTTTTGCATTGAAATCTCCCATAATTATCTTCAAGTGCTGCTTACCTTTATTATTTAGATGACAAATTTCCTCATAAAATTCTTCAATTTCTTCTTCAGGATGACTTGTGATGGGTGCATAAGTTTGAATAATCTGAGCCTGGTATCTTCTCGAGAGTTGGATAACAAGTCGTGCAGCTCTGTCAGAGGAACTTTCAACTTCTACAACTTTATCCTTCAGTTTCTTGTTTATTATAAATCCAACACCACTAGTTCTGCCAGTATCTGTCCCACGATAGTAGAAGAGATGTCCACTTTTCAGTTCGATGAGATCTTCTCCTTTTCTCCTTACCTCACTTAGCCCCACGGTGTCCCACTTGATCCTTTGTATATATATATATATATATATATAGAGAGAGAGAGAGAGAGAGAGAGAGAAAGAGACAGAGAGAAAGGATGATCAAATGAGCTTCGGTTAGGTCAAATGTGTGCGGGGGGGGTGAGAAAATGCGGGGAAAATGCTTGACAGCAAGGTCACAGCAGGGATGCAGTCCCGCTTGGACTAATACCGTTCATGCATTCAATATGACGCTGTGAGCTAGCTATCCTACTTTCCACAACAGTGCACTCTTATGCTGACTTGGAATATCGTTAACAATTCCTTTACGGTATGATTTCCTGACACAGTCTGCTGTTCGGTGGGGGTCAGTGCGTTAGTTGCAGCGGCTCTAGCTCCGGAACAACGTGTTTAAAAATGTGCAGTGTTAAGCCCTCTTGTCTTTGAAGTGTTTCACATATTACATTTCTGATGTCCGTGCATCCAACAGAATTACTCGTTCTCTTTTTCCAGTATTACCTTTCCAAGGACGGTTTTCAATATCTATATGTCTAAAGCAACCATTTTGTAGGTAGTGCAAATATCTCTAGACCTTCTCTTTCTCTGTGACTTCATCGCACGTGTCTCATCTTTTGATACTCCACATGTATTTGGAATGCTACCTTCACTTTAAAAAATATGAGCTGGAGACATTCTTTCAGAACTGTGTGAAAGAATGTGCTCCCAAGGGTTGCATATACTTTCTATTTTCCAAAAAGCACAGGTTTCTTGCTTATTAACTAAAATATCGAGGGTTGTGACGAATGAAATGCGCTGTGCAAGTCGAAAGTGAGTGGGAGGCCATTAATCTATAACTGTCCGTAACCTTACTCTCGACATTAGTGTGGTGACACATGTCACCTCATGCCGAAGTTAACCTTACTCTCGACATTAGTGTGGTGACACATGTTAACTCATGCCGAAGTTAACCTTACTCTCGACATTAGTGTGGTGACATATGTCAACAAAAGGATTGAGCAAAGGATAAACGTAAATTTTCCGCAGAAATTAAAGAAAATGCTTACTGAGTCTTTTCGTATGTTAAGTGAGAATTCACACTTAACATACAAAAAGACTCAGTAAGGGAAGAAATCGTGTCACGTGCACGTCTTTCTGCGTGGCATAAGAGGTTTATTGAAGTCCAGGAGGACATTGAAGACGACGAACGTCCAGAATGCTCAAGTAATTCGAAAACACTAGACACACCCTACGGGATTGCTCGCAATTATCGACGACTCAGTATTAAAATGATAGCAGAAATCTTAAACATCAATAAAGACACTGACATATTTTACATGAAAATATGAACAGACGGAGTTTTATACCAAGATGGTTCCAAAACTTTTCACGCCTGAACAAAACGAAAATCACATATGAATTTGTGCTGACATTCTGGGGTGAATTCATGCAACTCCGACGTCTCAGAAAGTATTATCGCGTGTGATGAAATTTAGATCTTACCAATATGACCCTGAAACAAAAAACAAAACAAAAACAGTCGATGCATTGGAAAACACTAACTTCACCAAGGATGAAGGAAGCACCGGCACTGTTAATTGCTTTCTTTCACATGAAGGGTGTAATTTTGGCAGAGTCTGTCTCCGATGGAGCAACAGTGAACCAGCCTTACTATCAACAAGTTGTGATAACTTTTGAAAGAACAGAAGAAAGAGGCCTGACTTGTGGACAAATGGTTTCATCCTTCTCCAGCGGAACATGACAGATCCTTGACGATCTCAGGGAAAGTACCTTTTAGCTGAGGAATGCATAGCAGTGCTTGAAGATCCTGCCTGCTTGCCAGATTTGGACAAATCTGTAATCAGAGGGACCCGTTTTGTGTCAATTATTATGGTGAAGAAGAGAACTACCAAGCTTCTCAAATGGATCACACCAGATGAGTTACAGCACTGTTTTGCCCAGTGGAAGAATAAAATGCAGCTGTATGCTGATGCGGTAGGGGAGAACACTGAAGGTGATGAGAATTAAAAATACAGTGAAACCTCCATTAACTGACACCTCCAAGCAACGGCAAGCTTTGGTTCGTACCGAATTGATTCCGTAAGATTAACACTAACAATAACCATCACAACGAAACCTCTTAACAACGGTCAATGGACACTTCAGTCATTCCCGAAGGAGAATTAACAGACACCCTGTTCTTTGGATTTTAAGTAGTTCATTCGATACTTCGGCAAGAGGGATAAGATAGGGACAAAGAATATCTATTACTAAAGGCATAATGGTTGGATTATGGCGGGTACAGTGGTATGCTTAATGGAAAGAAAGGAATTAAAACTTTAGCTCTACGTGAGGCAAGCTGCAGCTTCCATGTATGTTTCAATCGTGCCCTGGAGCTGCGAGGTGGTTGATGGGGCCCTGAAATTTGGTCCATTGAGGGCGATGTTTCTTGGTTTGGTTCGGTTCCTGTGGGCTCTGTTCCTGTTTTACGGGGCGCGGCCAGCGAAATCTGCAATTCTGTTTTACTATCTAACGCACCATCTCCTACGTACACACACACACACACATTTTTCTTTCCTATAGCTACTATGACCCTGATCTTCTAGTTTATTTCTAACTACTGTTTAAACCAGACGTGAGACACTGTTTTCTGAAAATTTTCTATACCATAAACTGTTTATTTAACTATTCTATTGAGTTTTATTCAGCAGACAGCATCTGTAAAAAGCATTGCAACGTTTTCTTTATTGTGCATACCTAAACTCAGGAAATAACGTGTGGCACCACCTTTTGCACGCAGAACAGCATCCAAACGTCATGGTACGGACGACGCAATGAGGTTCAATAAAAACAGACTCATATATCGCTGACCAGCAATCTATGAGTGCTTGGCGTAGTGCAGGCAGAGATGTAGGTGGGGATGGTTGATCACGAACGGCTGGTTTCAATATGTTCCATAAATTCTCTGTGGGGTTGATGTCCGGTGAGCAAGGGGGTCAAGCGAGTGTGGTAAGTTCACTGCTGTGCTGCTGGAGCCAGTCGGTCGCTAGCCGGTACCGATGGAGTGGAGCGTTGTCCTTTTGAAACATCGGAATTTGGTTTGGACAGAGGCAGGTAATGAAAGAGTGGAGATGGTCGGCCAGGAGCTGCACATAGCTGGAACCAGTGACGGAAGACTCAAGAGGTGTCAAGGGACCCAGGCCGAACCACGTAAAAGCTTTCCAAACAGTTACACCGCCTACACCGGCCTGTAGTACCCCAACTTGGCATTCGGGGTCCATAGCTTCGTGTGGTTTACGCCACACACGCTGCCTGCTATCTGCGCGATACAGTGTGAAACGGGATTAGTCAGACCATATGACGCGTTTCCAATCATCCATGCTCCAGTTTCGATGGGTCTTCGCAGACTGCAGCCGAATCAACCGATGTTGTGCCGTTAACATTGGGATACGATGTGGTCGTCGATTTCCCCAGCCGAGTTGTGCCATGTGTCGACGGATTGTCTTTGAGCATAAGCCTGTAGATGCTCATTCATTAAATTGTGACGTGATTTGCTGGGCCAATCGTCAACTCCCTTGATCATCCAATGCACTTTTACGGCCGCACTTCATTCGACTGTTAACGGTTCTGCCGGATTTCACGTACTCCTGGTACACACATGCTACGGTTTGTCGAGGAATCCCTAACAGTTTCGTCGTTGCGCTGATTGAACATACGGCCTTCCTGTATCCCACGACTTGACCTCAATCAAACTCACTTAATTCTCGTTCTCGACCCATGCTGGCATTTGACGGAATACTCCTGTGCTCACCGACCCACTCAATTTATAACCACAACCGGTTTTCCTGAACACCGCGATTTGTTGCTGTCCTGCTTTGCGTATTTTTACCGCTGTGTACGTAATAATTTGTCCTTTCAGTGCATATTTATTTATCTCCATATACACAGTCGAGTCGCATCATTGTGACTACCTCCTACTTTTGGACGTCAACAGCGCGTAGCCAATGAAAGAAGGCACGTGTCGTGAGCTGGTTTGGAGGATATATAATAATATGTGCTGTAGGCATTCTGAAAACATATCACTCGTTGCTGTCATGGATAACAGGAGCGATTTATCAGATTTGCAGAAAGGGAATGATTATCGGCTTTTGGGTCAAGGGTGGCAGTATTTCTGAAACAGCGCAGTTTGTGAACTGTTCGCGTGCTGCTGTTTTTAAAGTGTATCTTGATTGGAGAAATGCCACCATTGCGAATAAGCGACGTGGAAACTACGCAGCACCACGCGCCATTGATGTGAGAGGTGAACGTCGGCTGCGGAGGTGCGTGAGGGCCGATCGATGCGATACACTACAGCAGCTCACTGACCGAATGAACCGGGGGGGGGGGGGGCTGCCGGAAAGACGACAGTTCAGCGAATCCTGCTGCGTATGGGTCTCCGATGGATGCAGACGGATGGTCACAGCACCTACTGTGCTGAAGAAGGTGCATCGGCAGAAAAGGCTTACATTTGCACGGCAGTATCGGAATTGGACCTCCGTTAATTGGCAAAGGATTGAATTCTCCGATGAGTCACGTTTTCTGCTTCATCGAACGGATGGACGTTGGTATATAAGGCGAGAAACATCTGAGAACAAACACTCTTCAGCCATTGTTGAAGAACGCAAGCTAGTGGAGGCAGCGTTATGGTCTGGGAAATGTTTTCGTGGGTCCACTCATACCTGTGGAAGGCACTATAGACCGAATTAGTTATGAATACATCCTTACAGACCACGTACACCCGTACAAGCTGATTGTTTTCCCTGAGGCGGATGGGATTTCCAAAACGACAATGCGATGTGTCACAAAGCTAGAAATGTTCGAGAGTGGTTGGAAGAGCACGATGAAGACTTCAAAGTACTTCCGTGGCCCCCTAGTCCCCCAGACTTAAATCCAATTGAGTATCTGTGGGAGCACCGCGATCGTGTTGTTCGCTCTATGGATCTTCCACCACGCACCCTCCAGCAGCTGTCAGATGCACTGCAGTTAGCATCGCTTCACATACCTGTGAACACCTTCCAGCATCTTATTGAGTCACTCCCATCCCATCTAGCTGCTGTCCGCGCTGCACACGTGTGTTACTCTGAATATTAGCTGGTGGTCACAATAATGTGACACGACCGTGTATTTATTGTGCTTTTGCACAAACGCAACGGCCTAGATATGTTAACTTACGCTAAACCTCCGAGCAATGGTCACTTTCCCCGGTGTGAGCAGTGACCGTTATTGGGAGGTTTCACTAAGTTTGTTATTTAACTAAAGCCATAGCATCAGTCTGGTTATTTAATATTGTTACGACTTTTAGGTACGGAAATGAATTCGATTAGCAGGTTTTGCAATAGGCGAGAACAGCATTAATTATGGGGTGAAAATTAACAGCTAGTGGTTTCGCGCATTGCAAAAGAGGAGAACACAGATAAGAGCCCTTTTTCTTGGGAGGGAGAAATCCTAGCCTGGTGTGGGGAACACGATGCGTCGCCCCCTTAGTGCGTGTCGGTCAAATCGGATAGCCATTAAAGTGTCAACAGATCAGGAAACTTATGGCGTTTGCTACTCCGAACCTTGGCAGGACAAAGGAGTGTTAGTTAAGTTATGTGTTTTCTGTACTTTCGGGAGGTGGACCCACCACATATTCCGAATGCAGAGGCATGTATTTCATACCACTTCACCGCGCCAAATGCTTTGAGGCTGACAAGAGAGTTTAAACAGACCCCTAAGAAGTAG
Organism: Macrothele yani; assembly: GCA_039090855.1. NCBI lineage: Eukaryota > Metazoa > Arthropoda > Arachnida > Araneae > Macrothelidae > Macrothele > Macrothele yani. The sequence continues at coordinate 11,799,953 of CM076990.1, read as the reverse complement.
AACAAGGAATCCGTGAATGATGTAAACAAGCGAAAAAGAATAGTCTGGTTCCGAACCGTGAAGGGAACGAGTCTCGGTGAAGCGGACCCAGCTCGGAGGAAGAGCTTCGGACCGAAGATGCCGGTCCAGCTATACAAGGAGCTGCCGAGCGGTTGATATTACCGCGAGGAATAGGAGAGAGGACGATACTTCTTTTCCTGGTGCTAGATTGCACGTAAGAGAAAGCCAGTTTCCCGGAGGTCACACGATGTGATGGAATTACAGCCCCGAATGACGGAGATGCTGACCGGTGATGTATGCGAGAATCACCTTTGGAGAGACAAACGGATCCTTCTACACGTCAGCGGCTTCGTTCCGCCACGAAATTGGTGTGCATAAATGCTTCCATGATTTCGTGCAGGTGAATGCAGTGCACGAGAGAAAGTGGGAGATGGGGTTCGACTCCCCTCTCCATTGGTTATAGTGCGCGCTCTGAAATGGGCGTGTCATCACACAGGTGCGCTTCGAATATAAATACATCAAACATGGATACCTGAGGAAACAGCATATCTGTAAGTACAGAACTTATGTATGCATGCCAGTTGGGATTAGATTGGCTCCGGTCAGCCAATAGACTCTCGTCGGCTGAGAACTGTTTTTAAAGCCGGACTGTATAGGTCAACAAATAATCATTGACTTTAATGATAAATTCAGCCTCAGAGCTATCCCGAAAGGGGCGAGTCTACTTGACGCCCCTCCTTCACAATCCTCTGTACATAGACGTCTTCATCATTATCCTCATATTTTGTTGTTAATTGATTAAATGTCTGTTGTCTCGTGCCAGTCCTGAAGTTGCATGATTAATTAATGAGTGTCAGAATTTCTTAGTTTTAATTGGCTAAATTGCAGGATAAATTCTTTTCACCAGTACATAAGATTTCGGCGATAAAAAGAGCTCACAAATATTATTCTAAATTCTACTGTCTACCCCCGGGCCGTCAGCCATTGCCTGACATCCTGACATCTAAATTCTTAAAGCTTATTATTTTTATTCGATAACCCGGCGACCCGGGGGGAAGGGGGTAGCAACAATATCCTTACCTCGTATACTTGTATTTATCTCAATATTTTTGTGTTTAGAAAACGGATCGCATGGGTTCTTTTTTGCATTATGTTGAAAAATGACCACAAACCTTAATAAAGCCAAGGGGAATGAATAAATTATACGAGAAGTTAATTTTAATACTGGGTGAATTGTTCTAATTCCGCGAAACCCAGGTGGGATATTTTTGGCAGCAGATGGCCGATTTTTCAATTTCTACGAGGTCAACTTAGATTTTTCAAGTACAGCTTGCGTTCGATTTCACGTTCCATGCGGATTCCAAGCAAAATCCTTGAATCGCTTCGTTTATTCGAGCACAGTTACCCCATTTTCACTTTTGCTCCATTTCCATTTTTCCATTTCCTCATTTTAAATCATCCAATCAAAATCTCATTTCCTTTCTGACTGCTTCATCGCTACCATATTTCTTTTCTCATCGTCTGTCTTTCTTTCTTCGAGCTTCTTCTTCCTCCTGTGGACAGCCTTACTGAATGCTCAGGTTTTTGTCTTTTATTTCACATTCTATTTTATGAACGGAGCGAGAGTCAAATGCTTTTTTTTTTCTGGCTGTGTTCTTTTATTTCTTTTTATGCCCAGTAATCCAACGAAACTATTAAGATAAATTGTGCACAAAGGAAAAGGTCAATGTCTGTAGTTTATGAAGTGATAAAAGTAAAAAAAAATAATTACACGTGTTTTTTAATTGTTAATTTTGTGATAGCGACATTGGACAAAATGAAAGAAATGTACAAATCCTTGTAGTAGTAGTTAAAAATTAATAAATTCAATTCTAAAAGGTTGAGCTGTTAGTAGATTTCTTTTTCCGGTTGGGGCTTTTTTTTTTTTTTTTTTTTTTTTGTTGGAGGTTTAACGACCACCGTGAGCAACTCAATGGGCTATAAGCAGTCGCCCGTCCCTAATTTAGGGTCACTGGTTCCAGGGAAGGTAGAGAGCCAGTGCCGTAAGACAAACACAACATCCATGCCTCACCGGGATTCGAACCCGGACCCCGTTCGGACCGGTTGGGGCTTTACCAACCACCGTAAGCAACTCGGTTAGCTATTAGGGGTATGCAAAAGTTTCCGCTGTTTTAAGGAGGTAGGAGACATTAACAATCAGGAAACCAATACACATTTACATATATTGTAACGTATACTCTAGATTCAGTTTCCTTTTGATTTTACTATCTCTTGTTATTTTATTTTCCTATGCAAATTATCTTCTCATTTAACGAGATGTTATTTCTCCCGCTGAATGATATGTGGCAACGAGTGTAAGTCATGACGTGGTGGTATGCAGTATATATAGGCGCGCTCAACTATACCAAGTAAGCTTCGTTTTATGTGATAGATTCTTCTTAATTATTGTTATGCGATTCTACGAAAGTTCGGATATTCAGTAGTAGTGTGATTTGTTGAGAGTGTGTTTGATAATACCAGGAGTTCTTCAATAAAAGGTTTAAAGTGAGTACGTTTTCTCAGTTCATATTATTGTCAGACCTCTGTCTGACCGTTAAGCCTCTTTCATTAAGTGTCTCCATTAAGTCCAGGGTGTATTGTGTTTACCGCTCTAATAAGGAGCCTTCAAGGTACTAATGTATTAAAACCGAAGTTATAGTACTGATAGTACAGATAATGAGGAACGCTGAATAAAAAGAAGTTCCATATTCAATGAATTTATTGCACGTGCGAGTCTTACCTAAACAAACTCTAGCACTTTGAAGATTAGGTACACTTTAGCTACGTCAAGTAACCTTCCAATAACCCTAACGTGACTTAACGTAAACTTCCCTGCACTACACGTCCAGCGGAGAACTTTATTCATTATAATATATATATATATAATTTTTTTAATAATAAGGAAACCAGTACACTTTTTTTCAGGCAACAAATTAATGCCCCTGTGATAGAAGGACTCGGGTTTTTAGCTGAAGAACGCAGTGACGACATTGTCCACTTCTGGAACTGTGGTGAACCGCTGTTGGGCTATATAGGGCATGTTGCATAGAGCGAAACAGATGAAAGTCCGAGGGTACAATGTCCGATGAGTAACTCGGGTGCGGTAAAATCTTCCAGTGTAACTGTTCAAGGGTTGATTTCGTGGTGGCACCGACATGTGGTTTGGTATTATCGTGTAACAGGATGACTGAGCGGTGTCCTTTACCAGCCCACGGGCGTTTTTGCTCAATTGCGGTGTTCAGTTTCATCAGCTGGTTGCTATGTCGTTGTGCAGTGATTGTTTCGCCTGGTTTCAACAGTTTGAAGGACAGCACTCCATACTTATCGCACCACACACACAACAGCACCTTTTTCCCGTGGATATCCTGTTTTGCAGTGGATGTTGATGGTTATCCTGGGACGACCCAGGGTCACTTGCGTACGGGATTGGTTAATCAGACCGTAGCGAGGTAGCAGACCGTAGCCAGGTAGCAGACCGTAGAAGGATGCTGGAGGATATGTGCTGCTGAGTTAGGTGAATGATTGTTTATGATTGCTATTTTCTTACCATTCAGATTGCAGTTTTTGTTTACCTTCCTTGAAAACCCACGTGGCTTGCGTGGAATGCCTGGAAAAGTTTATTTCTATTTCTACTCCAATAAATCGGATTACTAGCGTAATTTTACTATTATATGTATAGTTGGTGTATGGTTCCTCGTTATTAACTAGCTGTTTATATTGCAGTAGGTTTGTCCAGTTGTCTCACCTGGTTCCACAACATTCCACAGATGGTCTGTTAGGTTGAGATCAAGCGAGCTTGGGGAAATTCGAGATGTCTGATACCAGCACTGTGTTCAACGAGCCATTTCTGCTCGACCCTGACACCATGACATGGGATTGGAAAAACTCAGTAAACTTCTGGGTGGAGATACAAGATTGTGGTGTGAAAGTGGTCCGAAAGTAGTCCCCAGTAGTAGCTATAGCTTCCATACCTCGGTCCACACGACCAGGGGTTCATTTGATGCGAACTAAACATGCCTCATATCCTACAGTCGCACCTACTAGCCTAGATAATCGATGACACGCATTAAGGTTGCACAGCCTTATGCTGCTTACGCCAAACACGGACTCATCTATCGGCGGAATGTGGCACATATTGTGATGCCTTCGATCAACACACCTGCTCCAATCTCGTATCGTCCAAATCCACATGCTGTTAGCACCGAGAGAATTGTTTACGTCGATGGACTGTGTCACGTACCAACCTCAGGAGTGACGCACATATCAAGACGGCAGAGTTGCAGCGACAAACTCCGTCGGTGTAGCTTAACTGGGGAAACAATCAGCTGCAGAGCCGAAGAATGTGATTTCTATTGCCGCCACCGGAAAATGGCTTTTACGCTATATTGGCACCCGAACGGAAGATAAATCTCCTGGCCGCTAAGTTCTTCTAAACATGCGCGGTGTTCGTTCCACACATCATCTAGAATTGGTCAGAATTCCTTCTTCTACTATGAGCTCTCCTTGGTTTGCCGGTTGATCCGGAGACCTACGACTCCGTCCCAGCCCTTTCTCAAAGACGGCGGTGATATGTGTGACGTACCTACCTCAGAGGAGAAGCACATGTCAAGACGGAAAAGTTGCAGCGGCAAACTCCGTCGGTGTAGTTTAATTGGAAAAGCATCCAGCTCAGGAGCAGAAGGTCGCAGGTTCGATTTTCGTAACCGGCATGTAGCTTATACGCTGTAACTGTTGCTGGGAGAGGGTAGCGTACAGGGCATCTGGTCATATATCCCATCCGTGCCTGCGTATGAAGCACAGTCTTGCCGAATATTGTTTCAGGTTTACTCATACTATCCTGGACCGTCAGCTGTGAAACTTGCGCTGCGTCGATTACCTTGTACAAGGCGAAGAACCCGTCGTGCATCTCTGGAATCCTCCTTTCTCAACCCTTTACTGTTGTGTCGCCGGTTTGCTGTTTCGCCATTTCGGCACCACTCCTCATACATTTCAACAACCAGGCCCTCGAGCAAGGATGGGCAAACTATGGCCCGTCGGTGTGTTCAATCCGGCCTGCGGGATAAATAGTTCAGAAGTGTTGCTCTTAGACATAACGTATCATTTAATCTGAAAAACTGCCGCCCCGGTGGCGCAGTGGTCTAAGGCGCTGGCCTCTGATCATTCGTCCGTCTGGGGTCCGGGTTCGAATCCCGGTGAGGCATGGATGTTGTGTTTGTCTTACGGCACTGGCTCTCTCCCTTCCCTGGAACCAGTGACCCTAAATTAGGGACGGGCGACTGCTTATAGCCCATTGAGTTGCTCACGGTGGTCGTTAAACCTCCAATCAAAAAAAAAAAAAAAAAAATCTGAAAAACATTGCTTGTCCTATTCTGAAATGTTCCTCAATGATTTCTTGCTACAGTCTCAAGCTAGGATCCATATCACCTTTCAAAAGTGTCCTTTCCAATTTGCTTGCGACACGTGCTGCAACCCCTCTTTATTTATTCTCGTAAAAGACGCCAATCACGTTGAATGAGATGTCCACTGATGCCTGGGAAGGGGGATGCGGGTGTTGGGACTTCGACATCGCAACCGGCTGACAGCAGTGCGAGGATATATGCGAGTGTAAATTAATTTTCCTTGTTGGGACTTGGTTTTTGGAGCCTCGCCAACTTTTCGAGCCGAGTGTTTCGTGTCATCGACATTCAGATGCAGAGGTAAAAGATTTGGTAGTAGTGAGAGAGGAACGTTTTTCGAGTTTCACTAGGATAGAAACAATGATAAGAGAGTGTAGTTTTGTGCTTTGTGGCTTTTAGTTCCACTTTCCATATAATCACCGACATTTAGTCAGTGCGCTTCTATATAAACGTCGTCTTCGTTCATGTTTTAGTTTCTAGTACACTATTACAGTATCTGATTAGCAAAAATAGTGCTCCTAAGAAACAAAAAGTTGGCGTGGAATGTCGAGAGTTCAAAGATGAGTGGTTGTGGAAGTATTTTATCACATGGTACAATAATAGGCCGGATCATATTTGTAACGACGCTGTGGCAACGATCAAAGACTAATCTTTCACACCAATTTCTCCCGCCATGCTACTATGATTGAAGTTGAACGAAAGCAAAAGGCACTTCAGAAAAAACTATCAGGTCAGCACAATATTTTTAATAACAAGACACTGCACAGAAATTGTCTGCTCATGCCAGCTATATTGTAGCATATAAAATAGCGAAAAGTAACAGAACTCAATCTGATGATGAATTTTTAACAGACCATGTTAAACGTTTGCAATATTATTTGTCTTGGAAGCATTAAAGAATTTGAATCAATTAGTTTATCTGGAAAAATAATTACAATCAGAATTAAAGTTAACTTTTCAGCTGAAAAACAAGATTGCTAATTTTAAGTTTTGCTCTTTAACGAAGGATGAGAGTACCGATTTAAGTGGTACAACTCAATTCGTATTTTTTATAAGAGGGATTGGTAACAACTTTTGCATTACTGAAGAATTGTTTACCTTATAATCAATGAATGGTACAACAACTGGGTTGGATATTTATCGGGAATTTCAACAAGTTTTAACAGAACTAGAAGTATCTGTAACAACTATATTATAAGTGATAGTGTGCTAATTATGACGGGATGAAGATTAGCTTCATCGGCATTTTTAATAAAGAAAATTCCTACATTGTGTTCGAAGAAACATTTTGTAAGTTTGCATTAGATTTTAAACACGTCCTTGACGTAATTCGCGGTCGAGTTACATTTATGTGATGACCAGCTAATATCAGGAGTAACTGCCGTGTGCAGCGCGGACAGCAGCTAGACGTGCTGGAAGATGTCCACAGGTATGTGGAACCATGCTGACTGCACTGCATCTGACAACTGCTGGAAGGTGCGTGGTGAAGGATCCATAGAGTAAACAACACGATCGAGGTGGTCCCACAGATGCTCAATTGGGTTTACGTCTGGGGAACTAGGGAGCCAGGGAAGTACTTTGAAGTCTTCATCGTGCTCTTTCAACCACTCTCGGACATTTCTAGCTGTGCGACACGTCCCATTCTCGTGCTGGAAGATCCCATCCGCCCCAGGGGAAACAATCTGCGTGTACGGGGTCTGCAAGGATGGATTCATAACGAATTCGGTCCATAGTGTCTTCCCCAGGTGTGATTGGACCCAGAGAACGCCACGAAAACATTTTCCAGACCATAACGCTGCCCCCACTATTCCAGCAATGCTTGAAGAGTGTTCGTTCTCAGATGTTTCTCGCCTTATACTACAACGTCCATCCGTTCGATAAAGCAGAAAACGTGACTCACCGGAGAAGGCAATCCTTTGCCAATCAGCGTAGGTCCAATTCCGATACTGCGGTGCAAATGTAAGCCTTTCCTGCCGATGTACCTTCGTTAGCATAGGCGAAGTGACCATCCGTCTGCATTAGAGCCCCATACGCAGCAGGGTTGGCTGAACTGTCGTTTTAGACACACTTCCGGTAGCCTTCTGGTTCATTCGGCCAGTGAGTTGTTCCACTGTAGTGTGTCGATCGGCCCTCACGCTCCTTCGAAGCCGACATTCACCTCTCACATCACTGGCACGTGGTGCTCCGAAGTTTCCACGTAGCTTATTCGCAATGGTTCCATTTCTCCAATCATGATACACATTAACCACAGAACCCACGCGAACAGTTTACAAAGTGAGCTGTTTCAGAAATACTGCCACCATTGGCCCGAAAGCCGATAATCATCCCTTTTTGCAAATCTGATAAATCGCTATTTTTATCCATGACAGCAACGAGTGATATGTTTTCAGATTGCCTACAGCACACCTTATATACCCTCCAAGCCAGCTCACGACACGTGCCTTCTTTCATTGGCTACGCGCTGTTGACGTCAAAAGTAGGAGGTGTCACAATAATGTGACTCGACTGTGTAGTTAAGCTTGTGAATACTATTCACTCCCGGGGACTTTCTCACATATAGTTCTGAGATTTTCTGAGTTCTTTGGATGATTATTAATCAGATGTGCTGCACTACACTAAGGTGGGATGTCCTACTCCAGTCTACGTCTTGAAACGTGCATGGTATTTTAAAGGGGGAAGCAATTATCCTTTTTATGAATTTTCAATGCTGGAAGACAAAGATTAGCTCTGTGATTTTCATTTTGTATTGATCTTTGCCACATGAATAAACTGAACATAAAGCTCCAACGATAACAAGTTTTTGAATGAAGTCTGGGGACATCTACAATCATTTAAAATGCAGCTTTCATTTGTTGCCAGCCACCTATCTAAGAGAGTTTCTCACATTTTTAGAACCTGCAGTCTGTTGCACCTATTTCAGATGAAAAAGTATCCATTATGAAAATTATGTAAGAAAATTGCTTGAAAAACATTTTCAAGAATTTAAGAATATTGAGTTCGAACTGGATATTTTTAGCATGCCATTCTATGTGGATTATGAAAAAGTAAGAACTGACTTACAGCTGGAATTGATCGAACGGCTGCTGTCCAACTCTCAAATGAAGCAGGTTATTTTTAAAAACTGGATTTTTATGAAACCATGCAGAAATCAAGATTTTTAAACTTTGTAAATCATTCCCAAAAATACACTCATCGTCAAAAAAAAAAAAAAAAAAAAAATGGTTGCACCCAGAAGGAAGCAACCGACACAAATGAAACTTGGTGGGTAGGTTTGACATCGTGAGACATGCAAATGATTCAAGTATCACGCTCGGCCGCGCATATGACGCCAGCAAGGCGGGGTCGTAGCGCTGTGCCTGACCGGCTATGTAAGGTCCTCCCGTTGCGCGTGCTTGCCATTCTGACTAGTGCTTTTGTGTTGGTTGCATCCTTCGCAAGTGAAGTATGCCTCGGAGAAAAGTTCGGAAGCAATTCGAGCAGTTGGAATAGTTCGAGAGGGCCCGTATTGTCGGGCTCCGGGAAGCGGGATGGCCTTATCGCCGTATTGCGCGCCATACCGGTCATGCTGATAGCACCATAGCACGCTGTTGGCAGCAGTGGATAAAACAAGGCACGCGGCAGCGACAGGAAGCGTCTGGGAGATCTAGGCAAACCACGGAAAGAGAGAGAGAGAGAGAAAGAGAGAGGACCGACGGGCTGCCCGACATGCGCGGAGTGGCCCGACAGCCACGATTGCGAATATTCAGAGAGCAGTGGTGCCCTCAAGGCATCGTCCCATTAGTACCAGCACCATTGGCAGACGGCCGCACGGCGTAGGACTACACGCACGCAGACCGTTACGACGACTGCCCTTAACGCCATTTCATCGTCGCCAAAGACTGCAATGGTGTCGTGCCAGACTGTCAAGGAGCCACTCAGAATGGCAGCGGGTGATCTTCAGTGACGAGTCCCGCTTTTGTCTTTGAGGAGATGACCATCGAATCCGTGTGTGGAGGCACTGTGGTCAGCACTAAGATGAACGGTTTGTTGTCGAGCGTCACACGTCCAAAAGGCCTGGTGTCATAGTGTGAAGTGCAATTGCCTACGATGCCAGATCACCTTTGGTGTTCATAACAGGCACTTTGGCAGGGCAATGTTACGTTAATGAGGTCCTGCAACACTACCTTTTCCGAATGCACACTACGCTGAGATTTTCCGACAGGACAACGCTCGTCCGCATACTAGTGCTGTCTCGAGAGGTTGCTTCAAGGCACTGACACTCTGTCATCGCCAGATCTATCGCCAATTGAAAATGTGCAGAATGCTATTGGACGCGATATCCACACTCCACACCTACCACACAATCTACAGGAACTGCGTGAGAAGATTCAAACTGCATAGGATTGCTTATCGCAGGACACCATTAGGAACCTATGCGATTCCATGCCGAGAGGTCTGACATACTGTGTGAGCAAACATCGCGCCCCGACGCCATACTGAGAGACTCAATAAATATTGCCCATATCAGCCTCAATGTTTTATTGTTCGTGGTAGACTTTACCTTCCTCCCGAATAGCATTGCAATCCAACACGTCCTTCTGGGTACAACAATTTTGTTTGACAATGAGTGCGTATGGCAATGTCTGCATCCTCACATTCATGCGAACAAGTGCTTTCAACCATAAACTATAGAAAAGCGATCTTAAAAATCGACTTACTGATGAGCATCAGTCTTTTCTCCTGAGAATTATCTCCTCACAGTTTAATCCAGTTTATGAAAAAATGCTTGAAACTTAATCCCACTTTCATCACGATGGGGTGTGCCCCATCATATAGATTTTCTGAATTAACTTAAAAACAGTTTAATAGGTATGTATGATTGTTTTGCATTCTCAGGTTTGTCCATCCCTACCCTCGAAAAACCGACAAGCGTCGCCGTTTCTCAATGGACGCAAGAACCCTTTGTGCGCTCCCAATTTGGCCCTTTCTAAACTCCGACGAATCCTTCATAATACCCATCACGTCCGTAACGTAGCTCTCAACTGAACCACCGACCTATGATATGCGCCCTTTCAGCTGACCCTTCTCCTCGTTACGCCCCAGCATCGGGTGTGACTCACTGTGCATAGGGGCGGTCGTAATTCAGTCAGCATCAGTGTACAGTATCTTCTGAAAATCCAGTTGTGGCCGAAGGACAGACGTAACATTTCGTAAGTCTGCCACAGTATGCAGAAAGATCAAAATAATGCTAAGAGTCCTCCATACCCCGTATTGTTTAAATTCCGCCGAATGGGAAATCGAAACAAATACATTGTATAGCATCGTGCAGATCGGAAATCAATATATCATATCACTCGTATGTGTTCCCAAATTTTTATATTTCGAGAGAAAATATCCAACTATTTTTCTGCTTTTTTAACTTAGCATATATCAAAATTAGAACTTTTTAAAAAATAATTGTCAATCTGCCCATTATTCTACACTTTTGAGATAATAATCAAAATATTACTCCGCAAAGTGACGCTAATTTAGAAACGTAGAAAGATGGTTCAGTGTTTATTCCACATGTTAAAAAAATCCGGATTTCTAAATTGTTTTTTTATATACACTGACGGAAAAAAAATCCCAACACCAAGAAAGGGTTGTGTTAGATACACGACAGTTAATAGGCGGTGAGAGTACATTTGTAAGATGACATCTATGCAAATTTCGCGCTCAGGGCATACGTGTGGCGCTAGTAGCGCCCCTCGGAACATGCAAAGCAGGTTTGCTGTAAATACGCGCTGTGACGTTCGTGAGCGTTAGTTATCGTTGAGATTCGACGTAGTGTGTTGATGTTAGTCAAGAATGCCTTTAAGAAGACGAAGAAGCCATTATCAACAGCTCACGGAGTTTGAACGAGGTCGTGTAATAGGGCTACGAGAAGGTGGATCTTCTTTCCACAATATTGCAGAACGACTTGGCAGGAATGTAGCCACTGTGCATGATTGTTGGTAGCGGTGGATAAGGGAAGGTACTGCCTCAAGAAGCCCGGTTCCGGCCGTCCACGTGGCACTACTGAGAGGGAAGACCGCCGTGTACGGCGTTTGGCCGTGGCGCATCGTACCGCGTCTGCGGCAGCAATTCAAGCTGCAGTTGCCACCACAGTGACACAACGAACTGTTACAAATCGGTTATTTGAAGGACAGCTCCGAGCCAGACGCCCTGTAGCGTGCATTCCACTTACTCCAAACCACTGCCGTTTGCGACGTCAGTGGTGTCAAGCTAGAGCTCATTGGAGGACGGAGTGGAGATCTGTTGTGTTTTCTGATGAAAGTCGGTTCTGCCTGGGTGCCAGTGATGGCCGTGTGTTGGTTAGAAGGAGGCCAGGTGAGCGCCTGCAACCAACCTGTCTGCGGCCGAGACACACTGGACCTACACCTGGAGTTATGGTCTGGGGAGCAATTTCCTATGACAGCAGGAGCACTCTCGTGGTTATCCCACGCACCCTGACGGCACAGTTGTACGTCGGTCTGGTGATTCAACCTGTTGTGCTGCCGTTCATGAACAGCATTCCAGGGGGTGTTTTCCAACAGGATAACGCTCGCCCGCATACCGCTGTTGTAACCCAACATGCTCTACAGAGTGTCGACATGTTGCCGTGGTCTGCTAGATCACCAGATCTTTCACCAATCGAGCACGTATGGGACATCATTGGACGACAACTCCACGGTAACCCCCAACCAGCATTAACCGTCCCTGTATTGACTGACCAAGTGCAACAGGCATGGAACTCCATCCCACAAACTGACATCCAGCACCTGTTAGACACAATGCATGAACGTTTGCGTGCTTGCATTCAACATTCTGGTGGTTACACCGGTTATTAATATACCAGCATTTCACATTTAAAATGGCTCTTCTCGCGCTTACAATAAGCTGTGATCTTGAAACCTTAATCGATTAAATATGTTGCCTATACAAATGTATTGCCGCCATTTCATTCCTCTACAACTAGTTTTTCGTGGTGTTTGGATTTTTTCCGTCAGTGTATGTAATTCCGTTCTGCAAATGCGTGTTTTGAGTTGTTTTTCACGAGGTATGGAGGACCCTTAAATTCTGAAGGAAACCTTGTCAAAATCTTTCCGTTGAAACAGCTAGGAGCTATTGTGATAGCTTTATAGCACACAAAGTCGCAATCTCAAACATAACAAACTGCAGCAGAAGGGCACACGTAATACTTCAGAAGAGCAGCCGTCTTGAGGTCAAGAGTAACAACATATTGACACTGATATTGTGGTTTCTATCACGTTTTGCGTGAGGTTCTCATAATTTGCGCAATACTGATGTGAAATAATCTCGCGTTTATGAAAAGTTAATGAAATATTGTTGCACAAGAATGTAATTATGCGCAACAGCGGAACGAAATGTTCTTTATGACGTATACCCTAATTTAACTTTCATTTTTAGTTGCCCTTCTCTTTGTAAATTTTGAGTTCGTCCACTTTTATTGTTTCAACCTTAACGTTTTATTTTCTCTCTCACTGAATGATATGTTGGCAGCAATCTTGAGGTCAAGAGTGAATGAGGTCAAGACTCTTGAGGTCAAGACTGAATGCTATGTTGGCAGCAATCTTGAGGTCTGTGTTTGGCAAACTAAGAACGGGATACAATGTCTGGAACTCTGAGCTGTATCTGAAGCTTTAGTGGTAGTCTTGGAAAATGTTTTAATCCGTAAACGATAGTGTCTTCCGCTCTGTGGTTTATATGTACATATATGTAAGCTTATTTCGTGTTAGTCTTTTCAAACTATTATTGTCTTTATTAATTTACGTTAATTTCGACTAAGTGCCTATTGTTATTATTAGAGCTGTGATTTAAAAGTTCTTCATTAGTGAATGAAGTGCAGCAGAATAAAAGACGAACTGTAAGTAAATCTTTCTTGAACTTTTTTTGAGTTACTCTCTTGCACTTAAAGTGAGTGAATAAAAAGAACATATTTTACGTAGTGTTCTGAAAACCACATATGCAGGTTTCAAGTAGTAAAGAACTCTACATGTTGAGTGAGCTCATGGCGTGGATCAAAATCTTATTGTTGAGTGAGCACAGCAAGATCAAATTTCAATAGTGGCTGAAAGTTTTTTAAATTAATTTAATTAATTAAAATTTTGCAAATTTCAATTTTGAGAACAAAGAGCTCCGAGGTGCATTCACCCACGTGCTTGTGTAGATCTTTGCCAGATTTCAGACCTTTACTTTCAGTAGTTTCTTCTGTAGGGGACTGAGAGACGGACGGACAGGCTGACACACACGGTAGTTTTATTATTATAGATGTGCACGGAGACTTAAATAAATTTCTTATATGGAAATAAGTACAAAAATATTTCTGTAGTTAAACGCGATGAAATTTCTATTGCAGATGAAGATATTCAAAAATTTAGAAAGTCCAAACCGATAAAACCGACCTCCGTAACTTTTTCAGGCCAAATAAAGTTTGTTGTTTTCACTTCTGTTCGTTCCGAAATAGTCGTCTTTCTGAAAATTTATTTTTAACCCATCTCGCATCAACAGCATAAGCGCATAGGATTCGGCTAAAGGCAAAACCATTTGAGGACTTTATTAAATTTATTCCCAATGTCGCCTTTCATTACTTGAACTGACTTACAAGATTTCACTAGAAAGAACATAAACATTTGCTGAAAATAGTAAACTGGAAATACTGCTCGTTGCTCGAAACTATTGGGTGCGATCGGATGGTGCTTTTTCGAAAGAACCGCAAAAGAAAGTGATGCCAAATTCAGTTACTCAGTTTGACATTTTAGGTGCTCCTCATGTCTTTCGAAAGAGGGATTCGCTATTCTATATTTCATGTCCGCAAAAGGAATTCCCAAATAACTGTTACCTACATGATCAAAGTAAATGTTAGAGCTTAACAGAATACGAACACTTGCTTTCTAATGAAATTTTTCTCTCTCTCTCTCTCTCTCACACAAAGCTCATCCTGTTACTATTCCTCTTCGGTTTCTGTCTAATCGACAAAGTTGGGTGAGGGTTTGAGTCTCGATTGAAGCACGGTTAGTGTGTTTGTATTACGGCGTTGGTTCTCTCTCTTTCCTGATCCTAAATAAGGGAAGGTCAACTGCTTGAAAACAATCCTTCCAACATTTTTTTGCACTAATAATTAGAGACCGAATTCTATCAAGGCCGTCTAGAAAATTCAAGGCCATGGCATTAGACAAATGGGTTCCCTCTTTTAGTGACGTTATGCTGAAACCAACGCTTCCGATTGGTTTCCAACGCTGTCGTGTATGACATCAAACACGGCACTGACGTATCACGCCGTGTAACATTAGTGACGTAACAAACGGAGGGAGCTCGTCTACCTGTCATGGCCTTGTACGTTATAGACTGTCTTGATTCTATTCATTACGAAAGCAACAAAATATGCATGCAGCTATGCAGTTAAAGTACACGAAATATGTACATAAAATGTATAATATCCATTTATAATGTTTATTTATCTTCAAATAAATACTGTGGACGCAGAAATTATTTTTCGAATATGAATTGATGGACGACACACAAATTAATATATATTACTCTTAGATATAATATCTAATAATGAATAATAACTGATATAATTTATAACCTAAGTGATCCTTAATTTATATAGTTTCATTCATCCTAATTTTTGTTACAATAGAGCTCAATATGTTATTCTAAGTGTTTAACTTTTGGTTTTGTCCAATGTCATCCACACTACAATTTCGATTACATAAATTGTTCTTTCTACGTCGACAGGTGTAATTGGACAGCATTTATAGTGTGTAGCTCTTTCATTTCTGAAATTTGTTATGGCAATTCGCACCTGTCACTGCTGATAAAATCAATAATTTTTTTCAATTCCTGGATGTACACAACATGTTCAGGAATTGGAAAAAAGTTAGCCAGAAATTTGTTATGTTTATTTGACATAGCTAACATCTAGTGTAAGGTGATCATTAGGTTTGGAAACAGCTCACAAGAATATTTGTCGTATGCTGTTTCTCCATATGAATTTTACCTCAGGTTTTGGGGAAATTGGAAAGGAATCTCAGCTAAGAAGGTCAAACATCAAGCACACCAAACTTTGCATAGAAAAGAGGCCATTTTTGATGCCACGTGTGTAGTTTGTTATTTTTTCCAATCGCTTAGTTTCAGTAGGCTACCATTCCTTTGATCTATTGCCGAGTTTAGAAGTTCCTTGAGTCTGGGTTTTTATTTGCTTTTCCAAGTCTGGAAAAGTTAAAGGTTGCCTTTTTTCACATTAAACGTGTTAAGTAAGTGTGAGTCAAAGCATCAAGTCAAGTATACAAATGTTTTGCTTGAAATATGCATTTCACGGAGTAATGTTCGCTTTTTACGCATTTATATGCTCTAACGTCAGAAATGGATAAAATATGCTGTTGCATATTATCCATACTGTACTAATAATAAATAAAAAGAACACATCAACATGAAGAGTATCGGAAATAATACGCTACAAATAAGCTTTAAACGAATTTCTGAAAACATTTCGGCTCTGTGCAGCGAAACTATAAATGTGTACGTGTGGTAATTAGAATTGAATTTCAAGTTAGAGAATAAACATTTTCTTAAAGACTAACAAAAGTTGACGAACTGTATTTCATTTTTTAAATTGTAGATATAAACTGGATCTGCACATTTTATTATTTTTGCTGCATGCTGCTCTTACAATTCTCAGTTGTTGATTTTGCCACCTAAACGTCGCTCCGTACAGCGTGGGAAATGGAGAACGACTATTCCCACATGAGTTCCGCTAGCAGATGCCGTGCGACTAGAGACGCATATGTACACGGAAGAGAGAACGTTTTCGGCTGCAAAAGAAACTGCACTGTTGCTACGTTCGACGTAAGGAAGAAGGATGTCTCCTTCCGCATGTGTGTGCCTTTCAGAATCGAAAGGTGGATAAAACTGTGTAAACTCCTTAGCTTATGAACGTTGTATACTGATGTGCAAAACTTAAGTGCGAAAAGTAAAATAACGTCGTGAATAGCATCAGCACCCAAACACAAATTACCTCAAGACCGTGTCTGAGAACAGGAGCAATAGCACATTCGTAATAATGAAGCTTGACGTGTGGTATCCGTGACGTGAAAATAAAATGCACTTACTCAGTCCAATATCATCAGTTGAACGGAAGTCACCAAACAGTGTGCATAAGTGTCACACACGTTCGATTGTGTTTGTTGTGTGCTAGAGATGACTAAATGGCCTGTCAAGAACTTCTTGATGATGTTACTCGTGGTCGAATAATTAGGAGGCTGGAGGAGGAGCGAATTGTGATGAGTGTGACCCAAGAATTCGGCCGTTGAAGAATTCTCGGGCCACACTTATGCGTTCAAGAATACAGCTATACCTGTAGCCCTTGAAGGCCGACCTTTTTTTTACAGGTACAGCTGTGCGAAAGACACAGCTGTACCTGTGGTTTTTGGTGGAGACGACAATCATGTACCTGATGTCATCTCCACCAAAACCCACCACAAGTGAGGACCGCTGTCTGCTCCTATAGCCCAAGAGGGATCGACACCAGATGGCAAATAACCTTGCAAATCAATTGAACATGAGCACAGGACGCTCAGTATCGCGGTTTGCAGTGTCCAGGCGACTACACAAAGGTATACTGTTTGTACGACGACCAGTATGCTGTGTTCCATTAACAATTGCTCACCGGAGACACCGTTTACAATGGTTCAGAGAACATAAGGGCTGGACAGCAGAACAGTAGGGTACGGTACTCTTTACTAATGAGAGTAGATTTAATCTGTCTAG
This sequence comes from Macrothele yani, assembly GCA_039090855.1. Classification (NCBI taxonomy): domain Eukaryota; kingdom Metazoa; phylum Arthropoda; class Arachnida; order Araneae; family Macrothelidae; genus Macrothele; species Macrothele yani. The sequence goes on along the minus strand of CM076990.1, from coordinate 11,782,728 downwards.
TGATTCTGGATATTATCTAATGTGGCGTGAAGTAGGCACCCAGAATCGCCCCGAAGAAAACGTCCATAAAGGGGATAGATATGTAGGCCGCGGTGTTCTCTTATGGGGAGGCATTCTGATGGATGGACGTACGGAGCTCCAGATATTTCAAGGTACTGTAACCGGTGCACGCTACTAGAATGAGGTGATCCTTCCCTATGTTCGTCTGTTCCGTGTGTCATTGACCCACAGTTCATGTTAATGGACGATAACGCCATACGCGATCGTACGATGGCTGTTGATGAGCTGTTGGAAAGTGAAGACATTAATTCAACGGATAAAATGGCCGTCACGTTTCGGTAGAACACGTGTGGGACGCTCTGAGGAGACGCGTTGCGGCACTTCAATACGCACCGGAAACTGAGCAACAACTGAAGACTGCGTTGACGGAAGAATGGGCGATGTTACCGCAAGAACTCATCAACAACTTAGTGTGAAGTAAGGACAGATGGTGCGAGTCATACATTTACGTTAGAGCTGGTTGTATCCCCTTCTAGGGACCTCATCTTCCCTTCGTACCGTCTTTTGCAGTGATACATCTGTATCATGGCACCCAGTACTATGTAGATAATTCTAAATAAAGTTCCACTATGTCCTTTAGTATCTCGGTGTTGTTTCCGTCATTTGAGTAAGTAACGGAATTCCATTGGTTTGTATTTGACGAATACAGGCCGCTCTTGTGCGACGCTACATGTCAAAACCTGGCTCTGCCTTAAGTTTTGCACACCAATGTATTTGCGTTTGATGAATGTGGATTCATCTCTGGGTTGAAGAAAAACAACTGTGTATTTTCTTGAGTGCCCAGGACGTTCTACACTGACTAAGTGTATTTTTTTCAGTTTTCACACCTTCATGTATATAATATTTACTTAAAAATGTCTCCTTCCGTACTCTGCATGAGGGTCCTTCATCACAAGGCGATTGTCATTTTGTTATTGCGTCGTAAAGAAATGTGAATTCTTTTTCATTGGAAGCTTCTGTATATTAACTATCGTCATTTTGGAATTGAAATCCAGGCAGTTCTATTCATACATATTCTTCCCTAGTTAATCACTGAGAAAAGAAAAAAGTTTGTTTGAAACAACAAAATAGTTTTGCTTAGCTGTTTTGTCGATTTATTTTTTTGCTTTAGCCAAACACCATCGGAATTGTTTTGTTGACTACACAAAATTATTTCGTTGGCTATATATTTTTAATTCAACTAAACGTTTTATGAGTAAATAAATCCATCGCTCTTTCCACGTGAAGCAACGCACATCAACCTAAAAATTGTTATTCGGTCGCCGTTGGGGAAACGAGCCCGAATCTCCCGATATCTAGCCGAGTGCGTTACATTTACGCCACGGTGGCCAACAATCCACGGTGCTATGTGTATTTTTAAGTCAGCTTCTGACATCATAAATCCGTAAGATGGGCTTAGCTACTGAGATGTCTCCATCTGGTGGGCATTAACGGCACTGGCTATATATAATTATAGCAATAATCCAAAGGGCGAGAGCCAAGGTGAAAATCATCTAAATACGTGACGTCAGTTGAGTAAATAAACCCATTGCTCTTTCCACGTTAAGCAACGCACAGCAACTGAAAAATTGTTATTCGGTGCATGCAACCGAAAATTGTTATTACCAGTGCCGTTAATGCCCACTAGATGGAGACGTCTCAGTAGCTGAACCCATCTTACGGATTTATGATGTCAGATGCTGACTGGAAAAGAAAAACACACATAGCACCGTTAATTGTTGGCCGCTGTGGTGTAAGGCTAACGCGCTCGGCTAGATATCGAGAGATTCGGGATTCGATTCCCTGACGGCGGCTGAAATAACAATTTTTCGGTTGCTGTGCGTTGGTTAACGTGGAAAGAGTAATGGATTTATTTACTTAACTGAAGCCACGTATTTAGGTATGCGTTTTGTCACGATAACAATACATATTGTTGGATCAAACCAATTCCCAAAAATTGACCTAGGCAAAATGTTAAATGAACAAAACGTTTTGTCATGATAACAATAAATTTTGTCGAATCAACAATAATTTTCAGCAAAATACATTTTTAAATTCAACAAATATTTTTTGTTGACTGCATATCGACGTTTTGCTGCTACACTAATTGGATTAAATTGTGGCGAAGACTGTGTTAGTGAGAGAAACATTTTCTATTCCTTCTCTCTGCACACTCTGATGTAATTCTATTAGTAACAGTTGACAGGAAAGTAGACTGTAGAACCTTTACATATGGACTTCAAGCTCCGAAAATTTGACCCATTTGTTCAACGGCGCAGATTTCTTCATGGATCTTTTACGAGTTCATCAACTGAGCGGTACGTAGCCTTCTCGCGGCCTAGCTTGTGAGGTGTTCTAAATCGTTAATCAGATTGGCAAGTCGAACCCTTCGCCACGGCGAGAGGGTACGTTACACCCAAGGTCTTTAGGTATATCTGAGGGCGTTACACCTCTCGCCGAGGCGAAGGGTTCGACGCTCCAACATTTGCTTAATCGTCTGAGCTAGAATACCATATCAGGCGTGAGAGCGGTGTTTTTGCCCTAAGATTCTGGTTCTGTTTCTTTGCTGCAGCCAGTGTCGCTAAATTAGGAACTATCAACTCCTTAGAGCAGGAATGGTGAGCCTATGAGTACGCAAAAATAGCTTTGATTCTTTATACCACGTGCAACGTAAATAAATAGATATATAATAATTATTGTTTTTACTTCCAAATGCAACAGGTATTTCTTGTTTTTACTTCCAAATGCAACAGGCAAAGTGGTATTTCTTTCCAGTTTTGAATGCCAGGGACTACTTAAAAAATGTCGCTAAGGGCTAAGGAAAGAGATTTTTTCCGTTTAATGCGTCTTCTGAGGTACGTGCTCCAAAACAGGGCCACCAGCCAGACGGTGAGAAAATGAAAGTTCGCTGGACTTGTATAGGACGGAGCCCGGAAAGATTCTCCCTGACCGTAACTCGAAGGAACAGTGGAAAAACGAAGGAAAGAGGGTTGAATTACACCACGGTATTACGCCCGATCACTCTCTCTCCGTTCCGGGAGGAAGGGGCATCTTCTGTTTTGTCTCTCTCCCTTGAACGCCGATGAGAGCAATACTTACAGAAAACTTTTCACGCCAGCTGGGTGATTGTGAGAACATGGGACGTCATACGTATGACACGTTCTGAAATCTCCGCAGACCCAATATATATACATGGTGTCCGAGAATTATTGGATACATTACAAAATTATGTACAAAAAAAAAAACTATGAGCATTGTCTGTTTTTCTATGTTACGTATTACTAGCACGGCTTCTATATTTTTGTTTTGCAGAATTGTTATTCCCAGAATCCGATAGATGGCTCTAGGTGTGGCCTTATGAGGAATGTATGAGAAATGCGCAATCAGTAGTCATGTCATCCGCACAGCAGAACGCAATGTTTGTGTTATGGCTTGCGGAATTAAAGTCTGTCATTAAAGTTAAAAGACGGTACCGTTTAGAGTATGGTTGTAATCCTCCGTCAACGAATTCAATTAAGCGGTGGATGAAACAGTTTAAGGCCGCCCCGGTGGCGCAGTGGTTTAAGCGATGGCCTCTGATCATTCGTCCGTAAGGGGTCCGGGTTCGAATCCCGGTGAGGCATGGATGTTGTGTTTGTCTTACGGCAATGGCTCCCTCCCTTCCCTGGAACCAGTGACCCTAAATTAGGGACGGGCGGCGACTGCTTATAGCCCATTGAGTTGCTCACGGTGGTCGTTAAACCTCCAATCAAAAAAAAAAAAAAACAGTTTAAAGAAACTGGCAATGTGGAATTTTTTTTTTTTTTTTTTTTTTTTTTGAGGTTTAACGACCACCGTGAGCAACTCAATGGGCTATAAGCAGTCGCCCGTCCCTAATTTAGGGTCACTGGTTCCAGGGAAGGGAGAGAACCAGTGCCGTAAGACAAACACAACATCCATGCCTCCCCGGGATTCGAACCCGGACCCCGTTCGGACGAATGATCAGAGGCCAGCGCCTTAGACCACTGCGCCACCGGGGCGGCCTCAATGTGGAACATCGAGCAGGAGCCGGTGGGCCTACCGTCAGCGGTGAGACGGTTGACCAAGTTAATGAAAGTTTCCGACGAAGCCCCAGGAAATCCGTTCGTAAAGCAAGCAGAGAACTGTGCATTCCAAAATCGACAGTTCACGATATCTTGCACAAGAAATTAAAGTTTCATGCTTATAAAATTCAAATAGTGCAAAAGATGCATGTAAATGATCACACTATGCGATACGATTTCGCTGTGGATATGCTGAATCAAGTGGAAAACGACGAAAACTTTCTCAGTACTGTCATTTTTAGGGTTGAATCCACATTTCATGTATCAGGTATTGTGAATCGTCACAACTGTAGGATATGGTACAGTGAACCGCCTCATGCTGCTTTTGAACTGGAATGTGATTCTCCAAAAGTTAATGAGTGGTGCGCCCTATCAAAAAGAGAAGTGATTGGCCCTTTCTTCTTCTGCGAAAAAACCATAAATGGTGACATTTACTTGGATATGCTAGAAAATTTTGCTATATCCCAGATCAAAAGATATGAAAACGACGTTTTCCAACAAGACGGCGCGCCTCCGCATTGGTCAACATGTGTACGTAAGTACCTAAATGAGTATTTCCTCAACAGATGGATTGGGCGTGGTGGTACCCATTCCGTGGCCTGCTCGCTCTCCAGATCTAACTCCAATGGATTATTTCATGTAGGGTTATGTGAAGGATCGTGTCTATCAGACGCCTTGTACTGATTTCACAGGAACTGAAGCAGCGTATCACAGCTGCTATTAATTCCATAGCTCTGCAGATGCTTTCCAATACATGGCATGAAATCGAGTATCGCTTGGACGTACTACGAGCAACCAAGGGATCTCACATCGAAATTTATTAACTTGTGTAGTTACATTGTAAGTTAGTACAGTCAGTTTCTTTCTATCTGTTTAATGTTTTGTTTTATATAATTTTGTAATGTGTCCAATAATTCTCGGACACCCTGTATATTAGTAAACGTTTTCGCGGACCCAGTGTACTCATCGTGGGTAATAATAGAAGTAAACATTTCGCATAGGCTTCTCTTTGCTCATATTTTTGTTCTGCTGTTTGTGAGTGAACAGTGGATAAATATTAAACTGCTGCTCTCAAAGTGTCTACCCGAGAGATTTTAGAGGATTACCTCTAATTTTGGGCATATACTGTCAAGGGTTAGACGTAGATGCTCGTGGGAAGGTAGTTAAAGCACGAAACAAAAAAATCTCACGTTATACATAAATCCCCATACAATAATCAACTTACTTCTCAATTCAAGATAGAAATGGAATATTATTATAACAACACGTTACTCCGTTTAAAAAATAAAACGAAGACGGGCGATTTTTTTACACAAAATTGCCTCTTTGATAACCAAGTTTTTATTTAATTTTTTTTTTTGTAATTGAATACATTGTGATTATTAATTAGTTGGGCAAAAAGAAAACTTTATTGTGCATAGTTGTAAGGATGCATATGATAATAAGTACGAATAATATATAGTTAAACACACGAAGTTTACCTTTTTTTCACAAATGTTCGATGTGGCTTCCCTCGGTTACTCTGCAAAGTCCCATCTGTAAATCAGTTCTTCCCACATTGCTGCCAACATGTCGGCATCGATCAATGCGAGTTGCAGCGGTGATTTTTGATTTCAGTTCAGGAAGGGACTTGGGAAGCTGCGGAAGGTAAATCTGATCTTTAACCAAACCCCATAGACCGAAATCTAGGGGCGTTAGGTCAGGCGATCTGGGGGTGGGGACGTGCAATCGGGCCGCCGTGACCAACCCAAACTGGGACTTCAGCATCGAGGTAAGAAGTAACGTCCTTGTCCTAGTCCTTGTGTAGTCTTGCTTGTAAACGAAAGCTAATTCCATTGTTTCCTTGAGGATTGGCATTCAGTAAATCTGAAGCATGTCCAGGTATATGATTCCGGTAACAGTTCATTCATCAAAGAAAAATGGGCCAAAAACGGAAGCACAACTCACGGCACACACACAAAAAAAGTTTATTCTTGGGACTATCACTTTCATGTTCCGAGATGTTATTTTCTGTTCCCCAAACCCTCACATTGTGTCTATTCACTTTGCCATGTAAGTGAAAGGTCGCCTCGTCACCGAACACCAACTTCGGCAAGAAGTCATCATCAGCTTCCATGCGATTTAACGTCACTGAAAAAAATCTGCTCTCTGCTTCTTCCAGGATTGCATGATCCCAGGTCTACCGTGGCAGCAGTTCCTGTGAGCCACACATCCAGTCTTGGTAAATCTTTTGTACCATGCTACAAGCGTGTCCCTTTACGGTGCAGTTTTCCCGAATTCTCGGCAAAAATGTCGTTGAACTTGTGTTGCTGAGTGCGCCTCGTGAAACAACAGGCAGCGTTTCGCTTTTTCTGCCCCGCCAAACATCGCCATCGTACCGGGAACAATGAAACAATGGCGATGGGAGCAATCGCGCGTGCTCTGCTGGAGATACCTGACCTTGCATGATTCAGCGCCATCTGTCTACAAAAAAAGGTCCACAAAAGGTGAACTTGGTGTGTTTAACTATATATTATTCGTACTTATTATCATATGCATCCTTATAATTACCTATGCACAAAACGTTTCCTTTTTGCCCAACTAATTTATAACCAGCCTGTACTTTCTTTTTTTACTGATGGATGAAAGCATGTGGTTGGAAATTGTTTCGATGAGCATAGAAACCTCAGACTCCTGGTCTTTTTTTCTCATGCATTTCTTTTTCTGCGTTCGTGGCAGTTCATTGAGCGCAATCATACCAAATGTGGGGAGTTTAGAGCTTTTCTGGATAATCTGTGCTGATCAGCAAGGAAACCGAAAGATCGCTCGTTTGGCTTTGCTTTTCTCGCTTGGGGAAAGCCAAGGTTACTTACAGATACATTGAAATTCATTCATTCACAGCTCGCACTTGAGAGAGTAGATAGGAAGTATATTATCTCGAGTACCTAATTACTGAGAACTGAGCAGAGCTAAACAAGGATTGTGACGTTATACAGGGTCATTGGAACCTAGCTAACTTCGCATGATACTACAACGTGTCACGAAGTAGAGAAAGTGTTAAACAACACCAAAGGCGTAACTAAGCATTTCTGCTGCCGCGGCAAATAGCAAAATATTGCGCCCCGATTTGTCTTTCTATCTTATAAACACCCACAATACTAATTTAAAAACAGTATATACATATATTTACCAACTTTATATTAATTAGTAATATATACTGTATGTATGTATGTATATACACTATATTGACAAAAGTCACCGGACACCCCATCAAAAGCAAATGAACGGATCCGCTGCGTTATTAAGATGAGCAGTACAGCTGCGAACGGTATAAAAACAAGCCTGACAGCTGATCGCGATCATATCGCACTGTGAGGTTGAGTGAAAATGTCGCGGCGGGAGAGAACTGACTTTGAGAAAGGAAAGATTGTTGTGTGTTATATTAGTGGGTTGTCCATAAGAGAAATCGAGAGGCGTTTAAACATACCCAAGTCAACTGTTTTGGATGCACTGAATAAGTGGAAGACGCATGCCGTGCTTGAAGCAGCAAAACGTACCGGCAGACCAAAGAAAATCAGTGATAGAGGACGTCGAAGCCTCAAGAGAGTCGTTACAGCAAATTGACGGAGTACTGCACAAGACCTCAGTGTACAGGTGAGTAAAAATTCTGGGACCCCGATATGTACACGTACCATTCGCAGAGAACTTCATTCCATGGTTCACCGTGGTCGTGCAGCTGCTCATGAGCCTTTCATCTGCACTTGGAATGCTACTCGTCGTTTCATCTCCACTCGGAATGCTACTCGTCGTTTAGCATGTTGTAAAGATTTATTGTGAACCGTAGATCAATGGAAACGGGCCCCACGGCCTGATGAATCCAGATACACGATCCATCTGTCTGATGGCCGTGTGTGGATATGGCGGTAGCCGGGGGAACGCTATGTTCTACAGTGTACTTACTGTTCCTCTACGGTCAAGTTTGGAGCTGGCAGTGTACTCGTGGGGGAGGGGGAGAGTTGTTTTTCGTGGTATGGTCCTGGCCCATTGGTTATCGTGGACAAACCTGTTAACCAGCACGTCTACCTCTATATTTTGGACAATTATATCCTATCAACTCTGTGGCAATACTATGGAACCGAGTCTTGTTGGTACCAGCAAGATAATACACCGAGCCATAAAGCAAGGACTGTTACGGCGTGATTTCACGATAATTCCGTATCGTGTGGGGACTGACCAGCACAGAGCCCTGATCTTAATCCCGTAGAGCACCTATGGGATGAGTTAGAGCTTTACATAAGAAGTTAGGAACCAAGGCCTACTACTAAGCAACAGTTAGTGGCAGCATTATGTACTGAATGGAAGCGCATACTTATCGCTGTGTTCCAAAACCTTGCTGAAAGCATGTCTCGAAGGGTCAGTGCATGCATTAAGGCCAAAGGTGGACCGACACCGTACTAATGTATGTCAATAAATGCTATGTTGTGGTTCTCTTCTACGTGTCTGGTGACTTTTACCAATATAATATGTGTATGTATGTATGTATGTATGTATGTATGTATGTATGTATGTATGTATGTATGTATGTATGTATGTATACATTATACGACAAAAGCAAATTTAATGTCATAACCCAATGCTATTTCTGTGCAGGAGGAACAATCAACCTGTGGCTGTTGGTAGAGCTTTCCGTAACTATTTCGGAATATTCGGAGTTCGGACCTTCGGTATCATATGAAATGTGCCGAATGTAGCGAATAGTCGTGGCTTCCACCCATAGTAATGATCGAATAGCCCGCAAAGAATCTTCAACAATGTGAACGACATTCTTATCTTATAACTGAAGAAAAACTACTAGATCCATATCCATTCACCAACTAAAGAAAAGCGACTTCCTTGTACGTCCAACTAAAGAAAAACTGCCAGCTCCATTGTTGTCGACAAACGCCGTAGTTCTTCTTTATTTGGACAGATTACACAACCGATTATTCAGATTATATTTCTGAATGTGAGAAACTAGCATCTCCTGAACAATTTGAAGAAATACGAATTTCAAGTTTAACCAAAACCGTGCGTAAAACTTTCAGTTCTAATTTTAAGCAGATTGCGCCTTCTCTTGAGCTGCACGTGGGTCAGTCGGGACCCCGTCTGTCCCTCCCTAATTATGCCTATGAACAATACTGTTGGATACTGCTGCGTGTGTGCAAAAGTTTTACCCGTTTTTGTAATAGATGCAAGTTACGATCGGAGTAGTTACGTCATAGATGACCCTGCGATGCCGAATTTTCGGCCAATAAAGCGTGGAGAAGTAGAGTATATAGTGGCACTAGGTTTGTCCGAGTAAGTCATTCCTAAAGCAAATCACGGACGGAGTAAAATGACATGCGATAAGAAACACATTAGACATTGCTTGCTTACTGTACGAGTTCGATAAAGGCAGTACTGCAGGCGCGGCTTTTCGCAAGATCTCTCAAGTGTATGGGGAGGATGCAGTTGATGATAGCACATGTCGCCGTTGGTTTCGGAAATTCCGGGACGGAGACAGAAGCTGTGAAGATCAACCACGTCCTGGACGTCCATCCGTGGTTTCTGACCAGGATGTGGACCAAGCCATAAATGACCCACGTTCAACCGTTCAGGATGAGAAATTGGTACTGTGCCGTAATGTAAAGCGCTGGTGGACTGTGTGCCAAGGTGTGGAGCCTGTTCCATTGACCTGAGAAGGAGAACTGCATCCCAGAAATGTTTTTGTTGAGTGTTGGTGGGATGTCCAGGGAATAATCTACTGGGAGGTGTTGGCACCTAACCGAACGACAAATGCTGATTTTCTACTGCCCGCAGTTGGACAAATTGCGAGAACAACTGACATCGAAGCGGCCAGCACTCGTCAATTGCAAAGGCTTGATCCTTCATCATGATAACGCTAGACCTCATGCTGCTTTAATCACTCGGCAAATATTCTGGACTTTGGTTGGGAAGTGTTACCTCATCTATACGGACTACCACCTTTTTCGATCGTTACAGAACGCCTCCGCTGTCCAAACCTTCGATGATGTGGACGATGTGAAAACCTCATTACATAATTTTTTACTCGAAACCACAGCCGTTTTTCCGGCGTGAGGTTCACCTACTCATAGGCAAATGGCAAGAGGTCATACAGAATGATGGCAATTATGGGAATTCCTAGGTACGTTATTTGTTGTGTTCTCCTCCTTTCTTTGTAGCCTACAAAAACGGGTAGAACTTATGCACACACCCAATAGTATTCTTAGAAATAGGTCAGATGTCAGAAACCACCGGTTCCCAGTATGCAAAAACATGAATTTATAAATAAGTTCATTATATTGAAAAAGATGGATATGAGAATGTTATGAAGTTTTTCAAAAACTTCATAACATTTTCCCTTGTTTTTTTAACTATATATTACGAACAACATTTTTTGGAGAAAACGAATGCATCGAAGTTCAGTATGTTTATAAACAAAATAAATGACATTCACCCAGATTTCTCCCCTTCCTATTTCATAGTAAAATCAGGAATTACGATAAATACCCCAGTTCCCCTGATATTTACAATAATGCTTTTTTTATTGCAATAATACCCCAATTCCCCTGACAAATTTTTTTTTATTACAATAATACCGCAATTCCCCTGATATTTTTTTTGTTTTGATTACAATATACCCCAATTCTCCTGATATTTTTTTTTTGTTTTGATTACAATAATACCCCAATTCTCCTGATATTTTTTTTTTTTTGATTACAATAATACCCCAATTCTCCTGATATTTACATAAATACCCCAATTCCCCTGATATTTACATAAATACCCCAATTCCCCTGATATTTACATAAATACCCCAATTCCCCTGATATTTACAATAAATATCCCCTGATATTTACAATAAATACCCCAATTCCCCTGATATTTACAATAAATACCCCAATTCCCCTGATATTTACATAAATACCCGAATTCCCCTGATATTTACATAAATACCCCAATTCCCCTGATATTTACAATAATATCAGATATTACAATAATACCCCAATTCCCCTGATATTTACTCCGTTCCCCTTATATTTACAATAAATACTCCGTAGTTTACCTTACATTTACAATAAATACCCCGTAGTTCCCCTTACACATAGGTCATTTTGCATAACTACAGTAAGGTTTGTAAGGGAGCGTTCTCTAGGATAGTGACGTCACACTAATGATATGTTTTCCGACTGGGATTCCACATTACTTCGGGGATATCGTCTCGCTCGTCAATGGGTGTTGTTCAAGTAGTCTTGACCAAGTAATGAAAAATGAAGTTTATCACATTTCGTAAGTTTAGTTGGACTTGGACTGTTTATTTATCTGCCCAGAGTATTTACGAAAATGGAAAAATCAAGACTTTTAAGCAAGTGTAAAGTATTAACCCTCAGTGAGAATATCAAAGCAATCAGTTTAGTTGAAAAAGTTTAAACATTTTTGTACTGCGAAAAAGTTTGGTACTCCACTAAATTCTCTTTCTATATTTTTAAGTAAAAATGATGTATTGCAACTAGGATTCAGTGATGGTTCGTCAGGTGTTGAAATAAAAAGTTTTTGACAGGGAATTCGTACTTGTGAACATAATGGAGCACATTCAAGGCAAGAATATTGATGAGTCCAGCGATGAAGAAATCACTCTAGAAAAGAAAACAATCCAAATAGACAATAGTAAAGCTATGCTCGTAGGCCTATTTATTGGCGTAGAAATAAATAAACAGTCAAATTTTGAAGATGACAATCCGATTTTTGGCGTAAATGTGAAAAGGATGGTAAGTCAGATAATATCCGAAAACTTGAAAAATTCATCGTCCTGGAGCGGGACTCGAAGCCGCGTCTCCCAGATAGCGCCCGGGTATGCTAACCACTACACCATCCAGAACGACCAAGTTTCAAGTTTCCTATTAATTTTAATATACCATCACAGGATTCGCTAGTCGAAGCAACCGGCTTTCATGTTTAACGAATCTGGAGGTTAAGAATTATATCCCGTGATTGCCCGGAGTAGCAGATAAATCATGAAAGAAATACGGGATTACACCATATAATACAAATTTTGAAGATGACAATCCGATTTTTGGCGTAAATGTGACAAGGATGGTAAGTCAGATAATATCCGAAAACTTGAAAATTTTAATCGTCCTGGAGCGGGACTCGAACCCGCGTCTCCCAGATAGCGCCCCGGTATGCTAACCACTATACCACCCAGAACGACCAAGTTTCAAGTTTCCGATTAATTTGAATATAACCAATATATTAATTTGAATATATCGTTTCCAAGCTTTCGCACATCAACCAGATGACTTTTTCAAGGAAAGTAGACAGAAACTGCAATCTGAATTTAGAACGCTTTAACAATTTGAACACGGTGACTTGACTTGACAATAAATAGATACCACGTTGTATTCATTTAAAAATACGAGGCATGACGTTGTTGTGCACGCGGTATTCTGGTAGGAAGACACTTGCAATGACAGCGTCTCACTGGAGTTGCCACGAATTTGGAGCCAATTCTTCAAGTAACGCCTTCTTCCTACCAGGATACCGCGTGCACAACCAACGTGATGCCTCGTGTCTTTAAATGAGCATTACATCGTATCTATTTATTGTCAAGTCAAGTCACCGCGTTCAAATTTTTAAAGCGTTCTGTTATTCAGATTGCAGCTTTTGTCTCTCTTCCTTAAAAAACCATCTGGGCGATGTGCTAAAGCTTGGAAACGATTGTTCATCATCGGGCGCCAATGTGAAATTCCGAATTTGTCGGTGACGAAGTCGCGTCTCCTCGCTCCTGAGTAAGCTGTTCTAACCGACTAAACTACACTGACGTATTGTATCGCTGCAGATTTGTCGTCTTGACGCGTGCTTTACCTCTGAAACATATCACATCCGCTAATCTAATAGAAAAGGAATGTCCACTGGCTTAAATTAATAACATAAACACCCAGCTCCATTTCTCTGGAACGCTTGACGTTACACCAACGTCTGCATTGTGCGTCATCACTTATCGATCAATTCGTGTGTGCTCTCTCGATGTCAAAATGATTGCCTGCTATATAATAGCACGAGATCACTTTCAGATGTCAAGGTGATCGCGTGATAATTCAAAAAATTGGATTATTAATGACTCGAATAATGTCCTTCCGATCTACAAAATTCGAATTGAATTCTTAATATCACAGCAATTTGAGTTTGCATGCGATCCGATTGAGCTGTCAATGTGATCGCGTGCTAATTTACAAACATTGGATTATCAATGACTCGAGTTCTATTTACCCGTTCTACAAAATTCAAATTCAAATCATAATATCGCTTCAAGTTGCGTTTGTATATTAATTTAATTTAGCACCATTCGAATATTAATTTGAACGCTTTAATTATTTTTTACTTTTTAATTTAACTAAATTCCCAAGTTCAGTGCTGATTATATTATAAATACACAGTTGACGTGGACCAGGAACATCAAATAGAAGTCATCGCTCTTTCCACGTTTATAAATGAGTCACGGAAATATTTCTCATCGGCCACCACCGGGAATCGAACCCAGGGCTCAATTCCCGGTGGCAGCCGATGAGAATCCCGGTCGAGGCCGCTGTGGTGCAGTGGAAGCATATCCGGCGCGTGACTGGAAGACCCTGGATTTGATTCCCTGTGGCGGCCAATGAGAAATTTTTCCGTGACTCACTTATAAACGTGAAAAGAGCGATGACTTCTATTTGATGTTCTTGGTCCACGTCAACTGTGTATTTATCATTCATTCGCCTTCTAGTTATTTGTTCAGTTGCTGCTGTTCATCTTTGGTGAATCCCCAGCATTGCGCGGGGCTTCAAAGAAGCAACCATGCCATGTGGTTTGGCAGTTTGTCGTTTGTGAGTCTGGAGAATTTCGAGGCCGCTGTGGTGTAGTGGAATCATGTCCGGCGCGCAACTGGAAGATCCTGGGTTCGATTCCCGGTGGCGGCCGATGGGAAATGTTTCAGTGACTCACTTGTAAACGTGGAAAGAGCGATGACTTCTATTTGATGATTATATTATACATTTTGCAAAATATAGATCTATCTAAACGCTTAAACCTACAATAAAAACTGAAATCTTGCGATGTCCAAGTGACCAAGATTGCATCTAAAAGCTGATGTCGCCCCAATAGCACATTGTCGGGAATTTACAGACTGTAGTTCAGTTTTGTAATACCAGATATCGCATTATTTTGTAGAAAAAGCTTCGGTATGAAGCTTCAAACTAAACTTCGGATAGGACAGTCTGAAACAACCCGTGAACGGAATAACACGTGTGCAGGAGAAAAAGTCATTTAACGCGAAAGATCGAAGCAAAAGTTATTAAGGTGAGTTTACACGAAAACAACTGGACTATAAAGAATACTCTTTATCTCAAAGACTACAGTCTTGTGACAATTATATGTAGATTAAGATAATACAACGTTGTTGTCACAAATGTTTTTTTTTTTTTTTTCACTCCGACCATGGTTTCGCTGGGTATTGACCTAGCTTCATCAGGACGAAGCTAGGTCAATACCCAGCGAAACCATGGTCGGCTTGAAAAAAACATTTGTTTCAACTACGTTGTATCATCTTAATCTATACAAAAAATACTGTTGAACGACAACAAATATTTCGCGCAGAACATTTATCGCGAAGTCTTTTGAAAAACTGAAATAAATAGCATACAATTTTAGTTGTACCATGAATGAGCTTTTACTACATGAATTTTTACTATATTTCCGTTCAAAAAAGTCAGCGTCTATTTTCAGCCTGCTTTAGTTAAAAATTTCACCGTCTTAGGACGAGAAACATCCCCTATATATTAGGTGTACAAATAAGTTTTAAAGCGTTTTAAGACAGGGAAGCATGCAATTTGAGAGAAAATAGCGATACCTTTACGAATCAAAATATGCGCCGTCGTTATTTATCACCTTCCGCCATCGGTCGGGCAGCTGATGGATTCCAGCCATGAAGAGTGTGACGCGATGAAGTCGTCAACCCATTTTTGCACTTCGTCATACCGTACAGCTGACAAACCATGTTGCATCGATCGGAACAAATGATAGTCTGAAGGGGGCTATGTCGGTACTACACGCACGGTACACCAAAATTTCCCAGCCAAGCGTCAATAACGTTTCCTTGACCGATTTTGCGGCATGCGGCCTAGCGTTGTCATGCAGTAATTTCACGGGACGCAATTCTTTGTCTGTGAATGGGCGTTTCCGACACATTTCCTGGTTCAATCGCAGCAATTGTTTCTTGTAGCGATCAGCAGTAACAGTTTGATCCTGTTCCAATAGTTCATAATAGAGCACACCCTTCATATCCTACCATATGCACAGCAGAACTTTCTTAAAGTGAATATTGCGTTTCGGTGTCGAAGTCGTTGCTTCACCGGGGTTTACCCAGTGTTTTTCACGTTTTGGATTGTCGTACCATATCCACTTTTCATCACCCGTAACGAATTCCACAGGAAAGACTTTCTGAGTTATTTATTATCAAACACTTCATCACACGCTCATCCTTGTTCCTCTGCCTTGGGTCATTTGGCACTCATTTTCCTTCCTTCTGAATCTTTCTCATTGCGCATAAACGACTGGATATGGTTTGTTGAGTTACCCCCAGTTGTTCAGCTAGTTCTTTTTGCGTTTGAGACGAATCTTCATCCATGCAGCAATGCTTGGAGTTTCTCATGTGCAACCTTCTGCCGAGCGCTGCTACGTTCTTGAATGCTAACATCAAAATCACCTGCTTTAAACCGTCTAAACCAAAACTCACTCGTGCTTTTCGATACAATATTCTCCCCCAGAACAAAACAGATCGATGCGCATGCCTTTGCAGCCCTTTTTGCTTGATGAAATTTGTAACGAATGCAGTGTCGAATAAATGCAGTATCGCTTGCCATCTTTTTTACCTGTGCAAGTGCGTTTGACTGTTGGGCAAACTTCTGTGTCACGTTTTATACTCTGCACCAGTGCACATGACAAAAACGCGAGGGCATATCGGATATGTAAATTAGCGGTATACGTCACACAAAAAACGCTTTAAAACTTATTTGTACACATACTATTAATATTTATTTAAAGCTTAAAAACAACCGTCTTAGGACGGGCTGTAGGCTATTATAATATAAGAGAAAAGAAAATGAAATTATCACACTCAAATACAACTGAGTACATTCGAACATTATAAATTAGAGCATAAATTACACTACGACATACAGTATACTTCAATATATTATCTATATGCAAACAAATGAGCTATTTTCTGCGAAGCCA
The DNA here is from genome assembly GCA_039090855.1 of Macrothele yani. Taxonomy (NCBI): domain Eukaryota; kingdom Metazoa; phylum Arthropoda; class Arachnida; order Araneae; family Macrothelidae; genus Macrothele; species Macrothele yani. Next base: position 11,766,319 of record CM076990.1, on the reverse strand, counting down.
AAGCCTATGCAGTCTCACAACAAACCTACTGACTAAACAAATACTCACTCGAACATAGAACATCATAATGTTTTGGCTCCTCCTGTATTCCACACTTACAAGTAATACAGTATATGTTTTATTTATCCTTTGTGTGTATATGTTTGGGAGGGGGGGGTGTTTTTAAGAGGTACCGGTTTGGTTCTCGGTTATGTAGAAACAAGGGGCTTTTTTACTCTCTGCTATCTTTTGTCATAACATTTGTAAAATAATGCAAACTCAAGTTCGTTAACCATATGATGTTGCTGCAGCATTTGCATTGTTAGATAAAGCCGCACACTGTGATTTGAGGAAATTGCTCCGGTTGCATTGCTGAATGCCAATTAGGGCTTTTCAAAATCCTCGATGATGAAAGGTATTAGTCCCGAAATAAATCGAGGAACAGGTCACGTAACCTCAGACTCTAAATCCTACAGTAATCCCTTTCTTCTAGTGTCCAAATACCGGTGGTCGATGGTGGTGCTTCTCAAGTGGGCTGTATCGTTGTTTCTACTTCGGTGTCCATCTAATACAGCATCTTTGAAAGCACCGTGGTCAATTTATTTGCTCCTTTGTGCGCATTCGACCAAACACTCTGCGAAGTAACACAGTACATACAAAAATCCTTTGATCTGAGTAAATCAAACTTGTATTTCGAGGATTACTGTGGAGCATGCTTCTAATGTGGAAATGTCAGAGTTCATAGCAATGCGTCGTAGAATTGCATTTATTCGATATTTAACTTGGGCTTTATGTCTCCTGACAGATTTTGGGATATCTAATACAGGGCTTTTGACCCAATTTACAAGTTCACGTTTCACATATTATAGGCTTATGCTGCTTGTAAATATGAGTCGCATATATTTTTGAATTCGTCTTGCAAAATTTACACACTTAATGATCTAAACGTATGACAACAAACCGTAATTCGTCGGAAGCAAATAGACAATCAAAGCGTCAGTTTATATACTGCATAAGTTGAAGTGGATGCCTTGTTACCGGGTCAGTTGGCTCAGCGTCCTGAACCGCTTTGGACATGCTTTTATTGACCTCTTATTTCTTAAATAAATTATTATTCTCTTAGAAAAAATGGAAAATTTCCACATAATTTCATTCATTCCTGTTTTTTCTAGCGCTCTATTGCGGCGTTTCATTTACATAAATGCGAACATAAAAAGATCTGAGCTATCTTCGTTTATTTAATAATGTCTCAGTAATATAATTCCTTTTTCAATTAAAGCGATTATGTTATGTCTGCGCATTTTGACGCTGATGCCATACACAGAGTGAGTTGAAAGTTTTGCAATATTTGCATAAACGCATGTGCTGCGCAGCGGGTATGTCACGTGTTTAAACTAGTTCAAGTCGCACACTGCAGTCAATCGAAAGGAATATAAAGTCGTAGTCGTTGCTGTGAACAGCATTGCATGTCGTCGTTCTGTCTGTGGTTAAGACGCCTAAAAGATGAACAGCCACAACTGGCTAATTAGAGAACATTTGCTTTACGCGTTTAAACTCGGCCACAACGTTGCTCAAGTGACACCAAACATTTGTCATGCGAAAGGGAAGGGTTCCGTGAACGACAGCACCGCAACTAAATGGTTGAAGAAATTCCGCTCAGGTGACAGAGATCTCGACGATCAGCCAAGGTCAGGTTGGCCGCGAACCGTGGATTCGGACGCCGTTCGCCAGGCCGTAAAGGCAAATCCGACAATCAGCACTCAAAAGATTATCAGGTGAGCTGGGCACATCACAGACCACCGTGGTTCGTCACCTTCAGGACCTCGGCAAGGTCTACAGGAGCTGCCGCATTGTCCCTCTCGAACTTATGCCAGCTGAAGCAAACCGACGAGTGGAAGTGTGCACGAAACTCCTAGAAAACTCGCGCGATGCACGTTTCGTCAAGGGAATTGTTACGTGCGATGAAAGGTGGGTCGATTTCCGTAATCCTAGTACACAATGGCAGTGGTTGAGCCGGGGGAAGCTACCTGAACCTGTTGCCAAACGTGGACGTTTCGAGAACAAGGTGATGCTCTGCATCTGGTGGAATTTCGAGGAGATAATCCACTAGGAATTTGTTCCAGACGGTCGGACCGTCAACGCCAACCTCTACTTTGAAGAGCTGGAGCGGATGTATGCCGTATTGGAGAAGTACCCGGCATTGGTGAACAGAAAGCGCGCTTTCCTACAACAGGACAACGTTCGGCCTCATACCGCACGAACGACCAGGGTAAAACTCCAGGAACTTGAGGGCATCGAACTGATGCCACACCCAAAATATAATCCAGACCTTGCTTCGTCGGATTATTACTTGTTCCGGTCCATGGCCTACTTCCTTCGCTGGCGGCACTTCAACAACCAGGAGGAGGTGGTATCTGGGGTGAAGGAGTTCTTCGCCTCGAAGGACAAGACCTTATACCGCCGCGGAATCGAAGAACTGGCAGACAAATGGCTAAACACGGTGCAACACGATGGCCTATACTTTGAATGCTAGTCAGTTTTCGTCGTAAAGGTACATATGAAGACATAAAGTGATCCAAATATTGCAAAACGTTCGACTCACCCTCTGTATTTTCAATTCCCAAATTAAACAGGTTTATTTAATATGTAATATTTGAAGTGTCGAGTTGTGTGATTGTTCCAGTATACTTGCATAATTTGCTGCTTTAATGAATACTGGCTCATTATTTCGGAAATTCTATATCGAGAAAAGAAGACATATTGCATGTGTATATGTAATTGCGCGTGTTTTACTGGTATATTAAATATTAGACTTTTCGTAACAGAACCACTTGCAATTATGAAGTTAATTTATGGTACAATCATCATGGTAGAGTACGCTTTATTTGGGAGGGAGGAGGACGTGTGTTAACGACCAGCGTGAGCAACTCGATGGGCTTATAAATAGTCGCCCATTCCTAATTTAGGGCCACTGGTTCCAGAGAAGGTAGAAAACCGTCGGCCACCCAGGTGGTGCAATGATCTAAGTGCTGGCTTATGACCATTCGTCCGAGATGAGTCTGGGTTTGAATCCTGGTGAATGTTGTGTTTGTCTTACGGCACTGGCTCTCTCTCTCTCTCTCTCTCTCTTCCCTGGAACCAGTGACCCTAAATTAGGGACGGACGACTGCTTATAGTCCAATGAGTTGCTTAGGGTGGTCGTGAGCAACTCTACCCCAATAAAAAAAAAGAAAGAAAGAAAAACCGCCGTAAGACAAGCACAACATCAATGCATTAACGGTATTCGAACCCGGACTCATCTCGGACGAATGATCATAAGCTAGGGTTTAGACCACTGTGCCACTGGCGCGGCATAGAATACCGAGGATGTTCACATATTTATAGAACGTTTTAGATAAGAAATTGCAGAAAATAAAAGAAGTTCAAAGGATTGAAACTGGCAGCAACGTGTTTGATGAGCACGAAAGAAACGTCTGCTGCAGTTAAGTATCTGTTAAGAAAATGGCAGATACGTTTGCAGCTGTACCGCGCATCTTAACAACGCAGCGGATTAGTTCATTTGCTTTCGAAGGTGTGTCTGGTGATTTTTGTCAATGCAGTATATGCTGTTGTCATCAAAACCGTTGGCGAATCGTCATAAAAGGTCCGCTAAACGAGCGCTGTACTAATAGGGTTTGAAAATCAAGTCAATCTACATTTGATTTAATTGCATGAGGTCATTACTGGAGCTGTGTCTCCGGGATTCGTAAGGGGCTCGCGACGTCACGAATACTTCGTAAGATTGGCGAATATTCAAAAAAGGTCGAGAACCAATTCAGTGTCCTATTTAATTTGAATGTATGCTCACTTTGGAAGCATAAGGATCTATGCTTGTAATATTCTCATAACTTTTTAGAATGGGTGATTGTATGAAACGTGAAAATAGTCAGAGGTTCTGAGACTTCCAAGCTCAGACACCGTTCACCCTAATTTCACAGACGAGGAGCAACACTACTCCAATATGCACACACTACAAACTCGTAGTAACGCATAAGGTTGAGTCACGGATTTATTATATAACAATGCACACTCATCAACGAATTAAGCACTAGCTTGAGCAAATTTCATAATCAGCATAGACCACTCAAGTTGTATTGTATTTATACCAGTTATAATGACTTGAATGATAGCCAGTCGTATCACAGAGGTGAAAGCTCGTGGTGGTTCGGACATAACGTTCAGTATGGAAAACATAACAAGAAGCAAAAAAAAAAAAAAATTACATGAGTGAAAAATCAAGTAAAACGGAAGGTTAGAAAGTCAATATACGTCACATCCTGTTTGTCGAAATTTGACTAAGCTTTTGTTTAGCCAAATTTAGGGATTCCAAGGCTTCTGATGTGCCGTACTTGTGGTCTGACTCCTGACGTCATAAATAAATATTGATATGTGTTTGTGAGCAAAGCAAAATTGCAGAAATAAAATATTAGCTCGTGCATGGAAGATTGCATTGAAGAATATGATCAAAAGGTTGTAGAAACAGTAAGATGAACAACAGGTAAGGAAACGTTTTCTCGCAATTTCTTGGGTATTGACATCAGGGAGAAATTCTAATTTTGCTTTTTTTGTTTTTTGTAGTACAGATTGTGCACCAGGAACGATGGTTGATGCACGTACACAGTGATGGATGCCTGTACGGCTAATATTTATCATGCTTTTTTGGCAGACATCGTTCTCCAAAAAGCTTCTCAGCAGATGTAGGCGATCCCGAAAATCGAACACACGTTGTTCAGAAATGAGGTATTTTTAGACGTAATTAATCACTTAGCAACACGTGAGCAACAAAAGAGAATAATTTTTGTGCATCAGACGCCAGTCAATAATGTGGCTGACTTTCCATAACGAATCAATACCTTTGTGACAGTGTGTATGATACTAATCATCGGCAGGAAAACTGATTGGAGACTACACTACACGTCTTGTGATGATCATTTTTTTTATGGGAAAATTAACTTTTTGGATCAAAAGGACCATGTTGAAGATAAAAAACTTTTGGGAAACTTATCAAATCCTATGTGAATGTGACGCTTCGAATATAGGACATACCCGTAGGATTTGGTCTTTTCGATTGAAGGAGCACAAGACCTCATGACATATACTCTAATTTTATTTTCATTTTTAGTTGTCTTTCTCTAGGTACATTTTGAGTTTTTTTTTTAGCGTTTGAGCCTTAACGTTATATTTTCTCACTCACTGAATGTTATGTTCGCAGCAGTCTTGAGGTCAAGAGTAAATGACGCGTACATGTTTGACAAGTTAAGAACGAGATATCATGTCTAGAGCTAGCAGACAAAGGTGGTATAGTATTCGTGGAAGCTGTCTTAAACTGGCATTTTTCACGCAAATAGCGTCTATCGATCTGTGGTGTATATACATATTTTGTGTTAGAGTCTCGTCATAATGTTACTGTGCTTACTAATTCACGTTAATTCCACTAAGTGACCATTGTTGTGATTGGAATAATTACCTAAAAGTTCTGCATTAATGAAGTGCCTAGAGAGTTTGAGCTTAATAAAAGGCGAACTGTAACTAACTCTTTCTTGAACTTTGAGTAACTTGTTTCACTTAAAGTGAGTGAATAAGAAGAACAAACTTTACGTAGTGAATGAGAGAACAACCCAAAGCTACACACTTACGGTTTAAACATTGAGAAACGCAACAAATTACATTCGGAACTGTGACCTAAAGGAATCATCGATGGCTAAATAGTGTTGCAAAAATGGCCATACATTTCTCTTTAAAGAAGCCACACTAATCGACAATTCGGATTCAACCACCAAACGTGATATTTTGGAAACTTTCCATATACACCGATAAGCTATTACATTATGACCACCTACCTAATAAACTGTTGGACACCCTTTAGCTCGCAAAACAGCTGCCACTCGGCGAGGCATCGACTCGATCAGGTGGCGATTTGTATATTGAAGTATCTGGTACCATAATTTCAAAAGCAGGTCCACCAGTTCCCGTACATTTCGAACTGGTGGTAATTTAGTGCGAACCCGCTTTTCCAAGTCGAGCTACAAATGTTCGATTGGGTTCATGTCAGGTGAATTTGGAGGTCAGGGCGTTAACAGAAAGTCACCAGCATGTTTCTCGAACTACTCCTTGACGATTCTGGCAGTGTGACAGGGTGCATTATCCTGTTGGTAATGGCCATCACCAGCAGTGAATACAGTTGCCATGAATGGGTGAACTTGGACTGCCACGATGTTCAGATACCTGACAGCTCTCAGGGATTGTGCTCTTGAGATAATGGGGCCTAAAGTGTCACAAGAAAGCATCTCCTAATCGATGTATAATGCCGAATAAGTTTTTGGAACCCATCTCTGCAGAACTCTTCTCGAAATCTTTTTCCTCGTAGCAGCTTGAACTTTTGATCGCATATGCAATGCATTTCTTTGAGATGCGCTTTGGGTGCTGCAAACGACCAGAAGTCAGACGGTGCCAAACTCGGGCTGTATAGAGGGTATGAAACAACTTCAAATAGGATGCCCTCTCTCGCAGCCGATGGCAGCACTGATATGAGATATGGCGTTACAATGTAGAATAATCATGGATCTATTCTCTCTGAAGAATGCGATTGATTCTTTGTTTTTAACCACTTGATACGTAAGCTTCGCAGTTGATTTTGGTATCTTTGACCATTTGACTTATGTCGTGGTAGTGCCGGATAGCGGTGATTGTGCATTTCTTTTACAGGAAGGTCAAGTCTTGAAGTTCTTTTTTTCTGTGTGAGAAGTCAGTAACGATTATCAAGTGTCTGGTTTCTCCAGTTATTTAAGTGACTGGTATGAAAAAAATCAGAATTTTAAAGGCTTCGTTTAGGCGACACGTACGTACAATGTTATCATAGAGGAATTCCACTGTTCCAAACGCCAATATTTAACAAGAAAGATGAGACCGAATTTTTGGTTGTAAATAAGCACGTCTTCTGAATCCGTTCTGACGTGAATTAAATATGTCAAAGCTATTCAAAGTAAATGGAACCGATATCGAATACAGTAGTATCTGACCGAAGAAAGAAGTTCTTCCATCGGGTTTTAATCCAGCTGATTTTGCTGCTAACGGTAACGTGAACTTACGCCCTCTGGTGGAAGACTTGTGCGTTAAGAAAAGTTTAAAATTATATTAAAAGCGGAAACGCTCTCCAACAGAGAAAGCATTTTTGAAATCGGACTCTTAGAAGCAGAGATATCGACAAATATATGATATGAATCTACACCACCCGGCGGGAAAACCATGCATTATTTTAAAAAGAAAGTATTCTCAAAAGATTTTCTGATGTGAGTGGTATCGTCCACGAAATAATTTTCTTAGTCGAGTTCTCTGGAGCTCACATTTTGCTCAATTATATCAGAAGCAGAAATTAATTCTTACGCTCCCTGGTGGCCAAACCATTCTTTACCAAATTTTAAAAATTATATGCAAAACATTTTCATTAAGGACCTGTATGCGATACAGGAAGATAATAATATATCATCATCATCATCATCATTGTCAACAATTATCAATCCACTGCTGGACGAAGGTCTCCCCAAGTTTCCTCCACAACGGTCTGTCTTGTGCCAGTCTCCTCCATGTCACTCCTGCATACTTTCGAATTTCATCCACCCATCTTCCATGTGGTCTTCTTCTGGGTCTTTTCCTGTCCCTTGGAATCCAATGTAAAATTTCGGCTGTCCATCGATGGTCTGTTCTTCTGGCAGTATGTCCAGCCCATTGCCATTTCAGGGATTTAACTCTGATCATGATGTCTTCCACTCTTGTCATTTTTCGGATCCACGTGTTCCTCTTCTTATCTCTCCTGGTTACACCAAGCATGCACCTCTCCATGCTGCTTTGAGTTCTCTGCAGCCTTTGTATGTCTCTTTTAGCTAAGGTCCACGTCTCTGCACCATACGTAAGCACTGGAAGGATGCATTGATCAAACACTTTTCTTTTAAGACATAATGGCATATTGTTCTTGAAAGTTATGCCGTTTCTTCCAAAAGCTCTCCAGGCAAGTTTTGTACGCCGATTAATTTCTTCACCAATGTGACCCTCACTTGATATCTGCTGTCCAAGATAAACGTACGTGTCTGTTATCTCCAGCTTTTCTCCATCAATCGATAAATCTTCATTTCTTGTAAAAGCATTGAACATCACTTTTGTCTTCTGAAAGTTCATTTTTAATCCCACTTCTTTACTCTTGTCAGCAAGTTCCTGCATCATACTCTGTAGCTCTGATGGGGTAGTTGCAAAAATGACTATGTCATCAGCAAAACGAAGGTGGGTTAGATAATCTCCATTAATCTTTATGCCTTTGTTTTCCCAGTTCAGTGATTGAAAGATATTTTCCAATGTGGCATTAAAGAGCTTCGGAGATATGGTGTCACCTTGTCTCACTCCTTTTCCAATTTTTATGTGTGTTGTATTTTCAAACAGCCGAATCTTTGCACTTGCGTTTTCATAGATGTTATTAATAATATTAATGTATGCATCTTCAATACCGCAGGATTTCAGAGCCATTGCAACTGCTGATGGTTTCATCGAATCAAAGGCTTTTTCATAATCGATAAAAGCATTGCACAATGGAAGCTCATATTCCCTCGCTCTTTCAATTAGTTCTCTCAGTACGTGGATATGATCTATTGTGCTGTAGCCACTCCTGAATTCAGCTTGTTCTCTCGGTTGAGCCATGTCCAGTGATACCTTCAAGCGGTGTGAAAGAACTTTAGTGAAGATTTTATAAACCACTGATAAGAGGCTGATAGGTCTATAGTTCCTGAGATCCTCAATGTCACCTTTTTTATGTAGCAAGATCATTGTAGCGTTGTTCCAATCCTCAGGAATTTTCTCTTCATTAAGGCATGGAGTGAAAATTTGGGCGAGTACTGTTTCGATTTCTCCACTTGCTTCTTGTATGATGTCTATAGTAATTCCATCTTCTCCTGGAGCTTTTCCCCGCTTCATGTTCTTGATTGCATGTGCAACTTCTGCTGGAAGGACTGGAAAAACTCTGGTACCTTTCATGATGCCTGGAGTACATGTACCATCCCTTTCATATAATTTGGAGTAGAAATCTTTCACTCTTGTCAAAATTTCGCCTCTATTTCTTGTTACAGAACCATCTTCTTTTCTCAGTGCCATAATCTGTTTTTTTCCCTTACTGAGATGTCCCTTTGCTATCTTTAGGCTTTGGTTGTTTTCAATTGCTTTCCTTACTAGTTCACAGTTGAATTTCCTTACGTCTTCAGTGATACTTTTTCGTACTGTCTTGCATAGCTCTATATATTCCACTTTGGAAGTCACATCTTCTTTAGTTGCCCTCATCTGTCTTCTTTTTTGCATCAACATTTTGGTTTTTCCTGATAATTTGTTCACATGCAATTTGTTCTTAGACCCAGCTACGTTTGTTGCTGTTTCCATAAGAGCTTTGGTTACTTTTCTGTTAACTTCAGAAATATCCACTTCTTCCGATGTTAGGCCTTCTAAAGCAGAGAATCTGTTCTTCAGTTCCAATTTGAAGGTATTATGGTGTGTTTTAAGGTTGGTTATGTCAATACATTTTGTTTGTCTTATGAGCTTGCTACGTTCGAGTTTAGTGTTGAGGTGCATCTTACATCTTACCAATCTATGGTCACTGCCTGTGTTGAACTTGTTTAGCACACTGCAGTCTTCTATGACGAATTTTTTGTTACACATAATAAAATCAGTTTCACTTGTCGTCCCATTTGGATGTCTCCATGTCCATTTCCTGTGTGGCTTTTTCTTGAAAAAGGAGTTCAAGATGAAAAACCCTTCGGCCTCTGCAAACTCTACGAGAGTATTTCCACGCTGGTTTCTGTTGCCGTGACCGAATTTACCTACTGAAGTTTCATTCTGTTGCCGTTGCCCTATTTTTGCATTGAAATCTCCCATTATTATCTTCAAGTGCTGCTTACCTTTATTATTTAGATCACGAATTTCCTCATAAAATTCTCCAATTTCTTCTTCAGCATGACTTGTGGTGGGTGCATAAGTTTGAATAATCTGAGCCTGGTATCTTCTCGAGAGTTGGATAACGAGTCGTGCAGCTCTGTCAGAGGAACTTTCAACTTCTACAACTTTATCCTTCAGTTTCTTGTTTATTATAAATCCAACACCACTAGTTCTGCCAGTATGTGTCCCACGATAGTAGAAGAGATGTCCACTTTTCAGTTCAATGAGATCTTCTCCTTTTCTCCTTACTTCACTTAGCCCGACGATGTCCCACTTGATCCTTTGTAGTTCCTCTTCCAATTCAAGAAGCCTTGAATCAGAAGATAGGGAGCGTCTGTTATACGTAGCCAAGGTCAGCATCAGATGGCAGCCTAGTCCGGTCCTCAGGGATTCTTAGCACCCTCTGCCTTCATGTCGCACTGGCCGCTGCCTTGGCCAGGTACATTCCAGCTGCCGGAGACTGAGGGCCAAGATTTAAGTTGTGGAGTCATTTTGGAGGGGTTTGGCCATAACTCACCACGCTGGCCAAGCGGGTTGGTGAGTGTGGGATAGCATTTCCTCTAATCCCGATGGTATAGTTATACCGCTATTGGTGGTCGTCAGAGCCCCTTTAGTGGGAACAGGATGTACCACGAGAAGGCGGGGTTGACATTTGTCAAGGAGAGGCTGTGATGTTACGCATCACCTGACCTTACATCCCAATAATATATATAAATAAATAAGTACTTCGCTCTTTCCACGTTCCAGAAACACACAGCAACCGAAAAATTGTTTTTCAGTCGCCGCTGTGGAATTGAACCACAGAACTCTCGATAACTAGCCGAGCGCGTTACATTTACACCACGGTGGCCAACAATCCACGGTGCTATGTGTATTTTTAAGTCAGCTTCTGACATCATAAATCCGTAAGATGGGCTCAGCTACTGAGACGTCTCCATCTGGTGGGTCATTAACGGCACTGGCTATATATATATTTATATTATAGCAGTTAAATCCAAAGGGCGAGATCCAAGGTGAAGTTTTAGTTTCTGGAACGTGGAAAGAGCGATGTATTTATTTATTTACTGACGCCACGTATTCGGAGGATTTTCACCTTGGAAGATTCAGGAAGAACTTGTCAAGTTGCAGTTTTGGAAGCAGAGATATCGGTTGAAGCCAATTTATCTTAACGCTTCCTAGCGCAAAGTATATGAATTACTCGAAAATTTCGAAATTATACGAAAACCATTTCGCACCGGGAACAATTGCTACCCAACAAAGAAGGAATTTTTCAAATCGTACTCTTAGAAGCTGAGATATTGAAACAAATAAAATATACATCTACGCCGCCTGGCGGAGAAACCATGCATTATTTCTAGACGAAAATATTCCGAAAGGGTTTATCGACGTGAGTACTATCGGTCCACGAACGAATTTTTTTCAATTCGAAATTTTAGAAGCTCAGATTTTACTGCAAATATATCAGAAGGAGAAATTAAGACACGCCTCCTGGTGGTCAAACTACCTTTTACCAAAAATGAAAAAGTCTATGCAAAAGATTTCCCATAAGGAGCTGTATCCACTGGAGAAAGAATTTTTCAAATCGGAGTTTTCGAGGTAGAGATATCGGGGAAAACGCAATTTACTTTTATTCCTCCTAGCGGAAAATCTTATGCGTAACTTTAAAAAGTGATTATACCTAAAATAATCTTCGACATAAATGGAATGGAAAGGTAAAAAAATGTTTTTAAATCAGATGTTTAGAAGGAAATACAAAGGGTATTCTGTTAGTAATGCCTTGTCCCTCATAAGACTTTTGTTTGTATTAGTAAAAATGTTAAACTTGGTGGCAAAACACTTTGGACATATTGTTATTAATGCAAGCCTATTCAATATATTATCCATCATTTTCTATACATTTCCACCATCAGTTGGCCGTACGCATATCTACGGCGGCATGTCTGTCGCTCAGGAATTTCACCTGACTCTTACCGTGTACTTCGGTAGGAATGTGGAGTCCCCTGCGCGGCTCCTTATAAGCCTAAAGGATTGCGATTGCAGCGCTGGTCTTGGACGCGCGGGCATGCGGAATCACATGAAACTTTAATAATTTGCATATCTGCCCTCCCCGTAGCTATTCGTCGAGTTTTGCGTTAATCACAGGTTTTTTTTTTGGTGCGCGGATTTTTATGACAATGAGTGTACAAAGGACAGTTTATTTCCTTTGTCATTGGTTAATTCTGTCTTCTGCTTTGTCATTGGTTAATTCTGTCATCCTAGTTAAGAACATCCTCCTCTAAAACATTCTCTAAAATTTCTTTTAGTTTCGACTTCTACGAGAAGTACAATATATTTAACGCTTTTTTTGCTCGCAGAAAGAATTTGGAGAATTTATTTTTTTAACCATGGCGACAGGCAAGCTTGTTCGCCTGTTGATCTTGAATATTGTGTAATTTAGTTCCTTTTGTGAATTACTTTCATCTGCGTTTCTGCCATTATTTTACTCGCTGCACGTTATTTCTTGAACCATAAATTCCACACTATGCGTGCTATTGTGTTAACAACTTCAGCTCAAAGCCATTTGTAAGATACAACCCAGCTGGGTAGTTTACGTCCTATTATGAGTAAAATTCTTCAGATGCAATGCGAATGCATGAATTATTGGATCTTTGTTTCATGGCAACTTGTCTGAATTCCTTTCGAAGTCGTGCTCGCTGTTTTTCTTCCCGCATCACTGTTTGATGTTATTTTTACGAGTATGCAACCGTTTTGTTTCGTGTATTTTCATTACTTGGCAAAGAAACATTCGTGGAAGTTGGAAGCGATAATAAAACTTTTACATTCTTTTGTAATCTTCTCGAAATAAAGACTTTGAACAGAAAGGATTTTTGATGTTTTCAAAGGACTGTTCTTTTCAACAAAGAAAGTTAAAAAAGTCTCTTGATCACGCATTTCATGTCGAAGAGAAATAAAATTGCCAACCGGACTTCATGAAAATAGTTTATTATTTTATTCACACCCTCCAACAGGCTCTCTGATGCATCCATAGAGATCCCGAAGCTAGAACAATAGAATGAAAATTATACGGATTGAACGTAAAATATTAAAGGTGTGTAAAAAAACATGCAAACTGTTCAACAGTGAGCTTACGTGATAACAAACAGGTTTAAAAGCCTGCCAGAATCATCATCATCATCATTATCAACCATTATAAATTCACTACTTGATGAAGGTCTCCCTAAGTTCCTCCACAACTGCGTCTGTCTTGTGCCAATCTTCTCCATTTTACTCCGACATGTTTTCGAATTTCATCCATCCATCTCCCATGTGGTCTTCTTCTAGGTCTTTTTCTGTCCCTTGGTATCCAGTCTAAAATTTCGGTTGTCCGTTCTTCTGGCAACATGTCCAGCCCATTGCCATTTCAGGCATTTTACTCTGATCTTGATGACTTCTACAATTGTTATTTCCCTTATCCAAATAAAAACTGAAACAGAAAAACTGCACAGTTAGTGAATCTAACGTCCCATGTTGGTTCGAAGGCAGAGTTAGTCTCTAAATCCGTTCTCACTTGGCAGCCCCTTGAATCTCCTTTTTTTGCAGTCCCGGTGGCGTAGTGTTTTAAGCGATGGCTTCTGATCATTCGTCTGAGATGGGACGGGTTCGAACATTGGTGAGGCATGGATGTTGTATTTGTCTTACGGCACTGGTTCTCTCCCTTCCCTGGAACCAGTGACCCTAAATTAGGGACGGGCGACTGCTTATAACCCACTGAGTTGCTCACGGTTGTCGTTAAACCTCCAATAAAAACACCCCTCCTTTTTCTACTTGTTAATAACGTTGAAGCGGGGATATTACGGATAATACAGTGGCTAAATTATTGCAATTGTGACTTTAATTAATCAAGTCATGCGTAAATCCGGAAGTCTGATTTCGATTCATCACTACACTTCCTTATCCTATAAATATGAGAAAATAAGAAAGGGAGAAGCGGATTAGGGTGCGGGGAGCTAAAAAGGATAAGGAATTGAAGACCTAAAGACACCGCACGTTCCTGTACTTTTTCAATTAGCAGTACACCACCGTTACTTCATACACTGTATTGACAAAAGTCACCGAACACCTAGAAGAGAAACACAACATAGCATTTACTGACATACATTAGTACGGTGTCAGTCCACCTTTGGCCTTAATGCATGCACTGACCCTTCGAGACATGCTTTCTACAAAGTTTTGGAATACAGCGATAGGCATGCGCTTCCAATAATTACATAATGCTGCCGCTAACTGTTGCTTAATAGTAGGCCTTGGTTCCAAACTTCTTATGCGGCGCTCTAATTCATCCCATAGGTGCTCTATGGGATTAAGATCAGGGCTCTGTGCTAGCCAGTCCACACACGATACGGAACTATCGTCAAATCACGGCGTAACAGTCCTTGGTTTATGGCTCGGTGCATTATCCTGCTGGTACCAACAAAGCTCGGTTCCATAATATTGCCACAGAGTTGGTACGGCATAATTGTCCAGAATATCGAGGTAGACGTACTAGTTGACAGGTTTGTCAAAAATAACCAATGGGCCGGGACTATACCACGTAAAACACCCGCACACGGGTACATTGCCAGCTCCAAACTTGACCGTAGGAACAGTACACTGTGATAAATAGCGTTCCCCCGGCTCCCGCCATACCCAATGGAAACGGGTCCTATGGACTGATGGATCGTGTATTCGTCAGTCCATAGGACCCGTTTCCATTGATCTACGGTCCACGATAAATGTTCTTTACACCATGCTAAACGACGAATAGCATTCCGAGTGGAGATGAAAGCCTTATGAGCAGACGCACGACCACGGTAACCCATGAAATGAAGTTCTCTGCGAATGGTACATGTACATACCGAGGTTCCAGCATTTTTACTCACCTGTACACTGAGGTCTTGTGCAGTACTCCGTCGATTTGCTGTAACGACTCTCCTGAGGATTCGACGTCCTCTATCACTGATTTTCTTTGATCTGGCACGCCATGTGTCTTCCACTTATTCAGTATATCCAAACCAATTGACTTGGGCATGTTTAAACGCATTTCGGTTTCTCTTATGGACAACCCTCTAATATAACACCCAACAATCCTTTCTCAAAGTCAGTTCTCTCCCGCCGTTACCTTTTCATTCAACCTCACAGTGCGATATGACCGCGGTGAGCTGCAGGCTTGTTTTTATACCGTTTGCAGCTGTACCGCGCATCTTAACAACGCAGCGGATCCGTTCATTTGCTTTTGAAGGGGTGTCCGGTGACTTTTGTCAACGTAGTGCATGTAAGAACTGGAAGGATGCATTGATTAAAACACTTCTTTTAAGACATAATGGTATATTTCTCTTGAAAACTGTACTGTTGCTACGTGTATTCACGTAGAAACTACCATTTTTCATTGTGCTATTTCTACGTGCACTTACGTATATTCACTTGATTTTTCCATATAACTCAGTATCTGTGTTCTTCGTGGAACGGAATAAGATGCAAAATCGAAAAAATAAAAAGGGATACCTCCAATTCAACTTTCCTTTTGAGTTTCTGTGTTTTTATGGAAATCTGGTTTCTTCTCGTTAAATGCCCCAGCGTTTCTCCGGATGGAATTTGAAATTGGCAATCTTGAGAGCGAGTCAAATATTAATCTAACGCAAATAGAGACTTTTGAGATGAAAGCGAAATTCATTGTTACGAAGAGTGCAGTGCTATGTAAGAGCGATTTTCAAATTTAGTTGAGCAATTCGTGATGAGATAAATGAATGACTAATATTGATATGAGCGAGCGATTCTCATTCCTGTAATGTATTGGTATTAAGTGAACAGATAGTTATTCGGAGAGTGTAACGCTTATTGTGATTGATACCTATTTAGTGTATTGTGAAAGACTCATTGACACTGGACTACGAACGTGCCTGATTTCCGAATAAAGGTAGTGATTTGAATACCGTAAGTTGACTTTGTTATCACTGAATCGTAGCTGTTTCATTGAAGTGACATGCACTGGTTTAAAAAAGGTTAGGGATATTGCAGTTTTAAAGGGAAAACGTGGTGATATAGAAATTTAGCGACTACTGGAGATCGGTTACAGCGTAGGTAGCTACTTCATATGTAAATTAGTATCATGACAAATACACACGTGGAACTCCGATAAAAGTACCCTGCGAGAAGTGGAAAACGGGCCGTTTCACCGCTTGAGCTAGAAGTTTGCTGAATGCATTGCTTTCAGTGTGGGATTAACCTGAAATTGATGTCCTGATGACGTTTAAGCATGATAAAAGAAACAGAGCTGTTGGCATATTACAGACAGGTGTGCGGCAGATCGATGTGGCTGCTGCTTTACAAGTTTCGCAAAGTATAGTAGGTCATTCGCAGATCGACACAGTTGTGGTTGCCCGAGGATAACCACCAGGAGACAATATCTCTACCAGAGAGTAAGTGCTCGGAGAAGGTCCAGTGTCATCAGTAGCCAACTCAACTCCCGGAAGCATATGGAGCTGTTTCTGGTGTCACAGTATGTACCAAACGGTACGAAACCATCTTCAAGGGTACGGGCTCAAAGCCAGGAGGCCGCTGATGTGTACAGCATTGACATCAGCTCACCTCGTCGAAGATGTACCTGGCTCCTGCAGTGCATGTCATGAAATACAGAATGGCACCATATACTCTTCGCAGACGAATCCCGTTTCGCTCTTTATCCTGATACTTGATTAGGACACGTGTGGAGGAGATCCGGCACACGAATGCAACCACACTATGTGCAGTTCGTCCACCCTTACCAGCTGTAGTCTGTTTTGGTATGGGCAGGAGTGTGTTTTAACGGTCGTACTTCCTTTCATGTTTGTCAAGGCAACATAAATGCCTTAATGTTCCGAAACGATATCATTGTGCCCATTGTGATACTATTTCACGCTGCTATTATACATGCATTCTGTTTTCTGGATGACAAAGCAACCAGTTAGCGTACCTGGAGCGTGCTTCAGAATCTGGAAAATCATGGGATTGAATCGCTACAGCTGCCTATTATGTCTCTTGACCTTAATCCTCTTGAGAACATTTGGAACGCTGTACAGCGACGTCTGGAAAACCACGTTCCACACCGCAGTACACTGGCAGACCTCCGTAACGTGTTGCCTGTGATATGGACCGAGCTTCCCCAGGCTCGCGTGTCATTGCAAGTATGCCTCGTAGATTTCAAGACGTTCTTCGACACAGAGGTGGTGTTATCGGATACTCAAATCCAGAGGTATAGGCATTCTCCGAATTTACCATTTTGTGTTATACTGCTGTGCTACTTTGCTATGTGCAGGAATTGAACAATAGATTGTTTTTGTAATTGCACTCATTATCGTTTGTGTTACGTAGCCTCACTGATGTTACACTTACGGAAAATGAAATGTGCGCACCTTGAAGAAACTTTGCAAATAGCTAACTGCGAAACTTTGCAAATAGCTAGAGTGCGTGCTGGTATGCAAATGATCCACGTTTGCTGCCATTGCGCATGACCGCACACTCTGTGGTGGCGCTACAAGCACGAGCCGGCAGCCTTATAAACCAGCGTGTAGTCGATGACCCATGAAAGTGAAAAGCACCGGTTGACGCAAGCATGAGTACAGAGTGACAAGAATGCCGGGTAGATGCCAGAGATGTCGATTTACGCAACTTACGGACTTTGAGAGAGACCGGATCATCGGGCTGAAAACCGCAGGGTTGTCGGCGCGTCGTATAGCCTGCCGCGTGGATCGTTCTGACCATACCGTCCGACTGTGTTGGGAGAAGTGAACACGTGACAGCACTGCCACACGGCGGAGCGGCTCCGGATGGACCAGTAGGACCACCGGTAGAGAGGATCGACGTATCGTGCGCCAGGCACGAACGGATTTCACGGGGATCCGGTCCACCATACAGGCAGATGTAGCGGCTCCTGTGTGCCCACGAACCATTTCCCGACGCCTCGCGGAAGCGAATCTCCGACCCCAGCGCCCCTTACGTGTGCTGCCATTAACACCGTAACATCACCGACTCCGTGTGCAGTAGTTCCAGGCTAGAGCGACGTGGAACGCCACAGACTGGCGACACGTGGTGTTTAGCGATATGTGCCGCTTCGTTTTGGGGACAGATGATCATCGTGTCCGGGTGTGGAGGTCCCCGGGTCAACTGCACAATCCCAACCTAGCTATCGAGCGCCACACCTACCTCCTCCACTGCAGACATTATGGCCTGAGGAGCTATTGCCAACGATAACCGATCAGCTTTAGTAGTAGTACGTGGATCATTGACTGACCAGCGGCATGTGGATGAGATCCTACGGCTCCATGTGCTCCCATTCCTGGCAGGGATTCAAGGTGCGCTATACCAGTAGGATAATGCCCGCCCGCGCACGGCTGGGGTTGCCCAAGACTGCTTATGTCATGCCCAGACACTTCCATGGCCTGCCTGCTCCCCGAACATGTCCCCCATCGAGCCTGTGTGGGAGCAGTTGAAACGCCGGTTGCCGTCGTGCCGCACTATCCGGGATTTGGAGCACACCGTCCAACACGTGTGGGCAAGTTTGCCGCAGGACAACATCAGGCGTCTGTTCGCCTCCATGCCGGACCGTATTGCAGCATGTATCGCCGCACGAGGCGGTGCGACGCGCTATTCAAGATGACCGGACTGTGTGCCACATATCCCTGTGTAATTTTCTTGCAGCTCTGTTTTTGCCATCATGTGTATCATTCATCTGTGTCATTACGTCCACAAAATTTGAGTTCAATTCGATGATTCCTTCTTGGTGCGCAAATTTCATTGTCCGTGAGTGTATTTCAGTGCGTGTTACTGGAGTCAGATACATCCATCCATCATTTCATGCAATATCCCTAACTTTTTGTGTCCAGTGTATTAGGAGTACGATTTCCTTTAGAATATTCTTATAGGTGGTAGTTATGATTCGAAGGCTCGGGTAAAACTGTTTTGCTATGGGCATAATATCTTCTTACCTTTAGAATGGAATTTTTTTGGAGAGGTCTAAGGCAAGGTTGGGGAACTTGCTGCCTTCTAGACCATTAAGTGCGGCCTTGTGAGTGAATCCAAATTTTGCAGGACAAATCCTTTTATGATGAAATAAATACGGGATTACACCATATAATACAAATTTTTGGAGATGACAATCCGATTTTTGGTGTAAATGTGACAAGGATGGTAAGTCAGATAATATCCGAAAACTTGAAAATTTCATCGTCCTTGAGCGGGATACGAACCCTCGTCTCCCAGATAGCGCCCGGGTATGCTAACCACCACACTACCCAGAACAACCAAGCCTCAATTTTCCGATTAATTTGAATATAACCATCACGTTATTAATTTAAATTTTGAATATAACTATCACGTTATTAATGTGAATATAACAGTCTGGTCCCGCTTCAGGACGATGAAATTTTCACGTTTTCGGTTATTATCTGACTTACCATTCTTGTCACATTCACACCAAAAATCGGATTGTCATCTTTAAAAATTATTATTATATGATGTAATCCCGTATTTATTTTATGATTTATCTGCTCCTCCGGGCAATCACGGGATAGGATTCTTAACCTCCAGATTCGCTAAACATGAATGCCGGTTACTTCGACTAGCGAATCCTGTGATGGTTATATTCAAATTAATTGTAAACTTGAGACTTGGTCGTTTTGGGTGGTGTAATGGTTAGCATACCCGGACGCTATCTGGGAGACGCGGGTTCGTGTCCCGCTCCAGGACGATGAATTTTTAAAGGTTTCGGATATTATCTGACTTATCATCCTTGTCACATTTACACCAAAAATCGGATTGTCATCTTCAAAAATTTAAATCCTTTTATTTTTATTACTACGCTTTTTCTCGTCTTTTATTATTTTTATTTTCTTCTTAAAATGACGGTATTTATAATATCAAAGAGTAAAAGAAGATTCAACGACATAATGCTCCTGGACTGACGACCACAAGTAAAACATTAGTAAGTCATAAGGGCTACTTTGACACCTGCTACGTTCATGATTTCGTTCTAATGCTACTCTAGAATGTTGAGTCGGATTAGAACATGATGAGTCGCATTAATGAGCAGGAGGATTCATACGAATCATTTGGAGAATACGCAGCTGTTATAGACTTATTAATTGGAGAATACAATGAAAGGTTTCCTAACTTTGAGAATCATGACATCACACTCAAATAAGCATTTCAGCCTCACCTAGTTGATGTCTCCATGGTTCTTAAAGAACTACAGATGGAATTGATTGAGCTATCAGAAGATGACATTTTATTGTCCTTATCTGACGCTAAGAAAGATCCAGTTGAAATATGGAAAAATGCAGTAGAATCCACGCGCCTTCGGCAACATGCACGAAAAATGCTTTCTTGCTTTTCAACCACTTATTGCTGCGAATCTACATTCTCTTACCTAACCCAAATCATGACGTCATTAAGGTCACATGACTAATACCCATCTAGAGGATCAGCTAAAAGTGCGGACCTCCATTTTGGAACTAAATGTTCAAATGCTTTCCAACAAAAAGGAGTCACAACAAAGTCATTAAAAGGTCAGTTAACTTTATAATAACATTTTTTTCATTTTTTGATGTTAGTCAGTACATACAAGTTAGATTTTTACAAAATAATGTACATTTTGAAGTATATCTGAAGTTTCTTGAATGCGCCCTTGTTAGATTAGAGCTAATTTAATGCGCCCTTATTAGATTACAGCTAATTTAATGCGACCTTATTAGATTACAACTAATTTAATGCGACCTTCTAACATGAAAAGGTTTTCCACACCTCTGGTATAAGGGATTTTGGAAATATATTGCAGATTCCGGGCATTTTTATCAAAAGACGTGCTGATTGCAAGTGAGTCGCCATTTTTATTTTTATTCTGCTTCCAAAACGCATCCTTCAGGTATTAAAGGATTTTCAGCATGGTGCAAATGAATGCTTAAAACATTTGTTCCTGTGGTTTTTAATTACGGATATCTTCCACCACCTTGTGGAAGATTTATTGAATATATTAATAAGTGTGTTTATGTTCCGTACGTCAGTTTATTAGAAATATTTTGGTGACCTTTTAAGAGGCGTTTTCCTACTCTTGTAAGAATTTTATGAATCCATTTCCTGCGAGTTGCACGCGTCAGATTATTAATAACTTCACTAGCACTGTAAAAGTTATTATCTGGCTTGTCTGTGTGTGTGCTATGACATGTGACGCATGACAATTATTCAGGGCGTTCCTCGAAAAACAATAGCGCAACTTATTCTCTAATGAGACTATTTTATAAGGAAAGCGCATCAACTTTTGTGATATGATTCATGGGTTTTTTAAGAACGTTTTACGACGTAATCATTCTGACAGCCGACAAAACACTTCCGGAATTCTTTTGTGCAATAGCCCGCGAAAACCATAGAATATGTCTCCCATATATTTTTGATTTTGTGTTTCATTGTAATGATTCTTAAAAATTGGAAACTGCAAAGTTCGAATCAAATTAAAATTTTTTTTTTTTTTGAAATGCTTTTTAATTTTAGTCAACATGGATTTGCGAACCGTAACTAGTGGTAACTAGAATGGTTCCTTGGCGTTAATGGATGTGCAGTTTGCGGACAGGTAAGAAATCGTGGCATTAGCGGACGGTACGGTTATGACATGAGTAAGAAACACCCACCTCTTAAAAATAAATAAAGAAATATATTTGTAATGCATTTTAGTAACTTAACTTATATTATATATTTTTATTTATATTATATTATATGATATTATTTTATACACTGAGTGGCCACTTTATAATGACCACCTAACAGTTTTAAGAAATAAGCTATGGCTGCACGCTGTTGCCGCCAGAGGGCGAGGCTAGTATAAAAAGGGAAAGCTTAGTGCTTGCGACAGTAGTAGAAGTGATTTTTGGGTGACGAGATGGGTAAAAAATGTGATTTGACGAACTTTCAACGTGGGATGATTGTAGGAGCTCGGAGCCATGGAGCGAGTATCACCGAAACCGCCGCATTCGTGAAATGTTCCAGAGCAGCTGTTGTTAAAGTGTTTAAAGACTGGACTGTACGCCAAAAAACTAGATCTCTACGTGCAACGTGTGGTCGTCATCGACTAGTGACTGCTCGAGCGGAACGGAGTGTGTCCAGACTGGTAACAGACAACAGAAGGGCAACAGTGCAGCTAATTACAGACCATCTTAATCAAGGATCCCCTCAAATGATCTCTGCTCGCACTGTTCGCCGTACACTGCATCGGATGGGATATGGCAGCCGAAGGCCTGTTCTAACCCCTTTGCTGTCCGCAGTTAACAAGAGAAAACGTCTCCAGTTCGCACAGGAGCACAAGGATTGGACCGTCGATAATTGGAAACAAATTATGTGGTCCGACGAATCACGTTTTTAGTTGCACCATGCCGATGGCCGAGTGAGAATTTGGCGGAAACAGCACGAAAGCATGGACCCTAAATGCATTGCTACAACCCTTCAAGCTGGCGGAGGCAACGTTATGGTTTGGGGAATGTTTTCCTGGCATGCTTTGGGCCCTTTAATTCGTATTGATCAAAGTTCGAGTGGCACATCATATCTAAACATCTTTGCGGACCAAGTGCATCCTGTCATGTGGATGGTTTATCCCAATGGCGATGGCTACTTTCAACAAGATAATGCGTCCTGCCATAGTGCTCGTATTGTTCAGGACTGGTTTCAGGAACATGCCGATGAGTTTTCTTTGCTTAGGTGGCCCCCACAATCTCCAGATCTCAAC
The DNA here is from genome assembly GCA_039090855.1 of Macrothele yani. Lineage (NCBI taxonomy): Eukaryota > Metazoa > Arthropoda > Arachnida > Araneae > Macrothelidae > Macrothele > Macrothele yani. The sequence goes on along the minus strand of CM076990.1, from coordinate 11,743,575 downwards.
CCCATTGAGAATTTGTGGGATGAAGTTGAACGAGCCATCAGACAGCTGGATCCACGACCCTGCAATCTCACACTCCTGGAAAGTGCTATTCATCAAGCATGGTCTCAGATTCCACAAACCAGCTATCAACATCTCGTGGAGTCCATGCTACGGAGAATCGACGCAGTATTAAAGGCAAAAGGTGGCCCAACGAAGTACTGAGGGGGTGGTCATAATAAAGTGACCACTCAGTGTATTTCATAGAAGGGAAAGGAATTCTGGGAAGGGGTGGTGTTTTCTACTCATCGCTTAACCGTTCGCTAATGCCACGATTTAATACCTGTTCGCAAACAGCACGTTCGTTAACAACAAGGAACCATTCATTCATATAACGCCTGGCCACTCTATTAGAACTACGTGCATGTTATTTTCAAAAAAAAAAAAAAAAAAAAAAGGGAAAGCATTCATAGGTTGTGTAACATTTGAAGTAAAAGTTGCCAGTAAGAAGCTGAATGTTAATTAACCAAATATACGGAAACATCACTTATACGTTTTTCTAGGGGATGGCCTTAAAAAAACATATAAATGTGAAAAACGTATAAACTAAATTTCAAAATGTTAAGGACTATTGTATAATTTTTGCTTTAACCCTTTAAACGGCCGATGTACCTGAGCCAAATGGTGACCAAACTTTTATGCGCTTCCCAAATAGAAACATTCACATAGCGGTCGGATTTTATGAAAGCTACAGCGAAACAATTAATTTCTCCTTCTCATCTGAGCATTACCGATTTTAAACCTGTCAGTAGTGATGAGCGCTCCCTTGTAGTCTGTTCTGTGATCTATCATCCAAGGCATGGAGGGAAAGGAATAGTCCTTCTGACACGGACATCATGCCATTGGGTAGAAACAAGTGACTTAAGCATCTTCTGTCTCCTTTCTTAGGTTCGTCGCCATTGTTGTAGACCTTTGAGTTGGTAATCCATCAGGAACGATCAGTACTAGTCATCCCCCCCCCTATATGACTATTTTGCTAAAGTAGTCATAACAAAGCTAAAGGGAAATGAACGCTTTGTGGTTAGCAGGTACACTCTTTCCAGGTACGTTCGGTCCACTTCTCAGGCAGCGAATGCATTCGTTCAAGCTGATTTCAGCTCATTTTGCTAGCCCCGAGTCAATTCGTTCCAGCCGGTTAAAGGATGAAAGGATTATGAGATGTTCTTTAATAATGAATTATTTAAAGTTCGAATTGGCGGCGAAAGAAAAAAAAACATTCCAAATTATACATATAAACACCCAGATCCCTCCATCTCTCTCTCTCTCTCTCTCTCTCTCTGCGTGTCTGGAACGCTTGACGTCACAGCAACGTCTGCATTGTTGCGCCATCACGTATCGATCAATTTGTGTGTGCTCTCGAGATGTGAAAGTGATTGCTTGGTACATAACAGCACGCGATCTTTTTAGATGTCAAGGTGATCGCGTGCTAATTTAAAAGCATTGAATTATCAATGACTCGAGTTCTATTTTTCAGATCTACAAAATTCGAACTGAATTCTTAATATCGCGGCAAGCTGCGTTTATGTATTTATTTAATGTAACAGCATTAGAATATTAATCTGTGCGCTTTAATTATTTTTTACATTTTTTAATTTTTACTAACTTTCTGAGTTGAGTGTTAATTATATTATACATTTTGCAAAATATTGATCTATCTAAACGCTCAAACCTACAATAAAAAACTGAAATCTTGAGATGTCGGAATGAGCAAAATTGCATCTAAAAGCAGATGTCGCCCCAGTAGCATATTGTCGAGAATTTACATAGTTCCGATTTGTAATACCAGATGTCGCATTATTTTGTAGAAAAGGCTTCGGTATGAAGTTTCAAACTAATTGTCGAATAGGACAGTCTAAAACAAGCCGTGAACGGAATAACAAGTGTGCCGGAGAAAAAGTAATTTAACGCGAAAATTCAGAGCAAAAGTTAAGGTAAGTTTACACCAAAACAACTTTCCGAATTTAGTGCTGATTATATTACACATTTTGCAAAATATCGATCTCTTTAAACGCTCTAATCGACAATTGTTAAACAACAAATATTTTACACAGAATGTTATTTATCGCAGGGTCTTTAGAAAAACGGAAATAAATAGCATATAATTTTTAGTTCTAACATGAATGAGTTCTTACTATATAAGTTTTTACTATGTTTCCTTACAGAAATTCGGCGTCTATTTGATTTTTTTCAATCTTCTTCAGTTAAACATTTTACTCCGTCATAGGACAGGCAACATCCCCTATAGATTATTATTTATTTAAAGCTTAAAAACAAAAGTCCTAGGATGGGCTATACGCTAGTTATAACACATCTTATGGCATTGAAAATTCATGAAGTCTATGAAAATCAAAATTTTTTTGGTGATTCTATCTGTCTATAAATATCCTGATTCTAGATTAAGTGAAATCCTCACAAGTAAGAATCTGAGACCAGCGCTATTTCGCGTATTTTCATTACTTGTGATGTTTGGTGTATTTTCATACACATGTGTGATGTTTGTTCCTCCCATTGTTCGGAATTAATGAAATAAAAAAAATAGAGGGAGATGATGTGGTGTGCTAGAGAGGTGAAGCACGTTCAAGATGACAAATCTGCAGCGGCACATTCCGTCGGCAAAATTCAGTCGGTTTGAACCACTGAACCCGGAGCGAGGAGGCGCGATTCGATCTGTGTCACCGCCAAATTTGTGTTTTCACAATCACTGTCATGAAAATAACCATAAATTTGTATTGGCCGCCTCGGTGGCGCAGTGGTCTAAGCGATGGCCTCTGATCATTCGTCCGAAAGGGGTCCGGGTTCGAATCCCGGTGAGGCATGGATGTTGTGTTTGTCTTACGGCACTGGCTCTCTCCCTTCCCTGGAACCAGTGACCCTAAATTAGGGACGGGCGACTGCTTATAGCCCATTGAGTTGCTCACGGTGGTCGTTAAACCTCTAATCAAAAAAAAAAAATTGTATTGGAAGAAGCTAGGCTTATCGGGAGACCGGATTCAACCATCAAGCTTAATATTTTAGAAAGTTTTCATGTTGGGTGTGTGCATAAGTTTTACCCGTTTTTGTAGGCTACAAAGAAAGGAGGAAATCACAACAAATAACGTACCCAGGAATTCACATAATTGCCATCATTCTGTATGACTTCTGGCCATCTGTCTACGAGAAGGTGAAGCCCACACCGGAAAAACTCCTGAGTTTGAGAGTCAAAAAAGTCATGTAATGCCGTTTTCACATCGTCCGCATCGTCGAAGGTCTGGTGAGCGAAGACGTTCTGTAACAATCGGAAATGGTAGTTCGTAGGTGCCAGGTCAGGGGAATACGCCGAGTGAGGTACACTTTTCAACCAAAGTGCTGTAATTTTTTGCCGAGTGATTAAATCAGCATGAGGTCTGGCGTTATCATGATGAAGGATCACGCCTTTGTGACTGATGAGTGCTGGCCGCTTCTATGTCAGTTGTTCTCGCAATCTGCCCAACTTCTGGCAGGAGAAATCAGCATTTATCGTTCGGTTATATAGGTGCCAACACCTCCCAGTGGATTATTCCCTGGACATCCCTCCAAACACTCGACAAAACCTTTTTGGGATGCAGTCCTCTTTTTGAGGTCAATGGATCAGGCTCAGCACCTTAGCACACAGTTCACCGACGCTTTACATTACGGTACAGTACCCATTTCTCATCACCCGTTACAATTCGTCCCCCAAACGGTTCATTTCTGGGACGAGAAAGCAAACAAACACAGGTACGGATTCTCTCTTCTCGTTGCTTTGCACAAAGCTGGTGCGGAACAAAGTTATCGAACTTGGCGATGAATCCAAACGCATGCATCCACCTTTCGATTGTTGTTCTGTGTACCGACAACGTTTCCGCTAATTCCTGAACGGTTGGATGTGAGTCATTTGCTATGGCATGGTCCACATCCTCGATAGCAACCACGGATGGATGTCCAGGACGTGGTTGATCTTCACAGCTTCTGTCTCCGTCCCTGAATTTTGAAAACCAACGGCGACATACGCTATCGTCAACTGCATCCTCCTCATACACTTCACAGATGTTGCGGCAAGCCGCGGCTGCAGTAGTGCCTTTATCGAACTCGTACAGTAAAAAATGTCTAATGTGCTCCTTATCACATGTCATGTTACACCATCTGTGATTTCCATTACGAATGATTTACTCGGACAAACCTAGAACCTCTATATGCTCTACTGCTCCGAGCTTTATTGGCCGAAAATTCGGCATCGCAGCGTCATCTGTGACGTAACAACTCTGATCGCAATTTTTATCTATTATAAAAACGGGTAGAACTTTTGCATACACTCAGTATATATCAAAATTATTTATAACTTTCCAACGACAATGCATCACTATCTCTATGACGCGTGGAATCAACTCACAAGTACTCGTGACCCACAACACCGTTCTTGATGACTGAGCTATTCGAATATTTGCGTTCCATTTGTCCTGACGAAGCACAGCGGGACCGTGGTCGCCAAAAAAAAAAAAAAAAAAAAAAAAAATTAAAACTAGTTGTGATTGAAAATTGATTTCTTCAATCCATTGACGAGGTTGTGTAAAAGTCATTAAAATGAAAATAGTTTTGTTGCGTTTATTTCATGACAGGCACAGTCTTTCAATTTTTAAAGAACTAATCTGAAAATTTTCTTTTAGTTACCGTAAGAAAAACCCCTTTGACAAGATTCAGTTCGCTCTTCTCTCTTGCAATGCCCATATAAACTATATTTTTATTGAAAATCTTTTAGACTCTAATAATCAGGATCTCTCTTCTTTTGCGAAGTGTACCATAGCATCCCTGAAACTCCTTGATGATGCGTAGAAAGTAATTATTGGCTTAAAATTAACCCCAACATTTCGCTGTTTTTAGTCCATTTTACATGTCAGCTTTTCTTTTTAAAGGTGTAGTAAATATTGATTATCCGAGACGGTCAAGATCAAGTTATTTCGGATAGTCGAGTTTAAAATGGAGAATAACTTTACAAGAAAATTTCAACATTTAATGACTTAAACTAAGTTTCTGTATTTGCATTGACTTATACAGTAGAACTAGCATACAACATTCAGGTAAAAGAAGCACAAGGTTCGAATTTATTGTACGTATAAAATAAATAAAACTACCTTTTTTTCTATCTAAACTTTGGGGTTCATTCTGTGGGGTTCGTGCCTCTGAAAATCTACGTGCTACGACTTACGCCCCTCCCCCTCCTTCCCCTTTTCAAGAAATACCTTGGAATCGGGACTCAACGGCCTCAGCCTCCCCCATCCGCCGAAAAAAAAATAATAATAAAGGAGAAATAAAGGCAACTCTGGATGTTTTCCGTAATTATATACCAATTAATGTGAATTATTAATCTTTTTCTTCCCCATTTTTAGCTCCAGTAATTACATTCATCGCCCTTTTAGTGTTAGTTCTTAAATTAAAAACCATATATTGGGCAAAATATTAAGCCTAGTATTTTGCAGAATGTACGGATTTATTAGTCATCTACGACTTCAATTGGCGAGAAAACATTCAGTTGTGGATCATCTAAAAACATTCATTTACTCAAGTTTTTTGAAATATCACGTTATTTATTTCCTTATTTTTAATATGAAATATTTTTGCTGTCTTTTTTAGCACGTCTTTTGTAAAAAAAGATCGTACTTATGTTACCGGTTTGTCCGTCCGTCTGTACCAACGATATCTCTGCACATATTAGTCCGAGTTGAAAAAATCTTTTTGGAAGCTTGAATTATGCGAATGATGATCCTTCATTTCGTTTTTTTTTTTTTTTTTACGATGTACAATTTCGCCGCTAGAGGGCGTAAATGCAGATGATGTCGAATTCAAAAATACGTTTTATTCCACATATTTGCTTCTTAACATCCGATTGAAAAAACTTTTATCTTTCGATTCATTTATGTCGAAGAGTATTTTAGATATAGTTACTTTTTCAAATTACGCATATATTTTCCGCTAGGGGGCGTAAAAGTAAATTACATTTTCCCCGATAACTCTTCTTTTAAAACTCCGATTTGAAATTTTTTTTTCTTCGGCGGATACACCTCCTGATGGAAAATCTTTTGCATATTATTTCAAATTTTTGGTAATGAATACTTTAGCCACCAGAGGGCGTAAGTGTTAATTTTTGCTTCTGATGTATTTGCCATAAAATCTGAGCTTCTAAAATATCGATTGAAAAAATTCTTTCGTGGACTGATGCCACTCACATCGATAAACCTTTTCGGAATATTTTCTTCTTAAAATATTCCAGAGTTTCTGCGCCAGGGGGCGTAGATGTATATCTTATTTTTGTCAATATCTCTACTTCTTGGAGTCAGATTTGAAAAATTCCTTCTTTGTTGAATAGTGTTTTCAATATGACATATTTTTCATATAATTTCAAAATGTTCAAGTAATTCGTAGACTTTCCGCTAGGAGGCGTAAAGGTAAATTGCTTTTCCCCCTATGTCTCTGCTTCTAAATCTCCGATTTGAAAAATTCTTTCTGCACCGGATACAGCTTCTGATGAGAAATCCTTTGCACGTAATTTCTAATTTTTGTAAAAAAATGGTTTGGCCACCAGGTAGCGTAAGCCGTAATTTCCGTTTCTGATGTATTTGCAGCAAAATGTGAGTTTCTAAAATCTCGATTGCAAAAAAAGTCGTTTGTTGACCGATACTACTCATGACGACAAACCTTTCAGAAACATTTTCTTTTTGAAATAATGCGTGGTTTCTACGCCAGGAGGTGTAGATGTATATCTTATTTTTGTCAATATCTCTACTTCTAGGAGTCCGATTTGAAAAATTCCTTCTTTGTTGGATAGTGTTTCCGATGCGAAATGTTTTTCCTATAAATTCAAAACTTTCAAGTAAATCATAGACTTTCCGCTAGGGGGCACAAAGGTAAATTGTGTTTTTTGCGTTATTTCTGCTTCTAAAACCCTGAAAAATTCTTCCTGTATCGCATACAATACCTGATGCAAAAATTTTTTCACATAATTTCTAATGTTTGGTAAAGAATGGTTTGGCCACCAGGGGTCATAAGTGTTAATTTCTGCTTCTTATGTATTTGTAGGAAAATCTGGGCTCCTGAAAACTCGACTAAATTTTTTTTTTTTTTTTTTCGACCTATACCGCTCATATGGAAAAAGCTTTTGAGAATACTTTCTTCCTAAAATAAAGCATGGTTTTCCCACCAGGGGACGTAAAATCACATTTTATTTTTGTTGATATCTCTGTTTCTAAGAGTCCGATTTGAAAAATTATTTCGGTGTTGGAGAGCGTTTCCGGTGCGAAATGTTTCTTATATAAATTCATGTTTTTCTTAACGCATAAGTCTGCAACAAGAGGGCGTAAGCTCACGATTCCGTTTACAGCAGTATCTGAGGGATTAAAAACCCGATTGAAAAACTTCTTTCTTCCGTCAGATACTATTGTTTTCCATACCGGTTCCATTGACTTTGAATAGCTTTGATAAATTTAATTTGCGTCAGAACGGAATTAAAAGACGTGCTTATTACACCCGAAAATTCGGTGTCATCTTTCTTGTTTAATGTACAATCACTTTTGCAAACTTATTATTTGTGATTTTTAACGCACTTCTGAAGAGCTTATGAATATGAATTTATTATATATGAATTAACCAGAGTTGGAAACGGGTCAAAATTTTCGAACCCGGACGTCCCATAACTGGACCCGACCCGGACCCGTAACTGACTCGGACAAATCTGCTTTGAATTATAAATTCAAAGCTCAATTTATACATATATATATGTGCAAGAAATCGAAACAGTACTCGCCCAAATTTTCACTCGATGCCTTAATGAAGGAAAGATTCCTGAGGACTGGAACACCGCTACAATGATCCTGCTACATAAGAAAGGTGACATTGAGGATCTCGGAAACTACAGACCTATCAGCCTCCTATCAGTAGTTTATAAAATCTTCACTAAAGTTCTTTCACACCGCTTGAAGGTAACACTGGACATGGCTCAACCGAGAGAACAAGCTGGATTCAGGAGTGGCTACAGCACAATAGATCATATCCATGTGCTGAGAGAACTAATTGAAAGAGCGAGGGAATATGAACTTCCATTGTGCATGGCTTTTATCGATTATGAAAAAGCCTTTGATTCGGTGAAACCATCAGCAGTTACAATGGCTCTGAAAACCTGCGGCATTGAAGATGCATACATTAATATTATTAATAACATTTATGAAAATGCAAGTGCAAAGATTAGGCTGTTTGAAAATACAACACACATAAAAATTGGAAAGGGAGTGAGACAAGGTGACACCATATCTCCGAAGCTCTTTAATGCCTCATTGGAGGGTGTTTTTCAGTCACTGAGCTGGGAAAACAAGGGGATAAAGATTAATGGAGATTATCTAACCCACCTTCGTTTTGCTGATGACATAGTCATTTTTGCAACTAGCCCATCAGAGCTGCAGAGTATGATCCAGGAACTTGCTGACAAGAGTAAAGAAGTGGGATTAAAAATGAACTTTCAGAAGACAAAAGTGATGTTCAATGCTTTTACAAGAAATGAAGATTTATCGATTGATGGAGAAAAGCTGGAGATAACAGACACGTACGTTTATCTTGGACAGCAGATATCAAGTGAGGGTCACATTGATGAAGAAATTAATCGGCGTATAAAACTTGCCTGGAGAGCTTTTGGAAGAAACAGCATAATTTTCAAGAGCAATATGCCATTATGTCTTAAAAGAAAAGTGTTTGATCAATGCATCCTTCCAGTGCTTACGTATGGTGCAGAGACGTGGACCTTAACTAAAAGAGACATACAAAGGCTGCAGACAACTCAAAGAAGCATGGAGAGGTGCATACTTGGTGTAACCAGGAGAGATAAGAAGAGGAACTCGTGGATCCGAAAAATGACAAGAGTGGAAGACATCATGATCAGAGTTAAATCCCTGAAATGGCAATGGGCTGGACATACTGCCAGAAGGACAGATCATCGATGGACAGCCGAAATTTTAGATTGGATTCCAAGGGACAGGAAAAGACCCAGAAGAAGACCACATGGGAGATGGGTGGATGAAATTCGAAAGTATGCAGGGGTGACATGGAGGAGACTGGCACAAGACAGACCGTTGTGGAGGAAACTTGGGGAGACCTTCGTCCAGCAGTGGATTGATAATGGTTGACAATGATGATGATGATGATGATATGTGCAAATAAACATAATATATATATATATATATATTCATCCCAATAACTGCTTGATATTTAATAACTGGAATCGTTTTTTAATAATAAAATTGGTTACTTGCTAAATTTTAGTGCCATTTTTAGTACCACCACTATGCGTAATCCAGAAGTAATGGCTGACTATGACCGTGACCATAGAGTATATTATAAATGGGAATCATTATTTACGATTACACAAATGCATTTTTTTAAATGTATTTAGATTGCTCACTCTTTCCACGCATTGATGGAGGCGCACATACTTTCATATGGTCCGTTAGATATTTGGTTCCATAATCTTTTATTACACCATCGACATCGTTCTTTGTAATAATACACTTTCTACAGAATTATACACCGGTTCCTTAATGAGACGAAACAATTTCCAGCATTCACTCTTCCATCAACATCAAACATCTTTGTTTGATGTTCCTGGTCCACGTTAAATGTCTGTATTAATTATTCACTCTTCCCCTTGTGGTTTTCAACAATCACGTATTTGTTGGCCTCGACGCCTTTCTGAATTTCCTTAATATTAAATCCATCCATTTTAACAAATAATTAATTAATTTCGACATGACATGTCATGGAAACGGGAAGTTATCACATAATCGAAAACCTCTGAATGCTCAATGTAAAAGATCCGATGTGAAAAGTAACTCTTAGTCATACAGTGAACTTCGTACGGAGAGAGTGAATCAGCTGAGAAGCAGGCGAATGGCGTTTGCCTGTACTTTGCCCTGGACAATCGCTCTGTAAAAGAACGCAAAGGAAGGATCTTTTTACGATAGGGAGTCGGCGTGTTGTCTGACGTCGTTCGGTGGAAATCTTCGTTGCTTTAAGAAAGAGACGACAATATTTTTTTCATGGCAAATCATTATTCATTCCGAGGGCACCAGTATCTACTACAGAATTCTACAACGCGCATTTTTCTTTGGAATATATTTTTCTCTTTTTAAAAATAAAACGTGAATAAAACCGGGTCAAAATTGGGTCAGGAACACATTGACCCGACCCGTTGGACTCGCAAGAAATTGTGGACTCGTTGACCCGCGACCCGCTTCCATCTCTGGAATTAAATAAAAAAATGCTCTACATATTACACTAAAAAAAAAAGTTTATGAAATGCAGAAAAATATAAACAATTGCACCTGGATCAAGCTTCATTTTTAAGCCCTCCGAAAAAAATCACGAATGTTAAGGATTTTACTTCGATTTTTCCCACTAAACTTCTTGAAAAAAATGGTCGTTTCAAAAAATGATCTACTGAAATAATTGCAGTCGCCATTCAAGATATTAAGATATTGCGAAAATTTCGTTGCAGGGAACAAGAAATAGAAGGGAATAAAAAGAATTTAACTGAATGATTGCTCAAATTTCTTGAGAGCCCGGTAACAATCAGATAAGCTTCCCGTCTTACCGTGCTAGCCGTAATGCAGCACCAAAGACCGATCGGCGAACAAGAGCTTTATTTGGTTACTGCCCGTCTTACCGTGCTAACCATCATGCAGCACCAAAGACCGATCGGCAAACAAGAGCATCCTTCGGTTACTGCTCATCTTACCGTGCTAATTTTCATGCAGCGCCAAAGACCGATCGGCGAACAAGAGCTTTCTTTGGCTACTGCCCGTCTTACCGTACTAACCGTCATGCAGCACCAAAACCCGATCGGCGAACAAGAGCTTCCTTTGGTTACTGTCCGGCTTAAAATCCGATTTTGTGCTGGCAGCAAATCATACGCATTTACTTTCCTCTATCACTGTTAAAAATTTGGGAGCAGGTTGCACCAAAAAGCGGTGCTGAACCACTTTCTGAGAAAAGATACACCACTATGTGCTGCAAACAAAACGCAACAACATGGTGCAACCTTGCACCATAATATGGTGCTACATTGTACTATATTGCACCATAATGGGGTGCAGCCTTGTACTAACGTGGTTCAAAATTGAGCCATGTTGTTGAGTTTTGTTTGCACCACATAGTGGTGTATCTTTTCTCGGAAAGTGGTGTAGCACCACTTTTTGGTGCAACCTGCCACACAGTTTTTTAACAGTGTACAATAAACAATGCGAATCGCAATTCAAAATGTTTTGGCGTGCTACAGCACGGTAGCATGGGGACATTAGCCGTCCCTAGCTTCGTTTCGGAGCAGCTGATCTTTAGGGTTTTCATGTAATCGATGCTTAGGGAACTTTCAGTACGTGCCCGATACTTTCCAGTAATACTGCTAAAAATTAAACCAATTATTAAAACATAGTTCCTCATTCATTTAATAAGTCGTTCATAGTTAATATAAAAAATGGCCATGGTGCCCCGCATGTTTGTTTTTCATTTCGTCGTAACTCGTCGATTATAGTAAAATACCTGGTTGCTTAATTTCCGGAACTATAACACTGTGAGAAAACGTGAAAGTATTTTGTTAGCTACGTTAGTCATTTCTGTCTTTCGCATTTTTCAGAAAGCTTAGCGAAAACACTTTCATTTTCTGTAAATTACCTCGTATGAGGTACTCTGAAGCAATGACGCAGGAAAAATTTTCAACCGTTTCTCTTTTTTTGTATCGTGGTTCATTAGTATGTTCTCCGTGGGACGTCAGGAGGAAAATTATTATTGTTTTAATCACATCAGAACGACTTAAAGTAGTCATTAACAAGGCACTTCAGGCTACATTGATCCTGGCAGCGTACATCCACTTAGGAAAGAATGCTTACATTCACTTATGAAACGGAAGACGACGAGCAGTTTCTTACACAAGACGTCTTTGAAAGTGGATTTACAACCCCTTAAAAATGCAGTATACAGCTTCGTTATAACTGCTTGAATGTTTGACTATTATTTGACGCCTCGAGGGAAAAGAATTCGAGAGTTACTCTCTGAGTAAAGCACAAATGAGTAAAAATATAGAAATGTTTTCACCTAAACTATAAGGGAAAACGCATTCCTTCATTAATAAATAAGAGAAGGAATTAAAAGTACTGAAGCCGAAGATCAACTTCAATAATAAAAAATAAATACTTTATGTTCATCACTTCCAGAAGAGAGGAAGGAATTACAGAAGAAGGTTGAAGTGCCTATTTTAAAGTCAAACTGTGCCACGAAAAAAAAATATAACTCTTGAGGCTAAAAACTTTGAGAAAAAGATTGATAATATCACAGGACGGGGTGAATTTGGGATAAAAAAAAGAGCTTTCCGAGAACATATGTCCACTACGGCAGAAAAAGAAACAATTTAATTTATGGATTCCGCCGGTTTTTATTTATATATCAGTTACATTGGCCCAAAGCAAGTTATACTAGGGTTGTACCGAAAGTAATGCAAACGTGGACATAATTTATTTATTGACTGACAGAGGTTGTTCAAATTGCTCATGTTGGTAGAGTAACTCTTCCTCTATCCAAAAGTACTACTCAACATAGTCTCAGTCACAAGCGATCCGTTTGCGCAATCGTTGAACTCAACTCTCGATTCCACTTCTTCACAGCCACTTTCACCTCATCTGTGTCATCAAATCGTTGTCCCCGGAGATTGTCCTTCATTGGACCGAACAGGTGGAAGTCGGGGGCGCAAGAACTGGGCTGTAAGGTGGATGGGAGAAAATCGACCAGCCTAATTTGCTGATTGCCTGACTTGTTGTCAAAGATATGTGTGGTCTCGCATTGTCATGGTGAATGTGGATCCTTTTCAGATTCTTGATCGGTCTCTTTCTCCATATGGCTTCTCTAAGCTTGTTGAGTGTCTCAATGTACCGTTTGCCGGTCACGGTACAGGTGCGTTCCAGAAAATCAACGAGAATGACACCCCGGTCATTCCCTAACAACAGTCACCCTGACTTTCTGTGCTGATCGCTGGCTCTTGAACTTCTTAGGCCTTGGTGAAGAGGTGTGACGCCATTCCATGCAATGATTCTTCATTTCCGGATCATAAAAATACGTCCACGTTTCATTTCCTGTCGCCAGATCGGAAAAACGTGTCTTCATTGGCTTCAAACGCTCCCAGCAGATCAGAGCAGACTTCCACCCTTCTCTCCTTCAAATCGGGTGTCAACTGCCGAGGTACCCACTTTGCACACTCTTTCCGATACCCCACGTCTTCTACTATCATCTGTATGGCATTGTAACCGCAGTCCAGTTGTGCAACAAACTCACTGATTGTGACTCGTCTCTCCGCGCGAATCAGTTCATCCACTCACTGACGATTCGTGCCAGTGGTCGCAGATGATGATCTCCCACTGCGTGGTTTGTCATCAATGCTGGTTTCCCCTTCTTTAAACTTCTTCGTCCATCTGTGCACATCATTCTTGTTAATGGTGTCATCTCCGTAAACATTCTGTAGCCTTCTGTGGATGTCGGACAGCCTGCACACTTCCTTCGTCAAGAACTCAATGACGCCACGTTGCTTTTGCTTGGAATCCATTATTTACCTGCAATGAAGAAGAAGAGTTACTCTACCAACATGTGCAGTTTGAACGATCTCTGTCAGTTAATAAAAGGTTATGCCCACTTTTGCATTACTTTCGGTACAACCCTCGTATGAAAACCTCAGACAATGCAAAGGAGCATTGCGAAATGCATGATTACAACAAAAAGTAAGAACGCGAATATGGGGAAAGGAAAGAGCTAGAGATCATGGGGAAAGGAAAGAGCTAGAGATCATGGGGAAAGGAAAGAGCTAGAGGTGTCATTAGTATAAAGAATATAACGATTTGGCAACAACTGCTGCAAGTCATAAGATGCTCTCCGTGTGAAGAGATGTTACGTACTACTGAGATGTCGCATGAATCAAATCGACAAGTTGCAGCAATAAACCTTGCCGGTGTAGTTCAGTCGGGAGAACATTCCGCTGTGTAGTCGAAAGACGTGAATTCCACTACCTGCGTAAAAGTGCTCGTTCGCTGTATAGAGGTGGCGAAAACTCGAGTCGTTCCCGATAGAAACAGTCCCACGCCTTCCCCTCCAAACTTGACTGTAGGAAAAATGCAGTCTACCGTTCAGCGTTCTCCGGACAAATACCACACCCAAATATGTCCATCTGTACGAAAAAGTGAGTAGTGTTATTTGACACTCCACACGACCCTTTTCGACTCTTCTGTTATGTACGAACGGGGAGAGAGGCGCCAATACAAACGTCGTCTGGCATTACCTCGAGTTATACAATGCTTGTGCGCAGCTGACCTAGCGTGATAATTGTGGGTATGCATTCTCCCACTGACTGTTTTGTTGAAAATGGATGTTTCAGTGTCTTGTGCGACTTCGCCGGCCAGGTTTGTGTCAGAGAATGTCCGTGCTGTCTTCACATTAAGAAGTAGGCTTCATTTGGTATGATCATTCAATTTGTGCAACCTCTTAGAGCGCGGCTTTGCTATAGTGGCACCATCTGCTTCCCATAAATGAAGAACATCAAGGGCAGTGGATTTGGGGAATCGCAGAAGAGCAGTTGGATGCCCCCTGAGTACCACTGACTGCTTACTCAGGGGGTATCCAACTGTCATACCTTCTGTCACAAGTTTGTCAGTTCAGCTCTGTGCAGCATAGTCTCTGCAAGTGCGGACTGCTAGGTGTGCCAGCCCCCCCTTTATATACAATACCCAACATGCCTCGTGCGTGCGCGTCTAGTTTTACAAATGCACGCGTATGTGGGGGTGTCCGAGTACTTTTGTCTACACAGAATTCATTTGTTGCTGTTAAAAGTGTTTGGTCGATTGGTTTGAATTGTTCTCATTGCGCTAAATCGTCGAGTCAGATTACCGAAGAGCTGTCCTAGTGTTGTGCTTTCTGTTCAAGTTGAACCTTGTTGTTAAGATCTCATTGCACTAAATCGTCGAGTCAGATTACCGAAGAGCTCTCCTAGTGTTGTGCTTTCTGTTCAAGTTGAACCTTGTTGTTAAGATCTCATTGCACTAAATCGTCGAGTCAGATTACCGAAGAGCTGTCCTAGTGTTGTGCTTTCTGTTCAAGTTGAACCTTGTTGTCAAGTGTGTTTCACGTTAAACGTTTTCAACTGTCATCTTTTTGCCTGCTAGCCGACAACTACCGTTTGAATTTGTATCATCGACAAACAATTCGTGTGTGTTCTGTTTCAATGTGAAGCTTAATTCAGGCAGTCGGAATATACAGATATATTAATGGAGCCTGATTCGTAAGTCAGCATTCGTTATCAGTTTACTAGTATGATCATAGTTATTTGAACTCTGAGTATCATAACGCATGTTTTTGCAGGCATGCTGACTTTCAAATTTTAGAGACCAATTTCTTCGTTGTATGTATACTTTTTTTCTGATTTTAGGTAAAATTTAAAATTAATAACTTTGCGCATTTACTTTTTTTCTTGTATCGGATTTATACAAACTGGAAGTAAAGCTTGTGTACGAGTGAATGGTGTTTTATCAAAATGGTTTTCAATTGGTGCAGGAGTTAGACAAGGTTGTGCAATGTCACCATGGCTGTTTAATATATTTATGGACGCGTGCATGCGTGATGCCAGAATAGAAAATACTGGTCTTGGTGATCTGTGTGTGCAGATTGCTGTATGCTGATGACACTGTCCTGTTGGCAGAAAGTAAAAGTGAGTTGCAACGTATGTTGTCCCGGATGTACGAAGTTTCTATGAAATTCAAACTGTGTATAAATAAGGGAAAACCCAAAGTTATGGTTTTTGAGAGAGGAACTGTTAGTACTGAATGTAATACAAGTCTAAATGGCACAGTGATTGACCAGGTGAATGAGTTTGTGTATTTAGGAAGCATGTTTGACAGAGAGAACAAATTGGATGGTGAAATTAATAGGCGAGGGAATTCTTCATTGAAAGTCATAGCTGCTTTGGGAGGTTTTCACAGGAATGATGGTTCTCAAGAGAGTTCCGCATAGCTGTGTATGAAAGTGTAATTGTTCCTACTCTGATGTATGGCAGTGAAACCTGGGTACTGCAGAAAAAACATAGGAGTCGTTTGTGTGCTGGAGAAATGCGTTACTTGCGGGGAGTTTGTGGCAAGACACGTCCTGATTGTGTGAGGAACGAGGATATGTTCCAGTTGTGTAATGTAAAGCAAAATGTTGTCAGAAAGTGGAGACTAATATGCTTTGATGGTTTGGCCATGTTGAAAGAATGGGTGATTAGATGCTTACCAAGAAAATCGTTTTAGCCCAAGTGGCATTAAGGAAAGGTAGAGGAAGGCCAAGGAGGTCATGGGAGGATCACATTCAGGAGTGTCTGCATGAGAAAAAGATGAGTATGAAGTTAGAAGATCTTGTGTGTGTCATGTAATGTATATCAGTGAAGCCCGAGTTGTATGTCAAGATCGCTGTAAATGGCGAAGTTCGATACGTCAACAGTAAGTAAAAATTATCTGGTTGTTTGTATTTCTTTTGTGGAGCTAACCTCTGAATCTTAGAGAATAGCTTATTGATATGTATGTATGGCTCCGCTGTCGTTCTGCTACGTAATCAGATTTAGAAACAAAACAGGTGAAACAAAAACTCGGTTTAGCATTTTGAATTCCTCGTATTCTCGAAATGCCATAAATAAGTTACAGCTTTGCTTATTCTGCCTCAGTTTGCTCTGGTTCATCAATTTTTAAGCAGAGTGCTTTCACACTTCTATTACATGTTCACACATTTTTAGAACGTTTTTGATAAGCAATTACTGAAAATTAAAGAAGTTCCAAGAATTGAAACTGGAAACAGTGTGTTAGATGAATACGAAAGAACAGATCAGATCATATGCGGAGGATTTTAGGAAGGGAGTATCTTACTCCAGGTCTTAAACAACCCTTAGAAATACGAAGCTAGGAGATTTGGGCTAGAGTGCCCGCTAGGAAAGTGACATGGAAGTGAGGTAGAATGGGGAGGAAGACGCCCATATTTATTACCAGGGGGCCAGTACCCGGTGTCCGACGGCTTAACGTGCCATCCGACGCACGGCGGATATTTAGTGGTTAGAGCGTTCGTACCTGCCTGGGATCGAACCCGAGGTCTTCTCCGTGGCAGTCACGAACGTGTTCCTGAACTCGAAAGATCAGTTCATCAGATCATATGTAGGGGATTTTAGGAAGGGAGTGTCTGACCCCAGGTCTTAAAAAACCCTTAGAAACAGGAAGCTAGGAGATTTGTGCTAGAGTGCCCGATAGGGAAGTGACACGGAAGCGAGGAAGACGCCTTTATTTATTACCAGGGGGGCCAGTACACAGGGTCAGACGGCTTAACGTGCCCAATCGACGCACGGCGGATATTTAGTGGTTCGAACGTTCGCACCTGCCCAGGATCGAACCTGAGGTTATCTCCATGGCAGTAACAAACGCTGACCACTAGGCCACCCGCGGCCCAAGAACTCGAAAGAAACATCTTCTGCAGTTAACTATCGTCTGCTAAGAAAACAATGCAGGTAAAAAAAGCTGTGGTTAGAAAGTTATGTTTTTGCTCTTTACGAAAAGAAACATTTGTATTCTGTAATTAAAAAACGCTGTGAAAATCATTAAATTAGAATTTCTAAATGTAAAGTAAGCAGTATCATTAAAAATACAGGAAAGATTAGTCAAATATTGCTTTTAAACAGCACCAAACGAATATCCAAAAGTAGTTACGTACATGTACAACTATTTCAAAAGTAAGGTCTCTGGCCTTAAAGAAAATCCACCGACCCAAAGCGCAATCTCTAAGTCGTTAAAAATCTCTGTATTGACCGTAAAAAAAGTAATAAACAAAGATTTAAATTTGAAAGAAAAACATAACGTTCACCGCCTTTTGCCTAGGCTAGGCACGTGACTGAGCTCAGAACACGGTGTAGACTTTTTTTATGAAAATCATTTAGCTGGAGACCAATAAAAATGTAAGGTGACTATAAATGAAACATGGTTCTATACATAAACGACTGTCATAAAGAAAGGTCGATTTACTATCGTAAAAAAGCAGAAAAAGACCTTGGTTCGGAGAATAAAAAAAAATTCAGTTAAGGATTCATGAATATTGCTGGTTTCTCGTACAATGGGAAATTAAAGTTAAGAAATGTTCATAAGAATGTTAAAATCAACTCTACATGCTACCAAAATAATATTTTAACTCCTGTATTTAAAGGTGAAATGACATTCCTTTGTCCACAGAGCCTTCAAAGAGTAAGTTCAAAAGAATGTTAAAATCAACTCCACATCTTGCCAAAATAATGTTTTAACTCCTATATTTAAAGAGGAAATAGCATTTCTTTATCCACAGAGCCGTAGAGAAGTAAGTTCAAAAGAATGTTAAAATAAACTCTACATGTTACCAAAACAATGTTTTGACTCCTATATTTAAAGAGGAAATAGCTTTCCTTTGTCCACAGAGCCTTCAAAGAGTAAGTTCAAAAGAATGTTAAAGTCAACTCCACATGTTACCAGAATAATATTTTAACTCCTATATTTAAAGAAGAAATAGCATTACTTTGTCCACGGAGCCTTCAAAGAGTAAGTTCAAAAGAAAGTTAAAATCAACTCTACATGTTACCAAAATAATATTGTAACTCCTATATTTAAAGAGGAAATAGCATTACTTTATCCACAGAGCCTTCAAAGAGTAAGCTCAAAGGAATGTTATAATCAACTCAACATGTTACCAAAATAATGTTTTAGCACCTATATTTAAAGAGGAAATAGCATTCCTTTGTCCACAGAGCCTTCAAAGACTAAATCTCAAAAGAATGTTAAAATTAACTCCACATGTTGCCAAAATAATGTTTTAACTCCTATATTTAAAGAGGATATAGCATTTCTTTATCCACAGAGCCGTAGAGAAGTAAGTTCAAAAGAATGTTAAAATGAACTCTACATGTTACCAAAATAATGTTTTAACTCCTATATTTAAAGAGGAAATAACATTCCTTTGTCCACAGAGCCTTCAAAGACTAAATCTCAAAAGAATGTTAAAATTAACTCCACATGTTGCCAAAATAATGTTTTAACTCCTATATTTAAAGAGGATATAGCATTTCTTTATCCACAGAGCCGTAGAGAAGTAAATTCAAAAGAATGTTAAAATGAACTCTACATGTTACCAAAATAATCTTTTAACTCCTATATTTAAAGAGGAAATAGCATTCCTTTGTCCACAGAGCCTTCAAAGAGTAAGTTCAAAAAATGTTAAAATCAACTCCACATGTTACCAGAATAATATTTTAACTCCTATATTTAAAGAAGAAATATCATTATTTTGTACACAGAGCCTTCAAAGAGTAAACTCAAAAGAATGTTAAAATCAACTCTACATGTTACCAAAATAATATTTAAAGAGGGAATAGCATTCCTTTGTCCACAGAGCCTTCAAAGAGTAAGTTCAAAAGAATGTTAAAATCAACTCCACATCTTGCCAAAATAATGTTTTAACTCCTATATTTAAAGAGGAAATAGCATTTCTTTATCCACAGAGCCGTAGAGAAGTAAGTTCAAAAGAATGTTAAAATAAACTCTACATGTTACCAAAACAATGTTTTGACTCCTATATTTAAAGAGGAAATAGCTTTCCTTTGTCCACAGAGCCTTCAAAGAGTAAGTTCAAAAGAATGTTAAAGACAAGAAATAGAGGCGAAATTTTGACAAAAGTGAAAGATTTCTACTCCAAACTATATGAAAGGGATGATACATGTACTCCAGACATCATGAAAGGTACCGGAGTTCTTCCAGTCCTCCCAGCAGAAGTTGCTCATGCAATCAAGAACATGAAGCGGGGGAAAGCTCCAGGAGAAGATGGAATTACTATAGACATCATACAAGAAGCAAGTGGAGAAATTGAAACAGTACTCGCCCAAATTTTCACTCGATGCCTTAATGAAGGGAAGATTCCTGAGGATTGGAACAATGCTACAATGATCCTGCTACATAAAAAAGGTGACATTGAGGATCTCAGGAACTACAGACCTATCAGCCTCCTATCAGTGGTTTATAAAATCTTCACTAAAGTTCTTTCACACCGCTTAAAGGTAACACTGGACATGGCTCAACCGAGAGAACAAGCTGGATTCAGGAGTGGCTACAGCACAATAGATCATATCCACGTACTGAGAGAACTAATTGAAAGAGCGAGGGAATATGAACTTCCATTGTGCATGGCTTTTATCGATTATGAAAAAGCCTTTGATTCGGTGAAACCATCAGCAGTTACCACGGCTCTGAAATCCTGCGGTATTGAAGATGCATACATTAATATTATTAATAACATCTATGAAAATGCAAGTGCAAAGATTCGGCTGTTTGAAAATACAACACACATAAAAATTGGAAAGGGAGTGAGACAAGGTGACACCATATCTCCGAAGCTCTTTAATGCCACATTGGAAAATGTCTTTCAATCACTGAACTGGGAAAACAAAGGGATAAAGATTAATGGAGATTATCTAACCCACCTTCGTTTTGCTGATGACGTAGTCATTTTTGCAACTACCCCATCAGAGCTGCAGAGTATGATCCAGGAACTTGCTGACAAGAGTAAAGAAGTGGGATTAAAAATGAACTTTCAGAAGACAAAAGTGATGTTCAATGCTTTTACAAGAAATGAAGATTTATCGATTGATGGAGAAAAACTGGAGATAACAGATACGTATGTTTATCTTGGACAGCAGATATCAAGTGAGGGTCACATTGATGAAGAAATTAATCGGCGTACAAAACTTGCCTGGAGAGTTTTTGGAAGAAACAGCATAATTTTCAAGAGCAATATGCCGTTATGTCTTAAAAGAAAAGTGTTTGATCAATGCATCCTTCCAGTGCTTACGTATGGTGCAGAGACGTGGACCTTAACTAAAAGAGACATACAAAGACTGCAGACAACTCAAAGAAGCATGGAGAGGTGCATGCTTGGTATAACCAGGAGAGATAAGAAGAGGAACTCGTGGATCCGAAAAATGACGAGAGTGGAAGACATCATGATCAGAGTTAAATCCCTGAAATGGCAATGGGCTGGACATACTGCCAGAAGGACAGACCATAGATGGACAGCCGAAATTTTAGATTGGATTCCAAGGGACAGGAAAAGACCCAGAAAAAGACCACATGGGAGATGGGTGGATGAAATTCGTAAATATGCGGGAGTGACATGGAGGAGACTGGCACAAGACAGACCGTTGTGGAGGAAACTTGGGGAGACCTTCGTCCAGCAGTGGATTGATAATGGTTGACAATGATGATGATGATGATGATTTAAAGAAGAAATAGCATTACTTTGTCCACGGAGCCTTCAAAGAGTAAGTTCAAAAGAAAGTTAAAATCAACTCTACATGTTACCAAAATAATATTGTAACTCCTATATTTAAAGAGGAAATAGCATTACTTTATCCACAGAGCCTTCAAAGAGTAAGCTCAAAGGAATGTTATAATCAACTCTACATGTTACCAAAATAATATTGTAACTCCTATATTTAAAGAGGAAATAGCATTACTTTATCCACAGAGCCTTCAAAGAGTAAAGCTCAAAGGAATGTTATAATCAACTCAACATGTTACCAAAATAATGTTTTAACACCTATATTTAAAGAGGAAATAACATTTCTTTGTCCACAGAGCCTTCAAAGAACTAAATCTCAAAAGAATGTTAAAATTAACTCCACATGTTGCCAAAATAATGTTTTAACTCCTATATTTAAAGAGGATATAGCATTTCTTTATCCACAGAGCCTTCAAAGAGAAGTAAATTCAAAAGAATGTTAAAATGAACTCTACATGTTACCAAAATAATCTTTTAACTCCTATATTTAAAGAGGAAATAGCATTCCTTTGTCCACAGAGCCTTCAAAGAGTAAGTTCAAAAGAATGTTAAAATCAACTCCACATGTTACCAGAATAATATTTTAACTCCTATATTTAAAGAAGAAATATCATTATTTTGTACACAGAGCCTTCAAAGAGTAAACTCAAAAGAATGTTAAAATCAACTCTAAATGTTACCAAAATAATATTTTAACTCATATATTTAAAGAGGGAATAGCATTCCTTTGTCCACAGAGCCTTCAAAGAGTAGAACTCCGTCAAGATAAGAATACCAGTCATTCATCTACTACTCTATTTCTTAAAAAAATGAAAAACAAGACACGGCTGCCAAGTGTATTACTTTTGCTTATATTCCTTCAAAGTCCCCTGATGTGTCACCAATGGACTGTTGTGCCTTCGGACTGCTAAAAAGAGCGCTTTCTAAACGTAGACCTAAAACAATAATTGGACTATGGATAGCAGTAGAAGTGGAATGGAATAAAATACCGCTACTGGTTTTAAGAAATGCTTTGTTGTCTTGGAAATCTATATGTAAGTTCATAGTCCATATAAAGAGCTACCAGATAGAACATTTAAGAAATAAATAATTTTATTTGAAACATTAATAATACTGCTGGAAAATTGGTCTAAAAATGTGTGAGCATCCTCTGTGCTTCAGTCTTTGCATGACGTTTAAGAGTTTCTTCCCGCGCAATATTGTGAGGATGACCCTTAAGAAAAATGTCCACTTAGTGTAGGTGAGAAAATTAAACAGTAGATAAACCGTGGTTCCACCTTAGCTACTGAATTTTTTAGGAATGTTTGCAAAGGCAGTAATTAAAGTGAATTCATAGACTTGCGACTGCAAAGAACATATAATTTTGTTGCTTCAGACTGAGATATCGAGCGCGAATAAAATTGATGGCGTTACTTAGGTTGGGCTGCGGATAGGAATGTGTTTGTAATTGTTGTTGGAAAGCTTTCATGTTTCATTCCAGATGTGTTGCAATCATTGGACGTAGAGTTCAATGAGTTACTTTCACCGGTAATTACAAAAAGCGTCCGCAGGTAATTAAGATTGACGTTACGTTCCCCGAAATAGCGATATTAAATTTATTTGCTGGGCACCAATACAGCTTCCTTCGAAATAGATAATTTCGTAGTAGATTATTATCAATGTCGTTACCTCTCTTTTCTCCCTTCTTTTTTTTTTTTTTTTTTTTTTTTTACACGTTTTCGAACTACATTTTTTTCTTTTCCCCCGAATTTCAAAGGTTTCCGTTCATAAATAAAATAAAACGATTTGGCCAAAAAAATAAACAAAATAAATTATTATTAATGAGGAGTATTCAACGGCAAGGTGGAGCCTACTATTCCGAATTTAGGGGCACTAGTTCAAGGGAAAGAAGATAGGTGCGATGCTACTGATGGAATAGAGTGAGAGGAGCCCTCCCCCCACCATGAAGACATTTAAGCTGTTAAACATCAGGGCGAGTGCATCCATCAAAGATTTTAGGAAACTTTGGTAATCAGATATGAATTTTTCGAATTCACTGAAATTTTGTTAGATGTGCAAATAAATTTTAAAGCGTTTTAAGACAACGCAGCATGTAATTTGAGAGAAAACAAAAATACCTTTACGAATCAATATATGCGCTGTCGTTATCTATCACCTTCCACCATCGTTCGGGCAACTGTCGGATTCCAGCCATGAAGAATACTTCGTCTTATGACGCGATGAAGTCGTCAACCCATTTTTGCACTTCGTCACATGTCCGGAACCGTACAGCAGACAAACCATGTTGCATCGATTGGAGGGGCTATGTCGGGACTGTACGCCGGGTTCTCCAAAACGTCCCAGCCAAGCGTCAATAACGTTTCCTTGACCGATTTCGCGGCATGCGGCCTAGCGTTGTCATGCAGTAATTTCACGGGACGCAATCGTTTGATTGTGAATGGACGTTTCCGGCAGATTTCCAGGTTCAATCGCAGCAATTGTTACTTGTAACGGTCAGCAGCAACAGTATGACCCTGTTCCAATAGTTTAGAATAGAGCACACCCTTCATATCCCACCAGAGGCACAGCAAACGTTCTTGGAGTGAATATTGCGTTTCGGTGTCGAAGTCGTTGCTTCACTGGGGTCTACCCAGTGTTTTTTGCTTTTGGGATTGTTGTACCATATCCACTTTTCATCACCCATAACAATTTTCCACAGGAAAGACTTTCTGTGTTGTTTATTCAGCAGATTCAAATACTTCATGACACGCTCTCATCCTTGTTCCTCTGGCTCAGGTCATTGGGCACCGTTTTTCCTTCCTTCTGAATCTTTTCCATTGCGCGTAAACGATTGGAAATGGTTTATTGAGTTACCCCCCCCCCCCCGTTGTTCAGCTAGTTCCTTTTTGCGTTTGAGAAGAATATTCATCTAGCAATGCTTGCATTTCCTTATATGCAAATTTCTGCGGGGCGCTGCTACGCCCTCGATCGCTAACGTCAAAATCACCTGCTTTAAACCGTTTAAACCAAAACTCACACGTGCTTTTCGATACAATATTCTCCTCCAGAACAGAATAGATCGATGCACATGCTTTTGTAGCACTTTTTCCTTGGTGAAATTCGTAACGAATGCCGTGTCGAATAAATGTAGTATCGTTTGCCATCTTTCACCTACTGATGTGCAAGTGCGTTTGACTGTTGGGCAAACTTCTGTGTCGCATTTTATATTCTGGACCAGTTACGTTCACATGACAACAACGCGAGGGAATGTCGGATATACAAATTAGCTGCATACGTAACACAAGAAAAGGCTTTAAAACTTATTTGTACACTTAATATTTTATAAAATGATTTTTTTTTTTTTGTTAAATTTAGTTTTACTCTTCTGTGAAATAGAAGGAGTCCACTGAGCAAAAGTCTAAGAGAATAATAGAAAGTCACTATTATTGTAATTATACACTGGTGTCCAAAAGTTAAGCATAGTTATAAAAAGACCTTTTAGAACAAACAAAAGGAGAAAGTAGGGTAACAAAGTAAAGTACAACGAACATGGGAATATGCAAACGTGGAAATCACCGAGCAATACTATGTGGCGAACGATAATTGGCATAGAAAGCGAAGTAGCACATTTGTGGAGTTGAGAAAGAGCTGCGAAAAGGGCCATTTCTTGTCATCCTCGTGCCCTGCTGATGGTAGAATTTATTCTTAGCACGTTTGTTGTGAAAAAGATCGTGCTTATTTTATCGGTTTTCCCGTCCGTCCATCCTTCCTCTGTGGACAACATATCTCTGCAACTAAATAGTCCAATTTGAAAATTCTTCTCACATTGGGAAGCTTGAAATATGTAAATGATTGTCCTTTATTTCGTTTTGTTTTCACGATGCACAATTTCGCCGCTAGCGGGAGTAAATGCAAATGATATCAAATTCAAAATACATTTCATTCTATATATTTGCTTTTCTAAACACCCGATTCAAGGGGCGTCTTAATTTTCGCTTCCCATGTATTTGCAGCAAAGTCTGAGCTTCTGAAAACTCGATTGAACGAAATTCGTTTGTGGACCCATACTACTCACGTCGATAAACCTTTCAAAATATTTTTTCTTGAAATACTGTATGGCTTCTCCATCAGGGGGCGTTGAAGTATATTTTATTTTGTAATATCTCTACTTCTAGGGGTCCGATTTGGAAAATTCCTTCTTTCTTGGATAGCGTTCCTGGTGCGAAATGTTTTTCATATAATTTCAAAATTTTCAAGTAACTCATAAACTTTCCGTTAGGGCAGTAGAGGTAAATTGCGTTTTCTTCGATATTTCTGCTTCTAAAACTCTGTTTTTAAAAATGCTTCCTGTATCAGATATAGCTCCTGATGGAAAATGTTTTTCACATAATTCCTAATATTTGATAAAGAATGGTTTGACCGCTGGGTTAATTTCTGCTTCTGATTATTTGCAGAAAAATCTGAGCTCCTGAAAACTCGTCTGAAAAAATTCTTTGCTGGACCAGTACGGCTCTCATATAAAAACCTTTTGAGAATACTTTCTTTTTAAAATAATGCACATTTTCTCCGCCAGGGGCGTAGATGCATATCTTATATTTGTCGATATCTCTGCTTCTAAGAGTCCGGTTTGAAAAATTCCTCCTTTGTTGGAGAGCGTTTCCGCTGGAAAATGTTTCTCATATAATTTCAAATTTTCCTTAACCGACAAGTCTACCACCAGAGGGCGTACGTTCACGATTCCCTTTACAGCAATATCTGCGGGATTGAAAACCCGATTGCAAAATTTCTTTCTTCGGCCAAATACTACTGTTTTTCATACCAGTTCCACTGACTTTGAATAGCTTTGATAACTTTAATTCGCGTCAGAACGGTTTCAAAAGACTTGCTCAATACACCCGAAAATTCAGTGTCATCTTTCTTGTTTGTCTCTTTAACCTCGATTTCTATTTTACGCCAATAAATTCGGATTACTGGCTGGCCTAACTACCATCCCGCATTCGCGGAAGTGGGGGGGGGAGGGGGAGATAACGAAGAGGTGTACTGCAGCCGTGAGTTACAGTTTTATGAAAAAATCCGAACGTACACAATATATCCACATGGGGATGTCCCGTGGAGGATGTGGGAAAACGGGATTACGTACACGACAGGCGCCAACATTTACTCACAGCAGCCGCAGATCTGCAGTGTATAAGAGGGGGATTTCTTCAAGTGATTTATTTTATTTTTAGCCAAAACAATTGCACGTTGCTGTTGCCTTTAGTTCTTTCTTATAATGAGTATGTCTATCTCATTCACTATGTGGAAACTTTAACATACAAGCGAACGAGATCCACTTGCAAAACGTCACAAAAGCGTCCAAATGGAGCACAGTTTGTCGAAAGAAAAACCGAGAGCGCGCGAAGGAACTTCCAAAACTCGACCAGTTCTTTTAGCCGCAGAATCCGTTAAGCTCAAATGCCGTTTCTGATGAAAAGGATGATGATTTGTTTAGCAGGTTAATTGCTCAAAGTTTAGAAATATACATTTTACAAAAACCAAGTACTTCAGAAACTAGTGAAAATAAAATGGGTGATTATATAATTACAAAACCAGTGAAAATCATCATGTGCGAACTGCTTCCTGTGACACTATAGCACCGTTGGTCATTAAAATGTTCACATCCTACCCGTCGGTGCAAAATATCCGACAGACATATGGCATTACGATGCTTATGTTCTTGATCCAAAAGTCAAGTCCTTCATCATGTTCATGCGTCAGCTCGCGCAGCGTGGTAATCCTCATTAGCTCATTGATAATCTTGCATTATGTACTGTTCCCAAAGCTACTTAAAAACGTTGAAACTACAGGACTCTAGGTACTCGTGCCACTTTTCCAGACACTCTCCCTGACGTCTACACCCCTCCCCTCCCAACCCACCACACACACAGCGAAAAACATATCCTTCCTCATGTTCGAAATCCTGGGAAAATTACAGTGTTTAGGGATGTTGAAGTAATTCTTGCGGTGGGCGCACGTTGTGTGTGTGTGTGTTTATTGAAGGTATAACGATTACCATGAGCAACCCATTGGACTATAAGCAGTCGCCCGTCCTTTATTTAGTATCACCGATTCCAGAGAAGGGAGAGAACCAGTGCCATAAGACAAACACAAAATCCATACGTCATTGGGATTTGAACCCGGACCCTTCTGGACGAATGGTCATAAGCCAGAGCTTAGACCACTGCGCCACCGGGGAAGCAATTTCCCCACTGATTACTAATATACACTATCTACCAACAAGTAATTGGACACCTGTGATAGCAAAAGAAAACGAAGTTTATTCACCTTCAATAGTTGGTGTAGCCTCCACGAGCGGCGATTACAGCTGCGACCCTCTGGGGCATACTCTCAACCAGGCGTTGTACGACGGCTAGCGGTATTTTCTTCCACTCGGCTTGGAGAAGACAGGTCAGTTCCTTCACCGATTTCGGACGGTGGGGGCACCCCTTAAGTCGATGCTCCTACTCGTCCCAGAGGTGCTTGATATGGTTAAGGTCCGGGCTGTGCTTGATATGGTTAAGGTACGGGCTCTGCTCAGGCCAGTCCATTCGGTTAACCCCATTGTCCCCATACCAAGCCATGGTGGACCTCGCAACAAGACACGTGGTATTGTCATCCTGAAAGTAACATGGGTCCACCCCGTAAAACTGCCACAACGTAGGAAGCGCATGGTCATCCAAAATGGTGCAGTAGTTCTTGGCGTTGAGTCTACCAGGAATTGCTACCAAGAGTCCCGTGCCATACCAGGAGAAACACCCCCATAGCATAAGTCCACAGCCGCCGAACTTCACAGTTGGCAAAATACATTCCAGCAGAAGGCGTTCTCCAGGCAGACGCCAAACCCAGACCCTGCCATCCGAATGGTAGAGGGTGAACCTTGATTCGCCGCTCCAGAGAACCTGTTTCTACTGTTCAACGGTCCACTGTCGACGTTCTTTGCACCACGTTAGCCGAGCAGCGCTATTGGACTTGGTGATCAAAGGCTTGTGGGCGGCAGCACGTCCATGATAACCGAGCAGATGGGCTTCCTTACGAATGGTATTCATCGAAAGAACACTCATAGATGCCAGTTGAAACTCCTCGCGGATGTGGCCCATCGATTTGGTGCGGTTCTTCCAAATTTCTCTGGCCAGCACCCGTCGGTCTCTAACTCCCAGTTCTGTGGGTCTGTCGGGTCGGGGCACATTCCGACAGTCACCTCTCATCTTCCACTTGCCAATCACGTAGGCCACTGTCGATTTTGGGTACTTCAACTCGCTGGATATGTCACGTATGGATCGGTCATTTCTGTGATACCCGACGATTACACCTTTCTCGAAATCAGAGAGCTCCGAACTGCGTGACATCTTGCATGTGACTAGTTGCGTTGTTGTTTCCCACACGATATTTAACGGCGGCGGCCGTGACGTGTATCAGGACCGCAGATATCGTCGATTGCAGGGGTGTCCAATTACTTGTTGGTAGATAGTGTAGTTATAGTACCTAGACTTACCAATAAATATTGTTGCAAAGTATTCAATGAAAAGAAAGAAATTTAAAAATATTTTAATATATCTCTGATATGACGTAAGTAGTACACTTGTGAATACATGGCATCAGTCACTTTTCAGAATGGCGTCCTTTTGCCTTCACAGAGTCTTTCAGTCTCTGTAGTCACTCATCAATAGTTTTACGCAGGGTTTCCAAAGAAAAAGCTGCTACTGCCAGCAACAAAGCGCGTTTGAGAGTGTCAGTACTGGTGTGTCTCTTTCTGTAGGCCATGTCCTCCAGTGTGGCCCACAACATGTAGTCCAATGGGTGAGGTCCGAGCTGCTTAAAGGCGAATCATCTGGAGAAATGAAGTCTGGCAAATTCACCTGAAGCCACACCTGCGTTGACTTGGCCTTGTGGGAAAGTGCGGAATCCTGCTGAAAGCTCCACTGTCGGGTATGGAAGAGGGTGTTACTCACATTTTTGACCACTGGCTCCAAATCCCCGTCTTGGTAGACTTTGGCGGATATATTCACTCGTTTCTCACAGAAACAGGGCTCCGTAGTATCCCTCGTAGGAGACTCCCCACCAAACCATGACAGAAGCAGGATGATGGCCCCTCATGATCCTTAGAGTTTTCTCCTGAGCTTCTCGTGAGGTTGATTCATACACCCTGTTTTTTTGGCGGTTGAAAGCTTCTTCAATAGCGAAAACGTTTTTCATCAGAGAAAAGGATCTGTCTGTGGCGATTGTCTGTGTACCGCCGCAGCAAACGTTTCGCTTTTAGCACCCTCTCCTGCTTCAGTTGTGAGGTGAGAAATTGCCCTGTACGCCTCCGGTAAGCTCTCACATTAAGGTCACTCCGCACCACGCGTGACATTGACATTCTTGAAATGTTCAGCTCACGAGCCATCACTGATTGTGTTCTGACAGGATTTCGTCGAATACGGGCTGGCGCTGCTTTCACCAGGCGAGCCGTCCTCATGGTATGCGGCCTACCCTTTCTGTGGCGGTCAGCGATGGTCCCAGTCTCAAGGAACCTTTTTATCGTCCGGTAGACAAAAATGCAGCTGATTTCCAGCTTCTTCAGCATGTTGAAAATCTCGGAAGCTGATTTTCCAACTTTGTGATGCGCTATTACTGCAACACGATTCTCATAATCGCTCCACTCAATGGCAAGTTCTTCACGAAACACGTTATCTCCTCTGTGACTAAACGCACAATGATACACTAGCTGCTTCATGCCTCCTGGCTGGTCGGTGACGTTGCACACCGGTTGCGCGCCATCTGTCGAACGTTTGTAACAGTATTTATTCTAAGACATGGTATTTTAAGCGTAGTTGATGTACAGCTCCTCATGATTAAATGGTTATTTACGTTAGTTCTGTTCATTGCTTTCAATGCAACATGACTCTATTTGGTCATTAAATCCCATTTTTCTTCCTTTTTAATACAGCACTATGTTGAATAAGTATAATCATACCATGGTCTTTTATTTTTTTGATAGTTATAAGCATAACAAAATGTTTCTAGTAAATTCCGCGTAAGGTAGCTACTCAGTATATTTTTGTTTGCCGTCATATCGCGGTTTTTGGAAATAGGATTGGGCTTATTTCCTTTTCTAATCTCTTTTTCGAACTGTCTTTCGCCATTTAACATCTACGTATTTAAGTTCCACTTCCCGTAGGAAACTTATTTCATGAAACTGTATCTGTATTACCAGTAAACTGTGTGCAACATTTCATTTTCATTTACAAAATTTGGAAAACTGTCTTTCGCTTTAACTTCTGAAAACTAGCTTTCAGAAGAATTCTCTTTGTCTGTGCTTATGAAACAGTTAATTTTAAAAGAGATGGGTTATTCTCTGAGTTACTTGAGAATAATGAGGGGTTTTTTATTTCTGCAAAATACTGTACGTAATATCTAGCCAAAAGAACTATAGCATTTGCAACTTTATATTGTGCAGCTGTTTAGTAACTTTCAGAGGACATGTTTTATTTTTCACTATGGTGGAACTTTTTAATTAGAAAGCCATATGTTCGCTAGTTCCCAATCCACTTTCCACCGATTCATTCGTTCAGCTGGAGAACTTGGTGAATAGATCGTAAAATGTATTAAAGAGGCTTTCGCAACGCAAATCTATGTTGTCTCAGTTTAGTAGTTTGAAATCGACCGTATTTTCAGTGGAAGAGGCCGGTGTCATCTATGTTTGCTCGACGGCGATGTATTCGAATTTCCATGATGCACCCACAAGTAATTCAGTATCTCTCTTTCACTCAGCGTGGTAGCGAGAGAGTGGTTTTAAAACGATTTGAATGCTACGGTAAACAGATATGTTTCAGAACAAGAATACAGACAGTCGCATGCTGCAGAAAAGCGTGGAGTAAACATGACGAATTTGTTCACCTGAGACTGCTAACTGGGCCTCTCTTTGCCATGTGTTTCAAAGTTTATTGATTTTCCTTTACTTTGAAGTCATGGCAAATATTCTTAGCATATGATGTTTACCTTCACTGATCAGGAAAACGGGATTTATGATGATTTTCCTGTCCTCCACCTTTGTAGGTATGGAATGCGATCCAAACTTTTGTAACCTGGAACTCTGAATTTTGAGCACATATAACGGTTGGACAGAATAATGTAAACACATAGGAAAAGAAGGTTTTACATACCTAGTAGGGTGTGGGACGACCAGTGTTGCTTTCAGAGAGTTTTTTTGGCGGGGGGGGGGGGAATTACAAATTTCGAGGGGGCTAAAACTTGTTAACTGATTATACACATACACTATCTACCAACAAGTAATTGCAAACCCCTGCAATCGACGATATCTGCGGTCCTGATGCACGTCACGGCCGCCGCCGTTAAATATCGTGTGGGAAACAACAAAGCAACCAGTCGCATGCAAGATGCCACGCAGTTCGAAGCTCTCTGATTTCAAGAAAGGTGTAATCGTCAGGTATCACAGAAATGACCGATCCATACGTGACATATCCAGCTAGTTGAAGTACCCAAAATCGATAGTGACCTACCTGTTTGGCAAGTGGAAAATGAGAGGTGACAGTCGGAATGTGCCCCGACCCGGCAGACCCACAAAACTGGGAGTTAGAGACCGACGGGTGCTGGTCAGATAAATTCGGAAGAACCGCACCAAATCGATGGGCCACATCCGCGAGGAGTTTCAACAGGCATCCGGGAGTGTTCCTTCGATGAATATCATCCGTAAGGAAGCCCATGTGCTCTGTTATCATGGACGTACTGCCGCCCACAAGCCTTTGATCACCAAGTCCAATAGCGCTGCTCGGCTAACGTGGTGCAAAGAATGTCGACAGTGGACCGTTGAACAGCGGAAACAGGTTCTCTGGAGCGACGAATCAAGGTCCACTCTCTACCGTTCGGATGGCAGGGTCTGGGTTTGGCATCTGCCTGGAGAACGTCTCCTGCCGAAATGTATTGTGCCAACTGTGAAGTTCGGCGGCGGTGGAATTATGCTATGGGGGTGTTTCTCCTGGTATGACCCTTGGTCGCAATTCCTGGTAGACTCAACGCCGAGACCTACTGCACCATTTTGGATGACCATGCGCTTCCTACGTTGTGGCAGTTTTACGGGGTGGACCTATGTTACTTTCAGGATGACAATGCCACCTGTCATGTTGCGAGGTCCACAATGGCTTGGTATGGTGACAATGGGGTTAATCGAATGGACTGGCATGCGCAGAGCCCGGACCTTAACCCTATCGAGCACCTCTGGGACCAGTTGGAGCGTCGGCCTATGGGGTGCCCCCACCGTCCGAAATCGGTGAAGGAACTGACCTGTTTCCTCCAAGCCGAGTGGAAGAAAATAACGCTAGCCGTCGTATAACGCCTGGTTGAGAGTATGCCCCGGAGGGTCGCAGCTGTAATCGCCGCTCGTGGAGGCTCCACCAACTATTGAAGGTGAATAAACTTCGTTTTCCTTCGCTATCACAGGTGCCCAATTACTTGTTGCCCAATTACTTGTTGCCCAATTACTTGTTGGTAGATAGTGTATAATCACAGTTTTGTTATACACTGGCGGAAAGTGAAAAAAGAACACCAAGAAGGAGACGTCTGATAGCAACGAAATTTATACAGCATAATAACGGAATACAGAGGATAACGTGATCAAAACATTATGGCAAAATACAGCTTTATTTGCTGGTAAACTGAAGAATAACATTTCCATGTAACATGGTTAGTACGAGGTTGAACCGCCATGAACTGCGTGACACTGTGCAATTCTGGCATGGAGTCTGTCGTGCAGATGTTGCATGTAAGTTTGGGGTATTGAGTTCCAAGCATCCTCAACCTGGACGCGTAAATCGGGGATGGTCGTGGCTGGCCGTGGAGACCGGATAAGACGTTGTCCCATAAAATTCACACGTGCTCAATGGGGGATAAATCCGGTGAACGTGCAGGCCATGGAAGTTGTCTCACACCCTGAAGTGCATGTTGCGTTGCACGTCCCGTGTGTGGGCGTACGTTATCTTGCTGAAAAACTCCACGATGGACCGACCTTACAAATGGCACAACAACGGGCTGAATGATGTTGTTGATGTAGGAGGTGCTGTTAAAGGTACCCGGTACAAACACTAGTTGTGTACGGGAGTGATAGCTGATCGCTCCCCACACCAGGAGACCAGGTGTAGGCCCTGTGTGTCGCTGGCGGATGCAAGAAGGGTGGAGACGCTCCCCTGTGCGTCTGCGAACACGCATACGGCCATCGGAGGCTCCCAAGCAGAATCTGCTTTCATCGCTGAACACGACAGATCGCCATGGCGTTCTCCAGTGCAGACGTTGGCGACACCACTGCAGCTGTTTCCGACGGTGGGCTGGAGTCAGAGGTACACATGCCAGAGGCACACGTGCACGTAGTCCTGCATCCAGTAGACGGTTGGGGATTGTTCGCACAGTCACCTCAGGTGCAACGGCAGCTCGGATTTGCGTCGCAGTGGATGTTCTCTACTTGACAACGCCACTCTTCTTATGCGTCGATTGGTGCGCTCATCAGTCCGTCTGTGACTCCCGGTTCCACGTCTTCTCGTGTGGGAATGTTCCTCGGACCATCTACGCCACCATCGTACAAACACCGATACCTCCCGTTCAATTCGCTCCGCGATACGACGATCTGGCCTCGCGGAGTCCGACTAGACGACCTCTCTCAAAGTCCGATAACTGCTTAAATCGTACACGTCTTCCATGTCCAGGCATTGCAGCTTCTTCAGGGTCTTCACACGTGTCCGTACGCCGACGACTGATTACATTCACTTCGCCGTACTCCTTAAATACCACCGACGATAATTTGCATATTATGCCGTGCTGTGGCGTAAGCGCTAACCGGTTGGTCTTGAAATTAACATCACACCTACGTAAACTCGACCCCATTAATCATATGTTTTCTTATATCGCAAATGCAGATGCGAAGAAATCTGCACATGCAAGTAATTAAAAATGTAAAAATTTTATACCTTTGTTTTAATTTAGTAATAGGCTACGGATTTTACCATGGGGTGGTGTAAAATATTGAGGACGCTAGTAAAGAGTAAGGCTGTTCTGGAGAAAATCCCCCCCCCCACCGCCAAGACATTTGTGGTGGCAAAAATGTCCTCGTCTTAGTATATACATTATACAAGCGTGATTCTGATTATTGAGGAATCATTACAGTGTTGCCTGAAAACGTATGGTGTAAGTCATTCCCCTGCCGTTTGGTTTCAATCCCTTTATAATATTTAGATTAGCAAACAGTAGTAAAAATACCAAAAATTGACTAACCGTTTCGATGCCATTTTGAGGTGCCTCAACTTTTTTTTTTTTTTTTGTGCAGAGTGTAAACCTCTACCACCAGAAAAAAAAAAGAAAACCCTTATTATGGGAACAATTTCTAATAATTTGCTATTGTTAAAAATTAGGTAGCAAATATTTTGTTGTATTGGAAGCCCTAACATCACGTTAGCCAAACTGAGGCATATGCATGGAAAGTCGGCATCGAGAAGACTGAAATTACACTGAATGCCAGCTTCCAAAATATGGTGATGAATTTTAGTGCAAACATTTCTACTGTGTGCAATTAGGTTTCTATTGCGGAAGTAGTCCGAGTTGTCACTGCTTGATAAATTACCCCTTCAGCGAGGACTGTTTATTTGGTGAAGGAT
Source organism: Macrothele yani (assembly GCA_039090855.1). Taxonomy (NCBI): domain Eukaryota; kingdom Metazoa; phylum Arthropoda; class Arachnida; order Araneae; family Macrothelidae; genus Macrothele; species Macrothele yani. The sequence continues at coordinate 11,708,461 of CM076990.1, read as the reverse complement.
GATAGAAATTTTAGACTGAAGTTCACGTGGATGTTTTTCTTTTTATTATTATAATATTTTCCCTCATTTTTCTTAATTTTTTAAATTAATTTTTCTAAATATTTAGTTATAAACGAACACAATTAGACTAAATATAAAGGAGAGATCGCCCAAAAAGCTAAGGAAGGGGGAGGCATGCATGCATAGATTTTCGGAAGGGGGGGATAAGCACCCCAGAGAAGATGCCTGAATACATCACTGGCCGGACCACCTTTGGCATTCAAAACCGCATGAATCCTCTTGGGAATGGACGCATTCAAATTCTGGATGGTGGTTAGTAGGAGGAGGATAATGGGATCTTACTCTGTTTTCCAACACAGATCACAGTGCCTCGATGATGTTCAAGTCTGGTGATTCGGGAGGCCAAGGTAGGTGTGAAAGTTCGTGCTCATGTTCCTCAATCCATCATTGAACATTCCGAGCTCTGTGAATTGGGTCGTTATCATCTTGATAAATGGCATCTCCAGCAAGAAACAATGTCTGCGCCATTGGATGGACTTGGTCGGCCAGAACGGTTTCATGCGCCCTGCCAGTCATCTATCCTTTCAAGGTGATCAGGGGATCTGCTGAAAACCACGATACGACTGCCCACAGCATGACAGAACCACCACCATGCTGCACTGTTAGGAGCAGACAGTCTGGGTTGTACGCTTCTGACGGTGTTCTCCACAGGTAAACACGTCCTGCGGTGGGGAGTAGTGTGAATCTGGATTCATCCGACCACATTACACGCTTTCATGCATCGGCAGTCCACGTTGTATGTTCCTGGCACCACTGCCATCACCGTCGCTGTGCATTCACCCCGGTCATCAGAGGTTACAGTCGCAGCTCTGCCATGAATATCTTGTTTATGCAGCTCTGCCATGAATATCTTGTTTATGCAGCTCTGCCATGAATATCTTGTTTATGCAGTTCTGCCATGAATATCTTGTTTATGCAGCTCTGCCATGAATATCTTGTCTATGCAGCTCTGCCATGAATATCTTGTTTATGCAGCTCTACCATGAATATCTTGTTTATGCAGCTCTGCCATGAATATCTTGTTTATGCAGCTCTGCCGTGAATATCTTGTTTATGCAGCTCTGCCATGACTATCGGGTTTATGTGCAGCTCTGCCATGAATATCTTGTTTATGCAGCTCTGCCATTAATATCTTTTTATGCAGCTCTGCCATGAATATCTTGTTTATGCAGCTCTGACATGACTATCGTCTTTATGCAGCTCTGCCATGACTATCTTCTTTATGCAGCTCTGCCATGAATACCTTGTTTATGAAGCTCTGCCAGGAATATCGTGTTTATGCAGCTCTGCCATGAATATCTTGTTTATGCAGCTCTGCCATGAATATCTTGTTTATGTGCAGCTCTGCCATGAACATCGTCTTTATGCAGCTCTGCCATGAATAACTTGTTTATGCAGCTCTGCCATGAATAACTTGTTTATGCAGCTCTGCCATGAATATCTTGTTTATGCAGTTCCCTGCGCCCAGTTTTCGTTGATACTGGTGTCTGGAGATGTAGATTGAGCTCTGCACTAATTTTCGGCTCTGTGGTCTTCTTATTAAGGGTAAAAATTCTCCTTAATGCACTCAAAAAATATATGCCTTCACTATTAAAAATGAATAATTAATGCAAACTTAAATTCTCTCTTCGAGTGTCGTCAATCAATTCACTAGGTTTATAAAAAACAGAAAGCCAGAAGTAAATATACATAACTCTGCGCGAGAGCACTTCCATCAGGAAGATCCCACCGAATTAGTCGCTTCTACTCACAGTTGAGTTGTTATTTATCAAAAATACTTAATTCCATTAAACATCGACACATTTAGACAGTACCAAGAAGTGGTAGAGCATTCACTTTGAATCACACACAGCAGTTACCAAGGATCAGAAAAACAGTTATATTATTTATAAAAATGGAACATTCTATTTGAAACAAAAGAAACACACTGGGGCAATATACACTGATGTTCAAAATTAAGAGAATTTGCACATTTTGTTGAATTTCTGAAAACCTAACGGACACATTTTAATGAAATTTGGTATGGATACACAGTTATATAAGAGAAACAATTATACCATACAACAGTCACGATACACACTCATGATCGTCAGTAAGGCTCATCACCGCAGGGATGTCCAATATCCACGTTGCAAAGTCGAACATAAAATGACTCTAATATGGGGTGTGGTCCCTTCTCACAGTCAAACAGTTCTCACAGCGCGACGTCATACTGGAAACGAGGCAGTTGACGAGTCCCTATGGCAGTCAGTCCCACTACTGCAACAACGCAGTTTTCAACTCCTGGATGGTCCTCGGAAGAAGATGGCTAGCTGCAATTTTCCTCACAAGAGCGTCCCAGACATGTTCGATAGGGTTTAGGTCTGGCGATCTGACTGGTCAATCCATCCGGCGAATATCCTCACTTTCAAGATAATCGTCGACCAGGTGAGCCCTATGTGGACGAGCGTTGTCGTCCATAAAAAGGAACCGAGGGCCAACTGCGCCCCTGAAAAGTTGAACATAGGGCTGTAAGATCTCATCCCTATACCTCTCAGCAGTCAGGGAGCCTCTGTCAAACACATGGAGAGGTGTGCGGCCGTCCAACATGATTCCTGCCTAGACCATGACACCTCCGCTGCCATGGCGGTCCCTTTCTCGGATGTTGGAAGAAAGGTATCAGCTCCCAGGTTCTCTCCCTCCAGATGAAGGTAAGTCGATAATCAGTGTCCAGGCTGAATCGCGACTCGTCTGTGGAGAGAACGTTACCCCACTGAAGTCTGGTCCAAGGCTGATGATGTCTGCCCCTCGCTAAACGCGCTCTCTTGTGTGCTGAAGTGAGCGGGACCCAAACAGCGAGTCTTCTGGCAAAAAGCTCTCTCTCATGAAGCCTTCAGGAAATAGTAACTCTTGAAACTCGGGTTCGAGTGGCGGCATGCAGCTCACTAGATAGCTGTGCAGCTGTAGCAGTCCTGTGGCGCCCCGCTGAAAGTGCCAAATAACGATCTTCATTGGCCGTCGTGGCTCTTGGACGACCTTGCGCAGGTCTTCTCCATATGGATCTGGTGTCCTTAAACTGGTTCCACAAATTGCAGACGACACTGGGCGTTACATTGAGTTCTGTAACAATATGCACTTGCGATTGCCCTGCCTCCAATCTACCGACGATTCTCCACCTCATTCCGTCATTAATACGTTCGTGGCAACTCATTTCACCTGATCGCTTATGAAATTGAACCAACTCCTGCAAGAAACACAACAAATGTCGCCGAGGAGTACGAGCAAACTAATCGCGGAAAAAGCCACGTGTGCTTTTCACGCCCTCCGCTGTCACAGCTCCGCCCACACGCACGTGCACTCTTACGTATTCGACACTGCAAATTTCTATTCTTATTCGGCGGCATAATTTGTACCTTTGTTTCCGTACTTTTTGTGAAAATCGACAAAATGATAAAATTATCTTAATTTTGAACACCAGTGTATATATGATCATCATAAACATCATCATTGTCAACCATTATCAATCCACTGCTGAATGAAGGTCTCCTCAACTTTCTTTTACAACGGTGTGTCTTGCGCCAGTCTCCTCCATGTCACTCCCAAATGTTTTCAAATTTCATTCACCCATCTCCCATGTGGCCTTCTTCTGAGTCTTTTCCTGTCCCTTGGAATCCAGTCCAGAATTTCGGTTATCCATCGGTGGTCCGTTCTTCTGGCAACATATCCAGCCTATTGCCATTTCAGGGATTTTACTCTGATCATGATGTTTTCCACTCTTGTCATTTTCCTTATCCATAAGTTCCTCTTCTTATATTTCTTGGTTACACAAAGCATGCATCTCTCTATGCTGCTTTTACTTGCCTGCAGTTTTTGTATGTCTTTTTTAATCCACGTCTCTACTCCGTACGTTTAAGCACTGGAAGGATGCATTGATTACACACTTTTCTTTCAAGACATAATGACATATTGCTCTTATATAATACACTATTTTTTCCAAAAGCTTTCGAACTAAGTTTTAGACGTCGATTAATTTCTTCATCTATGTGACCTTTGCTTACTATCTGCTGTCCAACGTAAATGTAGGTGTTTGTTGTCTCCAGCTTTTTCTGTATATATATATATATATATACACTATATTGACAAAAGTCACCGGACACCCTTCAGAAGCAAACGAACGGATCCGTTGCATTGTTAAGATGCACGGTGCAGCTGCAAACGGTATAAAAACAAGCTTGCAGCTGTCCACGATCATATCGCACTGTGAGGTTGAGTGAAAATGTCGCGGCGGGCGAAAACTGACTTTGAGAAACGAAAAATTGTTGGGTGTTATATATGTATTAGTAAGTTGTCCACAAGAGAAACCGAAAGACGTTTAAACATACCCAAGTCAACAATTTTGGATGTACTGAATAAGTGGAAGACACATGACGTGTCTGAAGCAGCGAAACGTACCGACAAACCAAAGAAAATCAGTGATAGAGGACGCCGAAGCTTCAGGAGAGTCATTACAGCTAATCGACGACGGAATGCTGCGCAAGACCTCAGTGTACAGGTGAGTAAAAATGTTGGAAACTCGATATGTACACGTACCATTCGCAGACAACTTCATTCCATGGGTTACCGTGGTCGTGCGGCTGCTCATAAGCCTTTCATCTCCACTCGGAATGCTACTCGTCGTTTAGCATGGTGTAAAGAACATTTACCGTCGACCATAGATCAGTGGAAACGGGTCCTATGGACTGATGAATCCAGGTACACGATCCATCAGTATGATGGCCATGTGTGATTATGGTGGCAGCCGGAGAAACGCTATTTACCGCAGTGTACTGTTCCTACGGTCAGGTTCGAAGCTGGCATTGTACTCGTGTGGGGGTGTTTTTCGTGATATGGTCCCAGCATATTAGTTGTCGTGGACTAACCTGTTAACCAGCATGTCTAGCTCAATATTCTGTACTATGGAACCGAGCCTTGTTGGTACCAGCAGGATAATGCACCGAGCCATAAAGCAAGGACTTTTACGGCGTAGTTTGAAGATAATTCCGTGTCGTGTGTCGACTGGGCAGCAGAGAGCCCTGATCTTAATCCCATAGAGCACGTATGGGATGAATTAGAGCGCTGCATAAAAAGTTTGGAACCAAGGTCTACTGCTAAGTAAAAGTTAGCGGCATCATTATGTACTGAATGGAAACGCATACCTATCGCAGTGTTCCAAAACCATGTCGAAAGCATGTCTCGAAGGGTCAGTGCATGCGCTAAGGCCAAAGATGGACCGGGTGTGGTGTGATTATATATATATAGCAGGGCTTCTCAACAGTTCATCGCAATCGACGAACATGGGTAAACATGGCGATCTGAGCGACTTTGATCGTAGACGCATTGTCAGTGCAAGACATTTGGGTCATTTTATCGCCCAAGTGATAAGAACCCCAGGGTTTCCAAGGGCAACAGTATCAAGGGTGTACCGCGAGTATATCATCGACGGACGTACCAGCGCCCAGAGTTGCAAACGGTGGCCTACTACACCCCATTGATGTGGTCGCCGTAGACTATCCAGGCTCGTTCAGACAGACCGCTTGACAACGGTGCCGCAAATTCCGACCAACCGCTGGTGGCGCTCGTTCAGACCGACCGCTTGACAACGGTGGCCAGGTTGAATATCGGAGACCCAAGCAGCATCAGCAAGGGAAAGGTATGATACACGCTGCGTACCGTTGGATATAGGAGCCGACGTTCTACTCGTGTACCACTGTTGAATGGTCGTCTTCGGACAATTACGTCTCGCCGGGTGCCGGGAACATCAAAACCAGACCTCTGCAGAGTGACGCCCCGTCGTGTGGTCAGATGAATCCCGTTTTTCAGTTGTACCGAGCTGAGCTGAGGGGAGGGTGCGGGTATGGCATCAACAGGATGAAACCATGGCACCGTGGTGCCAGGTAGGCTTTGTTAAGGCGGTCGTGGCTCTGTGATGGTTTGGGGCGTTTTCTCTTGGGAGACATTACGTTCCTTAGTGTGTCCGGAGAGGTTCTTAACCGCTGTTCGCTATCAGCCTGTACTGGCTGATCACCCACACGCTTTCATGTCCTTCGTCCATCCTGCAGCCAATGGTCTGTTCCAGCAAAACAATGTCCCACTGCAGCGGGCTGCAACCACGTAAGTATGGCTCGACGAACACTCAGCTGAGTTTGGAACCATTCAGTGGCCCACAAGATCTCCGGATTCAAATCCTATGGAAGCTCTCTAGGATGCCGTGGAACAGAACATCAGATCCATGTAACCTAGACCGACGTCTCGGGCGGAGTTGTGGACAATGGTGTAACAGACATTACCATCGGAAACCTTTCGGCATCTGGTGGAGTCTATGCTTTTATATGTACAATCTGTTGTTACTCGCGTTAGAGGAAGACAAACCCGCTATTAGGTAGGTATTTCTAATGTTTTGTCTATTGAGTGTACATTTTGAGTTCAGTTGTTAGAGCGCCGCTCTAATCGATTTACCCATATTACATCGAATTTTTGTAATTCCTCAAATTGTAACTAACATCTTTGCAGAAAATAGCAACCTTCAACTATTTAAAGTAGTGGAAAATAGACTGCTTTTGGGAATCTTCGGGTTTTTTTGTGGGGTTTTTTCATTTCTTTTTTTAAATAGGAAAACAAAAGTTATCATAGTGTCTGTCAGGTCCCGCTGAGTTCGATCTGCCACTAGGCCTTACGGAATCCGAATCTCTCAAACGGGCCTGACGTAGGTTCTTTTGAGTGCCGTCGAGTTAAACTCGATCGTTGAAAAAAACTAGAACGTGCAGTTACCAATTCTTAAGATCTACGATAATGAGGAACTCCAATAACAAATCCTTGATTAGACGAAACAAAATTTAATAGATGAAAGAATAAGTTCCGTTCCGTTGGCTATCTCCACGTGCCAACAGGTTTCCAGATGGCGAACACTTCACTATCTCACGATCTCCCGGAAGACCCTCAGCCACGCGGACTTGAGTCGTTCCGTCAAAAACTCCGATCGATCGCTTATCGCCGAAAAACCCTGACTCCTCCGTCAGTGAAAACGAAAACCCCAGAGAGGTCTGACCGACACTCTCTCTGCGTTAAACACAACGTCTTCCTCGTGGAAGGTGCAACGCTAAAAGCCCCCTTAGCGGGGGGGGGGGGGGTCAGCGTCATTTTCTTGTAGGACTTCCGTCCACAGGTAGTAGAGTTTAGGTCCCAGCCACCTACAGCGAGATCGCCTTTTGGGTAGGACACAGAAACGGAAGGAATGAGAGCAAGTCTAGCGACTTTGACAGAACAGTTTGTAGTGAGATTAGAGTACAGTAGATGGCGCCACCGTACAAGTACGATATTACACATAGAGGGGTGAGAGAATTTCAGGTGGGGTATAGGAAAGGATACCCATTTAACCAGTGGGTCCAGCCTGGGGACCGTCACTTAACGTGCTCGTCCGATGCACGGCGGATATTCAGCGATTGTTAGTAAATCACACCATCTCTGAAAGATCAGCCACGTATTCGCTTCCTTTTATATCCTCAGTCTCCCCCCTTCCATTTCCGCTTCTGGAAATCCTGTTGGTGTGGAGTTAGCCGTTCACTGGAAGTGGTGACCTTTGACCTATACATCAGACCCCTTCGGCCCAGTCGGAGTCAACAGATCTTGTTAGTCACGTGCTTCATTCGGTGTTACACAATCCGTCATACAAAGGAAACGTATCACGTGCCAACACGTGCGTTTGAATTTACATTATATTGCCTTTGGAATGAGAAATAATTACAGAAAACATTACTACATGAAATTAATTAGTGGGGCCCGACTCTGTCACCTTACAGTGTCATACACTAGGTTTTGGCGTTCGTGAAAAATGCTACTTGAATTTATTTAACTGATGAGTTAGTGGAGTGTGTGATGTATATTCTAATTTAACTTTCATTTTTAGTTCCTTTTCCTATGTAAATTTGAGTTTGTTCTCTTTTGCACTTTCCGAACTTAACGTGATATGTTCTCTCTCACATGAATGAGGTTGGCAACACTTTTGAGTTCAGGGGAAGTGACGTATGAGTTTGATAAGAACGTTAGATAAAAAGGACGATACAGCAGTTGCTTGGTGTATGTGTATGTGTGTGTGTGGAGATGTTCGATCGCAGTTAAAATAGATGTGAAGTTTACAATCTGCACTGCTATATCGTGGAGTTCATCAAATATTGCTGGACCAATAATAGGTTATCGTAAGTTTGACTTCTGTATATGTTTCGTCTGGCCGTAAAAACTTACTTAGAGCTATTTCGTGCAACTATCGTATTGTATTCTCATTTAACTCAATATTTTCTTAGTCATGCTTTTAGACATAGCGTAACACCAATCTCGCACACGAAAAAGGGTTACGTTATAAGTGTGTTTGTGAGCGTTCCAGGATCTATTTGCTTAGAAAACAATTTTATAATACTCATAACACGATTCTACTGTACTAAGAAAACAGAAATCTAATTTTTTTTTCAGTTTTCAATTTAAAAAACCTTTTGGTGACTGGAGAGTGATATGAATTGGTATTTGGTTATTTTTTTTTACATTTTTATTTTTATTTTTTATTCATGGCCACGCAATTTTTATTGATGTTATTGTACGTACCTGCGAAAAATTTCTTATTAAAATAGACGCTGGTAGCAACCATGCAGTTCTACTGCGTATTTTCTGTACATCGAGAAAATGCATTTTATAATAAAAAAATTAAGTCATGTACACGAAGTTTTGCAGGAGTAGCTTCTCATTAATTCGTCGGCACATTTGTTTATCGAGCAGATGAACCCTACTTCCAGAAATCCGTGTAAAATTTTCTTCAAAGGAACGGTATTCCGTTTCAGGTAAACAAAAAGAATAACTCACTCTCTGCTTTAAAAACGACGGAAGTGAAAGAAGATTCGTTGCTATGGAAACTTATAAAATAGCACTTTTTTATTGTTAGAATTTTTTTCTCCGTTTTCTTAGAATGCTGGATACGCAAGAAACTATTTTATCTTCCGGGTTGGTAGGTTGACTGAGGAATCCGTGTTGTGAAAAGTGACACCAGCGAACTAATAAGAATAGAAATTTCTTTAAGATAATCAGCGAAATATTATCGTTAACACGAAGGCAGCGGGAGAAAAATAAAACCGCACTGCAAAAATAGGGGAAAAAACTCTTGACGAAATATTAAACCAATTTTTTTCGTTCACCTCTATTTGGTGAAACTAACTAAGATATCACTAACGTATTCTTCTAGGAACGCCCATTTAAAGTGCTTTAACTTTAAAAAACCGCAATAGCTTGCATTAAAAAACAAGAAATAGAAAGTAAAATTCCGTCGGAGAAGAGGCATCGTGGTGACAGTTTTTTAATGTAGTTAAATTCAACGTGGTTATTTTATTTACTCATAAATTTCCGGTGGAGAAACTGAAAAAGAAATGTTACTGGTAAGTACGTATATTTTCGCAATCAGCCTGATAAAAATACTTATTTGACGAGAAAATAAACTGAATGGACAAAATGTTGGGCTTATGCACAAGTTCATGCCGTTTTTTTCACGAGTGCTTCCCAGGTCAGTAGTGACGGTGCAGATGGCCAGTTGTATGTCAAAATGTAGTCAGTAATATCGTGTATCTAAATCATATTGTGTTGTGGGATGGTGGCGAATGGTTTTTTGGTTTTCAGGTCCGGAAGTATGGAGTGTCAAGTAGAGAGTGATTGAGCATTTCCGACATCTGCTCTTCTACGAGTTAAACTAGGGATCCACAGCCGTCGAGGCTACTCGACAAATTTTTGTGCTCTGCATGGGAAAGATGTAATTGCTCCGAGAACAGCCCGCAAATGTTTTGAGCGGTTCCGAGGTGGCACTTTTGACCTCAACGACTCTCCACGCTCTGGTCGTCCATCTCACTTTGATGAGGATCGTTTGAACCATCTGATCAATTTGGATGCGGGTCAAACCACACGCGAATTGGCCACTGGGGTGCACTGTGATCAGGCCACAGTGGTGCGACACCTGGATACCATGGGAAAGGTCCAGAAATTGGGGTCTTGGGTGCCTCACACTCTCACCGAGGACAACAAGAATCAGTGTGTTGCCATATGTGGTACCTTGCTCGCCCGTTATTGTGAATGCTCTCAGCAACACAAACCCTTTCTGTCACGTATTGTTACTGGAGATGAAAAGTGGTGCCTGTACGTAAATTTCAGGCATCGGAGGGAATAGTTAAGCCCAAACAAGGCGCCCACACCACGTCTAAAACATGACCTTCATCTTGCGAAGATAATAATGTGTGTCTGGTGAGACATGGAAGGCATTAGTCACTGGGAAATACTTCTGAGGAGTCGGACCATCAACGCTGTACTCTAACGTGAACAACTCCGCCGTGTGGAGGACGCAATCCATCAGAAACGGCCACATCGGCGCCATAGTGTCGTTCTCCAACATGAAAACGTAAGCCCTCTCAGTGCAAACATGACCAAAATGGCCATTCAGGACATGCAATGGGAGATCCTTCCACATCCGGACTATTCCCCAGATGTCGCCTCTTCAGACTATCACTTGTTCCGATATCTGTCGAATGCACTCCGTGGCAGAATGTTCAACAATGATGTTGATCTCCAGAATTTCCTTGATGATTTCTTCGCAGCAAAACCTGCACGTTTTTTCAAGAATGGCATTACAGACCTATCCAGACGTTGCGACACCATCGTAAAAAATGGGGGATATAGTACATGGTTCATTAATTCCGTTTTCCTTTCTGATGTAATACATTCCTGTTGTGCGGCGACAAAAAACCGTATGAACTTATGCATCAACCCAATATTATATACACTTGCCTAATAAAGTGCTGTTCTTTGCTCTCACAACAGCAGCCTGACGCCTTTGTAAGAACTCAATGAAGTGCTGAAAACGTGGAATTGATATTGCCGCGCATGAAGTGAGGATCGCCTGTCGTTGAGAATCCACAATTGATGGTCTCGAATGCACTGAGGAGCCAAAAAAACTGAGAAGGGAGATCATTTCCACTACATGCCACCATACCCATGCGGTAAATCGTATCACCCGCAAACGACGTATATTAGGTGTACAAATAAGTTTAAAATTTTTTTAAAGACAACGTAACATGCAATTCGAGAGAAAAGAACAATATCGTTACGAATCAAAATATGCGCCGTCATTATCAATCACCTTCCACCATCGGTAGGGCAGCTGACGGATTCCAGCCATAAAGAATAATTCGTCGTGTGACGCGTTGAAGTCGTCAAACCATTTTTGCACTTCGTCACATGTCCGGAACCGTACAGCAGACAAACCATGTTTCATCGATCGGAACAAATGATAGTCTGAAGGTATTATGTCGGGACTATATGCCCGGTGCTCCAAAACGTTCCAACCAAGCGTTAATAATGTTTCCTTGACCGATTTCGCGACATGCGGCCTAGCGTTGTCATGCAGTAATTTCACGGGACGTAATCCTTTGCCCGTGAATGGACGTTTTCGACAGATTTTCTGGTTCGATCGCAGCAGTTGTTGCTCGTAGCGATCAGCACTAGCAGTTTGACCCTGTTCCAATAGTTCATAATAGAGCGCACCCTTCATATCCCACCAGATGCACAACAGAACTCTCTTGGAGTGAATATTGCGTGTTTCGGTGTCGAAGACGTTGCTACACTGTGGTATACCCACTGTGTTTTGTGTGTTTGGGATTGTCGTAGCATATCCACTTTTCATCACCCGTAACTATTTCCCACAGGAAATACTTTCTGTGTTGTTTATTCAACAGATTCAAAGGCTTCATAACACGCTCACCCTTGTTCCTCTGACTCAGGTCATGTGGCACCCATTTTCCTTCCTTTTGAATCTTTCTTATTTCGCGTAAACGATTGGAAATGGTTTGTTGAATTATCCCCAGTTGTTCAGCTAGTTCTTTTAACGTTTGAGACGAATCTTTATCCAGAAATGCTTGTATTTCCTCATGTGCAACCTTCTGTGGGGAGCCACTGCGTTCTCGATCGCTAACATAAAAATCACCTGCTTTAACCGTCTAAACCCAAACTCACACGTGATTTTCGATAAAATATTCTTCCCCAGAACAGAATAGATAGACGCACATGCTTTTGCAGTACTTTTTCCTTGATGAAATTCATAAGGAATGCATTGTCGAATAAATGCAATATCGCTTGCCATTTTTCACCTACCGATGTGCAAGCGCGTTTGACTGTTGGGCAAACGTTTCTCTTTGTCGCATGTTATACTCTGGACCAGTTACGGTCACATAACAACAATGGGGCGGAAAGGGGGATGTCGGATATGTAAATTAGCGGCATACGTCACAGAAAAAACGCTTTAAAACTTATTTGGACACCTATATACTGTATATAGAGACAGATATCTCCGCATGCTCACGTAGTATGCACTAAAAGTAGTACTGAGTGTTAACCTCCTCGTGTACTATATTATTAAAACTATGTAGTACACTAGGGGATTTACGTTTTGGGTTTTTATAAAACCTGTGGTTGTCCCAAGGCCTAACGACGTAGTTATGTAATGTTTGCTAATGGTGTATGGCATTTATGAAGCAAGTTATTTTGACTTGTATAAAAGAGTTTGCTCTTACATATTAGTTACTTTTGCGTTTAAAATAATTTTATAATAGCTGTCTAGTCATACATTCTTTGTGTCTTTTTAATCAGGATTGTACACCAGTGTGGGGGATTAGCCGACAGCTGTCTGTTCCAGTTGCTCATTCCACCTAAGGGTTCTGGAACAAAACCCAGTGAGTTGGAGTCTTTTGGCTAATGTCATACAGAACTAGCTGGTATCTCAACAATGCAGGAGATGGTTCCAACTGGCCATTCCACTTAAATGTTATGGAACAAAACCCAGTGAGTTGGAGTCTTTTGGCCAATGTCACACAGAACTAGCTGGTATCTCAACGTTGCAGGAGATGGTTCCAATTGGTCAGTTCACAACTAAGGGTTCTGGAACAAAACCCAGTGAGTTGGAGTCTTTTGGCCAATGTCACACAGAACTAGCTGGTATCTCAACAATGCAGGAGATGGTTCCAATTGGTCATTCCATCTAAGAGTTCTGGAACAAAACCCAAAGAGTTGGAGTTTTTTTGGCCAATGACACACAAAACTTCTTCGTACCTCAACAATACAGTGAATGGTTCCATTTGGTCATTCCACCTAAGGATTCTGGAACAAAATCCCGGGAGATGGAGTCTTTTGGCCAATGCCACACAGAACTAGCTGGTGCCTCAACAATAATTTATACTGAAGCTTAGGAGTCATTTGTGTATGCTGGACAGATGCCTTACTTACTGGGGATTCGTGGCAAGACACTCTCTGATCATATGAGGAATTAAGATGTGTCGCAGATGTATAATGTGAGGCAAAATGTCAGTAAAATGGAGACTAATATTCTTAAGTTGTTTGGCCATGTTGAAAGAATGAATGATAAGTTGCTTACTAGAAAATGTTTTCCAACCCAAGTGGCAGGAAAGAAAGGACCAAAAGAAATCGTGGGAGGACCAGATCCGGGAGTGTCTGCATGAGAAAAAGATTATGAGTAGGAAGTACAGTAGGTCTTGTGAACGTCGTGTGACAGATGTCAGTGAAGTTCGAACAGTGTGTCAAGATCGCTGTAAATGGAGATGCTTATTACAGCAACAGTAAGTAAATACTCGGTTAAACATTTATCTGGCGGATTTTCTTTCTTTGTGGAGCTAACCTCTGAATCTCAGAGAACAGCTTAGTGTGGTTGATTGATTGTCTTATATACGTCTTGTGATGGCAAACTAGCAGGGTGGCTCATCATTTCTGAATACAGGCGTTATGAACGTCCGACTTTCGTACAACCTGTAACTGCAAACCAACCCCGTAAAGCATATTATATTAAAAATTCGAGTTATGTGCAATGGTTCGTAATAACAAACGGCGACTACTCTGCGACGCGCATCAAGACATTGCGTGTCCACAGCTGTTCGTCGGCTCTTGGGCCTGAAGTAGGACAAAGACTTCGTTCTTTTCAGTAGGACCACGTTACTTTTAATGGTATATCGTGTGTGTGACTGCATTTGGATTTAAAGTCTCTTTCGTTTTTACTCTCGTACCATGGCCTCAAAGCGTATATATGATGCAAGTTATAGTGATGCATCAAAGAAAAGAAAAACAATTATGATTGAAACCGAACTGGAAATAATAAAGCTATCGGAAAAAGGTGAAACGCCAAAAGAAACATTAGAATAGCGTTAGGCTACGATCCGTCAACGGTAGGAACAATTTTAAAGGACAAAGCGAAAATAATTGAGCCTGTAAAAGGCCCTGTCCTGATGAAATGTACCTCTAAGCAACGCAGTGATTTAATTATTATTGAAATGGAAAAGTTATTGATAATTTGGTTAAAGAAAGGATCAAAATCAACGAAATATGTCTATTAGCCTTGCTTTAGCATAAGAAAAGGCTCGCAGCCTTTTCTTTGATTTAAAAGCTGCACATGCAGCAATTGAAGGTGAATGTGAAGAATTTGTTACGAGTAGTGTCGGAAGTGTTTCTTTATTAGTCTTCTCTTCATATAAAGGTTATACTGAGGCGAACATTTGACTAACTGACGTTAGATATAAACCGTACCCAACTGTTTCGACTTAGTACAAATTCGGCTTTTTTTAATTGGTGGTTTAAAAAATATTTATTGGACTTGCTTGGCGGATACATTGACATATACACTATCTACCAACAAGTAATTAGACACCCCTGCTATCGACGATGTCTGCGGTCTTGATACACGTCACGGCCGCCGCCGTTAAATATCGTGTGGGAAACAACAACGCAACCAGTCGCATGCAAGATGCCACAGTTCGGAGCTCTCTGATTTCGAGAAAGGTGTAATCGTCGGGTATCACAGAAATGGCCGATCCATACGTTTCATATCCAGCGAGTTGAAGTACCCAAAATCGACAGTGGCCTACGTGATTGGCAAGTGGAAGGTGAGAGTGACTTTCGGAATGTGCCCCGACCCGGCAGACCCACAAAACTGGGAGTTAGAGACCGACGAATGCTGGCCAGAGAAATTCGGAAGAACCGCACCATATCGATGGGCCACATCCGCGAGGAGTTTCAACAGGCATCCGGGAGTGTTCTTTCGATGAATACCCTCCGTAAGGAAGCCCATCTGCTCGGTTATCATGAACGTGCTGCCGCCCACAAGCCTTTGATCACCAAGTCCAATAGCGCTGCTCGGCTAACGTGGTGCAAAGAACGTCGACAGTGGAACGGTAAACAGTAAAAACAGGTTCTCTGGAGCGACGATTCAAGGTTCACCCTCTACCATTCGGATGGCAGGGTCTGGGTTTGGCGTCTGCCTGGAGAACGTCTCCTGCCGGAATGTATTGTGCCAACTTTGAAGTTCGGCGGCGGTGGAATTATGCTATGGGGGTGTTTCTCCTAGTATGGTACGGGACCTTTGGTCGCAATTCCTGGTAGACTCAACGCCGAGACCTACTGCTCCACTTTGGATGACCATGCGCTTCCTACGTTGTGGCAGTTTTACGGGGTGGATCCATGTTACTTTCAGGATGACAATGCCACCTGTCATGTTGCGAGGTCCACCATGGTTTGGTATGGTGACAATGGGGTTAATCGAATGGACTGGCCTGCGCAGAGCCCGGACCTTAACCCTATCGAGCACCTCTGGGGCGAGTTTGAACGTCGACTTGATGGGTTCCCCCACCGTCCGAAATCGGTGAAGGAACTGACCTGTCTTCTCCAAGCCGAGTGGAAGAAAATACCGCTAGCCGTCGTACAACGCCTGGTTGAGAGTATGCCCCAGAGGGTCGCAGCTGTAATCGCCGCTCGTGGAGGCTCCACCTACTATTGAAGGTGAATAAACTTCGTTTTCCTTTGCTATCACAGGTGTCCAATTACTTGTTGGTAGATAGTGTATATTGAACATAAATTGGACTTGGTTGATAGATATATACAGTAGGTTTACAGCATGACAAATGATCAATTAACACAGATATAGCCAGTGTTGATCAAGTAACACATTGTAAACAAGTAAATATCAAACATGGTTTCACAGTATGCTAAATGTACACAGAGAGCCAGTGTTGGACAAGTAACACATTGAGAGCCAGTGCCGAAAGACAAACACAAACATTCAGGCCACAACGGGATTCGAACCCGGATCCAACTAGGGCGAATGGTCATAAGCCAGCGCCTTACACCACTGCGCCACCGGGGCGGGAAATTCGACTTAAAGACTACTTGTTTCGCCGTGATTTATGTGGAAAGGTTAATAAACTGGGGGCAGCCCCGGTGGCGCAGTGGTCTAAGCGCTGGCTTATGATCATTCGTCCGTGAAGGGTCCGGGTTTGAATCCCGGTGAGGCATGGATGTCGTGTTTGTCTTACGGCACCGGTTCTCTCCCTTACGTGGAGTCAGTGGCCCTAAATTAAGGACGGGCGACTGTTTATAGCCCATTGAGTTGCTCACGGTGGTCGTTAAACCTTCAATCAAAATAAAAAAATTAAAAAACCGTGGTCTTAAAAGCACTAAATTGTGCTACCCAAATGTTTTGTAATTGTTTAACTCTGCTGAGCAGTTTGTTTCTTACAGTATCACGAATACTTGCACCCGTGAAGTTCGCAAGTCCAGTGCAGCGATGCATCTTGTTCTTAATTTTCTGAGAGTATAAACGGAACAGAAAGGGCTGGAACAGATTTATGCATCGAGGAAGAGAAAATCTATCTTGGGCAACCTAGGCGCCAAAACACACCAATGGCTGTGCATTACACGCGTGTATACATAGTCTTAAGACTAATTGGCTACGACCATGCAATCAGTTTCAGATTCATCCAGAGATCTCGACAGAATAATATATGGACATATTTTATTCACGAGCTATATTTTGCTCCGAGAACTTGTGTTCCCGATGGTGTTTTGGCAGCAGTCCAATTGTCCGAAGCTCGGTTCGCCTTTATCGTTGAAATTATTCAAATTGTGACTTCTGACCTATTCTGGTTATCGCCGCGACCGCTCTTCCAACGCGGCGGAAAAGTCGATTCTATTTCTTCCTAATCCTCACACTGGAGTTTTACGTCGTTTGAGGCGGAAATCGTAGTAAAGTGTGCATTGAGTTTACGACTTCCTCTGGACGATGCATGACTAGGGAAATCCGCTGCAAAACAAAAATAATTTAAGCCAGGAGGACAAACAAATTTAGAAAAGAAGTCAGCTGAAATATCGCATTACTGGAGTAAGTTTGCTGGTAGGAGCAAACGAAGGTTGAAAAAAGAAATTTATGTATTTATATAACGTACGAGCGCCGGGGCGGATATAGAATATTTTTTTTCGGCAGGAAAGGTCCGACCGTTGCAAAATAAAAGTTAATGAATTTTGCAACCGTAGATTTAAAAAATTCATTTTTCGTCGGACCTTTCCTCCCGAAAAAAGAAAAAAAAAAGAAAGTTAAATGAAAAGTGGCGCTGTTTGGCCAAACCTGGCCCTTGCTCCATTAAAATCAACTAACTAACAAAGTTAATGAAAAATAGAAGAAAAAAATGAAAGCTTTTTTCTAATGTAAGTTGATGCATTTTTTCTAATGTAACTTGATGCATATCTTCTAATGTAAGTTGATGCATTTTTCGAACATAAGTACCCTATTTTAACCAAAAACAAAAAATTAAACACTTGGGTGAGGCAAGGCCCTATTGACCCTCTCTTTTTTTTTTTCTTTTTGATTGGGTGTTTAACAACCACCATATGAACAACTCGACAGGCTACAAGCAGTCGCCCGTCCCTAATTTTAATTTAGGGCCACTGGTTCCAGTGAAGGGTGAGAGCCAGTGCCGTAAGACAAACACAACATCCATGCCTCACACGGATTCAAGCCCGGACCCTTCTCGGACGAATGATCATAAGCCAGCGCTTTGACCACTGCGCCAGCAGGGCGTCACCTTCTCTAAATACGCCCCTGTACGAGCGCATGTTCACGATTTTCGCTTTCGAATTACCCTGCCGGTTTTGTCGTAAGAATACTGACAGTTATAAATTTAAATTAAGACCTAAGTATCGCATTGAATGAAATCAGTCCCTCTGTAGCAGTAGCGGATACAGCGGGGGAGGGGTGGGCGATCTATCGCCCTCATGGTTTTTGCTTTTTAAATGGCCAGTATGGTATATAATTATCTTACGTATTTTTGTAAAATGGAAATAATAATTGCACAGATTGTCGTAGAAGTTTTTATAGCAACTAAAATTTGCTGTAAATTTGAAGAGAGAATGTCCTGTCCTGGATTTAGCATAGACCCCCCTCCCAAAAAAAAAAAAAAAAACTGGATTTTTAGAAACAGAGAAAGCAGAGAGTGGAAGTGAAAAGAGATTTGTAAATCTATTTTCACTTCCACGAGTTTATTTTAGTTCCTGTACGATCCTTAGTTCCTTAAAAGAGTTTGTGTCTGGTATCATTACCGTTAGTCATGGTATCAATAAGAAACATGGAAGTTATTTGTGTGCTGGAAAAATGCCTTACTACTTACGGGGGAGGAGGGGGGGTTGTGGCAAGACACGGCCTGATTGTGTGAGGAATGAAGATTTGTTGCAGTTGTGTGATGTGAAGCAAAATGTTGTCAGCAAGGTTTAGACTAATATGCTTCAGTGGTTTGGCCATGTTGAAAGAATGAGTGATGAGATGTTTACTAAGAAAATCTTTTTAGCCCAAGTGGCTGGAAGGAAAGGCAGAGGAAGGCCGAGGAAGACATGGGTGGATCAGATTCAGGAGTGTCTGCATGAGAAACAGATTATGAATATGAAGTATAAAATATCTTGTATACGGCGTGTAATGGATATCAGTGAAGCCCGAGATGTATGTCAAGATCACTGTAAATGGAGAAGTTTCATACGACAACAGTAAGTAAGAATTATGTGGTAGTTTGTATTTATTTTTGGAGCTAACCTCTTGATCTCAGAAAACAGCTTAGTGATGTGTATGTATGTGTCATTAGTAATTAAAAGCAGGGAAATTTGCCGTGTGAGGTAGACTTTGGTGGATGCGTGAGGTTGTGGGGGTGACAGAGCGAAGTACGTACCTCGATTGGACCATAAACAAAAACTCGTTACAAATTTCGAAACTGGATAGTTTTTAATTTAATTAACCCCATCTGAATAGCTTTATTTTAAAAGTTTTATCGCGACGTGTGATTTGAAAAGCATCAAGCTAGTTTTCTCGAAAGCTAGGAATTTTACGTCATGAAAACAGTGCTGATTTTTCAGTTCTTGTTCCCAATTTGAAAGTTTAGAACAATTATTGATGTTTGGAAAACCTTCCATTGCCAGGAAGTGACAGAGCCAGGAAGTATTTTATAGTGTGTGTCATTCATTCACAAGATATATATATATATACACAGTCGTATCAGAATAATGGGATGTAAGGTCAGGTGATGCGTAGCATCACAGCCTCTACTTGACAAATGTCAACCCCGCCTTCTCGTGGTGCATCCTGTTCCCACTAAAGGGGCTCTGACGACCGCCAATAGCGGTATAACTATCCCATCGGGATTAGAGGAAATGCTATCCCACACTCACCAACCCGCTTGGCCAGCGTGGTAAGTTATGACGAAACCCCTTCAAAATGACTCCACAACTTAAATCTTGGCCCTCAGTCTCCGACAGCTATAATGTACCTGGCCAAGGCAGCGGCCAGTGCGACATGAAGGCAGAGGGTGCTAAGAATCCCCGGAGGACCGGACTAGGCTGCCATCTGATGCTGACCTTGGCTACTTACAATGGACGCTCCCTATCTTCTGATTCAAGGCTTCTTGAATTGGAAGAGGAACTACAAAGGATCAAGTGGGACATTGTCGGGCTAAGTGAGGTAAGGAGAAAAGGAGATCTCATTGAACTGAAAAGTGGACCTCTTCTACTATCGTGGGACAGATACTGGCAGAACTAGTGGTGTTGGATTTATAATAAACAAGAAACTGAAGGATAAAGTTGTAGAAGTTGAAAGTTCCTCTGACAGAGCTGCACGACTCGTTATCCAACTCTCGAAAAGATACCAGGCTCAGATTATTCAAACTTATGCACCCACCACAAGTCATCCTGAAGAAGAAATTGAAGAATTTTATGAGGAAATTCGTCATCTAAATAATAAAGGTAAGCAGCACTTGAAGATAATTATGGGAGATTTCAATGCAAAAATAGGGCAACGGCAACAGAATGACACTTCAGTAAGTAAATTCGGTCACGGCAACAGAAACCTGCGTGGAAATACTCTCGTTGAGTTTGCAGAGGCAGAAGGGTTTTTCATCTTCAACTCCTTTTTCAAGAAAAAGCCGCACAGGAAATGGACATGCAGACATCCAAATGGGACGACAAGTGAAATTGATTTTATTATGTGTAACAAAAAATTCGTCATAGAAGACTGCAGTGTGCTAAACAAGTTCAACACAGGTAGTGACCATAGATTGGTGTGATGTAAGATGCACCTCAACACTAAACTCGAACGTGGCAAGCTTACAAGACAAACAAAATGTATTGACATAACCAACCTTAAAAAACACCATAATACCTTGAAGTTGGAACTGAAGTACAGATTCTCTGCTTTAGAAAGCCTAACATCGGAAGAAGTGGATATTTCTGAAGTTAACAGAAAAGTAACCAAAGCTCTTATGGAAACAGCAACAAAATTAGCTGGGTCTAAGAACAAGTTGTATGTGAACAAATTATCAGGAAAAACCAAAATGTTGATGCAAAAAAGAAGAGAGATGAGGACAACAAAATAAGATGTGATTTCCAAAGTGGAATACATAGAGCTATGCAAGACAGTACGAAAAAGTATCGCTGAAGACGTAAGAAAATTCAACTGTGAACTAGTTAGGAAAGCAATTGAAAACAACCAAAGCCTAAAGATAGCAAAGGGACATCTCAGTAAGGGAGGAAAACAGATTATGGCACTGAGAAAAGAAGATGGTTCTGTAACAAGGAATAGAGGCGAAATTTTGTCAAGAGTGAAAGATTTCTACTCCAAATTATATGAAAGGGATGATGCATGTACTCTAGACATCATGGAAGGTACCAGTACCAGAGTTCTTCCAGTCCTCCCAGCAGGAATTGCACATGCAATCAAGAACATGAAGCGGGGAAAAGGTTCCAGGAGAAGATAGAATTACTGTGGACATCATACAAGAAGCAAGTGGAGAAATCGAAACAGTACTCGCCCAAATTTTCACTCGATGCCTTAATGAAGGGAAGATTCCTGAGGATTGGAACAATGCTATAATGATCCTGCTACATAAAAAAGGTGACATTGATTATCTCAGGAACTACAGACCTATCAGCCTCCTATCAGTGGTTTATAAAATCTTCACTAAAGTTCTTTCACAGCGTTTGAAGGTAACACTGGTCATGGCTCAACCGAGAGAACAAGCTGGATTCAGGAGTGGCTACAGCACAATAGATCATATCCACGTACTGAGAGAACTAATTGAAAGAGCGAGGAAATATGAACTTCCATTGGGCATGGCTTTTATCGATTATGAAAAAGCCTTTGATTTGGTGAAACCATCAGCAGTTACAATGGCTCTGAAATCCTGCGGTATAGAAGATGCATACATTAATATTATTAATAACATCTATGAAAATGCAAGTGCAAAGATTCGGCTGTTTGAAAATACAACACACATAAAAATTGGAAAGGGAGTGAGACAAGGTGACACCATATCTCCGAAGCTTTTAAACCCCACATTGGAAAATGTCTTTCAATCATTGAACTGGGAAACAAAGGGATAAAGATTAATGGAGATTTTCTAACCCACCTTCGTTTTGCTGATGACATAGTCATTTTTGCAACTACCCCATCAGAGCTGCAGAGTATGATCCAAGAACTTGCTGACAAGAGTAAAGAAGTGGGATTAAAAATGAACTTTCAGAAGACAAAAGTGATGTTCAATGCTTTTACAAGAAATGAAGATTTGTCGATTGATGGAGAAAAGCTGGAGATAACAGACACGTACGTTTATCTTGGACAGCTGATATCAAGTGAGGGTCACATTGATGAAGAAATTAATCGGCGTACAAAACTTGCCTGGAGAGCTTTTGGAAGAAACAGCATAATTTTCAAGAGCAATATGCCATTGTGTCTTAAAAGAAAAGTGTTTGATCAATGCATCCTTCCAGTGCTTACGTATGGTGCAGAGACGTGGACCTTAACTAAAAGAGACATACAAAGGCTGCAGACAACTCAAAGCAGCATGGAGAGATGCATGCTTGGTGTAACCAGGAAAGATAAGAAGAGGAACTCATGGATCCGAAAAATGACAAGAGTGGAAGACATCATGATCAGAGTTAAATCCCTGAAATGGCAATGGGCTGGGCATACTGCCAGAAGGACAGACCATCGATGGACAGCCGAAATTTTAGATTGGATACCAAGGGACAGGAAAAGACGCAGAAGAAGACCACATGGGAGATGGGTGGATGAAATTCGAAAGTATGTTGGAGTAATATGGAAGAGACTGGCACAAGACAGACCGTTGTGGAGGAAACTTGGGGAGACCTTCGTCCAGCAGTGGATTGATAATGGTTGACAATGATGATGATGATGATGATGATGATGATGATGATCAGAATAATATGACAACCCCGGAATCACAAAGTACCCGCCCAGTCGCGTCACAGAGGATTTTAGGAAGGGAGTGTCTGACCCCAGGTCTTAACCAACCCTTAGAAATAGGAAGCTAGGAGATTTGGGCTAGAGTGCCCGATAGGAAAGTGACACGGAAGCGAAGTAGTAAGGGGAAGGATGGCGCCCTTCTTTATTACCGGGGGCCAGTACCCGGGGTCCGACGGCTTAACGTGCCCATCCGACGCACGGCGAATATTTAGTGGATCGAGCGTTCGTACCTGCCTGGGAACGAACCTGAGGTCTTCTCCATGGCAGTCACGAACGTTGCCCACGGGCAATCCGCGAGGTTGACCACATAGAGATATAAGCGGCCTGCCGGGACAGAAGAGCATAGTGAACCGCGTTTGGCCTAGTGGTCAACGTTCGGGACTGGCACGGAGAATACCTCGGGTTCGATCCCAGGCAGGTACGGACGCTCGAAGCAATAAATATCCACCGTGCGTCGGATGGGCACTTTAAGCCGTCGGACCCCGGGTACTGGACCCGCTGTAACAAATAAAGGCGTCTTCCTACCTCGCTTCGGTGTCACTTTCTTATCGGGCACTCTAGGCCAAATCTCCTAGCTTCCTATTTTCTAAGGGTTGTTTAAGACCTGGGGTCAGACACTTCCTTCCTAAAATCCTCTACATATGATCAGATATGATCAGAAGGTGCATAGTATGTTACGTGAGCACAATGGGCAGAGGTAGTGATTTCACAGACGTTAAAAAAGGAATGATCATCGGATACCACGCAAAGGGTGGAAACATCTCAGAAGTATCAGATTTCGTGGGCTGTTCGCAGGTGCTGCAGTAAGGGTGTACCGAGGATGGACCAGTTGGTGGGACCAATCGAGGTTGCTGCTCCACAGAAGTGACGGGCGGTGGCGGATACGGCGTCAGGCACACGAGAACCAAAATGCGGACACGCTTGTCGGTGAAGTTCAGGCCTGCGGTGACAATGTGCATGTCTGAGGGACGTTTACCTGGTCTTACCTGGGACTGGTAGTACCACTGGATGGGTCTCTGAACATCAAGAGCTAGCTGTCCATCGTCGCTGACCACATTCATCCATTCATTTTGGACGTTCACGCTGGTGGTGATGGTGTCTACCAACAGAAGAATGCGCCCTGTCACTTCGCTAAGTGGGTGCGTGACTGGTTCCAGGAACACGACAGCGATGTCTCCGTTCTACCTTGGCCTGTGAAATCGCCCGGCCTCAATCCCATAGAACACTTGTGGGACTATTTGGATCGACAGGTTCGGCGTGCCGATCCATAACCACGTCATCTCCGGGACCTTCGTGCTCTGCTGCATTCCGAATTGACACGTGTGCCTTGGGAAACTTTCCAGGGCCTCGTTGCATCCACAGAGATGCCAACAACTACGGATTCTCCGTAGTTCCTACGGAAAAAGCTCTTGTACTACGGAATATGGAAAACCGTGATTTTTCTACGGAAAATTAACGGAAGTTATTAATTTTTATTTTGCTTGTTCCCCTTCCAAACGCAACGGCGGCCACTGGACGATCCATCATGCTTGCGATGTTTCTCACTTCCAGTTCTGCCTCTCGAAGCTGCTCGGATCTTAGCGCGAGCGTCCGGTACTCGCAACCCTCCCTCCCCAACATGCAACATTCTGGGGACGTTAAGCGTAGCTCGCTTTGGTATTGGACGTGGGCGGAGTTCGGCCTGAAGCTCTTTCGCAATGCAGCGGCAAGCTGTTGAAAATCGTTTGGTGCAGAACGTGAGTGTCATTGCCCGGCATCGGAGTTTTTTTTTTAAATCGTGCGTCGACCATTCATGTCAGCAATTAATATTTTGAAGTTTTTTCTTGCGTTGCAGAAAAGTATGCTTGGATTTCGTTCAACGAAATCTAAGCATATTTTGGATTTCGTTTTAAAATGCGTAATTACGCGTCTAGTACGCATCGAAATTTTACCAACGCGTGAAAATATGCATCGGAAATTTTTCGCGACGCGTAGAAATACACGTCGTGAAGCGCGTAAAGTACGCATCAACACGTAAAATACACATCAACGCGCAAAAACACACAACGAGAAACGCGTAAAACTGCGCATCGAAGAATTTTACCAACGCGTAAAAATACGCGTCGGGACAGCATTTCGGCTTTCAAAAACTTCCGTTTTAAAGATTTCTTCCGTAATCGTAATTTCGTTTTCCTACGATGTTGCCTCTGTCTAGTATTGTTTTTATACATAATTTTATTCCATAAGTCTTTGTATTTCACTTTGAAAATGGAGGGGAAATTTCCGTAAACGGAAATTCGACGGCGCAAAAATTCACGTGTAATCTTCGGCTTCGAGGAATTTCTGCTTTTTCGTCGTAATTTGGGTTATCCTCGAGATCGCTGTCTAATTGAACGGAGATTTTGGGGTAATTGGTAGTGGTGAAGGATGCTTTCCGCCTGAAACTTTCGAAAACGGAAATTTCGTCTTTCAAAACTTTCGAAATAGTGAGGATTTCTCCCGTAATCGTAATTTCATTTTTCACGCGATGTTTCCTCTGCCTAGTATTGTTAAATTTCATTTTATTTCGTAAATATTTGTATTTCACCTTGAATATGGAAGGGAAATGTCCGAAAACAGAAATCGGACGTAGCAAAGATTTCTCCCGTAACTGTAATTCCCCCCCCCCAACGATGTTCCGAACGTGTATCCTGCGTTCTTACATATTCCCCAAAAAAGGTTTGCATTTCAGCTTGATAAAGGGGGAGAGTCCGAAAGCAAAAGTGACGAAGCTGAAAAATTTGTAAGTATTGATGCATGATATTCAAAAGCATTCATATTCTCCAAGTTACACTCCCTTTTTATCTAAAATAGTGAAAGCTATCATGCATTCATGGTCCTCAAATGGAAAGTTCTTTCAGCATGATGGATAAAATTGTCATGTCATCCAAGAGGTTTGTGAAGCCTACTGTCGTAACTGATGGTGATGTTGAACTTAATTTTTCAAATAACAGTTTTTCAAAAAAGGAAAATCAGAAAGGTAATTGGAGTAAAAACAAGAATGTATTAAAGTGAAATCATTTTAAACGAAAATGAACTTTCTAAGTTCTATACATCTGTCGGAAAAGTTCGCATTGAAGAACGTTCTTATCTTCAAGAAAATATACTGATCTGTGATGAATTTTTAAAAACATTCAGAAGTAGTAGATCCTTCACTTAGAGCCATATCATCATTTACTTCTGTATTACACATAGTCAAACGCCTTCCATTTATAATAACTGAAAATGAACTTGATATATTGAAGCGGAATTCCTTGTTATCAAGCTGACAAATTAGAGACCATAGCAGTAACTGATAGAATACATCTCTTTGGTCAGAAATCTCAAAATTAATAGGCTGTATTGGAGCGGTTAGTATACTAGTATCTCGAAAGTAATGTTTGCAATACTTGTAGTTCCACACGCGAATGCTTGTGAGTAAGAGAGATTTTAGTTTAGTGCGAAAAAATCAAGCCCGTTTCCAACCTAATTTAGGTTTAGAAACTGTAGAAGCACTTCTTATTGCGAAAATGAATATGTTCTCCTCTGGGCAAGTGTGTTATGAAAAAAGATTTTCTGCTGAGGAACTCAAATCTGCAAAACACTGTACAGCGAAATCACTAAAGACTGTTTAATCAATTGTATGTTGTGTAAAAAAAATGTATCAGTCATGGTGTATATTATTTTCCATGTAAAAAATTTGGAATATTTTGATACAGATTTTCATGTATATAAATGAATAAGTAAGTAAAAAAATGCTAATTACATTAAATGAGTTGTTTTCCTCGGTTAAAATGATTATTTTTAATATGACTACTGAAAAATGGCCAAAACTACTGAAAATTTGTACGAGTACTACTGAAAATATCTGAAACAGGTTGGCATCCATGCCACGCTGTCTGGCTGTTGTCATTTGGGCCAAGGATGGTTATACCCATTACTAGGTAGGTGGTTATATTATTTTTAAACGACCGTCGTATATATACGGGTATAGACATGTATATATCGTTCCTTTTTTTACCGGACCACCCCCACCCCCCTCCAACGTAAGCTTCTGGATCCGCCTCTGCTGTATAGGCAGGCCAATGTAGAGGAGTAATGAGACCGTTGGTGCCGCGAGTGGCCTTGTGGTTAGAGCTTCCGCCCTCTCATCGCGGGATCAATCCCAGGAAGACGGAATTACTCGGAGCCACTGGTACTCGCAGTGTGTCGCATGGCCGTGGAATATCGGATCCCATGACAAGTAAGGGCATGTGTTAGCTTCCACCTCTTTTACTCGCTCCCCTGAAAGCGCTCGTTGTGTTGTCATAATCCAGCACTCCCAACTATGCCGACTCCCACTTTCTGTCTGCCGCGTCTACTTCTCTGACCTGTCTACCTTCAGTTGCAACTGAGCCTGTAGATTCAATGTAATATAAGTTCTCTGGCTTCTGACCATTCGCTAGAGATGGGTTCGAATCGAGGTGCTGCATGGATGTTGTGTTTATCTTACGGCGCTGGCTTTCTCCCTTCCCTGAGGGTGGGGCTAGTGCTTGGCTTATTGCCCGTTTGCTGTGGTATTTCTCGGTTTGATCACTCTGGGTTCTGTTCCACGCAGCCTCCATATTGTATCACTGAACTGGGAAAACAAAGGGATAAAGATTAATGGAGATTATCTAACTCACCTTCGTTTTGCTGATGACGTAGTCATTTTTGCAACTACCCCATCAGGGCTGCAGAGTATGATCCAGGAACTTGCTGACAAGAGTAAAGAAGTGGGATTAAAAATGAACTTTCAGAAGACAAAAGTGATGTACAATCATTTTACAAGAAATGAAGATTTATCGATTGATGGAGAAAAGCTGGAGACAACAGATACGTACGTTTATCTTGGACAGCAGATATCAAGTGAGGGTCACATTGATGAAGAAATTAATCGGCGTATAAAACTTGCCTTGAGAGAGCTTTTGGAAGAAACAGCATAATTTTCAAGAGCAATATGCCATTGTGTCTTAAAAGAAAAGTGTTTGATCAATGCATCCTTCCAGTCCTTACGTATGGTGCAGAGACGTGGACCTTAACTAAAAGAGACATACAAAGGCTGCAGACAACTCAAAGGCGTATGGAGAGATGCATGCTTGGTGTAACCAGGAGAGATAAGAAGAGGAACTCGTAGATCCGAAAAATGACAAGAGTGGAAGACATCATGATCAGAGTTAAATCCCTGAAATGGCAATGGGCTGGACATACTACCAGAAGGACAGACCATCGGTGTACAGCCAAAATTTTAGATTGGATTCCAAAGGACAGGAAAAGACCCAGAAGAAGACCACATGGGAGATGGGTAGACGAAATTCGAAAGTATGTGGGAGTAACATGGAGGAGACTGGCACAAGACAGACCGTTGTGGAAGAAACTTGGAAAGACCTTCGTCCAGCAGTGGATTGATAATGGTTGACAATGATGATGATGTGAACAGTCAGTTGTATTTACTGTCCTAATTCTGGATATTTTTATTCTTGAACGTAACTCAGGTTTCTGTAGGCTAAATTAATACTCTACATTCTGATCTTCACATCCCTACAATCGCTGAACGCAAGGGTCTCTAATTTTGCATTGGCTTCCGGAATTTGCTCAGCACAAACGCAGTTTACAAACAATATTTATTTACGCCCAACCTCTGAATAACGGCCAACAACGGTCACTTGTTTTCGGTCGGAGCACTGATCGTTATTCACAGATGTTACTGTATTTTTCATATTGTTTTATACAGCAAAGTGCCAAAAGACCACCAATGCATAAAGACCAGCGCGTCTTTAGTAAATACTGCGCATGTAAAGGACATGAAATGTTATAAAGATATAATACCGTTTCATGACCTTCGCATGCGCAGTCATTTACTAAAGAGGCGCTTGTCTTTATACATATATACTGATATCTGTTAATCAGTGGTGTTCTTGTTCTTCAGATGGGGAAAGGCATCGGATTTCAGAGAGTTTGAAAAAGGCCAAAATTTAATGGCCAGACAACTGGGTCAAAGCATTTCCAAGACAACAAGGCTTGTTGTTCATGGTCAGCAGTGCTAGTAAGTTAGAGAAATTCAAGTATTAAGTTATTATCCGTAATTGCACGATCTAGAAATGTGGATGAAAAATATTAAAATCCATGATGCATTAAAATACTTTAATTCAGATACCCCCTGTCATAAAACCACATATTTACAAATTAAAACAATACATGTGAGACCTTTCGGCAATCCTACTGTAGGACCATCATCAGACATTCTGATGATGGCCCTACAGTAGGATTGCCGAAAGGTCTCACATGTATTGTTTTAATTTGTAAATATGTGGTTACATATTTACAAATTAAAACAATACATGTGAGACCTTTCGGCAATCCTACTGTAGGGCCATCATCAGAATGTCTGATGATGGTCCTACAGTAGGATTGCCGAAAGGTCTCACATGTATTGTTTTAATTTGTAAATATGTGGTTTTATGACAGGGATGTCTGATGATGGTCCTACAGTAGGATTGCCGAAAGGTCTCACATGTATTGTTTTAATTTGTAAATATGTGGTTTTATGACAGGGGGTATCTGAATTAAAGTATTTTAATGCATCATGGATTTTAATATTTTTCATCCACAGTTCTAGATCCTGCAATTACGGATACTAACTTAATGCTTGTACTTCTAGAGAAATCGTCCGAGGAGGGGAAAAAACCACGAACCACCTGCAAGGCTTATTTCGTCCACGGCTCATTGATGCTAAAGGTAAGTGAAGGCCATCCCGTATAATACAATGTACGAGCCAATAGAAGGGGTACTGAGGCGCAAATCACCTGTAATTTACATGCTGATGACAGGAGTAATGTGTCACAACACACAGTAAATCGAACTCTGCTGAAAATGGGGCTGTGTAGCCACAGACAGCTCCGAGTGCCAATGCTAACCGCAGTTCATCGTCCAACGCTCGTACAACAGGCGCGCGAGCTTCAAAACTGGACCTTGAATGATTGGAATATTGGTCGTCTAGTCTCCAATGTTTGGTCGTCTGGTCTCTTAATGATTGGTCATCCGGTCTCCAATGGTTAATCGTCTGGTCTACTAATGATTGGTCGTCTGGTCTCCAATGGGTCCCATTTGCTGTTGTACCATGTGCACAACCAGGTATATGCACGTCGTTTTCCTGGGAAAATGTTTGCACCAGGATCGACGAAGGGACGAAATCAAGCCGGTTGTGGAAGTGTATTGTTTTGGGCAATGATCTGCGGGGAAAACCTGGGTCCCGTCATTTACGTGCAGGAAACTATAAAGTCTGCTACGTACCTAAACATCGTTGCAAACCAGGTACATCCTTTCATAACGAGCATTCCCGTCAAGTAGTGCCAAATGGTTCGTGGAATATGAGGACGATTTCCACTTATTGTTCTGGCCTCAAAACTCCAGACATCAATCCAATCGAGCTTCTATGGTTTGTGTTACGAGGGTCATAACAAAAGTTCTGCACACGTTAATCTAAAACGGAAGCGGATGATGCAAGCCGGAAAATGATTGCGTCACGTCAAGGTGAGGCTCTTAGCAACGCAGTGGTGTCAGAACGACGCGCTATCATTCGCTGTCTGGACATGGGAGGGTTTGGCAATGGAAGCGTTCAGCTCCTCAGGTCGAGTCAAGCGCTAGTACGTGGAAATAGAAACTTTGCGGAAAAAAACTCTGACACAGATCCACACTGCCTTGCAAGAAGTTTGTGGGGAAGGAACTCTTAATCGAAGCACAATTTCGTTCTGAGGACAAAGTTGAGCCCGAAAATTCGTCAAAATAGCTCAAATTTGTTGGAAGAGGGAGCGATATTGCTTCAGTGCAAAGCATCGTCACATGGCGCAGCGTCAGTACAGGGACTGTTATCGAAATTTGGCTGGGAAAGTTTATCCCATCCACCATACAGCCCTGATCTGAGTCCACCTGACTTTGATCTTTTACCAAAGTTAAAAAATCCGCTCCGTGGCATCCGCTACGAATCGCTGGACGAACTTTTATTGGACCTGACCCGAGTAACACGACAGCAGAACAAAGATGGCTTACTACGGGGCCTACCTCACCACTGGTAAGCTGTCAGTAGCTGCGGATAGGAGTACATTGAATGGCAATAAGGTAAGTTTTCTCCGTAACTTCACACTTTTCTCAAAAATGGACAGTGTGCAGAACTTTTGTTAGTACCCTTGTACAACAGCAAATCGGATCAGCGACGACTCAATTATGTGACTTGCAAGAGTTAAATTATCTGCTGATAACATGTTCATACCAAACAAGACAACTTTAGGTATTACGACTATGCCTCGCCCGTTAAGAGCTGTTTTGGCGGCACAAGGAAGACTAACATCAAATTAGGCAGGTGGTCATCATGATTTCGTTCTTCGCTGTGTATCTGACGTGTGTGGTCATCATGATTTGGTTCTTCGGTGTGTATCTGACGTGTGTGGTCATCATGATTTGGTTCTTCGGTGTGTATCTGACGTGTGTGGTCATCATGATTTGGTTCTTCGGGGTGTATCTGACTTGTGTGGTCGTCATGATTTGGTTCTTCCATGTGTATCTGACTTGTTTGGTCATCATGATTTGGTTCTTCGCTGTGTATCTGACGTGTGTGGTCATCATGATTTGGTTCTTCGGTTTGTATCTGACGTGTATGGTCATCATGATTTGGTTCTTCGGTGTGCATCTGACTTGTGTGGTCATCATGATTTGGTTCTTAGGTGTGTATCTGACATGTGTGGTCATCATGATTTGGTTCTTCCATATGTATCTGACGTGTGTGGTCATCATGATTTGGTTCTTCGGTGTGTATCTGACGTGTGTGGTCATCATGATTTGGTTCTTCCATGTGTATCTGACTTGTGTGATCATCATGATTTGGTTCTTCGGTGTGTATCTCACGTGTGTGGTCATCATGATTTGGTTCTTCGGTGTGTATCTGACTTGTGTGGTCATCATGATTTGGTTCTTCCATGTGTATCTGATTTGTGTGGTCATCATGATGTGGTTCTTCGGTGTGTATCTGACTTGTGTGGTCATCATGATTTGGTTCTTCGGTGTGTATCTGACGTGTTTGGTCATCATGATTTGGTTCTTCGGTGTGTATCTCACGTGTGTGGTCATCATGATTTGGTTCTTCGGTGTGTATCTGACTTGTGCGCTCATCATGATTTGGTTCTTCCATATGTATCTGACTTGTGTGGTCATCATGATTTGGTTCTTCGGGGTGTATCTGACTTGTGTGGTTGTCATGATTTGGTTCTTCCATGTGTATCTGACTTGTGTGGTCATCATGATTTGGTTCTTCGCTGTATATCCGACGTGTGTGGTCATCATGATTTGGTTCTTCGGTTTGTATCTGACGTGTGTGGTCATCATGATTTGGTTCTTCGGTGTGTATCTGACTTGTGTGGTCATCATGATTTGGTTTTTAGGCGTGTATCTGACTTGTGTGGTCATCATGATTTGGTCTTTCGGTGTGTGTCTGACGTGTGTGGTCATCATGATTTGGTTCTTTAGTGTGTATCTGACTTGTGCGGTCATCATGATTTGGTTCTTCCATGTGTATCTGACTTGTGTGGTCATCATGATTTGGTTCTTCGGTGTGTATCTGACGTGTTTGATCTCATGATTTGGTTCTTCGGTGTGTATCTCACGTGTGTGGTCATCATGATGTGGTTCTTCGGTGTGTATCTGACTTGTGTGGTCATCATGATTTGGTTCTTCGGTGTGTATCTCACGTGTGTGGTCATTATGATTTGGTTCTTCGGTGTGTATTTCACGTGTGTGGTCATCATGATTTGGTTCTTCGGTGTGTATCTGACGTGTGTGGTCATCATGATTTGGTTCTTCGGTGTGTATCTGACTTGTGTGGTCATCATGATTTGGTTCTTCCATATGTATGTATCTGACTTGTGTGGTCATCATGATTTGGTTCTTCGGTGTGTATCTGACGTGTGTGGTCGTCATGATTTGGTTCTTCGGTGTGTATCTGGCTTGTGTGGTCATCATGATTTGGTTCTTCGCTGTATATCTGACGTGTGTGGTCATCATGATTTGGTTCTTAGGTGTGTATCTGACTTGTGTGGTCATCATGATTTGGTCTTTCGGTGTGTGTCTGACGTGTGTGGTCATCATGATTTGGTTCTTCGGTGTGTATCTCACGTGTGTGGTCATCATGATTTGGTTCTTCGATGTGTATCTGACTTGTGCGGTCATCATGATTTGGTTCTTCGGTGTGCATCTGACTTGTGTGGTCATCATGATTTGGTTCTTCCATGTGTATCTAACTTGTGTGGTCATCATGATTTGGTTCTTCGGTGTGTATCTGACGTGTGTGGTCATGATGATTTGGTTTGGTTCTTCGGTGTGTATCGGACGTTTGTGCATTTTTTTTTATTTTTTATTTTTTTTGTTGGCGGTTTAACGACCACCGTGAGCAACTCAATGGGCTATAAGCAGTCGTCCGTCCCTAATTAAGGGTCACTGGTTCCAGGGAAGGGAGAGAGCCAGTGCCGTAAGACAAACACAACATTCATGCCTCACCGGGATTCGAACCCGGACCCCTTCCGGACGAATGATGAGAGGCCATCATTTAGACCACTGCGCCACCGGGGCTGCCGTTTGTACATTACTCGTGCTGAAATCTTGAGACTTTGCAGCTGGTTTTTATTGAACCATATGCGATTGAATTTTCACCCATTAGAGAAATGAGGTCTCGCATCCTTTCAGCAAATTTACATCTAATTCAAGGCTCGTACATCTCTACTAAGAAATGGATGCTGTAAAACTCTAACGGCGTTTCTAGAGCCTAAAATAATCTCTTTAGTTCCTTGTTTTATTTGTAAGTTCGCCGTTATTGGGAAGTTCTGTGCTCAAAATATGAGGATTATTCCTCAAATCCTTTCTCCATTTACACACAGGGACTGAATGCGGCAATGAACTTTCCCTATTGGGAACGCGTATTGTTTACGTGTTTCCAAGAAATCTCTTTAAAGCGCAATGATTTGTTCTCTAGTGATGCGAAAAAGGAGAAACAGGAAGCTTTCACTTCGTTTATCATTAGTATTCGTAGGAAGTCCAGGCTCTTAACATCGTCATTATTCTTTCCGCAAGTACGGTAAACATCATGCTTTCGTTGACGCCATTAGCGAGCGGTTTCGAAGAGAGATGAAGCGAGTTTTTATCTGTTTATTATGGAGCCAGAGCTTCTATACGGCTTGTGGAGCAGGCTGCCTTCCGTCGAAAAGAGGAAACAGTGAGTGTGGACGGAGCTTTGCATATGATATTTCCATCGATCCGACAACGGGATGAAGATTATCGTCCTCGGCGAGAGGTCCGTTGTTCCGCCACAAATTGAATGACACATCATCACTCAACGGGCACAAATTGGATCATAGATTTTGTTTTTTCTGTCTCAGCTGTAACAGCGGATGATAAAATCCTCTGTGGTTGTGGACGTGCTGCAAACTTTCTTGTCCAAAGCAGGTAAAATAGGTAATAAATAAGGAAATAACCTTTTGCGTACTGTTCTCAAAGCCTGTTTTAGATCCCATTTTTCAAGATTATCGCTCGATTTTTCACTCCAAAGATTGTGGAGCTTGTATTTTTATCTGCCAGGAATTATAAAGAACGTTCGATCTCGTGAAACATCGTTAAGTTTTCTGCGAAACTGCTGGGAAATTCTTTTTTTTTTTTTTGTCACATGTCACTGTGAAGTGCTGTTTTAGGAATAATGGAACTCCTTCGGCTGTGGCCA
This sequence comes from Macrothele yani, assembly GCA_039090855.1. NCBI lineage: Eukaryota > Metazoa > Arthropoda > Arachnida > Araneae > Macrothelidae > Macrothele > Macrothele yani. Next base: position 11,673,965 of record CM076990.1, on the reverse strand, counting down.
TGATTATTCTTTTCCAGATGTGGTTGTCCGTGACAAATCTTTTCTAGATGTGTCTGACCATGTCAAAACGTACAATAGTAGGTATGACAAACCTTTTCTAAAAGTTTCTTCAGCTGTAGTAACGTCAAATCTTTTCCACCTGTGACCATGACAGATTTCTAGATGAGGCGGACCATGTCAAAAATCCTTTAACTGTAGCCATGCGAAAACGCCTCCAGCGGTGGCTATCACAAAACTACTCCTTCTGTGACCATGTGAAATCTTCTTTATACGTGGCTATCCATATCAAAGCTACTTTAATTGTTGGCGCTGATACAGTTCCTTCATCTGTGTTCACGTCAAAACTCTGCTAGCTGTATGACACATTTTTAGATGTGATTGGCCATTTCGAAGCTTCTTTAACTATGGCAGTGAGAAATCGCATCCAGCAGCCACGCTAATAAAGTTCCTGCCGCTATGTTCACGTTCAGATTCTATCAGCTGCATGACAAATTCCTATTAGGGGTATGCGAAAGTTTCCTCCGTTTTAAGGAGAAAAGAGACAGGAACAATCAGGAAACCAGTACACATTTACTCAACGAAATATTGGTCGTTAGCATCAATGACCTTTTGCCATTTTTCAGACAACAAATGAATGCCCCTGTGATAGAAGGACTCGGGTTTTGAGCTCAATAACGCAGTGACGAAATTTTCCACCTCTGGAACTGTGGCGAACCGCTGCTGGGCTAGGGCATGTTGCATTGAGCGGAACAGATGAAAGTCTGATGGTGAAATGACCGGGGAGTAAGTCGAGTGCGGTAAAACCTTCCAGTGTAACTGCTCAAGGGTTGATTTCGTGGTGGCTTCGACATGCAGTCTGGCATTATCGTGTAACAGGATGACTTAGTGGCGTCCTTTACCTATCCATGGGCATTTTTGTTCGATTGCAGCGATCAGTTTCATCAACTGATCGCTATATCGTTGTGCAGTGATTGTTTCGCCCGGTTTCAACAGTTCGAAGGACAGCACTCCATGCATATCCCACCACACACACAACAGCATCTTTTTCCCGTGAATATCCTGTTTTGCAGTGGATGTTGATGGCTTGCCTGGGTCAACCCAGGATCGCTTGCGTACGGGGTTGTCGCAATAAACCCATTTTTCATCCCCGGTGACAACCTTCCAGAAGAAATTCTTCCCTCGAAACGTCTTCAGCAACGACATGCAGATGCCCAATAGTTGACCAGTTTTACACTCCGTTAAAGTATGCAGATCCCATTTACCAATCTTCTGGATCTTCCACAAGACCTGTAAGCGCCGTACCACAGTCGATTAAGCCACTTTCAACGTTTCGCCAGTTGCATGGTCAGTTGTGTGGCATCCTCTTGCAACAGCGATTCCAGCTCCTCGTCTGAGAGTTCCTGCCGTCTACCTGCACGTGACTTGTCTTTGAAGCTTAGATCACCTTTCTTAAATCTGGCAAACCATTCTCGACACGTCCGCTCACCCATAACCGTTTCGCCATACGCCTGACATAATGAACCGTATGCTTCACTCGCACTTTTCCTTAAATTAAACATGAATAACAAACAGTGCCGCAAATGAACTTTATCGACCGCCATGCTTGGTTTCATGCACGAACTGACAGCACGGATCGCAGGCCGGTTAGACCCCTACAGCGCCCACTAGTGGGGGCGGCGGAAACTTTTGCACACCCCTAATAGATGTCGTTGGACATTTCAAAGCTCCTTTAACTGTAGCCATGAGAAAACGCTTCCACCTATGGCTGCGATAAAGTTTCTTCAACTGTGGTCACTTCAAAACTCTACCAGCTGTGACAAAGACAGATTTTCAGATGTGACTCATCATCAACAACCATGTGAAATAATCCCGTAGGTGTGTGATACCATGGGGCATCAGATTTCAATCGTACTTCATGGTTTTACTACCAGCGTATCGACACTCATCTGGTAAACACAAGCATCCTACAAAACGGGGACCCAAGGACAAAGTGCGTCTGGGGCCGACTTCAATGGAAACCATCTGCGCATTCGCGTCCCCAATCACGGGAGTCTGCGGAAAACCCCAGAAAAACGCACACTAGATGGACAGCAGGGCCGGGGTTCGAACACCCGTCAGAAATGTCCGTTCTCTACACAGTGCACAGCGACTTAACCAACTGCGCTATGCCAGTCCAGATGTGGCTGGCCATGTCCAATTCCTGTAACGGTGGCCATGATGAAACTTCGGCAAAGATGGCCATGATAACACTCTCCTAGCTGCTGCTACGTCAAAACTCCATCAGCTATTACGATGACAAATATTTTTTAAATGTGGCTGTTCATGTCAAAACTGTTGCAGTTCTGGTTATGATACACTTATTGCTTCTGTAGCAATGTCACACCTTCTCCAGTTATGAAGCCACAAATCTCCTGTAGTTGAGCATTGTCGAAGTTGTTCGAGCTATGACTTATGAAATGTTCCTTAGACGTGGCTGGACATGCCACAACTCGTCCAATTAGTCATCAGGAAACGCCTCCAGAGGTGCTGTGACTAATCTTCTCCAGATGTCTCCCTTTTAAAAACCTTGCAGACATGTGTATGAAAAATCTCCTTGTTATGCATTGGAAACTGATGTTATGAAGGCCAGGTTCCCGATCTCATCGCTTCATTCCTTTCCTTCCTAAAATTTTAATCGGGGTATTGCGTTTTAAAGCTTCTTCTCTAGCAATATGTCGTAGTTACAGAAGTTTTAATCTATTGGTGTTTCAAATTTTTAAAATTTCCGGATTTTGTTCCATTTTCTGTCTATTCAAAATGGGAAATCCTTTCTTTGTTATCCCCTCATGTCGTGTCTTGTTCATTTCTTCGAGGATACGTATTTTCCCCGTGTAGTTAACTCAATTGAATCTCAATTTAATATAGGTGCGATGTTCTTTATCTTTTCTGAAAGTAGCTGAATCAGAAACAAGATTTTTGGGTAAGAGTTTAACTTCATTTTTTCTTAGCACGCCTTTTGATAAATGTATGTCTCAATTTGCCACTCCGTCGGTCTGTTGGACTGAGGACATCATATCTCTGCAACTATTAGTACGCTTTCAAAAATTCTTTTGCATTGGGAAGCCCGAAATGTGAGGACGATGGGCTCTCCTTTTCGGTCCTTTCCCGATGCATAAGTTTGTCACTAGAAGACGCAAATGCTGTTTGATTCAAAAAACATTTTATACCACATCATTGCTTCTAAATATCAGATTGAATACAGTCTACCATTTATAACTCGAACTGTTTTAGGTACAGTTTCTTTCCCTAGTGCTACGCGGATGTAACATTTTGAAGGATTTCAGTATAAATTAATTTCTCCCAGCAGAGAATTTTCTAGCGATTAACTCTAAAAAAGCTATCTTAGGCTGCATCGGCAATTGGACTTGTTTCAAAGCGAATCGTTTCTTTTGAATGGAAAGTCATTTTAGTAAACTTAAGAGTGCCTAATCGTTTTATTGGTAGTTTCATCGGCAGGCATTCGGTTTGTGCCTGATTGTGTTATTGCGTCGGACGCTTCTACTCTAGGAGCCAGAGGATAGACACAAGGGATCAAGCAAAGTATTCTGGAGCGGTCATAACTTAAGGGATGATGATTTGAGAAAGGAGGTGGTTTTGGGTGGAACTTCGCGAAGAGAGTGAGGAGGAAAAAAATAGAATATTCAAGTACAGCAAACTGAATTTGCTTGTACCACTTCACAGAAAACTTGAACATTTCAACGTCCTGGAGCGGGATTCGAACCCGCATCTCCCGATTGCCGGTCGAGTATGCTAACTGTATTACACCACCCAGTACAGTGAAGTTCCAAGCAACTGAGCCATAGGAATATGAAAGTTAGCAGATTTTCGCTAATCGAAGCATCCCAGCTTCCTCATGGCGCTTTGATCGAATTCCCATCCGGGCGGATGTAAGTCGGAGGTTACCAGTACCACAGATAAATCAATGACGGAAGAAATATTCTTCGTAATACATGGAAAATCGATATAATATTCACGCAAAGCAAACTGGATTTGTTTGTACCAGTTTGCTTTGCCTGAATATTCTGTCGATTTTCCATGTACTACGAAGAATATTTCTTCCTTCATTGAAGAAAAAGATGTCTTCGGGAGCGAGGAAGGAAGATAGTTTCGAAATCTGAAAGTAGGAAAAATAAATGAATGAGTTAGTTAGAACGTGCTGATGACCAGTAAAATGTAAAATAAACGTAATTAGTTCAGTAATTTATGTAACTTCCGAACATGCCCAATGGGCGAATGAAATATTGATTGAGGAGCCGTTCAGCATTAAAGATATTTTTGATACTCTTCGTGGGGTGGTATTCTTTTGTGGTATCCGCAAAGCGTTGCTAAAAAGCACAAACATCGAACCCCGTAACAACCGTGTTCTTTCATGCAAAAACCTCGTTAATGAAGATCCATTCCGCTAGACAGCGTAAAGAAAAATTACGATTCCCCGATATCTCTGCATCTAAAAGTCCGATTTCGCGCCGGACACAGTTCTTGGTTGGAAATATTTTCCGCATAATCTCTTAATGTTTAGAAAAAAAAATCGATTTTGCTACTAGGGGGCGTAAGGGTATATTTCTGTTTTCCGAAGTATCGGCTGGAATTTCTGCACTTCTGAAAACATTTAAAAAAAAACAAAAAAACCGGTCCTTTGCGGTCAAATACCGCTCACCACGGAAAAACTTTTGTGCATATTTTCTGCTTAAAATAATGCGCAGTTTCTCCTCTAAGGGGCTTAGATATGTAGGGTGCCCATAAATCAAGTATACAAACTTCAGTATGACATTGAAAAAAAAACTACAATAAATAACAACTTCCTTTTAGTGTCAAAACACACTTCGCTTCCGTATCATTTTCCTATCGGGCACTCTAGTCCAAAACTTCTAGCTTCCTATTTCATATTGTTGTTCAAGACCTGGGGTCAGACACTCACTTCCTAAAATCATTTGCATATGGTCTGATCTGATCTAATATCAAAACATATGGTAACTGTGAAAGTTTTTTTTTTCTAATTGTCAGTAGGTTTCCGCGTGTGCTCCATTGGTTGTTTGAAGGTTGTCTAAAACGATAGTCCAGTTCCACACACGTACGCTACAGAATGTCAGGTGTAACAAGGAGGAAGGCTGCAGTAATGCGCTCTTTGAGCTCAGTGATAGATGTAACCTTTTTCTTGTACACAGTGTCCTTAATAAAGCCCCAAAGAAAAAATCACATGGTGTAATGTCAGGAGAACGCAATGCCCATGCCGTCGGACACCCACGTCCAATCAAACGCCCTGGGAAATGGTCGTCTGAAGATAGGCGTACATCCAAAAACCGGTGCGGAGGCGCACCATCTTGCTGGAAACTGATGTCTTGAATATCCTGGAGTTGTGGAACTGCGAATTATTCTAACATGTCCAGATAAGTTTTACCAGTAACGGTTAGTTCAGCAGAAAAAAGGGGACCTATCACTCTGTCTTCCATTAGGCGAGCCCAGACTTTAACCTTCGGGCTGCCTCTCGTGTGCTACGATCACATGGGGATTTTCCGTGCCGCAGAGTCGGTAGTTTTATGTGTATTCACTCTGCCAGAAACATGGAATGTCAACTCATTGCTGAAACAGATCCGTGAAAAGAATGTGGGGTGTTCATCAATGCGACTAAGCATGTCTACCGCAGATGCTTTTCGACGTGATTGATCATTTGGTAGAAGATTTTGCACTAACTGCACTTTATAGGTATATAGGCGGAGACGTTTATGCAGGATCTCGTGAGCCGTTGTTCGTAGTATTTTGAGTTCACGACTGGTAACGAGTACGGACTTCTTCCTGCTCCTTAGATAAGTTTAACCCCCGTATTCACCTTTTCGTCTGAAATGGAAGGTCTTCTAGTGCTTTTGCCTTTCAAGATACTTCCTGTTACTTTGAATTTATTTACCCATTGTTCGATGCTCCTTTGCGTCGGCGGCTGTCTCTTGTACTCCGTTCCGAACTTACGCTGAACTGTTGTTCGAGATTTTGACTCCGCAAACCAAAACACACGCGCTGCTTTCTCCACCGGGGAAGTCATGTCTGTTGTATTCCGTGTTTGACGAGATTTTTCGTTACATGAGACAACTGGCGCCATCTATCATCTGATTTAACAAACTTTAACACTTGCCACGTCTCTTGACGTTTAAAGTAAGTTTTTTTTCTATCGTATGTTTTTAATATCATACTGAAGTTGTATGCGTCATTTATAGGCATCCTGTATATCTTCTAGCAGTCGGATTTAAAAAAATTCTTTCCTTGTCGGACAGCGTTTCTGGTGAGGAATGTTTTGTATATAATTTAGAATTTTTCATCTACGCAAGTTTTTCGCTACAGGGCATAAATTCGCATTTCCGTTTACAACATTTTGCAGCAATATCTGCGTGTCTAAAATCCCGATTGAAAAAAATTCTTTCAGGGTCATAGTCTATTAAGTCCGGCAGCATTTTATGCGCATTTTCTTCTCACAAAAAAAAAAAAAAAACCCGCACTCCCCGCTCACCTAGGGGCTTATGAGTTTAATTTGTTTCCGATATCTCTGCTGCTAATAGTTTGATTTAGAAAAATTTTTCAACACCATTCATCTTGTGAAACATTTTGCATATACTCGTGCGATTGCTTTAATTCACAGTTCTGGCGGTAAGAGTATCCCCGCTTCTAAAACTCCTACTCGTACTAACCTCTCTTTTTTACTGTATGTCATTCGCTACAGAAAAGATTGCAAACAAACATCAACAGAAGAACAAATAGCAGGTTTGTCTTCTATTTAACAATTCTTACAAGACACCCTCAGCGAGTATTTCTTCACAACATTAGCACAAGTTTCTTGACTTCTGAAGGTCAAGAAAGAGGTAAGCCGAGATAACCGGAACTTAAGACAAGAACTAACTGTTGAAAATTTGTTTATGTTTGTAACTCAACCGAGCAACTTTATGCGCGTATGTACGGGAGTGTTGTGATATTGGTTACACTGACCCTATAATCTGGTAGCCCATTTTGGTGGATGCAAGTAAAGCTAAATCATAATGGGGACTTTACAGCGAATCGGAAGTAACCATTATGATTTAGGCTGTAAAATAAACAGCGAAATATACACGGTATCCATAAACAAAGTCTATAACTTCAGTATGCTAAAAAAATGAAAAATGCTAATATTAAAAAATTACGATAGAAGAAAACTTATTTTAAACGTCAAGAGACATGGCAAGTGTTAAAACTTGTTAAGCCAGATGATAGATGGCGCCAGGTTTCTCATGTAATGAAAAATCTCGTCAAACACGGAATACAACAGACATGGCTTCCCCAGTGGAGAAAGCAGCCTGTGTGTTTTGGTTTGCGGAGTCAAAATCTCGAACAACAGTTCAGCGTAAGTTCAGAACGGAGTCCCAGCCGCCGACACGAAGAAGCATCGAAAAATGTAAATAACTTCAAAGCAACAGGAAGTGTCTTGAAAAGCAGAAGCACTGGGAGACCTTCCATTTTGGACGAAAAGGTGGGAGACGTGCCTAAACGGCTTATCTGAGGAGCCGGAAGAAGTCCGTCTGCGTCGCCAGTCGTGAACTCGAAATACTGGGAGCTAGGGTTCACAAGAATCTGTATAGAAACGTCTTCATCTATATCATCATCATTGTCAACCATTATCAATCCACTGCTGGACGAAGGTCTCCCCAAGTTTCCTCCACAACGGTCTGTCTTGTGCCAGTCTCCTCCATGTCACTCCCGCATACTTTCGAATTTCATCCACCCATCTTCCATGTGGTCTTCTTCTGGGTCTTTTCCTGTCCCTTGGAATCCAATCTAAAATTTCGGCTGTCCATCGATGGTCTGTTCTTCTGGCAGTATGTCCAGCCGATTGCCATTTCAGGGATTTAACTCTGATCATGATGTCTTCCACTCTTGTCATTTTTCGGATCCACGTGTTCCTCTTCTTATCTCTCCTGGTTACACCAAGCATGCACCTCTCCATGCTGCTTTGAGTTGTTTGCAGCCTTTGTATGTCTCTTTTAGCTAAGATCCACGTCTCTGCACCATACGTAAGCACTGGAAGGATGCATTGATCAAACACTTTTCTTTTAAGACATAATGGCATATTGCTCTTGAAAATTATGCTGTTTCTTCCAAAAGCTCTCCAGGCAAGTTTTGTACGCCGATTAATTTCTTCACCAATGTGACCCTCACTTGATATATATATATACGTATAAAGTGCAGTTAGTGCAAAAATTTCGACTAAAGGATCAACCACGTCGAAAAGCATTTGCGGTAGACACGCTTAACCGCATTGACGAACACCCCACATTCTTTTCACGGATCTGTTTCAGCGATGAGTCGACATTCCATATTTCTGGCAAAGTGAATAAACATAACTGCCGAATCTGCGGCACGGAAAATCCCCATGTGATTGTAGCACACGAGAGAGACTGCCCGAAGGTTAATGTCTGGGCTGGCCTCAACGAAGACAAAGTGATAGGTCCATTTTTTCTGCTAAACCAACCGTTACTGGCATAACGTACCTGGACATGTTAGAACAACTCACAATTCCACAACTCCAGGATATTCAAGACATCAGTTTCCAGCAAGTGTCTCCGCACTGGTTTTCAGATGTACGCAGCTGTTTAGACGACCATTTTCCAGGGCGTTTGATTGGGCGTGGGGGACCGACGGCATGGGCATTGCGTTCACCTGATATTACCCCATGCGATGTTTTTTTCTTTGGGGGCTTTATTAAGGACAGCATTGTGTACAAGAAAATTTTTACATCTACCACTGAGCTCAAAGGAAATCTTACTGCAGTCTTCCTCTTTGTTTCATCTGACATTCTGCAGCGTACGTGGGTGGAACTGGACTATCGTTTACACATCCCGTGAGCAACAAACGGAGCACACGTGGAGACCTACTGACATTTTTAAAAGTAACTTTCACAGTTACCATGTGTTTTGACATTAAAAGTAAGTTATTTATTGTAGTTGTTTTTCAATAGCATACTGAAACTGCGTACTTCATTTATGGACACCCTGTATATTTGCATGTCGTTAAGCTTAGAAATATATTTTTAAATGTGACATTTTATCACCGTTGCTTTGTACACTGTAAAACATAAGAGGTGTGAATTTACTGAATTTTTTTTTGAAAATTACACGCAGCAAGGTTGCCGATAGGTCTCCGTCTCTCAATGCAATTTCCGTTGCGAAAAGTATCCGTTTCTAATTTTGGTATTTTGACACATTTTTCCGTTGTCAGTAGTTCCGTTCATTTCAGAAAAGTCAGTTTGGGATTTTTCTGTTTTTATACAGAAATTTTGTAACTACTTCCATTTTGACTTTTCAGCCCTTTTAGCAGAGATTCTTTCCTCTCGTACGAAGTCTTTCCCGTGGTCACTGGTTGGAGATCGAGTGACCTAGAAAGACATTTAACTGCGGATCACTTATAAGGTACAAATGCCGAGGACTCGAATCAGGCGATGATGAAATGTTTTTCGCTATTAATGTGGGTTAATGAGTAATTTTATTTTCTGTAGGAGCATTATTTTTTTCCGAATAGGTTTATGATAATTTTTTTTTCGAACTTATCACAATTACAATTTTTTTCATCATGACTTTTCGAAGTTACAAAGTGTTTTGGAAATCGACATCTTTTTAACCTGAGAATCACTTCGAATTAAGTTTAAGGAAAGGTGAAATGTACTGCTTCCTAGTATTTTTTCACAAAACCCCTAATTTACTCGTGATAACTATAATAGCTTTTGTCTTAAGGGCACAGACTGCTTTCTTCCTTTATACAGGGTGATTGTAAACTCCTCCAACAAAACAAGCGGGGTGATAGTACACATCAAGACAAACAACATTTGGAATAAAACCTAGGTCCGCATTCCACTCCTAGTGACAGAAAAGAGCACGTTCGAAAAACGTCCAACAGGCACACGGAGTTTCAACCAATGCATGAGAAGCACAAGATGCAAATCAGTTGCGCTGAACACGTGCGTAGACGATGAGAAGCAAACATTTAAAAACGCTGCTCAACCCGATCAGCAATATTACCGTGCGAACATCACAAGAGAATTGACGTATACGCCTGACCGGCGCAGCGTTTCGTGTGTTCCTGGAGCAAGTGCTTCCCGGTCTGTTGCAGGATGTTCCGCTCACCACACGCAGGGACATGTGGTTCATGCATGATGGGGTCCCAGCATACTTTGCCACCGATATCCGATACTTCCTAAATGCGTCATATCCCGGGCGGTGGATTGGACGCGGTTGACCTGTGGCTTGGCCTACACGCTCCCCGGATCATAATCCACTGGACTTCTTCTTCTGGGGCAACATGAAAACATTGGTGTACGAGACACCTGTGGACTCCCTGGAAGATATCGTCGCGCGAATCGCTGTTGCTGCGGGGAAGATCAACGCTACACCGGGAGTCTACGAGAGGGTGCGACAGTCCTTCATACGCCGGTGTGGGCTGTGCAACGACGCCCTTGGACGCCAGTTTGAGCAGCTCCTTTGAGTCTTTCTCTGATGCGATTGGAATTGTGGAACTCACAAATTAGGTATGTCTCTTTGTTTTCAGTGTTGAAGACTCAACGTGGATATGTAACTTTACTCTTTTCTGGCACTACGAGTGGAATCCGGCCCTAGGTTCCATTGCAAATATTGTTCGTCTTGATGCGTACTATAATCCCTCTTGTTTTGTTGAAGGAGTTTACAATCACCCTGTAGATGTCATGCAATCACTTGTACCATACTTTAAGTACTCAGTTTCATACGGTGCACAAAAGCTGGTGCACCAAACAGGGGGAGAGGGAAGGAATATCCGGTGCCACAAGAACCTGAATGTCATGCTATGTACTATCCGCAGTATCCGATCTCATTACAGAATTTCAATATCAGGTCCTCCGACAGGCGATTGAAATTTAGTAGTTAGTCAAACCTTAGTTATTCCCGCAAATCGCTCCTATTACCGGAAGCTTTTCGTCATACGGGTACGATGAAAAGTAACCGCTCCTACACGGAAGAAATCGCGTAAAGATATTTGAAAATTCAGAATTTTCGTGGCATGCAGAAAATCCACGAAATTCAGGTTTTTCCCATCCCTTTCACGGAAAAAGTTAAATAAAAAATATTCTTCATTATTTCATAAAAGGAATCACGGATAATTTCTTGAGAATTTCAGGATATCTTTTACAGTCAGTGGCGTATATTCCAGGCTAGCTAGGTTAGCTGCGAAGCCCAGACAATGTACAAATAAAAGTCAATTATCGAGGGTATTAAGATATGTCGACGCTTTCGGTGCGAAAAAACACCAGCGGATTCTCTTCTTTCGATTATGAGAATCAGTCTGGCGAGCGATGACCAACAACATAACGCAAGCAGGTCTTCGAGTCTTCGCTGTTCTGATGCGAAGAACTTTGATACGATCGTCTGCTAGCGTTTCCATGACAACATGAATGAGCGTATGGAGGTGAATGGAGCATTGCTTTCCGCAATGGTTCTCAGAAAAGAGAAGATTTCGGACTACTCAGTCCCTCCATGCTTCCGCCTTTAACAGCGCGTGTTTCACGAGAGTGGTTTGAATTGTGTGAAGTGTCAATGAATTAAAATCAGTGATATTATATCTTAAGTTTGTGGCTTTGTTGGATTCGAGCTGGTTTGATAAATTTTGTGAAATCTTCCCTGAACATCTACTATCAGAGTTTAAAGACCTGTATGCTTTAAATTTTGATACAACTCGATTAAGAAATGAACTGAAGGTGTTTTATTCCCTTGATGAAAACAAAACAAATCAGTAAGAGACATTGCTTGTTACATAAAGTTGAATAATTGGGCATACTGTTTATTGAGGTGTACAAATTAGCAGATCTAATATTAAACTTTCCATCAACAACTGCAACTGCCGAAAGAAGTTTTTCTGTATTAAAAAGAATCAAGATATATCTTAGAGCCACACAAGGACATGCACATTCGAAAAACTTGGCTGTTTTGTCAATAGAGAAAAACATTTTTAAATATGAAAAAGTACTCGGAAGAAACATATTTGTGAAAACGTAATACTCAAGTTCACACAAAAAAGAAAGAAGAATGGAGTTCATGTACAAATAAGTGTTCAAATCTAATCCTTCATAATAATTTGGTATCATGTTAGCAATAGCATGTACCTAAAATTTAGAAAAAAATGTTACTTCTATTACTTAACAATTAAAAAAAAACTTCGCAATTTTAAAAAAAACAGTACTTTGGGGGGGGGGGAGATAGCCCAGATCGTGGATCCAAGACACGCCGCTGTTTACAATGTATAGTCGTTAGAATGCTTATATTTTGCTCGGAAAGGACCTTTGTTGAGAGCAAGTACGCATTAAGAATAAAATTGTATTGTTTTTTTCTGTTGCACACAAACTGTAATGCAAACTGGAAGCCTATTGTTTGACATTTTTCATCTGATTTTCATACATGCAAATGTTTTCAAGAGAGCATGATGCACGAAAGCACAAAACAGCTCATACAGTATCGTTTTCTCATAGGCTTCTTTCTTTTCTGTTCCAGTCTTAGTGGATGCTCTACTGTGACAAAAATTAAAATCGTTACGTTTGTTTTCCTTTGTATTTATTTTCGATTTCAAGTCGTTCTCATAAAGAAAAGGAAAAACAACAGCGAAATACCAGGTGAATCCAGCGCCTTTTTAATCAAAAGGATTTTTGAAAATACAAAATGTTACGTTCATCGAACATTTTTTTGTCATGTGAAATTTTAAAACTTATGGGAAATAATGATCTGTTCGTTACAAAGAATGCAATCCGATGAAAACGGAACTTCTTAAACCCGTCTCTCTCACAGGAGCAGAGAGACTGTCGCAAATAGGAATATCCATTTATTCTCAAAGAAATCTATCTTAAGAAAAAAATTTTCGGTCGTCCTTTTAGAAACGGTAGTGTGTTCTGATATCAAAACAAACACTTCCTACTAAATAAACTGCGCGACACTAAAACAGAAAATGTAAGTAAGTCTTTGTCATAGTTATTGGTACAAGAAATTCCATGAATCATTAGTTTAGAAACGGAGCTAAGGCTGCAGAGGCAAATACTGTATGCATTTCGCCCTTAGCGACAGAACTGTGCTTTACGGAAAAGTAACGAAGATTTATGAAACGTTTCTATGATTAATAGATGCTTTACGACACACCAGGGATTTTTCAAAAGAGATTTTTAGAAAAAGAGATGAAGTGCGCATTATTTGAAGTAGCGAATGTGCTGTGTATTCTTTGTAGTATTAAACGATACCTGGTGCAAAATAAAAAAAAATTCAACAGGCTTTTTGGGAAATACACGCAGGTTATGGCAAAACTGTGCGTTATGAAAAATTAGTGTGTACCCAAATTGTTATCCATAGTGGAAGATAGCAGGGACAGATTTATAGGGAAGCCCACAAAACTCGGGGTACCACGATGGGGGAGCCCTACCCCCCCCCCTTCCTCGAATAATAAAAGCTTTTTTCATTTTCCTTCTCAAAATAAAAAAATAAAAAATAGGAAAAAGAAAAAGAGATGTGAGAGATATAGTCGTTGTTGTTGATTTTGGAAATATAATTACTCCAAACGCGATGCATGATATCTACAAGTATTGATTTATTAGCTTAAATGCAGGCTGACTAAAAAGCTATCTCTCTGTCTCTCACACACACGTTTTAAGATCAATATTATTTAGAACTACACTACAACTGAGCTGTGACATTGAGGTGTTATTTGTGGCGATTTCGTTCTTAAATTGGGTATTTAATATGACCCCCCCCCCCCATCTTTCTCGTAAAATTTCGTTTTCCTCATTCAGGTCAGTTCAAAAGGCAAGACTGTAACCATACAAGTAAAATGACATCGGAAAAGCTGGCTTTACGAGACTTGCTAATAGACTTCATTCATTTACAAGACTATTAGGTGAACTTTCAATGAGATGGAATCTGATGACATGCGACAGCAGATCTCACTTTGCATACATTAATTAAAGTAATGCCATGAACCATACGTATGTAGTATGTTAAACGCTCGTAGTGTTCTACAGTCACCATCCTTATAAAATCTCTTACTTTTCTTCCTTAACGAAGGCTGTCTCACTTGTAACTTTCGCTATTTCTTCCATACCAGGGTATTACGAAACCCCTAAATATTAAATTTCGCCTTGATAATTATAATCATATTTTAGTTATGGTTGCTACAAACTACACAGACATCACCTTAAAAATAGCCAAATCATGTTCGGGGAAACCCAAAATGCATATTTTTGTTGAAATCTTGAAGTCTATATATTTTTGTGAGATTAGAATAACCTTTCCGTACATTAGTGATTATTGTGCGAAAGTAAAAATGGGATATGCGGCAACAAAAAACGTTTTTTTTTTTTTTTTTTTCGAGGATGTGTGCAAAATGAAAGGGCCCAAAATCCAATGCTGTGCACAGGGCCTCGGTAATACTGTAGCCAGTGGAAGACATCGACGGAAAGGGCATTTTAGGAATAAAACTTTCAGAAGCAAAGATATTAAAGAATATACTTTCAATAGGAAAACTCTGTGTTATTTGAACAAGAAAATGTGTGCCAAGTATTGTTTTCAGTCCAAGGTATAAGACAAGTAAGGACTTTTTTGCAGTCGGAATTTTACAAAGGCAGATTGTGTTACAAAGAGAAACATGCGCTGTCGCCGTCTAGCGAAAGAACCGTGCTTTAATGAAAAAGCAGAAAATATGAAAAAAAGTGTTCGTCATTCTGGAAGCTAGTTATCGGAAAAGGATTTTTTAAAATACAACCCACAGAGGAAAGATAGCAAGAAAACAGTAGGCATCATAAGGAAAAAACTGAGCATTGTTTGAAGTTGTTACTGAGCATTTTGCTAGTTGTTACTGAGCATTGTTTGAAGTTTAACTACTGAGCATTGTTTGAAATTTAACTACTGAGCATTGTTTGAAGTTTAACTACTGAGCATTGTTTGAAGTTTAACTACTGAGCATTGTTTGAAGTTTGCATAAACCCACAGAGGAAAGATAGCAAGAAAACAGTAGGCATCATAAGGAAAAAACTGAGCATTGTTTGAAGTTGTTACTGAGCATTTTGCTAGTTGTTACTGAGCATTTTGCTAGCTGTTACTGAGCATTGTTTGAAGTTTAACTACTGAGCATTGTTTGAAATTTAACTACTGAGCATTGTTTGAAGTTTAACTACTGAGCATTGTTTGAAGTTTAACTACTGAGCATTGTTTGAAGTTTGCATAAACCCACAGAGGAAAGATAGCAAGAAAACAGTAGGCATCATAAGGAAAAAACTGAGCATTGTTTGAAGTTGTTACTGAGCATTTTGCTAGTTGTTACTGAGCATTGTTTGAAGTTTAACTACTGAGCATTGTTTGAAATTTAACTACTGAGCATTGTTTGAAGTTTAACTACTGAGCATTGTTTGAAGTTTAACTACTGAGCATTGTTTGAAGTTTGCATAAACCCACTGAGGAAAGATAGCAAGAAAACAGTAGGCATCATAAAGAAAAAACTGAGCATTGTTTGAAGTTGTTACTGAGCATTTTGCTAGTTGTTACTGAGCATTGTTTGAAGTTTAACTACTGAGCATTGTTTGAAGTTTGCATAAACCCACAGAGGAAAGATAGCAAGAAAACAGTAGGCATCATAAGGGAAAAAACTGAGCATTGTTTGAAGTTGTTACTGAGCATTTTGCTAGTTGTTACTGAGCATTGTTTGAAGTTTAACTACTGAGCATTGTTTGAAGTTTAGCTTGTTACCGGAAAAGGAATTTTTCTAATACAACCCAAGGTTAGTAGATGACAAGGTTGTGCTCATCCTGCACTTCCGGTGATTGCCTTGTGACGTCACTGTCCAAATCGCCATCGTAGAAGTACCTAATCGCCACGTTTCTTTGTATCTGCACCATAGCAACGTGTCGGAATTGTTATTCGTAAGCCATCTGGAATAATCGTCATAAATTCTACCAGATTTTTTTAATGCATAATGTTTTCAATTTTCAATTTAAAAAATTTGGGGAATGTTGCCGAGATTTTTTTATTTCTCATAAAGAAATTCGGCTGTACTATCGGAAAAGAACGCTTTCAAATAGCTCCCGATTTTTCGTGTATCGTCCCGCTTTGTTTACATACAACCTGATCACACCCAACGTGAAAGGAAGTAGTTCACGATAATATACGGAATTCTTTTGCTATTTTCATCGAAATAAATCTTAATGTAATGGAAATAACTATAGGCATCTATTTTATTATGGAAAATAATAGCGCATTTTAATATCACAGATTTATGCATCATAATTCCGATAAAGTAAATGCAACACCCTTTTCGCGTAATTAATGTGTCTAACATTCATTTTTTCCACTCGAAAGAACGAAGTACTTCACTGAACTGTTCAAACGGATCTAAATTTTGTTTTTTACAAGATCGTCAAAACAAATATTCCATTAGGCCGTCGGCCAATAGTTCTTCCGATTTGTTAATATGGTTTCTGAGATTTTGCTTGAGAGCTCTCAGTTGCATTCGATACTTTGAGTATGAGCTTCACTGTTAGTATCTATTAAAAAAAATGTATGATTGACTATTAAATGAGTGAAACCACGTTCTGTCAAATGTTTATATCCTTTCCATTGATCTTGGTAGATGACATTACCTAGTTTAACATGTTTTTGAATAAGAGGTCAAGACATTTTCCTCTGTAGCTACAGCTCGAATCTACAATTCACATGTTAGGACGGTGATGTCATTCAATGACGTCACGACGATTCGTCTGCGAGGAAGGCGGAATGAGCAAACCTTGCTGTCTATTAACCTTGATACAACCCATAGAGTAAAGATAGCAAGAAAACAGTAGGCGTCATAGGGAAAAAATTGAGCATTGTTTGAAGTTGTTAGTGTACGCAGTGGCATTCAACGCAAAAATATTTTTTTTTCCTGTCGGATTATCAGGAGTGTTGATGCAGTCTCAGATGGAAATACGGACTTGCTCTACCGACTGGCATAACTAAGCATCATGAACAGTTAGAAAATACATGCAAAATATTTCCAATACTAAAACGTATAAAGCAAATAAAAAATTGCTCAAACCGGACTTTAAAAGTAAAGATATCGGGGTAGTAGCAAACGTATTTCTGCCGCAGTTGGGATTTTAGAATGAGGAAGGAATTGCATATATAAATACCCCTTGCTTCCTCTAATGGAAAAACTTCTCCACATGAAAAATCAAAAGACACGTGCAAACTATTCCTCGCAGGTGAAGATATATGACACAAAAACTGTTAGTCAGATCCAACTTTTATAAGCAGAGATAACGATAAAGACAGAATATTTATTTAAGCCCCTAGCAGGAAAACCGTGCACTATTTGAAAGAGAAGGTGTGTGCAAAAAGGTAACAATTTCTGGAATTGTGTCGATTTCCCTCTTTCACCCTCCAAGTGAGCTTTGCATTGGGAGGATCGGGGCTACGTTTGCTTCATGTGTGTTGTGTAGTTGAACTGCGGTCGGTCTCACATAGCCGTCAAGTTGAATATACTTGAAATGTTTCAGTAATTAACTATAGTACTAATGTAGTTAATTAAATCTTTCAGATATATCCAATTGTTATGGGTATATAATATAAACGTACATGCACATTTTCAAAAATGCGTATTTTTAAATAGTGGTGTTTTTCATCCATATACGGATTCTACGTATTTCTAGAGCTCTTCGTTATAAGCGGGCTCTATTATACTAGGGTTTTACCGAAATAATGCAAACGTGGTCATACATTCTTTATTAAGTGACAGAGGTCGTTCAAATTGCGCATGATGGTAAAGTAACTCTTTCTCTATACAAAAGTACGACTCAGCATAGTCTCCATCACAAGCGATGCATTTGCGCCACCATTGAACCCGACTCTCGAATCCTCTTTGAAAATATTCAGGTGTTGACGGTTGTACCCACTTCTTCACAGGCAATTTCACCTCGTCTGTGTCATCAAATCGTTCTTCCCGGAGATTGTCCTTCATTGGACCGAACAGGAGGAAGTTGGAGGGCGCCAGATCTGGGCTGTACGGTGGATGGGGGACCACCGACCAGCCTATTTGGCTGATCATCTGGTTTGCTGCTAAAGATGTGTGTGATCCCGCATTGTCATGTGAATGTAGATCCTTTTCGGATTCATGTTCGGTCTTTTCGTCCTTATGGCTTCTCTAAGCTTCTTGGGAGTCTCAGTGTACCTCTCGCTCGTCACGGTGCAGCCACGTTCCGTGAGCACCGAGCGGTACACTGGGAATATTGAAAATCAAGAAGGATGACACCGCTGTCATCCCAATAAACAGTCACCATGACTTTCTGTGCTGATCGCTGGCTCTTGAATTTCTTAGGCCTTGGTGAAGAGGTGTGACGTCATTCCACGGATTGATTCTTCGTTTCTGGATCATAAAGATGCTCCCACGTTTCATCCCCTGTCATCAGGACGAAAGAAAACGCGTCTTCATTGGCTACAAATGCTTCCATCAGATCAGAGCAGACTTTCACCCTTCTCTCCTTCAAATCGGGTGTCAACTGCAAGTTAACCACTTTGCACATACTATACGATATCTTAAGTCTTACACTATCTTCTGTATGGCATTATAACCGCAGTCCTGTTGTGCAATAATCTCACGGATTGTGACTCGTCTCTCCGTGCGAATCAATTCATCCCCTCACTGACGATTCGCGTCAGTGGTAGCATATGATGGTCTCCCTACTGTCTTCAGTGCTGGTTTCCTTTTCTTTAAACTTCTTCATCCATCTGTGCACATTGCTCTAGTCAATGGTGTCGTCTCTGTAAACATTTTGTAGCCTTCTGTGGATGTCGGGCAGCCTACACCCTTCCTTCATCAAGAACTCAATGATGGCATGTTGCTTCTGCTTGCACTCTATTATTTACCTGCATGAAGAAGAAGAGGAAGAGTTACTCTACCAACATGTGCAATTTCAACGACCTCTGTCAGTTAATGAAAACGTTATGCCCACTTTTGCATTACTTTCGGTACGACCCTCGTATTTTGCACGTACGCTGTGTTAGTTACGTTTGCGTACAACTGCGTAAAGGTTTCGATTTCAGTGGTTGGTGTATGTACGTATGTGACCGATTATGCCTTAGTTAAAATTGAAAACGTGTGTCTCCCTTCAATTTTAGATTTTTGTAAAATACTCTGCTGGCCACCCGAAATTCAACACCGAGAAGGAAGTATCCGATTGGCCTGAAATTCGCAACATGCGTCGCCCGCGAGAGGACATGCAAACGATTAGCATTGCAGGGCATATGCAAATCATGTGCGCCCGGCACGCTACCGAGAAGCACTGTAAGAAGGGTGCACAGAAGGTGGTGTGTAAGTAGTGGAAGTGTGTTGTGCTGCCGGACATGTGCGTGGGAAGCTTCCTGATGCCTCGTCGCAGAATACGGCAGTCATTCCAGCAAGTTTCGGAGTTCGACAGAGGACGAATAGTGGCTTATCGCGACAGCGGTTTATTGTACCGAGACATCGGCGCCCGTGTGGGACGACATCCAGCCACAGTGAGGCGAGTATGGATTCGGTGGGTGCAGGAGGGACGGACGGACCGACGTGAGCGATTTCCGCAGCCGCGGCACACCACCGAACGAGAGAACCGGCATGTTGTGCGGCGGACATTGACGGATCGCACCGCCACATCACGAACGTTAGCTCAGGAATTAGGGTGTGTTGCGCAACAATCTGTGTCATCAACGTCGTCTGCCGGAGCGGGGATTTGTCGCACGGCGCCCATTGCTCCGATTACCATTGACGTTACACCACCGGCGAGTGAGGCGGCAGTGGGCCGCTGAACGCCGCACCTGGGCTACGGAATAGCACGACATTATCTTCTCCGACGAATCCCGCTTCTGCCTGCAACACCACGATGGTCGGATCCGCGTGTGGTGGCACCGCGGCGAGAGACTGTATGACGCCTGCATTTTGCATCGCCATACCGGTCCGTTGCCTGGCGTTATGGATTGAGGCGCAATTGGATATGACACCCGCACCCCTCTGGTACGCATCGCCGGTACACTCAACGGCCACTACTACATCTCCGACGTTTTGGAGCCTTTCGTCCTCTCTTACCTGCAGGACCTGCCAGCGGCCACGTTTCAACAGGACAATGCGCGCCCGCACGTGGCACGCATCGTGCAACAATTCTTCATGGCCCACCAGGTGTCACTGCTGCTGTGGCCCGCTTGTTCTCTCGAAATGTCGCCCATCAAACACGTCTGGTCGCTGATCGACAACCGAGTGGCCAGGCAATCACCACCCGCGGCTACGCCTGATGAACTGTGGCAACATGTGGAAACAGCCTAGACCGACATACCTCAAGCCCACATCCAAAGCCTCTTTCGTTCGATGCCGAAGCGTGTAGCGGCCGTTATTGCCAGCCATGGGGGCCACGCAAACTATTGATGTCTGAGTGTTCTGCAAGTCGCACGGGCCTGTGAGCTCAATCGTTTCACCTTTGTATCTATTGTTATGTGTCCAGTAAATCTGGCTTTGCTATATCGTGTTCTTCTTGGTGTTGCAATTTGGGTGGCCAGCAGTGTATAACGTTTTCTCTATAGGACCTTTTCATAAACATGATAAAAATAATGGCCGGAAAGCAGTACGTAATTCCATATCTCTAAAATGTCGCAGGAAAATATTCAGAATCCGGGTGGTTGAAATGTGAAATTGCAAACACGGTAGGCGATTTGATTCCAGCGTGCGACTTGGTGTTGGATAATTCTTTCTTTCTTTATGCGTTAGATATTATTTCTCTTAGGAACTTCTATTCCACAATTTACGGGTGAAGATTTTCCTGCACTTTAATGATCACGAACTACAAAATGAAAATAGCACGATGCCTTGACAAGTGTTACTCCGTGTCTTGGATATATGTATTGTCTCAAGAGACGGAGCTTGCGAACTGAAATAATGATGATCATCAGAATGGCGAACAGCATCTTCATCCTAATGAAGCAGTTCTTCACAAACGCGGGTGAAAAACGAAGCGCCAATTTAAGTGTTGATTCATCCATTCGAATAATTTAAGAGCATGGCTTCATGGAGATGGGAAGACAACTCTAAACATGTTACATTTGGAAGGTGTTGAGATACTCTTAGAAATGAGATGAAAACGTAGAATTGCACGGCAAATTTAAACTCGCAAAGAATACTTTCGCATAGGAACTGTGTCGACAAAATTCTGTAATAGTTTGCGTCACTTCAATGCAGTGCGATGATGCTATAACAAAGAAATATATTTTCTGTTGCATTTAGTCGGAAACCATGATTTTTATTCGATAAAAGATCGATGAATGAATATTCTTCTTGTCGATATCTCAGATGCAATGGCGTAGGGTAGCCTCCGCAGGTGCCACAACTGCGGGGAGGGGGAGCTGGGCTTCCACTTTAGGGGACCTTGAGTACATGGAGTTTTTTCGTCGAAATTTTTAAATATTTTCCCCCAATCTTAGCATGAAAATAAGAATTTTGCTTTAATATAAACCTCATGTAAAAAAATTATGTTTTAAATGTTGTACTTATAACTGGGAGAGGGGATATATAGACATAGTCTGTATGGCACCGTATTCAAGTTCATTGCTTCCCTGATTTTTCTATGAAGGTAGGATTTATTATCACAGCTAAACCACGGTCACATGTGTCATGAAACTAATAAATATCATATGGACTCCTCTAATACCGCCGAGCAGACGCGTTACACACATATACTTGTGTTCCCTTGAGAACCCAGTGGACGAAGTGCAAAAAGAGGAAGGGGTGTAACGTACTAGGAGATGTGACGTACCGGCCAGAAGGACGCACACGACATAAATGCAGATAGGAATCAGAATAAAACATCCGCGTAGCTCAATTGGTAGAGTGACTTATTCCGGAATGAGGGGATCCGGGTTCGAATCCTGGCGTGGACAGAAATGACGGAGAAATTTACTTCGTTATAATGACGCCCGAACTATCCGGATGACCCGACCGTTCAAAATCTCGCATTGGTGTGATGTTATTTCCACACCGCGAGATAGGAAAAATAAGAGAATCCCTTCTCCAGCACTTCGAAAAAAAATAAAAATAAATAAAAATGAAGGGGAGATGATGTAACGTACTAGGAGATGTGACGTACCTGCCAGAAGGACGCACACGACATAAATGCAGATAGGAGTCAGAATAAAACGTCCGCGTAGCTCAATTGGTAGAGTGACTTATTCCGGAATGAGGGGATCCGGGTTCGAATCCTGGCGTGGACAGAAATAACGGAGAAATTTACTTCGTTATAGGGGACGGAGGCGGGAGGTTGCGAAGTAGGACCAGATATTTCTGATTTTCAGTGCGGACAAGACATAAAACTATACATCATATTAGGGAGATGGTCATAGTGTTTTGACTCTTCGGTGTATATAGAGCTTTTTCTCCTGATATGATTTTTATAAGGAAAGGAAGTCACAGAATAAGTCGTCTGATGCACGATTTTTCAGATAAAACCACTCTTTAATATTTAAAAATGATGTTGAAGACACATTAAAAACATTAAAAAGGGACGAGATCTTTCGGTGACCGCGTCGGTCCCTTTATCAGGTCATACACACTGAGCAATAGAAATGAAAGTTGTGAACGCTTATGAATTTACAAGTATGGACCTAAATGTTGCAATGACGACACACCCGTTCTCCCTTGGAAATTCTTTTAAAACGGAACCATAACTTCAAGTTGTTCAGAACTTTAATTGATGTATCCACTTTATGTAAATTTGATTCTTTGACATGCGCAGTGTACTTGTATTATGACATCTTCATTCTGTATTTAAGTCACCCAACTTTCATTTCTATTGCTCAGTGTGTATGACCTGATGAAGGGACAGACGCGGTCACCGAAAAGATCTCGTTTCTTTTTAATGTTTTTAATGTATTTTTAACATCATTTTTAAATATTAAAGAGTGGTTTTATCTGAAAAATCGTGCATCAGATGGCTTATTCTGTGCCTTCACTTACTTAGCACGAAAACTTCATGACTTTATTATAAGTAAAGGTTGTGTGTTCACATAGAGATAGACGGACAGGCGAAACTACACCATAAGCACGTCGTATGTAAGTATTTTAAAATTCTAAAGGCTTCCAATCTGATCGTAATCCGCTTAATATCAGTTCTTTGGAGTTAGAACAAGCATTGAAATGTCTAAATAAGTGGTTCTTTTATGAAGTACTTTGACTTGACTGCATTTTGGTGTAAAACAATAACAGCAGCTGAGATATTGATGTTTTCTTTAATATGATGGTTATTGCGAAAACAAACGTTTGTCTGCGACGGCATCGAAACCGTGACCCCTCACTCCGGAGTAAGTCGCTCTCCCAACTGAGCTACGCGGACAGAATGTCTCGCTGCAGATTTGTCGTCTTGACACATGTTTTCACCTCTGTTGTACGTCACATTATGAATTATTCTCTTCTTTCCATAGAACTTGTGACACTTGATAGAGGTCTCATTCTTCCTGAATTAAAATGTTTATTTCCCTCGTTGAGTTAAAAAAAAAAAGAAAAGAAAAGAAAGGTGGCAATGATAGTGGCACATCTTTCGGTTTTGCAACTTTTTATTTGGGGCAAAAAGACATTTAAAGTCAATGCGTTAGACTTTTTGATGCATAGCTAACATTCTCTTGGTTCACTTTTATAGCCTTGGCTAAAGAGATAAATCTTTTTGAAAATAGAGTACGTTCCCTATGGCTTTACCTTGTAAGGTTATTGATTAAGCATTTGGAAAAGTGAATGTTGTTTTGCCCAACAAGCAAAGGTAATCATCGAGCATAAAAATAAAGCATGCATTTAAATGTGCCCAGTGCTTCGAAAATAAAATAGTCTTAATTTATTCCTACTCTAGATCAGTGCTAAATACGGCTAGCAAACAGCACATCACTATTTTTGTCAAAAGAACTTTCGTTTAAATTCCATTAAGACTTTCAGTGAAACCGCCCAGTAACCTAAAGGTCAACCTACTAATTTCATCATGGTCTCCTAAGTATTGAGTTACATGAAGCGGAAAATGAAGCTTAGCTTATCCTATTATCTCCTTTACCCTTTAAGTGAATTACTTTCACTTTCGTAATGAGAATTCACCCCTAGTGGAAGTAAGTTTTAGACTCTAATTACATTACGGTATTATTATCAAAAGCGGACCCCAGGAATCTTTCAGGCCCCTGAGTGGAGAGCTTTGGAAGCTTTCAACAAATGTGAATTATTAACATAAACGTCATTGGAGACTTGTGTTTGAGAAATTAAAAGTAAGGAGTTTGTACTTGTAATTTGGAAAGATCTGTGAGGTTCATTCTTTATGATAGCTGGTGTCAGCTTGATGGTCTGACTTTCCAGACTTTTCGCGGAGTCTTAAAGCAGATTCTTGTCTGTCTGATTGTCTGGTTTCCCATCGAACGTTTTCTGTGGTTTTTCATATATTAGCCATTTCCATTCATGTCGTTCTGTTTCCAAGCTGTTAGGATGTTGGCTTTACTAATTGAGACGTAGCAACATGTAGGCCGAAAGTGGCAAGCACCACGATATGCTGTTCCATGGAAGCAACGAAAAATCTGAAATTATGTTGCTGATGAAGGTAATAATATACGACGGCTAATAATTTAACATCATGGAAATGTCAAGTTTTCCTTGAACTATAGTCGAATGTTTACTTCCTTTTGATTTGCTCGAAAATTCCAGTCCCCATCGACTTGAAATACTTCTTGCCGATAACTAAGGCACTTTGAGAAATCCCTGTCTGTATAGCCTGTTCACTACCTGATGGTTAGTGTAGGACTATTAACTTCGTGCTTTGCCTTTCTAGGTTCAAATCTAGGGACAGTACTTGTTCTTTGTGCTCTGATTATCTTTCTTTCCTGAAATCACAGGGCCAAAAAAGGAAAGACTGACTCCTCCAAGCATTGGGTGCTCGTGGATCCCATTAAAACCCCCAAAGAAACAAAAATCTGTTGTTTATCTCAATGCCATGCTACTCCAGTTGCATTTGCTATTTCTTTGTTCACCAGTTCGACAGAGGGTCTAAGCGTTGTCTTCCGACCATTCGTCTGAGATGGGTCCGGATTGGTATCGCGGTAAAGCATTGACGATTCAGTTTGTTATTTCTTTACGTTTTCTCCCTTACACCGCGATTTTTGGGTTCGTTCGTATTTTCCGTCATAAAGTTGTTGCTAAAAATTGCATGCATTTATGTTTCTGTGCTTAACGTTTCCACTTTACCTGAAATTCTCCGATTCTACGTTTTCCGACATTCAACATTACTTCGGTTTTATATTTTCCAGCTAATAAGGTCCCTTTTAAAAGGACTTGAAATCATTGGAATCATTAATACTCCGACTTAACTTTGGCTTTTTCCTTTAAAAGCAACTTATCTTACACTTTATGAACTACAGTAACTGAAGCCAGAAAATTAGTATCGAACATGACTTGTTCATTCGATTAACAGTTAAGCGCTCTTCTTACCTTGCTGGAGAGTTATATCATCGGCTTTTCTCATTATAAATATGAACAGCTATGTCCTTTTTGTCGGCTAAGGCAATAGCAAAATAGGGAACCTCCTCAATTTTAGACCATGGATGTTAAACGTGATGGAAATTTTATGGAATATAAGCGGTTTTCATTATTACGTCAGTAAGATCTATCTGATAGCGAAATTGTGACTGAAGTCAAAACGAAAACTGAGGTAACTTTCTCAGAAGCAATAATCGCATTTCAAGTATTGTTTGCTGGGTATTCCAATTTGCAAATACTGCTAATGATGCTGCGACCCGTTTTTAAAATACTGCGTGAAATAACAATAATAATTTTCAACATTATTATTTGAGACTTTAAAGTTAGTAAGTCGTTAAAGCTTATCAAATAATAAAAATCAAATTGTTCGTATTTGTAAGATTGTATGTAGGTTTAAATTATCCGTAGGGAGAAAGGCAATGACAAATTTAGAGAAGATTGTGAAGGATAGAAACATCTCAATGACAACAAAGATTAGAATTGTTAAACCAGTGGTCTTTCCTGTGATAATGTAGAATTGTGGACGCTGGACATTGAGGAAGAATGAGAGTAATAAGATAGATGCTTTTGAATCATGGACTTGGAGACTGCTACTTAGAATTCCATAGAGTACAAGAAGAACTAATCAATCAGTACTTGACCAAATCAAGCCCAGCTACTCCTTTGAGACAATGATGTGTAAGCGAAAACTCACATATTTTGGACATAAGTGCCAATAATGGGTTCGAAAAAAATGAGCATGCTTGGCAAGGTTGGAGTGAGAAGAAAAGGAAGATAGAGTAGAAGATGTTTGGATGGAAACGTTTGTGGAATAAACAGGCACAAGCATATGGTTGTAATTCTCTCCTGCATTTAATGTTCAAAGTTATTGATCCCATAGAGAAGATTCATCAGGATTTTATTATGCTTAGCAATATCCTGTTGAGAACACCATTCCAAATGTATCTAATCATTCACATGTTTAGAATTAATATCAGCTACTGTGCGTCAGTGTTCTTTCATCCTCAGAAGCCAATGCAACCATATACAATATTGGCGTATATTGGAAGAAAAGAATGCCAATGCCAGTGTTTTTTTTTTGTCTTTAGAAACCAATGAAAAGGTCACAATATCAGTGTTGTTTCGAGCTTAGAAACCAAAGGCAAGAATTTCACTATATCACGGTTTCTTCATCACTAAGAATTCATTGGTTGAAAGAACGAAACAACGTTGATATTGTGACTATTTCTTTGCCTTCTAAACGTACAACAATACTGTGACTATTTATATCGGTTTCTAAGAACGACTGAACACTAACATTATGACTCGTTTCATTAGTTTCTGATAACGAGAGAAGACTGATATTACAACTTTTTTTCATTGGTATTGAATTTGACTAAGCACCTTTAAGATGTAAAATTTAAATTTTTTTCAAAACCATACTCATTCTTGTATTTAAAAAACTATTTCTCATGTTGTATCAGAACGAACAACATTTTTCGTAGAAAAAGTTTCCTGCGCACACTTTTCCTGGATCTCTTTTAACTTGTCATGTCATATCCACATCTGTTTCATATGATAGATGATATTTTCTGTCAGAAAAAAATTTGGCCCTAACAATACTGTGGATACGCCAGAGTTAACTGGAAACAAATAAGTACAAGGCTTCCAAAGATAATCTTATTTTTTATGGGTGTAAAATGATGATACAAGATCTGCCAAGCTTTTACTCGCCAACGTGCGGCTAACAAAGGTTACGTAGGTAAGAAAAGTGACAAATGCATTGAGAATCCGGCGCCAAGATTCATGGAGCCCATCCATATATACCGGGATTTTTATTCTGGTTCAAAAGAGATTTAAAAACGTTTAACTATGATGTGGGCGTAAAATCACATAGATGCATCTCATACTTAATCTAAGCCACGATCTTCAACCTATCGCGTCTGAGCATGCTGAAGTTTACCATAATGTACCGTGATGGATCAAAGAAGGTCTACATAAGAATGACGAAACGTTTCTATTCTACAGAGCATAAAAGGGATGACAAATAGGATAGGCTTACGACTGCACTGTCAAGGGAAGCATCAAATAATGAAGCAACCCCACTCTGGTGCGACATCAAGGGTATTGCCCCCTACACTATCGCAAGAGGAACCTTACTAAGGGAGGCCATAGTGATTCTCTTTCACAGAGTGGCGTGCAATGATTTTGTATCGATATATCTACCACGTTCATGGACCTCTGTGTTGGGTCTAAAACACGGCTGAACTTAAACAAAAAGTAACTATATCGAATGTACAACGCGAGATATTAGTCTAATACTGTATTATCTCACGTGACCATTGTTTATTTCATTTTAACCTCTCTGTTATGTTTATGCTTTCCAGTTTTTGTCTACGTTGTTCTAGTGTCTTGAAGGAGAAACCCGTTAGTGAGTAGTTAAATCTTGGCAGATCTTGTGTGATTATTCTAAACCTTTAAAAACCGGATTATCTTTAGAAGCGTTGTACTTAATTTGTTTGTAGTAAAATTTGACCCTGTATGGATTTCAGGTTAGGTCGATCTTGGATTATTAGTATCATTTGGATTTTTGTAGCCACATCTTCATGATGTCGTCCAGTGAAAAGCATATCAACACATTTGATTGATCCAATATTTACCTGCAGGATTACACCGCCCCAAAAGCCAACACTTGGCAGCTACAATCAATAGATTCGTGCTGTTGACGCCATATTTTGTCCCGTCCGTAGGCGAAAACGTGATTTATTGACCCAGTCGACCGAATTCTAGTCCTCAAGGGTTCAGTTTTGATGCTCCCGTGTCCACTGAAGACGAATTTATTTGACAGTTTTGAGCACAGACTACCGGCACCCAAATGGGAGGTCTGCTGTCCTAGCACATTTTCGCCAGCGATGGGCGGACTGGGTATGCTGAAATTATTCTCTCGATACCGCCGTTGTGCTGCGCCGTTATTTAAAGCTATGGAGCTCACATGTTATTCTCGCACAGTCCTCTTCAGTCGCTGTTCTTTGAAGCTATGGAGCTCATATGTTATTCTCGTACAATCCTCTGCAGTCGCCGTTGTTTGAAACTATGGAGCTCACATGTTAGTCCCGTACAATCCTCGCCAGTCGCCGCTGTTTAAAGCTGTGGAGCTCACATGTTATTCTCGTGCAATGCTCTTCAGTCGCCGTTATTTGAAGCTATGGAGCTCACATGTTATTCTCGTACAATCCTCTTCAGTCGCTGTTATTTGAAGATATGCAGCACACATGTTATTCTCGTACGATCCTCTTCAGTCGCCGTTATTTGAAGCTATTTAGCTCACATGTTATTCTTGTACAATCCTCTTCAGTCGCCGTTATTTGAAGCTATGGAGCTCACATTTTATTCTCGTACAAACCTCTTCAGTCGCCGTTATTTCAAGCTATGAAACTCACATGTTATTCTCGTACAATCCTCTTCAGTCGCTGTTATTTGAAGATATGTAGCACACATGTTATTCTCGTACAATCCTCTTCAGTCGCCGTTATATGAAGCTATTTAGCTCACATGTTATTCTTGTACAATCCTCTTCAGTCGCCGTTATTTGAAGTTATGGAGCTCACATTTTATTCTCGTACAAACCTCTTCAGTCGCCGTTATTTGAAGCTATGGAGCTCACATGTTATTCTCGTACAATCCTCTTCAGTCGCCGTTGCCCGCGATGATCGACCAGTGGTTTCCCCAGCAGGAAGACGGCTATTTGCTTTATTGTTGTTTGTGAACCACTCACTGTACACCTTCAATATACACTGGCGTGCGAAAATTAAGGACGAGACGGTTTTTCGAATGTAACGTCGTGCAGAAGTGCTCCACATCGACTCAAATCATACCATAAGATCCCCAAGATGTAAGAATATGGGACAAGTGAGCAAAACCGTCCAAACAAGGAATCCAAAGGATACAAAGACACTTTATTGAAAAGGCAGCTTCGAGCACAACTGGACAGAAGACATCCATGTGGCAGGCGGCTGCTAAGAAAAATCCAGTCTTTAGTAAGGGATATGATCGCCCATGACTGCGTTGCAGGATTTACAACGTCTTTCCATGTTGAGGACGAGGTTGTCAAGGAGCTGTTGAGGCATCGCGGCCCATTCCTCTTGTAGTGCCAATCACAGCTGCGGAATCGTCCATATCCCTATGGTATGCTTTTGAATATTATTCACCCATCTCCTACGTGGTCTCCTTCTGGGCCTTTTCTGTATCTTGGAATATTTTTATATACCAAGGGACAGAAAAGACCCAGAAGAAGATCACGTTATATATTTTAGTTGTCCATCGGCGGTCCGTGTTTCCAGCAATATGCCCAGTCCATTACCATTTCAAGGATCATACTTTGGTCATGACGTCTTCCATTTTCGTCGTTTTTCTGATCCACAAGTTCCTCTTTTTATTGCTCCTGGTTACACCAAAGTGATGTAGGGGTAGCCTACTGGGACAAAAATCAGAAAAGGTTGATTCAATTTCCTCTAAAAGGATTAAATGTCCTGCTTTTCTGACGAGTTTTGTACAAATTAATAGCTGAATACGGCTTTTTTTTTTTTTAAAAATTTAATGAAAAGAAGTTATGTGTGAGTTATTGTAAACCTCATTTGTTAGTTCGGGGTTTGGTCTTGTATAAGAAAATTTCGTTATTAAATTTTCAAGTGAAATACTCACATTTAGCTGAAGTCAGAGCTGTTTTCTTTATTCAAAGACGAACAATTCATACAAGATGGCGTCACTGATTGAAATGCATAATGCATTGCGAGATGTCTTATTCAAATTAAATGCTTCCTTTCTTTTGCTTTCGCATCGCTCCCGGAACGGGGTTCCACTTCGTTTCGGTTCATTTCCACCACAGCATGCAGGGTGATTGTAAAATTTTTCAACAAAACAAGAGGGTTAATAGTACACATCAAGACGAGCAATTATTGCAGGGGAACCTAGGGCCGCATTCAACTCCTAGTGCCAGAAAAGAGTAAAGTTACATATCCACGTTGAGCCTTCAACAGGGAAAACAAAGAGACATACCTAATTTATGAGTTGCACAATTCCAATCACATCAGAGAAAGACTCAAAGGAGATACTCAAACTGGCGTCCAAGAACGTCGTTGCCATCGTCGAATGAAGGAATATACCGCACCCTCTCGTAGACTCCAGCTATGGTGTTGATCTTGTCCGCAGCAGCAGCGATTCGCGCGACGGGATCTTCCAGGGAGTCCAGAGGTGTCTCGTACACCAATGTTTCCATGTGCCCCCAGAAGAAGAAGTCCAGTGGATTAAGGTCCGGGGAGCGTGGAGGCCAAGCGACAGATCCACCACGTCCAAACCACCTCCCGGGATATGTCGCATTTAGGAAGTATCGGACCTCGGTGGCAAAGTGTGCTGGGGGCCCCATCTTGCATGAACCACATGTCCCTCCGTGTGGTGAGCGGAACATCCTGCAACAAACCGGGAAGCACTTGCTGCAGGAACATACGGTACGCTACACCGGTCAGACATATACGTCAATTCTGATGTGATCTTCGCACGGTAATATCGCTGAACGGGTTCGGCTGCGTTTTTAAATGTTTGCTTCTCATTGTCTACGCACATGTTCAGCGCACCTGATTTGTATCTTGTGCTTCTCGTCCACTGGATGGAACTCCGTGTGCCTGCTGGACGTATTTCGAACGTGCTCTTTTTTGGCACTGGGAGTGGAATGCGGCCCTAGGTTTTATTGCAAATATTGTTTGTCTTGATGTGTACTATCACACCTCTTGTTTTGTTGGAGGAGTTTACAATCACCCTGTATATGCACTACTGTTTGTGAAAATTGCAACACCATGAAGGACTACTGAACTTGCAAGATATGCACAAGTTTGAACATGTAAATGATTAAAATGTAAGTGAAAAAAGCCGCCCCGGTGGCGCAGTGGTCTACGCGATGGCCTCTGATCGTTCGTCCGAACGGAGTCCGGGTTCGAAACCCGGTGAGGCATGGATGTTGTGTTTGTCTTACGGTACTGGCTCTCTCTCTTCCCTGGAACCAGTGACCCTAAATTAGGGACGGGCGACTGCTTATAGCCCATTGAGTTGCTCACGGTGGTCGTTAAACCTCCAATAAAAAAAAATAAAAAAGTGAAAAAGCGCATGCGATTTCTGAGCAACGCCCTCTGAACTATCCCGTTATTGTTATAAAGACGGTGCAATCAGTTGCAATCAGTGGAGAGCAGACACCGAGTCGGAAGAGTGTTTCCTGTGTCTCAATATACCCCGTCACCGAAGAAGGTCGCATTATGATCCCCTGACTTCTTTTGTTTAACGACCACCTTGAGCAACTCAATGGGCTATAAGCAATCGCCCGTCCCTAATTTAGGGCCACTGGTTCCAGGGAAGGGCATGAGACAAACACAACATCCATGCCTGACCGTTATTCGAACCCGGAGCCATCTCGGACGAATGGTCAGAAGCCAGAGCTTAGACCTCTGCGCCACCGAGGTGGCTCTGACGGACTTTGAGCAAGGAAGGATTGCTGGGATGAGAGAAGCTGGATTTTTCTACCGAGAAATCGCCACTTGTTCGAGACGCCAGTACAGTCATGCGAACATGTCGTCAGTGGACAGACGAGGCTCGGACGCACAGAAATCCGGGAAATGGACCGCATAATCGCACGACTTCACGGGATGACAACCACCTCTACTAAATAGCAGTGACCGATCGCACAGCGACATGCACGATATTTACTCAGCAGTGGACTACTGTCTCAGACCATGCTTTGTCCTCCGGGACAGTTCAACGTCGTATGCTTAACAGAGGACTGATCGCTAGCAGCCCATTGCTGCACATTCCTTTGACCCTCAACCACACACGCATCAGGCTGCAATGGGGTCTCGAACACAGACACTGGCGTGCTGAGTGGCAACAGATCGTATTTTCCGACGCGTCACGATTCAACCTGATGCACCATAATAGTCTCATACGTGTTCTTAGACATCGTGGTAAACGGCACCTTGCAGCGTCATGGTTTCAGCCGTGATTGGGTTAAATTCGCGATCTCACCTGATAAGAATTGAAGGAACCCTAAACAGCCAGCAATACATCAGCGATATTTTGGAGGCAGAGGTAATAGCTTTCCTTCAGTGTTGAACTGGTGCTGTATTCCAGCAGGACAGTGGTCGGTCACATGTGGCCCGGCATGTCCAAGATCTCTTCCATGCATGGCAGGTACCCCATTTTCTCTGGCCTGCACGTTCGCCAGATATGTACCCGATCGAACATGTCTGAGACATGATAGCTAAGCGACTGGCCCATCAAGACCTCTGCCAGTCACCACGAATGAGTTCTCGTCTCGCATAGAAGCAGTCTGGCAGACTGTTCCTCATGACAATATCAGAAACCTCTTCCATTCAATGCCACCGTGTAGAGGCTGTTATTTTTGCTGGAGGTGTCTTCACACAATACTCAGTCTTGAAGCGGCAATGTCTTGTATAGTTCTCCAAATGTAATCAGTTATCTCCTGTAACATGAGGAATCTATAATATAAATTTCATTTGAACAGTGCGATTCTTTCTTGGTGCTGCAATTTTTACAAGTAGTTTGTTAAAGATATGCCCTGTTTTACAGTGGTTTAAGACCAGAAAACTAACTAACACTCAGAAGGGTATAAGAAATTCATAAGCAAAAAATGAAATGCCATGTAATGAAATCTGTTATCGTATTAAGAGTAACAAAGAAAGCTCAAAATTGAAGGGCGTATTTCCCTGGAATCAAATCGTCACGGGGGCTGGCTCATGATTCGTAGTGCAAGCTACTTGTTGCCGGCGTTGGAGTTCGGCTATAGGGGTACAGCCGCCCATATTTTGGGGCTTACTTCCCCAATAGTACATATCCAGACTATGAAACCTCCTAGAGTTTGACTGAGTTACTAAATCTTGAAGATTTAGAGATCCAATTCCTATGTGATGATCGGGAGATTTAGCGATCCAATTCTTGTGTGATTCTCGGGAGATTTAGCTATCCAATTCTTATGTGATCCTTGGGAGATTTAGCTATCCAATTCTTATGTGATCCTTGGGAGATTTAGCGATCTAATTCTTCTGTGATCCTTGGGAGGTTTAGCGATCCAATTCTTCGGTAATCCTCGGAAGATTTAGCGATCCAATTCTTCTGTGATCCTCGGGAGGTTTAGCGATCCAATTCTTCTGTGATCCTCGGGAGCTATCCAATTCTTATGTGATCCTTGGGAGGCTTAGCGATTCAATTCTTCTGTGATCCTCGGGAGATTTAGCGATCCAATTCTTCTGTAATCCTCAGAAGA
Source organism: Macrothele yani (assembly GCA_039090855.1). NCBI lineage: Eukaryota > Metazoa > Arthropoda > Arachnida > Araneae > Macrothelidae > Macrothele > Macrothele yani. Next base: position 11,640,076 of record CM076990.1, on the reverse strand, counting down.
TTTAGCGATCCAATTCTTCTGTGATCCTTGGGAGGTTTAGCGATCCAATTCTTATGTGATCCTCGGGAGGTTTACCGATCCAATTCTTGTGTGTTCCTCGGGAGATTTAGCTATTCAATTCTTATGTGATCCTCGGGAGGTTTACCGATCCAATTCTTGTGTGTTCCTCGGGAGATTTAGCTATTCAATTCCTATGTGATCCTTGGGAGATTTAGCGATCCAATTCTTGTGTGATCCTCGGGAGATTTAGTGATCCAATTCTTCTGTGATCCTTGGGAGATTTAGCAATCCAATTCTTCTGTGATCCTCGGGAGATTTAGCGTTCCAATTCTTAGGTGATCCTGGCGTGTTTCGTGAATCCAGAATTTAGCGTTCTTGTAACTGTGGAATGAATTTTGAGCAATTTTGAATGGTTTCGTGACCAAACATCGAATATTTTACTTGAAATAAAGGAATTCTGATAGCATTTATTAGTATTAGAATGCATAATCTTGAAAAAAAAAGCCTTCAAAAGAGTCGATTATTCTCATCAGAATAAATCGAAGAATAACTCAGAGAACCATAGCGTGATTGCACCTGCGGGCAATCACGGGATATAATTCTTAAAATTCAGATTCGCTAAGCATGAATGCCGTTTGCTTCGACTAGAGAATGCTGTGATGGTTATATTCAAATTAGTCGGAAACTTGAGACTTGGTCGTTCTGGGTGGTGTAGTGGTTAGCATATTCGGGCGCTATCCGGAAGACGCGGTTTCGATTCCCGCTCCAAGACAACGAAATTTTCAAATATTTTGATATTATCTGAATTACCATCCATATCATATTTACACCAAAAAACAGATTCACATCTTCAAAATTTGCATTTTATGGTGTAATCCCGTATTCCATTCATGCTTTAAAAAAGCTTTTGCGTTCTGCAGGGACTTGTGGTTTTGGGGAGTTACTTGATTTTGCTCTAAAATAAAAATGCATTTTCTTAGTGGGAAACAGAAATATGTGAACGGCTCCCTTAAGCATTGGAAACGCGCTGGAGCCGAAGAGGAATTTTTGCCAATAAACTCTGCAAAAAACTTCGGTGAAGGAATGCCTCAAGGGATATCTAGGCAGTGTCTGAAACCAGTGATCCAATATTTCATTTTCCTTCGACAAGTTCAAGAAGAAACAGCTGCAACTTCCTTCCTACATGTTGGTCTCAGCTCACGGAATGACAGGGAAAAGCTTTTAGATGACCAATGGTGGGTCAGAAAGGCTTTTTCATGCTGTCGTAACATTGGGATTTTTCGTCTAAATTCTCGGCAACTATTCTGAAGAAATCCTCCATGAAATGCGAATGGCAGGGAAGTGTTTTCACCGTAAAGATTTCTCTCTTTTGAAATGACGCAAAGATGTCCTCGTTATCCGTTTCTGAGATTTACTCAAGAGCAAATCCCGCGTAGTGTTCCAAAAACCCATTTAACCACGATTTGACCTGGCTCCGGCGGATGTCTGTTTCCTTATCTAAAAGTTTCAAATCTGTCACTTCGTATTTGTTTCTCTGTCAGTTTAACAGGCAATTTAACATCGGTTTCAGATTTGTATCGGATTTTCACTTGCACTGCTGTTAGTAGAAAATTTTATTTGTGCAAATCTTTAAACTAAATATTGTTTCAAAGCATATTTCACTGTCTAGTACACAAAACATAAATGTCTGTATTTTTCTTCATATATAAAACAAGTCTGTATGCCACTGTGCGTAGTAAAGTTTTAAATATACCGAGGGCGTTCCGAAAGTAATGTCTCCATCCATATTTATATGCAAGCCCAGTGGCAAGGTATCAAATTAAAACCAAACAAGAACAAAGCTCAGAATTTCTACTTTAATTCACATATTTTATTTTACTACGTAGTCTCCCCCCCCCCTCGTTCGATACCGCTAGTCCAACTTTTAATCTATATATTTAAAACACAAAGCTGTTCCTTTCTACAATCAGCCAGCGCCACCCACTGGAGCGATTTTAATGATTTTTTTTAATGAAAGCTACTGACCCACAGATTTGTCATCGCTAATTTTTATAGTCATAAGTATTTTTTTTTATGTTGTGCAATCCCCCGTTAGCGGAACTATACACGGAAAATCGGGAAGCCGCCCAGGTGGCGCAGTGGTTTAAGCGATGACCTCTCATTCGTCCGAAAGGGGTCCGGGTTTGAATCCCGGTGAGGCATGTATGCTGTGTTTGTCTTACGGCACTGGCTCTCTCCCTTCCGTGGAACCGGTGGCCCTAAATTAGGGACGGGCAGCTGCTTATAGCCCATTGAATTGCTCACGGTAGTCGTTAAACCTCCAATAAAAAAAAATCGAGAACTACTTAAAAGCGTTCTGATTGCGTAAAATAATAAAAGAAAAAAAATAGCCTATGTCCACCAGAAAGAAATATGTTTCGCAACGGTGAAAGAATTATCCAAATCGGTTCAGTAGTTTTCGGTGTTATCTTAAACACACAAGCTTTCTCTCTTTATATATTATTAGTATTAGTAATAATATAGATGAAAAAATAGCCTATGTCCACCGGAAAGAAGTAAGTTTCGCAACGGTGAAAGAATCATCGGAATCTCTTCAGTAGTTTTCGAGAATAGTAAAAAAAAAATCCGTATATTATCGTGAGCTTCTTTCTTTCACGTTGGGTCTGATCAGGTTGTATGTAAACAAAGCGGAACGATACACGGGAAATCGGGAACTACTTGAAAGCGATCTGATTGGGTAATACAGCCAAAAATAACAAAAAGTAATAAAAAATAAACGAAATAGCCTATGTCCACCGGAAAGAAATAAGCTGCCCAACGATAAAAGAATTATCCAAATCGGTTCATTAGTTTTCGGGATTACCTCAAACGCACAAACAAAGTTTCTCGCTTTATACATATCATCATCATTGTCAACCATTATCAATCCACTGCTGGACGAAGGTCTCCCCAAGTTTCCTCCACAACGGTCTGTCTTGTGCCAGTCTCCTCCATGTCACCCCTGCATACTTTCGAATTTCATCCACCCATCTCCTATGTGGTCTTCTTCTGGGTCTTTTCCTGTCCCTTGGAATCCAATCTAAAATTTCGGCTGTCCATCGATGATCTGTCCTTCTGGCAGTATGTCCAGCCCATTGCCATTTCAGGGATTTAACTCTGATCATGATGTCTTCCACTCTTGTCATTTTTCGGATCCACGAGTTCCTCTTCTTATCTCTCCTGGTTACACCAAGCATGCACCTCTCCATGCTACTTTGAGTTGTCTGCAGCCTTTGTATGTCTCTTTTAGTTAAGGTCCACGTCTCTGCACCATACGTAAGCACTGGAAGGATGCATTGATCAAACACTTTTCTTTTAAGACATAATGGCATATTGCTCTTGAAAAATTATGCTGTTTCTTCCAAAAGCTCTCCAGGCAAGTTTTGTACGCCGATTAATTTCTTCATCAATGTGACCCTCACTTGATACCTGCTGTCCAAGATAAACGTACGTGTCTGTTATCTCCAGCTTTTCTCCATCAATCGATAAATCTTCATTTCTTGTAAAAGCATTGAACATCACTTTTGTCTTCTGAAAGTTCATTTTTTAATCCCACTTCTTTACTCTTGTCAGCAAGTTCCTGGATCATACTCTGCAGCTCTGATGGGGTAGTTGCAAAAATGACTACGTCGTCAGCAAAACGAAGGTGGGTTAGATAATCTCCATTAATATTTATCCCCTTGTTTTCCCAGCTCAGCGACTGAAAAACACCCTCCAATGTGGCATTAAAGAGCTTCGGAGATATGGTGTCACCTTGTCTCACTCCCTTTCCAATTTTTACGTGTGTTGTATTTTCAAACAGCCTAATCTTTGCACTTGCATTTTCATAGATGTTATTAATAATATTAATGTATGCATCTTCAATATCGCAGGTTTTCAGAGCCATTGTAACTGCTGATGGTTTCACCGAATCAAAGGCTTTTTCATAATCGATAAAAGCCATGCACAATGGAAGTTCATATTCCCTCGCTCTTTCAATTAGTTCTCTCAGCACGTGGATATGATCTATTGTGCTGTAGCCACTCCTGAATCCAGCTTGTTCTCTCGGTTGAGCCATGTCTAGTGCTACCTTCAAGCGGTGTGAAAGAACTTTAGTGAAGATTTTATAAACTACTGATAGGAGGCTGATAGGTCTGTAGTTTCCGAGATCCTCAATGTCACCTTTCTTATGTAGCAGGATCATTGTAGCGTTGTTCCAATCCTCAGGAATCTTCCCTTCATTAAGGCATCGAGTGAAAATTTGGGCGAGTACTGTTTCGATTTCTCCACTTGCTTCTTGTATGATGTCTACAGTAATTCCATCTTCTCCTGGAGCTTTTCCTCGCTTCATGTTCTTGATTGCATGTGCAACGTCTGCTGGAAGGACTGGAGGAACTCTGGTACTGGTATCTTTCATGATGTCTGGAGTGCATATATCATCCCTTTCATATAATTTGGAGTAGAAATCTTTCACTCTTGTCAAAATTTCGCCTCTATTTCTTGTTACAGAACCATCTTCTTTTCTCAGTGCCATAATCTGTTTTCTTCCCTTACTGAGATGTCCCTTTGCTATCTTTAGGCTTTAGTTGTTTTCAATTGCTTTCCTCACTAGTTCACAGTTGAATTTCCTTACGTCTTCAGTGATACTTTTTCTTACTGTCTTGCATAGCTCTATATATTCCACTTTGGAAGTCACATCTTCTTTAGTTGTCCTCATCTCTCTTCTTTTTTGCATCAACATTTTGGTTTTTCCTGATAATTTGTTCACATGCAACTTGTTCTTAGACCCAGCTAATTTTGTTGCTGTTTCCATAAGAGCTTTGGTGACTTTTCTGTTAACTTCAGAGATGTCCACTTCTTCCGATGTTAGGCCTTCTAAAGCAGAGAATCTGTTCTTCAGTTCCAACTTGAAGGTATTATGGTGTTTTTTAAGGTTGGTTATGTCAATAGATTTTGTTTGTCTTATGAGCTTGCCACGTTCAAGTTTAGTGTTGAGGTGCATCTTGCATCTCACCAATCTATGGTCACTACCTGTGTTGAACTTGTTTAGCACACTGCAGTCTTCTATGACGAATTTTTTGTTACACATAATAAAATCAATTTCACTTGTCGTCCCATTTGGATGTCTCCATGTCCATTTCCTGTGTGGCTTTTTCTTGAAGAAGGAGTTCAAGATGAAAAACCCTTCTGCCTCTGCAAACTCAACGAGAGTATTTCCACGCTGGTTTCTGTTGCCATGACCGAATTTACCTACTGAAGTTTCATTCTGTTGCCGTTGCCCTATTTTTTGCATTGAAATCTCCCATAATTATTTTCAAGTGCTGCTTACCTTTTATTATTTAGATGACGAATTTCCTCATAAAATTCTTCAATTTCTTCTTCAGGATGACTTGTGGTGAGTGCATAAGTTTGAATAATCTGAGCTTGGTATCTTTTCGAGAGTTGGATAACAAGTCGTGCAGCTCTGTCAAAGGAACTTTCAACTTCTACAACTTTATCCTTCAGTTTCTTGTTTATTATAAATCCAACACCACTAGTTCTGCCAGTATCTGTCCCACGATAGTAGAAGAGATGCCCACTTTTCAGTTCAATGAGATCTTCTCCTTTTCTCCTTACCTCACTTAGCCCCACGATGTCCCACTTGATCCTTTGTAGTTCCTCTTCCAATTCAAGAAGCCTTGAATCAGAAGATAGGGAGCGTCCATTGTAAGTAGCCAAGGTCAGCATCAGATGGCAGCCTAGTCCGGTCCTCCGGGGATTCTTAGCACCCTCTGCTTTCATGTCGCACTGGCCGCTGCCTTGGCCAGGTACATTCCAGCTGTCGGAGACTGAGGGCCAAGATTTAAGTTGTGGAATCATTTTGGAGGGGTTTGGCCATAACTCACCACGCTGGCCAAGCGGGTTGGTGAGTGTGGGATAGAATTTCCTCTGATCCCGATGGTATAGTTATACCGCTATGGGCGGTCGTCAGAGCCCTTTAGTGGGAACAGGATGCACCACGAGAAGGCGGGGTTGACATTTGTCAAGGAGAGGCTGTGATGTTACGCATCACCTGACCTTATTTATACATATATTAGTACATATTTTACACCCTGATTCAGAAAGAAGTATACATTTTCCAGATGCTGTGAAACAGTAGCAGTTAAAGACACGGACCGCAACTGCGAATCGTTAGGTAGATGTACTCATAAAGTTTGTGTCCCGCTACTGAGGGAAGTGACGTAGGCGATAGCGCGCGTGTCACGTGACTATTCAGTCAAAATGGCAGCGTCTGTAGCGGAGAAGGCATTTTGTGTTCTTGAATTGAGCAAAACGGAATCTGTAACTGCTGTGCAACGGCATTTTCGATCACGATTCGGAAAAGAACCTCCAACCAGAAAATCCATCTACGATTGGCATAAAAAAATAGAATTCCCCCAAAAAATGGTTATATTTGGGGGAGCCTGTGCCTCCGGCCTAGAACCGCCACTGGTTCTGTATATATAAGAGGGCCCTGAAAAATATGACGGCCTAGGGCCCCCAAAAGGGTTGAGATGGCACTGATTAGCAGTACAGTTTACAAGAATTTGGATGATCGAAAATTCACTTCATGTATAAATTTGTGTACTCTTCACATTTTAAGTTATTGCAAATAACTGCTATTTTGAGCAAAATCCATCACTTCACTTTGTTTTAGAGAGTGACAATATCTTGAAAATAAGTAGGATAATTTAGTCGATCACCGTGGAAAAAGAAATGGCCTTTCGTCCTCATTGGAATAGAAAATGCATTCTTTTCATTGTTGACGGTGAAATTATCGCTAAATTTGTGTTTTTCTTTCTTGCATGAACACTGTACCTAATGCTCCTGTTGCAACTTAGTTTTTCTTTGGAGCGTCTTCTACGGGGACCTTTGCAATTCTGTATTCATCGTCGAAACTACGGAGTTTTTTTCTTGAGGTGCTCCGTGGTTATATTGCAGCTTTACAGATGAGTATTTTCCCTTCACAAGTTACAGGAAATGTACGCTTTATTTTCATTCGTGCTTTGTTATGCGAAAAGCGCAGCACATGTTAGCTGCTTCTAATGCAACATAAAGACCCTTGAATGATACTCTTTTACGTTCATTCGAAAGCCCTTGGGATGCAATTTATTTCCGCTGATGTGTAGTTAAGCTCTTTCTGGTTCACTTCGACGGATAGCAGAATTTTCAATTAAGACCTGATTAAATCCTCTACCATTCTTTACTTCCAGAAAATTCTGATTAGTTTCGTGAATTTGTTTTTAAGGTAATAATCTTTGGAATCCTAGAAAACAATGCCGAGTCCCCAAAAGCGCAGCCCAGTACGGAAGATTGATTCGACCGTTGAATTTTTCATATTGTTTGCTTCGCACCCTCCCTCCCCCTCCTTCCAGTGAATCGAGGGCATCTGTCGTACACGTTCCATACTTTGCCTCTCACTCCAGAAAGTTTTCTCGTGGAAAAAATCGATTGTCATAAGTTTCATCGTTTGTCATCCGTTCAGCATATGGGATTTTTAATCCAGCGCAATAAATTTCCCCACTTCAAAAGGATGCGTGTTTCTGACTAGTATTCAAAGGAAATTTTGGTGACCTTATTGACATTTGTGTTTGAGAAAATAAATAAAATATCTTTTGAACTCTTAAAAAGTGAAAAAAGCGCGAAGTTTTCTAGAAATGTTTTTGAAATTTATGAGCCACTTTCCGTAAATTCTTACGTGAATTAACGAAGCATATTTCTGATATAACCTTTTCCGTGAAATGACGGAAAGAAACCTGAATTTCGCGGATTCTTTTGTACGCTAGGAAAATTCTAATTTTTCAGAAAGCTTTCTGCTATTCCAATCGTATAGTAACGGGAAAACTCCGTTCTCACTTTTCCGTATCCATATGACGAGAAATTTCCGCTAACAGGAGCGATTCGAGGGAATACTTGAGGTTTGGTTAACTGTTAAATTTCAATCGTTTGTCGAAGGAACTGATTTTGAAGTTTTGTAACGAGATCGGATATTGTGGATAGCATATGCCATGAATTTTGGTTATTATGGTACAGGATATTTCTTCTCCTCTCCCTCATTTTATGCACCAGCTATTGTACACAGTCGAGTCATTTTATTTTGACCGCCTTCTACTTTTGACGTCAACAGCGCGTAGCCAATGAAAGAAGGCACGTGTCGTGAGCTGGCTTGGAGGGTATATAAGGTGTGCTGTAGGCATTCTGAAAATATATCACTCGTTGCTGTCATGCATAAAAGGAGCGATTTATCAGATTTGCAAAAGGGAATCATTTTCAGCTTTTGGGTCCAAGGGTGGCAGTATTTCTGAAACAGCGCAGTTTGTGTTCGTGTGCTGCTGTGGTTAAAGTGCATCGTGATTGGAGAAATGACACCACGGCGAATAAGCGACGTGCAAACTGCAGAACACCACGTGCCATTGATGTGAGAGGTGAACGTCGGTTTCGAATGTGCCTGATGGCCAATCGACACGCTACAGTGGAGCAACTCACTGGCCGAATGAACCACGGGGCAACAGAAAGTGCGTCTAAAACGACAGTTAAAGCTCCGATGCAAACGGATGGTCACTGCACCTATGCTAACGAAGGTGCATCGGCAGAAAAGTCTTACATTTTTGCACGGCAGTACGGAAATTGGACCCTCTGCTGATTGGCAAAGAATTGCCTTCTCCGATGAGTCACGTTTTCTGCTTCATCGAACGGATGGATGTTGACGTATAAGGCGAGAAACATCGGAGAACAAACACTCTTCAACCATTGCTGGAAGAATCCAAGCTGGCGGGGGCAGCGTTATGCTCTGGGGAATGTTATCGTTGCATTCCCTGGGTCCACTCATACTTGTGCAAGGCACTATGGACCGAATTCGTTATGAATCCATCCTTGCAGACCATGTACACCCATACATGCTGATTGTCTTCCCTGAGACGGATGGGATCTTCCAGCACGACAATGCGACGTGTCACACAGCTAGAAATATCCGAGAGTGGTTGGACGTGCACGATGGAGACTTCAAAGTACTTCCCTGGCCCCCTAATTCCCCAGACTTAAACCCAATTGAGCATCTGTGGTACAACCTCGACCGTGTTGTTCGCTCGATGGATCCTCCACCACTCACCCTCCAGCACCTGTCGGATGCACTGTAGTCAAATGTCTCCACATACCTGTGAACACCTTTCAGCACCTTATTGAGTCACTCCCAGCACTTCTAGCTACTGTCCGCGCTGCACACGACGGTTACTTTGGATATTAGCAGGTGGTCACAATAATGTGACTCGACCGTGTATATTGTTTTACCGTGAGAAAGCTGGTACTTAAATTATTGTACAGGTCGTGGTTTTCAAACTGGGCGTCGCGGTGGTTTGGCAGAAGTTGTTTGGCTCTCTACGATGAGCTGTGCGTCAAGTAATGTAGATACCAGTGAAAATACAAGTTTGTCCGTAACGGGGATCGAATTCGCACCCCCTCACTCCGGAGTAAGTTGACTTTCCCAACTAAGTTACACGGACAGGATATATCGCTGCAGCAGATTTGTCGTCTTGACACGTGCTTTTACCTCTGTAGTACGTCACATACCACGTGTCGTATTTGCAGTCGAGTCGGAGGTTAGTTTTGTCGAATGCAGTTCGTTTTAGGTCTTGTTTGTGTTTTGTGATCTTTCTGTTTTTTCTGTCAGCAGGGATGAATTTTTAAATATAAGTATGAAACATTACATTTGAGACTTATCATGCAGTTATAAAGTGTAAATGAGACTAAAATACCCGAAGTATGACGACATTTACTTGGATTTTGAGTTTGCATGCAGTATTGTTAAGAAATAAAGAAAGTCCACAGTGCAGAGGTCTGCACGGGGATTAATTTGGAAAGCCCGGCCCGGCCTAAGCCCGCACATCCAAGGCCCGGCACGTTTCCAATTTTTCATTTAAAGCCCGGCCCGGCCCAGCCCGTATATTTCTCCTGTTTCCAAAGCCCGGGACGGGCCGTAAAATTTCAACAATTACTAAAACACGAATTTGACATCTGCTGCACTCGGTCATTCGACTCCTCAGGAGTTTTCGTTTTCTTAAGCACCCCAGACCAAAAATTACGGAATGCTGTCATCCGGAAGAACATCAGTTGGAAACTGGTCACGCAGAGAAAATAACGTGTATATAAGGAAATGGAAAGTATTGTATGTTACTTGTTACTTTTTCAGCGTTGTAAGACGTGCATGCCTAATCAGTTTTGTTGTTGCTTACATGTAGCACCATGGGTAGAAAAGGTGACGTAACAGAGTGACAAAAGAGAGCTATCGTCTTTGGTCGTGAACATGGTCATTCGCTGAGGTAGGTGGCAGAATTCGTTGGCGTGCCCATGTCCACAGTCAGTAGTGTTAATTTAGCGTGGAAGGAGTCTGACAGAAACAATTCCCGTCGGATCAGCTGCGGCAGAAAAACCATCATGAGCAACCGTGATCGTCGACGTCTGGGGCGATTATCAACCGCAAAACGGTTCCAACTCCGGTAGGAATTGCTGCAAGAGTACAATGCGGGACCCAGGCAGCCTGTTTCCGAACGAACGCTTCGACGAAAACTGCATGGTATAGGAATATTCAGTCGTGTAGCTAGAGTACGCCCCAAGCTGTCTGCCGTACACAAGAAAAAGCGGCTGGAATGGGCGAGGGATCACCAACACTGGACCACAGAACAGTGGCAACGCATCATCTGGTCGGACGAATCCAGGTTCTGCCTGTATTCCAATGATGGTCGACCCAGGGCCATGCGGAAGGCTAGAGAAGCCTTCAACATAGAGTGTGTGAAATGGCTATACAGAAAGGAGTTTCCGTGTCATGTTTTGGGGGTGTATATCCAGTGCTGGGGTCGGTCCCTTAGTTCACGTGTCTAATGGCATGAACGCGGTGAACTACGTAAAACTTGTGTTGCGGTGTTGCATATGTCCACTTCCTTCAAGATGCCGCCATTCCAGATCCACGTTATCAAGACGACTACTGCACTGTCCATCGATCTGCCATTGTGCAGGATTGGTTTGCAGAAGATGAGGTCGACGTCCCTTATCTCACTTGGCCCGCCAATTCTCCTGATCTCAATGTTATAGAGAAAATTTGGGACATGATCGAACGGGCCGTTAAAAAGACTCAACTCACCCTCCCAATTTGACTGCTCTGAGGGACCAGTTGTTCACGGCGTGGGGCAAACTGGACATTAATGTCATCCGTTCCAATATTGACAGCATGCCAAAGAAAATCAAGGCTGTGCTTTGAGCTCGTGGTGATGTATTCCCATATTAACCAATAAAATTAGCATGCCGTAATTTTTTGTCCGGTGTGCTTAATTGCTACACGTATTTTATTACAATAAACGTTAATTCGGAATATTTCTGTCTCTGTATAAGTCACGTGATGTCTGAGGAGGGGGGGGGCTTGTATACTCAAAAATATTGTGTGTAAATGGCAATTTCCATGCCTTTCAAATTTTCTGGGTTTTCATATTATCATTGCCTACAGACGGACCCGGAATATCCTTGGGGAATAAGGATGGAGGGGGTTAATTCGAAAAGTATGAAATATCCAGAATTATGAGTCCCATCGTTCTAGTTTACATTGTCTACTAGCACATATTCTCCGGAAGCGATTTTTTCGCGAAAATCTTTTGCTTTCTTTAACTCCATAATAAGTATGGAGGAGTATTTATCAGCGACACTGAACTGAGCATCATATGCTAGGAGAAATAACGACACACTACCCAGCTAACCAGTGTCACAGAAATTTTGAAAACTGAAAATCATCTAAATACGTGGCGTCAGTTGAATAAATAAATCCATCGCTCTTTCCACGTTAAGCAACGCACAGCAATAACAATTATAACAATTTTTCGGTTGCTGTGCGTTGCTTAACGTGAAAAGAGCGATGGATTTATTTATTCATTTTGAAAACTGATGAGCTGGGATACCTATGTGTTCATTTGCCATCTGCTAACTCCCTGGGAGTACAAATGGGAAAAATACGGCACCGGTTTATACACAAAAGTAAGTTTCTCCCAGCCCATTTCTTCTGTGCCATTTGACACAACTTAACAGGATTTTACACATCTAGAAAACAAACTGTCGCCGACTGGAAGAATGAAAAAGATCGTCTGCGAGCGGGTGGCTCGGTTTAGAAATGCTGCAGTTAATAGCCTGCCCTGAAGCATGAGAGGAGGGTGGAAGTTAGTGAGAGAGAGAGAAGGGACCACATTCACACTGAAAAACTAAGGGAGCTGACCCACTCCAATTGTTTTGTAGGAGGGGAGGATGTCGTAAAACTATTTTTTCCATCAGCGGAAATTATTCAATCTTATTCTGCTGCTGTATGTTGTGAGATTTCCAAACGAGAAAGGCACCGTACAGCGATTGTTTTGCTCATAAAAAAAAACCCTGGTCGGCCCGTATCTGTTTTACATTAAATATTGAAGGCCCGGGCCAGGCCCGTTTTCCCAACTTAGAAATGAGCAAGGGCCCGACCCGGCCCGCGGGTTATAAGTGACTAGCTGTGCCTCAGTATCATTTTACCACATGGGATTTTTAACGGTGTCAAAAAATTACTCCGTCAGCATAGAGAAAACCTCTTCCCATGGTAGGATGTTTTCATTCCCTGAATACTTTCTATATCTAATAATATTTCTCATTTATTGATGAAAGGCATTCATGTTATCATATATGAGATTCTTCCACGAATTCGCGGAATTCCGCTTGTTTTTTTATTTTATTTTATTTTAATCATCATTTGGCTCGTGCTCGAGATTGATGCAAAACTGAAAAAGAATTTTGTGGGAGATCTTATTCTGTCTGAAGACTGATACTTCGTCTTTCGAAACTTTCGAAAAACAGAAGTTAACCCAAGTGAAGGTTTTCCGCGTAATCCTAATTTCATTTTTCTTGCGATTTTGCCTCTGTTCAGTTCTGTCTTTAAATATCATTTTATTGCATAATATTTGTATTTCGGCTTGAAACTACAGGCAACGATTTCCAGAAACAGAAGTTGGACGGCGCAAAAATTTCCCTGTAATCCTCCGGCATGAGATTATGCCGCGGAAGTGAAGAACTTCGCCTATACCATCATTATTTGGACCATTCTCGAGATCAGTACATAAAAACTAAACAGAATTTGTGGTGGGGTCTCGTTTTTCGTCTGAGGAGCGAATTAGGTCTTTCAAAATTTGTGAAAAACGAAGTTAGAAGCAGTGAAGATTTCTCCCGTAATAATTTTTTTTCTCACGATGATTCTCTTTCTAGTTTTGTTGTTAAATATTATTTTATTCCATAAATATTTGTATTTCAGCTTGGATATGAAGGGGATAATTTCCTAAAACTAAACTAACGGAGCAAAGATTTCTTGCGTGTAATCCCAATTCCCGTTCCATAAACTTCGTTATTTACGTTTATTTGCTGTGTTACGTCGGCCAGCGGATTTTTATTAGTTTTACCGTCGCCGTTCGATTTCTTTTCGTGTTCAAAAGGTCGCTGCCCTCCACAGATAAATTGAGTATGCAGTAGAAATAAAGGCCAGTCTTATTTATTTCGATATTTACGTATAAGATTGTTTGCATTCTCATATAGAATTATGTGTGATTTCACTTCTGTAGAATGTATGACGACAGGTGGTTTTTTTTTTTTTTGTTAACCTTTTAACAGGTTGCAACGAATTAACTCGGATTGAAGAAACTGGCTAAAAATAAATAAATAAATCAGCTGACATGAGTGTGGTTGCTGTCTAAGAACTGGGCCGAATGCGGCAGGATCGAGTGAATCTGTGCATCAAAAAGCTTTTGTTTTCTCCTTAGCTTTGTTATTCAAAGCTGCCATTTAGAGAGATGACTGAATCCTTTCTGACTTATGGCATGATAAAAGGATTATAACAATGAATATAAAAAAAGAGAAGAATGTTCAAGTCACTTGTTTCTACACAGTATGACGCAATAAATTTCTCCATCATTTTTATGCCAGGGACAGGATTCGAACCCACATCTCGACTCCGGAGCTCTGAGCGTTATCCACTATACTACACTGGCATATGCTCTCACTGCTATCTGCCTTTATCTCATGTGCGTCCTGCGGGGCAGACACGTCACAACAGTTACATGATTCCGTATCTATCATTCTTGGGGTCACGGAGTAGAGGTTAAAGGACGACCCGGTGGGGGAGTTGTACGAGGTGGATCGCAGATGGCCTAGTGGTCAACGTTCATGACTGTCACGGAAAAGTCTCAGGATCAATCCCAGGCACGTACGAAAGCTCGAACCACTAAATATCCGTCGTGCGTCAGATGGGTTCGTTAAGCCATCGGACGCCCTCCGGTTATAAAGAAGAGTGTCTACCTTTCCCTTTCTACCTCGCTTCCGTGTGACTTTCCTGTCGGTCCTAGTCCAAATCTCTTAGCTGTTTACTTTAAAACGTTGTTTAACCCTTTAAGCGGCCGAACTACCTAAACCATACAGTGCCCAAAATTTTCTGCAGTTTCCATACACAAATGTTCACAAAGTGGCCGGATTTTACGAAAACTATGGCAAAACGATTCCTTTTCCCCACTCATCTCAGTGGAACGGACCATAAGCCTGTCATTCGTTGGGAAATATCCTCTTTAGTCCTATATTCTCTGCTCTATAACCCAAGGCTCATATGATGGGGAAGGGATAGTACCTCTGACACGCAAATCATGCCACTGGGCTGAAACAAGTGACTGAAACATCTTCTCTATCTTTTCGTTGGTTCGTCGCCACTGTTATAGCCCTTTCCGTAGGTAAACATCAGTCAGAAAGCGGATTCGGACAGAATCCCGACAGTCGTTTTCCCGACAAGGTAAAATCCCGACAGCCGAAATTCCGACAACCCAAAATCCCGACAACACCAAAATTCTTACAACCCAAATTCCAAATTTCATTATTTCTTATTATAATAAATCAAATAATTGGTCAAATATTATTATATAAATATTGTTCAAATAATGGTATTAGCTAAAAATAAAGTAATGCTATTAGATAAAAATAAAATATCACATCAAAAAGAATTAGAAAGATTATCTGGGATTGCAAATATAACATTGTATTAAGGCATGAGCTCATCAGGTGTTTCACTTTCGGGATTTTGGATTGTCGGTATTTTATATTGTCGGGATTTTGGTAGTGTCGGGATATTGGGCGTGTCGGGATTTTGGGTAGTCGAGATTTTGGCTTGTCAGGATTCTGACCCAAATCCGTCAGAAAGGATTGTGTTAATAATCCCCGTAAATTACCCATTTCTTTGAGCAACAAAGCTAAGGGGAAAGCAGCGTTTTCTGATACGCAGATTCACTTGTTGCAGTCTCGTTTTAGGTAGCGAATATATCCGTTGGAGCTGATTTCAGCCCATTTTGCTATCCGCGGGTTAATGCGTTCCAGCTGGTGAAAGAGTTATGACCTGGGGTCAGACACTTCCTTCCTAAAATCCTCTAGGTAAATCTCAAATTTCAGCGGCACGAGGCGCTGGCTTCTGACGATTCGTCTGAGATATGTCCAAATTCAAATCCCGCGTGATGCATTAATGGTGTGTTTGTTTTACAGCCCTGGCTCTCTCCCTTAACTGGCACAAGTGGCCCGAAATTAGGGATATACGACTGCTTATAGAGCATAGAGTCAGCGCCGGATTAATGCCTTTGTGGTCCCCTAGGCTAAGATATTCGAGTGGGTTTTTTTTTATTGGAGGTTTAACGACCACCGTGAGCAACTCAATGGGCTATAAGCATTCGCCCTTCCCTAATTTAGGGTCACTGGTTCCAGGGAAGGGAGAGAGCCAGTGCCGTAAGACAAACAAAACATCCATGCCTCACCGGAATTCGAACCCGGACCCCGTTCGGACGAATGATCAGAGGCCATCGTTTAGACCACTGCGCCACCGGGGCGGCATTTGAGTGGGTTACCAAGGCTTTGACATCTGAGAGGGCCCTCAAAGAATAATTGATGGCGAAATATTATGAAGTCCGTTAAAACACTAAACTGTAGCGATATGCTTGTGGTAATTACTGATATTCGCTTACAGAGTTTTCATAAAAAGTCACTGTATTTTCCACTGTTCTCACAAGAACATGGGTTAAACGCTTAAGATTCCTAAATTTTATCTTAGAATTTTTAATACTTTAGCATTGCATACTTTCCCTTGGTGCATCCGTTTTGTTATGTAATGTAAAGCGACAGTGGATTTCGCCTGTTAACAATACTAATGAAGAGGTGTGGGTGGATGGTAGTGAAAAAGCCGAAAATCTCGCTGACCCCGCTGTACACAGCGACATGAAACGTTTACCCTTGGTGATTCACACTGCTTCAAAATCTGTTCATTTTGTAGCCTCTATTTTTTTTTTTTTTTTTTTTTTTTTTTGATTGGAGGTGTAACGACCACCGTGAGCAACTCAATGGGCTATAAGCAGTCGCCCGTCCCTAATTTAGGGTCACTGGTTCCAGGGAAGGGAGAGAGCCAGTGCCGTAAGACAAACACAACATCCATGCCTCACCGGGATTCGAACCCGGACCCCTTACGGATGAATGATCAGAGGCCAGCGCCTTAGACCACTGCGCCACCGGGGCGGCAAACCTCTATTTGCAATCGAGTGGAAATTATACGAAACAAAACAGAAACTAGTTTACGTATTATATTCTCTCTATATATAAATATATAAGCTGTGTATTTTTTGTGATGTAGACGCACATCTCCTGGGCACTTGGCAATGGTAGGTCCCTGGGCTATAGTCCCGGTAAATCCCCCTTTATTTGTCCCTGCATCAACCGAAAAAACAAGAGGGAATAAAAGACTAGAAAGGAGTCCTTATCACCTGTGAAATGCCCATGGCCTATATTGCTGACAATGGGGGGAGAGGGGGAGAGCAACTGTTTTGCCGTATCTTTCGTAAAACCCTGCTGTATACAGGGTGTCCCACGATTCATTGGACAGTGGAATATCTTTTGATCGGACGAAGCTATTCAGGTGAAACAAAAAGCAATGTAAATTAGTGAAGATGAGCTACCACGGAATGCAAAAGTTGACCCCCTTCCCCGGGGTTTGGGGGAATGGGAGGAAAATGAAAACGAAAATCTGTGATAAAAAATTCGTCAATGTACAACGTATGTCCAAAGACTGCTCATTTGAAAGCCATGCTTATGAACAGATCATTAGCGAAAACACAATTAAATTTTCCGAAAGCGCGCGAAATGGCGGGGGTGCGAAATGTGATGTTCCATGTCTCCAAAATCCCAGAAATAACCCAGAAAGGAAACTGTTTGTTGCAAATGTAGATGAATGGAGGCGTGAAACAAACGTTCTATAGGATATTGACACCTCCTGATCCTCATATCGGGTCATAAGGACGAGGCGGCGCACCATCTGGCTGAAACCATGGGTTTTCCGTTTCACTTAGTGTAGGTCCTCCAGCAAACTAAGCAGAATATCGCAAAATACCATTGTGGTGGTAACGCATGCTGCGCCATAAGTGTAATCCCCATACTCATTGAAACAGATTACGGCTCATCGAGGGTGAATGTACGACATTCCGCGAATAAATGCAATTGTGCCGTTGGCCGATTCCATTGGTCTGTGTTATGCGATGTAAAAAAACCACATGAAATACCGAACAGTAGACACAATAGCTTGTGCAATTAACTGTTCTCCCGTGTTGGAGGAGGGGTGTAAGGTATAAATGGACGGAAAACATCGCGAAAATGAGTTTGTGGCGTAAAAGATATCTACCAAAAGACAGCTGCTTTCGATGTCGTCATAAGGAATATCGCCATGTTAGCGTTCACGGGATTATGCAGATTTTGTACGAAGCTACGTACCAAGAGGTGTGAGGTCATACGTTCCTTGTTCGGCAACACCTAAACCAACTGAATACATGTCGCATTGCGAGGGATTATGCAAATATCGTATGAGACTACGTTTCCTGAAGTGAGATGTCAGACGACGTATGAACGGTGTTCCAGTACTCTTACTGAATGCTGGCATTTCGTGCTGTAATCGTGTTGTAGACAGTAATGTCGTTCAGTGGTATTCCGTAATTATTGCACAGCGTTGTCGACCAAGTTTTTCAGGTCAGTTTGTTTTCTTTAATTTCTTTAACCTGCGGAGACCATAAGGAAATATACAATATGGAAATAAAAATTAGTTTTTCTGTCTCGAAACAGTGACTTTTCGGTGTTGTATCCCTTTTGTTGTTTAGTTAGCATGCGCAATGTCATCGGTGCATCCAAACAACAAACAGTACTGGCTCGTCACGGCACACACATTACCTGGATGTGTAAGACTACAAGGGTCAGGTAGAACGTTGTTTCATGCCTCCATGCATCTACATTTGCAACGAACAGTTTCCTTTCTGGGTTATCTCTGGGGTTTTGGAGACATGGAACATCACATTTCGCACCACCGCCATTTCGCGCGTTTTCGGTGAAATTCAATTGTGTTTTCGCTAATGATCTGTTCATAAGCATGGCTTTCAAATGAGCAGTCTTTGGACATACTTTGTACATTGACGAAATCTTTTATCGCAGATTTTCGTTTTCATTTTCCTCCCATTCCCCCAAACCCCGGGGAAGGGGGTCAACTTTTGCATTCCGTGGTAGCTCATCTTCACTAATTTACATTGCTTTTTGTTTCACCTGAATAGCTTCGTCCGATCACGAGATATTCCTCTGTCCAATGAATCGTGGGGCACCCTGTATAAACATTTCTGTTTGGGAAGTGCAGAAAATTTTGAACACCGGCTGGTTGAGGTTCATCGGTTGCTTAAAGGGTTCTAGTTAGGCCTTTCCAGCTGGATGCTATTACTGATCCAGAAAATTCTGATCCAGATCTTCGTAGAACTGAGCTGTTTGTAATTGATCACACGTTTCTTTGCTTCGCATGAAATCTTCGCCGATTTTCAACGTGGTTTTATCGCTCCAGATTTTAATGCCCAGCTGGGCATTAACGTAATTTGCTACTCTACTAGTAGACAGAGAGCTATCACGTCGTAACGCGGTTTCATTCGTATATCTGGTTACACAGGACAAATGATAATAAATGAGCTAATTAGAAATTGCAGTACTTTTCTTTATTCTCCTTGCTAAAATTCAAGTTTGTACTCTAGAAGTCATACACACAAACAGCTCAATAAAGTGAATCACTGTGAGCAATTAAACTAAGGTAAATATAGTGACGTAAGCTTCAGGTGTCACAGACAACTCGGATTCGAAGAAATTGTAACCTATTAACATACAGCGACTGGTTACAAACTTGATAGCTGAATTGCGCATGACAAACTCATCGCTCAAGTACGCGTATCTACGTCTTACTGACTTGAATAACTGCCAGGAGTTTCAAAAAAGTAAGCTCTTATGAAATACGACAGTAAGTAAGAAAAGGTAACGAGAAACATAATTTAAATAAGAACAGAAAATCAGAACGCAAATGTAAATCCAAAGCCTATGCGTCACACCACCTAAAAACATTTCAGTATTTTTACCGTGTTTTTAACGTAGTTTTGAAGATGTATTTGTATCACTGTTTGTTTAACCATTTGTAAGCCGATCCGGAAGTTTATCTGTGTACACGTCTGTCTGCGCTTCTAGAAGTCAGAATTAAAGGAAAATCTTTTTCGCCGCCCAAGTGGCCTGAGGCGTTGTCTTCTGGCCATTCGTCCTAGGCAGATCCAGGCTCGACTTCAGAATGAGGTATGAGTGGTGTGTATGCTTTACGGTGCTAGTGTCCCCTTTCCCTGACCCTAAATTAGGGACGGGCGACTGCTTACAGCCCTTAGAGTTGTTCATGGTGGAAATAGAATCAAATAGAAAAAAAAAACTACCGAAATAAAGAAAAAAAAAGCATTTTTTGCTCACTTACGGAAGAAAAGATTGCATGAGTTTCTTCTACATTTTTCGACTGTCCAAATAAAATTTTCTGATTACTAATACTTGTTATAATACCTTTTCTTTTGAAAGACGAAGTTGAAAAAAATTATTTTATCTCACGTGAAGCCATACATGACATAAGAATTCTAGTTTTTTTTTTTT
Source organism: Macrothele yani (assembly GCA_039090855.1). Lineage (NCBI taxonomy): Eukaryota > Metazoa > Arthropoda > Arachnida > Araneae > Macrothelidae > Macrothele > Macrothele yani. The sequence continues at coordinate 11,620,006 of CM076990.1, read as the reverse complement.
GCAGTGCGTAGTTTTCTTCAAACAGAAGTAACCGCTCTTTCCACGTTCATAAGTGAGTCACAGAAAAGTTCTCATCGGCCGCCACTGGGAATCGAACTCAGGGTCTTCCAGTTACGCGCCGGACATGCTACCACTGCACCACAGCGGCCTCGAATTCCTCCAGACTCACATACGACTAACACCAAACCATATGGCAGATTGCTATGGGAATTCGAGGCTGCTGTGGTGCAGTGGTAGCCTGCCCGGCGCGTAACTGGAAGACCCTGAGTTCGATTCCCGGTGGAGGCCGATGATAATTTTTCCGTGACTCACTTTTATTATAAACATGGAAAGAGCGATGACTTCTGTTTGATGTTCCTAGTCCACGTCAATTGTGTATTTTAATTGCATAGTTTTCTTGCTACGTGGTACTTATAACGCAGTTTTAAAAAAGCGAAACACGTGATATTATCTTCTACGGAAATTACACTTTCGCTGCTTAGGAATTTTCCTGAAAGATGTTAAGTTTTGGGAAATTGTAGATTTCTATCATTTTGTGAAACGACATTTTTATTTTACTTCAGAGATCTGTCGTACAATGCTTGTTTTATTTTAACCTCTTTTTTAAATGTTAAATTGCCTTTAAACTGCACCTTTGGTATATTTTAAGACTTATCTTTCGTAAATGCCAAGAAGCATTGTAGTGTTGTTATGGGGCCTCTTCTCGAACAACACGTTGATTACTAACAGCAGACCGCAATAAAATGCATCTCTAAAGGGTTGCATTTTATTGCCGCCTCCTGTAGATTTTCTGTATGTTTTATAAGTGATTTCGAATTGGCATAGATATCTCTTTTATGCTGGTCCGTGTTTTCTGCTTCTATTTCATTTATGTGCTGGCTGAGTCGATGGGAATTCACTCGGTATTTCCCGGGGTTTTAATTAAAATTGCATTTCCTCGAGGCAGAGCACGCTGGAATGTGCGCTTCTCAAATGGCTTCATACTAGAAGCTTAGAGTCAGCAATTTATCCACTCCGCGGGTAATAATGCTTCGTGTCAAATCCTCATATTCCGAAATTTAGGAAGTTGGGGTTAATATGATATGGTACACTTCTGCTGAAAGTGTTTTCGCCTTCGTGCCCTAATTCGGGCTTGAATTAATTTAATGTGGCAATTTTAGACATTTCTTTACCACCTCCACTGCTGAATATTTACCACGATTTTTAACAAGAATATACAAATATATACGAACGATAAAGAAACGAGTTTCTGTACGCCCAATTAATGAAAGACTATAAAAAGTGAACTCCGTTTATTAGGCGTATAAAATAAAGGGATCAAGAGATGCTAGCTTTCACTACCTCCGGAAGCTACCCGGAGGTAGTGAAAGCTAGCATCTCTTGATCCCTTTATTTTATACGCCTAATAAACGGAGTTCACTTTTTATCGTGTTTCTCAAGAATATACATTTAGAAAATAGGGTGCTTAAGTCGTCCTTTTATCCTGCCATCGATTTGTGGATAGTACTCCGCTGCCGATCCGACCTGTACAACTACGACCTAGATTACCTGAAGTGTATTTATCTATGTTGTTGAGCACTTAGGGGTGTTTATTATATCGTTTTTGACCTCCTCTGTGTGTGTGTGTGTGTGTGTGTGTGTGTGTGTGTGTGTGTGTGTGTGTGTGTGTGTGTGTGTGTGTAAAGTCTGTAGTAGTCCATTTACTATTGCAAAGTTTAAAAGAAATCCGGAAGGAAATTAAGAAAATAATACTTCCAAACGTGCTTGAAGTTGTTGCAGTAACACCAGATCATTAAATGACAAGGAAAAAGACATCTGGAGATTGATGAAAAAAATGAGAGAACATCAACGTTATTGAAACGGAACCTTTATTCAGCTCCATTTACATAAGTTTTTAAATTCTGATTAACTAACCTCTAAATTTAAATTCATAGAAAATAAAAATAAATATATCAAGAGATGAAATTTCTAAAGATATGAAGAACTGAAATTTATTAGTAATTAACCATAGGAACACTACACGGTCGCATCAGAATAATATGACCACCCCCGGAATCACAGTGTACTCGCCCAGGCGCGTCACAGAGTGCACGTGACATGGTTGACCACAAGGAGATATAAGCGGCCGGCCAGGACAGATGAGCCATAGTGCGTTAAGTGAGCACAATGGGCAGAGGTAGGGATTTGACGGACGTTCAAAAAGGAATGATCATCGGCTACCGCGCAAAGGGTGGAAGCATCTCAAAAACAGCAGACTTCGTGGGCTGTTCGCCAAGGGGCTGTAGTAAGGATGTACCAAGAATGAACATCTGGCACACCGAGTACCTCATGACGTCATAACCGTGGAGCCCCAAAGGCCATCGAACCCAGAGGAGAACGTCGCCTCTGTCGACTGGTAAAGGGCAATCGACGCACAACAGTGCAGCAATTGACCACGCAAATGAACGCTGGGTCATCCAGGTACGTATCCACAATAACAGTACAGCGAACCCTGTTACGCATGGGTCTCCGGAGTCGACGTTGCGTCAAGGCACCCATGTTAACCCAGGTCCATTGGCAACGATGCCTGCAGTTCGCATGGGACTACCGTCATTGGGCAGTGAAAGAGTGGAAAAAGATTGCTTTCTCCGACGAATCGAGGTTTCTACACCACAGAAGTGACGGGCGGTGACGGATATGACGTCAGACACGAGAACCAACACCCGGACGCGCTTGTCGGTCAAATACAGGTCGGCGGTGACAGTGTGCATGTCTGGGGGATGTTTTCCTGGTATCACCTGGGATCACTGGTACAACTGGATGGGTCCCCGAACGCCAATGGCTGACCACATGCATCCCTTCATGTTGGACGTTTATCTGGTGTTGATGGTGTCTACCAACAGCACAAAGCGCCGTGACATCTCGAGGTGCGTGGCTGGTTCCAGGAACACGACAGCGATGTCTCCGTTCTCCCTTGGACGGCGAAATCTCCCGACCTCAATCCCATACATCACTTGTGAGACTATTTGGATCGATAGGTTCGACTTACCAACCAACAACCACGTCATCTCCGGGACCTCTGTGCTCTGCTGCAGTCCAAATGGGCACATATGCCTTGGGTAACCTTCGAGGACCTCACTACGTCCATGCCACGCTGTCATCCGGGCCAAGGGTGGTTATTCCCATTATTAGATAGGTAGTCATATTATTCTGATACGACTAGGTATTCATTCAGAACAAAACCACACGACTTGATCAGGAGTGTAATGTGAAGAATTACTTTGAATGTTTAGTGTTGGGTGTGAAATTCACTTATTGTCGGTGACGGAGATCGAGATCACGCCTTTGCTCCGGAGCCAGTTGCTCTAACCGACTAAACTACACCGACGGAATGTATAGCTGCAGATTTTTTGTCTTGACACGTAGTTCTCACCTGTGTAGTACTGTATATCATATGGAAGAAATTGGTTTTCCGCTATATGAGTATATGGGCCTGGGGTCGCCCGCATAAAACATAGACACGGACAGACGGATGACACTGTAACATCCGCCGAAGCGTTGGTGGCGCTGCAGTAACCACACATAAGCCGTTAATAGAGACTGTGACACCTTAGCTGCAAACGCTACTGTGTACTCTATAGCGTTGGATTACTTAGATTGTTTTCCGCTATATGAGTATATGGGCCTGGGGTCGCCCGCATAAAACATAGACACGGACAGACGGATGACACTGTAACATCCGCCGAAGCGTTGGTGGCGCTGCAGTAACCACACATAAGCCGTTAATAGAGACTGTGACACCTTAGCTGCAAGCGCTACTGTGTACTCTATCTATAGCGTTGGATTACTTAGATTGGGGGTGTAGATATTATATTGGTATGACCAAGAGTTTTTTAACACGATGATGAAAGAACACGAACGTGATGTGAAGGAAGTCAAAACTTAACCTGCTTTAGCACGCCAAGTCAAGATCCACACATCTCTAAGTAGGATTAAATTAAGAAGACCGCGCACTGTACAAACTTCAGATGCTTACCAACAAGAATAATTGCAACGAGAACTTCTCCAACGACGTCTCTACTGCTTCGCATGCGCTTCTAGGTATTCCTCGCTCTTAGAAATCATAAGTTTATAATTGCTGTTCCCGGCATTGGCTTATATGTGAGCACCGGTCGCGTGTTTTGTGTATTATTTAGATTTGAATTCTTAGTAAGAATATCTTTTCTTTTAGCTCAGAGTGAGCAACGACGCCCCGGTGGCGTAGTGGTCTAAACGAGGGCTTCTGATCATTCGTCCGAAATGTGTCCGGGTTCGAATCCCGGTGAGGCATGGATGTTGTGTTTGTCTCATGGCATTGGGTCTCTCCCTTCCCTGGGACCAGTGGCCCTAAATTAGGGACGTACGATTGCTTATAGCCCACTGAGTTGAGTTGCTCAGTGTGGTCGTTAAACCACCAATAAAAAAAAACAGAAACAAAAAAAGAGTGAGCGACTTCCTGATGAAGCCACTCTTCTGGTGTGCAAAAGTTTACATGTAACTATTACATAATTATTGTTAACACCAATAAACGGATATTTTCTATACGTCACAATTATTTTTCTTTGTTGTATTTTATCCAAGTTCTGTAATACTTCTCGTTTTGATGTTTTCCTTTCTGTGGAGTTTCTTTTTTCACGGTTTCTCCTTCTGTCTTCTCAAAAGGAAAGTATCTTTTTTTGTCCCACTCGGATGTTAACCAGAATTGACACAAATGTTCATCATCACCAACGATGAACACATGTAAAATATTTCGTCGGAAATCCTGTAGATTAGGGAAACAGAAGGTTCAGAAAATTGACCACTGATGAAAGCACCACACTCGTCCAAACCTTTAAATCATGATTTAAATGCTTAACTCAGATTAAACTATGAAAAACAAAAAAATAATAATGATGATGAGCTGATATAAAAAATTCCATGATGATAGCGTCAAGAACAGGTGTAATATCCAGTGATTACATTATGAAAGAAGTGTTCTGGCCATCAATGATCGAAGATAATGGTCTTCTGCTGGATGATTCATGGTCTTTCAATAAAGGTGAGAATGTTGTTCGTAGAACACTCCCTCCTATTGAAAGGTATCTCATTCCGGAAGGTTGTGCTAGTGTTATTCAGCCTTTGGATGTAGAATTCGCCGCATCATACAACCAATTTGTGTGGTATTATTACTGATACAACAGCAACAGATCAAAACTTTAATATTTGGCAGCTAGACAACTTCTTAAAATTACAATCATTTCCTTTCTTCCAATTTAGGACCCCTAGATTCAGAAATTTCATCAAGCAAGCTTTTCTAAATCAATCTTTCTGTCTTCTCATCGAGTTCAATTATGAACACCACTAGAATATTGTTCCAAACCCGAATTAAACAGCACTTAAGAGACGCATATAGCGTATTAAATCCGGTTTTTTTTTGTGTATGTGTGTATGTATGTGTGTGTGTGTGTGTGTGTGTGTGTGTGTGTGGCGTAGTACAAGTAAGTACAAAGATTCGCCAAGCTTTTGCACTCCACTGGGAGGCTTTTTCAAGGCTCTCAGTGGAGTGCGAAAGCTTGGCGAATCTTTGTACTTACTACGCCAAGAAAATAAACTCATTTAATACGCTATATGCGTCTGTTGAGTGTTCACAGTGTGGTGTATTTATAATTACGTTACCGGATTAAACACTTTTAGTACTGATAATTGTGTTAATAGTTTTTTTCCCGATGTGCGTATTGCATATACATATATATTCTGCTTTGAGCATTCAATTTTTAATATTTATATTCATATTTAATTTCATTCTATTTTTCAATAAAATGTTAAAGTCAAATTTTGTGCATTTGTGTTACTTTTGATGCGAAAACTTCCTCTCCCTGTTCTCCTTAACTTATTGGATTTCCAGTGAAATATTTTATGTGTGTCCATCATTGGTGATGATGAACATTTGTGCCAAATGTGGTCGAAATTCGAGTGGAACAAAACAAACACTTTCCTTGTCGCTTCCCTATTTCTCGTGCACTATATTCAACCAGTATCAACCGTAATATTGTAAACTTAGATTTAACCCTATCTCATGATTTTTTATTTTTATTGTGAACACTTTTCTTTTTTTTATACCAGAGGGGATCTGGTCTAACTCTCTAGTTTTATTTCTACTTTCGATATTTGTTCACCTGACACAGTGGCGTACCGGAAATACTTGCCTTCCCCCCCCCCTCCAGAAAATATCTTCGAGGCCCTTTTGCGAAAATCTATTAATTTTCAATTACTGAAGATTTTAAGTTAAATTCCAATATTATTAACTAGGTTTTATGTGTGTTCTAATAATTCAAATTCTGCGAAACCTACAGGCATTTTTCGTAAACCAAAATTATTGCTCTTTAACGCATGTAACACAAATGTAATGTGCACGTTGTAATTAAAGTCATTGCCCTCGTTTCATACCATTACAAAGTACCAAAGAGTAATAGTAATGATATAAAACTATGCCAAAGTTAGTAAAAAAAATAGTAATAGTAATGATGTAAAACTATGTCGAAGTTAGTCAAAGAAAGAGTAATAGTAATGATATAAAACTATGCCAAAGTTAGTCAAAAAAAGAGTAATAGTAATGATATAAAACTATGCCAAAGTTAGTCAAAAAAAGAGTAATAGTAATGATATAAAACTATGCCAAAGTAAGTCAAAAAAAGAGTAATAGTAATGATATAAAACTATGCCAAAGTTAGTCAAAAAAAGAGTAATAGTAATAATATAAAACTATGCCAAAGTTAGTCAAAAAAAGAATAATAGTAATGATATAAAACTATGCCAAAGTTAGTCAAAAAAAGAGTAATAGTAATGATATAAAACTATGCCAAAGTTGCAAATTTTATTCTTTTATAGAACTAAGGCCAGCTGTTTGAAATGTCTCACGATCACGCACACAAAACACCCAATTGCGGTGTAACAGTGTCTAATAACCTTTTTCGATTTATACGAAAATATGGATCATAAGTAAGCAAAAAAAATAAGTGACAATTAAGAATTATGTAGTCTTGAATATATAAAAAAGTACATTAAATTATTTACTTTTGAATGTATAAATAACACACTTAACATAATGTCGCAATGTTTTGCACATAGTATTTTTTCTCTTGACTTTATTGTAAAAAAATCACACAATTCTCCGTTTCTTCACCCTCCCATTCCTCAGAGAACACCTTTCACTTCATTACGTTCTAAATGATGCGTAGTTATGTGCAAACGAACATCTTATCCTTATTAGTATAAAAAATACATTCATGGAATTGATATTTCTTTCACATTCTCCTGTTAATATACATGCAAAGGGACTGTCCCTTGTCTGTGAAAAAGGGCTTTCAGTTGTTTGGAATAGCTGCTTTCCCATCATCAAGGTTTTATAAATTAAAACCACGAAAATGATTTTCAAATGTTTTACTTATTTAATGAAAAAATACCAAAAATTCCTTTTCTTTTCAATACTTCATTCAAAGCTACCGTAGAACATTCTTGGCTATTTCTTTAACCCACTTCATGTGCAGTTTTCGAAAAAAAAAAATTGTAAAATATTTTTCCATAGGTTAGAGGCCCTATTAGCCTGGAGGCCCCCACAGTAATGCGGGAGTTGCGGGGGCTCTCAATACGCCCCTGACCTGACATCTGACATGACGTACTCCAGCTTTTTCCTACTACAAATTTTCAGCTGATGAAAGCAGCAGCATTTATCAACACATAGTGACAGATTTGTTTCCTATATTTACATATTCACACACATTTTGTTGTGTGGAAACGTATTATGTGATGGCTAATCTCCAGCCCTCGCATAAAATGGAAACTCGTCAATTTACCTCGTCTTTTAAACTTTGACGTTGTCTCTCTGACATCTTTGATAATGAAGACAACGGAAAGGGCAATTAGCAAGGAGCTTCCATCTTATCAGGAGTTTTCCAAGCTAATTAATTACCCTCAGTGTTGCTGCTGTCAAAATACATCAACAGGCGACGCTTTAGTTAGTGTTACTCCAGTTTGCGTTGTAGGTACGGAGAAGTTTCAGAAGATTCAGGTACTGGTAGTTGATATTTCAAAGACTATTTTGTGTTCAGGTCTCGCAAATAAATTGGGCTATTATGCTGTTTAATAAACGAACATTATCTGTGTATCTCATTAATGTTCGTATGTTTACCATATCTAACTTACCCTGTCTTGTTTTCTTTCTGACCACGAAACATGTCTGTCCTAAACCTGACGCTATTCATATACACTATATTATCAAAAGTATTCGGACATCGTAATGTTTGGCGACAAATGTCTTTATTATCGCACTTAGTAGTTTGTCCGTCCGGAGCGGAGACGGTCGTTGTCGTCGATTTCGTATCCGTCGCTCCAGTTCATTTCAGAGGTTTTCTATGGGATTAAGAGCAGGACTTTGAGCAGGCCAGTCTAACAATTTCACCTAATTTTCAAGAAACCAGTCCTACACACGCCGTTCAGTGTGACAAGGAGCTGAATCGTGTTGGAAGAGACAACAGTCATCTCGATAATACTGCCACATTGTTGGTAGGGCAGAATCATCCAGGAAGTCGGGGTGCACTTCGGTGTTCATGGTTTGTGGTACAATAACCAACAGGTCGAGTTTTATCGAAAAACAACTCCGTACCACGATGGAGCCTCCACCGAACTTAACAGTTGGAAGAATGCAGTCCGACGAAAATCGTTTTGCCTGACTGTCGCCAAATCCAAACACGCCCATCTGATTGGAAGAGTGTAACGTGTTACTCATGACTCCAAAGAACAGCTTTCCAGTTGCCCTCAGTGCACGAACAACGGGAGACACACCGCTCCAAATAGCACTTCGCTTTTACGGTAGTGATGTGTGGCTTGTGTGCCGGTGCTCTACCATAATAGCCCACACTGCGCAACTCTCTGGGGATAGTTATGGTACTAACCGAGCCACTACAACCAATTCCTACTTCAGCAGCGATGGAAACGGCAGAGGAAGAACGGGATTTCTTGACATTTCTTACCATGGCTCTTCCGTCACGTTCCGTCAGTCTCTGCGATCTTTCTGAATGTTTTTGTTTTGCTGTAGTTGCACCGTCCTGCTTCCAATTCTTTACGATAACACTTACGGTCGATTCTGGAATGCTTAGTTTAGCTGCAATGCTCCGTATGGAAACGCTACTCAAATGATATCCTATGACTAGCCCACGCTGGAACTCAAAACGTTCACGTCCATGCGGCATATTCGCTTCAAAGTTACCGATAACACGACAGAACATCTCAGTTTTATATATATATATCTCCCCACTCACAGCGCACCTTTCTGCGCAACCGGTTTTTAGCACGTCTTTTGTAAAAAAAAAAAAAAAAGATAGTGCTTATGTTGTCGGTTTGTCCGTCCGATTCCATTCATGTCGTAGACACGATATCTCTGCGACTAATAGTCCTATTTGAAAAATTCTTTTTGTATTAGGAAGCTTGAAATGTGCGAATAATGATCCTTTATTATTTATTTTTTACGATGCAAAATTTCGCCGCTAGAGGGCGTAAATGAAGATGATATCGAATTCAAAACACATTCTATTCCATATATTTACTTCTAAACATCCAATTCAAAAATTTATTTTACTTTTCGATTCTATTCATGTCGAAGATTATTTTAGGCATAGTCACTTTTCCAAGTTACGCATATATTCTCCGCTAGAGGGCGAAAAAGTAAATTGCTTTTTCCCAGATATCTCTGCTTCTAAAACTCCGATTTGAAAATTTCTTCCCTCAGCAGATACAGCTCGTGATGGGAAATAGTTTGCATATAATTTCCAATTCTTGGTATAAAATGGTTTGGCCACCAGGGAGTGTAAGGTTTGGTTTCTGCTTCTGATGTATTTGCAGCAAAATCTGAGTTTCTAAACTCTCGATTGAAAAAATTCTTTCGTAGACCGATACTGCTCACGTAGACAAACCTTTCCGGAATATTTTCTTCTTCAAATAATGCATGGTTTCTTCCGCCAGGGGCCGTAGATGTATATCTTATTTTTGTCAATATCTCTGCTTCTAATGATCCGATTTGAAAATTTTCTTCTTTGTTGGACAGAATTTCCGGTTCGACATGTTTCTAGTATAATTTCAAAATTTTCAAATAATTCATTGACTTTCCGCTAGGGTGAGTAAAGGTAAATTGCACTTTCCTCGATATCCCTGCTTCTAAAACTCCGATTTGAAAAATTCTTCCAGCACCGGTCACAGCTCCTGGTGGGAATTTTTTATTGTAATTTCTAATTTTTTATAAAATATGGTTTGGCCACCATAGGGCGTAAGCGCTAAATTTTTGCTTCGTACGTATTTGCAGCAAAATATCAGCTTCTAAAACCCCAGTCCCCAATTGAAAAATTATTTCGTGGACCGATACCACACCTACCGACAAACATTTGAGAATATTTTCTTCTTAAAATAAAGCATTGTTTATCCACCAGAGGGCGTAGATGTCTGTCTTATTTCTGTCAATATCTCTGCCTCTAAAAGTCGGATTTGAAGAAATCCTTCTTTGTTAGATAGCGTATCCGATGTAAAATGTTTCTCATATAACATCAAAATTTTCAAGTAATGCATACGCTTTCCGCTAGGGGGCATAAAGGTAAACTGCGTCTTCTGCGTTATTTCTGAAAAATTCTTTCTGCACCGGATACAGCTCCTGTTAGGAAATTCTCAGCATATAATTTCTAATAGTTGATAAAGAATAGTTTGGCCACCAGGGAGCGTAAGAGTTAATTTATGCGTCTGTCGTATGTGCAGTAAAATCTGAGCTCCTAAAAACTCCATTGAAAAAAATTCTTTCTTCTGTCAGATACTACTGTTTCCATACAGGTTCCATTGATTTTGAATAGCTTTGGTAAATTTAATTCGCATCAGAACGGATTCAAAAGACGTGCTCATTACACCTGAATTCGGTGTCATCTTTCTTGTTGTACTTTTGCAAAAATTTGGTAATGTCCAATACTTTTGATGATATAGTGTATTTTTATGTTATTTATGCCAATTTCGTGACAGTTCTTCTGCTTACGAGATTCACATAGCAACTTTCTTTCTCAATGTTTCGAAAGTATTTAAATAGGTACATCACTGGAAAAAGAATGTTCTTATAGGTTTTAATACTTGCATTTATTCACAGTAAGTAACAAAAGAAATCACTTTGATTTTGTTTCAGGGATTAACCTTTAGTGATCATAACTCCCAAAACGCCCGTACATGGAAACGATCATGGTAGCCCGAAACCACTGCCTTCAGTGAGTAGGATTTTCTACGCCAAACTGTTCTTCGAATTTGCTCGGCCTCTGCGGGAATAACAAAAGTCTCCTCAGTCATCATTGCTGTCACCAAACCAATAAGTGAAGCAGGAGTTGGTTGTTTCCCTGGCATTCTATCGCGTCTCTTCTCCGTGAAAGACTGCAGTGATTGCTAAGTCTGATTTGATTTTTTTCCCGTAATATTTGTTCCTTTTCCACCACATGCTCTATTCTAAAAAAACGTTAAACTTGAAAATATTATCCATATGCATTTCTGCTGTATCCAACCAGCCATCGTCTGCAGGATTTCTTCTTAAAGTATTCTAAATTCATGTACGGAGCTGTAGTTATTCAATATTATGGCAAAATCTCTAAATTGACTCGTCAAGCTTTTAATGCCGAAACAACACGTGAAGAACAGATTGTCCTCATGAAGGTACTCTACTATTTTCAAGATATTTGTACGACTGGTGTTCTTTCAACCTGTGTCTGAGTGATGTTCGTGTCTGACCTATGTATGATAGGCCGCACTGAAGAAGCACTCACTGGGTGCGATAGATTCCCCAAGAACTTTTGTCAGGTATTAGATTCTTTTCTGTTGGGCAAATCACCATCTTTACGGGAGAGAAAATCACTTTAAAATTTGATGACCTTTAATTTATTTTGAAACTAACTTCAGGGATGAAAGGAAAAACTGCCATGTTTTGTTGAGAAGCCCTTCAGATTTTTCGAAATCGTTCTTCCCTGGTGAATGACTCAGCTGTATCGCCATATGTGCCGGGCGCTTGGGAAGCACTCGTCAAAACCAATAACTATCACGTGACATATACAAATCTTCATATAATTACAAGACAATTACAAATATCGAGGATGAAAAGTCTCTGAAAAGAAACACGAGTTAGCAAACCATGTGTAGGTTTAACCAGAAACCTTCACTTTAGAGCCATACATACATAATCTGGTGAATGACACAAGGGTCTAGTAAAAACTAAGTCCCCCAATTTAATATTTAGAAATAAAGTAAGTACAAAAGGTTACTAACTAACAATCCTGCACTTAAAATACTAAAATACCTCTATTATTTCAAGGGAAATATTAGAAAAGGAGGTGAGAAGCCTAGACGAGATGTGACAGATACTTGCAGTACAACGCTGAACTTCTAATATTGCCTGGTTAACTTACGGTTTTCCAGCCTTTGTTGGATACAAAGACATTGGAGGAGAATAGACTGGCAAAGAGCATGCTACTTCCGGTATACATTGAAAGCCGCCATTGTAGGGCGCAATTAGTGTGTTGACGTGTTTGCGTGAGTATTTCAGTTCTAAAAAATCTTTAAAACTTTGAAACATCTTTAAGATTTATTTGTATGTGACGCGAAATTTTCCTGTTTAGTAGTTTTCTTTCTGCTTTTTTTTTTATTATTATTATTTCTCGTATCTGCGGATATGGCAGGCCGCGATATAGCCCCGTATTTTCCTGCTTGTTTATTTTCTAGGATATAAGCAATTGCTAATTACAATCTGACACAAGGGTCTGGTAAAAACTAACTGTTTTACTAGACCCTTGTGTCAGATTGTTCTAGGAAGTTCTCGAGTCGTACGCGAACATTCTTTCTACGTAATTCCTGCAGTACATTATGAATTGAATGAAACACTCTTGCTTTCCAACAGGATCTGTTTACTGCTAATTGCCCTCTATTCATAGATGGCGCTGCACGTTCAGTTAGTCTGCGTCGTTTCAGAGCCGCTAGCATTACGTTTGCCAGTCTATGCTACTCCAATGTCTTTGGTTCGATTAAGATCTGTTTTTTCTATCAGAACTAAAAATACCATATTTCACGTTCTACTTAAATTCCTTTTCAGGAGCCTCTGAATACTTCTGTTTAATTTTTATGGAGTATATGTTCAATGGAAGTATTAAAATTAATGAAACATCTGTTGTTTATCATCAGTAATTAATAATTATTAAAACTGAAATTCGTTAACGCATACACAAACATTACGCGCGTTCGAATTTGACCTGGACTTTTGTTGCTAATACATTACTTTGAAAAATTGTGCGTATTATTATTATTGTGCGTTTGGCAGCACACGTTACCAGAACGCCACTTGAAAACTTAATGTTTCGTTAATTTTCGTTGCCATGACAACTCCCGCATTGCAGAAAGAGAAGTGGCGAGTGAAGGTGTTTCGACTTCGGTGCAGCAGATAATATTATAAATTTTTTTTTTTGCAATGAAGGTGTGAGGGGCAGTGAAATTCACCAGGGACTTCAAACACAGTTTGGTTATTCGTGTCTGTCCCGTTCATTCGTCTTCGAATGGTGTAAAGAGTTCAAGAAAGTCAGACAAAGCGTCGGCAACGAACCGCACAAGACACGACCGGCAACTGCTGTTAACGACGCCATGACTGCGCGCGTAAATGAGCTCATACGGAACAACAGGAGGATTACTGTAAGTGATCTGAGCTCTGCACTGAACATCAGCGCCGGCAGCTTGCATACCAGCATGAACGATAAGCTGCACTTCGGCAAAGGATGTGCCAGATGGTTACCGAATTAGCTGTTCGACGAGCAGAAAGCCAGGTAGACGAGACTCGGATTCATCACCATACGCCAGAAAGCAAACGTGCAAGCATGGAATGGAGAAAAAAATCAAGATCAGGGCATCAGCCACTAAGGTAATGGCTACGGTGTTTCGGGATATTAACGGTGTTATTCTTCTGGGTTTCCTGGAAGATCGTCAAACAATCAATGCCACCTATTTCAGCGATCTCCTCAAGAACTCCCTTAAGGCAGCACTAAGGAAGAAGTGACCAGGACTCATCAATAGCGGAGTATGCCTTCTGCAAAACAACGCCAGGCCCCACACCGCTAAAGTGACTATGGAAACATTGGAGGAATTGAGATGGAACGTTGTACCACATTCTCCGTACAGCCCGGATATGTCACTATGTGACTTACACCTGTTCGGTCCATTAAAGGAATTTTTGGGAGGGCAGAAGTTCAGATCAAATTAAGAGGTGAAAAGTGTCGTCCTGAGATGGTTTAAACAACAGAGTAAAGAATTCTATGAAACTAGGACCCGGATGCTTCCAGAACGCTGGAAAAAATGTATGGACCACTACGGAGATTGCTTCGAAAAGTAAGTGATGTAACATCAGCTGTATGGTAAATAAATATCTGATTAAAAAAACAACAACTCCAGATCAAATTTGAATCCCACTCGTACATAAACATTTCAAATTATTGTTGCATAATTTTTCCTAGGTTGAGCTAAAGGGAAAATAATCTACAGGTTAAACAACATTCTCACATTTATACTCGATTTAATTTACAACTCCTCTATAAATATTCAAAGTGTAAATAGTATAATCTTAATAGTGCAAAAGCCATGTATGCTGGTAGTAGAGCTTGTGTACGAGTGAATGGTGTTTTATCAAAATGGTTTTCTATTGGTGCAGTAGTTAGACAAGGTTGTGTAATGTCACCATGGCTGTTTAATAAATTTATGGACGCGTGCATGCGTGATGCCAAAATAGATAATAGTGGTTTATGTCTTGGTGATATCCGTGTGTGCAGATTGCTGTATGCTGATGACACTGTCCTGTTGGCAGAGAGCAAAAGTGATTTGCAGAGTATGTTTTCTCGGATGTACGAAGTTTGCATGAAATTCAAACTAAGTATAATGATGAAATTCAAACTGAGTATTGCATGAAATTCAAACTGTTGTCTCGGATGTTCGAAGTTTGCATGAAATTCAACTGAGAGGGAAAAACGAAAGTTATGATGTTTGAGAGAGGAACTGGTAGAACTGAATGTAATGTAAGTATAAATGGCACTGTGATTGACCAGGTGAGTGAGTTTGTGTATTTAGGAAGCATGTTAGACCGAGAGCATGTCGCCCCGGTGGCGCAGTGGTCTAAGGCGCTGGCCTCTGATCATTCGTCCGTAAGGGGTCCGGGTTCGAATCCCGGTCAGGCATGGATGTTGTGTTTGTCTTACGGCACTGGCTCTCTCCCTTCCCTGGAACCAGTGATTCTAAATTAGGAACGGGCGACTGCTCATAGCCCATTGAGTTGCTCACGGTGGTCGTTAAACCTCCAATCAAAAAAAAAAAAAAAAAAAAAAAAAGACCGAGAGAACAAATTGGATGGTGAAATTAGTATGCGAGTGAATTCTTCATTGAAAGTCGTAGCTGCTCTAGGAGGTTTTCACAGGAATGATGGGTTCTTTAGAGAGTCCCACATGGCTGTGTATGAAAGTGTAATTGTTCCTACTCTGATGTATGGCAGTGAAACCTGGGTACTGCAGAAGAAACATAGGAGTCGTTTGTGTGCTGGAGAAATGCGCTACTTGTGCTGGAAAAATGCAATCAGACCGTGTCTTTTGGCAAGACACGGTCGCCTGATTGTGTGAGGAATGAAGATGTGTTGCAGTTGTGTGTTGTGAAGCAAAATGTTGTTAGCAAGGTAGAGACCAATATGCTTCGGTGGTTTGGCCATGTTGAAAGAATGAGTGATGAGATGCTTACTAAGAAAATCTTTTTAGCTTAATTGGCAGGAATGGAAGGCTGAGGAAGGCCTAGGAAGACATGGGTGGACCAGATTCAGGAGTGTCTGCATGAGAAAATTATTATGAGTATGAAGTATAAAAGATCTTGTGTACGGCGTGTAATGGATATCAGTGAAGCCCGAGTTGTGGGTCAAGATAGCTGTAAATGTAGAAGTTTGATACGGCAACAGTAAGTAAAAATATCTGGTAGTTTGTATTTCTTTTTGGAGCTAACCTCTGAATCTCAGAGAACAGCTTAGTGATATGTATGATGTATGTATGTAAATAGTATAATCACTTTCATGCTCGTGGTAAAAATAAAATGTTATGTACGTGTCACAGAATTAGGTTGTTGACCTCTATTTATTTTCAAGAGACACTCCGTTCTCTCTCCACCCGTTCAGATTTTTATCTGTGCTGAGAAGAAAGTTCATTATGCCTAAGGCTCATAATTTGTTTGGCTTTATCATTAATACGATGACTGGTGAATGAAGACTTTTTTTATGTTAAATGCTGCGAGAGTAAAGCTTGCTTCATGTTCTTTATTGTCGTTGCTGTTTATGCTGTTATCTTCATGCATTCCGACAATTTAATCTTTCGTTTAACTGATGTAATCGCTCGCTCTTTTTTACGTAATATGTATTTTTAGCAGACGCATTACTAGTAAAAGCCACCCCTTTTTCCTGGTATTGCGTAAATTACTTCATTTGGACTTATTGCATCAACTTCAGCTTGAAAGGGATGAAGTCCTGCTTTAGGGAAACACATTGTCGTATCATCCGATGGAATTTTATTCCCTGCAGGTAAAGCAACCTGCATTTCTTAAGGCAGCCACAGACACACACATGTTTGAATGACACGGCCAGCAAATTCGGGAGTTTTGTTACTGAGGCGGCATGTAGCGTGGAGTGTAGCAAGAGTGAAGCTCTTGAACGTCTGCCTGAACACCTCTTCACTCCACGCTACATGCCGCCTTAGGCGCAAAACACCCCGTTAGCCGGCGCGACACTCAAACGTGGCATTCAAACGTGTGTGTCTGTGGCCGCCTTTAAAAACACTAATTTCTTTTTTACCAGAAGGATCTCAGAAGAGCACCTTACGACGTTCCCCTCAAGAATTTTCATTAATATTATTTATGCGGATAAACCCTGATATGAAGATTGATTAAGCAAAGAGAGAAAGCGCTCATCTCAAACGTCTTGGAAAAAATCAAAGTTAAAGAATCCCTTGGGACGTATGAGTATTCACCGCAGGCCGCGCGCTTCGGCGGCAGCGTACCTGATGCACACACCGATGAGCTATTCCATTATGACCACCAGCAGCCTAAAGAAATGTGCGCGCCTGGAGACCGAACGGTGGCGCAGGTGAAGTACACAGAGCAGTATATACAACCCGAAGACCGGCTTTCGTTAATAGAGTGTTCAGAATCAAAATAGGTAAAGCTGCCGATTGATAAACAGCAAATTGTGATGGCGCGACGCCTCGGAAATGGAGCTGCTTGTGGGTTTTTCTCGTTCCGCTGTAGTGAGTACGTATCAAAAGTGCTGCGCAGATGGCTAAACGACGAATCGTCGTTTAGCCATGTGTCGTCCGTAACTCATTTATGCCAGAGGGGAGCGGTGACTGTCGCGCATTGTTCACAGCAACCGCAGGGCCGCAGTGCGACAAATCCTCCGCAGCCACAACAGTGTAATCAGGACAATGTGTCATAGCATGCAATTCATCGCAGCCTTCTGCGCATGGGAATGCGTACCCAAAGGCCCAGCCGGGTCCCCATGCTTACTGGACGTCATCGCCAACAACGAATGAAATGGCCACAAGATCGTGGAAATTGGAAGAAAGTGGCCTGGTCTGACGAATCAAGATTCCTGGTGCATCACGTAGACCGCCAAGCGCGGATACGCAGTTTGCCGACTTAGGCTATGAATGCACTGTTGTACGTAAATAGGTCGGCGGCTGTGGTGTTATGCTATGGACGATGTTTTCTTGGGGCACTTTAGACCCCATTATCCCAATAGCACAATCCCTGGCAGCTGTCAGGTATCTGAACATCGTTGCTGACCAAGTTCACCCATTCATGGCAACTGTTCCCTGCTGGTTATGATCATTACCAACAGGATAATGCAACATGCCACACTACCAGAATCGTCAAGGAGTGGTTCGAGGAATATGGTGGTGACTTTCTGTTAAAGCCCTATCCTCCAAATTCACCTGACATGATGAACCCAATCGAACATTTGTGGTTCGACTTGTAAAAGTGGTTTCGCGCTAAATCATCACCTCCCCGAAATGTACGGAAACTGGAGGCCCTGATGTTGACATTTTGATACCAGATACCCCAGGTTACCTATCGCCACCTCATCGAATCGATGCCTCGCCGAGCTGTTTTGCTTGCTAAAATGGGTCCTACAGTAGGTTGTCATAATGTAATGGGCTTATAGATGTATTCGCGCGTTGGCTGGTTTGACTCTCGATGAGCGATTTTTTTTCAAATCAGAATGCAATTTGTACGTAAAATAATTATAAATCACATGGGTTTTTACATTTTTTATATTTATTTTCTGTTAAAAACGTGCACTTTTCCTTTTCACCCTCTGCCTTGAAATTCGTTTTCGGAATTGCTCTCTGTTAAAAATAAATATAATTAAAGATTTTTTCCCCTAAAATTTAACTAATTCGGCCAGGTGATTAATATATAAAACACAAGTCAATAAAAAACATGTTTTATTATAATTATTGATGGACCAGTACATGAAGTAGGATGGTATGGTCGTATATATTGTAGAAGTAAGGGAAACAATAAGTCACACGACATCTTACGCGTCTTACAAAAGCTGCTTTTTTACACTAGCAGGGTTTGTTTAGAACATCAAGAGGAAAACTTACTTCTGATTTGAAAAATAAAACAAAATGTTCGCTCGTCGAAAGTCGAAATAGCGGTTGCGCTAATATGAGTCAAGCACGCTCGCTGCTTTCGAGCCACACGGCCTTAGGTGAAATGCTCTGCCAAAAGTCCCTAGGGAATTTTTAGCTTCGATTTTCTCGAAGACGTTTAAGAAGCAAGCTTTCTTCCTTCGCTCAATAAAGGTTTATACCAAGGCTTATCCACACAAATAATATTACTGAAATCCCCGAGGAGAACGTCGTAAAGTCCCCTTGTCAGAAGTACTCCAGCGTTTGTTGAACGTTTTTATCTTTTCGATATCAATTTTTTGAGGTTCGGGCCACTAACTTTGAGATAAGCTGCATAAGTGGTAAAAAATCCCAGCAGCATTTCTTCGATTGCAGAGAATTTATACATATGCATTTTTTTCCGTGCTAATGATTTTCTTCTACTTTTGTGTTTTCTTTGATCCCCGCTGGTTTTTAAATAATCGGTAATAGCATTGAGACTGGTAAATCTGTTTTCATGGCAACTTCGGTTTTACTACCTGGGCGAATCAAAAGTTCGTCCCACTTGAGCTTGGCATAATGTTGGGCTTCTATTCCTGTACAAAAAGCGCGCCAGAGTCGAATGCGTACCGCGATGACGTGGAACACACGAGACTCATGACGAGCGTTTAGCACGGAGCCACATTATGTATCACGTGAGCAAAGGTTGGAGGTCGATAAACGTGCTGTTCGGATGCTCCTACACCATTACTGGAAAAGAAGGTTAAACTCGGTTTCACTGCGTTTCTGACAAACTAGCGTATAGCCCGTCCTAGGACGGTTGGTTTTAAGCTTTAAATAAATATTCGTGTTTGATCAATGCATCCTTCCAGTGCTTACGTATGGTGCAGAGACGTGGACCTTAACTAAAAGAGACATACAAAGGCTGCAGACAACTCAAAGCAGCATGGAGAGGTGCAGGCTTGGTGTAACCAGGAGAGATAAGAAGAGGAACTCGTGGATCCGAAAAATGACAAGAGTGGAAGACATCATGATCAGAATTAAATCCCTGAAATGGCAATGGGTTGGACATACTGCCAGAAGGACAGACCATCGATGGACAGCCGAAATCTTAGATTGGATTCCAAGGGACAGGAAAAGACCCAAAAAGAAGACCACATGGGAGATGGGTGGATGAAATTCGAAAGTATGCGGGAGTGACATGGAGGAGACTGGCACAAGACAGACCGTTGTGGAGGAAACTTGGGGAGACCTTTGTACAGCAGTGGATTGATAATGGTTGACAATGATGATGATGATGATGATATAGGGGATGTTGCCCGTCCTATGACGGAGTGAAATTTTTAATTGAAACAGATTGAAAACAAATCAAATAAACGCCGGATTTCTGTAAAGAAATAGAATAAAAACTTAATAGTAAGAACTTATTCATGTTATAACTAAAAATTATGTGCTATTTATTTCCGTTTTCCAAAAGAGCTCGCGATAAATTACATCTGTGTAAAATATGTGTTGTTTAACACTTGTAGGTTAGAGCGTTTAGATAGATCGATATTTCGCAAAATGTGAGATATAATCAGCATTAAACTCGAAAAGTTGTTTCCGTAATAACTTTTACTTTGATTTTTTTTTTTTTTTTTTTTTTTTTTTTTGCGTTAAATTACTTTTTCTCCGGCATACTTGTTATTCCGTTCACGGCTTGTTTTAGACTGTCGTATTCGACGGTTAGTTTGAAACTTCGTACCAAAGCTTTTTTGGCAAAATAATGCGACATCTGGTATTCCTAATCGGAACTATCTAAATTCTGGGCAATGTGCTATTGGAGTGACATCTGCTTTTAGATGTAATTTTGCTCACTTTGACATCTCAAGATTTCAGTTTTTATTTTAGGTTAGAGCGTTTAGATAGCTCGATATTTTGCAAAATGTGCAATATAATCAGCAATAAACTCGGAAAGTTAGTTAAATTAAAAAAGTAAAAACATATTTAAAGCATACATATTAATATTCGAATTGTGCTAAATTAAATTAATATAGAAACGCAACTTGCCGTGATATTAAGAATGCAATTAAAATTTTGTAGATCAGATAAATAGAATTCGATCATTGATAATCCAATGTTTTTAAATAAGCACGCGATCACTTTGACATCTAAAAGTGATCAGGCAATCACTTTGACATCTCGAGAGCACACGCGAATTGATTGATTCATGATGGCGAAAACAATGCAGACGTTGCGCTGTGACGTCAAGCGTTCTAGACAGAAAGAGATAATGACAGATATATACACTGAGTGGCCACTTTATTATGACCACCCCCTCAGTATTTCGTTGGGCAATTTTTTGCCTTTAATACTGCGTCGTTTCTTCGTGGCAATGGACTCCACGAGATGTTAATAGGTGGTTTGTGGAATCTGAGACCATGCTTGATAAATAGCACTTTCTAGGAGTGTGAGATTGCAGGGTTGTAGATCCAGCTGTTTGATAGGTCGTTCAACTTCATCCCACAAATTCTCAATGGGGGTGAGATCTGGAGATTGTGGGGACCACCTAATCAAAGTAAACTCACCGGCATGTTCCTGAAACCAATCCTGTACAATACGAGCAATATGGCAGGACACATTATCTTGTTGAAAGTAGCCATCGCCATTGGGATAAACCATCCACAAGACAGGATGCACTTGGTCCGCAACGATGTTTAGATATGATGTCCCAGTCAGTTGTTTATCAACACGAATTAAAGGGCCCAAAACATGCCAGGAAAACATTCCCCAAACCCTAACGTTGCCTCCACCAGCTTGAAGGGTTGTAGCAATGCATTTGGGGTCCATGCTTTCGTGCTGTTTCCGCCAAATTCTCACTCGTCCATCGGCATGGTGCAACTGAAAACGTGATTCACCGGACCACATAATTTGTTTCCAATTATCGACTGTCCAATTCTTGTGCTCCTGTTCGAACTGGAGACGTTTTCTCTTGTTAACTGCAGACAGCAAAGGTGTTCGAACAGGCCTTCGGCTGTCATATCCCATCCGATGCAGTGTACGGCGAACAGTGCGTGCAGATATCATTTGAAGAGATCATTGATTAAGATGGTCTGTAATTTGCTGCACTGTTGCCCTTCTGTTGTCTGTTACCAGTCTGGACCCTCTCCGTTCCGCCCGAGCAGTCACTAGTTAATGACGACCACACGTTGCACATAGAAACTCAGTTTTTTGGCTGATAGTCCAGTCTTTGAACACTTTAACAACAGCTGCTCTGGAACATTTCACGAATGCGGCGGTTTCGGTGATACTCGCTCCATGGCTCCGAGCTCCTACAATTATCCTACGTTGAAAGTCCGTCAAATCGCATTTTTTACCCATCTCGTCACCCAGAACTCACTCTACTACTGTCGCAAGCACTAAGCTTTCCCTTTTTATACTAGCCTCTCCCTCTGGCGGCAACAGCGTGCAGAAATAGCTCATTTGCTTGAAACTGTCAGGTGGTCATAATAAAGTGGCCACTCAGTGTATATATATCTATCTATCTGGGTGTGTATCATCATCCTTGTCAACCATTATCAATCCACTGTTGGATAAAGGTCTCCCCAAGTTTCTTCCACAACGGTCTGTATTGTGCCAGTCTCCTCCATGTTACTCTCGCATACTTTCGAATATATCATCATCATCATCATCATTGTCAACCATTATCAATCCACTGCTGGACGAAGGTCTCCCCAAGTTTCCTCCACAACGGTCTGTCTTGTGCCAGTCTCCTCCATGTCACCCCTGCATACTTTCGAATTTCATCCACCCATCTCCCATGTGGTCTTCTTCTGGGTCTTTTCCTGTCCCTTGGAATCCAATCTAAAATTTCGGCTGTCCATCGATGATCTGTCCTTCTGGCAGTATGTCCAGCCCATTGCCATTTCAGGGATTTAACTCTGATCATGATGTCTTCCACTCTTGTCATTTTTCGGATCCACGAGTTCCTCTTCTTATCTCTCCTGGTTACACCAAGTATGCACCTCTCCATGCTTCTTTGAGTTGTCTGCAGCCTTTGTATGTCTCTTTTAGTTAAGGTCCACGTCTCTGCACCATATGTAAGCACTGGAAGGATGCATTGATCAAACACTTTTCTTTTAAGACATAATGGCATATTGCTCTTGAAAATTATGCTGTTTCTTCCAAAAGCTCTCCAGGCAAGTTTTGTACGCCGATTAATTTCTTCACCAATGTGACCCTCACTTGATATCTGCTGTCCAAGATAAACGTACGTGTCTGTTATCTCCAGCTTTTTCTCCATCAATTGATAAATCTTCATTTCTTGTAAAAGCATTGAACATCACTTTTGTCTTCTGAAAGTTCATTTTTAATCCCACTTCTTTACTCTTGTCAGCAAGTTCCTGGATCATACTCTGCAGCTCTGATGGGGTAGTTGCAAAAATGACTACATCATCAGCAAAACGAAGGTGGGTTAGATAATCTCCATTAATCTTTATCCCCTTGTTTTCCCAGCTCAGCGACTGAAAAACACCCTCCAATGTGGCATTAAAGAGCTTCGGAGATATGGTGTCACCTTGTCTCACTCCTTTCCAATTTTTACGTGTGTTGTATTTTCAAACAGCCGAATCTTTGCACTTGCATTTTCATAGATGTTATTAATAATATTAATGTATGCATCTTCAATACCGCAGGTTTTCAGAGCCATTGTAACTGCTGATGGTTTCACCGAATCAAAGGCTTTTTCATAATCGATAAAAGCCATGCACAATGGAAGTTCATATTCCCTCGCTCTTTCAATTAGTTCTCTCAGCACGTGGATATGATCTATTGTGCTGTAGCCACTCCTGAATCCAGCTTGTTCTCTCGGTTGAGCCATGTCCAGTGTTACCTTCAAGCGGTGTGAAAGAACTTTAGTGAAGATTTTATAAACTACTGATAGGAGGCTGATAGGTCTGTAGTTTCCGAGATCCTCAATGTCACCTTTCTTATGTAGCAGGATCATTGTAGCGGTGTTCCAATCCTCAGGAATCTTTCCTTCATTAAGGCATCGAGTGAAAATTTGGGCGAGTACTGTTTCAATTTCTCCACTTGCTTCTTGTATGATGTCTACAGTAATTCCATCTTCTCCTGGAGCTTTTCCCCGCTTCATGTTCTTGATTGCATGTGCAACTTCTGCTGGAAGGACTGGAGGAACTCTGGTACTGGTATCTTTCATGATGTCTGGAGTGCATGTATCATCCCTTTCATATAATTTGGAGTAGAAATCTTTCACTCTTGTCAAAATTCCGCCTCTATTTCTTGTTACAGAACCATCTTCTTTTCTCAGTGCCATAATCTGTTTTCTTCCCTTACTGAGATGTCCCTTTGCTATCTTTAGGCTTTGGTTGTTTTCAATTGCTTTCCTCACTAGTTCACAGTTGAATTTTCTTACGTCTTCAGTGATACTTTTTCTTACTGTCTTGCATAGCTCTATATATTCCACTTTGGAAGTCACATCTTCTTTAGTTGTCCTCATCTCTCTTCTTTTTTGCATCAACATTTTCGTTTTTCCTGATAATTTGTTTACATGCAACTTGTTCTTAGACCCAGCTAATTTTGTTGCTGTTTCCATAAGAGCTTTGGTTACTTTTCTGTTTACTTCAGAGATGTCCACTTCTTCTGATGTTAGGCCTTCTAAAGCAGAGAACCTGTTCTTCAGTTCCAACTTGAAGGTATTATGGTGTTTTTTAAGGTTGGTTATGTCAATAGATTTTGTTTGTCTTATGAGCTTGCCACGTTCAAGTTTAGTGTTGAGGTGCATCTTACATCTCACCAATCTATGGTCACTACCTGTGTTGAACTTGTTTAGCACACTGCAGTCTTCTATGACGAATTTTTTGTTACACATAATAAAATCAATTTCACTTGTCGTCCCGTTTGGATGTCTCCATGTCCATTTCCTGTGTGGCTTTTTCTTGAAGAAGGAGTTCAAGATGAAAAACCCTTCTGCCTCTGCAAACTCAACGAGAGTATTTCCACGCTGGTTTCTGTTGCCGTGACCGAATTTACCTACTGAAGTTTCATTCTGTTGCCGTTGCCCTATTTTTGCATTGAAATCTCCCATAATTATTTTCAAGTGCTGCTTACCTTTATTATTTAGATGACAAATTTCCTCATGCATAAAATTCTTCGATTTCTTCTTCAGGATGACTTGTGGTGGGTGCATAAGTTTGAATAATCTGAGCCTGGTATCTTTTCGAGAGTTGGATAACAAGTCGTGCAGCTCTGTCAGAGGAACTTTCAACTTCTACAACTTTATCCTTCAGTTTCTTGTTTATTATAAATCCAACACCACTAGTTCTGCCAGTATCTGTCCCATGATAGTAGAAGAGATGTCCACTTTTCAGTTCGATGAGATCTTCTCCTTTTCTCCTTACCTCACTTAGCCCCACGATGTCCCAGTTGATCCTTTGTAGTTCCTCTTCCAATTCAAGAAGCCTTGAATCAGAAGATAGGGAGCGTCCATTGTACGTAGCCAAGGTCAGCATCAGATGGCAGCCTAGTCCGGTCCTCCGGGGATTCTTAGCACCCTCTGCCTTCATGTCGCACTGGCCGCTGCCTTGGCCAGGTACATTCCAGCTGCCGGAGACTGAGGGCCAAGATTTAAGTTGTGGAATCATTTTGGAGGGGTTTGGCCATAACTCACCACGCTGGCCAAGCGGGTTGGTGAGTGTGGGATAGAATTTCCTCTAATCCCGATGGTATAGTTATACCGCTATTGGCGGTCGTCAGAGCCCCTTTAGTGGGAACAGGATGCACCACGAGAAGGCGGGGTTGACATTTGTCAAGGAGAGGCTGTGATGTTACGCATCACCTGACCTTATTGTATTATTAATACGAGCTTCCTTTTAGAAGAGCACGTACTACTGGTGGAAGAAAAACATCTGCTTATATTTTTGTAACCGACGCCTCGACCTGTTCTGCTAGAGCTATGGGTGTTGTGCAACTTTTAGCTCGCTGATGAGACTGTATGACTGTCTTACACGACGACGAGGCGTCCGAACCCACTGCTGACCAAGCATTGACACGCCGACAAAGCTACGCTGCGCTTATATCAGGAAAACGGCCGGTTTCTGGTCTGTGACATTGCGCGACCTGATTTGCATAGATGTGGAACGCGCGCACCTTTGACGCAGAAATGGTAACCATTTCTGCGATATTGCCTGATTAGCATATTATTTAAATATCAAAGTCGTAGCTCGATTCCTTTCATTCGTTCTGTTTTTTTATGAATATGAGTGTATATCTGTGAGGAGTGACCAGTGGCCACACCCCATATTAACGCACTTTAGTTATCTCGTTTTAAGCATGCCGCGGACCAGGTATACGTACTTGCTATTTGTTTACGCTTTCCAACCGTAGGTTGAAGAAGCGTATAGGCTCCAGTTTTGTCCGTCTGTCTGCTCGTTCGCACGATAACTCGCGTAAAAATGTTTCGATTTCGATGAAATTTTAGCATGTGGTAGGGGACAACCTCGGGACGAACCCTTATTAAAAATGGGACAAATGGGGTCAAAGGTCAGGACATATAGGAGCGGAATCCATTCCATCGCCCTTATGCGTCATAACTTACGTAAAAATGCTTCGATTGCAACAAAACTTTATCATGTTATTCCGGATGCATACTGAACCGGTTCTGTTGAATATAATTGAAATGGGGTCAAAGGTCAGGGCACAGGAGCGAGATGTATTCCACAGCCATTATCCTCATAACTTGACTAAAAATGCTTTTATTGCGACAAAACTTTACCATGCTGTTTTTGAGGTATACTGAACCGGTTCTGTTGAATATCATCGAAATGGAGTCAAAAGTTAGGGCACAAGAGCGAGATTTATTCCGCAGCCATTATCCTCATAACTTGACTAAAAATGCTTTTATTGCGACAAAACTTTAGTGTGTTGTTCCGGAGGTATACTGAACCGATTTTGTTTTATAACATCGAAATGGGGTCAAAGGTCAGGGCAGAGCAGCGATATTTATTCCACAGCCATTATCTTCATAACTTAAGTAATGATTTCTGGTGTGTTGGAAAGCGTATCATCATCAATGCATTGCATGATTTTACTAACTTGTTTTTTAATTAATAATAAGTTTTCTTATTTTGTACATATGATATGAAAGAGCAGAGGTGGGGAACTTTTCATGTTGGTAGGTCGCATTAAGTTAGCTGTAATCTAACAAGGCCATATTCAAGAAATTTCAATTGGATATACTTCGAAATGTACATTATTTTGTAAAAATCTTACTATCTACTAACTTCAAAAAATGAAAAAAAAATTGTTCATTCTAAAGTTAACTAACCTTTTACTGACTTTGTTATGACTACTTTTTGTTGGAAAACATCTGAATATTTGGTTGCGATATGAAGGTCCGCACTTTTAGCTGATCCTCTAGATGGGTATTAGTCATGTGACCTTAATGACGTCATGATTTGGGTTAGGTAAGAGAATGTAGATTCGCAGCAATAAGTGGTTGAAAAGCAAGAAAGCATTTTTCGTGCATGTTGCCGAAGGCGTGGGTATTGTACTCCATTTTTCCATATTTCAACTTGATCTTTCTTAGCGTCAAGTAAGGACTTTAAAATGTCATCTTCTGAGAGCTCAATCAATTCCATCTGTAGTTCTTTAGGAGCCATAGAACGAAATCATGAGCGTAGCAGGTGTCAAAATAACCCTTATGACTTACTAATGTTTTAATTGTGGCCGTCAGTCAGGAGCATTATTTCGTTGAATCTTCTTTTACTCTTTGGCGTTTTAAATACGATCATTTTAAGATTAAAATAAAAATAATGAAAGACGAACAACAACATATTTATAAAAACAAAAAGATTTGTTCTCCTAAATTTGGATTCACTCAAAAGGCCGCAAGTTCCCCCACCCCCATGAAAGACCCTCTTAAATTTTAAGTTTTCTACAAATTTCGTATAAAAAGCCCTTATAGCTCCTGAAATACTTCAACGTATTTATTTCCTTAATATCTGGAAACCAGTGTATTTTGCTCAACAGATCAGTAAATGTACTGTTTATAACATCAAATTTTCACAAGCAAATATTCTTGTAACGAACTAACAGATGGCCTTTAGTCATTGCTTCCATGACCTTTTTATATCCATGTTCGTTGGATACTAATTCGACGGTACTGAAACTAAGAACTAAGTTTTGTAACCTTCAAAATTTAGTCGCAGTACATGTGCGCTACATAATATGCTTTTCATGGTTGATCTTCTCTTTTGAAAAAAGAATGTACACTAATTCTGAGAGAGAGAAGAGGAGTGCAAGACAAATGTGTGTTCTCAGAATGCTTCCGTTGGTTTCGATTCTCCGGTAGACTTTACGGCAACAAAAAGTATCTTAAAAACACCGCTTGGGGATAAATGCCGGCTCAGAAGCTTTCTTGCGTAAAAGAGTGCTTTCTAAAACAAACACATCTTCTAAAAGCTTCAAAGACACACACGCACACACACACACACACACACAACGTGAAATGGGATTAAGGATGCTTTTTCTTGAGGCTCAAAAAATGCGGAGCCCATTTCTGAGAAATTTCGAGAAAACATTTCATTCTTTTTCAACTATGTCTTTTCAAAACAATATAAAGGGCAAACAAATTACACTATTGAAGAAAGTAATATTGCAAGAAAGGAAATGGAAAGGTTATTAGTCAACAGGAATTGCTGGAAACTATGCTTCAGGATATGTGGGACTGAATATCAGAAAAGGTCCAACAGCTTCAGGGTTTCAGTTGAACTTAACGCACAAACAAATGCTGTTTTCCTTTTTTTTTTTCAGATCTAAGAGATCAAATGTACACTGCTCGACATAGAAAATGCAACACCATGAAGCAATACACGAAAACGTACATCACTCGCAAACAAGTGTTGAGAAAGAAGTGATTTAAATTCTGAGTGATTACATGAATGTGATGGAAGAGGCTGTAAAAGCTGTCAAACCACGATCAAATTAAACTTGTTACAAAGCGTACACACCACACTTCCAAATTATCGTACAAAAACATATAGTTTAAAAAACGTCTTTCTTAAATATGGATGTTTAAAAGCGACTTAAGACCAAAGATATGGTTGTTTAGGGACTTAAGACCTGACTGGGGAAATGCGAACTTGCTATCAACATTTTCTACAAAAGCTCTATGCTCCTTACTGGGAGCCTATATATTATTAAATTAGGACCTAATGCTGCAATGAAGACGTTCCTGTCTGCATCCCTAGTGCCTGGAGAAATTTCGTTTTACAATACTCATGGGAGAAACCACCAAAATAATTTTGATGGCTTTAAACAGTTTGTGGTGAATGGCGGTGATTTATGTGTTTTTTTCATTTACATAATATGTATTCTATGTGTTCATGTCTGTTACTATTTAAACCATGTGCCGTTCTAATATGATTTCACTCATCGGCCTGAAGATGCGACCATAGTGGTCGCGAAAGTGCTCGCCAAATCTTTTAAACAACCATACTTTTTAAGTTGTAAAAAAGGACGTTTTTTAAACTATACGTTTTTAGACGATAATTTGGAAGTATGGTATTTGCGCTTTGTAACAAGTTTAATTTCATCGTGCTTTGACTCGATTTGTTGCGCGAAAATACCTCTGATCTTTAGATGAATGTGATGGCTGAGAAGACAATACAATGTACCCTGAGTCATTAGGTTGTCATGCTGGACTATACATTTGGCAACACTACGTGGCATCGAATGGAAAAGTCCCCGGATGTTGTTCTGAGCTATCGCTGACCACGTTGACTTGTGTCCATAATTCACCGACATTGCGAGAGGCTTGTCGTCGTCAGCCAGTTACGTCCTACGTGTTCTGTATTGGAGAAAAGTCTGGATTCGCGTTGGCCAGGACCAGAGTTGGAAACGGGTCAAACATTTCGGACCCGACCCGGACCTGACCGGGACAAATCTGCTTTGCGCTATAAATTCGAAAATATATATCATAAAGATTGTCAATCATTATCAATCCACTGCTGGATGAATGTCTCCCCAAGTTTCTTCCACAACGGACTGTCTTGGGCCAGTCTTCTCCATCCAGCCATCTATGACTTGGTCTTCTTCTGGGTCCTTTCTTGTAGCTTGAAATCCAGTCTAAAATTTCGGTTGTCCATCGGAGGTCCGTTCACTTGGTAATAAGTCCAGCCCATTGCCGTTTCAGGGATTTTACTCTGATCATGATGTCTTCCACTCTTGTTATTTTTTTTATCCACGAGTTCCTTTTTTTTTTTTTTTTTTATCTTTCCTGGTTACACCAAGCATGTTTCTCCCCATGCTTCTTTCAGTTTTCTGCAGTCTTTGTGTGTCTGTTTTAGTTAGGGTCAACATCTCTGCTCCATACGTAAGCACTAGGCGAATGCATTGATGAAACATTTTTCTTTTAAGACATAATGGCATATTGCTCTTAAAAGTTGTATTGTTTTTCCAAAAGCTATCTAACCAAGTTTTATATATCGATTAATTTCTTCATCAATGTGACCCTCGCTTGATACCTGCTGCCCAAGGTAAATGTAAGAATAGGTTGTGTCCTGCTTTTTCCCTATCAACTGATAAATCGTCATACTTCATTCCTTGTAAAAGCGTCGTACATCAGTTTTGTCTTCTGAAAGTTTATTTTTAATCCCATTTCTTTACCTTTCTCAGCAAGTTCCTGGATCATACTCTGCAGCTCTGAAGGGTTATTTCAAAGTCCTCTGAAGGGTTCTTTGAATTTTTTTTCTTTTCAAAAATAAAACTGAAATGAAACCGGATCGAAATTGGGTCAGAACACCTTGACCCGACCCGTTTGACCCGCAAGAAATTGTCAACCCCGTGACCCGTTGACACGCTGACCAAGTTGCCCATTTCCATCTCTGGCCAGGACAGCACCTTGTAAGCTCTGTTCGCTGATGTTGGCAGTGTGTGGGCGGACATTATCATGTTGAAACTGGGTATCCGGGATACAACGGCGATACCGCAATAAATCAATCTGCAGCACCTCATCGAAGTATTGGCGTACTATCAGTGTACCCACTGTGTGTGAACGGCAGTGGAATCTTATAGCACTCCAAATCATGACACTAGCCTGTGGAGCTGTATGAAGGCTCACATATAAGCTTACGTATATTTGTATAGAAACGGTCTGCGCAAAACTAGCACCACATAATAAACTTGCACTTGAGTGTATGTGTATAGAAATACCGCGTAATGTAATATTTCCAGAAAGGAAATGAAAGATTGTGTATATACAGTATATCGAAATGAAGCACGTTTGGAACATCATGAAATGAAGCACATACGACACAGATGTAATAAATGTATATATAAACTGTGGCATTTGTGTCTAGGGGTATAAAATGATATATGCGTGTTAGGTTGCCCATGAAATAAATACATTTAGGAATGTCCTGATTTGGAACACGAATAATCAGTAAAATAAAACAAGTTAGTAAAATCATGCAATTCATTGATTATAATACGCTTTCCAACATACCAGAAATCATTACTCAAGTTATTACTCAAGTTATGAGGATAATGGCTGTAGAATAAATCTCGCTCCTATGATCCGACTTTTGACCCCATTTTGCTGATATTCAACAGAACCGGTAAAGTATACTTCCGGAACAACATGATAAACTTTTGTCTCCATCGAAGCATTGTTACGTAAGTTATAACGTATAAAGGGCGATGGAATGGATCCCGGTCCTATGTCCTGACCTATGACCCCATTTTGCCCATTTTCAATAGAGTTCGTCCCCAGGTGGTCTTTTACCACATACTAAAATTTCATCGAAGTCGAACCATTTTTACGCACGTTATGACGCATAAAGGCAATGGAATGGATCCCGCTCCTATGACCTGACCTTTGACCCCGTTTTGCCCATTTTCAATAAGGTTTGTCCCCAGTAATTCCTTACCACATACTATAATTTCGTCGAAATCGAACCATTTTTACGTGAGTTGTGACGCATAAGGGAAAATATCAGGAACACAGAGCATCGCTCGGTTAAAAGGGGGATGAGGGCGCACAAAAAAATTATATTTTGATATGTTATTTCTAAGTATTGTAATGCAAAGTCTAAACCATCAAGATTAATAATGATAGACGAATTAGAGACAAATTAATTTAGAATAATTCTTATTAAAGTTGAAACGTCCACGTTTCGTAGAGATCGACCAGCCACATTTTTTTCATATTGTTTTACCATCCAAGTGAATAGTAATTAATAAAAATTTAATAGTAATTAATAAAAATGACTACTGATACTTTAGCACAGCGGATACGCTAGTCATCAAGTGACCATTCAAAAATGTAACCAAAACATACTGTATTAACAGTTTATTTTTTGAAGGGAAAAACACACGAAATTAGCGTTCCGCTGCCTATACTGTACTACGCATCAACTCCAAGCAGCTGGCACAACTCACTTTTTGTTCTAGAAGAAAATAGAAGTAATGCGTAATACGCACACAGCGCGTGACGTAATGAGGCAGATGGTCGCGAGAGTGTGACGTGATAAAACTTTAATAGGATCCACACAGAACGGGTATCGTAATGAGGCAGATGGTGTGACTGCGCCCCAACATCTCAACCGCGAGGGTGTGACGTCATAAGATTTCTAAGCATGGGAAACATTAATAGGACGACGCCATGACACTAAAAATGTGGTAACTCGGGGTGGTTATTTAACCCACTAAACGAATTTGTCCAATGTCGAGATCAAACTAAATCGATTTCTAGTACCAGAAAACTGTAGGTTAACCACTTTCATCAAAATCCTTAGAGCCGTTTTCAAAATAAAATTTACATAGATACAAATATACAAGGATTGCTCCTTTAACATTATGGGATGGAATGGATCCCGCTTCTATGTGCTGGTCTTTGACCCCATTTCGCCCATTTTCAATAAGGTTCGTCCCCCGGGTAGTTCCCTACCATATACTAAAACTTCTTCGAAATCCACCATTTTTACTCAAGTTATGACGCATAAGGACAATGGAATGGATCATGCTCCTATGTCGTGACCTTTGACCCCATTTCGCGCATTCAATAGGGTTCGTCCCCAGGTGATCCCCTATCATATACTAAAAGTTCATCGAAATCGAACCATTTTTACGTGAGTTATCATGCTGACGGACGGACAAACGGACAAAGCTGGACCATATACGCTTCTTCAACCTACGGTTGGAAAGCATAAAAAAGAGTCTGATGAACGCTATGATATCCTTTTTCATGGGTAAATATCATCACTAGGAACGAATCGTTTGAAATTCGAGACTAAAATATGAGTCGTTCTCCAGTGCGTCCCGTTCCGATATTTATGGTTCAGGCAGCGTCTCATTCAGGCAGTCCTGTATCGCGAGGTATTAGTTCACTCAGAATTGGCTTGTGCTTGAGGGTGTGTATGCCAGAGATGGAAACGGCTCAGCGGGTCAACAGTTTCTAGCGGGTCAAACGGGTCGGGTCAAGGTGTTCCTGACCGGATTTCGACCCGCATACTGAAAAATGATTTATCATGCAGTATGAAGGAAGAGTGTCTTCAGAAGGAAAAGTTTCCCTCCCTTCTGAGGAGCAATGGTGCAAACAACAGCCACATTTCGGAAACTTTCAACTCATCAGAAGCTTGTGAAAATTGGTGTTGTTGCGAAACACATTCTGAGGCTTGATATGTTATCAAGAAAATAGCAAAAACTGAAATTAAACGTGCAAGCTGCTTAATTCAAAAAATGTTACTGTAGCGCCATCACGATTAGGTAAAACAGCCGAACATTGCTGCGGAGGGACTTTTGACTCGCGCAGATGTGTTTGAAAATATGTGCAAAACAGTTAGGTTATCTTGTCGATGAAGGATAACAGTTCCAATACCTCCTGTGAGTAAATTATGCGTTCCTACAGTATAATACTATTACCGGGATGACCGAGTTACTTAACCGTCTGAAACCATCTGAACTTCTGACACCATTTTATTTATCGGATGTAAATCCCGGCTGGGAACTTACCTCTGGATAAGAGCATTGCTCCTTGTTTCAGGCAATCCCGCAGCCAACTCTGAACATGCAGAAAGCGGATGCAAATTCTGTAGATGGCTTCCTGTCTGCATGACAGAGAAAGGGTTCTACTTCACTTTCTGCACCCAAAAATCCGCAAAGATACATTTGTTTGATTTCCATATAACCTTAGATACCTACTGCGGAAAGACTTTTTAAAGGCCTTGTATATATACACTATACTGACAAAAGTCACCGGACACCTAGACGAGAAACGCAAAATAGCATTTATTGACATACATTAGTACGGTGGGGATCCATCTTTGACCTTAATACATGCACTGACCCTTAGAGACATGCTTTCGGCAAGGTTTTGGAACACAGCGAGAGGTATGCGCTTCCATTCAGTACAAAATGCTGGTGCTAATTGTTGCTTAGTAGTAGGCCGTGGTTCCAAACTTCTTATGCGGCGCTCTAAATCATCACATAGGTGTTCTATGTGATTAAGAACAAGGTTGGTGCTGGCTAGTCCATACACGAAACTGAATTACCGTCAAACCACGGCGTAACAGTCTGCTTTACTGCTCGGTGCATTATCCTGCTGGTACCAATAAGGCTCGGTTCCATAGTATTGCTACAGAGTTTGTAGGGCATAATTGTCCAGAATATCGAGGCAGACGTGCTGGTTAACAGGTTTGTCCACGATAACCAATAGGCCGGGACCATACCACGAAAAACACCCGCACACGAGTACACTGCCAGCTCCAAACTTGACCGTAGGAACAGTTCACTGTGGTAAATAGCATTTTCCCGGCTGCCGCCATACCCACACATGGCCATCAGACTGATGAATCATGTATCTAGATTCATCAGTCCATAGGACCCGTTTCCATTGATCTACGGTCCAAGATAAATGTTCTTTACACCATGCTAAACAACGAGTAGCATTCCGAGTGGGGATGGAAGGCTTATGAGGAGCCACACGACCACGGTAACCCATGAAATGAAGTTCTCTGCGAATGGTACGTGTAAATACCGAGGTTCCAGCATTTTTACTCACCTGTACACTGAGGTCTTGTGCAATACCCCGTCGATGAACAGTAACGACTCTCCAGAGGTTTCGACGTCTTGTATCAATGATTTTCTTTGGTCTGCCAGTACGTTTTGGTGCTTCAGGCACGCCATGTATCTTCCACGTATTCAGTACATCCAAAGCAGTTGACTTGGGTATGTTCGAACGCCTCTCGGTTTCTCTTATGGACAGCCCACTAATATAACACCCAACAATCTTTCCCTTCTCAAAGTCAGTTCTCTCCCTCCGCGACATTTTCACTCAACCTCACAGTGCGATATGATCGCGGTCAGCTGTGGGCTTGCTGTTATACCGTTTGCAGCTGTACAGCGCGTCTTAGCAACGCATCGGATCCGTTAATTTTGCTTTTTGTCAATATAGTATATATATACTGTAGTGCCTGAAAAACTGGTACAGACGAGCTTATGCAAAGTACATAGCAACGTCATCTATGCGCGCACGCAATGAGTATATAAAGCGATAGACATCCTTGCCAGCTGTCAGAACTGTTTTCGGAATGAGAATGACAAGTAATAATGATTTAAGCGATATTATGGTGTCATAGTTGGCGCTAGTGAGATGGGCCATAGTATTTCGGAGGCAGAAACGAAGTTAGGAATTTCACGGACGACCATTGCAAGGGTGTACCGTGACTACAAGAATTCCGACAAAACCTCCAACCTACAATACCAGTGTGGCCGTAAAAAGACATTGGTTGAACGTGACCATCGTCGGCTGTCAAGAATCGTTTCACGCGATAGGCGCGCAACACTCTCGCAGGTTTCATCGGAATTCAATGCTGGAGCCTTAACAAGCATCAGCGTCCGAACTGTGTAACGTACCCTGCACGATATGGACTTTGGGAGCCGACGCCCAACTTGAGTCCCTTTTATGGGTGCACGACACAAAGCTATGCGCCTCGCTTCGGCACGGCAACACCGTCATTGGACACTTGATGACTGAAAACAAATAGCCTGGTCTGACGAGTCGCGTTTCCAACTGTATCGGGCAGATAGAAGCATTCATGTGTGGCGCAAACCCCATGAAGCCATGGATTCCGCCTGTCAACAGGGAACTGTACCGGCTGGTGGGAGGTCCGTAATGGTATGGGGTGTGTTTAGCTGGATTTCACTGGGACCCCTAGTACGTCAACAAACGTCTGTGACCGGCGAACGATATGTGCGCATCCTTTCTGACGAAATACACCCGTTCATGTCCTGCATTCATGTTGATGGGTTGGGCCTGTTCCAACAGGACAATGCACCTCCACGCAAGTGTCGGGACGCCACATTATGGTTAGAGGAGCATTCATCTGAGTTTGGGGGTTGCCATTCCCACCCAAGTCTTCAGATCTGAACGTGATAGAACATATTTGGGATGCCATGCAACGCGCTATCGAACACAGGAATCCGAGACCTCGGAATACACCTGAATTGTGGAACGCTCTGCAGGATGTACGGTGTGCATTGCCTACAGCATATTTTCAGTAGCTAGTGGAGTCCATGCTCCGTCGTGTTTCTGCAGTTCTGCGCTCCCGTGGGGGACCTACCAAGTATTAGACTGGTGTACCAGTTTTTCTGGCACTTCAGTGTATGTATTATAGGTCAAGAAGTAGATTTGGCCGGATTTCGTCAGAGTCGAGTCCGGGACCAAAATTTTTTAACCCGTTTCCAACTCTGGTGTAGACGAAATGTTAATTCTCCTCAGCTGTCCGAGATTTTTCCTTCTGTGAAAATTTACCTGAGATATTAGAGCGGGTGTTGCACAAAGTGGTCGGCGTACCAATCGGCTATATAGTGACCAAAATGTGCATTTGCCGAAAATGTTATTTTGCGTGTGCTTTTACCAGAAGCTGATTGCGTGTATCTTCGGCCGATACTCGCTCCACAACTTCTTCCATATATAGGTCTACGACCGTGTTTCGTCATAAGTGTTTTACAAACAGATTCAGAAATCGTAGATCAACCGGAGAAATACTGGTTCTGCCTCCTCATATTTTCGAGAAAGATTTAACTTAATCCGTTTGTTGGGAACGAAGGAATACAACATTCCTCTTCTTTTTTCTGTTTAGATCATTTTCAAATTGAAGTGTTCCTCTTCTTTATTGTGTTCAGACTATTCTTTTGGAGATTGACTCTGACATCCGCACATGAAATGACCCACCTTCTCTAAAAAAAAAGGTTTAATTTGGATACAGTGATTGTTCCTTTTTTCAGTTTGTTTCAACAGAAATTCAATATACTTATAAGATTTTTTATTTGAAGTCACCCCAGTGTTGAGTATTACTGAATACATTTTGGAACCAGCTTTTACTGTACGATGAGTGGAAGTTATGCTTCCCGGATTAAAATCATGCCATTCCTCTTTTTTTCTTTTTGTTCACAATCGTGTCATTCATCTTCTTTGCTGTTCTTTAATCGAAGCATTCCGCTTGTTCGTCTGTTAAAAAGAAAAAGCGGAATTTTTTTTTTTTTTTGTTTTTTTACTCGGTTTAGACCCTTCTTTTATCGAATCATTCCTGTTGTCTTTCTGTTTGGACTGTTTAATCAAATCTTCAGTTTTCTTTTTTGTGTTTAGACCATTCCTTAGAGGAGCCAATCTCGTCTTTTTTCTGTTTAGAGTATATTCTAATTATCCCTTCCTCTTCATTTTCTGTTTAGAGTATATTCTAATTATCCCTTCCTCTTCATTTTCTGTTTAGAGTATATTCTAATTATCCCTTCCTCTTCATTTTCTGTTTAGAGTATATTCTAATTATCCCTTCCTCTTCATTTTCTGTTTAGCCAATTCTTTAATTAAGCCATTTCGTTCCTTTCCTGTCAAAAGCACGTTTTAATTAAACAAATCGCCGCATTTTCTTTTTCTTTTTAGACTGTTCTTTAATTGAACCATTCTTTTCTTTTTTATCTGTTTGAACTGTTCTTTAATTCAAACATTCCTTGTTTTTATGTCTCTAATTGAATCATTTTTTTCTATTTGGACCATTCCTTAACTGAACTATTCATTTCTCTCTTCGTTTGAACTGTGTAATCGAATAATTACTCTTCTTTTTCCTGTTTAGGCTATGTTTTTACTGTTTAGACTCTTCTTAATTATAGAATTCCTCTTCTTTTTCTGTTCAGATTAGTTAATTGAACCATTCTTCTTCTTTTTTTCCCTTAGACTACTCTTTAATTGAACCATCATTCTTGTTTTCTTTCTTCACTTTAATTGAACTATTCTTCTTTTTTCTCTCCCTAGGCTACTCTTTAATAGAGCCATTCTTGATTTTTGTTTGTTTGAATAAATACCGCCTTTAGTCACGTTTCCTGTTCAGACCATTCTTCTTTCTTTTTTGATGTAGAACTACGTCTTTTTCCGCGCTAGGTAGGGGCTCACACCCGCAGCAAGGATGCAACGAAAACATGTCACACTGTGAATGCTTATATCTTCGAAACTAATAATCGTAGGGTAATAAATAATACATCCTTAGATAATATATAGAGTCCCATTTTCAACACAATACGTTTCAACCTTGCACCCCTTGACGCTTTGACACAGTAGCGTTAGAAAGTTAAGCCAAATTTTGCGTGATTTTGTTTCGCCGTACGCCGTTTTAAGGTTGATAACTAGTGAATAGATAATGATAGCGATGACCTCAGCCCGCATTCCGTAGCTGACGGTCAGAGCTAACAGACGTATGCGATAAACCTAAGTAAAGTGGATTTAAAATTTATTTATTTTTTAGATAAAAAATATTGGTGACGAAAATTTAGAAATGCTGCGAAATTTCAGGGAAAATTATTATAAAAACCGACGGAAGTTGAAGAAACATCTAGAAGAGAGCGAGAGGAATCCGAAAAGGCCAGCTAAGTCATCAACCGAAAGGTCACGTGAATGTAGGGAGCGTCAAAAGTCCGCGTGCCAGGATGCTTTTCACCCGAGTTCGACTCTAGAGCCACAACCTTCCACTTCAACTGCACAAATACAGCCTGAACAGCAAGAACAGAAGAAGATTGATATCATCGATCCGAATTTTCAAAATTTTCACACCGAGTAAGGAATATCAATGTACATCGCCAGTCTTCACAACTTCGCCTGATAATGAATGTATTACGTCTTAAACCATAACTCCGCCGATGCGTTCTGAATCTACACGAGAACAAGAGCAACAAGAAAAAGAGTACTTTACGACCGAGACGTATCGCTAAATTTATAACAAGGCAACTAAGGAGTTTGAAAGATTGTTTCTGAAAAATCATTTATTCAGAATTTTTTTAGCAATAACTACTGACAACGATGATACTACGCCTTCTACTTCTACTAACATTAATTTATAATCAGCATAAGTTACTATGAATTGTATATAGTATAAGTTGCTTTTAAGTAAATAAAGTAAAACATTTCTTTCGTTTTATTTCTAAAAAATTTTATATCGGAAAAAATCAAATGGGGCAGAGTAGCAACCGTGCCGTGCCGTAACCTACAGCGTAGTGCTACGTCAACTGTCCTTCGCTGAATACTTTAAGGAAGTAGAACTAGTGAGATAGTGCGATGAAATAGTGACAGTTGACGTAGTTCTACGTTGTAAGTTGTGACACAGTTGCTACTGTGCCCCTTTGATTTTTATTTGAATTCATTGCTATTTTCGTGTACCGTTTGTTTTCCATGCGAAAGCTATCGTCCAGTTTTATCAGTGCATTTTTCTTGCTTTTTTTCCTGTACAAATTTTTATCTTTGTACAGTTTTTTTCTTTTTTTCTTTTTTGTCAATGACTTGTTTCTCTCTGCCTATTTTTTGTAAGTATTTTCTCTTTAGGTCATTCTGTCTTAGGTTTCACTCCTCATCTTTCTTTACCTGAAATATTTTTCCTATTTAGGCAGTATTTCAGCTGTTCTTTACTTCTTTGTCATTCCTTTTCTTTTCGAGACAGGGAAGGGAGATTATTTTTCTTCCATCTCTGTTCCTGCAATCGTTCTTTCGTCGATGCATTTGCTATTTTTCAACTTTTATTATTTTTCTTTTGGGTGTTATTTCTTCTTTCTGAATTGAGTCTTGCTGCTGTTTGGTCCACTTCTCTTCTTTCCTTGTTTACGAGGTGCTACTTCTCTCTGTACTTATTTGTTCTCTTTTTATTTTATTTGTTATTTTCATATCATGCTCGATTTTTTTTTTTTTGGAATAGGATTATCTGTATACTTTTTCTTCGGGCCACTCTTCTACTGTCGATTTCTTGTGTTTGAGGTATTCGATTTTTTGTGACATCCTCTTTTTCCATTCCAGGCATTTATTTCCTTTCTCCATTTGATCTATTCTGCTTTGTTCTTAGTCCAGCTGTGATTGATGATTTTTAACTCTTAAAAATATTCAAAAGCCGCCTATTACTCTCTTTGTGAAATAAATTTGAACTTAAAAAAGGCATTTTATGTTTGTAGCTCCAATCCGTATTAAGCACTACTGTGTATCTGAAAGGCAATGGATCGGACATTAGTTTTTCTTCAATGTTTTCCTCTTTGCTGTTATTTACTCACACAGCAGTTTTTATTTGTTGCAGAGGAAACTTTTAAAGGAAACTCCGTCTTTGCAAATTGTTCTTTAGGATCATTCCAGAATCAAAGTTAATGGACGTAAGTTCTCAACAAATATTTCTTCTTACTCAATGCATTCCTTTTTAGCACTCGTCTTTTTATTCCTATGAAACGGGGCGTTATCTTTCTCTAAATGCATTTACTAACATATGGCGTTTAACTTGAATTAAAGGGCGTCTTTTTGAGATATTCATTTTTGAAATACTCTTATTGCTTATTAATTACCTCCATCGCAAGTAATTCAAAATCCATTACAACACTATTCAGCAGTTTTTGTCAATTTCGATAATGCGTGCTCATGAAATTTTCAACGTCAGAAAAATAGCTCTTCTAATTGATTTAAATAATATTTGAATTTTTGTCAGACTGCTCTGCCGCGACACCACGTAAAATTTTATTTCGGCATTCTTGCCTTTAGGTCTTACCATCTAACTTCCTTTTAAAAGGTTTATTATACAGAATTAATTTCTTTCTTTAGAATTAATTAAGTTCATCATATTTTCAATTTCACACTTTCGACGATAAATTATTGAGGTTCTGTCTGAATTTAATTTCCGTGTATTTTCGGAATTATAATGTTAGGCAAAACGCTTAGAATTATTTATAAAGGATTTTCAGCAAACCTATGCATTACAAGCTCATAATGCTAAAGTTTTGACGCTGTGTGTTTGAGTAACTAATCATTGTAGGAGGCAATAACTGATATACTTTCGCTGATTGTTCGTCCAACATAATTTTTTTTTTTTTTTTTTTTTTTGAAAAATCTCCTTTGACGCTCATGTAAATACGACTAACTATGTTTCATTCACGAAGACGGCTGCGAATGCAGAAGCCGTTCCAATTCACTTTTGAACAGGCTAAACTTTGAATCAGCAGCTAAGTCTAGAAGAATTGGTTTTCCTACCACGAGCGAATATCACACTCGTTTAAGAATGAACAAAATGTTGTATGTTGTGCACTTAATTAGTTACTTATATTTCTTGCATCTAACAAAAGATGTATACTAGAATCAGAAAATTCGCAGCTTCTTTTAAACTTACTTAAGGAATGATACACAGTCGTATCAGAATAATATAACCACCCCCGGAATCACAGTATCACGTGACAAAGTCGACCACACGGAGATATAAGCGGCCGGCCAGGACAGATGAGTCATAGTACATGACGTGAGCACAATGGGCAGAGGCAGTGATTTAACGGACGTTCAAAAAGGAATGATCATCGACTACCACGCCAAGAGTGGAAGTATCTCGGAAACAGCAGACTTCGTGGGCTGTTCGCGAGATGCTGTAGCAAGGAAGTTTCTCAGAAACAGCAGACTTCGTGGGCTGTTCGCGAGATGCTGTCCAAGACTGGACCGCTGACACACCGAGTACCTCCCGATGTCATAACTGTGGAGCCTCAAAGGCCAACTACCCCAGAGGAGAGCGTCGCCTCCGTCGACTGGTAAAGGGCAATCGACGCGCAACATTGCAGCAATTGACCATGCAAATGAACGTTGAGGCACCCAGGTACGTGTTCCCGATAACAGTATAGCGAACCCTTTTACGCATGGGTCTCCGGAGTCGACGCTGCGTCATGGCGTTCATTTTAACCCAGTCCCATCGGCAACGACGCCTGCAGTTCGTATGTGACTTCCCTCGTTGGACAGTGGAAGAGTGGTGTTGCCTTCTCCGACAAATCAAGGTTTCTACTCCACAGAAGTGACGGGTGGTGCCTGATACGGCGTCAGACACACGAGAGCCAGCACCCGGACACATCTGTCGGTCAAGTACAGGCCGGCGATGACAGTGTGCACTATAGGGGATATTTTTCTGGTATGACCGGGGACCGCTGGTGCCATTGGATGGGTCCCTGAACGCCAATGGCTACCTATCCATCCTCGCTGACCACATGCAACCCTTCACGTTGGATATTTACGCTGGTGGTGAGGGTGTCTACGAACAGGACAATTCGCCACGCCACGTAGCTAAGGGGGTGCGTGACTGGTTTCAGGAACATGGGAGTGATGTCTCCGTTCTCCCTTGACCGGCGATATCACCGAACGCAATCCCATAGAGCACTTCTGGGACTATTTGGATCGACAGATTCGACGTGCCGACCCACAACCATGCCATATCCAAGACCTCCGTGTTCTGCTGCAGTCCAAATGGGCACATGTGCCTTGGGCAAACTTCCAGGGCCTCATTGCGTCCATGCCACACCGTCTTGCCGCTGTCATTCGCGCCAAGAGTGGTTATTCCCATTATTAGGTAGGTAGTCGTATTATGTTGATACAAGTGTGTATGTCTTGCAGACTTGGCCATGAAGACATGAATGACGATCAAATGCAAACGGTTAAAAAACTCCATGAAAGTTATTTTAGTCATGGTAATACTTCTCTTGATGCTTCTATGCCGTTTACTATGGCATTCACCAGATAGAAAGCAAATGCTGCATAGCTCATTGATTTTGACATTTAATCTGAGAGATGAGTTTTCTTGATTTCCCTTCTCACCTCACTAGATTTTCTTTCCGGAGTATGTTTTTCACAGAAAGTTTCCTCTCTTGTGATATTACCAAAACCCGCAGCCCTTCTCCTGTTGTGGCCTAAAAATTATGCAGTTATCCAATTATTTTAGCTCTCGACTCCATCTTGTTTGATTTTTAGTCATTATAAGACGTCACCGCGTTCTTCTGAAATGCCTCATTTGCGCTTTCCCACCGTAAATTGAAGAAG
The DNA here is from genome assembly GCA_039090855.1 of Macrothele yani. Taxonomy (NCBI): domain Eukaryota; kingdom Metazoa; phylum Arthropoda; class Arachnida; order Araneae; family Macrothelidae; genus Macrothele; species Macrothele yani. The sequence continues at coordinate 11,576,923 of CM076990.1, read as the reverse complement.
CGCATATGCTCCAGCTTCGTCCATCTGACTGTCTGTCCGCACGATACCTCGCGTAAAAATGGTTAGATTTCGATGAAATGTTAGTATGTGGTAGGGGACAACCTGGGGATGGACCCTATTAAAAATGCGTGAAATGGAGTCAAAGGTCAGGACATAGGAGTGAGATCCATTCTATCGCCCTTATGCGTTAACTTACATAAAAATGCTTCTATTGTTACAAACTTATCATGTTGTTCGAAACTTTATCATGTTGTTTTATCATGTTGAACCAGTTCTGTTGAACATCGTTGAAATGCGGTCAAAGGTCAGGGCACAGGAGCGAGATTTATTCCACAGCCATTATGCTCATAACTTGACTAAAATTGCTTCTATTGCGACAAAACTGCAGTATGTTATTCCGGAGGTATAATGAACCAATTCTGTTAAATATCATCGAAATGGGGTCAAAGGTCAGGGCACAGGAGCGTGATTTATTCCACAGCCATTATTCTCATAAATTGAATAATAACTTGAGTAATGATTTCTGGTATGTTGGAAAGCTTGTCATGATAATCAATGCATTGCATGATTTTACTAACTTGTTTTTACACAGTGCTGGGTGATTTCAGAATATCATTTGAATTCATTCAAAAAACTTATAATTGAATATTAAGTCTCTAATTTTTTTCGGAAAATGTGAAGTTTACTGAACCAGCCACAAATGAACAGATTGTGTCATCTTTATGTCAGACGAGCAGCTGCAACTCCGAAATACGAGTAGTAACATTTCTCAGTGCCTTCAATTTCGGGTTCATCAAAAGGGCATCAGTATGAAAATAAATTTTGCAATTTTTTCTTCCCTTCTTCAAAGAAGTCCTTTGAGGATTCATGTAAGTAACGCTCTTCGGGAATTGGCATTCTCTGTTCTTCGAATGTTAATGAGTCCCCCAATCACCCGTTCGTTTTGATTCTAGAACCGAGCATTTTCTTTCTTTTTGTTTTACCGGCACAGTTCTGTAAACTGTCGCTTCGTAATAAAAAGCGATTGTAGAATGAAAATCTTACAAAAATGTATACATTTTCATAATTCTAGCCAGCTGTAACGCGCCATGAATTTACTGGAGAATCCAGTTGTTTAAAGCATTGGAAACAATAAGCGCAACATTCGTATTTCTGTTTTAAAATCCGGTGCATAAATTAGCATTGACCAAAATTAACGGATGTTAGTCAAATATAAATATTACAGGCAATGGGTGCCAAATTAATTAAACAAGTGATATGCCTCAGAAAACTTGAAAATTACATCGGCCTGGAACGGGAATCGAACCCGCAGCTCGCGATTTACGTTTGAGTATGTTACCATTACATGGATGGATGTGCTATATATCGCCTTGTCATATAAAAAATTGGGTAATACAGGGTGTTCATAAAGTATTTCCTACATTAGAAAAATTAATATAAAAAATGTATAACGGGTACAAGAAAGGGATTGCACGACAATTATGGTGCACAAGCAAAGTTTTTTTTTTCCGGTGTCAGTACTCTTCCACATGGGCGCCGTTTGTGTCCCGGAGGACATCTAAGCGATATTCGATTTCACGCCATATTTTTTTAAACATTTCAACAGATACAGAATCAATAACGTCCGTTATTCTGCTCTTCAACATCTTTACATCCAGAACACTGCTAGAGTAAACTTAGTCTTTCACATAACCCCACAGGAAAAAGTCTAGATGGGTTATGTCGGGGGATCGAGGTGGCCGTGTCATGGGACCGTCGCGGCCAATCCATCTGTCCGGAAATGTAGCATTCAGGAACTCACGAACCATTATTGACCAATGTGGTGGGGCACCATCTTGTTGGGAAATAACCGTAGGTTGGAGTGCATGCAACTGAGGTGCTACAAAAAGTTACAGCATGATCAGGCACACGTTACATGTTACCGTGGGCTCTGTAAAAAGAAGGGTCCGATGATTCCGTCAAGCATCAGGCCGCACCCTACGTTCATTTTCGGGGTAGCCCTCTGTTGTTCGATGGCATAATGGGGATTTTCTGATCCCCAGATTCACACATCGTGCCTTTTTATTGTAACGGAGACGTGAAATGTGGCTTCATATGAGAAACATACACGATGCAGATAATCACTATCATGAGCTATGCACTGCAACATCTCCGTTGCAAATGCAGCACGGCGAAGCTGGTCATCGGGCTGAAGAGCTTGAACGATCTGTACCTTATAAGCATACAGATGAAGACGTTTGTGCAAATTTTTGTGAACCGTGGCACGGGGAATCCCAGTTTCTAGTGAAGCACGACGAATGAATTTCCTGGTGCTCCGCAGAAATATCTCCTGAACAGCTGCAGCTGTCTCTTGTGTAACCGGTGGTCGGTCCGCTCGGGAGGAGATCGCCAACACTACCCGTCGCTTTTAACTTTTCATACCAAGCTTTTATGCTTTTTTGGTCCAGAGGCGATCATCTGTACTCTTTTCTGAAATGACGCTGGACAGTAACCGGCGATTTGGTCTCATGGAACCACAACACGCACTCCGCTTTTTCTTGCTTAGAAGCCATTATCGATGAAATGCTCCTCTTATTCAGCAGAAGCGCTCACCTAATGAACAAGAAAAAAACTTTATGAATGCTGCTATGTTGTGTTGCCAACCATTTTATTTTTACTTACATGGATTTTTTTATATTATTTTTTGTAATGTGGGAAATACTTTAGGGACACCCTGCATTTCTTTTGCCTACCTTACACCTTAAAACAGCTAGGTTTGATTATTTCTTTAGCTACCGGTTTGTTTATGGTAATTTTCTGAGAGTCCAAGCAGTCTTTCGGTTACCGAAACCACTGAATACAGAAACATTACTTTCTCTTTACCTGCTGTTCACACTCTTCAGGTTTCTTCCACGTAACATTTGGTGTATAAAATTTAACTTGCTTGTCTAAGGTTTTTCATCCTTAACAAGCAAACTAAATGATATGTTTCAAACAGGAAATGATCTTATCTAAGAATTTTGACCTTCATTTTGCGTTTTTAACGTCCGTTGATATGTTCCTGTACTTTACCATCCGCCAGTGAGCAAAATATGTCTTCTGAAGTTCCTACGGTTCGGAGATGGAAGTTTATATTATACACCGAGTGGCCAAATTGTTTTAACCACCTGTTGGGACATCTAATGCGCTTAGTACTTTTTGAATACGTCTCGGTGTGGACTCTGTTAAATGTCGGTAAATAGCTTGGTGTACATACACTGAAGAGCAATTGAATTAGAGATACCTGTTTAGTAACGTGTAGCACCACCTTTCGCCCTGATGATGGCGGCGATTCGTCTCGGCATGGACTCGACAAGACACCGGAAGCTTTGGGAAGCCATACGGACCCACGACCCCTGAACAAGCTCCCACAGTTCACGAAGATTTGATGGAGGGTGTCAGAGCCTCGAACATCTCTCTCGATGGCATTCCAGATGTGCTCGATGGGATTGAGGTCAGGTGACCTAGCTGGCCAAGGAAGCGAGGTCACATCAGTGGAGTGTTCATCCAACCATTTGGATACAATTTGGGAGCGATGGCACGGTGCATTGTCTTGTTGCAGGATGAGGTACCCAGTGGGATGTTGAAGACGCACAAACGGGAAGCAAATGGTCATCCAGGATATCCCGCTAACGTTGACCTGTGTGGGACGATGTCACACGTACCAGGGGTCCCATTTCAGTCCACGTAAACAGTCCCCAGACGAGAATGCCATCCCCACCAGCTTGAAGATTACCCTGCTAGCAAGAAGGATCCATCGTTTCATGTGGTTTGCGCCGTACTCGTATCCTGCCATCCTCATGTACCAACGTGAATCTCGGCCGCCCCGGTGGCGCAGTGGTCTAAGGCGCTGGCCTCTGATCATTCGTCCGTAAGGGGTCCGGGTTCGAATCCCGGTCAGGCATGGATGTTGTGTTTGTCTTACGGCACTGGCTCTCTCCCTTCCCTGGAACCAGTGACCCTAAATTAGGGACGGGCGACTGCTTATAGCCCATTGAGTTGCTCACGGTGGTCATTAAACCTCCAATCACACACACACAACGTGAATCTCGACTCATCAATACAGGCAACATTTTGCCACATGTCTAGTGGCGATGTTCCCACGCTCATGTTAATCTTTGCACCCTGTAATGTGCGATCAGCTACGGTACCTTCGTGGGACGATGGCTTCTGTACCCCATAGCGAGGAGATGGCTCTGGATGGTGTGGCTGCTTACACGTTTTTGTGCACCAGCGTTAAATTGCCAAGTGATTTCTTGCACTGTGGCCCGTCTATCCGCTGTTACAATGCGAGCTAGCCGACGATGACCCCACTCATCCACACGCTGTTGTCCACCGCAGTTGGCCCTTGCAGGGATGGTTTTACCGGATTCGATGTACTCACGGTGTACCCGTGACACAGTGGCTCGTGAAAACCCCAGTACCTGCACGACTTCCGAGATGGAGTGACCCATTCGTCGGGCCCCGGCAATTTATCCGCGATCAAATGCGCTTAGATCCTTCGTCTTACCCATACTGCGTCCGACTCTTACTGATTCCCGTCGCATCACTCCTTATATTGTTGGATCGCTGCATACGTCATGTCGTTTCCGTTTATAGGGCAGCCCACAGCGCCACATTTGCATAACGCCCAGCTGTCTCTAATTCAATTGCTCTTCAGTGTATATTAGCCCAAATATGATAAACTGCACCCTCCAGCTCTTGAAGATTTTATGGTAGAGGATCGAGCTGTACCATTTCCCTTTCGACTTCATGTCACAAATGTCCCATTGGATTGACATCCGGTGACTGAGGAGGCCAACGTAGCAGGGAAAAGTCTCCGCGATGTTTCTCAAACCATTCGCATACAGTTTAAGCACTGTGACATGGAGCATCGTCCTGCTGGAAGTATATCCATCTTCATTAGGATAAACCATCAGCATGACTGGGTGAACTTGGTCGGCAACGATGTATAAATATTTTTGGGAGGTCAGACGTTGTTCCACATGAATTGATATTATATGTGATATAATATCAAGGAGACAGTGTGAGAAAGAAAAGGCAGGTGTGTACGCTATACCGTTGGTATAACCTGACAAGACGGAAAAGATATATATTGGAATGACAAAGCGATCCTTGGATACTAGATGTAAGGAACATGTACGAAGTGTCAACCAGGACATGCAGAATGCAGCCCTCGCCAGAGAAGTCATGCATTCATCCGCCCCTCCTGTATGGAATAGTAGTATTAGAAGAATTGCGCCTTACACGAATTTTAAAGAGACTGCCATCAGGGAAACTGTCGAAATCCTCTCCAGCAAAGTAGCATGCAATGACATGATCTCTACTGAACTACCAATGGTTTGGCATGCGTTATTAAAAGACGGGAACACGTCGCTACGCGCAATACAATTACGTGCTAAAATTTCATGTAATATGCTCGTGATGTCACCCACGTTATATTTAAAAATCACCGTCATTCTTTACGTGCTCCAATTCCCTGCATTTTTATGTCTACCATTGCCTTGAAAAAGTCTGCCAGTGGAGTTCGAAAGCTTGGCGAATCTTTGTGCTGACTACACCACAAAAATAAACGGTTTTAATACGCTATATGAATTTCATTTTTATTAATGTTTGGTGTATTGAAAGTACTGTTACTTGAATAAAAATATCTAGAGCTGAAGCAAGCATGAAAATATAGTTGCATACCCATTGTTTAGAGCTTTAGAAATGAACCAGAAATTGTTATTACTGTTGAAATTTTTTCGTCAGTTGGCTTTTAAGTTTGATATTTTTTTTAATGTTTAGAAGATTCTCTAAATAAACTCTAAAGAACAACTCTAACAGAATATCCATAAAAAAATGAGCTATATGATGTTAAAATTCCTACGAAAGACGAATTTGTTTACTTTTTTTTTTTACATGCGTACAGCAGTGGCTCCAAATCGGCTAAAGAAGCCGTTTTCAGAAAAATTTCAGGATAATAAAAATAGACATGGAAAAAAAGTTAAAGAGAGACGAAGGATTTGCATTGACTTCCAAACCAGAAATAAAAAGCAAAAGAAAATATCTTCCATTGATTAACAGGAAGCAGAAGTAGTTCACGTTTGACAAGATTAATACATGCTGTTTCATAACCTGTAGACCGTGATATAAATTGTTTAAGCGTTAATCAATGGACTGGTCTGGTTTTTGTAATACCAACACGATGAGCGAAAGGAATATTAATCACACTCAGAGGACATCGAGAACTGGAAAGCACATGTGCGCATTTCTTAACGAAAGTAACGCTTTTCTTAAACAGATCTTCAATGATGGTAATAACTATTTAGAAGAATTAATTTTCATTCATAAATATATTTTGACTAGTAGAAAAATAAATTCAGATTAGTGAATTTCGGAAGGACTCTCTTAGTAACTATATATATACACTATCTACCAACAAGTAATTGGACACCCCTGCAATCGACGATATCTGCGGTCCTGATACACGTCACGGCCGCCGCCGTTAAATATCGTGTGGGAAACAACAACACAACCAGTCGCATGCAAGATGCCACGCAGTTCGGAGCTCTCTGATTTCGAGAAAGGTGTAATCGTCAGGTATCACAGAAATGGCCGATCCATACGTGACATATCTAGCGAGTTGAAGTACCCAAAATCGACAGTGGCCTACGTGATTGGTAAGTGGAAGATGAGAGGTGACTGTCGGAATATGCCCCGACCCGGCAGACACACAAAACTGGGAGTTAGAGACCGACGGGTGCTGGCCAGAGAAATTCGGTAGAACCGCACCTAATCGATGAGCCACATCGCGAGGAGTTTCAACAGGCATCCGGGAGTGTTCTTTCGATGAATACCATCCGTAAGGAAGCCCATCTGCTCGGTTATCATGGACGTGCTGCCGCCCACAAGCATTTGATCACCAAGTCCAATAGCGCTGCTCGGCTAACGTGGTGCAAAGAACATCGACAGTGGACCGTTGAACAGTGGAAACAAGTTCTCTGGAGCGACGAATCAAGGTTCACCCTCTACCGTTCGGATGGCAGGGTCTGGGTTTGGCGTCTGCCTGGAGAACGGCTCCTGCCGGAATGTATTGTGCCAACTGTGAAATTCGGCGGCGGTGGAATTATGCTATGGAGTGTTTCTTCCTGGTATGGCACGGGACCCTTGGTCGCAATTCCTGGTAGACTCAACGCCGGGACCTACTGCACCATTTTGGATGACCATGCGCTTCCCACGATGTGGCAGTTTTACGGGGCGGACCGATGTTACTTTCAAGATGACAATGCCACCTGTCATGTTGCGAGGTCCACCATGGCTTAGTATGGTGACAATGGGGTTAATCGAATGGACTAGCCCCGCACCTGAACCCTATCGAGCACCTCTGGGACGAGTTGAAGCGTCGACTTAAGGGGTGCCCCCACCGTCTGAAATCGGTGAAGGAACTGACCTGTCTTCTCCAAGCCGAGTGGAAGAAAATACCGCTAGCCGTCGTACAACGCCTGGTTGAGAGTATGCCCCGGAGGGTCGCAGCTGTAATCGCCGCTCGTGGAAGCTCCACCAACTATTGAAGGTGAATAAACTTCATTTTTCTTTGCTATCACAGGTGTCCAATTACTTGTTGGTAGATAGTGTATATACATTATATTACGAAACGTATTCGGACACCACAATATTTTGGGACAAATAGCTTTTTTATCTCAATTAGAATTTAGTAGGTCCGCCTTCTGCTTGTATGACACGACAACATACTATCAACCAATTTCCGGTAGGTCCCGATAGGACTGGCTTGCCATCCGTCTTGCAAAGCTGCTGCCAGAGTGGAGAGCGAAGACGGTCGTTGTGGTCGATTTCATATCCGTCGGTCCAGTTCATCCCAGAGGTGCTCTATGGGATTAAGATCAGGACAATTTAAGAATCCCACTTCATTTTGAAGAAACCAGTTCTACACACGCCGTGAAGTGTGGCAGGGACCTCAATCGTGTTCAAAGAGGAAACGACCATTTCGATAATACTGCTGCATTGTTTGGTATGGCAGAATTGTAAGAATGCCGAGGTATAATAACACAACGGGCCGCGTTCTATCCACGAAAAAGAAATCCATACCATGATGGAGCCTCTTCCAAACTTAACAGCTGGAAGAACACAGTCCGATGAAAATCTTTCGCCGTGCTGTCCGAAATCCAAACGCCGCCCGGGCGGCGTTTTGTCTAAGCGATGGCTTCTCATCATTCGTCGGAAAGGGGTCCGTGTTCGAATCCCGGTGAGGCATGGATGTTGTGTTTGTCTTTCGGCACTGGCTCTCTTCCTTCCCTGGAACCAGTGCCCCAAAATTGGGGACAGACGACTACTTATAGCCCATTGAGTTGCTCGCGGTGGTCGTTAAACCTCCAATCAAAAAATAAAATCCAAGCACGCCCATCAGAACATCTTTCTAGTCGCCCACAGTCTTGGAACGACGGGAGACTATAGGTCTGCACGGGCCAGGCGGGCCCGCCAAGCCCGAGCCCGCGTCGGGCTTTTTTTAGTTTAGAGGAGAAAGCAAAGGTCCGGGCCGGGATTTTTCCAGACACGATCGGGCCAAGTCGACCCATTCTTTTTATAGCAATGGTAAAGAAAGAAAAAGTCGTGTTACCCGATTTCTTAGTCTGTTTAACTCTTTTGCTGGATTTACTTACTTCTATGACATAGCTCAGAGCGTAATCACAAAAGCAAGGAGAGGCACTCGCTGTATTTTTGCCATCTGTAGGTATTAAAATGGTAAAACCACTTTGGAGCTTGTTGACAACAAAAAGATTTGACCCCGAGTGAGAGTGTGTGTTGTATGGAGTGGGGAACGCGGTGTGTGTGCAGTGATATGGGGTGCCCGTGTGTGTGTTGGTATGAGGGAGTGGGATGGCATCGATTCTTTCTCCTATCCCTAATATGTTTAGGGATTGACTTTTGAAGTGGTCTCTTGTTAGTTCAGAGTAAAGGAGAATTTGAACGCCCTTAGTATTCTTTTTTGTGTCTGTCTTAGTCTTCTTTTTTGTGTCATTCTGCAATAATTGTTAAAGTTTAGTTAATATTTGTACGCTTACATTCAACTAAATATTTTAAATAATATTTCATTATTTAATTTTCACAATTAAATAAAATACAGTTGAAAAACAAAATAACACCAAATGGTACATCACGGGCCGCTCATAATCAGATGGAAATGCATCTGATGATGAAGCCGATGTGGCTTCGAAAGTTCTCATGTCTTTTAATTGAGTTTTTTAGTAGTAAAGAGTTTTAACATGTAGAGTATGTGTCTACATATGTTTTTAATCGTGTTTGACGACAGTATTTCCCGTATTTAATTTATATATGTACCTCACCACTCACAGCGCACTCTTCTGAGCAACCGTTAACCGTTTTTGCATATATACAAATATTTGGTAGTGTCCGAATACCTTTGAATATATGTATACATTATGAACATACACTCTATAGATAGATAGATAGATGCAAGGTCAGGGGATGCGTGCAAACATGCAAACATAATATAACCTCTCTTTTGCAAATGCCAACGCCGTATTTGTTTCTACTAAAGGAGCTGTTCTCTCAGTGCGTCTTGTTTCCACTAAAGGAGCTCTAACGACCGTCACATAGCGGTATAACTATGCCACCGGGATTAGAGGAAATGCTATCCCCCGCTCCACACACACACACAGACGCACACATACACACACACGCGAGAGAGCGCGCACGCACGCACGCACGCACCGCTTCGCTAGCGTGGTGAGTTATGTCCAGAGCACCCCAAAATGATTCCACAAAGCTTGCTGGAGTGACATGGAGGAATCTGACTGAAGACAGACTGTTAAATAGACATTGATGCTGCCTATTATGTCGCGCTAATGCGCGACAGCCATCAAGAGTAAGCAGTGAGGAAAATATCGACGGGGTGTTCTGCTTCTGCAGAACAATGCTCCAATCCACACTGCAGGTGTTTCCATGCATGTGACAGAATGTTGCTTCAAACTGCTTTCTCTCCACCGTACTCACCTTACCTCGCTCCTAGTGACTTCTTCATCTTAAAAAGTCTAAAAAAAAAAGAGCTGCTGGGTTGGCGTTTTGCTGTTGATTCTGGATTGAAAGAGGCAACGAAATGTTGGTTTGGGGAAAAAATTAAACTTTTTTCGCAGCGGGGATTCTTCAACTCTATGATCGGTGTAACAAGTGTGTCCAAGTCAGGGGTGACCATGTGGAAAAATAAAGGTGTGTTTTTCAAAAAAGAAATGTCTATGTGTGTTAGGCTTAGAACTTACTGAACCCCGACGTACAGTTCCAGCAACCGAAGTTGTGATTCTCCCTGACTAATGGGTTAAGAAAAGGCTGTTTTTGTGGCTTGAAGAAATAAAAAAATCTCTCTTTTGCATTGAGGATGTTTATCACACATTTTGCAGCTCTCCGATGAAGCTGTGAAAAGCCACAAAATTAGCTCTAACAGCCCCTCAGTTTTTTTTTTTTTTTTTTTTTACGCGAGCTCAAAAAAGGAGCTTTGAAAGAAAAGGCAGGGAGACATAAAATACAAAAATGTGTGAAACATATGTTGAACTTGTGTGACTTAAACCTCATCCACTTGTAAAGTTGCAGCTTAACTTCATGTGGCAATATTGTACTTTAAACCGGTGTTTACCAAACACTAGCCAGCGAGGTTTTTTGTGCCGGTACTCTAGAAACGAGTGAATTTATTTATTTTTCTTTTGAATCGAAATGGACTCAAAGTAAGAGGAAATCTAGATCTAAATTATTTTGAACACCTATCGAGGGAAATCAGAGGAAGCTTAGATAGCTAACTTCTTCACAGAAGATCTGAATTGCAGGCTAACTCACCAGGAAAAGGAAAGCTTTGCTGAACTTATTTCTGATGCCAGTCTGGTATCGATATTCAGATCCAAATCTCTGACTCAGTTTTGGGGTATTATGGAGAAAGAATATCCAAGTCTCAGTGACAAAGCTCTTAAACTCTTGGTGACTTTTTAAACGACAATGTGACGTGCCTGCCCCAGAGGACGCACATAAGATAAAGGCAGATAGCAGTGAGAGCACTTGTCCATGTAGCTCAGTTGGGAGAGCGACTTACTCCGGAGTGAGGGGACCCGACTTTGATGCCCGGGGCAGACAAATTTGTACGTTATATTGGCACCCGAACTTTCAGGATGACTCTGATGTTAAGTTTTTTGCGACGATGTGATGTTCTTTCCACACGGCGAGACAGAAAAAATGAGAATCCCTTCTTCAGTGTTTCGAAAAAATAGATTAGTGTGATGTTACGTTCCACACACCAAATTGATTGGGATTTCTCAAATGCACGTTCTTCATGGGATGACTGACTACAGCAACCCATGGTCCCGGCCCTCTTTCTGGGGGGAGGGTGACGTGCCTGCCCCGCAGGACGCACATGAGATAAAGGCAGATAGCAGTGAGAGCATATGTCTGCGTAACTCAGTTGGGAGAGCGACTTACTGCAGAGTGAGAGAATCCGATTTTGATGCCCGGCGCTGAAAAAACCCTTTTCAGCCGTTTCGGCAATCAAACCAAAGACCAGGAACACAATGGACGTTAATGCGGCACTGCGCCTTTGCAGAAACGACGCTGGAATCACAGCTCGAGAAGATTATCGCGAAGCAGCACCAACAGACGTCGCATTGGCCCCAGAAAAAATATTTTAATGGTAAGGAGAATATTGTGATATATTGATGGATTGCACTTATTAATCATTAAAGAATATGAACAGATTAAATTATATTAGCTGTAAGTAGGTGACATGGAATAATCTGGAATATAAATAATTGATTGTACGAAGTGGTAATTATGATATAGAATAGTACGAGATTAATTAAATGCTCGGAAATAGCCTAAAGGCTTTGTTTAGGCATCGCCGGTTCGGGAATGCAAAAAGGTCGGGAACCACTGCTGTCAACAACGGTTTGCAACATAAATTCTCTGTATAGAAGCATCTGAAATTACTGGTGAAAAAAAAATCCAGAGTGGGAGGTCGGATCCCCTGGAACTCCTCTTAAATACTTCCCTGCTCTCCGTGTTGTTGTTCGCCTATAAACAAAAATCTTTCTTCGAAAACTAGGAGGTTTCTTTTCCTGTTATAATTACGCTTATCCACTTCCGGCGGATTTGGTGCTACCGGTAATGCGAGGGTGCGGTGAACGGGTGGGAATCGCCGGAAACCTAAGTCGGAATCGCAGTTGTTTCTATGCTTAACACAGTGCACTTGCCTTATATATCTTTATCATTATGAACCATTTCTAATTGTATTTTGGGTGAAAGCCTCCCCAAATCTCTTGCAGAAATCTCTATCTTGAGCAATTCTCTTCAATGTCACTCCGACACGCTTTCGAATTTATAACGTAAAGCCCAAATTTGCCAGTGATGGGATTCGAGCTCACATATCTTCCTTCTCCGGAGTCGGATATTCCACCGATTGAACTACACCGACATATAGCTGTAACTTGCCGATTTGACAAGTACGTCACTTGCAATGTCCCAAATTTCATCCACTCATCTCCTACGTGGTCTTTTTCTGAGTCTTTTCCTGCCGCTTGGTATCCGGTCTGGTATTTCAGATTCCCAACGGTGGTCGGACTTTCTAGTAATGTGGTTTGACCGCTGGCTTGTCCGTGTACATTGCAGCCGCCAGAGATTGCGTGTCACGTTGCAAGCTGTGAAGCCATTTGTAAAGTGTGGCCATAACTCGCAACTGTGGCCATGTCGGTTGGTGAGTGTGGAATGGATTTGCTCTTATCCCAGTGGTATAGTTGTATTGGTAGGTCTCGTCAGAGCTCTTTCAGTGGGAACAGCATTCAATATGAGAAGCACATTTGTCTAGGAGATTCTATATGTTACAAATTAATAGACCTGTGATGTATCTTTTGCGTGCATTGATTCTCAGTTTCATGGCAAAAATCGCCAGTTTCTCAAATTTAATTTGTGGATTCGAAGCGTTAATTAAATAGCTTATCATTATCCAAACAGCAAAATGTTCGATTGTGTATAAGGAAAAAATGATATATTTTCGTTTGTAGTATGGAGATATTATAACTAGAATCCAGATGATAATTGGAAGATAATTTCAAATGTTTTTCATTTCAAAAATTGAAAAACATTGCCATTACATAATGCCGCTACCTATTTAGTGCGTATTACTACTTAGTCAACCTGCCTACGGCATAGCCGTGGATTGGTGTCTGATCGAGTTGTGTTTAGCATTTTAGATTCGTGTTATTCGTTATTCGAGAACTTAGATTCCTGTAGTCATAAATATAAAAAAAATTGTGACGTATATTCTAAATTAACTTTCCTTTTTAGTTTCTTTCCCTATGTAAATCTTAAGTTTATTCTGTTATTCTTCACTCTTAATGTGATATCTTTCTCTCAAACGAATGCGTTTGGCAACACAATTGAGGTTGAATGAACGTGACGTATGCCTGAGTTTTGATAAGAACAAGACATAAAAACGACGACTAATCTATTGCTTGAGAGCGTTGGGTTGTAAACTGATTATTGAAGAGAGCGTTGGATTGTAAACTGATTATTGAAAGGAGCGTTGTGAAAAGAGCGTTGTGTTAAGAGTTGTGTGGTGTGTGGAGAGTTTAGTGCGATATGATATGCTACGATGTGTTTGCTGCATCCTGAACAAAGCATCTTTTCCGTAAGTGTGACTTCTGTTGTTTACATGTTTCGTCTGGCCGTTAAGGTTTCTTTCATTTAGGAACTATTTCTTAGTGTGTTGCTGTTTTAAATTAACGTAGTAGTAAGACAAGACTTCTTCGTCATAAAATCCTAAAACAAAGGATTAAAAATGCCATTTATTTATTTTTTTCTTGTACCCCGGTAAAAAAAGTCTGCATTTTTTTTTCTGGTTGGAGGATTTAACGGGCACCGCGACCAAACCATTGGCCCATAAACGGTCGACCATTTCTAATTTACGGTCACTAGTTCCATCGAAGGGAGACAGTCAGTTCCGGAAGACAAACACCACCCCTGCCTCACCCGGAGTTCGAAACTAGACCCGCTCAGACGAATGGTAAAAAGCCAGCATTTGACCAGTGTGCCACAGGGGCGGCACTCTGATTGAGATAAGGAGAGTATAATGCATATAATAAAATATATCATCATCATCAACGATTATCAATCCACTGCTGGATAAAGGTCTCCCAAAGTTTCTTCCAGAACGGCTTCTGTTGAGTCATTCTCCGCCATGTCACTCCCGCATGCTTTCGAATTTCATCCATCAACCTGCTCCCATGTGGCCTTCTTCTAGGTCATTTTCTGTCCCTTGGAATCTAGTCTAAAATTTCGGTTGTACATCGGTGGTCCGTTCTTCTGGCAACATGTCCAGCCAGTGTTTCAGCTGTCGCTCGCATTTTCGCCAAATCGTGATAAAGACTGTGATTTTGCGACAAAAAGACTCCATTGAATCGCCAAAAAAAGCTAATATTTTCCATCATTTTTTCTCTTGTCATGTCGCAAACCCCTGCTTCGCCCCTGCGTTGTTTTTCATACCCGTCGTTTTTTTCGTTACGTCATTGTGTTTCGCCTTGCCGACCTGGTATCCTCCCCTGTCATTATTTTTCCATCTTTGTTGTCGCACGCTGATTCATCATGCTGTCGTTTTTCCATCACCGTTGTCTTTTCTTCCCTGGACGTCTTTTCTTCTATCTTCTATGGAAGAAAAGCACCTGTGATCTTTCAGAGCATTTTTACAAGGACTTTGCTTCGATGGATAAAGAAAGATGCGTTTCGTTTGTTTCTTTGGTGGTTCGGCGCCGCAGCGGCAACCATGGGAGATGCACGCGCCGTATTAGTATTTTAATTAAAATTGGAAGTGTAAAATCCTATTTATTTTTATTTTTGAATTCTATTTAAAGTACAAAGGTTCATTTAACCAATGCATTGTGCTTATACTTTCATACGTAAATATAACAAAAAATAGAACTGTAAATTTCGCTAATCTACAAAGCATTTTGCTACAACTTTTGCTGACAAAATAATAGCCAAATTGCTACAAGAGAAAAAATTCCAGTTTAAACACTGTGTCCTGCCCATTGCCATTTCAGGGATTTCACGCTGATGATGATGTGTTCCACTCTTGTCATTTTCCTTATCCACGAGTTCCTCTTCTTATCTTTCCTGGTTACACCTAGCATGCTTCTCTCCAAGCTTCTATCAGTTCTCTGCAGTCTTTGTATGTCTTTTTTACTTAAAGTTCACGTCTCTGTACCATACGTAAGCACTGAAAGGATAATATAAGAGCAATATGCCATTATGTCTTAAAAGAAAAGCGTTTAATCAATGCATCCTTCCAGTGCTTACTTACGGAGCAGAGACGTGGATCTTAACTAAACAAGTTAGTAAAATCATGCAATGCATTGGTTATGATACGCTTTCCAACATACCAGAAATCAATACTCAAGTTATGAGGATAATAGCTGTGAAATAAATCTCGCTCCTGTGCCCTGACCTTTGACTTCATTTCGATGATGTTGAACAGAATTGGTTCGGTATACCTCCTGGATAACATACTAAAGTTCTGTCGCAAACGAAGCATTTTTACGTAAGTTATGACGCGTAAGGGCGATGGAATGGATCCTTCTCCTATGTCCTGACCTTTGACCCCATTTATTTTCAATAGGGTTCGTCCCCAGGTTGTCCCCTACCACATACTAGAATTTCATCGAAATCGAACCATTTTTAGGCTAGTTATCGTGCGGACTGACAGACAGCCGGGCAAAGCTGGAGCATAAACGCTTCTTCAACCTACGGTTGGAAATCGTAAAAAGGACATACAATGAGACTACAGATAACTGAAGAAAGCTTGGAGAGATGCATGCTTAGTATAACCAAGAGAGATAAAAAGAGCAACTCGTGGATAAAAAAAAAATCATAAGTTGAAGACATCATGATCAGAGTAAAATCCCTGAAATGGCAATGGCCTGGACATGTTGTCAGAAGAACGGACCACCGATGGACAACCAAAATTCTAGATGGGATTCCAAGAGATAGTAACAGACCCAGAAGAAAATTAAATGGGAGATGGGTGTATGAAATTCGATAACATAGAGACCTGCATCCAGCAGTGGATTGATCATGGTTGTTGATGATGTTATATATATAGGGGTTGTCCAAAAAAATGGAAACACGTTGCTGAAAACAGTGACTTTGGTATGTGCTGTTTTTTGAGTAAAACGAACTTGTAGCTACATTTTTTTCGTAAAAACGTGTTGCTTATAGTCTCAAGGGTCTGTGTGATTGCATTGTAAATCTGTGTTTGCATAATTTTGTTCCAGGTAAAGGCACAATGAGTGACCTGTCGGAGTTCCAAAGAGGGCAGATTGTAGGAGCCCGTCTGGTTGGTGCGTCGGTAACCACAGTGGTACAGGTATTGGGGGTATCGAGAGGTACCGTGTAAAAGGTCATGATAGCATACAATGTTTACGGCACAACATCATCTGAAAGACACAACTGTGGAAGGAAAACCAAACTCACTGCGAGAGACAGGAGGACATTAAAGAGGATTGTGCCTACAATGAGGAAGACCACGGCGACGAAAGTGACTGCTGAGATTAATGCAGATCTTCAAAACCCAGTGTCGACCCATACCGTGAAAAGGGAATTGCATACGCACAATGTTTACGGCACAGCTGTGATTGCAAAACCCCCGGTGTCACAGGTGAATATGAAACGGAGACTACAGTGGTGCCAGGAACATAAAAGTGGACTGCGGATCAATGGAAACATGTGTTGGTTTGCGATTAATCAAGTTTCTTACTATTCCCCACCACAGGACGGGTTTACACGTGGAGAACCCCGGCAGAAGCTTACAACCCAGACTGTCTCCTTCCTACAGTAAAGCATGGGGGCGGTTCCGTAATGGTTTGGGACCAAGATCACGTGGTTTGCAGTAGATCCCATTATCACCTTACACGGACGGATCACTAGCGGTGACTATGTCACTCTTTTGGCCGACCATGTGCATTCAATGGTGCAGACATTGTTTCCCCCAGGGGGATTGCACTTTTCAAGATGATAATGCCCCGATTCACACTGTTCAATCAGGGTTTGAGGAACATGAGGATGAAGTTGCACACCTTCCCTGGCCTGCACAATCACCGGACTTAAACATCATTGAGCCCCTGTGGTCTGTGTTCGAAAACAGAGTGCTATCCCGTTATCCTCCTCCGGCGTCTCTCAAGGAATTGGAGCAGTTTCTGCTGGAAGAATGGTACAACATACAACTTACCACCATCCAGAACTTGTATGCGTCCATCCCAAGGATGATTCAAGCAGTTTTAAATATCAAGGGTGCTCCCACACCATATTAGGTGCGTAACACCTATTGTTTCAAGGTGTTTCCATTATTTTGGACAACCCCTGTATATATATGGTATATGGTGTAACCAGGAGAGATAAGAAGAGGAACTCATGGATAAGGAAAATGACAAGAGTGGAAGATATCATCATCATCAGAGTAAAATTCCTGAAATGGCAATGGGATGGACATATTGCCAGAAGAACGGGTCATCGATGGACAACCGAAATTCTAGACTAGATTCCAAGGGAAAGGGAAAAAAACCAAAAGAAGACCGCATGGGAGATGGGTAGATGAAACTCGAAAGCATGAGGGACTGACATGGAGGAGACTGGCACAAGATAGATCGTTGTGGAAAAAAACTTGGGGAGACCTTTTTCCAGCAGTGGATTGTTAATGGTTGATGATTGTATATACATGTATATCTATATAACTGTTATTCTGTTATATATATATGTATAGCAGAATAACATAGAATAAATAAAAATATTAATAGAATATAATGTATTGTATAATATAATAGATAAGCACGAGATAATGATAGTATAACTTAGGATAAGTACGTCTTAGTTTGCGTTTTCCACAAAAATTCCGTCGTCTTAAGAAGACCATCAGTTAAATATTTAAAGCGTCAATTCCTGCAATGTAAAGCAATTTAGGAATACGGGAAACAAAAGAAAATTTGAATTATGATGTAAGTCGTTGATACCAGATGGGATTGTATGTCCGTCTAGCTAAAGCGACGATTTTGAAAACAGCAAAATTGATTGGTTTCTCAAAAGGTGAGATATCCTGTGTCTTTACTCAGCGGAAAAATAACCCACATTGCTTGTATATGAGGCGTAACTGTGGAGAGACGACAACCTGTCAGAAACTAGATCGCCATCGCCTGAGAACGCTGGTGCGGTCAATTGTGTGCGGCAATTGACCACCGCATACAATGAAAGATGTTGCCCACCCATATCTTAGCGAACTATGCTAAGAGAATTGAAGATGATCGGTATTGGCAGTTGCTTGCCTTTATGGAAACCACTGATCTGCGAAGAACAGGAAAGATCGTCTACAGCGATACCAGAAACACCATGACTGTATAACTTCTACTCTAACTTTCATTTTTAATTGTCTTTCTCTGTGTAAATTTTGAGTTCATTCTCTTTCAGCGTTTTATCTTTAAAGTTACATTTTTCTCGCTCACTGAATGTTATCTGGCAGCACTATTAAGGTCAAGGGTGAATAACGTATGCCTTGTTGACAAGCAAGATCGCTGCATATACAGTAGTGGCCAAAATTGTGGAAACCTTTTGGAAAAAGTGTATTTTTGAGGTTTGATGGCTCATAGCACCACTTTTGTTTGGAACAATACCATAGAATTATATATCAATGGAAAGATCATTTCATCAAGTATGTAATGCAACAAAGGTTGTACAAGTATCTGTATTCTATGAAAAGTTATAGCCAAATATCCAGAAAAAGGAAGCACAACATGCTTACGCTGATATGAAGTATAGCTTTCCTTTATTTGAATGTAGCCAATGAGCATGAGTGTTTAGAGAGCCAATCAGGTGCCATCTTGTTTTGGCAATGAGCCAATCAGGACACAGTAGAATTCAGCTATTGATGCCATGTATTGGAGCTGAGAGGAGGACATTTGTATGTGTGTTATGTGATTGCTATCAAGTTGGTTCGTTTTTTTTTTTTTTTTTTTTTTTTTTGTGTGTGTGTTCTTTCATTTAGTGAGCTTGTAAAACGTAATAAAATTAAAGAAATGGCGCAAAGAGTTGACTGGTCACCCAGAAAGCGGTGTAAAATAGTACTGTTAAGTGAACAAGGCTTCAGTTATGAAGAAATTAAAAGAAAAATTGGTGGAAACTTAACCATACAAAGGTGGCATTTCTAAATTTTTGAAGAGGTATAAGGAGACTCAGTCACTACAAAACTAGACTGGTAAATGCAGGAAAAAGTGCAAAACAGCAAGGGATAATAGAAGAATTAAGAGACTGTGCCTAGGTGACAGGAAAAAAAAATCATCTGGGTGTTTACAAGATGAAATGGCGTAATGTAATGCGAAGTTGAGTGCAAGGACTGTTCGGCGCAGACTGCAGGAATATGGTCTAAAAGCTCGAATTCCACGAAGAAAGACATTTTTATCTCTGAAACAAAGGTTGAAAAGATTAAACTGGGCTAAAACCCATGTTACCTGGACAGCGGAACAATGAGACAGTGTTATTTGGAGTGATGAGACCAAAATCTCCCTGTTTGGTAGTGATGGCATAAAATACGTAAGGAGAAGAATCGGAGAAGATTTGCATCCCGACTGCATTACATGTACCGTGAAACGCCCAGTTAGTGTTATGATCTGGGGTTGTATGGCATCAAAAGGTGTGGGCAGAATTTGCGTGATTAATGGGAATATAAATGGCCAAAAATACATTAATGAAATACTTGAACCCAAAATAAAACCTACCGCACGTGATCTTTTCCAAGTTAATGAAGCATTTATATTTCAACAGGATTCAGCTCCATGTCATGTTTCTGCTGTGTGCAAAAGTGGTTTCAAGATAATCATATTCCACTGCTGGGATGGCCTGGGAATAGCCTAGACCTTAACCCCATGTAAAATCTATGAAGCCGACTAAAGAAACTTGTTAGTCAGAAGCAAACCAGCAATAAAGCCCAATTAATAAAAGCAATATTTCAATCTTGGTTTTACATTATAACAGCTGCTAACTAAAAAACTTGTTTCACTCCATAGGAAGGTGTTGTAAAGCCGTAATTAAGGCTAAAGGTTACCCAATTAAGTATTAACTGAGATGATGAGAATTTTTGTATCTAATTTTTTCTATGTGTTTCACTTTTCTTCTTTATAGCTGCTGTTGTTCTAATACAAAATCCTTCAAAACAGTTATTGCATTACATTCTTGATGAAATCATCTTTCCATTGATATATAATTTCATGGTATTACTCCAAACAAAAGTGGTGTTATGAGCCATCAAACCTCAAAAACACACTATTTCCAAAAGGTTTCCACAATGTTGGCCACTACTGCATAATGTGTTAAGCTAGAAGCTGCGCGCGGTGCGTTAGCGGTAATCATGCAAGCGTAAGCGGTAGTGTTCATGCAGAAAGCGTTTCTTTCTGTGGTGTGTATCAGAGATGGAAATGGGTCAACTGGTCGACAATTACTTGCGGGTCAAATGGGTGGAATGAAGGTGTTCCAGACCCTATTTCGACCCGGTTTCGTTTCAGTTTCATTTTTGAAAAGAAAAAAATTATTTCAAATAAAAAAGCGTACCGTGGAATTTTGTGCTGGTGCCAGCGCAGTGAAAAATAATTTGTCATGCAAAAATATTGCCGTCTCTTTCTTAAAGCCAATAAGATTATTAATGAGCGACGATACCATATCGTAAAACGATACTTCCTTTGCGTTTGTTTTCTGTGCAATTGTTCTGAGCAAGATACTGGCAAACGCCTGTCGCCTGCTTCTCTGCTGATTTATTCCTTCACACCCCGCATGTCACATTGTAAGACTAAGAGTTGCTCTTCACATCAAATCTTTTGCACTGAGCATTCACAGGCTTTTGTTTGACGTGCTAACATCCCGTTACATTGCATGGCGAGTCGGAATAAATGTCTTTATTTGTTAATGTGGATGAATTTAATATTAAGAAAGTTGAAAAAAGGTATTGAGGCCAACAAATACGTTCTTGTTGAAAACAAAAAGAGGAAGCGTGAATGCTGGAAGTTGTTTCGTCTCATTAAGAAGCCAGAATATGTTTCACAGCAACATCAATTTTCACAAGCTAGTGATGAGTTAAAAGTTTCCAAAATGTGAATGTTGATTTCATGAGTGTCCTTTCCTTGTGAGGGGCAATGATGAAGTCAACAATCCGCATTTTTGAAGCTTTCAACTTATCAGAAGCTGGTGAAAATTGGTGTTCCTGTGTGACATATTCTGAAGCTTGATATGTTATCAAGAAAACAGCAGAAGCTGAAATTAAACATACAACAAATCACTTAATTCCAAAATGTTGACTGTAGTACAATCTAAATTTAAGTGAAACAGCCTTAACGTTACTTCGGAGGGACTTTTTGACTCTCGTAGATGTGCTTAAAAACATGTGTGAAACATTTAGGTTATGTGAAGAACGACAGTTTCAACGCTTTCTGTAAGTAAGTGAGTAAATTATACGTTTCCGTATTACATTTATTTGATTTCTATATATTTAGTACAGCCATTTAACGTGGACCAAGAACATCAAACAAAGATCTTCGCTCTTTCCACGTTTATAAGTGAGTCACGGAAAAATTCTCATTGGCCGCCACCGGGAGTCGAACCCAGGGTCTTCCAGTTACGCGCCGGATATGTTTCCGCTACACTTACACGCCGGATATGCTTCCGCGTAACTGGAAGACCCTGGGTTCGACTCCCGGTGGCGGCCAATGAGAATTTTTCCGTGACTCACTTATAAACGTGGAAAGAGCGAAGATCTTTGTTTGATGATTTCTATATAACCTACAACCATATAACCTATGATACCCACTGCGGAGAAACTTTTTGAACATCCTGTGAGTATGTATGTATGTATGTATGTATAATTGTAAATTGAGTTTCGAATTTATGTTCAAAACAGATTTGTCCATGTCAGGTCCGGGCCGGGTCCAGCTATTTGACTTGCGAATCGGGTCGTGGTCCAAAATGTTTGACCCGTTTCCAACTCTGGTGTATACAGGGTGATTCAGCTGAGCGTGTACAAACTTCTGGGAGGGGTAGGTTGCACAAAGATAAATCGGAATCACATAGCAATGCAGGGTCGGAAACGCCATCTTCATGTGCTAGTGTACAGAGAGGACGAGAAATGAAAGAGCAGCACGTAAGAGAACAAAATGCTTTTTATTACTCACAAGACATTTGTGAAATGCATTGAGGTTACAGAAGGTGTTCAAAGTTGCGACCACGAGCTGTAAAACACGCTTGACATCATCGGCGCATGGAATCACGTACATTTTGGAAAATCCCTGGCGTGTCTCGGACTTCCGAAGCAGCTACAGAAATGCGTGCTACAAGGCCCTCATCAGTTTCAGTGGGGGTGTCGTACACCAGTCCTTTGATGTAACCCCAAAAGAAGTAATCAAGGCATGTTAAGTCCGACGATCTTGCACGCCAATGAACAGGACCACCACACCCGATCCATTGATGTCCAAATGTCATGTTTAAGTGATGACGAACGTCATTGCTGAAATGGGCAGGGCCCCCATCGTGCTGGAACCATATTGCACGATGCAGCGACTGAGTGATCTGTTGTTCCTTCAGAAATACTTCTTCCAGAAATATCCGGTATATCCTTCCGTCCAGACGAGGAGGCATGAGGTTAGCGCCAATTAAGTGGTCCGCTGCAATGCCGGCCCAAACATTAACCGCAAAAAGGTTTTGTGCTACACGTGGTAGTACAGCATAAGGGTTCTCCACCGCCCATACATGCGCGTTATGTGGATTGAAGCAACCTTCCCGTGTAAAGCACATTTCGTCTGTGAACAGCACAGTAGCAGGAAACTGGGGTTCTGCCGCACACTTCTGTAGGTACCATTGCGCAAATGCAATGCGCTGAGTGTAATCCTCAAGACTTAGAGTCCGAACGCGCTGCACATGATATGAATGCAATTGGTCTTCGTGGATTGGGACTGACCGAGCCGATGGGTAATTTCTCGTGTGCTGGCCCTTGGAGTGTCTGCTGCATGACTTAACACATTCTCTTCGATGGCAGGAGTGCGTAACCATCGTTCCCGACACTTAGCAGGCCCCTGGAAAGAACCAGTGTCGCATAACATCTGATGCAGCAGTGCAAACACTTGATGGTTTGGCACTCGTCTCATCGGGTACCGTTCCTGGTACAGTCGCACGGCGGCTCGTCCGTTGCAGACCGCTGCTCCGTATGCGAGGTGCATATCAGCCATTTCTGCGTTCGTGAACTCAGCCACCCTACTACCTCTGGGGGCTGTTTACAAATGACGGTATCCTGAAAGAACGTATGAGCAGTCTCGCGGCCGAACAGCGCCATCTACCGCATGAAGATGACGTTTTCGACCCTGCTTTGCTATGTGATTCCGATTTGTCTTTGTGTAACCTACCACTCCCAGAAGTGTGTACACCTTTAGCTGAAACGCCCTGTATAAGTATTTCATTATAGAGTGTCGTCAAATTTCTATTGTGTTTACTGATTCCATTAAGTGAATATTGTTGTGATTACTTAAAAGTCCTCATTACTGAAGTGCAGCTGGAAAAAAAAGACGAACTATAAATAATTTTTTCTTAAGGTTTATTTGAGTGACTCCCGTTTCACTTAAAGTGAGTGAATAAGAACAAACTTTACGTAGTGTTCCCAAAGCTACATATGCACATCTCAAATAGTGAAGAACGCTACAACTGGACAGTACAAAACTGAAAAAAAGTCATGTGGTCCGACGAGTGGCGGTACATCTTGTTCACTACAAACGGGAGGCAGAGTTTGGCTGGGGTCGCCTTGAAGCATTGGGCCCGGCTTGCCTTGTAAACACAACTCAAGCTTCTGGAAGTAGTGTAATGGTGTGGGGCGCATTCTTTTAGTAGGAAACGGGTCCCCTGATATAGCTGTAAGGTTGGGTGTCCTTCAAGGATTGCTTGAATATTATTGCCGATCAAGTCCGTCCCTCAATGTTGACTTTTTACCCAGTTGGTGATGGCTGTTTCATTGACGACTGTCCTTCATTCAAGATCTTTTCTGCAGTGGTTCAGTGAGCATGATCGTGATTTCCACTGTCTTTCCTATCCACCACAAAGCTCAGAACGGAACCCCATTTGGGAGAACACAAATTTGTCCGTGACGTAGATGCAAGTAGCGCCTCCTCACTCCGGTGTAAGTTGCTCTCCCAACTAAGCTACACAGTCAGAATGTATCGCTGCACATTTGTCCTCTTGACACGTGGTTTTTCTCTAAGTAAGTAACATCTTCTCGCTCTTGATTTTTTTTACTTGAAGCGAAGTAGGAATTTTTTTCATTAACTCTAGACGATGTGTGGAACAAACATCACTCATTTTTCGAAGAACCTAACGACCTAGACAATCGATTTTTACGTCCGGGCGCCAATGTGAAAACACAAATTTATCCGTGACGAGGATCGGAATCGCGCCCCCTCACTCTAGAGTAAGTTGCTCTCCCAACTAAGCTACACGGACGGAATGTATCGCTGCAGATTTGTCGTCTTGACACGTGTTTTACCTCTGTAGTACGTCGTACATTAAGAATATATGTGACATGTTAGAAAACCAGATCAGGTAACAAAGTCCTCTTCTGTCATATCTAAATCAGTTAAAGGACTATCTGATGAACGCCTAGTACACGTTGATGGACTCCAAGACCATCCTTATGGAATCTATGTCAAATCGAATACGTGCTGTAATTTGAGCTAGAGGAGGTCCAACCCGGTATTGAATAAACGTTTCTAATTCATTGGCCGGCATGTGTAATTTAAACCGCTGCATACAGTTGGTTCGAACGACATATGAAGCACGATTAATTTATTTGTCCAACGGCCCTGTTTCCGTGGAACTATTGGCCCAAAATATATCCAGACTATTCCTTATTGCATTCGATGTCACTAAACCTGACAGAATAAACTGAATAAAAGGCCACTGTTTTTTGAACAGTGAGAGAATTTCTTTAAATGTAACATCGATCACTACCGTTTGCGGTCTTTGCAACATTCTTCATTTGATCTTCGAATCTTTGCTTTCTCCATTATTTCATTGCTATGTCCAGTTATTAGATATTTCTGGAACGCTTTAATTATTACTACCTTAACTGGGCTTAGTATGTTATAAAAGATCAAAGTATTCCGTCAGCTTGCAAACGGTGATGAAACAGTGCTAATGTTAGCCATGTTTTTTGGGGGGATTGGAGGTTTAACGACCACCATGAGCAACTCAATGAGCTATAAGCAGTCGCCCGTCCCTAATTTAGGGTCACTGCTTCCAGGGAAGGGAGCGAGCCAGTGCCGTAAGACAAACACAACATCCATGCCTCACCGGGATTCGAACCCAGACCCCTTTCGGACGAATAAACACAGGCCATCGCTTAGACCACTGCGCCACCGGGGCGGCGTTAACCATGTTCAGAGCCGGAGAAAGCTCTTTATCTGGGGATGACTTGAATTTACTATTCTTCGAGTACAAAAGTTCTTCACTTCCACTCAAATAGTAAGCAGTTTTTACTTTCTTACACCTCCGTCATAGGATATCACTATGATCGTTCAAAATTCTCATTTCTGGCTTTCACATAATTTTACTAAAAATGTAAAAGCTAGGTAAATACCCAAGATCCATCGGTTATAAAATTTATGTGAACGCCGACACAAAATCCACGGAAATGCAGAATAAAAAACGAAGCAGCACAAAACGAATGAGTATCAGAGAGTGAACGTAGTAATAGGAAGAGGCTTTCGGAATAGGGCTTGGAAAAATTCCATTCAAGGTTAGGCACTCAGAGGAGCATTCTGCGACGGAATACGAATGACTACATAGCTCTTGATCCCTACAGCGTATTCGAAAAGGTCACAGATGTTAGGAATGTTCTCATATTTTTTTATATTCCTTCATCAACTGTTTCGGACTATTCCTTTCTTGCATATGAGGGGTTCACATATCACAGTGTAGGTGCTCCTCACCATGTTTAGCTTCACAGTTGCGGCTAACTGAAAGTTTAAAAAAAAATTAAAAACTGTAGTGTATAACTTCTTTTTTAAAGTAACGTTTTTCAGTAAATTTATTCGCAGTTGTGTTTTCCTTTGGGGGGGGGGGGGGGAGAGGTTTTTATACACCACAGGAGCCAACTCTAAGGTTATAAGTGGTCTCCGGTCCTTAATTTAGCTTCTCTGGTTCCAGGGAAGGGAGAGGGCCAGTGTCGCAAACAAGAATAACTTACGTGCCTCACCGGGATTTGAACACGTACTCATATGTGACGAATGGTCATAAGCCATCGCTTAGACTACTGCGCCACCGTGGGTGAGACACACACGTTGTGAAATTCCATCCATTACACTAGGGGCATGAATTTGTGCCCTAGAGGTGACCATTCCGGGAGGGCGGTTGACCTCCCGCGATCTACGGCCGAATGAAAAACGAACCAGTTGTAATTTATTCGGGAGTACAGGATAACCACATTTTGTAGTAAGTTATCCTGCATACCCGAATAAATACCGCATTAACATTCCTGAGTTACGAAACATCTGTCCATATTTGCTTAGTGGAAGGTGAAGAACAAACGACAATGAAAGTTAACTTTAAACGGAACTTATTTATCTTAGATTTCTGTTTAAAGCAGCGTGCTGTTTTATTGATGACACCTTCGTGTACTACTCGTCGTATTAACAACAAGAAAGATGACACCGAATTTTCGGGTGTAATAAGCACGTCTTTTGAATCCGTTCTGACGCAAATTAAATTTATCAAAGCTATTCAAAGTCAATGAAACCGGTATAGAAAACAATAGTACCTGACGGAAGAAAGAAGTTTTTCAATCGGGTCTTTAAACCCTCAGATATTGCTGTAAACGGAATCGTGAGCTTACTTCCTCTGGTTGCAGACTTGTGCGTTAAAAAAAAACCAACATGAATTTATATGAGAAACATTTCGCACCGGAAACGCTCTCCAACACAGAACTAATTTTTCAAATCGGACTCTTAGAAAACAGATATCGACAAAAATAAGATGTGACTTTACGTCCCCTGGTGGGAAAACCATGTATTATTAAAGGAAGAAAGTATTCTCAAAACGTATTTCCATATGAGCGGTATCGGTCTAAGAAAACAAAATTAGGCGAGTTTTCAGGAGCCCAGATTTTGCTACAAATACATCAGAAGCAGAAATTAACACTTATGCCCCTTGGTGGCCAAACCATTCTTTACCAAACACTAGAAATTATGTGAAAAATATTTTTCATCAGGTCTTGTATGCGATACAGTAAGAATTTTTCAAATCGGAGTTTTAGAAGCAGAAATAACGCAGAAAACGCAATTTACTTTTGTGCCCCCTAGCGGAATGTCTATGTTTTACATGCAAATTTTAAATTTGTAGAAAAACCTTTCACATCGGAAACACTATCCAACAAAGAAGGAATTTTTTCAAATCGGACTCCTAGAAGTAGAGATATTGACACAAAAATTAGATATACATCTACGTCCCCTGGCGTAGAACCCATGCATTATTTCAAGAAGAAAATGTTTTTAAAAGGTTTGTCGACATGAGTAGTATCGGTCAACAAATGAATTGTTTTGCAATCGAGATTTTAGAAGCTCATATTTTGCTGCAAATACATCAGAAGCGGAAATTAAGACTTACGCCACCTGGTGGCCAAACCACTTTTTACAAAAATTAGAAATTATATGCAAAAGATTTTCCATCAGGAGGTGTATCCACCGAAGAAAACATTTTTCAAATCGGAGTTTTAGAAGAAGAGTTATCGGGAAAAATGTAATTTTCTTTTACGCTCCCTAGCGGAAAAGGTATGCGTAATTTGAAAAAGTAACTATATCTAAAATACTCTTCGACATAAATGAAATCGAAAGATAAAATAATTTTTTCAATCGGATGTTTAGAAGCAAATATGTGGAATAAAACGTATTTTTGAATTCGACATCATCTGCATTTACGCCCTCTAACGGGAAAATTGTACATCGTAAAAAAAAAAAAACGAAATGACGGATCATCATTCGCATATTTCAAGCTTCGCAATGCAAAAAGAATTTTTAAATCTGAGTAATAGTTGCAGAGATATCGTGGGTACAGACGGACAAAAACCGGTAACATAAGTGCGATCTTTTTTTACAAAAGACGTGCTAAAAATCTGAGTAACACGATCGTGTAAGATATATTAAGTGAATAAATTTGAAGTTATTCCTTAAGATCGATTGAACACAACTTTATAAAATAACAAAAACCAAATCTCATGTCTTGTGGTTTGAAATAGAATGCAGAGATTTTTCCCATCGTAGTATGGGCCTATTTCCAATTACTTTTCCTAACTGAAATTGTCTTCCCATCAGTGCGTGATCTTAACATTTGGCTGCAATACGGGGCTTTTATTCCTTTTTAAAGTGTGATAAATATAATTATATTGATCCGTTGAAGTCACCGTTAGACCTTGTGTTATTGTTGTTTTTAAGAGAACCTTCTTTACTAGACTGAAAGGAGCTTAATTTGACTTTCGAGAACTTAATTAGGAGAAGATGCGATCCTACAAACCAGCTGTGCAAATATAATAATATATGGCTGTCAGACAAAGAACGACGAACATTATGATCAGCCGCTGCAATGATTTGTAGAACGCTGTGCAGCACATTCAATTGGTTGTTGTTTCGCTGTGGTCTTGTTTAAGGTACTTAAAATGCTGTAATGGTGTTATTGTGTTCGACTTCATAAAAAGGTAAATCTTGTACCGTGCTTCTGAATTCGGGCATCTTTTTAAGCTTTTTATGGGACCTCGCTACCATTTGCATTTATCAACTTTGGCAACGAGGATTACTCTAGCGATGTGCCAGAACTATCTGCTATAAAAAGTATAGCCGGTCAAGTGGTCTGAGGCGCTGGCTCCTTACCATTAGTCCGAGATGAGTCCGTGTTAGACTTCCGGATGATTAATGGGTGATACGTTTCTTCTCTGGAGCTAGTGGCCCTAAATTAGGTACGAACGATTGCTTATATCCCTAAGAGTTGCTCATGGTGGTCGTCAAACTCTGAAAAAAAAAATCAACAATTCGAAGCATATTCTTATTGTTTTCTCCTACATTTTTGCTGTACCTCTTCTGATATATTTCTCTTACCCCGGTTACCGTTCGTTTGGCAATCTAAGGCATTTTCCCTTCCAGAAGTCTTAATGAGAAAGCTGTTCTTGTATTGGGCAGATAACAACATCGGAAAGATTTGCCATATACTTTCCTTCTGTGAAAATCCTCTAAATACGTGGCGTCAGTGAATAAACAAAAACATTGCTCTTTCCTCGATTAAGCAACACATAACAACCGAATTTTTTATTCGGCCACCGCTGGGGATCCGATTCCCAGATCTCTCGATATCTAGCCGAGCGCGTTAACCTTACACCACGGTGGCCAACAATCCACGGCGCTATGTGTGTTTTTCTGTCAGCTTCTGACGTCATAAGTCTGTAAGATGGGCTCAGCTACTGAGACGGTGACCGAATAACAATTTTTGGGTTGTTATGTGTTGCTTAAACGTGGAAAGAACGAAGTCTTTGTTTATTATTTACTTTCCTTCTTTTTTTTTCTTTTTTTTTGATAATAATTTCACTATTGGTTGACTTAAATACTCGTACAGTAGATCATTGATTATCTGAAACCCCGAAAATATGGTAGGGCCATCGGATTATGAAAAATGCCGGAAAATTGCATCATTTCCTGTATTAAATTATTATTACAAATATTTGGTTTTACGTGATGTACATGCGTAGTTTTGTGTTTTTCGCTGTATGAAAATAAACAAGTACAATATTGTAAACCTACTAGGACTACTGACTGACTCTCTGGACTATATATATACAGGGTGATTCATAAAGAAGTATACAGTTTCCAGATGCTGTAAAACAGTAACAGTTGAAGACACTGACAACAACTGCGAACCGTTAGATAGATGTACTCATAAAGTTTGTGTCCCGCTACTGAGGGAAGTGACGTACGCGATAGCGCGCGTGTGACGTGACTAGTCAGTCGATGAACATCTTCCTCACCGATGGATTGGACAAGCCGCGGACTACAACATGCCACTGACCCAATGGCTACCCAGAAGTCCTTACTTAACACCTTGTGACTTCTCCTGTGGGGGTACGTAAAGGACAAGGTATTCGGCCCTCCCCTTCCTGTTGATCTAACGGAGCTGAAACAGCGTGTCACAGCCACTATCACTGCACTTGATTCAGATATCTTACCTTGCGTCTGGGCGAAAATGGATTACAGGCTCGATGTGTGTCGTGTGACTAAGGGAGCACACATAGAACATCTGTGACTATCTCTAAAAAAAACTTGAAACATTCCCCTACAATTCTGTGACAGGTAACATAAAATATCTTACATTGTTCTTGTTTTATAGTGCGTTGAAACTATACTTTTTTATGACTCACCCCGTACAGTCCAGTCAAAAAATGATTACCACCCTGATGTAAAAAAGAACAGTAACCATCAGCATTTAAAAGGACACTCACACTCACGACGGTATGCTGTTTCTCGTGAAAATGGGAAAGGAATGTGACCTAAAAGAGTTTGAAAAAGGAATGATTGTTGGCAACTGACTGGAGGATGGTAGCATTACAGAAACGGCCGATGTTGTAGGCTGTTTTTTGTAGTTGTTTAAGTGTTCCAGAATGGATGGAACAGGCAAGACCTGTACCACTAAGATCTGATGGGTAATATTGGACACCAACGGAGCATTGGCGACCGTGAACAGCGACGGCTGTTCAGACTAGTACGATCCAACAGACGGACCACTGTGGAACAACTGGCCATAGCATTTTATTCAAGCACATCGTGGAGCGTATCGCAGACCACAGTCCAACAAACTCGGCTCTTTATGATTCTCTGCAAGCGCCATCCACTTAAAGTACTCATATTGACAGCCAGACATCGGCGATTAGCCGCCCCGGTGGCGCAGTGGTCTAAGGCGCTGGCCTCTGATCATTCGTCCGTAAGGGGTCCGGGTTCGAATCCCGGTCGGGCATGGATGTTGTGTTTGTCTTACGGCGCTGGCTCTCTCCTTCCTGGAACCAGTGACCCTAAATTAGGGACGGGCGACTGCTTATAGCCCATTGAGTTGCTCACGGTGGTCGTTAAACCTCCAATCAAAAAAAAAAAAAAAAAATCGGCGATTATGGCGGGAATTTGCATCTGAGAGGAGGCATTGGGCCATCCAACAGTGGAAGAAAGTCGCCTTTTCAGACGAATCACGTTTTCTGATTTATCGTGTGAATGGTCGATGGAGAGTACGGCGAAGCAGTGCTTACAGAAATCATCTCGACACACTGCTCGAGAAGAAACAGGAAGGTAGTAGCAGTGTGCTTAGGTGGGGCATGTTTTTCTGGGAATCATAGCGAGTATTCATCCCCCTCGATCGCATGATGAACGCTTCAGGTTACCTATCCATTTGGCGGATCAGGTGCTCCCATTCATGATGACTGTCTACCCCGATGACATGGTTTGCTTCCCCCAAATTAATGTATCTTGCCATGTCGCTATACGTGTGCGAGAATGGCTTGAGGAGCATCCCAGTGACTTTACCGTACTATCCTGGCCACTGTACTCGCCGGACATTAATCCCATTGAGCATCTGTGGGACTATCTTATTCATCAGGTTCGACGTATGGATCCACCACCGATGACTCTTGATGATCTGGTATCTGAATGGCATAGCATCCCTACTCAAACATTCAGAATCCTCATTGAATCAATGCCATGCCGTATATCTGCGGTATTGTCAGCACGAGGAGGTCATACTAACAGGTGGTCATAATGTTTTGACTGGACTGTGTATAATGAATATTTATCCTGTGCTCGTGACATCGGTTGAAGGACTATTCATACGATATATTTACGAGTGAAAAATGAAGATGAAGCTTGTAGTGTGAGTCGATGAGGTGTGATTACGGATCACATCTCAGAATCAATCTAGAGGGATCAGGGGAGGGGTGAGATGTGAAAGAAAAAGAAACTTTTATACTATTGAATCCATCAGCTGTTACTGCTGATCAGATCTCAGAATCAATCTGGAGGAAAAGGAGGATGGTTGTGAAAGCTTATATTTTTTTGTCTATGAGCTGTGATTGCAGATTTTGCCTCAGAATTACTCTGGAGGAATAGAGAGGCGAATGTGAAAGGAAAGGAAGCTTGCAGTCTATGTCCATGTGTTGTGACTGCGAATCACATCGCAACCCGAAGGAAGAGGAGGATGAATGTGAAAGAAAAGGAGCTCATACTCTCTGCCCATGAGTCGTTGCTGCAGATTAAATATCAGAATCATTCTGGAGGAATACGAAGATGAATTTGAAAGGAACAAAAGCTTGCAGCCTGTGTGTCCGTGAGTTGTGATTGCTGATCGTATCTCAGGATCATTCTGGAGGAAGAGGAGGGTGAATGTGTAAAAGAGGGCAGAAGATGCGCCTGTGCGAAGGAAATGCAATTAGGTGGAGTTTAATTACTGTCACGTCGACATAAAATTCAGCAATTTACCTTTCTTTAGATATCTGAAAAATATAGGCTTGTTTTTCAGCAGGTTGTTGACCAGTTCCTTGTTAAAGGAGATAGACCCACTGCTCTATTTTCTCTCCTTTTCTTCTACTTTACCGTACAGAAGCTAGCATTCTTTTCGCTTCCTTACGCAAACAATTCACCCGACGCTTTGTGCTGAGAACTAGATAACTGAAAGAATTACGACGCGATGCTGCGATATTGCTGTTTCTTACAAGCGCGATAATGATTTCCATGATAAGAACCTTTGTACATGAGTCGCATTTTGCGGCAACATGCTTCCCAGCGCACTTCAAGTAAGTACTCTCTATAGTAAATTAATTAGATCCATCGCTTTCGATCCTAGAGTCCAGATTACAACCGAAAATATATCAGAACCATGATATCCATTCCCTAAAATAGAGAAAGAAGGACTTTCGAAAGAAAGCTGATGATTAAATATTGGAGAGAGGGGGTGGCGGGGTTAGTTACACGTCCCTCCGTTCACTGAAAGTCTCGAAATTGCAGAATTTACCTTCGCTATTTAGAAACTCTGTTAGCCGCCCCGGTGACGCAGTGGTCTGAGAAATGGCTTCTGATCATTCGTTCGAGATGGGTCTGGGTGCGAATCCCAGTGAGGCATGGATGTTGTGTTTGTCTTACGGCGCAGGCTCTATCCCTTCCCTGGAACCAGTAGTGGTCGCTTAACCTCTAATAAAAAAAAACAAATAAAAAGAAACGCTGTTACATACACTCATGAACTGTAGCATTATAACGATCCCTTAATAGCGTGTTTTCCAGTCTTTCTCCGAGATAACCTCCTGTAGCCTGAGTGACATCGAATCCACTAGACTACGGAAGGATGTCTTCGAGTATTTCTTCTCTAACAGCTGACTTCGCGCAGTTCGGAGACAGGGTGCGGTGGTGAAGTATATTAGCGAACTATGCGTTCCACTGTATCTCACAAATATTTTATGGTATTGAGACTGCGTTCCACTGTATCTCACAAATGTTCAATGGTATTCGGGTTGCGTTCCACTGTATCTCACAAATGTTCTATGGTATTGAGGCTGCGTTCACCTGCATCTCAAAATGTGATATACATTGTGAGATACATACAATGTATATCAATGATATATCATCATCATCATCATCATTGTCAACCATTATCAATCCACTGCTGGACGAAGGTCTCCCCAAGTTTCCTCCACAACGGTCTGTCTTGTGCCAGTCTCCTCCATGTCACTCCCGCATACTTTCGAATTTCATCCACCCATCTTCCATGTGGTCTTCTTCTGGGTCTTTTCCTGTCCCTTGGAATCCAATCTAAAATTTCGGCTGTCCATCGATTGTCTGTCCTTCTGGCAGTATGTCCAGCCCATTGCCATTTCAGGGATTTAACTCTGATCATGATGTCTTCCACTCTTGTCATTTTTCGGATCCACGTATTCCTCTTCTTATCTCTCCTGGTTACACCAAGCATGCACCTCTCCATGCTGCTTTGAGTTGTCTGCAGCCTTTGTATGTCTCTTTTAGGTTGGGTTCCACGCGTCTCACAAATGCTCTGTGGTATTGAGGCTGCGTTCTACTGTATCTCAGCAAATGTTCTATGGTCACTGCCTGTGTTGAACTTGTTTAGCACACTGCAGTCTTCTATGACGAATTTTTTGTTACACATAATAAAATCAATTTCACTTGTCGTCCCATTTGGATGTCTCCATGTCCATTTCCTGTGTGGCTTTTTCTTGAAAAAGGAGTTCAAGATGAAAAACCCTTCTGCCTCTGCAAACTCTACGAGAGTATTTCCACGCTGGTTTCTGTTGCCGTGACCGAATTTACCTACTGAAGTTTCATTCTGTTGCCGTTGCCCTATTTTTGCATTGAAATCTCCCATAATTATCTTCAAGTGCTGCTTACCTTTGTTATTTAGATCACGAATTTCCTCATAAAATTCTTCAATTTCTTCTTCAGGATGACTTGTGGTGGGTGCATAAGTTTGAATAATCTGAGCCTGGTATCTTCTCGAGAGTTGGATAACGAGTCGTGCAGCTCTGTCAGAGGAACTTTCAACTTCTACAACTTTATCCTTCAGTTTCTTGTTTATTATAAATCCAACACCACTAGTTCTGCCAGTATCTGTCCCACGATGTCCACTTTTCAGTTCAATGAGATCTTCTCCTTTTCTCCTTACCTCACTTAGCCCGACGATGTCCCACTTGATCCTTTGTAGTTCCTCTTCCAATTCAAGAAGCCTTGAATCAGAAGATAGGGAGCGTCCGTTATATGTAGCCAAGGTCAGCATCAGATGGCAGCCTAGACCGGTCCTCCTGGGATTCTTAGCACCCTCTGCCTTCATGTCGCACTGGCCGCTGCCTTGGCCAGGTACATTCCAGCTGCCGGAGACTGAGGGCCAAGATTTAAGTTGTGGAGTCATTTTGGAGGGTTTGGCCATAACTCACCACGCTGGCCAAGCGGGTTGGTGAGTGTGGGATAGCATTTCCTCTAATCCCGATGGTATAGTTATACCGCTATTGGCGGTCGTCAGAGCCCCTTTAGTGGGAACAGGATGTACCACGAGAAGGCGGGATTGACATTTGTCAAGGAGAGGCTGTGATGTTACGCATCACCTGACCTTATATATACATTGTGAGATATATGCATTTATATTGAGGCTGCGTTTCACTGTATCTCGCAAATGTTTTATGGCATTGAGGCTGCGTTCCACTGTACCCAGCAAATGTTCTATGATATTCGGGCTGCGTTCCTCTGTATCTTGCAAATGTTCTATGATATTGAGGCTGCGTTTCACTGTATCTCGCAAATGTTCTATGGCATTGAGGCTGCGTTCCACTGTACCCAGCAAATGTTCTATGATATTCGGGCTGCGTTCCTCTGTTTCTCGCAAATGTTCTATGATATTGAGGCTGCGTTCCACTGTATCTCACAAATGTTCTATGCTATTGAGGCTGGGTTCCACTGTATCTCACAAATGTTTTATGGTATTGAGGCTGCGTTCCACTGTATCTCACAAATGCGATTACATTGTGACATACATACAATGTATATCAATGATACAGTATATACATGTGAGATATATTCATTAAAATATATTGAGGCTGCGTTCCACGCATCTCACAAATGTTCTGTGGTATTGCTGTATCTCGCAAATGTTCTTTGGCATTGAGGCTGCGTTCCACTGAATTACACACAAATGTTCTAGAGGTCGAAAGAATTTGACAGCCGGGGTTGTGCACGAAGTGCTTGGACATGAACCTTGACCCATTCCTATATGCCTTATCACACGGGGTGTTTTCTTTCTACAAGAGTCCTCTGCCATCCAGTTTCATAGTAACCATGAAATTCAACATTGGGTACAAAACAGCACCTAGGTAGGATCTTGCGTTAAGGTTGTGTTCAACGGGGATGAGGAGACACAATGATGACCATGAGAACATTCACCATACCATGATACCGCTACCGTCTGCCTCTTTTCGTCCAGCCCTATAGTCTAGTTGAAGCTGCTCATTCGCACGGCGTTGAAAACGGGCTCATTCATAGGCAAGTTGGAGGAGGAAAGCTGACACATCCGACAAGACGACTTTTTTCCGGGCATTCCATTCCCTGTCACGGTGTTTCCGTGCACACTGCAAACGGAACTGTAAGCGGGCACATCAATGATCCACGGACTGCTTTGGTTTATCCACAAGATCGTCCTTTGGATTCTGCGCTCAGAAACTTCTCTCTTGCGCCATGGTTGTAATCTGCCATTTTATCGTGACCTGTGTTGTCCTGGACAGCATTCACTTTGACTATCAAGCCGTTGTGGGTTTCACTTTCCTTTCTGACACTTTGAAAACTGTCTAATCAAAAAACTGCTGACAGGAACAAACGTGTGAAACATTTTCTTGTTGAATTTCATGAAAATATGGTATTTTGTGATCTGATCGCTTAGCGACGACACAATTCCATCTTAACAGACCAATTCAGATAGTACCTTTGTTGTCTCAGTATTTTTACGTATTAAATTTATGGCATGTGCATCATTTTAGCGAAGAAGCATTCCTCTTTCAGCTGCTAATTAAAAATTTGATAGTCGGAAACAAATTTTGTTTCCTTGTCATTTTTCAAGATGGTTGTTATTTGTTTAACCATCAGTAGGGAGACTGTGGTTTGGCTTGTTTATTAAGCATCTTTCAATGAGTGAGACGTACTAATTTCACTTTTGGGCCACATCAATTATGACCACCCCTGTTTCCACGAGTGGAAACGTTCCAATCACATAGCAGGGACGTCACTTATTGATGTGGTACATACACTGGTGTCCAAAATTAGAGCCTGACAGGTATTCGCTGGGATAAAAAAAGAAAACGCATTACAGCGAATAATGACGTTTGGAGTGCAAAGGGACACAATCATAAGGGTAATAAACATTTTATAACAATATGCAAATATGTACTTATTTTGCGTATGCAGGGTCACATCCAGAAATGTCACCAAGGTGAGATGTAATAATTTAACCTAAAAATGTCTTCATAAGGAATGAAATCATCTCGTACGAATAGACAACTCTCACAACGACGATGCATACTCATCACCAGGTTGTTGAACTCTGGAGCCAAAGAATTCCATTTCTCGATGAGGGCGGTGCGTAGCTCGAGAAGAGTTCCGTAAGGGAGCTGACGAGCTGCTACGTATTGTCCCATGGTATCCCAGGCATGTTGTGTAGGGCTCAGGTCCGGAGACCTGGCTGGCTAGCCCATACGCTGAATATCCTCGTTCTACAAGAAATCATTGACAAGCTGAGCCTATTGCGTGTGAGCGTTATCATCCATTAAAGGGAACTGACAGGCAACAGCTCCGCGAAAAAGTACGGCATAGGGCTCTAGGCTCTCGTCCCTATAGCGCTCAGCGCATTCACATTGCATCCTGCGGCCACTGAACATAATGCCACAATACACGGGCAGACCACTGCCTCCGAGAGTGTCTCGTTCGTTCGCAGACGTTTGCAGGACCATTACAAGTTCCCTGTTCCCTCCAGATGAAATGCCAACGAGAATCCGTTTGTAGACTGAATTTCGACTCGTCCGTAAGAAGAACACCGGCCCATTCGTTTGGGCTCCAGGAACGATGTTGCCTGCGTCAGTGTAAGCGAGCTGTCCTGCGAGTTGCAGTTATGGGTCTCCTTGCACAAAATCCAATTGCATTAAGCCTTCAATTTGCCTTGATACTGTAATGACAGTGGCAGCGGAGAGCTCCGAAACTAATTCCCGCAATCTATAGGATCTATGTCGCCGTGTAGTTAAAGCGACATAATAGCCCTCACGAGATATCGTACGCCTTGGACGACCTTGGCCAGTACTACGTGACATCCCACAAGTATTGTTGAACTGCTGCCATACCGTGAAGCCATGGATTTCTGGTGTGGATATTCAAGTCCCTTGCTACCTGGGCCTGAGAGTGGCCTGCTTCTAATCCTCCTGTTGCTCTCCACCATACAGCGATGGATACATGTGTATGAGTCATAAGGAAAGCATTTGCAGCCACCAGAACTCTTCTTGCACGTGCTGGCACGAGAAACGCCACTTCCGTTTCCTGTTGGCTTTAAGTATGTAACTCAATTTACATATCAGACAGTATTTTGTTCACTCATATGTAAATTTTCCTGCAGGTATTTGTTTCTGGAGGCGTGCACTGATCAGTCATTAGATCATGACCACCTACCTTATAAGCTGTAGGACCCCTTTTAGCCCTCAAAACAGCGGCCACTCGGAGAGGCATCGATTCGATGAGGTAGCGATAAGTATCCTGGGGTATCTGGTACCAAAATGTTAACAGCAGGTCCTCCAGTTGCCTTACACTTCGAGGTGGTGGTGATTTAGCGTGAACCCGCTCTTCCAAGTCCAACCACAAATGTTCGATTAGGTTCATGTCAGGTGAATTTGGAGGCCAGGGAGTTTTGCAGAAAGGCATCAGCATGTTCCTCGAACCACTCCTTGACGATTCTAGCAGTGTGCTACGGCGCATTATTCTGTTAGTAATGGCAATCACCTACAGGGAACACAGTTGCCGTGAATGGGTGAACTTGGTCCGCAACGATGTTTAGATACCTGACAGCTGTCAGGAATTGTGCTATTGGAATAATGGGGCCTAAAGTGTCTCCAGAAAACATCGCCCACAGCATAACATCGCCGCCGCCGGCCTGTTTCTGCCCAACAGCGCATCCAGGTGCCATAGCCTCCATTGGTAATCAGCGTATCCGCGTTCGGTCGTATATGTAATGCACCAGGAATCTTGATTCGTCAGACCAAGCATTTCCAATAGTCCACGATCCAATCTCGATTATCTTAGTCCCACTTCATGTGTCGTTGGGGAATACGTTCAGTGAGCATGGGAACCCGACTGGGTCTTCGGCTACGCAGGCCCATGCGCAAAAGGTTGCGATGAACTGTGTGCTGTGACACATTGTCCTGATCACCGCTGTTGTAGCTGCGGGTGATTTGTCGTACGGTGGCGCTGCAGTCGCTCTGAACAATGTGCGACAGTCACCGCTCCCTTCTGGCATCAATGAGCTGCGGACGAAACACGGCTGGACACCGGTTCGTCGTTTGGCCATATGTGCACCACTTTTGATACGCACTCACTACAGCGGCACGTGAACAACCCACAAGCCGCACCGTTTCCGAGATCATGGTTCCGAGCCACCGTGCCATCACAATTTTTGCTTTATCAAACTCCGATAAATCGGCAGCTTTTCCCATTCTGACTCTAAGCATGCTACTAACCGAAAGCCGGTCCTCGAGTTGTATATATACTGCTAACTTCACCTGCACCACCGTTCGGTCTCCAGGCGCACTCATTTCTCTAGGCTGGGGGTGGTCATAATATAATGGCTCATCGGTTTATATCCTGTGAACATCGTAACATTTCATTGAGCACTTTCAATTATTTACCCGTCATTGCCTTTCGGACGTTAATTTTTGGAGTGAGGTACGAGTTGTTTTTTTTTATTATTATTATTTAAAATTTAAAGCATACGGAGCACCTTTTTATATTAGCACTTAACGGGAAATGTAGTGCACAAAGTAATTGTGTAACATTATTTAGATGAGCTGTGTTTGCTTATGATCATTCGGCTGTGAAGGGTCCGGGTTTGAAACCCGTGAGGCATGGATGTTGTGTTGGTCTTACTGAACTGCTCTTTCCCTTTCCTGGAACCAGTGGTCCTGAATTAGGGACGGATGACTACTTATAGTTCATTGAGTTGCTCACGGTAATTGTTAAACCTCGCAATAAAAAAATGAGCTGTGGGAAATTATTTTACTCATTACAGGTGTACAAAAGTGATTTTGCGTAATTGCAGATCACAAAGGTAGCACTGTTTGTGTCGAAGAGAATCGTTCAAATAAATTGCACGTTATTTGTAAGTTTTGATATTCAAAATAATTTTGCGTCTGCTGGGGTTATCAGAAACTGGTTTGAAGCTATACCAAAGCAAGTGCGAAAGTGCATTCTATATACCTGCTACTAAATTATTGTTTTAAATTTGCACTAAAAGAAGGTATTCGGAGTAATTTTACTACATTATTAAGTCGTGGTGAGGAAAATTATGTTTTATGTAATCGTCGGAGCATATTTGGTTTTTTTTTTCTAATATTCCCAAATCGAAAAGTAGGGAGTAGCGCTATTTGAATTAGTATGGTGATGGAATTCTAAATGGTATGTGGATATTAACAACTTACTTTCTTTCAGTTTCCTCGTTCTATTAATTGTTTAACATTCCCAACTTGTAGAAGAATAAATAAGAAATGGTCTTTTCGCGTGCTAGCAATGAATTAAATTGAGTTACCAGACACCCCAGGTGATACATTTGTTTTCACGCTTTAGATCCTCATCGGCTGCTGCTGTCAGTCTTTAATGCATTGCTACAATGTTTCACTTCTGAAATTTGTTATCGTCAGCAAAGCTTACGACATTGTCCTGTGTGAAAGATGCTGATATACTTTTCAACATCAGCATTAAAAGGTTACTCATGTTTTCGCTCTGTAAGAAGAAACGCGCTAGGTTTTTGTTGTTCGTAAGTACAAAACTTGTGTCAGATCGATAATTTAGTTCTTCATGTTTAAGACACGAATGCTCAATTTAAGTCTGCGCCTGAAGCAACAAGCAGTGGTAGACTGGATAACCATAAACGGGGCTAGAAGCAGATTTTTTGCCTTACACTTTTGGCAAAAAAAGTTTAAGGATTCCTAATTAACGGTATATCGCCATCACTATTTCACCGGAAGCCTACAAATTACTGCAGTGTTTATATTGAGGCAATTATAAATTAATATTTTAACCCCCCCCTCTTTTTTTACGCTTTCCAACCGTAGGTTGAAGAAGCGTATATGCTCCAACTTTGTCCGTCTATCTGTCTGTTTGTCCGTCCGTACGATAACTCACGTAAGAATGGTTCGATTTCGATGAAATTTAGTATGTGGTAGGGGACAACCTGGGGAGGAACCCTATTGAAAATGGGTGAAATTGCGTCAAAGGTCAGGGCATAGGAGCGAGATGCCTTCCTTCGCCGTTATTCGTCATAACTTAGGTAAAAATGCGCTTCGATTGCGACAAAAGTCTATCAAGTTGTTCTGGAGGTACATTGAACTGGTTCTGCTGAATATAATCGAAATGGGATCAAAGGTCAGGGCACAGAAGCGAAATTTATTCCACAGCCATTATCCTCATAGCTTGACTAAAAATGCTTCTATTGCAACAAAACTTTAGTATGTTGTTTCGGAGGTATACTGAACCAATTCTGTTTAATATCATCGAAATGGGGTCAAATGTCAGGGCACAGGAGCGAGATTTATTCCACAGACATTATCCTCATAACTTACCTAAAAATGCTTCTTTTTTGTTTTTTGATTAGAGGTTTAACGACCACCGTGAGCAACTCAATAGGCTATAAGCAGTCGCCCGTCCCTAATTTAGGGTCACTGGTTCCAGGGAAGGGAGAGAGCCAGTGCCGTAAGACAAACACAACATTCATGTCTCACCGGGATTCGAACTCGGACCCCGTTCGGACGAATGATCAGAGGTCATCGCTTAGACCACTGCGCCACCGGGGCGGCAAAAATGCTTCGCTTGCGACAAAACTTTAATATGTTGTTCCGGAGGTATACTGAACCAGTTCTGTTGAATATAATCGAAATGGGGTCAAATGTCAGGGCACAGGAGTAAGATTTATTCCACCGACATTACCCTCATAACTTGAGTAATGATTTCTGGTATGTTGGAAAGCGTATCATAATTAACGTATTGCATGATTTTACTAACTTTTTTTTTTATCATCTGTCTGGCTATAAAGGAGTTCGCATATATCGAATGTTTTTGAATCTCCCTTCAACTTCGTTATATACGGATTCGGCTGTGGAAACACTTTTACTTCATATCTTGAGGAATGCAAATTTAATGCCTGAGATCTTTTATTATTTTGTTTTAGTTTCGGGGTTTGACGGCCATTTTGAATAATGTTTAGGGCAATAAGCAGTCGCCCGTCCTTAATTTGAGCCTACTGCTCCCAGAGAAGGTAGAGAGAGCTAGCGTCTTGGGACAAACACACCACCCATGCCTCATCCGGGACTCGAACCGAGACCCTACTTGTACAATATCCGAAACCAGCGCTTTCTATAACTTGGGCATCGGGGCCGCTGTTCTTTCACGGAGTCATTTGGTGCTGAATACTGTGCTCATGATGAAAGTGTTCCACTTTTTTAACTTCTTTTTTTCGGGGTGAATTTCCCCAAGAGCTTGTAAAGCTATGCTTAGATTATTCCATGTAATTCCTTTAAATTATTTCATGAATTTCTGCTTTTTTTTTTTTTGTTTAAAGTTTATAAGCAGTCGCCCGGCCCTAATTTATTCACCGGTTTTAGAGAAAGGAGAAGGCCCCGTGCGCCATCGCGAACTCTAACACCAGCCTACTCTGAAGATTAGCCCGAAGTCCACGACTCTAAGAACTCGGCCTTCGGGCGACAAGAATTTATTGCATGCAATTCCAAATCGCACAGTATGACTTACTTCTGGCCACGCCCGTGGCCGAGTGGTTCAAGGAACTGGCTTCTGAATATTCGTCCAGGATAGGACAGGGTTCTGGTTGCGGGTGAGGTGGTATTAGTGGTGTGCTTATCTGAATGCACCGGTTGTATTCCTTTCCCGAAGTCTGTGGTCCATTAGGGTATTCCAAATCATCCCAATAGGCTGGATCTACCATGCAGCGCCCAATACTGTTCGAACGTCCGAATTTGAGGTGACTCACTGCGATGAATTAGATTTTTACGTCGTTACTCAGTTGGGAATCTAACACTGCCCCTCCTCAGATGATTAGCCAGAAGCTTGCGCACTGACAACTCTGCCACTAGGGCTGCACCAAGAGTTCTGCGTACATCGATTTTTGTGTGTTTGTTTATTTGTTTTCTAAACGTTATGAATAGTAACGATGTAAAAACCCAATTAATAGCAGGGGCTAATCTGAAATTCGAGCATTCGACCATACGTAGGACCAACAATAGTTCATTTACATGCGTTTTCCCGTTGCTTAACATGGCGTTACGTTGCAGGGTTCAGGAAAATCGTGATTTTCGTAAATTTCTTAACGACATGTCTAACTTTTGTTGATCGTATGGTTGTGCTAATAAATCCTGCCACCTAAATTGCATATAGAGGAAGGAATAACTTTCCATAATTTTCCTCTCAAAAGGACAAAATTGTTAAAGCAATGGCTGTGCAAAATGAAACGCGATGATTTCCATTCCAATGTTCGTTCTCCAATATGGTCTGTCCATTTTAACGAAAAAGATTTTGGATATTATATGACACTATGAATCAAAAGCGGTTGAAACCTCTCGTAGCCTTCCTTTGAATTTCACCCCCCCCCCAAATGGTAGAAGGAGAAAACTGATGGCATATTTGGAGAATTAAGTTGTACATTCTTTGCCGAAAGAACGAAACAAACATATCTATAATTTTTCTTTTATTTAATGTTACGCATTCATTTAATTTTTACGCAGATTGCCTAGCGTGCGAACCCTAGTTTGTTTCCATATTACGTATTTGTCTGGGATTCTTGTCTGGGATTCCCTAGTTTATTTTTCAAATATTTCACCAATGTCTGACAATAAGATCATGAAAAATTAATATACCGTGTACGAGAAATACTCCATTAAAGACTTCATGATCACTAATGGCGATGTTCTCCTGCGTCATGCGAAATAAACATCGAACAGAAAATCGTCTTGGTATATTTTTGCAACCTTTGTTTGTTCTTCTAAGAAATTAATTTCTTCTTCTTCGCCATGCAGCTCTATTAATTCGTTGGCAGACCACATGACGACAAGATTGTAAAAATTTGCCAACACTACGGGATAATCAAATAGCGACAACATTGAATCAGCAGCCATGTTGGCCCGCAGAAATCCACTTCTGACGTCACATGAATAACATCCATTACTGTTTTAATTTCAATTTCTCTTGATCGGATTTTGTAGCGTTGTAACAAGTAAAAATCTAAACGTTTTTATTCATCTGCTTTTTTTACTTACAGTATATGAAAAAAAGGAAGGTAGACGCCCGGATGGCGCGAAAGTCTGGTCCCTCGTCTGAGCGGGCCCAGACTCGAGCCCCAGGTAGCGTATGGACCGTGACCCCATCCCCACCCGAAACCCGTAGCGCCACAAAGTAGGTACGGGCGGCTGCTCATATCCCCTAGAACTGCTCCTATTTGTGGTTGTTAAACCCCTAGGAAAAGAAAAACAACATTTTATTAAGTATTTTGAAATCGTTTATGCGGGAGGACGTTGCTGAAACAAATAAGGTACTAACAATTTACCAAGATAAAAGCAAAGATCCAAATCAAGTATTTCAAAACATAGCAATTATATGTAATACTTACCGAATGAATGTTATGAACAAAATATATTACTATTTTCCGAAGATAGTTTTTCTAGGAGCAGTTTGTGACGCAAAGGTCCTGGCTGTATCATCCAGTTCCATTTCATATATTTGGTATCTTCAGGTGTACAGCAAGTTTTCAGATTTGCGGAATGACAAAATTAATACAAAATAAGCAAAGTTATTTCCGTTTGTGTTTAGTGGTCAGAGTGACTGCGTAAAATATTCATCAGGTGGATAAGGTCATCTTAATATGTACGGCCCGCTCAAGAAATATTCGTATTTCGAAACCTTTTCATCCCCCGAATGGATGAAAAAATTATGCTTACTAAGATCCCGTGAGTTACACAGCTTTTGATCTGTGGGGCATGAGCTCCCCACTACCCCCATGGTTAAGACATCACTGTATACCATTG
This sequence comes from Macrothele yani, assembly GCA_039090855.1. Taxonomy (NCBI): domain Eukaryota; kingdom Metazoa; phylum Arthropoda; class Arachnida; order Araneae; family Macrothelidae; genus Macrothele; species Macrothele yani. The sequence continues at coordinate 11,531,964 of CM076990.1, read as the reverse complement.
TCTGTTTTGTTTTAAATTGCGAAGTTTATTTTTTAATTGTTAAGTAATAGAAGTATTTTTTTTTTCTAAATTTTAGATACATGCTGTTGGTAACATGATACCAAATAATTATGAGGATTAAGATTTGAACACTTATTTGTACACGAACTCCATTCTTCTTTCCTTTTGTGTGAACTTGAGTGTTACGTTTTCACAAATATGTTTCTTCCGAGTACTTTTTCATATTTAAAAAGAATGTTTTTCTCTATTGACAAACCAGCCAAGTTGCTCGTGCATGTCCTTGTGTGGCTCTAAGATATATCTTGATTCTTTTTAATACGGAAAATCTTCTTTCGGCAGTTGTTGATGAACAGTTTAATATTAAATCTGCTAACTTGTACATCTCAATAAGCACTATGTCCAATTACTCAACTTTATGTAACAAGCAATGTCTCTTACTGATTTGTTTTGTATTCATCAAGGGAATAAAACACCTTCAGTTCATTTTTAAATCAAGCTGTATCAAAATTTGAAGCATAGAGTTATTTAAGCTCTGATAGTAGATGTTCAGCAAAACTTATGAAACCAGTTCGAATCCAATAAAGCCACAAATTTAAGATATAATATCACTGATTTTAATTCATTGACACTTCACACAAACTGAAACAACTCTCGACAAACACGCGCTCTAAGCATGGAGGGACTGAGGTAGTCCGAAGTCTTAGTTTTTCTCAGGGAACCCTTGGCCAAAGCAGTGGCCAATCACCAGCTCCGTAGCTCATTCATGTTGTCATGGAAACGCTACCAGGAGATAGTACACTGCCGGACAATTGCTAAGGACGGATGACAATAGCAACGATAGCAACCATAAAATGGAAGGCAGCAAAATGTGGAAATTAGCATGAGTGCGGGATACAGTAAGACGTGTTGTGCGCATGCAAATTTTGGATTGCCGAACTTGTTCGTGACGTCATAGCGCTGATAAGAGATATAAAGGATTTGACGCGTATTGACCGTTGTTGTTCAAACGCAAAGCTGAAAGGGAAAGAATCAATTGACGAACTTGCAATTTTCAGTATGTCTTCCCGACATCACCTAGATGATTTTACGAGTGGCCGTATTATTGGCAAGATTGAAGAAGGGCGAAAAATAACAGATGTTGCCAGGGAGTTCGACGTCAGCCACAGTGTTGTTTCAAGGCTTTGGAAATCATTTCAAACAAATGGAGAGTGTAGCAAACGTCACGGGGGAGGTCGTGTTCGCAGTACGACACCTGCAGAAGATCGGTACATAGTGCTATCAACAAAAAGACACCGGCGCAGCACAGCTAGTGAGGTAGCAAATCAGTTTATGGCTGCTACTGGCAAGCGGATCTCCCGAAACCTGTTGTGTGCATCCCATTGTCCAGACGTCACCGTACCGCCCGTTTGCAATGGTGCCATCAACATCGCAATTGGACTGATAACGACTGGTCTGCTGTCCTCTTCTCAGATGAGAGTAGATACAGTCTATCGTCTGACTGTCGACGACAACAGATCTGGCGTGATAGTGGTACTGCATATTGTCCAGCAAACATACAGGAAAGGGACCGATATCCGACATGTAGTGTCATGGTATGGGCTGGCATCATGATCAATGGCCGTACGTCCCTCTATGTGCTTCCAACTGGGACTATGACTGGCCAACGATACATTCATGATGTTCTGCTACCTCATGTTCGCATGTTCTGTGGAGCTGTCGGTGATAGATTCATTTTCATGGACGACAACGCAACATGTCATCAAACATTCGCTGTCCAGGAGTGTCTTGAGAGCGAGGATATTCAACGCCTCGTATGGCCAGCACGTTCTTCAGATCTGAATCCAATTGAAAATGTGTGGGATGCTTTGGGGAGGAGTCTTGCTGGTCGCCAATGCCCTCCAATAAACAAGGACACCCTCATCCATGCACTGACAGAGGAATGGGATAAATTACCCCAACAGCTGCTTGATAATGTTGTGCAAAGCATGACACGACGTGTGGAATCTTGCATCGCCCTCCATGGCGGCCATATCCCGTATTGACATCTTACGCCGGAACGCCTGCGGACGGTAATTGCATTTATTTCACGTTTAGGTATTCTGCACAAAATGGCCTGTTTGTCCCTTGAACACGTTCCAAAGCCTTCTGGATTTCAGAGCACAATGAATTGTCTTTCTTGTAATGTCCTGGCATTCTGACATTATTTTATTTCACTTGGCATCCAACCACACTTACTTTTTTATGCGCTATATAGCCGTTTATGATCCGTCCTTAGCAATTGTCCAGCAGTGTATTAAAGCTCTTCACAACAGAACAGCGAAGTCTCTTGAAGACCTACTTGCGTTACGCCGTTGATCATCGCTCGCCAGACTGATTCTCATAATCGAAAGAAGTGAATCCGCTCGTGTTTTTTTCGCACCGAAAGCATTGACATATCTTAATACCGTTTATAATTGCCTTTTATTTGTGTATATTTAATTGACTTTTATTTGTGCATTCTCTGGGCTTCGCAGCTAGTCTCCAATATACGCCACTGTTGAATGCTCATTCAAAGGTTTGTTTTTGAAAACATTACGCGCCGGTATTTACCCACGATCCGCCTTGATCGGATTCCAGGATTGTTTGATATTTAGTGCTGAATTTGTGTACACCAGATAATTCTAAACCCGTTTTATAAGTTTTTGCACTCCGAAAAAGTTTGGAAGGTATAAAAACATAAACTGATCTGAGTTACAGTATATATGGTACTAAGATGAAAATATCCATCACAACTGCGAAGGCGCATTCGTACAACTACTTCTATTCTTTGTGTGAGTGAGTACGATTGACTGCTGCGACTGATCTACAATATTTGTATGCTACATTTTACATATGTATACGATGAACGTTAAAACTTCGTTAAACAACGGTACTACACTGGCGTGCAAAAATTAAGGACGAGACGGTTTTTCGAATGTAATGTCGTGAAGAAGTGCTCCACATCGACTCAAATTATACCATAAGTTCTCCAAGATGTAAGAATATGGGACAAGTGAGCAAAACCGTCCAAACATGGAATCCGAAGGATACAAAGGCACTTTATTGAAAAGGTAGCTTCGAGCACAACTGGACAGAAGACAGAAACGTCCATGTGACAGGCGGCTGCCAAGAAAAATTCAGTCTTTAGTAGGAGATATGATCACCCTGACTACGTTGCAGGATTTACAACGTCTGTCCATGCTGAGGACGAGGTTGTCAAGGAGCTGTTGAGACATCGCGGCCCATTCCTCTTGTAGCGCCAATCGCAGCTGCGAAATCGTTGCTGGCGGCTGGTGACGTGCTGCCAAGCGTCTCCCAAGAAGGTCCTATACGTGTTCGATTGGATTTAGGTCCGGGGACCTTGCGGGCCAATCCCTGCGTTGAATATCTTCACTCTCCAACAGCTCTGCGACAGCCACTGTTCGATGAGGTGTAGCGTTGTCGTTCATGAAGAGGAACTCAGGACCCACAGCACCTCTAAACAGATGCACGTGGAGCAGGAGAACCTCAATAGAATAGCGGACAGCAGTGACTGAACATCCTTGGAAGATGTGGAGGTCAGTACGGCTACCAAGTATGATACCGCCCCAAACGAGAACTCCGCCACATCCAAACCGGTCCCTTTCAATGATGTTGGAGGTGTGATTGCGTGATCCTTGTTCTCTCCAGATGTGTATACGTCCTGATCGAATCGCTCGTCAGACTAAATCGACTCTCATCCGTAAAGAGAACTCGACCCCATTGCTGATGTGTCAAGTTCTTGTGTTCCTGGCACCACAGAAACCGCCGTCTCCGTGAGCAGGCGTTAATGGCACACTCCGTACTGGTCATCGTGCAAATAGACCACTTTTGTGCAGCCTCCTGGCCACTGTAAAACGCGATAACGGACGTCCAGTTGTCTGTTGCATGTGCCTTGCGATTTCTCCCGCTGTCTACCGTCTGTCACTTCTCGCCTGTGGGACATTATACCGGTCGTCTGCCGCCGTGGTTGCTCGTGGACGACCACTGCTAAACTTTCGGACAGCTGTTCCTGTCGTTTGAAATGCTGTCCAAGCTCATGAAACGATGCTGTGAGCGATCCTGAACTCCTCTGCCACACTAGTCACACTTCGGCCTTCTTCCAACTTCCCAAAGACGCCACCTCGGGTAAAATCATCCAGATGTCGTCTACTGGATTGCCTGTTGGCCATATCACACGGTGGCAGCAACTCGACGTCGTTCAAACCGATGTACACCGTGCAATAGCTTTCACCGAATTGCTGAGCGTACACCGCCCGTGTGCTTTTATACCCTTCCGACAACCCCCATCCCCCCACGTCATGCTGCATATATGCGCATGCCCTATCGTACCGGACCCTAGTCTATCTCCTGAGTGGTCTTTCGGTCCGTCCTTCCTGCTCGTTCCGCTGTTATGCTAATTTCTCCTCTTCGTCCTTAATTTTTGCACACCAGTGTATTATGAAAACGTGTTTTTTTTTTAAGTTTATGCACTGCAAAGACCAAGGGCATTTGTTTAAATTAACTGAATTATGAAGACATGGGTGGAAAAGATTTATTTTAGGGAATCCTTATGCTTACTGTTTCTTTGACTCAGCATACAGTACTTAGTCTGAGAAAATGATTTAGATTTCTGATAAATTCTTTTACACTGCTGACCACCCAAAATGCAACACCAAGAAGGACACGAGATAGCAGAGCTAGATTTACTGGACACATAACAACAGATACAAAGATGAAACGATTGAGCTTACAGGCCCGTGCGACTTACGGAACACGCAGACAACAATAGTTCGTGTGGCATCCATGGCTGAAAATAACGGCCGCTACACGCCACGGCATCGAACGAAAGAGGCTTTGGATGTGGGCTTGGGGTATGTCGGTCCAGGCTGCTTCCACACGTTGCCACAGTTCATCAGGCGTAGCCTTGGGTGGTGCTTGCCGGGCCACTCGGTTGCCGATCAGCGACCAGACGTGTTCGACGGGTGACATATCGGGAGAACAGGCGGGCCACGGCAGCAGTGACACCTGGTGGGCCGTGAAGAATGTTGCACGATGCGGGCCACGTGCGGGCGCGCATTGTCCTGTTAAAACGTGGCCGCTAGCTGGTCCTGCAGGTAAGGGAGGACTACAAGCTCCAAAACGTCGAAGATGTAGCGGTGGCTGTTGAGTGTACCGGCGACTCGTACCAGAGGGGTACGGGTGTCATATCCAATTGCGCCCCAAACCATAACGCCAGGCGACGGACCGGTATGGCGATGCATAATGCAGGCGTCATACAGTCTCTCGCCGCGGTGCCGCCACACGCGGATGCGACCATCTTGGTGTTGCAGGCAGAAGCGGGATTCATCGGAGAAGACATGGTCGTGTCATTCCGCAGTCCAGGTGCGGCGTTCAACTGCCCAATGCCGCCGCACTCCCCGGTGGTGTAACGTCAGTGGTAATCGGACCAATGGGCGTCGTGCGACAAGTCCTCGTTCTTGCAGACGACGTTAAACGGTACGTGCTAACACAGGTTGTTGCGCAACACACCCTAATTCCTGCGCTAACTTTTGTGATGTGGCGGTGTGAGCCGTCCATACCCGCCGCACAACATGCCGGTCCTCTCGTTCGGTGTTGTGCCGCATGTGCGGCAATCGCTCACGTCGGTCCATCCGTCCGTCCCTCGTGCACCCACTAAATCCATACTCGCCTCAATGTGGCTTGATGTCGTCCCACACGGGTGCCGATGTCTCGGTACGATAAACCGCTGTCGCGATAAGCCGCTATTCGTCCTCTGTCGAACTCCGAAACGTGCTGGAATTACTGCCGTATTCTGCGACGAAGCATCAGGAAGCTTCCCACGCACAGGTCCGGCAGCACAACACAGTTCCACTACTTACACCCCGCCTTCTGTGCACCCTTCTTATAGTGCTTCTCGGTGGCGTGCCGGGCGCACATGATTTGCATATGCCCTGCAATGCTAATCGTTTGCATGTCCTCTCGCGGGCGACGCATGCTGCGAATTTCAGGGCAGTCGGATGCTTCCTTCTTGTTGTTGCATTTTGGGTGGCCAGCAGTGTAGATCAGTGGCTTTATATTTGAGCTAAATTTTTTTTTTTTACCATCAGTACTGGAAATAATTAGTTTCTATGAGCAGGTATGGTTTTTTTTTCTCATTTAACGGCTTTTCTTTCTTTTGTTTTTAGAGAGAAAATGTTTCCTTGAAATTCGGACCAATGTGCCTTAAGCTTCCAGTTATAAAGGTAAGTAGACTTTAAGAATATTTTTTCGTTTGCTATTATTTTTCCTTTACTACTATTTTGAATGCCTATTCTCAGAGTCAATGTTTCTAAACTTGAAAACTAAAAAAAAAAAAAAAAGAGCTCTCCAAAGAAGTTTGGAGCTCCAGCGGTGCAGTGGTATAAACACTGGCTTCTGGCCGTTCGATGGAGTGGGCCTGGGTTCGAATCTCCGATGCGTAAATGACAAGTGCAGTGAGAGCGCGATATTGCATCTTCTTGACTAATCACGTAGTATGGAGCCCAGAGTTGCAAATAGCGACGTCACTTATGGGCGGGGACACGGTAACTCGTCACGTGAGTGAACCTGCTCTACAGGAAAGGCAACGATCCTTTCCTTATTCCAGTTTCCAGCTTGGTTCTTGTTTAGGATGTCGACTGAACTTCAGGTTTTCTTACCTCAAATGTTCAAATTCAGATCACTGAGAAGTGAAATTATTTCACCTGAAAATTTTAAATGTGAATTACGAGTGCAACTGAAAGATGGGAAAGATTTTATAATCTGGCTTTAAGATTTCAAACCAAGACCCACACTTCCTGGATCGTAAAAAGGGAAACAAAATGTGCAGAATCTGACTTGAGGAAGCACCTCTTTAAAGGTGTTCAAAAATTGGGGAAGGGAAGATGCACCATATATATATATATAAGGTGACATTGAGGATCTCAGGAACTACAGACCTATCAGCCTCCTATCAGTGGTTTATAAAATCTTCACTAAAGTTCTTTCACACCGCTTAAAGGTGACACTGGACATGGCTCAACCAAGAGAACAAGCTGCATTCAGGAGTGGCTACAGCACAATAGATCATATCCACGTACTGAGAGAACTAATTGAAAGAGCAAGGGATTCCATTGTGCATGGCTTTTATCGATTATGAGAAAGCCTTTGATTCGGGGAAACCATCAGCAGTTACAATGGCCCTGAAATCCTGCGGTATTGAAGATGCATACATTAATATTATTAATAACATCTATGAAAATGCAAGTGCAAAGATTCGGCTGTTTGAAAGTACAACACACATAAAAATTGGAAAAGGAGTGACACAAGGTGACACCATATCTCCTAAGCTCTTTAATGCCACATTGGAAAATGTCTTTCAGTCACTGAACTCGGAAAACAAAGGGATAAAGATTAATGGAGATTATCTAACCCACCTTCGTTTTGCTGATGACGTAGTCATTTTTGCAAATACCCCATCAGAGCTGCAAATTATGATCCAGGAACTTGCTGACAAGAGTAAAGAAGTGGGATTAAAAATGAACTTTCAGAAGACAAAAGTGATGTTCAATGCTTTTACAAGAAATGAAGATTTATTGATTGATGGAGAAAAGCTGGAGATAACAGACACGTACGTTTTTCTTGGACAGCAGATATCAAGTGAGGGTCACATTGATGAAGAAATTAATCGGCGTACAAGACTTGCCTGGAGAGCTTTTGGAAGAAACAGCATAATTTTCAAGAGCAATATGCCACTATGTCTTAAAAGAAAAGTGTTTGATCAATGCATCCTTCCGGTGCTTACGTATGGTGCAGAGACGTGGACCTTAACTAAAAGAGACATACAAAGGCTACAGACAACTCAAAGCAGCATGGAGAGGTGCATGCTTGGTGTAACCAGGAGAGATAAGAAGAGGAACTCGTGGATCCGAAAAATGACAAGAGTGGAAGACATCATGATCAGAGCTAAATCCCTGAAATGGCAATGGGCTGGACATACTGCCAGAAGGACAGACAATCGATGGACAGCCGAAATTTTAGATTGGATTCCAAGGGACAGGAAAAGACCCAAGGGAAGACCACATGGAAGATGGGTGGATGAAATTCGAAAGTATGCGGGAGTGACATGGAGGAGACTAGCACAAGACAGACCGTTGTGGAGCAACCTTGGGGAGACCTTCGTCCAGCCGTGGATTGGTAATGGTTGATAATGCTGATGATGATGATATATATAAGTAAAAGACCAAATACCCACGAACGGTATTCTCTGAGCTGCGAACTCTAATTCAAGACCGAACGAAGAAACAAAAGAAAGGAGAGACGCCGAACAGCATACAAATAAGCGAAAAGTGTTTGGTGTGACGCGGACGGTGACATTATAGTGTAGGGGGAAAGTAGTGCGCGAAATCTGAGAAAAATAAGGGGGTGGGGGGAAGGACGTCAGTATTGGTAGGTGTTACCGATCCATCAAACAGCATTTTGAAAACCCTGCAAATTAACGTTGTAGGATCATGTCCGTGGGTATTTGGTCTTTTACCTACCTTTCACGGACATTAGAAGAGCTGTTTTTGCCATGTGCTGGTACTCTCCTGATGAAGACAGTTCATGGTTTACAGTTTTATGTTTCATCATTGGTTCTTTGTTTATCTGTTGAGGTTTTTTGAATCGTCATGATGTACACTTCATATATTGCTCCATCGTTTGACCAGCTGCTGCATGCGCTACCTTCGGACGTAAGCTATTTTGTCGTTTATTGTCTTGTTTCTGTTCAGTTTTTGACCGTCATAGCTTTGACTCGTTTTCATGCTATATATACACTGAAGAGCAATTTAATTAGAGATACCTGTCTAGTAACGTGTAGTACCACCTATCGTCCTGATGACGGCTGCGATTCGTCTCGGCATGGACTCAACAGGACACCGGAAGCGTTGGGAAGCCATACGGATCCACGACCCCTGAACAAGCTCCCACAGTTCACGAAGATTTGATGGTGGAGGGTCAGAGCCTCAAACATCTCTTTCGATGGTATCCCAGAAGTGCTCGATGGGATTGAGGTCAGGTGACCTAGCTGGCCAAGGTAGCGAGGTCACGTCGGCGGAGTGTTCATCCAACCATTCGGATACAATTCGAGAGAGATGGCACGGTTCCATTGCCTTGTTGCAGGATAAGGTCCCCAGTGGGATGTTGAAGACACACAAACGGGAGCAAATGGTCGTCCAGGATATCCCTGTAACGTTGACTTGTGAGGGACGATGATGTCACACGTACCAGGGGTCCCGTTTCAGTCCACGTAATCAGTCAGAACGCAATCCCCACTAGCTTGAGGAGTACCCTGCTGGCAAGAAGGATCCATCGCTTCATGTGGTTTGCGCCGTACTCGTATCCTGCCATCCGCATTTACCAAACTGAATCTCAACTCATTAGTCCAGGCAACATTTTTACACATGTCTAGGGTCCAGTGGCGATGTTCCCGCGCCCATGCTAATCTTTGCACCCTGTGATGTGCGGTTAGCAGCGAAACCCCATAGCGAGGAGATGGTTCTGGATGGTGTGGCTGCTTACACGTTTCTGTGTACCAGCGTTAAATTGCCGAGTGATTTCTTGCATTGTGACCCGTCTATCCGCTGTTACAATGCGAGCTAGCCGACGATGATCCAGCTCATCCACACGCTGTTGTCCACGGCAGTTGGCCCTTGCAGTGATGGTTTTACCGGATTCGATGTACTCACGGGGCACCCGTGACACAGTGGCTCGTGAAAATCCCAGTGCCTGCACGACTTCCGAGATGGAGTGACCCCATTCGTCGGGCCCCGACAATTTGTCCACGATCAAATGCGCTTAGATCCTTCGTCTTATCCATACTGCGTCCGACTCTTACTGATTCCCGTCGCATCACTCCTTATATTCTCGGATCGCTGCATACGTCATGTCGTTTCCGTTTACAGGGCCGCCCACAGCGCCACATTTGCATAACGCCAGCTGTCTCTAATTCAATTGCTCTTCAGTCTATATATATATAAGAAAGTTTAAATTGTAATATTATCTCATACTTAAATTGTAACATTTTAGTATTCACTTGGTTCTATGCTGTATGCCTTGAAAAGGCCATCTGCCAATGAGCGAAAGCTTGGCAAAATGAATGTTTATTTAATTCCTTACGCCAATAAACAGATAATTACTTTAGTTACATAATAATTAATGTTCTTTGTTGTTGTACAGTTAAGTAAATTAGTTAATAAATAAACAAACCGAACAACTGATAACTGTTAAAAATTTCCCGAAGTTTGTATCATTTCACCTTGAGAAATATCTTAAGCAACATGTCCCTACAAACTAGCTGAACTTTGCTAACGTGAATATCAACTAACTCCTAAGTACGAAACAATATGTTTAGCTTCATATGAATCCTTTCAGAAAATGAACGGATCAATAATCATATTGGCTTTTCTTTTCTCTGTTACATCACTGTCATTTGACTTAAATGTGTGTGTGTGTTTGGGGGTCTTTCAGATTAGATCGTATTAACTATTTGTTAATTTATTAGGAACATTGAAAATTGCTTTAAATTTTGTGCACTGACTGCAGTAACTTATCTTATATTTCAGAAACACTTAAGACTTGTAGATAACAATTAAAATATACTATATTTATTGCATAGATATGACAGCGATAAAAAGAACGAAATAGTAGGCATCGTATAGCCCAGATTAGGGGTATTTCTACTCCACACAGAACTTTGGACACTATAAACTGGGTAATAACCAAGGAGGTTAGAATAAGATATCTGGAGATACTCCTTTGCGTGAAGTCTATAACCGCGAGCGACGGCCGTCAAAGTGTGGGAAAGCTGATAGTTTTCAAGGCTACTGCAATACATTTTGTATTGGCCGAATCGCCTTCTTTCGTCGCAAATGTTTCCAATTACGCATCGTAACTGGCTGCCGATGTGTAAGTAAGTGCTAGATTTATAAAATTCTTAATTATTTTGAAGTTCCTTCCCATTTTTATTTTAAATTGAAATACACGAGCGTTAGTGCGAATTCTAAGCAAAACATAACGTTAAAATTGAAAACTTCACTTGTGTAAGAAGTATGATTCATTCCGGTTTGATAATAATACGATTTCTGCAAGCGAAAACCACACAATTCCAAAATATACGCAGTTGAAATTACATTGGTTTTATGTAAACTACGTCAAATTCTTACCCCTTGCGTTTTCACGGTTAGGAGTCTCAGGGCATCTCCAGAAGTATTATTCTAACCTCCTTGGTAATAACTGACACCACAAAATTCCATAAGACGTATCATGCCGGAATGTTACCAAATATCAATGGCAACTTGGAAAGCTCCGAAGAGAAAGAAAGGAAAAGCATAGACGATAAGTGCATCTAAAACATGCAGCTGTCGCACGAAGAAAACAAACATGAATGTTACATGTAAAAAAAGAAGAAAATAAGCTTGAATGATATAACACGCGATTAGCACCATTGCTAGCAAGATTGTTAAACACACCACCACTGTTCCGTAGCATGTGAAGAGGTGCTGTCTCCGCTCCGAAAAGACGTCGCTACTTGCAACTCTGGGCTCCAGCATGGTTCCAGACACAACGTGATTGGTCAAAAAGATGTACCTTGTGTTCCCACTACACTTGCCATTCACGCGTTCCGGATGAGTCATAGTGGCCATAAATTAAGCACTGACTACTGATTGTAGGTCTTACAGTTGCTCATGGTGGTCATAAACCCAAAACAACAACAACAAAATAAAAAATCCCCGGAGAGATCACCAACCGGCAAATAATTCGTAAATGAGATGTTCGCCGTCCTTACCGAACCCTCGACCACTCACCCTTCGTCGTTTCTGGCCAGTGTGACTTTGTTTTAAAGGAGGCGGGGAGTTTCATTACCATCGTGATTATGTAAGACTGTAGTTACCCGTCACAACTTTAGGGCTATAGGTTCAAGCATAGAACAGAACCAGCGCCATGCAAATACCCCCCCCCCCAATCTTCATTTTGGGTCAAGACACTGGGTCTGATTGGAACAGTTGGCTAAAAGACTGCATGTCTGACCACTTGGCCACAGGGTTCGCCCCAAAGAGGTTAGAATAATACTTCTGGAGATGCCCTGAGTCTCTTAACCGCGAAGCCGCAAACTGAGGGAATTTGTTGTTGTTTACACGATACCCAAGTAGTTTCAGCTGCGTATATTTTGGAATGGGTTCGTGTGAATCTCCTGATACCTTATTCTAACTTCTTTGGTTCGTCCCTAGTGCCAGGGGGGGAGTACGGTTTAAATCACAGAGAGAGTAAAAACTAATGGTAAGGGGCAGCTTTTTTAAATAGTGTACCAAATTTTTAAAGATTTTGCGTTGAAAGACCCTCAAAAATTGTCAGCAGATATTATGTTATGTTTCCGGAGTCTTTCCAGTTTCTTTCATAAAACATAATCCAGTGCCGTCGTTTGGTATACACGAATTGCTGTAAATGAAAACCACATGACAGAAGCTCAAATTGGCGCTTGCATCTTGTTGAATTTGCCGTTTGATTGTTTTATACTGTGTACGTTTTTGTCTTTACTTTCAAGATTTTCTTCCGTCTTTTGTATTGTATTTGAGGTGCGTGAGTCTTACTTAAATTGCCTTGCACCTCAGCCGTATTTTTTGCGCGGAATTGTATAATTTTTTCATAGGACGAAAGGACAGTTCGAAACTGTTTCCCTTAACTTGAAAGCTTCGTCTTGTTGTGAAAACTAACGCTGAAAGTTTGTTGTGGAGACTAACGTGGAAAGTTTATTGTGGAGACTAACGAGGAAAGCTTATTGTGGTGACTAACGCGGAGAGCTTGTTGTGGAGACTAACGCAGAAAGCTTGAAACTTCTCCAGAATAAGTATTGGCGTATATAAATGATAACAGACAATATAGTGAGGGGCTTTATTAACGATCTGCCATGCTTATTATATACCCAAGCGAATGCAATTATCACTTAAATTGCAAGAATTCTGCATTTTTAAAAATACTATAGGCTATAAAGGAAGAAGCCGTAAGTTTCCATGAAAATGCTATTTCAACTCTTTTGAAATAAAAAAGCTGCCCTTCGAGGTTACTTTAAATACATTAGAAACGTTTTCTAGACGTTTTATATAAAAGTGACAAATGGTTAAAAATAGGCTTTTTGAACCGTTACGATAAACCTCCGTGGGTGGATTTCAAACGTATATTTTTAACAATATTTCAACCGATCCGCTGACCATTTCGAATGTTGAAACAACCAATCCGTGCTAAGTGGGAATGAATTTAGCCCTACATCACAGTGTATGGTAGTCAGATGAAACAACACTGGAAAAAAACTCGTCCATTAATTCCCTTGTCACTAGATGGCACGACCAATATGTGGGCACATGAGTCATGACTGGACACCACCTATGCTTTCTTATGGGAGGAAGGGGCAGAAGTGTTCGTGTTGTAAGAATACTGTTTTGCTTTGCACTTTTGTGCCTACTATGTGGGATATCATCAATTATAGGGATATATATGCATATTTATGCTTGATAATTGTATTGATTAGTAGGTACGCTTTGCATTTCATGTTTCTACGCCTTTATGTAGGATAATTTTATTTTTTATATGTAGAACAAGTTTAAAGTGGCGGCTATACTTTTTTCCATCCTAAAATAGTTTCTTTTTAATTAAAAGAAAAAACGAAATGTTTATCTATGCTCGATTGCTGTGGTTTCATTAAAATGGCTGCGCGCATATATAATGTAAATAACTTACCCGGCCAGAGTTCTGTTGATACATCTTCTTTACATGTCGAATGATCTGTCCGATTGTTCGATACAAAACACTTCGCCCCATATGAAGAATATAAGAATTTTAGTGATCCCAGCCCAACACACATCTGCACTATAAATTATGATTTAACTCCTGTAGAGTAGCTTCAGCGTTTCTGGAATTTCAATACCACACAACCAACAAAGTAATTAATAAAAAATACTTGTGAACAATGCAGATTTAGCACTAATGGAATCATAAACACTACTTATTCGTAGGATGATTAGGATAAACAATCGGCCCACAACTTCTGCACGCTCACTGGTGAGCTGTGACATTAACGATCCATTTTTCTTAACAGTTAAATGTATGGGGAGTTGTATCTATCTCGGTGGCCACGATTGAGCCAATGGAGAGTGCTTTCTCCCTGATTTCTAACCTCCTTGGTTGTATCACCTGACTATCATACACCGTGCCCTACATCCTGTGTTTCCTTTTCCGCTCTGAAAATATCATTTTGTTAGCAGAATATTACTTATTCACCATGCAGTATTTACTCACATTGAGCGCTCTAGAAATAATATCTTCAGGAGGAGCAGCAGAAAAACTGCGGCTTGCTTCAATCCTAAATGAATCGATTTCAATGGTTCCTGTTGTTAGAAAGCTTTTTGGTTGTTTTGCTGACGAGCAACTAAGTTATCCATGATCGCGGAATGAGTGAACTATTTAAATTACAGTTGATAGATCAGATCATAGTTGGTTAGGAATCTTCCTACGGCTCTAGTTTTCTCCCTTCCCTGGTGACACAGTTCACATGGCTTGATTTACGAACACACCTTATTTTGAGTTCGGATTTAAGAGTGGCAAAGGATAAGTTACTTCCTTCTTTGAAAGCAGACGATCTTGAAGATGTTGAAAAGTTTGTGTAGCAATTCACTTATATTGGCTGAAAAAGTGAAGAATTCCCATATTTCGTGCAAATGTATATTTCGTTGAGTTTTATTCTCACATTTCGTTGAGTTTTAGATGCGTTTAATCACGTATGTATTCATGATTTACTTTTTAACGGAAACCACGGTACTTAAAACTGCAGCTTACGTGAAATCACATGGTTTGCCTGTTTATTGTACGGGAGGAGATTGCTTCATAATTCTTTTATGTTTGCTTATTAATTTCAGACCTATAAACAATAAGAATAACTAGCGTGACCCATATCTACATCTGTATATATTAATTTATACGTGTGCAGGGAACTGTAATTTATGAATGCTTAAATGTTCCATCAGAAAAGTGTTAATTTGCTTTCCACATTTCGTTGGGATTTTTTGACTGCACAAAAGCCTTATAGTAGATTTATATCGTTTTAATGGTTAAAATTAAACATAGGAGGAAAGTAATTGTGCTGTAAACAGAAAAATATTGGCTATGGGTTAATGGAAAAGTGGTTATATTTGATGCAATATATGTTTATCAATAGTGCAATGCAATTATTGCTGCAGGGAATGTGCTCAAAAGTTTTGTGACATTTAAACAGTAGAAATTTTCTTGTTTTTTTTTTCTTTATGTTAGACAAGAAACTTAGAAAATCAAGATCTGTCTCATAACAGGTTGCTGTGGATAATTCCACTTCAAAAATTGTCATTCTGACAGTTCTGGTAACAGAAAATAATAAAGAAAACAAAACAAAACAAGATAGGTGTAGAACACAAATTCATTAATACCCAATTCTTGTGCCACATAGTACAACATAGCCTCACATTGTTTGAGATAGCACATTTTGTTTAGCTTTTACTTTCTACTGTGGAATTGACTTTTTTACGGGTCTTATAGAGGTTATTATTCAAAAAAGTTGGTGGTCAAATTTTCAAACTAAAGCCTAGTTCGTCATCAGGACTACGTCACTTTTGCCATATATCCAGCCCGTATGTGGTTTAATCCTAGTTGTAAATGAATGTATGGCACCTCTATTCATATTGTACTGTGGAATTAACTTTTTTACGGGTCTTGTAGAGGTTATTATTCAAAAAAGTTGGTGGTCCAATTTTCGAATTAAAGTAGTCCTGATGACGAACTAGGCTTTAGTTCGAAAATTTGATCACCAACTTTTTGAATAATAACCTCTATAAGACCCGTAAAAAAGTTAATTCCACAGTACAATATAAATAGAGGTGCCATAAATTCATTTACAACTTTTACTTTCTGTTTGTCATCAAATCAGTGTCATAGATTAAGACTGGATAGAGAGACTTTGTGGATGGGTCCATCCTCACTCACTCTTGCACACACACTATGGCAGAGTTAACCATCCCTGACACTGCACACCTTTTTAAACTTTTTCCATCCAAAAAATTTTACAAAAATATTAAATCAGAAAGTAGAAAAGCCAAGTGAAAAATCAGCACTATGTTCCTGCCATTCAGTTGCCTGCTTTGTGAGAAAAAAAGCACCATGCTTTTTAAATATTTTATCTGAATAAAATCTTTCAGAAAAGAATTTAGCCCTTCTATTCAGATGGCATAATTTAACATGATAATTTCCACCTTGAATCATTCTAGAGCAATATGACCTGTACTTCCACTTTAAAATATTCATTTATTCTTTTGCAATGGATGATTCCCGCCTTGTTTGAAAGGAATTTCTGTTGACTTCCCTTCATTGAACCATTCCTGTGCCATTCATTTTCTTATTGGTGATTTTTTTTCTGAGATGTTTGTGAAAATATTACTTTAAATAAAGTACATGCACCCAGTGCTTTTTATGATAAAATCTCTTTCCCTTCTGCTCTTAGCTTCCTCTGTTTCTGAACATCCAGTTTTTTATTTTCTTTATGTTATCTCCCCAAAGCTTGAACAGAACATTTAATCTCCAAATTCACATCAAATTTTATTCATTATAAAAAGTTTTACAAAAATCTGCAGTAAACCTTCAACTTTCGGCCCGGAAATAGTTTTTAAAAGAGATGATAGATGGCGACACGTTATCGCTGCATCGTTAAGCATTTTGTTATGTTGTGAAAGTGCCAAAGGAAGTCAATAATAGGGATTAAGGGTGCCCCTTAAAAGACCATTTTGAATGTTGATTGTGGCATATGTGTGAAATGTTTATTTTGACGGAACAATTTATCTTTCCTCATGAATATGAAGTTGTCTAGCTAGCAGAATGAAATCAATAAAAGTTTAATCTGCCAAGGAAGAACTGTCTGATCGCACAAATCAAGACTTCAAAGCGGTGTTTAAGGGTAAAGATGGCAATTTTGTCGAAATAAATATTCCAGAATATGGTCTGCCAAGTACATTTTGTGCTTGCCCTGTGTTAATTTATGTTTTAGGGGATGCCAATTGCTCTCCACTCATTGCGTATGGTAATCGTCATTACTATATTATTGTTTTTATAAAATTATAAAAACAATAATATAGTAATGACGATTGATAATAATAATATATAGTAAGGGTAATCGTCATTACAATATTATTTTGTTTTTATAAAAATTAAATATTAAAGTTAATGAGAGTGAACTAAAAATATAAGCTTCAGTCTAAAGAATTTAACAGGAGAAAAAGGCGACGTGGAAAAATTATATTACAAAACTCAAATGTAAAGTAACTCTTGAAATAACAGTGTTATAGCACAAGTACACAACTTCTTTTTGTTAAAGCTTGTGTGTGTATGTGTGTGTGTTTCTTAGTACTGTAATAAGATATTTTCTATGGAGTAAAAAGTTGTATTGTTTCTGTGAATGCATTGTTGCTTTTGTTTGTAGGAAATATAAGGTTTTTTGATAATGCATATGTTTTACATAATTTCTTTTTGTAAGAATGTTTTTCTTTCTTTTTCTTATGACGGTAGTTGATATCTTTTCATTTCTGATGTGGATAATAATATTTCAAGTGATTCTTTGCTCTTTTATTCATTATATGATTTGTTACGTATGTGCCAGAACATTATGACCACCTGCCTAATATGATACTGGTCTCCCATGTGCCACCAAAACTGAGCTCGGTCATCCAGGTGGTGCAGTGGTCTAAGCGATAGCTCCTGATCATTTGTCCGAGAGGGGTGGGTTCAAATCCTGGTGAGGTATAGATTATGTGTTTGTCTTACAGCACTGGCTCTCTCCCTTCCCTGGAGTCAGTGGCCTTAAATTAGGGACAGGCGACTGCTCATCAACCATTCAGTTGCTCACGGTGGTCGTTAAACCCCAATGAAAAACAAAAACAAGACAGAGTTCCTACTTGGTGATGCATGGATGCTACAAGATTTGTAAAGGTGTCTTGTGGTATCTGGTAGCAGCATGTTACCAGCAGATCCTTTAACTCTTGTAAGTTATGTGGTTAAGCCGCTGCAGATTGAATTTGCTGTTCCAACACAAACCACAGATGATTGGATTGATGTCTGGGGAATTTGGACACCAGGGCAATACCTGGAACTTTTCCTTATGTTCCATGAACCATTCTTGAGCAATCTGTGCAGTGTGGAATGGCACATTATTCTGCCGAAAGGAGACACCACTACAGGGTAAAATCATTGCCTTGAAAGGATGTACTTGGTTCGCAATGATTTTTAGGTTGGTGGTAGATGTTATTGTTTAATGCACATGAATGACTGAACTTTACATAGGTGAAACAGGTCGTAGGATGGAAACTCGCATTATGGAGCACAAGGCGGTAATAAAAAATTGTTCAAACAAGACAGGCTTAGACAGGCACATTAGAGAAACAGGGCACCACATGGACTGGGACTTTTTAACTGTCATTGGACATCAATCCAACTTCGTGAAGCATAAATTGAAAGAAGGACTTGAAATTGGAAAATACCAGAACTTCATCATTAATGACTGTAACAATTTTTCGCTGCCTAACATCTTGCAAGATATCTTGCAAAATCACCATAACCATCAAGGTTAACCATAACCGAAGACAGTGATGGAGATTGAATGAATGACTGCCTGATGGAGGAGAGGAGTTCTCTCCAAAAATTTGCAGAATTCTGAGACTTTACCTAGATAAATCCCATAAAAAAGTTAGCTAATTTGAATGAACTTAGAATTTCCCAGAAGAACATTGCTCAAAGCATTATATTTCTTCCACCAGCTTGTTTTCATCCCACAGTGCATCCTGGTAAATAACACTTCCCCAGGTAAACGATGTGTGTGTACCTGGCCGTCCAGGAGGTGCAACAGGAAACAAGCTTCACCAGGTCAGATGACCTCCTTCAATCATTCAAGGTCCAGTTTTGATACTCGTGTGCACGTTGTAGACACTGTTGATGGTGAACCGAGTTTAGTATGGGCACTCAGAATGGGTTGCAGCTTTTGATGGTGAACCCAGGCCCATATTTACCATTAAGTAAAGTAAGCAGCTGCTTGGGGTGGCAGGTAACAAGGGGCATCACATTTCCCTCAAACTAAAATTTTCTTTATTCATTTGAAGAAAATGTTACAAACGTTGTGACTCAAATATTTAAGACCTGAAAATTTTGCTAATTTTTTTTTTTCAAGAAGCACGCAAATGCCTCCCCCCGCAAGAATGAAATACTGAGAATATTGTGAACCAGTTCTGTTGTATCAGTCATCCCTTTTCTTTTCCCTTTGTGTGGTGTCTTTCTCTGGGTTCACTAATAAGATAGGGAGCCTAAACAATGCCCAACACCCCTTATACACATACGCACGTTTTTGGCTTGAAGAGACAGTATTCTCACTGACACATCTTCTAGAAACATCGAAAGGGGGGGAGGGGGAGGGGCTTGCACATTGGAGTATTATTAGGGAGGAAGGGGGCATGTAATCCCTCTTCCCAATGAGCCAAAATATTGGATAGCACTTTCAGTTCCGCACCCAAAAAAGCAGAGAGCAGGAATGAATTACTAGAATAGTCCGAACCGAAATGCTGAATCATCCGGTTCCCTGAGGGTGGTTGTCTCGATGTAAGTTGTGTATTTAAATTCGATAGGGGGATTAATAATGTAGGAAAAAAATCATGCATTTGATGAATTTTTTTTTTGTAGTCTTTAACACTACTCGACTGAAAAATATTATCACATGTAACATTTATGATTTCAATACGTTTATTTTGCAGCAAAGAAAAGGGTCGTATATGATGGGGAGGGAGGGGCGTTAAAACTCCAAGTGTTTGGGGCGGCATGAAGCCTAAATCAGGCCGTGGGTGAACAGAGGTTAGTATGGCCACTCAGAGTGGAGTGGAACTATGCAGCCCCATTTTTAGCAGGGTTTGATGTATTGTGTGTTGTAACACATTGCTCCCATTACCAGCATTAAAATTACTGGCAAGTTCTGCCACAGTGTCCTTTATGTTAGCTTGTACCATATGGAATAGCTTTTACTCACTTTCAGCGTCAATGAGCTGTGGTTAGCCCTCACCTTGCTGGCAGTTCATGGTTTAACCCTCCTCGGGCCACTTCTGAAGGTGTTAACAACAGCTGACCACAAGCATTGTTATCTCGGAAATGCTCTGACTCAGTTGTCTGGCCAATGGAATTTAGCCTTTGACAAACTCACGTAAGTCCACTTCCTTTCCCGTTTGAAGAACATGAGTAACACTGACTAACTTAGTATCAGGTGTTATTTATACTACAGTGTAACTTGGATAATTCGAAGCTGAAGGGACCACAAAAATAATTCGAATTATCGACAAATTCGAATTAGGCAAGTTTGAAAATGGGCACATTCAAGTACTGTAAAAAACAACATATTTATTCATAACATATAAAAAAAAGTACAGTACGGTAAATTTACATATTTTTTGTAAAAAAACCCATGAAATTTTGGCCTGCTTCTTAGAATTTATGTTATGGGTAAGTGTAAATTCCTCAAGTTTATCGAGTGAATGAAATAGAGAATCACTTACATTCTGCTGTCCCTCAACAAACTTTGTTAACTGTTGGAGGTGAACCAAGGCCTCTACTGAATTTGGAAGGTGCTCTTCAGGAAATTCTGGCCATTCCAGTTCTTCATCTGAAGATACACAGCAGATCTTATTCATAAAATCAGCCAAGATCTCATCACCTGTGAGCTTACCACAAACAGCTAAATTGTCATCAACTCTCACAAAAGCCTCATACGGTACATCACGGCCTACGTCTTGCCAGTGCTCCACAGTGGGTATGATTTTCTCGCCACCATTACCTTGTTGTAGTTTGGACTCGTCATCGGGGTGCAGGAAGCCTGCTTTTCCGAAGCAGTTGGCTATAGTTTCAGGTTTAACTTGTCGCTTTATCCAGAACAGTACATACTCATTTTGAAAGGTAATTATTGAAAATACGAGAATACAAAAATGAGGTTTTCTTTGAATTAAACAAAAAAAAAATTTCGAATTAAACCGGTTTTTCTAACATTATTTATATAGAAAATTCAAGGGACCAAATGAAAAATTCGAATTAACCAAGAATTCGAATTAAAAATGTTCGAATTAGACAAGTTACATTGTATTTCATAACCTTCACACCTGTAGTTGTTTCGACTTGCATAAAGACATACTGGTCTTAATGTTTCAGCTATTTAGTTTATACGAGTCACAATGTTCTTAACATAAAAGTCAGCATTCATTCACTTTGTAGGATTCTCAAAACCACCGGCTATTACAGAAGATAGCTATTATCCAACCTGCACCCCCCCCATTCATTATTGGGGTGGTGGTGAGTGCAGGGATCGCATTTCTCCTAAAATTCCTAAAATTCCTAATATTTTGTGACCCTCCTTAAATTCCTAAAATTATAACTAAAATTTGCTATTCTTCCTAAAATTTTCGTAAGCTTATTTTTTAAAAATACAACCGTTATTAACGCCAATAAATTTACCATTACGGTAAGGTAAAAAGACCTGTTATTGTAGAAACACAGCCTATATGCTGTGCTGCTGAAGGGAGGGAAAATGACGCCATCGAGATGCGCTTGCTTCGGGCGGGCGCTCCACTTTTGTGCCTTCGGACAGTTTTCGAGAGTAACAAGAGATCTAAGGAAAAAGGGGAGGGGTAATTTTCACCCCTGGTTTGCACTTTGCAGACGAACTCAGTGGCATGCAGAAGATCGTACTTTATTTTTGGACATGCCTCGTGGAACCTCCTCTTTCTGCTGATGTTTTGTTATTGTAAACCGCAGGTGGGTGGAAGCAAAGAGGAAACATGTGGTCTCCTTCCGTAACCTCCGGTAATGACGATGGGATGGTAGCTGAGTGTTATCGTGGCAGGCAGTAGAGCACGTCATCATTAACCTTCCATCGTGCGTCGGCTACAGCGACCTTCGATACGCAATATATCTCGGCTCCGACTCGCTTTGACTGAACTTGCGTGAGATGCATATGATAGTTTCTGCTTTTGCATCTTTTATGGTGTTCTCTGTGCTGTGTGCAGGTTCAGTTCTCTAGTGGTGACTTGCTTTTTTTTTTTCTATCTTCTGACATCCTCGCAGCCAAACTTCAGGAAGTTGTCTGGTTTTGCAATATTGGAACATGTTTTTGTACTTCCCTTTCATTTTCTGGTTAGTGATACAAGTGTTTAAGATGCCTAAATCCAAAACGAAATTTCAAGATGCGTGGCTCGCCAAAGAATTGGACAGAGTGAAGTTGAAAGAATGGTGTTCTGCAACTGAAACAATATTTTATGCTAAGTGTATATTGTGTTCAGAAAGTTTCAACATTTCTAATAGTGGCTTTTCACAAGTAAAAGCGCATCATAAAGGAAAAAAAAACATTTGCAGAAATTTCAAAGTAAATTTCAAAATAAGTCCATCCTGAAAGCCTTTGGAGGACGGGATCTTCAGCCTAAAACAAATATTAGTGAAGTACTGAGTCATGATTTACAGTTGGCTAAAGCCGAAGCATTATGGGCCATGAAAGTTGCTAAGGACAATATGTCTTTTGTTTCATGCACTGAAACAGTTGAACTTTTCAAAGAAATGTTTCCTGATTCTGCTATTGCAGCCAAAATGCAACTTAAAGAAAAAAGTTGCTTATGTGATATCACATGGATTGTCAAAATATTTTGAAGAGGATTTGAAAAAAGACATTGCATCTAGTAGCCCAGGAAAGGTTACTATAGCATTTGATGAAACTACAAATGCACAAGTGAAACGGCAGTTGGATGTGTATCTCAGGTACTGGTCTTCAGAAATAAATTCAGTTTCTTGCCGATACCTAACAAGCGTTTTTCTGGGTCATGCAACAGCAGATATTTTGCTAAAAGAAATTCTTGATGTGTTATCATCCTTCAATATTTCGTTGAACAGAATCATTTGTGTATCCATGGACAGCCCAAATGTAAATAAGTGCTTTTTACGCAAATTCAATGAAGTTGTAAAACAAGAAACAGGCCAGAAATCTTTGGAACTAGGTTTTTGCAACCTGCGTGTTGTTAGTAATGCATTTAAAAAATTTTTGACAAGCTTAAATATAGATTTTGACGAATTTGCTACTGATATGCATTACTTTTTAAAGAGTAGTGCTGCAAGACGAGAGGATTCTAAATCTGTCAAGGATATAACATTGGTCACAGCCAAATTTCTTTTGCGTCATGTCAGCAACAGATGGTTAACCGTTGGTTCTGTAGCCCAGAGGCTTTTGGATCAATGGCTAAATATTACAGAATATTTTTTAAACTTCTTGCCATCTCAAAAAATATTTGAAAAACAACTACGCAATTCAGCAAGGTATAAAAGAATTCACTGTTTCCTGAAAAATGAGCTAACTCCTTGCTATTTAGCATTAATTTCATTTTTACACCAAAATTTTTAAAAGTTTTCATTATGTTATCAGAGTGAAGAACCAAAAATACACCACTTATATTCTGATTTAAATACTTTAATGAGGAATGTTATGGCTCAGTTTATCCAAGATGACGTTATTGCAGGGAAATTTGGAGAAGACCTAAAGAATGTAGATTTTGAAAACAAAAATTCATGGAAAAAACTAGGGGAGTTAGAAGTTGGTATGAAGACAAAAAATCTCCTCAGGAATGTTCAGGAGACCAGGCAGAAATTATTTCTCTTAGATGTAAGATCATCACTAATTGCAACCACAAAATATTTAAAGTCAAATTTGCCATTCTGCAATCAAAAGCTAAGAGACATAGAAGTTTCAAAGGTAAAAGAACCAAAGAAAGAGTCAACTCAACTTTCAGTCACTGAAGGACTTTCGGAAATAACCAGAATTTCAAGTGTTTTGCATCTTTCTGAGGAACAAATTGATAGAGTAAGAGAAGAGTGGAAACTTTTAAATTCTGATAAGCCAACTCTAGATGAACTAGTGAAATTTTCAGATTAAGGGCATATTCCAGTGCGGATTGATCATTACTGGCGTAATATATTTAGTATTAAAGACTCTAGCGGAAAAGAAAAATACTCAAATCTTGCTAAACTCATCAAGTCAATTTTAGTTTTACCTCATGGTAATGCTGATGCAGAAAGGGGATTTTCGGTTAACACTGCTCTGTTAAGGAAGGACAAGGCTAACTTAAAAGACTCAACTATAACATCATTAAGAATAGTTAAAGGGGCCATTAAACACTATGGATGTGTAAGTAAAGTTCCCATAACAAGAAATTTGTTAAATAGTGTTCGTGATTCACATAAATTTTATAAAGAGTATGTTGATAAGCTGAAGGAAGAAGAATAAAAAAAGGTAAAAGAAAGAAAGCAGAAAGAGAAGGAAAATAAGGAAAAGCAGCTATAGAAAAAAAGAAAAGCTGAGTTTGATGACAAAATAAAAGAAAATGATGCAGAAATAAATAGGCTTAAAAAAGATAAAGAAGCCTCCCTAGCAGTAATTCAAGAGGGAACAGAAAGAATGAGAAAAGCTGTAGAAAAACAAAATACTGTTGAAATAGCAGTTGCCTCTAACTTGATCATACAAGGTTCAGCTGAAATAAAGAAAACTGAAAGTAAATTAGTTGTGGTGGAAGCAGAAAAAGATAGGCTTATCAGGAAAAGGTTGAAACAATAATATGAAAAAAGTAATTCAGTTAACAATTGTACATAGTTCTTGGTTTTTAATTACCTTTTTAGGATATTATAATTTAATGTGAAACCTGAAAACTTTACTGTGAAAATCGTGAATTGCTTCTGGTTCAACAGCATATTAATGTTCAAAGTGAAACTTGAATGTGGTAAATGTACTTGAATATGATAATCACACGTGAAAAGATAAGAACTGAACATTAGAAGTAAATCATACTTAAACTTTAGACATTAGACGTTATGCAAAAAATTTGGGTGTGAACTTCGACCATATATACTAATGGACTGCGCATTGGCAATAGCTGCATCAAAGCCGCCATGGCCCCAACATTGGGCACATCATCATCAGACTCCAAATTTTGTTTAAAAATGCTGTTATGATTACTAATTTACGCTGCAGAACTTCAGTGTTTTCGGTGTATTATGTGAATGCGCCTCATATATAATGAAAACTCTTCAGGTAAGTTTACTTATGAGCTATATACATGCATGATCGGGTTGTTTACATTTCGTGATTTATAATGTGATGAACATTTGCGAAGAATTTGGAACATGCATTCCATTTTTTTCTTAAGTTACTATATTTTTATATCAATAGCTGCAAGTTTCTGGTTAAGTAATTGAACTTTATTGACTTAGGTATTTAATTCGTTTCTTACCCATGAAAAATCATAGAACTTCCTTTACTATATCACTCAGAGCAACCATAAGCACAGCAGGCGTAACCCATCTTTATGACTGATGTCATGTGATTTTATGTTGGAGCCAGAAATTTTGATGTCATGCGCAGTCTATCAGTATATATGGTTGAAGGGTGTGAAGCAAACTCTTTACAATGTATACGAAGTTGTTTTACTAGATGTATACAAATATACACCTAGTTTTTATTGAAATGCACTCCTAAAATTTTCCTAAAATTTCTCCAAAAATTCCTAAAATTCCTACCTAAAATTTTCCAGAAGTATGCTATGATCCCTGTGAGTGCAACTGTGATATAAATAGTCAAAGGTTATGGAACTATCATATGGTTTGTAGATTAAAATCCAGAGCTCTCTTATATTTCTGAAAAATGCATTATCATGACTAGCTTAGCCTAACATAGCTGTTAGTGTTACATAACAGAACAAGCCCAAATCCATCTAAAAAGATACTTTATGTTTTAATTTAGTTTTGTGGCTTTTCACACAAAACTAAATAAGTGCACCAGAGCCACCCTGGCAAAAAAAAAAAAAAAAAAAAAAAAAAAAAATTGACCTCTCCTGACAATATATCTATTTAAAAAATAAAAGTTCCACAAAAACTTTTTTTAAGTGGAATATAATCCCTTAGAGCCTAAATTTGGTACTTTTTAAACAGATAATCCACTGATTGTATGATGAAAACTATGGTACTTGCCTTTTACCTGTGCGAGCAGCATTTATGGAATATAAGTATGTGTTGCACTGCTGAATATTTGCCAAGAA
Organism: Macrothele yani; assembly: GCA_039090855.1. NCBI lineage: Eukaryota > Metazoa > Arthropoda > Arachnida > Araneae > Macrothelidae > Macrothele > Macrothele yani. Next base: position 11,505,754 of record CM076990.1, on the reverse strand, counting down.
TGCATATTTCTTTTTTTTTTTCTCAGGAAATAAGTTTTGTATCAGTTGTTTGATCATTAATTACTGCATCTGATGAAAGTTTTTTGTTTAGATAATATTGGTCACTTATTGTGGACTGATTCGCATTTGCAAAGTTAATGACTGAGAAGTAAAATTCTGCGTTTCTTGTGATTATGTGAGCTTGATTGTTTCATTTCCTAGGTCCTCTTAGTGTTTGCCAAAGATGATGCACAAACTGATGCACTTAAGTGGGCTGCTGAGAAGCTTTCCTGTGATTGCACATTGGTATATACTCCAGAGGAAGCTGCTGATGCATACACAAACAAACACCATCATCTTGTATTCATTGACTCACGACAGACTAAAGCATTTGATCCATTTGCTGTTTGCAGGTTTGTTTTATTTTTGTAATTATTTCTTTGGTTGTGGTATGAGGTTGTTTCTTGTGTTTGTGTGCATGAAAAGCTTTAATAATTTCACTGAGTCCTAATTTATGGAGTGTCCAGTTGCCGTTTATAATATAATAAAATAAGGCAGCTATTAGAACATTGCAAACATGACATTTTTTCGTTTATATTATAAACGGCAACTGGACACTGTCGCACCATCTCATGTTCACAATGTTCTAATAGCTGCCTTATGTTCTTCCATACAAATTTTGATATAGCTTAGTCTGCAGATATATTCTGTGCTATAGACTACTACTATTTGTAATTGGATGTCTTCTTGCTATTTTAGAGATGGAAGAAATTTCTTTAACTTGTTATATATTAAGATATATAATATATATCTTTATGCTTTATTTTAGTTTTGTGACCTAATATGGTTATTATAAATGAAATAGACAGTTTCAGCATTTTATAAAACAAAAACTATCTAAGGTATTGACACTTTCTTTGCACCGTTCTATCACCAGTAGGAATAACAAAAAGGCATGTAAAGTTTTATTATATAAATGATGTCACTTAAAGTTTGCATGTTTTCACTGTCAGACAGGCAAGATCGCTTCAAATGCTGTGGAGAAGGCGTTCTATGTGCTTGAATTAGCAAAACGTATTCTGTTACTGTTCTGCAACAGTGTTTTAGAACACATTTCAAGAAATCACCCCCAATTAGACAATTCATCTACGACTGGCACAAGAAATTTGAAACAACAGAATGTTTGTGTAAACTAGAAAGTTCTAAGTGCATAAAGGCACATAATGGACAATACGTGGCTAAGAAAATAAATCTATAGCTACTAATTATAGTAGCAAAAATACTGTTCATCGCGTGCTTATATAAATAGCATTTTAAGCAGAAGTCGACAGGTTCCCGGTAATATCAACAAAAAGCAAACTACAAGTAGCAAAACTAAAAGGACAGACCCTAACTTCCAAAAGTAGGCCTACATCCATTGCCGTCTGTCGTCTTCTGCATGAAAACAATTGCAAGCAGTTGACAAGACATAACATAGTGAAAGGTAAAAATGCTGAATTAAACTGAAAGGTGAATTAAAAGGTATGTTGTCGACCTTTAATTCACCTTGCAGTTCAAAACATGTATGGATACTAGTAGCAAGAGTAGAACTGAGATAAGACCAGTGTTTTTGCCATTTTTATCTTGGTTGGATTTTACTACTCAATAGATTTGAATTTTGCCCTTTTATATTTTGTTTCATACCTTTTAATTCACCTTTCAGTTTAATTCGTCATTTTTACCTTTTGCTATGTTATATATGTCTTGTCAACTGCTTGTAATTGTTCTCATGCAGAAGATGCAGGATGGCAATGGATGTAGGCTTACTTTTCGAAGTTAGGGTAAGTCCTTTTAGTTTTGCTGCTTGTAGTTTGCTTTTTGTTGATATTACTTGGAACCTGTCAACTTCTGCTTAAAATGCAATTTATATAAGCACGTGATGAACAGTATTTTTGCTACTATAATTAGTAGCTATAGATTTATTGTTTGTGTAAAGTCCAGGGAGACCACGTTTGTCTGATGAACAAGTGGAGCATCTTTGTGCCATTTATCAATGCAGCTCAAGGAAATCCACAACTATTGCTGGTCAGGAGTTACAAATTCGACAACCGACTGTTTGGAAATTTTTTAGGAAGTGGCTAAAAATGGCTCCCCACAAACTGTAATTATTGTAATGTCTAAGTAACAGTGACAGAATTGCATGGTGTGATTTCTGTACAGAAATGCAAGAATGTTTTGAAGAAGATTGTTTTAATGAGCTTCTAATTTTCAGTGAAGAATCAACATTCCACTTAAGTGGGAAAGTTAACAAACTTAGCATTTGGATATGGGCGACTGAAAATCTAAATGCAACTGTGGAGCATGTGCACGATTTCCCAAATGTTAATGTGTTCTGTGCTATATCCCATAAAAACATGTATGGCCCTCTTCTTTTTCCAAGAAAATGCTGTAACGGGAAGCTCTTATCTCAACATGCTAGTTACTTAGTTTTTGCCTCAACTGCATGAAGCAGTGACCACTTCATTTTCCAACAGGATGAAGCACCACCCCACTGGCATCGGGAAGTTAGAAATTACCTTGATGAAAATCTTCCACAGCGATGGATTGGCTGTGCAACAGACTAGAGATAAGCTCGGGCCTGGGCTCATAATTCATTAACTACCAGAAAACCGGGTCCGGGCTCGGAATCACACATCTTGAATTTCATTACTGTAATTAATTCAACACGTGTAATTCCGAGCCTGGTTGAATTACACGTGTTGAATTTCATTGTGGATTTGTTACCATGGTGGAAGGATTTTCAATTTCTTAAGCTAGCTGCCCTTGCACGGCAAATTTTGCTTAGCAAGATTTGCATTATGCTTTGTCCAAAGCTATGGCCCAAGCAAGGATTAGTTTAAAGAGGTCTGGTATCGAAAAACTGGGAAAAAATCACATTCCCATTTCTTGTATTTTATTAAAAATCAAGAATCTTATCTATAAAATGATGTATTAATTTCCAAAATTGTGCAGTTAAAAGTATTGTTATTTATTTTTTTAAATTTCCTCACTACCATGATTTTTGGGGTGACATTGTTTTTTAGTGCAGCAGGTCGAGTTTTAGAGAAAAGAAAATCAAGTTGAAGCACTGAGGCATTAGATGCAATTCTCTCTCTCTCTTTTTTCATGATGAACTTGATCTGGAAACTGCACACACACATATGATAATATTGTGATTATTATGCTATTAAGTGCAAAGCTTTTTTAATGTTACAAAATGCAGAATAATCTGGTCTGGAATGCTTTTACATTCTTTTTTTTTTAATTTTGGAAATTTCCCTACATGGTTTATTTTATATTCTACTACATCACTCTAAACTGCCTTTACCAATTAGCATATATGTGAATGATATTGCAAAGATTAGTTTTCTAGAGTCAAAATTTCAAACACTTGCAACTGTCTGTACGGCTTTGTACATTTTATAATGCAATTTATTCAAAATAAAAGTAAATTTAGAAATCAAAAAGAAATAACGAATAGAATTTTTTTGTTTCTAAACAATATTCTTTTCTTCAGCTTTTACCAAAATTACTGATTCCCCTGATATGGTTGAAAGGCACGTTGATTATTTATTTATTTTCAAATCCACATTTTAGAACATTTGGCTTTATGCGTAGTATTTCTAAAAACATATTAATATTGTGAAGTGGATTAACTGAACTAAACTTTTTAAACTAATCCTTGCTTGGGTCATATCTTTGGCCAGTGTATAATGCATAAATGCAAGCCTTGATAAGCAAAATTTTCCAAGAATCCGAGCCCGGGCTGGTCTGGGCTCCTAAAATTGAGCCCGAACTCATCTCTACAACAGACGACAACAGGTCACTCACATGTTGGTTTCCACGAAGTCCAGATCTAAGACCCTGTGAAATTTTTTTTTATGGGGCTATGTTGAAAACAAGGTCTATGCATTAATTTAGCTGATCTGAAAGAATGTATCACAACTGCTATTGCTAGAGTTGATGAAGGTATTGGTAACATGTTTAACAAGAATTCGACCACTGCATTGATATGTGCCATGTGACTATGGGTGCACATCTGGAACATCTGTAAGTTGATATAACAAATTTCAGGTTTCCTTACAAAATGATGCAATGTGAGTGTCAGTCTCTTAAATCGTTTTGGTTTTATAAAATGTTGAAACATTGTCTGTTTCATTTGTAATAACCCTGTATATACGTACATTTACACTCAGTAGGCAAAAAACGAGATAAGAGTGATCGGCAGTGTTAAAATGGGCATCCCCGTGCAGAGTGGAACAGACCCAAACCAAATGGGGGCAATAAATAGGCAGACTGGAACAGCAGTGTATCTCAACTGACGAACGTGGGTTAATGTGGTGAGCTGAGCAATTCTGATCATGGATGCATTGTCAGCGCCAGACAAATCCCACACAGCACAGAATATTTTTTATATGTTACAAGTACGTAGCACTGAAACATTGAGACTTTTCAGATATGTTGCGCAATGTAACAGTAATGCTTCAGAAACCTTACGATTACATCAAAATGTCCTCAAAGTCAAACATTACATAACTTTGAAACATAACCCATACATTACAATAAAATATCTTTGTAACTTCAACATACCAACTTCATGTTACTGTTACATATTTGAAAGATATTTGTGACATTATCATATTACTGTTACATATTTACTACATTAAACATTATAGTTTTAATAAACTTTGTAAAATCACAATAAAAAATATTACACTTGACAGCTGTTTCAAAAGCAACAACAGTCGTATTATGAGTTGTTTACGTTTCCACAGGTTCAACGCAGTCCGCTGCCCATTGGGAACAGTGGCAGCATTTATATATTGATAACAAAAGAAATAAAAATTGGTCCCAAGTGAGGGTGTCGAATTTCTATTATATATGTAAAATAGACCAGCAAAAAAAAAAAAAAAAAAACAAAGAAAATCAAATTCGTCATTTCTCTAAATACCTACCAATATGAAATTTCTCAACTTCAAGTAAAAAAAGCATTGTGGTATAGTATACTAATACAACAACACAGCCATCTACTTAGATTTTATAAAATACAAAATAGAATTAAAAAATTATAATAATCAAAACAATTACTTACTTTCAGATGATCTTAAATCACAAAAAAAAAAAAAAGGATGAAATATTAGATCAACTTATTAACTAACTCGAGTACGACACTATCACCAAATAATACACCAGTAGCACGTGGAAATACAACTGCGAGAATGCTTCGGTGAAATGGCATAAATGTGCATGTGCATCCACGCCGTTGCCAAACCAGAAATCTTAAATATCGCCAGAATGTAACATCAAGGTAGCAATTATGTACAATGGAAACTATAAAACAGTAGTATTGGTGGATGCTATATTTAACATAACTGTAATGTACAAAAAGTTATGTTCCAAAATAGATGCTTTCATGGTCTTCGTTCATCCTGTGGCTGATGGTCTGTTTCAGCAGGACAATGCACCACCCCACCAGGCTGAAAGAACCCAGGAAGGGCTAAAGGAACACTCATCTGAGTTTGGAACTATCCATTGGCCCCCAAGTTTTCTGTATTTAAACCCTGTGGAAGTTCTCTGGGATGCTCATGGATTGGGAACATGAGATCCATGGATCCTGGACCAGCATCTGAGGCAGAGTTGTAGACAACTGTGGAACAGGCATGGCTGGCATTACTTTCAGAAACCACCCGGCATCTGTTGGATTCGATGCTTCAGCCCTGTTCAAGCTGTTATTCGCACTAGAGGTGGACCAACATGCTATTAGGTAGGTATCTTTAATGTTTTGTCAGTTGAGTGTATTACCATACTGGTTGTTAAATGTTTTGGATATCTGCTCCGTATCTAGTTCATTGTAATGCTCCATTGCAAACACACTGAAGTTGAAATAAATTCCTGGAATCTAGAGCACAAGGTATTTCCCAAATTTTAGATTCTATCTCCACTAAAGACTTATGACTGTTGTATATCTGATGTATATTCATTTTTGTAGATAAGTTTCCATCTTTCATTAAGTTCCTAAAAACTTAATGGAAGATGGCAACTTAGAATTTTTTCTGTTAAATTGAAAAGTGAAATGCTCAAACAGAATTTCTTGCATAACTTATGAGTGAATTTTTGAACATAAACCATCCTCTTACTCGGGTTGTCACCACTTTTAGTGAGAGAAAGACTTTTACATTGGAAATAAGGTATATTTGTTGCTGAAGTGAATGCAAAATAAACAAATTGTGCTGTCCCTCCCATTTTTGTCATCCCATTTAAAATAAAGTTGACTGAAGAGGTCACTGCATGCAGTTATCTGTCATTTCTGAGTCCATATACAGGTGGCTCTAAACAGTCTCAAACCCTGCAGACCATTCGTGCCATCCACACTAAATCTTGGTGACACAAGTTCTTTGAAACTTTGCATAATTCTGTAGTGTAAGATTTTCTGTGTTTTTAATGAATTTGATTTCTTACTTGAAATCATGATATTGTGGAAAAATTTGACATTATATGTATAGTTAAGGTGGTTTCACCTAAAATCTGTGCCTTTTTTTAATGGTAAAACTTCTATACATATTATCTTTGAAATTAATTTATTCCCAAAAACGAAAATTTGCACATCAATAAAACTAACTTGTTATAGCATGGGATACTTAATACTTGCTAAAACTTAACCATAATTAAGCAATCCAACATTTGTTTGTCTACTGACATCATCAATGTACAGGTCATGCCATCTATTAACAGGTCTGAACATTACTCAAAGAAAAGTTATTGATTTTTAATATAATTATGGTTATGTTTTAGCAAGTATTAAGTATCCCATGCTATAACTTAAAGGTAGTTTTATTGATGTGCAAGTTTTCATCCTTGGGAATACATTGATTGCAAAGAAAATATGTAAAGAAATTTTACCATTGGAAACATAAGGCAGATATTTTAGGTGGAACCACCTTAATTTAAAATAATGAATCCTAGTTGCAGATAGTATGCTATTTTTTTCTGCTGCCACATACAGTGAATGTGTTTCAATATCAAAACAGTAGCTAGAAATTTCAGAAGTGCTGTTTCCTTCCCTTTTTTTAGGTCAATTCATGCTGTTCAGGGAAGCCAGTATAGTTGCTTTGTAGCGGTTGTTAAGAAAAGGTGAGGAATTTCTTCAGAAATGCTGCTTTTTTTTTTTCGTCTTTGAGAATCTTTTTTTCTTTCTTATTTTTGTATGTATTTGATAAAGTTGCACGTACACTATATTGACAAAAGTAACCGGACACCCCTTCAAAAGCAAATGAACGGATCTGCTGCATCGTTAAGATGCGCGGTACAGCTGCAAATGATATAAAAACAAGCCTGCAGTGACCACAATTATATCACACTGTGAGGTTGAGCAAAAATGTCACAACAGGAGAGAACTGACTTTGTTGGGTGTTATATTAGTGGGTTGTCCATAAGAGAAACCGAGAGGCATTTAAATGTACCAAAGTTAACTGTTTTGGATGTACTGAATAAGTGGAAGACGCATGGCATGCCTGAAGCAGCAAAACATACTGGCAGACCAAAGAAAATCAGTGATAGAGGATGTCAAAGCCTCAGGAGAGTCATTACAGCTAATCGACGGAGATGTCAGTGTACAGGTGAGTAAAAATGCACAAGACGTCAATGTACAGGTGAGTAAAAATGCTGGAAAATCGGTATGTACACGTACCATTCGCAGAGAACTTCATTCCATGGGTTACTGTGGTCGTGCGGCTGCTCATAAGCCTTTCATCTCTACTCGGAATGTTCCTCGTTATTTAACATGGTGTAAAGAACATTTACCATGGGTCGTAGATCAATGGAAATGTGTCCTATGGACTGATGAATCCAGATACACGATCTATCAGTCTGATGGCCGTGTGTGGGTAAGGCGGCAGCTGGGGGGATGGTATTTACTACAGTGTACTGTTCCTACGGCCAAGTTTGGAGCTGGCAGTGTACTCGTGCGGGAGTGTTTTTCGTCGTATTGTCCCAGCTCATTGGTTACTGTTAACAAACCTTTGCCCTACCAACTCTAATGCCCTACAATTATGCCCTACCATCTCTGTGGCAATACTATGGAGCCGAGCCTTGTTGGTACCAGCTGGATAATGCACCGAGCCATAAAGCATGGACTGTTACGACGCGGTTTGACGATAATTCTGTATCGTGTGTGGACTGGCCAGCGCAGAACCCTGATCTTAATCCCATAGAGCACCTATGGGATGAATTAGAGCTCCGCATAAGAAGTTTGGAACCAAGGCCTACTACTAAGCAACAGTTAACAGCAGCATTATGTACTGAATGGAATCACATACCTATCGCTGTGGTCTAAAATCTTGTCGAAAGCATGTGTTGAAGGGTCAGTGCATGCATTAAGGCCAAAAGGTGGACCGACACAGTACTAATGCATGTCAATAAATGCTATGTTGTGTTTCTTTTCTAGGTTTCCGGTGACTTTTGTCAATATAGTGTATATGCAGTAATATTTTCATCAGGACAATAATTTATGCTGCCTGACAGATGTATAGTGAGTTATGATAATCTATAACTTTGGTCACCATTGATGTTGTAGTTGTTTACTTTATTGTAATAAAAGTGAATGTGATGAAAGCTGCATGAGTGTTTGACATCATTATGCTTATAATTGAATTAACACAGACAACTGAAATATTTGCTGTCTGAGATATGCAGTGTATATGTAACTAATAGCAGTACAAAGATGCTTAAAGTTACTGAAGGATGTGGTAAACCAAGTGAGAATCCATTTGGATGAAATGCATGTACTGTACACTGCTAACCCTTTCCATTTGCTGTACAATTTTTACATCTATTCAACAGCCCAAGACTAGGTTCTCCCTTCTGAGCATTCACTCCCCACTTTTCATCAAAGAGTTAATCTCTGATGCTCAGGAACCTGTGAGAATGATGGAAAACAATAGTTGATCAGAAATTTATAAATTGCTGAAAGATTATTTGTGATTCTAAATTTTATGTTAGCTATGTGATGATGCAAACAGCTATCATAGAAAAACAACAACAACTTATGTGTTATGTAAATAACCACCCAATGGAGTAAAATTCAGCAAAGTGGTAAATGCTTTTTGCCATTAAATTAAGTGCCAACTGATCCAGCATGTTAACTGCATGGAGTTTGTTTATATTTCTGTGGACACCTGTGAATAAATGGTGAATTGGAAAACCAAGAAGTTGTTCAGAGAGGGGTTTGCTTTGTTGAAGGCAATGCAGTCATACAGATCTTGCTTGGCATCTTGAGCTGTTTCTTCTCTCCATAAGAGGAGGAAGCTACATATTGTAATTTTTATGTTTCTATATGTGTTATTTCATCCTTATGTTCATTTGGTTTTATTAAAAATCATTTATTTAACTTCCTGCATTTTATTTGAATACTGTTTCTTGTTAATTTGCTCCAACCTGCGGGAATGAGGAACAGCTGGTGACAATAAGTACCAAATCTGTTTGGCTGACACTACCTTAAACAGTAGTATGTATGAAGAATCAAAACAACCACATGTATTAAAAATTCATTGACAAACAATAGGAGTAACACCCCATCAAGTCATAATATAACAAAGTAATCCATCATCAAAGGAAACATACAAAGCAGATTTGTATAAAATTTGTGCAACCTACATAAAGTGTGTCATTGCAAAAATGGATGACAAGATCACAGCAAATTTAACTGGGGTGCATAAATTAAGGAAATTCCAGGTTTTAGTTGTGTATATTTTAAATGAAGGAGAAGTTTTCAGTCACAATTAGCATAAATATATGTGGTAATCCAGTGAGAAGTGGAATCTTATGCAAATGTGTAGCACTGAATATGTAAATTTGGGACAACTTTAACAGATTTCCAAGTGCATGCCTTTAATTTTTGGCATTGCAACACTGGGACTACTGTTGCTTACAATTACTATACCAAATGTCTTCACAGTGCCATTTGAATGACAATCAGAGATGGAAAGCCATCAGAAGGTAGGAAGTGTGTCAAAGTCATACAGAGGTTGCCAGATTTATGAATGTTTCCAAAAGTGCCATATTAAGGCTATGACTACGATTCCAAGATACAGGAACATTCACTGGACAGTCTTCAACAGCTGAGGAAAATCAGTATGTAGTCCTAACTGCAAAGTGCAGTAGGCACATGACATATTGTCAACTCTCCTTGAAGCTTACCTCAGCAACAGGAAGATCACAATATAGGTGGACTGTATCTGGAATGTTTGCGGCTGGAAACCTAGGGTATGTATCCCCCTTACCCACATTACTGCAAAGAGCTAAATTAGTATGGAATAGATAGCATTACAATTGAACAGCTGAGCAGTGGCTGTACATACTCTTCACAAATAAGTCAAAATTTTCTCTAGCAAGTGATTCTTGATGCCAGTACATCTGAAATTTATGACAGAAAGTTGACTCATTATGGTGCACTGTTTATGAGAGTCACTGGCAAGTGTAGGAGGAAAAATTTAAGTATGGTGTTGAAAGCATTGCAAATTTCCTTTTCTATTAAGGTATAGGAAAATGTTTGCATGAAATTCCGTGACTTTGAAGACCGATGTTGATTCTGCACATAATCTTTTAGCAAAGAGTAGGAGCTTCAGAAAGCAGGCCTTTGACAGATTCCACAGCACCTAACTCCCAAACAGAAGGAATGATGATTTGATGTGTGTTTCTTACTTCTTGGCTGGTAAGAATGTGAGGAAATATCCATTTAAGGATGCATCACCAGAGGTTAATTTTGAGTGAACTGTTGCACTTCCTGGAAGCCAATACCCAAGTTCAGGGCAACTCCAAATGAACTCAACTCTGCAGAAGAAAGTATGCACAAAGTGTCAGCTGTGAAAGTGTTACTGTATTCTGGGATTATAATGGTGTTATTCCGGAACAATCTGTAATGAAGAGAACCAACAGAATGGCAAATGCCTACAGTGAAGACCATAAATATCAGTTTTTTTGTTTTGTTTTTTATATTGGTTCACACAACAGCTGTACAATAGTAACTTAACCAATGAAAATGGAGCCACAAACCAAAATATTAGGACCTGTTAAACATCAATATTGAAGTGCTACAGTTTGTGATGTAAAAAAAATGTCTGAATAAGTAGTAAACCTTCTTGTATCAGTTGAAAGTGCTTGTGCTGCAATCATACTGTAAGCACACATCTGTGGAAAATAAACCATAATGTTTATATCCTAATTGTAAATGAATTTACAAATAGCGAGAAGAAGAAGTATCACAATTAACAATTGCGGTTAGACACTTTCGACTGAGTGGCAGCAACTACTCCAGTGATGTAGTCCTGATGATGAACTAGGTTCTAGTTTGAAAATTTGACCACCAGTTCTTTTAAGTAATTACCTCTATAAGACCCATAAAATATTTATTTCTACAATAATGTTTATTTCAAAATGCTGGCTTTAAAAATGTCAAAAAGGACAACAATGAAGCTTTACTACTTATTCAAGCATTTTTATCATGTCACAAACTGTAGCACTTCAATATTGATGTTTAACAGATCATAATATTTCAGTTAGTGGCTCCATTTTCACTGGTTAAGTTACTACTGTACTGCTGTTGTGTGAACCATTATAAAAAACAAAATAAAAAACTGGTATTTACGGTCTTCATTATAAGCAGTTAAAAATTGCTTCAGATTACATATAGTTGTTTCTTTACTTTCAGCTTTCGAATTTTTGTACAGTTTTATGCTGTAAATTGCTCTCTTTGGAAGCAAAATATTTCTTTTGCTTTTTGTTTAATATCTGAGAAATTTTCTTTATGTTGTTATTGAGTCCTGCTTGCAAGCCTTATTTGGTATCTGTTATTATTTTCTAAATGTAATTGTTGCCACAAATGTGCCATATTTTTACTGTTTTCATGTAGCCACTCCTTCAGAAAACTTGAAAATCACATTGCCCCAGAGCCAGAATTGTCCCGGAATGTAATTTTCAAGTGTTCTGAATTAGTGGCTATACTGAAAAAGTGAAAACACTGCACATTTGTGCCAACAATTACATTTGTATTGCCTTCCATGTATTTGTGAAGAATAATTTCTTCAGGGAAATCTGTTTCCCACTTATGTATGATGTTCTTTTTTTTTTTTTTTTTTTTTTTAGTACATAGGTTCAACAAGTGTTTTGCTGTAAGTAATTTTTCAGTGAATTACATTCCTTTTTTATAGGATGATTTTTCTTTGTTTTCTTTAAACATACATACATACCACTAAGCTGTTCTCTGAGATTCAGAATGTAGCTCCAAAAAGAAACATGAACTACCAGATAATTTTTACTTACTGTTGCCATATCAAACTTCTCCATTTACAGCAATCTTGACATACAACTCGGGCTTCACTGACATCCATTACACGCAGTACACAAGATCTTCTATACTTCGTACTCATAATCTTTTTTTCATGAAGACACTCATGAATCTGATCCTCCCATGACTTCCTTGGCCTTCCTCTGCCTTTCCTTCCAGCCACTTGGGCTAAAAATATTTTCTTAGTAAGTATCTCATCACTCATTCTTTCAACATAACCAAACCACCGAAGCATATTAGTCTCCACCTTGCTAACAACATTTTGCTTTACATCACACAACTGCAACACATCTCCATTCATCACACAATTGGAATGTTGTCTTGACCCCCCCCCCCCCGTAAGTAACGCATTTCTCCAGCACACAAACAACTTCTATGTTTCTTCTGTAGTACTCAGGTTTCACTGCCATACATCAGAGTAGAAACAATTACACTTTCATACACAGCCATGCAGGACTGTCTTGAGAACTCATCATTCCTATGAAAACCTCCCAGAACAGCCATGCCTTTCAAAGAAGAATTCACTCACCTACTAATTTCACCATCCAATTATTCTCTCTGTCAAACATGCTTCCCAAATACACAAACTCACTCATCTGGTCAATCACTGTGCCATTTAGACTTACATTACATCCAGTGCTACCAGTTCCTCTCTCAAAACCGCAACTTTGGTTTTTCCCTTATTTATACTCAGTTTGTTTTCTTTAAACAATTTATGAAAACTGATTCAGGGTAATTATTGTGTAATTTTTTTGTTGAGTTAAATTTGTTTTATAAATTACTTAGATGCCTTTGTCTCAATATTACTTGGATGGTATGAGTTATAATCTAATAATTTATTGGCAATAATTTTTCTAGTAAATATCGTCTGACACTGGGAATTTATTTCTTATCTTAAATGAATCTCCAAGGGGAAATTCAAGGATTTTCCTAAGGAATTAAAGCAGTTCAGAATTTATTCTGACTAATTTTTTCCCCCTCATTTTCTATATTAATGCTTTGTGTGGCCATTACTGTTTGAAATGCTGGGTAACTATAGAATTCTTCATTAGTAGACTTAATCAGATTAATAATCAGTGTTATGGGTTATTTCAGGCAGAGTAATTTGCACACATTAATAGCATTTTTTTTTATGAACTAATTCAGTGAAATTTTGTCCTCTAAAAATGACTTCATAGTCATTGAAGCTACATTTTAAACAAGAAAGATTACACCAAATTGTTGATTGGAATGAGCATGTCTTTTGAATTCTTTCTGACATGAATTAAATTTATCAAAGTCAATGCAACCAGTTAAAAAAAATTCAACAGGATTTCTACAATCGATAAAACATCTAGAAACACCCAATTACTTTCACCAGTGGCTAAAAAGTATGTTACAAAATTAACAAATGGCACACAAAAAGTTTCTCATAGGGGAAGGCAGGTATCGAAAACAAAAATATTCTAAAATCGAAAAGTTAAAAGAAAATATCACATATAGAAGGAAACATGATATAATTCTACGCCTTCTAGCAGAAGAATTTTGCATAATGGGGAAGTTGAAAACAGAGAAAAAATATTTTTCGTGCGAAAAGATATGCTAAGAAAAAAGAACTCTTCAAATACGTCTCCTGAAAGCAAAGATAACGAGAAAAAGTTTTTGACCTTTATGCTCCCTAGCAGGAAATCTGTTCATTATTTAATGAGAATAATGCTCCACATCTGTACTGTAGTGAATGGTATACAGTAAAAAAAGAAATTTCTCAATAGGGTTTTTAGAAGTGGAGATAAGTTCTTTTTGGAGAAACAGAAGTACATAAAACACCACCTAGTGACAGAACTTTGAACTGCGAAACTTCTCAAATGCCAACTTAAAGTGTTCAACAAGGTAAATGGCATCCTGTGTTGAAAGAATTTTTTAAATTGCACATGCAGAAACAGAGATATTGAGAAAAACAGTTTAAACATTGGCACCACTAGCGGTGAAATTGTGCATTATTTTGAGGAAAAAATGCACACAAAGAGTTTTCATAGTTAGTAGTACTTGACTGAAAAAATATTTTTCAATCTGATCTTTAGTCCTACAGATATTGCAATAAACATAAGCTTGAACTTATATTCTCTAGTGGCAAACTTGGGCACTAAGAAAAATATTAAACTAAACATTTCACAGCAGAAATGCTCTCTGACAAAGAAATTTTTTTCAAATTGGACTCCTACAAGCAGATATTGCTAAAAATATGATATACATCTATGTGCCTGGTGAAAAACTATGCATTATTTTAAGAAGAAAATATTTGGAAAAGGTTTTCCATGGTGAGCGGTATCGGTTCATGAAAGTATTTTTTCAATCAAGTTTTCAGAAGCTCAGATTTTACAGCAAATGCATCAGAAGCGGAAATAAAAACATACGCCCCCTGGTGGCCATAACACTATCAAAAATCGGAAGTTATAATCTAAACATTTCCCAACAGGAGCTGTATCGATTACTGAAGAAAAAAAAATTCAAATCAGAGTTTTAGAAACAGAGATATCAGGGAAAACGCAATGTACCTTTATGTCCCCTGGCGTAAAATCTATGCATTATTTGAAAATTTTTAAACTATATGAGAAACATTTTGCACCAGAAACACTCTCCAACAAAGAAAGAATATTTCAAATTGGACTCTTAGAAGCAAAAATGTAAACGAAAATGGGATATATATCTACGCCCCCTGGTGGGAAAACTGTGTGCTATTTTAACAGCTGGTTTTCACAAAAGGTTTTTTCAGGTGGATTGTATCAATCCACGAAATAATTTTTTTCAATCGAGTTTTCAGAAGCTTAGATTTTTCTGGAAATACATCAGAAGTAGAAATAAACACTTATGTCCCCTGGTGGCCAAACCATTCCTTACCAAAAATTAGAAATTATATGCAAAACATTTCCCATGAAGAGATGTTTCTGATGCAGGAAGAATTTTTCAAATTGGACATGTAGAAGCCAAGATATCAGGAAAACACAATTTACTTTTATTCCCTCTTGCAGAAAATATGTGCATTACTTGAAAAAAAAAACTGTGCCTAATATAGTCTTCATTATAAATGGCATCAAATGGATGAAAGATTTTTCCAGTCGGATGTATAGAAGCAGAAATATGCAATAAAATGTATTTTTAATTCCATATCATCTGCATTTATGCCCTCTTGCTGCAAAGTTTTGTATCAAAGAAAAACAACAACAACAAAAAGAAAAAAAAAAAACAGGGAAGCAAGGATCATCATTCTCACATTTTAAGCTTCCCAATGCAAAGAGAATTTTTCAAATTGGACTAGGTATTCATTGCAGAGATATGGTGTCCAAAGACAAACGGACGGACAGACAAACCGATAACATATGCACTATCGTTTTGTACAAAAGATGTGCTAAAATTTAATCCATTCAAGACTGGAGTGTAAGCATATGCACTATAGGTATTAACTATTAATTTAAATTTTTCGAGACTTTAGTATTGACTGTGCTGTTTAAGCCATAAGTTTGAAGGAAATGGTACCATAAAGGGCATACTGTAAAAATTGTCAATCACCTATAGTCAAAATGAAGTCTGTTAGGTACCACCTTACATGCAGAGTAACATTTTTAGCTTACAATGAAGTATGAGAAACATACAAAAATAGTGGAGGGGTTGCTGATCCACTCACAACACACGAAGTTTATGAACTGTTTTTATGCTAATGCATAAAGAAATGGGATAAGTGAACTGTGGAAAAATGCAGAAAATTATAAGGCAAGCAGATTTATCCCCCATTTTTTTAAAGATATAGTTACATAATTTCTCTAACAACAAAGTTGTTATTAATCCCCACTTCCTATTTTTTGTTTTGTTGAGTAAGTGTATTCTCTTGTTGTGGTGTCTGTTTGAACACAATAGTAGCTGTCAAATCTGTAACTACATACTTCACATCTGTAACTGCCTACTTCAAGAAACCATATACACATACAACCTTAAAAAGTATGCTTAAAAATGCTTACAGAAAATAGGATTTTGAAACCCATTACACCATGTTGTGGTAATCTTGAGAGTAAGCTCTTAAGCTGTGTGTGTTGTTTTAGACGTTTTTAACATCTGTCACTTACGTAGATTATTAGAATTTTTTTTTCTAATTATGTAATGAAACTTTGTGAATGACAGTTTGTATTTTATGTTCTCCTTTTTTATGCAGTATTGCAGATAAAGAAGATGCATCAGTGATTTCATTTTTGAAATATGGCTTTAATCGGGTAAGAAACTCATTCCATTTCAGACTTTTTTTCTATTATTTTGCTCTTAATGCATATTTTCGTAGTACATTAGGAAAACATAACATTTATTCATTATGTACAGAGGATGTTTGCACATTTTTAGAACGTTTTTGATAAAAAATGAAAGAAGTTAAAAGAATTGAAACTGGCAACACAGTATTAAATGAACACGAAGAAACATCTTCTGCCATTAAATATCACCTGCTAAGAAAATGGCGCACATAAACAAACTGGGGATAGATAACTAAAAAATGCTGTGAAAATCATGGAATTAGCATTTCTGAATGTAAAATAAGCAATATTATTTCTTACCAAGAAAATTTTTTACATATTTAATTTGTGAAAAAAAAAAATGTGGGCAGTGACTGAAGTTGAAAATAATACTACTAGATAGTAGAAAAGAAGAAAACATTATTGCATGTCATGCAATTTGTGACATTTATGATATAAACAACTCTCACTAGGATTGCACAGTCCTTAGAGGCCACACATTTCTACAATTTGCCTAGAAACTCCAGAGCAAACCATATGGTGGTTTAAGCAGAGAACCCATTCCATAATGTTATGACGTGAGTAATGAAAAATTTCGCTTTCACATGTGTCATTATCATATGGTTCTTATTTTTGTGGGATTAACTATGACCCCATGTGCAAATGAGCAAAAGTAAGTGTAATTACAATTTTGAATTACTCGATGACAGATATGTTTCCATGTTTGCTCGCAAGGTTTAATTTGTGAGGGTTAAATAACTAAAACATCTGTTTACAGAAAAATGTAAAAAAACAAACAAGAAAAGGTAGGAATTAAGAGGGCAACTGTACATTTGGAGAACAGCCATTATGGTAGTGATGCCAAAGGTTTATTTACCAAGTTGTTTGGAAAAGGAAAAGAGAAAATACTTTTTTTTCTTTCTGTACTATTTTGTTTGGCAGCTTTAAAGATGATAACTGTAATTTAGGATCTGTGTTTATCTCTCAGAACTTACTTCAATGTAGAAGTAGTAATAAGTTATGCAAAACCTTGACAATAAATTTTTTCTGAAGAATATTTTATCAAGCACCAGTTTTTTTTTATTAATTTTTTAAAGTTCTCATCTGTGGCTCAAGTCCTGCTCTTCAGTTTTTAACTAAGTTGGCGATTTTTATTAATCTGCACTTCTTTTTCTTTTTTTCCCCTTTGTAATTTATAAATTTTTGAATGTCCGAATTGTTAGTTAGAATTTTGTTTTGTTTTTGTTTGATGAAACGATAAGAAAAAAAGCTCTTGGCTTTTCTATTGCTCTTGGCTTTGGAAAGAAATTTAGGCAAAACTTTATTACATTTGAACCTTGTTAAATCAAAAACTAATGGTAAGGTGTGGTAAACTGGTGGTAAGTCAGCATGGTGGTTAAACGTGGTTGTATGAAAAAGAGAGTAAATTTAATTGAATGATAGTATAAAAAAGAAATAAAACAAACATGCATTCTTATATATCAGATCTCTAATTTCGAGAACGTAGGGACTGAAAAATATAGTGACTAAGTAAAATATGTGATGAAAATTATTAAAACAACATGATTTTCTGGTACATTTTTCTATGACACCAGTACTCGATTTATCAGTGCCATCAGCATTTACATAGGGATTTTATCACTCTATCTTTCACCTTTGTGCAACCTTTTTCATTTTTGTTTGAAATCGATTTATCAGGTATCATCCTATAAAAATAAAAAAAAAATCAGTTTTGTCCATGCTATACACATCTAATTCATAACCAGATATGATTTCTAACATTTTTTCTTGCCTCATCCACTCAACTTTTAGGGGTTTTGGCTGTTTCACTGTGCCATGTTTTCAATGATATAATCTATGCCAATTTTTGAATCTTTGAAGCCAACCATTACTGTAGCTGAATTCTTGAACTTGGTATTCTTTTCCAAAGTGCCTAGCACTTTCAAGAATGTCTTCATAAGAAATAGAACCCCATGCTTGGCATTTACATGACCACATCACAGAACAAGAGCTTTCTATAAATTTTGCACTTGCAACTTTGAATTTTTTTAACTGAGTGCAGTGGTTTTTCCGATCCCATCAATATACATATATATCACTTAATATGCCTCCTGCTGTTCTACTGTTAATCAACTTGTGTGCCAAAATGGTAGGAAAAGTGATGTGACAGATCCAGCATTATAATCTTTTAATTTGCATACCAAGATTTTTTCATGAACATCCAACAATGTTTTACCCATTTTAGGATGTGCTTTAAAGTGAATAGAAACTGATGAATGAAAAAAGCCCACACGACAAGCAATTCCTGCAAGAAATATTTATTGCAGAAGGTAGTCACTAAGTTCACTATTCAACTTCAAAAAGAAAGACGAATTAACTTCTTAGATATTGCTATCTATTATGAAGATGGAAAATTCCTCACTAGTTGGTATAACAAACCAATGAATACTAATAAACTATTGTATTTCAATTCCTATCATCCAGTTTCTATTAAGAAGAATGTGGAAGTCAGTTTTTAGGAAAAAACAATAAAATAGTATCTACAGCAGGTAAGAAAGAAGCCCATAAAGGAGAACTTAAAGTCATCCTTGCAGAAAATAACTATCCTAAAGGAGAAACTGAGAAGCTTCTAAATTTTACTGGTAAGAAGAACCTGCAAAAGTAACAAGTTAAATTCACTAAAAGAAAATTCTTATCACAAAGGTTTATTTGAGTCCTTAAAGAGAATTAGTAAGAAGTATAATATTAAGCTAGCTCCAAGTTTAGAGAACAAGGTTAAACATTTTTTCCCTAAAATAGTTCACAGAAAAAAAGATATTTTAAAAATGCAAGGTGTTGTCTATGAAGTAAAATGTAGTTGTGGACTATCTTACATAGGTGAGACAGGTCGCAGACTAGAAACTCGTATAGTAGAGTATAAAGATGCTATAAAAGATTGCTCCAACAAGACTGGTTTAGATAGGCATGTTAGAGAAACTGGTCACAGCATGGATTGGAATTCCCTTAAAGTCGACAGTTTCCAAAGAAATTTTCAAAAAAGAAAACAAAAAGAAGGAATAGATATTGAGAAAAATCAGAAATCCATCATCAATGACTGCAGAGGATTATCCCTGCCTAACATCTGGCAGGATTTGATGAAAAATAACCATCAAGGTTAACCGTAACCATGATAGTGACAGGAATAAGTGACAACAAAAGACAGCCTGAAGAAGGAGAAGAGTTTTCTCAAAAAATTTACAATTAAAATAAAAAAATCCTAGAAAAAATTCCCATAATGGAAGTTCTTGACCACGCTTTGCTAACTGCATCATTCCTTTATCACGATGGTTGTTAGTTTTGGCGGTGTCTGTTAATCTATTCAGCAGAACTTTTTTTGAGGAGGACCCATCTAACATGATTTTGGAGCATACTTAAGGAGGCAAGGTGGGCGATTTGGAGTATCTGTTGCAAGTGAATATTTTGAGAGGCTGTTCAACAAGGTAACTCCAATGAGAAACCAAAATTTCACTAGAATGTCCTGGTGTATGAAGGTGCAGTTTAAAGAGAGAAATTTCCATTAAGTAGAATAAGATTTGTAACTTGTAAGCAGTGGGTGGAATGCGTGAGTATTGGTTTGAGGGGGAAGGGTATAGAGGTTCAACTGTATATATTGTTTTTGATAGATTAATTAATGTTGATAACTTGGCAATATAGAAATATTTAGAAAGCCGGTAAACTTTGATGTATGCAGTACTTTACTTTGTGTAAATTCTTAATGTTTAAGTTTGACTGTACTGTGAGTTTCTCTTTGTGTTTGCATATTTGCTTTAGTATGTTAATTAAATTACAACTGTAATAAACTAAGTATCTTTTTCATTTTTAGTGGTTTGTTGAGACTTACAACTTAGGTATTTGCTTGAATGAAATCATTCAGATCCTTCACAGTGATATTTCATGCCTCATCAAACTGCAGGCCACACAGGCTCTCTTCACAGCCCTGGATAATTGTAGAGATGGTGTCATTGTTACAAGTGCTGATCATGACATTCAGGTAAGAAGATTTCTGCACCTTACTTTTTCTTTCTGTTTCTTTTAATTCTATTAAATTGTAACAGTGTTATGTGAAAAAAAGTGTAATTTTTAGCATTATTGTTGTAGCAGCTTAGAAGTTGCAGTCGGTAAAGAGGTGTGGGAAAGAAGTGATACGGCATAGTAATGTAAGCAAATATGACTTACTGTTTGTAGAAGTTTTGATGCAGAGATCTTAGATTTGACAGAATTTCTTTTTGTGTGAAAATTTTCCATCATATTAATTTTATGACATTAGTAATATGCTTTATTTGCCTTTTCCGTTCTGTATGTTTACTTCATTTGTGTCATGCAATTTAATGGGAATAACTAAAAGAAAATGCTGAAATTTTGTACTGGTTTCTCAGAATTGTTTTTTTTTTTTTTAACTTTTTGCTTTACTTTCTTTCCTGGTAGTAAAATGTCATTTTTGGTCATGAACTTAATATTTTCAACTTTATTGGAATTTGGAAAGTTTTTTTGGATGTTTATATGTGCAGATACAAACATATGCACAATATTTCGTGTTCACCATTTTTCTTTATTTTTTTTCTTTTGTAATTTATTTTTGTGTATTAAAAGCTATACTTCAAATAGTATGGTCTGGAAAAGTTGACTTGTTGTCTGAGAATTATATCTTTAAAAATTGGGGGAAAAAGAAGATAAGAAAGTGCTTAAAAGATCCAATGTTTTAGAAGAACTAAAAAACTTTAATGATCTTTTTTGTTTGCTGTGCCAAAACAACATTAAAAAAATGGAAAAATGCATAATACAGAAAGAACAACGAATGCTGCATAATTAAGATACTGAAAAAACTAAATAAATCTTGTCTACCAAAAAAAAAAAAAGGTGTCAATTCTAGAAGTAAAATGTTTTTTTTAATTAACAAAAAAGCTTTCGTGTGCATTGCATTCAGAAATGAATGGCTATAGTATTATTCTAAAAATGAAATTGTAATGCATTTCAAAAATAAAAAACCTTCAAAATTTTTAATGTAGCAATGTTGCTTGAATTAAACAAAATGCACAAACAGTTTGTTTAAATGAATTGATTCAGTAGTATTTGAGTCTTTTAGTGGTACTGAGTATAAATAAAGGACAAATCAAAATATTGCAGATATGGTTTTTCAGTGAAGAACTGTCAGTACTGTATGCAAGATCAATCTGAATAGTACAGAGTTAGACCAGGTGAATGAGTAATGTATTTAAGAATCATATTTCATAAAGAAAAGAGATTAGAGGAACAATTAGCATGCAAGTAAATTTGGCTCTGAAAGTCATAACTTCTTTAATAGGATTCCTCAGATGTTGTCAAAAGGCTTGTAAATGGTTGTACATATATAATTTTCCATGCTCTGATGTATGCTGATAAAACCTGATTGCTACAGGAAAGGTACAGGAGTTGTATGCTGGGTAGATTTCTAACTTGTATGGTGGAATGGAAAGACTTATTCTGATTATGTGCAGAACAAAGATGTGTCACTGTCTAGTTCCAAACAAAATGTCTGTTGTAGGGTGAAGACAAATATTTTGAGGTTGTTTAACCTCGTTGGAAAAATGAGTGATGAGATACTGAAGGAATTTATTCAGCCCAAGTGACAAGGAAGAAAGTTAAAGGAAGACACAAAAGTAAATCTTTCTCTCTCTCTCGAATTTCTGAAAGAGAAATAGATAACGAGCATGCAGTACATAAAGAAAGACATATGTGAGAGGTAAGATAGATGTATGAGTATGCCATACATAAGTTTGTGTGTGAGAGGTGTGATGGATGTTTCTAAAGCTGGATTGTGTAAATGATGATGTTCAATGCATCAGAAGTATTTTAAATTTGACAGAGATTTTAATTTTGTTACTTGTCTTACCTTTGAGGTGCTTAGCCTTGAATTTCAGAGGGCAGTGTAGTTATACAATAGTCTGTATAACCAAGGTGGTTAGAATGAGAGAGGTAGGTCAAAGATTGTAAACAAGCAGCGGGTGGTCTCTCCTCACGGAGGTCTGTGACGTAGATGGTCTCCAGCAGTCTTCGGGCGTGGTGGTAAAGAATGGTGAAATACGTGGTTCTTAGTTCAAATTAGAAGCTTTTAAGAATACATAAGCGGAATTTTTAAAATAAGAATTACAGAATTAAAACAAAACTTACTGATTACTAAAACTTGGAACTTTCCCTCCATTGTTTCCTTTTTTTAACTCCCTGGAATTTCAATGCATGTGATTGTTTTTTTCTCTTCATTAAGTTTTGTTGGTTGACGTCGTTAAGGTGGACGTCTAGTGATTTTGCTTCCTATACTTCCAGTGGGCAAACTTCTGTACACATTTTCTTCATAATTAATGCGTTCCCAAGGATTAAAATTTGAACATCAATTAAAATAACTTCATATTTTAACTTGGAATGCTTAATATTTTCTAAAACATAACCATAATTAAGCAATCCAACATTTGTTTGTCTACTGACGTCATCAATGTACAGGTTGCACCGTCTTTTTTCTCATCTTGACACCACCAAAGGAAAAGTTATTGATTTTTAATATAATTATGGTTATATTTTAGAAAGTATTAAGTATTCCAAGTTATAATATGAAGTTATTTTAATCGATGTTCAAATTTTCATCCTTGGGAATGCATTAATTATGAAGAAAATGTGTGCAGAAGTTTGCCCATTGGAAGTATAGGAAGCAAAATCACTAGACATCCACCTTAATATATTTAATACGAAAAATGTTTTTGCTCTCGCATAGGTTTAAATGACACCCATGTCAACTTCTGGAAAGTTTAATTTCAATTTCGATTGAAGTTTGTTTGTGGTCCCTTGGGATTTGTATATGCCAGCTCCATGAAATTTTGAAAAAAAAATGATTGAAACTGTTTGACAGATTCTATCCTAATGTTGTTTGGTATCATTAACCTACCTCTTGATAAAATCTCACAGGTGTTAGAATTTTCTCCCTCGTCTTGTGTTTCCATTAAATTAAAAAATAAAGTGGCTCTTATTAATTGTGCCCCCCCCCCCAGAGGAAAATTTCATTGCTGGCACTAGAAAATAAATCTCATATTTTAATGAAATCGTTATGTGAAAAATGCCATTCATAATGAACACACACAAAAACTGTCCTATAGACATATAATGATTATCTAACAGAAATAAGTATTGTCTTTAAGCTTAAAAAGATACCTGCATAGTGAATATTTTTGCATTCCGAATAGTTTTGTGTAGGAAATATTAAGGACTCTTCTAAAATAAATTCGTAAAAATAGCTTTTTTCCCCCATATACATGTTGCAGTGATTGATTTTTTATTTTGTTAAATTTAAGTATTTGCTTTATACACAAATAGTTGAATATATTAAAGTAGGGCCCACAAAACGACGCAATTTCATTTGCTATTTCATGAAAATATTAAGGTGGTTACAATAATAATTTGAAATCTGAAAGTCTCAGTATCTATACGGGGAAGGGCGATAACCTATTCGAAAATGTGGACGGGAGGGGGGATTGGAAAAAAACTTAATAAAAATCTTTTAAAGGTCTACGGGCTCCAAAACTTAGGAACGAGAAAATAATTATAAAAAATTCTACAAAAAGTGATTTTGTTTTTCTTAGTGTGAGGCCCGGGGCACCCACCCCAGTTGCCCTTATGTTGCATCCAGCCCTGTTTTGTCGTTTTTTATGTTGCCATTTGTCGGCAGCGGAAGCTTTGATCCAAGCAATAGCATTTTCAGCCTGTGCTTGAAATCAGTTGGTAACGGATGATTGTAAAATTATTCATTAATTAAACAAAGAAATATAAACTACCTTGATCTGAAAACAAGTTCACGATACCAAGTGAACATCTGCACTGCGGAGAGGGAGCGTTGGACCAAGTTGGACAGCTCCAAGTGGGTTCCACTGACGTCACTGATTCCTAGAACCCTAAGCTGGAGTGGAGTGGGCGAACTCATTGCCCTACCTTCTCTCATTCTAACTACCTTGCGTAATAACTACATATAGGTGCAATATAAGCTATTGTATAGGTGCAATAGCTTATATCACACCTATATGTAGACAAGCAAAATGCATGATACAATTAAGGAACTCGATAAAATAAAAAATAAATAAAAAAAGCCTTTCCTAATTTAATGATTGCCCATAAATTTGTCCAGATAGTCAAGAATTTGCATGATTAAACTGTACATGCACATACATATCCTACATACTTATTATTCATTGTATGATCTTAACACAATTGAAACATGGATATTTTTGGCAATAAATCTAAATGATCTGACTTTTTCTGTACAGAAAAAATATGGGGGTGGGACTTTATTAATATCTTTAAAATGGCAATGTATTTTCATGAAGTTAATCTGTTCTTCACATATTGTTTAGGATTAAAATGCTTGATGAGTTTAGACTAGAGCATCTGTAATAATAATTTATAATAATTACAGTCCAGTACAAGAATTTAGAAGATATTCTTCTCACCACAGCTTCAGCCTCAGGGTCATTTGGCTAGCAACTCTTTTCTCAGTTGTTTCCCTTCCACAGAGATAAGGTCAGAAACATACTTACAACCATAAAAAGTTTAGGTGTTTCCATTAGAATTGGAATTCTTCAATATTTACACTATTATACCATGTAACTGATCATACAATCTGTGATTATGAATATTTTCAAGATTTGTACAAGACATAAAATAGGGAAAACTTCATTTTACTTTTTCTGTAGTGCAGAATTACAGTGCACAAAAAATTATCACAAAAGAGATTCATTCATTCTCGCAGTTTTGCTGTAAGTTATCCACCATGTCATAATATCAGATATAATTCTTTGCCCTGGGATGAAAAAGCAATACAAAGTTGATTGCTTCACTTTTTCCTTCATGATTTGGTGGCCACTTGAAATTAAAGCCCAAAAGTTCACTAATTTGTTTCTGAGTTATGTAACTAAGATTCAAATGTCCTATAAGCACTTAATATTTCAGTAGCTCCTAGCATGGATATGACTGTGGGTGAGAGTATTTATAGTTCTTCATTGCTGCTTTCAACATTCACGTTTTGTTTCCAGTTTTTATTGTTGCTATAATGTTATAATCAGAAAAGGTTTTAAACATGGTTTTTTATTCATCGATATGAACACATCCTTGAAGTTCATTTTCAGAAATGTCCGTTTCAAGAGCATTGGCTAGTTCGACTAAAAGATGCAGGGATCAACATCATCATTCAGAATCAGTTTACTTTTATCTAGAATTTTCAACCAATATTTAGCCATTAATGATGATTTTACCTCTGCCCATGCTTTTTATGAGTTATGTATATAATTTCTTTTAAGTTAGCTTTACTCAGTGAATTTGGCAAAGGTTCATCCTCACTCATTACTAGAAATTTTTTTAGCATTTCTGGTTCGGTAATTCTTTTTAAATATTTCAATTATTCCCTGATCCATGGGTAGAGTAAGTTCTTTTGGGGGAGGGGGGTGATGACTTTGATTTTTTGTCAAATGATACAGGCCCACTTTCTTCTGTGGGTGAACTGGGCATTGATCAATTAATAGAACAGCTTTTTCTTTTAAACTCATGTTTTGCAAACATGCACACTGCTGGAATAAAATTGCCAGAAAACCATCTCTTGAATATAACTTTGGTCATCCAAGCATTTTTGAAATTTTCATAAATCATTGGTACATTTTTCCTGTTGACATTTTGAAACCCTTGGGTTGTATGCTCTTTCCCACACGAACAATTTTTAATTTATGAGTCTCCGTTTTGTTTGATGCAGAATGTAGTGTGAAGTCATTCTTTTTGCTTCTGTGGTACCCTGTGTTAGTTTCATCATTTTTAAAATCTTGCATTTTATTTGGCAGGAATTTCCAATGAAGAGCAGCCTCATCAACATTGTAGATTTTTTCATCATCAAACCCTTCTTTGGCTTAGTGAAAAAGTATCTGGTGTCAAGTATACCCTTAGAAAAAGAAAAATCTCCTCTTTTAGCCAGGTGGGACATCACCAAATCTTACAGCACGACATCCAGAACAAAATATTGTAAAAAAGTCATGTGCTGCCATCTATTGCATTTACTGATAAACAATATGATGATTAAATTCAAGAACATTTTTTTTTTCATTTTTCTCTTTTTTTTAAAAAATGTGATTCTTTCTTGGTTAATATTTTCTGAGGATTTGGTATATCACATGGATAATGATTGTTTCATGTTGTTAATTAATCTTTTTTTCTGTAGACAGAGCTGCATAATAATGTAATTTGAAGTCACTTCGAAGGGTATTAAACCAACATGTTAAAAATTGGCAAAAGAAATAAAAAGCATCATTGATACAATATTGTATTAAGAACAAAAAATATTATAAGTTTGAAGATGTCAGGATTGTTAACACTCCAAGGAGGGATTTTGAGTTGTCATATTCTGACGTTGCATGTCTATAGAAAAAAAAAATGAACAACCTGTAACAATCATGATGCATGTGATATACCAAATCCTTAGAAAATCTTAATCAAGAAATAATCTCATGTTTAAAAAAGTAGTGTTTTCTGATTTGGCCATATTGATTGACAGTAAATGTAATAGATGGCAATACATGACTTGACTTTTTTACAGCAATGTTTTGGACATTTTGTACTGGATGTTGTGCTGTGAGATTTAGTAATACCACACATGGGTTCAGGAGGGGAATCCCTGCTTTAAGAATTTTAATTTTGTACCTAAATATGTTTTTTTAAGTGCTTTTAAATGTAATTTTAGTTGTAGTAGTTTTTAGTGAAGTAATACGCCTGTCAGACTTGGGCTTTTGTGGACTGAGTTAAGTATATATTATGGTAGAAACTTCATTTTCTTAAGGATGTGAGGCATTTTATATAATTTGGTAACACGAGGCCAAAGAATGTAGAGGGTTATTCAAAATGATTCATCCAATTTCAAATGACTTATGAAAACAGAGTGTACATAAACCAAAAGAAAAATTGTCCGAGTTTTGTTCTCACCTTATAAGTGCCCTATGTGACTTCCCGTAGTTACACGAGCAACATCAAAACAATAGTCTGTTTCCTCCCATACTCACTCCAGCATGTCTGTTGTCACTGACTCCACTGCCATAACAGTGCATTTTTTGAGCTCATCCAGAGTTATAGGCATGGTGCCACCTACACAATATTCTTAACATATCCTCAAAAGAAGTCACATGGCATAAGATCTGATGACCTAGGTGGCCAGCTGCAGAGCACAAAGTCATGGGCCAAACCAATGGCAAGGGAACACTTTGTTGAGAAAACAGCAAACAATGCAATGCCAATGAGGCAGCACCCCATCTTGCTGAAAAATGTCGTAACCAGAATCTTTGTTCAGTTGTGGAAATAGCCAGTTCTGCAACATATCAAAATATAAGTTACAAGCCACTCTGTTTTCCATAAAAAGGAAAGAACCGTGAACCTTTCTTGGGAAATAGCACAGAAGTTGTTAACTTTAGGTGAGTCACGCTTATGCTCAATTTTTGCATGTGAGTTTTCCCATGCCCCATACGTGAATGTTGTGACAGTTCACCTTGCTGCTTAAATGAAAATTTATTTCATCACTGAACATCAGGTGGGAAGCAAAATTGTCACCCTCCATACTATCCTGCATGAGTTGGCTAAAGTTCTGTTGCTTTAAGTTGTCCCCTGGCCTTAGAGCCTGTAATAGTTGTAACCTGTTTGGCTTCATAATGAAACATTGTCTCAAAACAGGCAGGGAGTAAAATAGTCCTCCATAACTTTCTGCGTGAGTTGGCAAAAGTTATGATGCTTTAACTTTTGCCCTGGCCTTAGAGTCTGCAATGTCTGCTACCTGTATGGCTTCATAATCAAGCATTGCCTCAAAAAACATGCCAAACAGTCATCTGAAGAATTCCCAGTTCTCAAGTGGCACAGTTGGTTGACTTCCTCTGGCTACTTAGGAAACTCTCTGATACTTTGCACATTATCCACAGCCATATGTGCGTTTGTCCTGTGCTCTTGCCTTTAGACAAACAATTACATCCTGTTTCCTTGAACTGCTGATGCAATTGATGAATACTCTGAGTACCTGGTGGATCATTTCCATGATGCTTATGAAACTCACACTGCACTCTGACTACCCATTCACACCTTGAAAACTGCAGCACACAAAAAGCCTTCTGCTGTATTGTCACCATTTTCCCACAGATTGTCTGTCGTCTGTCGTAAAGCCACAGTAACAGTTGAGCCCTGTTGTTGTAACCTACTAAAACTCTGAGATTTCCTCTTTCATTTGGTGTATGCTAAAGTCACACATGGTTGATAGGTATGCAGAGCTGCCAAGTGTTCCGGTTTACCCAGATTCTGTCCGATTTCGAAAATATTTTCCAGAAATCCAATTTTTCTGCAAAAACTCTTGTTTTGTGTTTTTTTTTAATTTTTTTAATTTATTATGCATGGTATCCCCCCCTCATTGATGATATTGGCGATCAGCTTTCACCAGCATCAAAGCTGGCTGTGGGAGTCAGTGACAAATGGAGGCCAATGTATTTTTGTTAATCCACGGCACTTTAAGCGCCAAGGTCGTGAGCCCCTCAATGGTAGCAAGACAATCAGTGGCTTGGAAAGTTGAAGTACTGGTTTATGACGTCACATTCATGGCACTTGTGTGGTGCCTACGGCAGGGATGGGAATCCTACGCCAATGTGCGCCAAAACAAAAATCTTGCCCCATCTTGGTACAAAAAGGCAGATTTTGCACCATTGTGCACCAGAACCGCCGTGCCCTATCGTCATCGTCGGGACTTTGGCACACTATTCCGTTTATCGCTGAGTAAAACCATGCGGTAGGAAGAAAGATTAAGGGAATTCCAAGTACTACAGATTTTACGTAGTTACAGTGGAAATCATCAGTCTACTATGAAAAACATCGAAAATCGAAAATCTCAGTGAAATAATGTTGTTAAACATTGGTGTAAAATTTATTTTCGTATTTTCAAGATGTTTCGATTGAAAAAAACGGAAAAAGGTTGACGAATAGCGCAAATGTTTGTAATCACACCGAAAATGACTGCTGTGGTAGCAATGACAATGCCACATCATTTTCTGTTTCCGCATATTAAATTTTTTTGACTTTTTTTTTGTCTCTGCCTGATTATATTTGTGTGTGTATGTGTGTGTGACCCTGTTCCTCCTTTTTAATATCTTTGGTAATAGTATAGTATGTTTGGTAATTATTTTAGTTTCTTTGGTTTTCGTTTTATTCAAGTGTCTTCATATTTTTTAAGAATTTTTTCTAACGAAATGCATGTTTCTCTATATCTAATACATACTTTTTCAAAACTCGTCAATAGAGAGCAATCGTTTTCACCCCTTTCCTTTTTACTAAATGAAATGACATTTCTAGATCGGTATTTAATCTGTCCATGGTGGAATCTGCGCCGTTTTCACACCCCATAAAATTATTTCATGGCAAATGAGCAACACAGTATTGATTTTGCCCATTTAACTTTCCACAAAATTCGTGTTTCTTAATTTCTTAGTCACTTCTTACTCATACACAAGATTCTTTCATGAATTCGCGGAACTCTGCTTTTTCTGTCATCATTTGGGTCATTCTTGAGATCGATGCAAAACTGAAGAGCTTTTTTTTGTGTGTGTTGGGGGGGGGGGGGCTCTTAAACCTACAGAATATCATTTCATTATTTATTAATTGTAAATAGGTGTTTGACTTTGAAAAGTTGGCAGCTCTGAGTATGGAATTATGCTCTTCTGAAATCAGATGAATCATTTTGAATAACCCTGTATTTATAGACATGTTTTCTGGGATAAATAATACACCTGTTCATAAGCAAACATGTTTTCTTTCATTACCATCACTGTGATGGTAGGTAATGATATTACTAAGTTTTCACATAGTTACAAAGAATTAATATTTGCACTGTATTACAGTTTCTTGAATATCTGAAGTGCCCATATGCATGTGGTGACAATATGGACATATGGAGGATTGTTTAGCACAGTGATCTGCCACTTAGCAAGTGACCCTTTGACAGAAAATGCTGTGTATAAGGCATGTGTTGTTATGTAAGAGAAATCACATGTCAGTTTCCCACCATTCATAGTGGCAATAATGAAAACTGGTTGGCAGGCACTATAAACACCATTGTAAATATTGTGATTCACATTGCCATCTTAAGGAAAATAATCTTTATGCATGATTTCTTTGGCATCAAAGAAAATAGTTAACATATGCTTCACATAAGATTTATGCCCTTGGACTTTCATTGAAGCAGAAGAGTGGTCCTTTCTCCACTGTAGGATCTGTTATGGCACCCATGGATCATAGTGAAAGCACCACATTATGTTTCTAGCAATTGCTGAAGCCAGAAAGGACTTGCCACGCTCTGGTGGCTCCAGGATATCAGCAGAAAATGCACCTTGAGTCCCCTTTTATTCAAGTGTCAGATTAAAAGGAAACAAAAAAATTAATACAATTCCCTCTCTATCAAAATCCTCTGCAATATATGGAAGTGTGTTCCTTTACTTAGGTTCAGTTTTGCTTCTAGCATTTGCAGTGCTGTCCTGCTAAATTTCATGGACTTGCTGACTGTGTCATTCCAACCTCACAACTGGAGGATGCTCAGTTTTGAGATCATCAGTACCAAGACTGAGCATCCTTCATGTGTGTATAGTAACACTGTATATAACTATAAGCTCCTTGCAGCACGTTAAACATCTCTGTGGCATTTTTTTAGCATATGCAGACCTTTTTTGCAGATTTACTGACCCTTCAGCTTTTAATACTGAAACAAAAATGCATGTATTACTGCACTGAACAAGAGATGACAAGTTCAAACTTCTTTGTGCATGGATAAACAAGTACACTGTACATGTGCATGAAGAAACCCATTGATATTCATTAAGGAATGTAAAAAAGTCTTGTTTTGTTTGGGACAAACTTTGTATACAGTTTCTGAGATTTTTTAGAACACCAAGTACTTGCCAAAATTAACTTTGCATTTATTTATTTATTGAATAATAATTATCAGTTAAGCATGTTCATAAATTTTTATACCATAATGCATGCACATTGTAAAGTTACGGCTTCATTTTGCAGTATGTAAACAAGGCTTCAGAAAAGTTATTAGGATTTCCAGCTGAAGATCTAACTGGAAAAAATGCTCAAGAACTGTGTAGAGCAGAGTCTGTTAAAGCTGATATTGTTGAGAGTATTAACATGCAAGTGAAGAAGGGAAAGGTGAGCTTATTTATGTTACTACAGGTGCAATATAATAATTATTAAATAGAAAGAGTCAAAGATCTTTATCGCTTTCATAGTACAGTTGACTCTCAATAAGTTGAATTCAACAGGGGTAAAAAAAAATCAAGATGTTAAGAAAATTAAATTTATTACATATTTATCTACATCTTTAAATGCATTTATTTTACACTTTTGAACTGTACTTTTTTAAAGCATGAACATTTTTAAATGTATTCAAAATGTTTTTTTGATTCATTACTGTAATACAATAGAATAAAAATAAATCAAGTATACTGAATTATCTGGTTTTAAGAAATGTGTTAATATGGTCTACCGGGTTTTTTAATGTCCTATTGCAATCAGTAACAGTTTCTAGGTGTGCAGTTGCATTAAAATCCCACCACTTGTTTTGTTTGGGCTTCTGCACCCATAACAGTAGGGGTTGGGCATTTTCCTCAAATTCATCTCCATCACTTGATTGAGGATTTAATTGCGTTATGATTACTTCACACACACACCACACATGCACGCACACACACACTCTCTCACGCTCACACTCAAAAGCTGTCAAAAATTTTGTTGCTTATCCAAGCCTTTTTATTCGATTGATAGTCAATGGGTAGAGATTTCACTCTAAAAAAACATCTAGGTTTTTCAGATGTGCCTACCATTAATAACTGAACTTTTTCAGATCCACTTATGTCAGCTGCTCAAAGTAACATTACACAATCTTTGCTTTGCTTCTCAAAGTGAGTTGTTTTCACTTTCAAAGACATAGCATTTTAAGAAATACATTTAAAAAAACAGTCTGGTTTTATTGACATTGAAAAATCATTAGGGTCGTAATGCCTTAAAATGGCAGGCAATTTTTTCAGCCATTCGAAACAGGCCTCTTCTTTCACTGCAAACCTTATGATATCTGATGTGATGTTTTTTTGAAATTTTGGAACTAGCCATTCCTTGCCTAAAAATTTTTATGACTTAATTACTTGCCTAAAAATCATTATGACCTAATTGCTTGCCAAAGACTTCATCTTTATCCCTTGTGATCTATCTGCGCAGGGACACATTTTTTTCTCTACACTGAATAATTCATTCCATCAAGTATTCCTTGATATCTGGATGCTCTGCACATTTCATTCTTTTCCTTTTACTTTGGCTTCCTTCGTAATTTTCTGAAATTTCCTCTTTATTCTTTAGAATATTAGATAGTGTACAACTTGGTATTCCGAAGTCCTTTGCGATTTCATTTTTCTTCTTGCTGCTACCTTCAACAGTTATAATTGCTTTAATTTCATAAGCAATTGGCAATGTGTTCAACTTGCATTTCGAAATCATAAGTGTTGAAAAAAAAATGAAACAATTCTTAAGTTTGTTTAGAAGAAGAGCACACAACACAGATTTAAAAATAAAAATTGTTACTGAACATCATCTGTCTGTTAGATCGAATGTTAAGAGGTGTGTCTGAAATTCTTATTGGCCAGCTAAATATGACCTTTTAACCTCTTACAGATGGAAATTAAAGACACCTGATACGGAGTCACAGTCTATTCCCATGGCTTAAAATTGGCAGGATTACCACCCCCACCCCCTCAATCAGGGCTTAAAGTGTTCAGTGTATAATGCTTTCTACTTTGTCTGTTATCGATAAGTTATTCACAAAATCCTTACATTGGTTTTCCTTTAGTCGCTATTTTTCTTTTTGAGATAATATTGTTTTCTGAGTTATCAAAAAGACCACCAAAAGAATTCTGACTTATTACAAACATAATTTCATTATGTGGGTTACTTGCCGGGAATTACACTTTTTTTAAGGTATCAAGAGTCGATTGTATCTGAATAAAAGAGAAATAGATAAACATGTTGAAACAAGGACAAAAGTGAGAATCTACTTTTAAAACTTCATCCAACTTAAAAACAAAACAGGGAAGTTAATGCAATGCAAAATAGCCATGATTACACATGTCACTGAGGCATAGACCATGATTCTCTGTCAGACACAGAATCATGGTCTATGTTGCACATAATCAGTATATCTATGTTGCACTTTTCTTTTTGAGATAATATTTTTTCTGAGTTATCAAAAAGACCACCAAAAGAATTCTGACTTTTAATAACCATAATTTCATTATACACGTAGATTACTCGCCAGGAATCGCACTGTTTTCAAGTTATCAAGAGTTGATTGTATCTGAATAAAAGAGAAAGATGTTGAAACGAGAACAAAAGTGAAAATTTACTTTTAAAACCTCATCCAACTTAAAAAAAAAAAAAAAAAGGTGAGATTTAATGCAAAGTTATGATTTAAATATGACAACACTGAGGGTTAATGCAGTGCAACATAGACCATGATTCTGTGTCAGACACGGAATGCAAAGTTTACATATAATATTTTGGTTTACCTGTCCAAGGTCTCTGCCTGAAATTAAAATAATTTTTATCTGTCCTTTTTTCAAAAAGAAATTAAACAAAAAAGTTTCAAGTCAGACTGTTTCATCAAATACTGAACACAGATTCTGAATTCTAATTTTTTGATAAACCTGACATTAGCAGGTGTTCCACTCGCTACTGAACCTGTCATTTTTAAAATAATATTAACACCAATGAAGATATTGCAACGAAATTTGAAGTGGACTTACCTTATTTCGTGCAAAATGTGATGACATCAAAACATGTGCAATATGCATTAGTAGAAAGGTTATTTTCTGAAAACTCTGGTATATACATATGCTTGTTGTTTGTATATGAAACTGAAAGTAAGAAGAGAGAGGTTAGATTTCCAGTAAGATGAGTCCAGCCATGGATTTTATAAGTTGTAGGAAAATAAACTTTTTACCCTTATATTGAAAAAGTGACCTAAAAACAAAAATATCTTGCTTTCTGGCAAAACCAAAAAATGTGTATATTTTTTTTCTGACAGGTTGTACATTTTTCAAGCTTTATAGGGAACTTAGAAATTACAGTTAAAATATTTTTACAGACAATATGGACACCATGAAATGCAATTAAGTTGCACTTAATTAAGAGGCAAAGAGTGGTGTAGCCATATGGATCTGTGATAGGCTCTTTCTTTTGATGGGAGTTTATTTTGTGTATTGACTGTGATGTTGGAGTTATATTGTTGAGGGTAATCTTTGTATGATGGGAGAGGTAGCCAGGGCCAACAAATGTTGCAGCATACAGCAATAAAATTGAAATTCTTGGTTACGTTATGTAAAATAAAAATGCAGTGTGGAAACTTATGAGCTATATCTCTGGTCTTTTTCAAACAAAGTTTTGGAAATAATCATTTAGGGTGTTGCCAGATTTCTCTTTCCTTGTGTTCATGTAGATGGTTGCTAGAGTTGGAATCTTTACATTGTTTTCAGACTGAGAATAGATTTCCACCTCAATGGGAATGACTTGACGGGAGTCATTATCGGAGGAAAGATAAGCTTCTAGACTTTCACAGTGACAGAGTACATAACGAGATGTGAGAACAGAGCAATTCATTAGAGTTGTTCCAATAGAATTCTGCTGAGTAATTTACCATTGTGAGGGAAGCCCAGGCAGTGGCTGAGTTTCCAATTTTTATATCATTTTCATATTTGGTCAATATATTTTTTTAGATGCTTTTGTAAGTGCTTCTGATGTGGAAAGTCTTCCTAGAAAAGCTTTTAATTGGGATAGAGTAGATTCCTGGGAGGTCAATGGGTCCACTTCATCTCTGAATTAAGTAGGGACACTTTAAAATGGTGGATTTAGTACTTACGTTGCATAATGGTAACCAAAAGTTTTGAAGATTTCTTAATTTGTTGGAGAAACCTGGATGAAAAGGGTTGGAGCCAGTGAATTGCAATTTTCCTTGCTTGATTTGAGATTCTTTAGTTTTGTTTACAGTTCATAAAAACTTTTTTTGAAAGTTTTGATTGCAGAAAAATTTACAAGAAATAGCAAAATCCAATGTGTATGGGTATTCTTTTTCTAGGTAAGTATTATTTTTACAGATAGTGTTGGCTTTGTGTATGAAAAATTGTATTGCAGTAAATTTGTATTTGTGAAAGGTAACATACTTCAAAGGAATAATATTTATTGAAGCTCAAGACTTATAAAAATGACCTTGAAATGAAAAAAAATCTGCATTTCTCTGAAGTGAAGCATCCAAGAAATTTAGGTTGTTCTTTACTTCCTTGTTCATTGTAAACTTGTTTATGGGGTACTTTTCAAAAATTTAATTTATTAAGGTTACTAAGTTATCTTGTGAATGGGTCCAAATGACAAACACATCT
Organism: Macrothele yani; assembly: GCA_039090855.1. NCBI lineage: Eukaryota > Metazoa > Arthropoda > Arachnida > Araneae > Macrothelidae > Macrothele > Macrothele yani. The sequence continues at coordinate 11,469,635 of CM076990.1, read as the reverse complement.
TCAAAACAGCTGAGCCAAAATGTAGGTTGAAATGGGTAATTTGGAAGCAGAGTTTCTATGTTGTTATAGGTATGTTTTAGCGAGGAGCGAAAATAATGATGAGCTCATTGGTAGATCAGTTTTTTGTTTATTGAGTCTTGTAGACAAAGCAGTTATGCTCTTGAATTGTGAGGAGGCAATCATAGATGTCTTTTATTAAAACTCTTCAAAGTTAATTATTCTGGGGAAATCTTCATAAGGAGCATGTAGGCATCAAAATATGGAACAGAAGAGAAGAGGAATTCAGCATCAAGAGTGAAGATCTGTTCATTTGGAAAAGTAGAGGCTGGTAATTCTTCAATGAAACTGTGTGTAGATGTGATGATATTGAGTTGACTAGAAAGCAAAACTTTGGATTTTTCCATGAATTGCTTTTCTAGGTTTTCTGCGGAAGGGTAAGTGTATTCCACTAAGAGATCATAATGGAAAATCGTTTTTGATGAATCATATTTGAAGAAATAATCTTTGGAGTCCTGAAATAGATAGGGAGTGAGATGTCTTTCAGGAAAAATTGAAGAGTAGCATTTTTGCCAGTTTTTTAATTAAAGCTTTCAAGATGTTGTGTAAGTCTGGCTTTATGACAATGCAGTTCATGGAAGAAAGGAAGAAGAAACTTATTGATCAAGAGTGTTTTTTCAAAAAAAGATATTCATTGAATGATATGCAATAAGGCATGTGGCATTTTATTGAATATCATTCATAGTTTAATGATATTTGCTTATGCATATCTTTTAAGTATTCAGGTGGATGAGGAAATTTATTGTTGTGTTGCATAGTTGATGAGGAGTTTGCTTGGTAGCCCTCACACTAAATGGATTGAGTACCATATATTGCACTTATTTCTGATTCTCTCTCTTTCCACCAAAACTAATAACCATAAATTTTAATGCTCATGAGTGTAATCAAGCATTAAAAAAAATGCATAGGATTAACTGACTATTTGGTATTTTTTTAGTTATGTTTTGAACAGTTGTACTTATCAATTTTAAATCTGTTTTACATGCTCTGTATTTGAACTTACTACACAATGAACTACAAATATCTCAAAACTATGGGTTTCTTGCTAAGGAATAAAACAATATTTATATGTCAACTTTTTGGGTAATACCCCTACCCTTCCTAAAAACTACAGCTATAATAGGCGTTGCTATTCATAAGGTAAATTCCAACCTTTCAAATCATTTAATGTTGTACCCCTTCTTCTCACTATTTCCAGTCCTTTTTTTCCAAAAAATGATGCTGATGTGCCAGAACTTCAACAGTGTCCCAAAACACTTTATGTCCAGTATTTTGAATATGTCTGTCCAAATCTGTATTGTTAGTCATATTTTTAATTGCATCTTTATGTTTTGTCAATGTGGTTTTAAGCTGTCTGCCTGTTTCTCCAAAATTGCTGAGACCATACTCATATTTTATGTTGTAGTCCACTTCTTCCTGTAAGAAAAAAAGAAAACATCCTTTTACAGGAAGAAATGATCTATGACATAAAATGTGAGTGTGGTCTCAGCTATTTGGTAGAAACAGGCAGACAGCTTGAAACCACATTGACAGAACATAAAGATGCAATTAAAAATATGACTAACAATACAGATTTGGACAGACATGTTCAAAATACTGGTCATAAAGTGTTTTAAGACACTGTTGAAGTTCTGTTATATCAACAGCACTTTTTGGAAAGGAAGAAGGACTGGAAATAGAGAGAAGAAGAGGTACAACATTAAATGATTTGAAAGTTTGGAATTTACCTTATGAATAGCAACACCTACTATAGCTGTAGTCTTGAGGAAGAGCAGGGGTATTACCCAAAATGTTGACATATAAATATTCTTTTATTCCTTAGTAAGAAGCCCATAATTTTGAGATATTTTTAGTTCATTAAACCATGTCATCAATTATTACCAAGTTTACTACACAATTTTGGTGAAATTTAATCATTTTTCAGATTTTCCCTTAATTGAAGACCTCACTTACTTCTTCTTCAATGTCTCCTCTGAGTTTTTATTTTCTTGTAGGTATGTTTGGCCTTTTAGGTGAATATCAAAGGCCTGTTATTAATGCTTCACTACACTGACAGCTTTTTAAAAGGTGGTGTGAAGTGAAAAAAATCAATAGATAGAGTGACGTGAAGTGAAAAAATTCAATAGATAGAGTGAAGTGAAGTGAAAAAATTCAATAGATAGAGTGAAGTGAAGTGAAAAAATTCAATAGATAGAGTGAAGTGAAGTGAACAAATTCAATAGATAGAGTGAAGTGAAAAAATTCATTAGATAGAGTGAAGTGAAGCATTGATAACAGGTCTTTGATAATCACATAAGGGCTAGAAACATCTGCAAGAAAATAAATGCTGAGAGGAGACAATGAAAGAGAAGTAAGTGAAGTATTCGGTTAAAGAAAACTTTAAAGTAAAGACAATAAGTTCAACTTGCTTATGTTTCAGATTTACAGAAATGAATTATCTTCATTTATGCAATGTGAAATATTTAATTTACAGCCATTTTTTATTCTTAAGGAATGGGAAGGAACCTTGTTTCATAAAAGGAAATCAGGAGAAAGTATACCCTTATGGAGTAGAATTCTGCCAATAGAAACTTACTGTGGGTAAGTAAATTATGTTTCAGAATATTTAATGTTTCAGATTCTTATATATTTTGTGTCTGATGCAATGGCTTGATGCACTTGCAAAGCACAACTTCCATGAGAAAGAAAAAATAGCCCAGGGTGTTAAACTTGCTGAAGTACTGTTCTTTGAACTTCACTCCCTTAAGATTAAAATATTTACATGTTTATAAATATCATTCCAAAAGAGTTGCTGAAAAAGGGGTAAGGAAATATAACATTTAATGCATTAGAAGAAACAGTACAATTTTCACAAGCAATATGTCATTACGTTGTAAAAAAAAATGTTTAATCAATATATCCTTCCAGTTCTTACTTATGGATTAGAGACATGGACCTTAAAATGTACAGCAGCTATGGACATTGGAAAAAAAGCATGGAAAAGTGTATGCTTGGTGTAACCAAGAAAGATAGAAAAAGGAACTTTGATGAGGAAAATGACAAGAACTGATGACATCATAAACAACATAAAGACTCAAGTGGCAATGGACTGCATATATATTGCTACAAGGACTGATCATCGTTGAACTACTGAAACTCAAGATTGGATACCAAGGGGCAGGAAAAGACCCAGAAAAAGATTGCATGGCAGATGAATGGATGAAATTTGAAACCATGCCTGAATGACATGGATGAGAATTGCTTAAGATAAGAGTTGTGAAAGAGGTTTGGGGAGTCCTTCACCAAGCAGTATATTGAAAATGATTGATGATAATGATGATGAAATAAATAAATAATACCATGATTTTTATTTATTTATTTATGTGTAAGCACATTCCTACAGATGGTATATCTAGTTACAGGAATTACTATAGTTATATTTACAGTGATAATTACCAAGTGATAACTACAGTCTTGCAAAACATGCTTTATGAAAAAATTATTACTTACATTAAAAATATCCAGACATTCTTCAAGTGAGTTGTGAAGCCTATTCTACATGATGGAGAATTTTTTTCCAGTATCAGTTCTGCAAAATGGCACTGCAAATAGTTCACATTTTGTCCTCGGTAAACGTGGTGCATGGAAACTTAATTGGTTTACAGTTTGAGTATCATCAATCTCTCCAGTGATGATGCCGTACAGGAACTTGAGTTGAACAGCCTTCCTTCTTGATTGCAGAGAGTTCATCTTGAAGAATGTCAGAAGGTCAGCCGTCTGGATGTCTGCTATATAAACACCAGTCGATTTGTAAAAAAGGTGTCTAAGAAAAAAATTTTGAACTTTCTCAATTTCATTTACTAGAGTTACGAGGCTGGAGCTCTAAATGATCGTCGCATATTCCAGTGAGGATCTTACCGTAGTCTCAAAAATGCGAATAAGTGTCTGAGTATTCGAGAAATACTTGGAATGTCACATGATAAATCCAAGATTTCTGTACGCTGTATGTACAATTCTTTCGATATGACTTTTAAAGTCCAAGTTTGAATCAAACATGACTCCCAAGTCCTGGACATCATTTGTCCGGTTAAGAGTACAGTTGCCAGTTTTGTAGTAAAAAAGAATTGGGTTTCTTTTCTGCGAAAAGGAAACGACATGACACTTGGAGATGTTGAGGTGGAGATGGTTTAATGTACACCACTGAAGCAGGTTATTGACGTCAGTTTGAAGTGCAAGACAGTCATCAGGAGTCTGTACATTGTGATAAAGCTGGAGATCATCCGCAAACAAGTGACAAGAGCCATCAATGCAAAAAAGAAGGTCATTAATGTATATGGAAAACAGGAGTGGTCCTAAATTAGAGCCTTGGGGTATTCCAGAGGTGGCAACATAGGGATCAGAAACATGGTTGTTATAAATAACAGACTAGGATCGATTGAAAAGATAGAACTTAAACAAGGACATCAGGTTATCATTAAGGCCAAGACAGTTCAATTTCTTGAGTAAAATGCCATGATGAACTTTGTCAAAAGCTTTAGCAAAGTCAGTGTAAATAACATCAACTTGTGATCCTCTGTCAATAGATGACGGAATATGCTCTGTGATGTAGAATAGCTTGGTAAGCGTTAAGCGTTTCTTCACAAAACCATGCTGTGCAGAGCTGAGGACACATTTGAAGTGATCTTATAGCTTAGAAAAAATAAGAGACTCAACTATTTTTGCTAGGACAGAAATAATTGTGATAGGTCGATAATTCTCAATTGAGTCTTGGCTGTCTTTTTTGAAAATAGGAATAATTTTCGCTTTTTTCAGATCTGGAAGGAAAATTCCAGTAATGATAATTACATTATAAATATGAAGCAGCAGCTTACTAAGCATTTCACCACATCCTTTGACTGTGTATGAAGGAATCATATCAGGGCTAACAGCTCTACTTCCTTTCAGTTTCTTGATAGCGTGTAGGATCTCATTCTCAGTGAAGTGTTCAATGTTAAGAATGTCAAGCTGGTTCATACTGACCTTCGGCAGTTACAGGGGAAATATCAAGTTGGTGGGGAAAAGAATTCTCTGTAACCAAGACAAAACAGAAAAAAAAACTGCAAAGCCATTAGCAATGTTCTGGCTACTCTCAATCCTGGTGTTATTGCAATTAAGTATATTGAATGAACACATTGCTTCTTCTTAAGAATTGTAAATTCCAAGAATTTCGATGGATCGCGAGTGATTAGTTCTTCAGTTTCTTTCATAAACGAGATATGCACTGCTTTTGCCGTTTTTTTACTTCGGCCTAGAGATCTTTATACTGTCTGTAGTCATAAATATTATTATGTTTCATGAATTTTCTTCTGTAGTGGTTTTTCAAAGCAAGAGTTTTTATAATATACCCATTAAACCATGGGGGTTCTTATTACTGGAAACTTTGCACTTGGGAATACATTCATTAAAGATACTGTAGAACTTATCATAAAGGCAGTTCAAGGCATTTACGCTATCAGTTTGCTAATAAAGATCAGACCAATTGCAAGTCTCTAATAGAGTATAGAGCTTGGTGTAATCACCGTTTGCGGAAGTTAAAGTAAACAAGCGGAGCATTGCATTGGGGCTTAGCATAGCAAACCCGAGAAAAGGATAAAACTAAAGCTGGATGATGTCCACTCTCTCTCAAGAGCGGAGAAGTAAAGAGGATACCACACACTGATACATGCAGTTGTTATAAAGAATTAAATCCAAGCATTTATTGTTGACATTCACAGTGTTTTTCAATTGAGACAAGTTAAGAGTACTAGAGAATTCAGTTAGAGCTTTTTCTTTTCCCCCGTATGTACGGAAATCCAAGTTAGTGTCGGGTACATAAGACAGTAGGTTGAAGTCGCCAACAAATATCATATCTTCATTACATACAGCTGGATGACAGTTAACATGGTTAAAGTAATCCAAATAAGTCTGTGAGTTGGAGGAGGGGGGGGGAGTAGATAGTGCTGATATAAATTGATTTTGAGTGATTAACTTTAATATTAACACAAATATTTTCATCAGAGTTTTCTAATTCACTCATTCTGTAACTGTGAAAGTTGCACTTAACAGCAATTAAGACGCCTCCACCATAATTTTTATCAGTCACGTTCCAATTTCTATCTTTCCTATAGATAGTATATTGAGAGTCTAAGAGTTCAGAATCAAGCACATCATCCTGGAGCCAAGTTTCAGTTTTACAAATAATATTGTAATCCTAAGCAAGAACTGAGGTGTAAAAGTCCTGTGTTTTGGATTTCATACCACTAACATTTTGATAATAAATCCTAATATTAGAGCACAGTCATTTTGTCTGCTCACCTTTTTCCTCTGAGTGAACCTTATCAGAACACAAATTCTTCTCCTTAGTTTAAGAAAATATAATCTGTATTTACGTTATTGCAGTGCGTTTCAAGAAAGGCAGAGGGTTCAATATTCATACTATGCGAATTTTTACTTCCAAGAAATATGTATTCGGTTTACGTGCAGACATTATGATTTATCCAATGTTTTCTGGGAACCGGAATGGACGAACAATTATGTCAACTGGCCAAAAATTGCCATTTGATAATAAAATGTCATATTTCTCATTTTCTACAGTTATTCTAAATGAAGAGGCATATGCAGTTTCAGAATTTAGGCGTACACATTCTAAAACATTGATTCCCTCCGATTTAAGGTAATCAGGGATATTTTCAGTTTTGGTGCTCTGGTTACATCTGCCAATATAAATCGATGGGGCTTGATGATGACGGGGAGCAGCAAAATCGCTGGCTGGTTTAGTACCACTTCCAATGACACCACGATGCTGGGTAGATTTTGCATGGTGGGGAGTTGGTGGTTTTAGTGGGTGATATTGAGGGGGAGGTGAGTTTTAGTGACCTGGGCATATGAATGATGAGAAGGAGGAGGAGTAGCATTTTTTTCCCTCAAACACTGCTTTCCAGGAGGACAAGACAGGGTGACAAGCTTGTTGGGATCTGTAGCCTGAGGGGCCGGCAGATGCTGTTGCTCTGTTGTCATTAAGGGAGGAGAAGGGGTGCTGTTGTTCATCTCACCTTGCGTAGAGCTTAGGGGCATGTTGACACTTAAACCTTGTGACGTTTCGAAGGACACTTTTCAAGCAGGTACATCCTTAATACTTTCAATTTGGTTTTGAGAACTTGCAATATAGGCTTTAATTTCACAGAGTTTGGCCTGCAGAGAGCTGAGGATCTCTGATATATTCATGGGAGGTGGGATGTCATTTAGATGCAAAGCATATAATGTTGTTAGCTTACCATTTGAGTCATCATCCATCATGGCCCTTAAAATGTCCTCCGTATCCAACACAGCTTTGAGTTTCATTGCGTTTTCACTCTGTTTTACAGTTTTTGATGCATATCAACTGGTTGGGTTTCAAATAAGATGTCCTTAGCCAATCTTGCCATCTCCTCACTAGAGAAATGTGTACAAACATTTATAAGGTGATTGTGAGAGCTAGTTTGCAAATTATTTTGAAGAAAGTACAAGAGCTCATTAACACGTGCTTCACTTTCCGCCGCCATGTTTGAGTTCAATTATTGTTTGCAATAATAATGAAACTTAAGTTTCTATATAGAGTATTTTCTATCCAGTGAATATTTTCAAAATGATCTTGCAGCTTTGTTATATGGAAGTTCAACTGTACTTGCTTTAAAAAAATTTGCACAGTTATAATTTTTACTTAAAGGCAAACATATATGCATATTACTATATATCTCTTTGTTAACAATGTGAAATGTTCTTATATGGTGAGACATACTTTTTAACTAAAGCTTAAAATGCAGTATGGAGATATTCAGTAGAGAAAAAGTAAAACACATTTAGCGGTGTTAATTTAATAATTAAGTTAATGTAATAAATATTTAACTGTCATCGTTATTTTTAGGGGAACTGATCTCAAAAGTCAAACTTGTAACAGTGCATGGCATCATGCTGAGTTGCGTTTTTTTGGCTTATAGCTAGTAACTGCCTTAAACTACAGGGTGAGTCAAAAGTTGCAGGTCATCCTTGTATTTCAGAAATGGGAGGGAAAATGAAATATCTGAATACCCCAGCAAAGAATCGGTGAGGAGACCTATCTTTTAGGCTGTTTCCGGAACATGACCACCATATTGGATCAAGGTCAGCTTTTTCAAAGAGTAGGGGGTCAGTTGCATATCATACAAGACCAGAATTTTCTCAGAAATTGATTGCTGCAATCGGATTTGATATATGTGTTGTGGTTCACAAGTTATCAACACAGAAAGTTGAAATAACAGCCTTTGAAGTACCCTGTGATGCATAGCTATTTGATATGTTCAGTTTGTTGTCCCTGTTGCTGAACACAGACCTGAAGGCGATTGATCTAGTCGTTATGCACCTGCACAAGAATATTGGGAGAAATGCAGTTATAGGCTTCCAGAATGCTTTGCTGCAGGTGGTGTTTGTTGCGAATTTTCTCAGCATACACCAGGTGTTTCAGATAACCCGACAGATAAAAGTCGAGTGGTGTCAGGTCGGGGGATCTGGGTGGTCATTCCACAGGACCCCACCGGCCAATCCAGTGACCAGGGAATTGAACATCTAGCCATTGATGAACAGTTGCTCTGTAGTGTGGTGGAGTCCCATCATGTTGGAAATAACAGGGGAAACTGCCATCTTCATTCAGAAGGGAAGGGAACACTGTTTCCTGTAGCATTTCCAAGTAGCACTGAGCATTTAGGTTGTTGTTGATAAAAATGTGCCCTATATTCCACACCACACCATAACCTTTACATTACCAACAACTTTGGATGGTTGCATCCAGTGAGGGTTCCTGTCACTCCAGTACCTGTGGTTCTGATGGTTAACCTCACCATGGACATAAAAATTGGCCTCATCACTGAAAAAAATGCCCTGTGCAAATGAGGGATCCCGTTGATGTTGCTCTAAAGCCAAAGTACAGAACTCAACATGTCTATCAGGATCATCCTCTGATAGTTGCTGCTGCATCTAGATCTTGAATGGATGCCAGTGAGCAGAGTGAAGAATCCATACAATGGCTGACTGGCTGATACCTCATTCTGCTGTAAAACATCGTGTGCTATGCTGTGGACTCATTACAAAGGATGTCAAAACCATTGTTGAGGTTTCTTCATCAGTAGCAGTTTTTGTCCGACCACTATGTGGCTTGTCGTCCACCGTCACAGTTTCTCGGAATTTGGATATCAGGTACGCGAAAGTGCTGTGTGAAATTGGTGGTCTTTCTAAGTGTCAGTTGTTGAAGTCTGTGGCTATGATACGTCAGCTGCATTCCCCAGACATTAGTATCACCTTTATTCCTCTCCTCTTTCATCAATGGCATCTTCATTTATCTGGCAACAAACAATGATTATTTCAAATTTCTGTGTTGATAACTTGTGAACCACAACACATGTGACAAATCTGATTATGGCAATCAATTTCTGAGAAAATTCTGGTCTTGTTTGCTATGCAACATGACCCCCTTAACAGTTGAAACATTTGACCTTGATCCAATATGGCGGATTTCAAGATGGCGGCCATGCTCCAGAAATAGCCTGAAAGATAGGCCTCCTGACCAATTCTTTGCTGGGGTATTCAGATATTTCATTTTCCCTCCCATTTCTGAAATACAAGGGCATCCTCTGACATTTGACTCACTCTGTATTTTGTTTACCCATCAGATAAATAACTGGTATTTGTAGAATGTGGTCAGGTAAGAAATTCTAAGTCAGTGTTAACTAACTTAGGTACTAATGGATGTTAGGTGATAGTGCTAATTGTGTGAGTTAAGACAAGGGATGACAACTGTTGGGGGCAGTGTGTGTAACAATAGTGGTAAAGTTTAAAATTATATAAATAACAGCTATTTTTTTTTAATATTTTCAGTGTTTTGAAATGGTGCAAGTTTTTATCATGCTTTACTTCACTTTTAATGTAGTCTGCATATGCTTTAAAATGATGGGAAATTATTTATCTTCAATTGCATCTTTACAGAGTGGCTGAACATCTAGTTCATGTTAATGAATGTCCATATAATGGAGAAAAGTCTTATGCTGCTGATACATCTGGTAAGCTTTTTTTTTTTTTTTTTTTTATTTGCGAGCACATATTTTAAATTTCGAGTCCTGTAAACTTCTTAAAGTAAATGTTTTGAACTACACTGCTTAATAATTTTCTGTTTTTTTCCCCTTTCAATTTTCTTTTAAGATGTAGAAAAATGTTTATATCAATTCAACACAAGGATATATTAACATACATTCTGTATTTTTCATACATTAAATCATGCATTAAGCTCCTTTTTTAACATAAAGCAAGTTCTGTGGTTGGAGCAAGCACACACATTTTACATCATATTATTACATATGGTTGATAGGAAGAAATTCTGTTATCTTAAAGGTGAAATCTTCAAAATGCCTTAAATATTTTGAGGAAATTCTATTTCATCGTTTTACAATGATTTTGATCAGTGTTGGTTATTTGTTTTTAAGAGTTCAGATCGTGCAGTAACTGATACAGAGAAGAATGTGAAGCACTGTTATAATGGTACCTGTTAATTACTTAAGAAATTACTAACGACTTTAGCCATTAATTTCAAAAGTCTTCAGTGTTCAAAGCAGTTTTAAAATCTTCTTAGTTTTACAACTATTAGGCTTTAGCTAAAATAATCTCCATTTGTACAAATGAGCGCATTTGATTATACACAGTGCTTACTATTATAGGTAAAATCCAAAAAATAAATATTTTTGAAAAAAAAAATCATTTATGGAATTGACCTCATTATTTGAATCTGTCAGAAATGACACTAGATGTCACCACATCTGCTAGCTCACATGTGGTAGCATGGCCTGAGATACAATGAATTTTTTAAAAGTCTGTTTAAAGGTCATTTCATGTATTATTGGAGCCAAAAAGTATTTCTTCTGAAAAAAAAAAAAGGGGGGGGACATTTCATTTCTTGCAAGTGCAACATGATAACCTTTCTGGTAGATAATAAAGATAATTCTTCCCTCCCACATAAAAGTGATGGATATTAAACTTCAGCACCAAAATCTCAATGCTTGTGGATTATGAAAATGTAGCTACAAAACAGGTGCAAAGAAATTGTGTGGAGGTGCTTCCAGGAAAATTGATGGTCTGTCATCCCTATCTTTCAGAAGCATGTATATTCCTTTCCCTGAGTCAAGGATAATGATAGATGTGTGGGCTACACATTGTCCACTGCAACAGAAGGGTTATATGCACCTGATGTTTGATCACCACACCCAAATCATTTAGGTCTTGTTGCATCCCTGTAAATGCTGTTTTCTTACCAGTAGCACAAAGGATCTGGATTAACATGGAAAGACTGGCAGGCCAAGGATTGCTCAGTGTCAGAGATGGCACATACTGATATCTAGTGCCATCTCTGATAGACTCAAGTAATGGGGTAAGTTCTGTGAATTAATTAAATTTTGAAGTGCCCTTTTAAAATAAGTTTTAGGACCTGAGCTAGTTAAGTACATTAGCTGTCGGTACTTAAGTAACTCTGGTCTTAAATTCATTGGAGGGTGCTATTCCCTGTTATCTTTTGCTCATCGTTTTTTTTTTTTTTTTCTGGTTTTCAGAACATTACATGAAATACATTTTAAGTAGTTTAAACTGATTTTAGCATCAAATCTGAAAGCATCTGGAATCACATTTTCCTTGTGCTGATGGTTTAGTCTCCATGACTTGCATTGTAGCCCAGCCCTAATGAACTGAGCATAAATTCAGAACAATGGTAAATGTAGAGATGTCTAAATCATTGGTCCATACTCTGAATTTAACAGCAAAAGATGTGCATTCTCGAATATTCAGAGAAAGATATTAAAATATGTATTGTGTATTTTACTTCTTAATTGTTGTTACTTGATAAAGAATGGTTAATGCATGGAAATCTTGATAAGGAGTTAGACACTGGACTAGACAAAATTAAAAAAGCTTCTTGGGACTTTACAAAACTATTTTTAATAAGACAGAATTTGAAAAGGAATAAATTTGCCATATACAATGTAGTAGCTACTTTTCTACCAAACTAAATGTTTAATAGAAATATGCACTAAGTATTTGTGTTTACCCTAATTTATGACAGTGAAAGTTATTTGCAAAATTAAACTTTTGTAGGAAGTCATAATTGATTGTCATGAGTGTTGGGAAGGGAATATCAAGTCAAAATGAATGTAATTTCTAGCAGAACTATATCTATGTAGCCTACATGTTAGATCTGAACTGGTTGCTGCTTTTACAAATGAACCTGATGAATATCTATTAAGGTTGTGTCATTCTATACATATGGGAGATGAAAAGGCTTTTAACAGATGCTATTGTATACTATATGGTTCAGACCTTGTGAAGAAATGGAAACAAAGATGCGAATGTTATGATGACGAAAAAAAAAATGCAGGGCAAAATTTGCACTGAAAAAGACAACTTAAAAAAAATGAAGTAAAATGAAAGTGTTGTCATATCTGCAAATTAAAAAAGTTATTTTGGATTTGGAAATGTACAGCTTAGACAACAACAACAGCACACACACAAACTTAAGATCACATTAAAATCCATGCGCACAAAACTTGAAGCCACTATTTCAGTAAATCATCTCGAACACATCAGTCATGACTAGAGTAATGCAGCACGGAACTGTAGCTAAGACACAAAAGTTCTATTCATGTGTGAGATTTGTTTTTCCAAATAAGATTTTGTCATACATTTATTTTTAAATTCATTCTTACAGCACAACATTTGATTAAATTTGTTCAAGTAAATTAATCTGCTATATTTAACATGGTCATAATCTTACATTAGTATTAAAAACAATTTATGCAATACACAGTACTCTACTTTATTGCACTTTTAAAAGATAATTTATAAAAAAAAAAGATACTTTGGCTCAAGATTTGTTTACTTTGCAATAACTCCATTGCACACTAGACTGAAAGTACATATCAGTTTGAGGTTTTTGAATCTTTTTAAGCAAATCATTTAGGTTTCTTTTTATTCTTCAATTATGGCAGTATAATTTGCTTCCATGAACTAGTTTCAACGAGTCTACTTACTGTTTATAAGGGATACATAGGATGCTGCTGAACAAATCAGTCTCCTTGATGTGTGAATATGTGTGTAAAAAAAAAAAAAATTACCCTCAAAGTTATTCCAAAATTTTGTTCATGGGTTTATACTGCCACACTGAGTTAATTACTAAGAGGTAATTTTAATGCACGTACAGACACGTGGTGATATGCACATGTGTATGCAGTACTATCTTTTCATTGGTCACATTTACAACTACTACACAAACCCTAAGCTAAGTGGTGGAATATAATATCTTTTACATAGTAGTCACCATTAAACATGAAAATTTATAATGGTAAGTATGTATATTAATCTGTAACTACACTTACTTCATTATAGTTCATTAATTGCTAGTAGGTAGTCAAGGAAAGCAGAATGAGACAGGTACTTCTTACATTCTTTCATGAGTATAATAAAAACAAAATCTGATATTAACCATGCACATGCACACATTATTTCATAACAGAGAGAAGTGGGAAAAACTTGGCTAAACACAGCCTCCTTCAAATATGGATACATGGATCCTGATATGTATTGGGAAACTCACATATTTTGGATAATGTGTTCACTGATAATATCAGCTTTGCTAATTTACCATCCAGCTAACTGAACAGGCATTGCTTCTGTTAATTAAATAGTTCTTCAGTGAGATAAGAAAGGAAAAAGCAATTTTTTATTTTATACTGTACAAATTTTTACATTATTATATGTCATTTCATTTTTAACCAAAATGAACTGCAGTAAAAACATAGAAAAATTTCAGAAAAGAAGAGCGTATAAATCACCACTTTAAGTACACTTCATATTTCCCTTTCCCTTACCCTTTCCTCTGAAGTTTTGTTCGTAAAGCAAAACAGTACACAAATAAGGCTTGAACCTCTTGCTCTACCCCCCCACAGTTAATGAAGAATGTGAGTTTGATGAGAGCAATGACAGCTGAAGTGGTTTTCCTTTTCCACCATGATAGCTGGATATTTTACTGTGTCATTGTTTTATGAAAAAAGCTACTGTGAGTGATTGGATGCAAGGCCAAATGTGTTTCCATCATTTTAGTATACATCAGTGGAGTAAAAGGCAATAGTAAATTCATTTACATTGACAAACTTTGCTTTTGGCATGTTAAGATTTCAAGTGTCTATTTTCTTTTCAATTGGAATACATCATACACTAACTACAGACTTGAAAAAATATAGCATGTGACCTCAAGTGCCATATAATTTCAGCTGTACTGCTTACCAAGGAACAACATTCAGTTTGGCACTAGATCCAGGAACCTTCTTTCATACATTAAAAAAGATCGGGAAAGGACAAACACCTTGTGTAAATGGGGTGCATACAATATCCCCCTGATGGATTCTTCCACTTTTGAACATGTAAGCAATTACGTGGGATCCACAAAACGTAGCCTTGGTATTCGAGTGCAAGAGCATAAGTATAACATTCATGTCAACCATGGTAACACAGCACTCGCCAGGAACGTCGTATGTGGGACTGTTCAACTGGACTGGACTAATGTCAAATTGTTAAATACTCCAGCATCCGTACACTCCTTACACATAACTGAAAGCTTGCACATCGAAGCTTTTGGGGATTGCTGTTGCAATGACAAGTCCCATTGACTTGCCCAGAATATGGAATGCCATATTGCAGCTATGAACTTTAATAACAATAATCGTAGTTAAGTTTTGAACTTTAACAACCTATATATGTTACTGTACCATATACACCTAATCTATCGTGTAACCTACTTTGGTATACTTGATGGATGTTTCAGCTTTGTTGCGATGTTAACAGCTGGGACACTCTTGCGCCAAAGCTTTACCTACAATACATCATCATATTACATTAAAAATAAAAGCTTTACCTACAATAAAAGCTTTACATTAAAAGCTTTACCTACAATACATCATCATATTACATTAAAAATAAAAGCTTTACCTACAATAAAAGCTTTACATTAAAAGCTTTACCTACAATACATCATCATATTCCGCTGTATATATTGGTGCACATGAGCAGCAATATTTTATTCCATCTGAAGACGGGGTGATTGTTACCCTGAAAGTGCTCATGGGGTTTTTAACTTGTAAATATCTGTCGGGTTTTTTTTTAGTATTAAATCATCATGCATTGACGGTGTGTGTCATTAAGTTATATATAGCACAAAATTCACTTGTACTTACCAAGGAAATTTGAGGTCAGCAACTTAGCAACACAAAATGGTAGCAAGTTCCCATCTGGTGTTTATTCTTGGTGAGCTAATGAAACAGTATTGTGTTGACTGAAATTAAAAAACTTCCAAATATTCATTTTGATCATGATGTGTTTTCAGTAATATCTTTGGTAATAAAATTTACATAGTAAACAAGAAAAAAAAAATAGTGCCTATCACTCCCTTAATGCTTGAACTGCCTGTTAACTAATTGCTAGTGCATTTATAGTCAGCTTTTGCTTAGCACATGCTTAACTAGTAAAATTTATAGTGAAGAATGTTATATGAATTTGTACTTCTCATTCATGCAATGAGAAGTTCAGACATAGCTGTAGAACAATTAGTTACTGATTAGCTTTGATTTTGTTCTTTCTTATTTTGTGCTGCAACAATGTAGTATCAGCTTTTCTTTTTATTTAATTTTCATTTTGTTTTCTTAGAAGTTCTTCCATTTCCATGTAATAATGTGAAGCCTGCAAGAAAGACTTCGTGTGATGTAAGATCACTTTGTAGTGAAGGTATATAAAATATTAGTTATTGGCACTTATACAGTAGCTTGCACTATCTTTTATATGATTTTTGATTCATTTTATTATATTTCAAACGATACAGGGTTTTTGTTTATTCGTTTTTAGTATATTTTAAACACTGAGTTAAACAAGAGAATGTAATGTTGCCTGATAACTTGGTCATCTATTGATTACAAACCATTATAGATATTTTTATATATCTAATCACATGCAGAGTATGGGTGCCCTTTAAAGGTTATCATTGAATAAGGGCAATTTATGTAATAACAATAAGTTAAATTGCTGATAGAAATAAATACTTTCATGCTAATTATTTGTTACAAATAAAATTAAAATTTTCAGAAATGTTTTTCAACTGAACATGAGCATTGGTAAATTACTGTAACAAGAGTTCACGTAGTTGATCTTAGTCATTTGTCTATTGCCAGGAAATTTTCAAATAATTGAAATATTGAAGGGTACATACAAATTATAAGGGCTAGCACAAAATGCTATCTCAATATTTTTTCTCTAACATAGCATAAGGTAGTTTTATTGGGGGAGGAGAGTAATCCATTTAATGATTTACCAGTTTGATGTAGCTGAAGTACACAAATGTAATTTTCTTACTGAAGGTCATGTGTTCCCCATAATATCCAATAACTACTTTCTTCCACTGATAACCAAGACTTAGTACTGATCTTGGTTATATAATCCATACTACTCTCAGTTCCTTTCTTTTATGCATTCATAATTTTCTCTCTCCCACTAAAAGAAAAAAAAAACAGAAAGACCTAATAGAATATACACTGAAGTGCCAAAAGTCATGGGATATGTACCTAGTAACAAGTAGGACCTCCTCTAGCCCGGCAAAGGGCAGTTACTTGAAATGGCATCAATTCCACAAGTAGTTGGAAGACTTCTGGAGAGATGTTGAGCCATGCTGTCTGAACTGCCACCCACAGTTCCCTGGTATTTGTAGGTGCAGGATCTTGTGTGCGAATGGACCTTTCCACCATGTCTTATAAGTGCGCTGTTGGGTTAATGTCAGGCAAATGTGGTAGCCACACCATCCGTTGGAACTGTCTAGAACAGGGATGGCGAACCTATGACACGTGTGCCACTTGGTGGCACATGAACACGGTTTGGGTGGCACGCCTGTATGACAGCGTTAACATTAAATAAAATTTTAGGTTTTTGAAAACAGTAATTTTTCGACAACATGTCTGTACTGTGTTCTTGCAGATAACCGAGCTCTGACAAGAAAATTAATCTAGCCAAGAAGTATCCTCCAAAGGGGTAGCAAAGCAACCTCACTTTCTTTAATCGCCTTATGTAATATTTTCCAAAAGCAAGATGCACTTAAGTCTGAACTGTCTTGGTTCACACTGAAGTGCATCTTGCGTGATGTTGCAGACAACAGGTTATGAACCCAACATAAATGTCTTGGCTAGCAGCATTCATCAACAAGTTTCACACTAAATGTAATTATGTAAGTATGATCTTTCAATTATCTTCTAATGAATTAAATCAGGTTCAAATTGAAATTGTCTTAGTCTTGAAACTCACGTAATCTGTTATTTATCATTTTTATGGTATTCACAAAAAAAGTTTCATGACAAAATGTTAATTTAAAAAAATGCAAACAAGAGGTGGCACATTAGACACTTGAAAGCAGTAAAGCAAACTTTAAGTGGATACTAGTTGGAAAAAGTTTGCCATCCCTGGTCTAGAATGTTCCTCAAACCAATTTTGGACAACTTAGGTCTGATAACATGGTGCATTGTCCACCTCGAAAATCCCATTGTTGTTGGGGTACATGAAGTCCATGAAGGGCTGCATGCAAATGGTCACCCAGCAGAGCTACAAAGCGAGTACCAGTTAATGACGTGTTTACAATGACTAGAGAACCCAAACCAAGCCAAGTAAAGACACCCCACACATGTATGGAACCACCACCAGCTTGCACAGTGCCTTGTTGACAGATTGGGTTCATGGCCTTGCAAGGTTTGCACCATACCTGAACCCTACCATCAGCTTGTAACATCTGGTAGTGTTACTCATCGGACCATGCCACATGTTGCCAGTCTTTCAGGGTCCAATTACCATATTCATGAGCCCAAGTGAGGCACTGTGTCCGATGTTGTGGTGTTAACAAAGGCACTCTGGTGGGTCTTCTGCTCCCATGCCCCATGGACGCTAAATTACACTGCACTGACCTGTTGTCTCTGGTACCTCCTGCATTGAATGTGGATGTTATTTGAGCGTGTTGCTTGTCTGTTAGCATGGACAATCCTGGTCAGATACCACTGGTCACAGTCACTCAGCACCTATGGTCGGCCACTGCACTGTCCACGGTGGGTGGTAGCACCTTCCACGAGATAATCTTGGTATGCACATAACACTGTGGATCGAGGAATGTTGAGTGTTTCCACAACTTCAGAAATTGGATGTCCCATCCGTCTGGCTCCCACTAATATGTCTCATTCAAACTCCAATAATAATTCATGTCTGCTTGACATAATTCTACTAGTGGTTGTTCAGCCTGACTCACAAGATTACATCTTGCAACTCATAAAAATTGTGGCATGCATCAAACTCTTTATACGATGGCAGCACCAGTTAAAAATTTGCATACTGTAATCCCATGACCTTTGGCACTTTCAGTGTATAGAACTGCAGGAAAACTCACATCAGAGAACTCTATGATTGCCTTCATTAAAAAGAAAAGTTGTTTTTTCCAACTAAAGTATGCACCTATGGAATAATCTTTTCTCTCATTTCTTATATTTGAACAATACTTTGGAAATATTGTGGTAAAACAATTTTCTTTTTAGCCCAAACTATGATGTTATTATGATGATATTTTCGTAATTTGGCCACATGACATGAAAGAACTACACACTCCTTTTTATTTCTAAGAAATTCTGTAACACAGTATTCTTCATCAGTTTAGAAACTAATAAAATCATAAATTCCATTAATGCACAAATTACTAAAAAAAAAATCATTGATCTATTTATAGGAAAACCTGTACTACCTCAAACATAATCTTTTTGACTTTAATGCTGGCCTTTCCTAGAAATTTACAGCTTTAAAACTACTCATCTCTTGTGACAGTAGAATTTGCAGTGATCCACTTTCTTTAGAAAACAGATTTATAATAAAAAATTTGAAGTCAAACAAAGTATATCTTACCTTCCTCTGCCTGCTATACTGTACCCACAATATTCATCAGTTCCATTCCTTCCCTTTACCTACAAACTGTTTAAAAGCCTTCCAAAAGATTTTAACAGACTTTTAGGTGCAGATTTGTGGATACAACAGGTTCGCCATCAAATCTCCTCAGACTACCATCGAATGAATGAATTATGACATATTCACCAGATTCCTTAGATTCCCATGTGTGTACTACGTCACAGTTTATGCATTCTTAGAAGGAAAATGTTATATTGATAGCACATTCTGGTCAGTCCACTCCATAATTCTTGAACATATGAGAGATATAAAGAAAAGCCTCTCTTTCACAGTATCTGTAACTCTTTCTGTACTCACCACTGAAGATGCTTCAGCTACACCAAATTGAAAGAATGTCATACATACAAGGGTTATACCAAAAGTAATGCAAAAGTAGTCATAACTTTTTTATTTACTCACAGAGGTCATTCAAATTGCACCTGCTGGTAGAGTAACCGTTCCCCTATAGTAACCCTTCTTTTTCATTGCAGGTAAATAATAGATTCCAAGCATAAGCAATGTGCCATTATTGAGTTCTTGACGAAGGAAGGGTGCAGGCTGTCCGATATCCACAGAAAGCTGCAGAATATTTACAGAGATGATATTATTGACAAGAGCAATGTGCACAGATCAATTAAGAAGTTTAAAGAAAGGGAAACCAGCATTGAAGACAAACCACGCAATGGGAGACCATCATCTGTGACCACTGACACAAATCATCAGTGAGTGGATGAATTGATTCGCATGGAGAGACAAATCTAAGTCCGCGAGCTTGTTGCACAACTGGACTGTGGTCAGAATGTCATACAGAAGATGGTGGAAGACTTAGGTATCGGAAAGTGTGTACAAAGGGGGTACGTTGGCAGTTGACCCCAATTTGAAGGAGAGAAGGGTGGAAGTCTGCTCTGATCTGCTGCAAGCATTTGAAGCCACCGAAGGCCCGTTTTTTTTTTGATCTGGGTACAGGGGATGAAACTTGGGCATAACTTTATGATCCGGAAATGAAAAATCAATCCATGAAATGGCATCACACCTCTTCACCAAGGCCTAAGAAGTACAAGAACCAGCAATCAGCACAGAAAGTCATGGTGACTGTTTTTCGGGATGATAGGGGTGTCATTCTCCTTGATTTTCTGAAACGCAGCCATATTGTAAACAGCGTGTGGTACATTGAGACGCTCAAGAAGCTTAGAGAAGTCATAAGGAGGAAGAGACCAGCAAGAATCTGAAAAGGATCCACGTTCATCATGGCAATGCGAGACCACACACATCTTTGGCAACAAATTAGGTGATCAGAAAATTAGGCTGATCGATGGTCCTCCATCCACCATATAGCCCAGATCTGGAGCCCTCTGACTTCCATCTGTTCAGTCCAATGAAGGACAGTTCCCGGGACAACGATTTGATGACACAGATGAGGCGAAAGTGGCTGTGAAGAAGTGGGTACAACGGTCCACACCTGAATTTTTTCAAAGGGGATTTGAAAGTTGGGTTCAACAATGGCACAAATGTATTGATTGTGATGGAGACTATGTTGAGTAGTACCTTCGTATAGAGAAAGAGTTACTCGACGAACATGTGCAATTTGAACTACCTCTGTCAGTTAATAAAAAAGTTATGCCCACTTTTACATTATTATCAGTACAACCCTCATATCAATTCTGAATTATTCCAATTGCAGAAAGTGTTGAGAAACTACTAAATGTCAAATTTTGTAATTTGGATGCATTGTTCAACATCTCAATTATTTGGAAATCTTTACTGGCTACAGACAAGTGAACATGATCCACCTCATGAATTCTTACTGTCGTAATCCATCATTATGACCAAGGCTGATGATTTCCGCTGAATACTCTTACTGTAAATTTAAATGTTAGAGGTAATAAAAATAATAAGCATGAAAATATCTACTTCTGTATCAGTTTCAAATTACAGATGATTTAGATAATGATTTTCACTTTTTGAAAAAAAAAATATAGCACTAATTTTGGAAAAACTGTTTGGTCATGCCAGAAAATTATGTTTTAGCTGTTCCCAGTGTACGTGTGTAGATAAAAGGAATAATCCATTTTTGTCATTATTTGATACATTTGTTAATGCATCCAATAATGACAAGATATCAAGTGAAGCAAATTTGATTCCCATTCCAGAAAAATGCAGTTTTCAGGAGAGTTTGATAGGTAGGTGAAAGCCATTTCTGATATCTCTTTGTGATAAAATTATGAGTACCCATCAGGTAATTTTCATTGACAGACTAATGTCAATCTTGAATTATTCCAATTGCAGAAAGTGTTATAAGTTCAACTGGTAATTGATTCGATACTTAGAAATGCCTGTACTTTTTTACACCAAACCATCTTTTGAGATGAACTCTTTCTTGCATTATTTATTTTGTTTTGACTTTTTTTTTTGTAGTCTAAAATAGTGCTTTTAGATTGTCGTTGATGTTTTATTAGGTGCAGTAGCTACTAACTGCTGCTTTTTGCAAATTTTATGCAGTGTTCCCCAAAACTTTTTTTACTAATTTTTTTTCTTTTTTGTATGAAAAATCAGTCAAAATCTGCTGATCTTATTTTAGGTGAAAGGTATGATAGCTATATTAGAATGATTCAGTTTTGAAAAGGAAATAGAAGTTATACATACTTGCATTTGGACCTATCTATGAATTCTTTGCTCAAGCGATGTGTTGCAAAGAAAGGATACTTCAATGTCATAGTAGAAGAGTGTTAAAAATTTTCAACTAAACCATAACTTTATACATGTATATTTTTCATTTAATTCATCTATGTTTTACATCAGTATATGACAGTTTTGATTATGAAATATCTTGTATAATATTGAGATATTATTCTTCATAAATAAGTTTGAAGTGTCCCTTTTGGTTTTTGTATGCTTTGTGATGAATCAAAGTGCTATAAATGTTATTTCCTTTGTAGTTTAAAATGTTTACATACAAACTTCTAGAAATACATTTTATATTAATATGGTGCTTGTTCTCAAGGTACTCTTCAATGGTAAAATGCTGAAGTTCTGAGTAGTGTAAGTTCTGTAGCATAGGTTGCAACTTCATTACCAGAAGTTTTAATGAGAAGATTAAATATACAATTTGTTCATACCTTATTTTTTGAATTAAGGTTAAATGCGAATTTTAGGATTAATTTCACACCAAAAAAATCAGGATTAACACTGTTATTTTATTTGTTTAGTTCATATGGTTGCTATTTAACTGATTTTACCCAAACTGAGTTGCCTTTGCTAAACAGCTTTAAATATGAGAACAGATATTGACACAAGCAATTTATAATACAGAGGAAAACTTTTTAAAAAGTAAAACATATGAACCTTGCTATCCACTTATATTTTATGGTATATTGTCAGGGTAAATAATTGTTTCAGAGCATATAGGTCTATCAGTATTGAATGTTTAGGGAGACAATACTGTAAAAGTTTGGGAGTTCAACTGAAAATGTTTGATCATTTCAGTAACTCTGTATTTTCTGCTTAATGTATCTCTGAACTTATCTATGCAGCAAAAGCCTTTGTGTGTGATGTTATTTAAGCATATATAGTGCAGCAATTAATAGTGAGACTGATTTTTTTAAATCCCAGTAAAACACGCAGGTCGAGAAGGCATGTTTTTTTTTTTATGTCGTTTATCAGCTATGTGGTGGCAATGGCATTTTCATGAGAATTGTGCAGGTGATTATTTACGCTATGCATGATGCCTTTCAGTGGAAGAACATTGTCACAGTTATGTCATGCAGCAAAGAGCATCTGAGACAGTTGAATTGTTGCATGATCTCTATAAGGTTAATTGCCTATCCCATGCACAAATATTCTGATGGTATGCATATTTCAATGATGGGTGGGAAGATTTGGAAAATAATGAAAGGCCTGGACATGTCTGAACTCATTGAGAAAGCTCACGGAAGAATAAAAAGTGATCATCGTGTGAACATGAGGATGCTGGAATGTGAGCTCGGTGTAAGTAAGGAGATGATTCGCTAGATTTTAGTGCAAGACAGGGGGACAGGGGTATGTTCTCATTTTGTTCTGCATGTTTTGTCAGATGGCCGGAAACAGGCATGAGTGGAGTGCACAAAAGATATCCTGGAGACTGGTGAAACAATGTAAAATTTTCTCCAAAGCATTGTGGCAGATAACGAGACATTTCTGTTTCCATTAGATCCTGAAACAAATTATCATCAGAGTGCTCAGTGGGAGTCACCACAAGGTAGGAAGATCAGGTACCAAAAAAAAAAAAAAAAAAAAATCAAGCAACACTTGTGTGCTTTTATAATCGGAAGGGAATTCTTCATCATGAGTTCATTCCTGAAGGCACAACTGTCAATGGTAATATTTACACATCGAAATGATTGTTAAAGAAGCTTGTTCGTGTTTGGCATGACTATAAAAGTGGGCAATGGTTCCTTTTTTACAGTAACGCACCCACATACAAAGTAGTCAGTGTATGGCAATTTCTGGCATGAAAAGAAGTTTGCGTACCCAACCATCCCCCTATTCTCCAGATTTGTCATCGTGTGACTACTTCCTATTCCCTAAATTAAAGTTGTCTTTAAAAGGAAAAGTTTTTGAGACATTCAAGACATAAAAAGAACTGTGACATCAGCTCTTTACTCCATACCAAAAGATGACTTCTGCAAGTCCTCCTTTTGTTGACTGATCATGCCACTTCTTGGATTAACTCAGGAAGAATATACTTCGAATAAATGAAAAGCGGGAAATCTTCCTGCTTTTCCATTTTTTTAAAAATTCAGTCTCATTACTTAATTGCTGCACTGCATTTTGTATTATGTAGTACACACAAATATGTATATTTCTTAGAGGTAATTTGAGTTGTTTGTTTATGCCTCATATTTCAGTTTTATATAAAAAGAGAGCTTATGTGGTTTATCACAATAATATTTTTGGGAAGGGGTATTGTTCATAAATGTTACTTATATGTACTGAAAAGTTGAAATCTGATTTTCCAGTCTTTTATATATGAGTTTATACAAATATTTTGATTAATGGGACACCCACTTTTTTCAGATTTTTACTTTCCAGTGACATAGCATTGGTTTGAAATTAACAGAACATGTTTTTTTATTGGCAAACTACATCATTTATGTATTATAATATATGACTCGCATCAGTATGAGGGTGGTACTGAAAGTAATGCAAAAGTAGGCATAACTGTTTTTGTTGACTGACAGAGGTAATTCAAAATACACATATTGGTAGAGTAACTTTTTCTGTATGTAAAGATACTACGCAACGTAATCTCCATCACAAGGGACGCATTTGCATCATTCTTATTCTTAGATGACACACATATGAAACCCTGACAGCCACTATGAATATTGTAAGTACAGATACTTATTATTATTATACTTGACTTCAATTGCCAATACTATGTTAACGTCCTTTTGCAATCTCCCGATAGCTGAACTTGCGTAACGTGTGAAACAGTATTTACAGACATTTAATGTCAACCGAATTAAAATATCGTAGCCACGTAAAAAGTATGTTCATCGCAACTTAGCGAAAATTGAACAACGATATATCTCGAATCCCCTTTGAAAAAAATTGAGATGTGGCCTCTTGTACTGCACTTCTTTACAGAAACTTTCACCTCGTCTATGTCATCAAATTGTTGTCCCCGAACACTGTCCTGATTGAAACAAACAGGTGGAAGTCAGAGGGGACCAGATCTGGGCTGAGGAGTGGACGGGGGACCACCGAGCAGCCTAATTTGCTGATTGCCTGATTCATTGCCAAAGATGTGTGTAGTCTGGCATTGTCATGGTGAATGTGGATCCTTTTCAGATTCTTGTTCGGTCTCTTCCTCCTTGTGGCTTCTCTAAGCTTCCTGGGTGTCTCAATGTAGCGCTTGCTAGTCATGGTATGGCCACATTCCAGAAAATCAAGGAGAATGACACCGCTGTCATCCCAAAAAACAGTCACCATGACTTTCTGTGCTGATCGCTGGCTCTTGAATTTCTTAGGCCTTAGTGAAGAGGTGTGATGCCATTTCATGGATTGATTTTTCATTTCCGGATCATAAAAATATGCCCACCTTTCATCCCCTGTAACTAGATCGGAAGAAAAGTATCTTCATTTTTTTCAAAAGTTTGCAGCAGATCAGAGCAGACTTTCACCCTTCTCTCCTTCAAACCGGGGTCAACTGCCAAGGTACCCACTTTGCGCACACTTTCTGATACCCTAAGTCTTCCATCATCTTCTGTATGACATTGTGACCATAGTTCAGTTGTGCAACAAGCTCACAGATTGTGGCTCGTATCTCCACAAGAATCAATTCATCCACTCGCTGACGATTTGTTTCAGTAGTCACAGATGATGGTCTCCCATTGTGTGGCTTGTCTTCAATGCTGGTTTCCCCTTCTTTAAACTTCTTCATTCATCTGTGCATATTGCTCTTGTCAATGTTGTCATCTCCTTAAACATTCTGTAGCCTTCTGTGGATGTTGGACAGCCTGCATCCTTCCTTCGTCAAGAACTCAATGACGGCACAATGCTTCTACTTGGAATCCATTATTTACCTGAAATGAAGAAGGGTTACTATAGAGGAAGAGTTACTCTGCCAACATGTGCAATTTGAACAACCTCTGTTAGTTAATAAAAAAGTTATGCCCAAGTTTGCTTTACTTTTGGTATAATCCTCATATAAAATTTCCTTTAATAATGAGAAGCCAATCTTGCACACTCTGCTAGGAGGCTTCACCTGGCTTAGTTCTCAGAGCTTAGAATAGTCATAAGTAATTCTGAAGCAATTAAATTTTTTTCTTTATATTTTGGGAACAATCTACATGAGTACGATATATCAACCACAGACTTTCATGTGAACGAAGCAACTGATTGTTCCAAAGGATCAAAATTGTTTGAATTGTTTCAGCATTGCCTGTGGCTGTTCTAAGCTCTGAGAATTATGCCCGGATCAAGGAATCTAACACAGTGCAAAAGCTTAGCATATATTGAGTGTTGTTTTTACACCATAATTTTAGACTTGTGCGAGTCGTATGTTACACTGCTGGCCACCCAAAATGCAACACCAAGAAGGATACAAGATAGCAAAGCCAGATCTATTGGACACATAACAACAGATACAAAGATGAAACGATTGAGCTTAAAGGCTCGTGCGACTTGCGGAGCACACAGACATCAATAGTTCATGTGGCGCCCATGGCTGGCAATAACAGCTGCTACATGTCGCGGCATTGAACGAAAGAGGCTTTGGATGTGGGCTTGGGGTGTGTCGGTCCAGGCTGCTTCCACCCGTTGCCACAGTTCATCAGGCGTAGCCTTGGGTGGTGCTTGCCGGGCCACTTGGTTGCCGATCAGCAACCAGACCTGTTTGATGAGCGACATATCAGGAGAACAGGCGGGCCACAGCAGCAGTGACACCTGGTGGGCCGTGAAGAATTGTTGCACAATGTATGCCAAGTGTGGGCGTGCCTTGTCCTGTTCAAACGTGGCCGCTGGCAGGTCTTTCAGGTACGGGAGGACTACAGGCTCCAAAACGGCGGAGATGTAGCGGTGGCTGTTGAGTGTACCGGCGATGCATACCAGAGGAGTGTGGGTGTCATATCCAATTGCACCCCAAACCATAGCGCTAGGCGATGGACCGGTATGGCGATGCATAATGCAGGCATCATACAGTCTCTCGCCATGGTGCCGCCACACGCGGATCCGACCATCGTAGTGTCGCAGGCAGAAGCGGGATTCGTCGGAGAAGACAATGTCGTGCCATTCCATAGTTCAGGTGCGACGTTCAACGGCCTACTGCTGCAGCACTCGCCGGTGGTGTAATGTCAATGGTAATCGGAGCAATGGGCGCCGTGCGACAATTCCTCGCTGCTGCAGACGACGTCGAACGGTACGTGGTGACACAGGTTGTTGCGCAACACACACTAATTCCTGCGCTAATGTTCGTGATGTGGCGGTGCGAGCCGTCAATGCCCGCTGCACAACATGCCGGTCCTCTCATTCGGTGGTGTGCCATGGTTGCATGAATCGCTCACGCCGGTCCGTCCGTCCCTCCTGCACCCACAGAATCCATACTCGCCTCACTGTAGCTTGATGTCATCCCACACGGGCACCGATGTCTCGTTACAATAAACCGCTGTTGCAATAAGCCACTATTCGTCCTCTGTCGAACTCCAAAACGTGCTGGAATGACTGCCATGTTCTGCGACAAAGCATCAGGAAGCTTCCCACACACAGGTCCGGCAGCACAACACACTTCCACTACTTACACCCCGCCTTCTGTGCACCCTTCTTATAGTGCTTCTCAGTGGGGTGCCGGGCGCACATGATTTGCATATGCCCTGCAATGCTAATCGTTTGCATGTCCTCTCGCGAGCGACGCATGCTGTGAATTTCAGGCCAATCAGATGCTTCCTTCTTGGTGTTGCATTTTGGGTTGCCAGCAGTGTATAATGTTTTTCTGTGTTCTAAAATTCTACTACCTCCTTTACAACTATCATCCTATTGAATACCTTCCCCTTGTGAAAATAGTGTACCAAAGATGCATAAGTGTTTGCTTTCCTGTGGGATTAGCAGTATAAAGTTTGCTATTTTCTGATGTACATTAATTGTAGGTGTCTTTTAAGTTTTGATGCTGTGCTTATATTGTTGTTGTAGTTTAGTCTAATGTTTTAATAAAGCTGCATATTAAGCAAACCTACAACAGCATAATTTTTGACAATATTAACACACCATTGCATCCTCCTAAGGTATTGACAAATAATGCACCCAAAAATATCAAAGCTTATCCAAGTTATACCATTAGTAAGTAGATACTTGATGTGATTTATTTTGCCAATATTTCAATGTAATTTCAGCTTTGGCCGTAGCAAGTGCTTCATTCTCTTGTCAGTGGAGTTGCTGCAGGCTTCCAAATTTTTTTTAATGATTTCTTCTCTGAAGTGTGACTTGAAATAATCAATATTTTTATTAGCCTCAGTATAATTCTTGAAGTATTTTTGAAAGAGTTAACATGAAAATATATATCCACAAAACTTCATTTCTGGATAATGGTTCTTTATTGGATGAAAGAATTGCATAAGCAATTACATTTTCCTAGATAATAAATTCACCCCGCCAGAAGCAAATTTCTGCATAGAGAGGTATGCTGTGTGTGTGTGTGTGTGTGTGTGTGTGTGTGTGTGTGTGTGTGTGTGTGTGATCATTGCAGTTAGTGGTTCTAGAAGTACATGAAGACTCCATTTACTTAATGCAAAATTTAGAGACGACCAGTAAATGTAATTTCAGTTGGGAATGAATTTATGTTGCACGCACACACATGCAGACACACACACGCGTGCGCGCATGCACGCGCACACACAAACAGCATGGTGAAAATGCAACTTTCGTTTTCTTTGGTGATGCTGATCTTGTATAAGCACTCCATGTCCTGAATGCAGAGTTATTAAACAATGTTATTCTGGTAAGGAATAAAGTTATTTTTAACTTGGTGGAATATTTGTTTGTTTGTTTGGGGTTTCATGAGCAACTCAATAGGCTATAAGCAGTAGCTCATACCTAATTTAGGGCCACTGGTTCCAGAGAAGAGAAAGCACCAGTGTCGTAAGACTGACACACCATCCATGCCTCACCTGGGATTCAAACCTGGATCCATCTTAGGTGAATGATAAGAGACCAGCACTTAGATCACTGTGCCAGTGAGGATGGCTTGGTAGAATGATGACATTTTTGTTATGTGTAGTACGTTGCACGGCAGGTGCAGATTTAGATGGGGGCTAAAGGGGCTTTAGCCCCCCCTGTCTTCACCAAAACTGGCAAAGCTATCTGAAATTAGATTCTAAAGCTGAAACTTGGATTATAGTATAAAAAAATGGCCACACAAAAAATAAATAAAAATAAAAAAGAAGAAAGAAACATTTTGCACTGCATTTGATTTCTATTCAGACGGAATAAAAATGCAGGCAAAAAAGAACAATCTCATTGTAATCTGGCATGCCAGTACACAAACATATTCTGGTGGCTGTCCTTTCCCCATCCCTCATTGTTTGGTTAAATTCTCACTCCTGGTGGCTGGGATGGAATAGTGGCAGGCAGCAACCTCGATAAAGGTTAGTGACAGACATCTCACATCTGGTTGACATTTTGGAGTCCAGCACCGATGAGTCGCTTACTCCCTTCCATGTTTCCTAGATCCGCTCCTGTTCCACGGTAGAGGTCATGCTATTTATGTATATATACATTATTTATATTAGTGATGTCATCTATATCAGTGGTTTGTTAAGTTTTTCTATTTTGTCATGACTTTGTTTAATTTGTGAATGATGTAGTTACATAATTCTCATATGAGATTCATATATGAAATTGGGATCTTAACATGTATAACCTCCATTTTTGAATCATAAGTTTAATTTCTGTGCAGACCTTAAATCAGTTACCTGATATGTATTTCTTTCTAAGCTTTCATGCACATCTTTTGCTGTGCAACTGCATTGATAGAAAAAGTTTTGCTTCGTATAATTATATTTAAAAAATCTGAGATGAAAATAAAGTGTTCTAAAATTAAAAAAAAACATTAAAAATTTGTGTTTTTATGCTTAAAAGTTTAAAAATATTTAAAAACCTAAAATTTGTAAAAAAACTTATCTACAGTTTTCTTCAAGTTTTGCTTCGTTAGTTTCTGCCGATCTGCAGTTTTAATCCCAGGTTGTATCCTTTCTTTCCAACTGGTTTCAGAAAGAAAAGTTGTAACAACCTGGGATTAAATCCTGTTCTTTTTGTTTTTCAGGGTTCCCCATCTGCAGGAATAAAAACACATACCTGCTGATATCATTTTGGCTACGTGCCAATGAATATCTTTGTAATTACTTTAATCTCAGCATCAAAGTTGAATTTCATGACAGGAGATTCAAGCACTAATAACATAACAAAGGGTATATATATTTCAGCATTTTGTTGCTTTTTTTTTCTTTATGAGGTCCAGGATTTAATAGTATTTGAGAAAAGATTTGGCATCAGCTTATAAATTATGTTTATGATATCCACCTTCGTTGAACATCCATTTCAATTAAGCATCATGGGTTTCATCTAAATTTTGCTAAATTAGAATTGCATTTTTCTGATAAGTTCCTATTACACCACTATCCAATGTACAGTTTAAAAAAGACCATAATAATCAGTAACCCTTTGTAGACATTTTATAACCAGACTAGAAAAATGGCTTCTAACTGTCATATACAGGAAGCTAGTTGTTACTCCAACTGTTAACCCAGTTATTAAAGCCATCTTTACAGTTACAAAATATCAACTTTCCCAAGATGCGTCTTGAGAGCAGCTGCCACCACCTTCAATTACTGCTTGTAATGATGAATTTAAGTGGATCTTAAACATAGCTAAAAATCCTGGATAACACCAGAATATTGCTTTTAATTTAATATAGAATCATCTTCCAAATGCAGGAATAAGAGTTGTTATGACAATGATGTGCATTCAACATTGAACTTAAGCTTTGTCAAAAGAAGAGTTTGTTATACAGGAGAATTAATGACATCACTCTATTACCATTATATTACTATCTTTCCATGGGAGCATTAATACTGATAAATAAGTTGTAGGTTTTTGATAGTGTAGTCAACCCTCAATTTTCTGACCCTCAATTTACTGCCACCCCTTGGGTCTGAACAGATGTTCTCTATATAAAACATCCCTTGATATACCACCACACCATTGGCATCCATTAACCACTATATGTTACTGCGCCAACCTGCATTTCCCAACACAATGCATACTTGATGTACCACCACAGCTGCATTTGTTAAATTAGATTGTGCTCTGGAAATAATTGGGTTGAAACCTGAAATACAAATGAAGATAGAAGAGTTTTTTAAATGAAACTCAGGTATGAAAAATGATTGTGTAATATTATTTTTCACTTGTTAAAGTATTGGTAACCTAATATGATTTTTTTTATTCATTTCCTTATAATTGAAATGTTAAATTTGTCTTCCTACTATCCAAAGTAAATTTCCACATTTAATGCATACCAAAAGCTTCCAAGATAAAAACAGACACTTTGAACTACAATGTGCATTAAGTACACAACATAGAACTGTATTTTTTTTCTCTAATGAATACATTTTAACTTAATGCTAATTATGCTTTCAGTGAACTATAATTATCAAAATTTAGGTTTCTTAAAAAATAATTAGAAATTTTATATAACACCACAATGTAATGTAACAAATGGTAGTGGTACATCAAGGACTGATTTTATATGGTCAAGCATTTTCCTGTTAGGAAGTCCAGTAACAAAAACAAATGAATGAGTGAATTACAAAATGCAAAACAAGTTGGTTAGCATAGATACTAAAACATAACTTGTTGAATTGTTACCAAATTCGCTTGTGTTTTTGATACTTTTCATGTGGTATTTAACATTTTGGATCATGAAGAGAAAATTGTGCACATCTGTTAATTTTAGTAAGTTATTCTGAAAAGAAAAATAGAAAAGTTGGCTGAAATTGTGAAACTTCTCTAAACCATCTGTGTCCTCAAGGGTAAAAATATGCTCTAAAATTATGCCTTAAACAACACACTACATAAAAATGGGGTGGGGAAGGGCGATGGACAGCCATGATACTTTAAAAATTGGGTACTTGGCCATATTCCTCTTACTGTAAATCCAATTTTTATTTCATTTTTCATGCCTCAAAGTCAAATTGTTGGTATACAAATATGTTGCTGACTTCTTGCATGCACTGAAAATTTTCCTTTCAGAAGATCATAGCTTTTATGTAAGTACATGCTTGATTTATAATTATTGTAGCTATATTATGCTAAAAATTCACATTAAAGAAATTTCTAGAAAGCTAGAAGAGTTTTTCCTCCCTTTAACAGCCTTCTCCCAGTACATACAAAAAGTAATAATACAAGCAGCCTTAATGGTATTACAGGTATCGTGTATCCTGTGTATAGCTGATTTTATAAGTTATGGTTACTTATGCCTGTTTATGGTCATTGAAGTGGGGTAATTTGGATTTGGATGAATGATTGCACGAGGATCGTAAATGTAGGCAGGACAAAAGACCATGCGTGTTCCAATTTTTCCACTGTACTGATAAATGTAAAGTTCTCAGTGGTATGTTTACATGTTATGATATCTGTTTCCAAATATGCAATACCTAGTAGTCTTATATTCTATAATGTATCAGTGGTGTTTGGAAATGACCCTTTACTGAAGGCAAATCTCTCACATTTACTTCCAGGGAAAAGTGAGCATGTTCTCTGTTTGATTTCCTTCCTTGAAAAACATACACAAAAACCATTAGTTGTTAAATACCTCAAGATGCAAAGTTATATGGTATCTTATGCCGATTTCATTATTATATTAATCAGCCACTGGCAATTTAAAGTAAATTTCCTTAAAACTGACCAGTCTTAACACAAGTTTGTGTTTAAATTCATGTTGTTCTTTTTTCTCTGCGCTACTGAATATTATATTTTTAAATGTCAATGAATCATTCACTCTGTAAAATTTTGAGTGTCGATAAAACCACAAAGATTTGTGTTCTGTGCATGTTGTGCTAAAGAAATTAACGGCCTGTCAAATTCATGGGCCTTCTTTCTATTGATAAACTTTTCCTCTTTGCTAAATCTGTATTGTCTTATCTTTCCTTTTAGCATTTTGGTTATTTGTTTCCTTCCATGTAAAGTTTATATGATAAGTGCTGGTGATCTAATTAAAAACAAAGTTTACACTTAGAACTTCATAAAAAGTAAAAGTGCATATATTTTGTATTTGAAAAGTGAACTGATTCTCATTAATGCTGATGAAAGGATTTCTTGATTCACATTACAAAGTTATGAGTTCATTTTACAAGATATTCAAATCATGCTTGCTGTGTATGTACCTTACCTACCATGCATTTACGTAATTTTTGCTTCTTTTTTTTTAATGCAAAATATGCTTTGCCATGTGACCAGCATTGATTTACCATGCTTTTTGGTGTTTGTTTGTTTCATAGCTTTTGCAATTAAAGATATACTGTTACCATTTATAAAGTGATAATAAAGGACTGTCAAGCAATGGTTACATTGAATGATATGATGCCATACTTCAAGTGGCAGTCTACCTATTTACTGTCAAGTGATTATATATAATAAATACAATGAGTATATGATGTCCATTGTGTGGTATATAAACAGTAAAGTCACCTGCTTTAGAGTGCACATTTCACACATATATACTTTTTGTGAGATTGAGTTTGACTTATGTTTCTGTAAATTAGTCTTCACTATTTAGTTTTGTGTCACAAGTTATGCGATTTTATTAATATTTTGTAACATCTTTTCAAAGAGTTATGTGTGATTTCCCTTTTTAAATTTCAGCTGGTCTAAATCGTAGACAGTCATTTGCCAAGTTCCATGCAATGACATTGGAGCCTCCAATTACAAAAGTAATTTTAATTTGCTGTGTTCCATATATGGTGTAATTTGTGAAGCTGAACTGGTTGTAAATTAACTTTATATCTGATGTCTGTAACATTGATGGTATGCTATTTCATATTAAAAAAATAATGTATCAAAAATTTAAAATGTACCAAACATTTTTGAAAAAAAATGTACATTGTTATAAGTTTATGTAATTTTATTATTTTTGGATTATTATTTGAAAAATAACACACTCTTTACATGGTTAGTCTCAACTCCACAGTACACTGTCACTGCAATAGTTACAGCGAACTATGTGGTACGCTGCAGTATGCTGTCACTGTAATGGTTGCAGTGAATATATGGCACACCATAGTACACTGTCATTGCAGTGGTTCATTATAACTTATAATGAACCATGTGGCACACTTCAGTACACTGTCATAACAGTTGTTAAAGTGAAACATATGGTGCCATACTTCAGGTGGCAACCAACCTATCTCATTATTGATGATGGATTGCTTCTTCAGATCAATTCCAAGCATATTATTTTTACTTTCTGATTATTTAGCAACTTCTTAACTGGAAAGAAAATATACCCTTTTTATTTTGTGTTATTAATTTTTCTCCTTTTGCGTATGTAGTCACCTTTTTCACAACTGATTATTAATGTTGCTGTTACCTCTTTTTCTGCTGTTATTCCTTTCATGCTGTACTAACTTTAGCATGTTGCGAGTATTTATTCTTCTTGAACAGTTTTACCAATAAAACTAAACTGATGATTCTCAACAGTGGTCCCATTCCAAGAACAAACCTAATGTTAAATGACAAACAACTAGAAAAAGTCAGCAAATGACACTGAAATGGAAATGAAATCAAGAATAGAAATAGCCAGACAAAGCTTCCTTAAACTGAAGTCTATGTTATGTAATGGAAACTTAAACCTTGATCTTCGTATTTACGTGATGAAGTGCTATATTTAGGCAGTGATGCTATATGGCACTGAAACATGGACACTAAAATCCAGCACCATTAAAAGAGTGGAAGCATTTAAGTGACAAATGAAAATATTCTAAAGAAAATAAAGGGAAGCCGTGAATTGTTAATAAACAACAAGAAAAGGAAAACTGCATACCTTGGACATTTACTCAGAAACAACAAATATAAAATCTCCCAGGTGATTATTGAAAGAAGAACAGAAGGAAAATGAAGGGGAAGAAGAAAAAGAAGCTACCTAGACAATATTAAGGAGTGGACTGGAATGAACATCGAACATCTTTTTAGAGCTGCAGCCCTTCATAGAAGTTTTGCCAGGGTGGTCGCCAACCTCCATTAAGAGATGGTGCATTTAGAAGAAGAAGAACAGTTTTAGATATTTCAAAAGTGATCAGCCATTTTGTGGCATGGGATCTGGGCTTCTGATGATCACAGGTGGCTTAATGGTTAGTAGAGGTCTGTGCTGGCCTTCTTTTTCCATCTGTCAGATGAAAAATACTGGGCTCAGGCCAGGTCTGTGCTGAAAGGTTTAGCATTTTGCTTCTGGAATGGAGAAAAACATTTCAACTTACAAAATGAAGACTGACTTGTAAAATAGTCAGATAGGGAAGGTCACTGAATAAAACAAAAATCCTGGAAGTTTATCCATTGACTAATTACAGTTGAAATCAACAAGCCAGGCTGCAAGATGAAAGTGTGCAAGGCAGGAAAAACTGATATCAAGGCTATTTCTTTTATGTTTAAGAGAGGAACAGGAAATGCATTTGCATATGTATTCTGGAACAGGAAATGCATTCGCATATGTATTCTGGAACAGGAAATGCATTTGCATATGTATTCTGGAACAGGAAATGCATTTGCATATGTATTCTGGAACAGGAAATGCATTTGCATATGTATTCTTACAAGAAATGGCACATCTCTCCCCCCTCCCTCCCCCCCTCTCTCTCTCTCTCTTTCTTTCTTTCTTTTTTTTTACTATTCAGGTAGTTCAGTTTAGTAGACCAGTCTTGTTTTTCTGTAGAGGAGGTCTTGCATTATTTGCAAAACATGACAGAGAACCCTGAATGTAAGTCTGAAACGGGCTAGCCGAGAGTAAAGTGGAGAATCTGATTAGGGGCAGGTGTGCACCAAGTCCCTCAAAGTTTGAGGGCAGGCCTGGACTTAAGGTCCAAGAAGACCTCTAATGATTAGTATGGTCCAAGAAGACCTCTAATGATTAGTATGGTCCAAGAAGACCTCTAATGATTAGTATGCAGGGCCAGGGGCCAGAGTGTAACTCTGCTTATTTTTCACTGTAGATGAAGTAACATTAATCATTGGATTTACAGGTCTCCCTTCTCTTAGGGCCATATAGTCCATCATGCCATAACTGTGTGGTAAAAAGCCAACTAACCTTAGTTTTTTATTCCTTGTGCTACTGCAACTAGGTTCAAAACCTGGGTATCAAAAAGTGCTTTGTAGACATGGATACCATCAGGGTTTTTATCGTCATCTTGACAAAATGCTAGCCTGTAACCCTGAAATATTATTATAAATACATTGTTACCAAATGATTTGCAATCTCATCATCATCAACAACCATGGATCTAGTGTTCATTGGTGTCTGATAATTATGTCACTAACTGTCTCCATATATCTGTATCTAGTGCTATGTGGCTCAACTTTTATAGGCCAACTCTGCACCAGCCTATCACATCATCACTCCACTCTTTGTATGGTCTTCTTCTTCTCTTTATCCTTTCTATTATTAAAAAAAAGCATTGTCTTGAATTTCCGGTCATCATTCATTCTGTGTGTCCAAACAGCTGCGCACGCATTTAACTCAGTAGTTACTTCAGAAATATTATAATTAAAATTCCAACTCATATAAAGATGCATTTTTAAAATGCGTATGTAACAGTTTTACATACTTGTTATTCTTATTTTGATGTAGGTAATTAATATGATATTGGCTACCCAAGAACAGAGTCCTCATTTTGTTGTTCAAGCACTTGATAGGGTTCTGGATATCTTACGTAGTGCTGAATTATATTCTCCTCAGTTCACTGGATTGCATCCCAATCGTGCAGATGATCAAGTTGCATCAGATCTGTTCAGTGGTTTGATATCTGTAAGTATGTTGAAACTTTTTATGTGATTTCATTTCAAATGAATGGTACCACTGCATCAAAACATGTTGAAAACTATTTGAGTTAATCAAAGTATGATTATATGATGTAAATATTGTGAAAGTTAATTTAATAAACAAGTCTTCACCAATGTTTCTTTGTTTGGCACACTGCATTATTATGAATATTTCTGAATTTGCAAATATCAGATGAGTCTTATTTGTGTGTGCTTTGTGATATTTTTTGGCAAGTGACAACACTGCACTTTCGATTATGGCACTCTTCCTGCTAGTTTGTAATATTTGTAGTTTCACGGTGTCACCCAAGTCTTCTGAAAAACACCTGTCACATTGGGGATAATAAAAACTTCATACTTTGTTCTGTTCTTTGTGGACAGGTGACAGATCTGGTATCTCTTTTGGCACAAACATGACATGTGTTTTTGATACACGACATCTTTTCTCTTTGTGTCTTTCCCAGAATAGAATAATAAAGCATTTTTGAAATGAACTGGAAGGAGCCCATGTTTAGTCTTTGGAATGAACTGGAAGGAGTCCATGCAAGAACCAATTTGTCGAATAAGCTGAATTGTTTTCTTTTCAGTGCATCCTGTTTTGCATTTTATGTTATAACAGGAACACAAAAATTTCTTTTCTATGAGTTATCAAATTTGCTACAGATATTCAACTTTTATAATGTGTTACTGTTACTCTTGAACTTTATTATTGTACATTGGCTGCTTAACAATAAATTTAGGCTTATTTTGATTAGCAGTACTTGCATTATTTCTGGCTACCAAATGCCAATATTCAGTCTGAAAATGACTCCTGCTTAATATGTTGTTGACACTCATATTCATCAAACAATTCAGATTTCACTTATCCAGATGTTAATTCTATTTACACCTTACTCTAATTCTGTGATTAAGATATTATAGCTATCTGTCATGTTACATTAATAAGATCATGCTCAAATGTGCTTCCTAATATGTTCTAGAATGCAGTTCAAGTTTTCTGCAAGATCACACAACTCCAAGTAGCATTTTGTAGTATTGGTGTTCAGAATGTCACACTAAGTGACATGCCTACAGTTGTTGCACAATGCTTCATCACTTATATAACAAGGATATAGAAGAGAGGTGTCAGTTAGGAGTGCTGCAAACGAAAGTGCATTGACGCAATTCTCAGGAAGAAATATGGAAATATACATTAAAGGTTCAGCTTTGATTTTTTTAAATTTAAAATATTCATGACTGCAGCATACCAAATAAAAAGTGTTAGTAATTTTTAAAATTTATCTTTAAAATAAAAGACAGAATCTTTTACTTGTTGTTTGGTGAATGTCTGGAAGGTCAGTTTTCTGGCACTGTAGTAACAATTTCAACTTGCATGATTAATCATACAGTGAAAAAAAAAGTTTATAAAAACATTTGCACAGCTGAAGAGTAATCAAAAGAAACATTTGGCAGTAATGAAATAGTGACACATAATTACCAGATCCATGCAGTACTTCTCAAGTCTGAGTAATAGAGTGTTGCTGAAGTATCCTTTCAAAAATTTTGGATATTGAAATACAAAGTTAAGAAAAAAAAACAAACAAAAAAACAATGCCATGGAAGGTGTATCCTTTAAAATCAAAATTTCCTATGCAATTTTGATTAGCTGTAATATTAATATACGTCCAATACAGAAGAAAATATTTTAATGGCATGTGGTATCTTTATCAGACTGTTGAAGAGTATGTTTGAAATACTCTTCCTACTTTTTGTGATTGGATTAAATGAAACATCATAAAATTCTGGATTGACAGTGTAAGTGTAGTTATTAATGTTATTTTCCGTGGTGTGAAGGGTTTTTTTGTTTTCTTTTTTGTGTTTTTAATTTGGTCCTGTTAAACATCAGGAATAATAATGTAATGCTGTATCTTCCTTGTCTCCTTGCATTGAAACAATATCTGAGTAGGGTGAGGATACTTTCATTGAGTTAAATTCTTCCAAAACCCATGCCTTAATTTAAAACAAAAAGATGAAACTTTCTTTTCATTACTACCTCAAATAATGTTTGATAAGAAGCAGTTAGTAGAATGCAATAAACCATCTATGCATGTTATGAACTTGAACAGATGCCACTGACTGTTGTCAAGTTAAAAAGCTTTACTGAAATCTAAAACCAATGTGTACAATTAAAACGCGAGATCTTTCAAGAATGCTGTGTTCCCATTCTCAGACAAAAGTGATGAAGTACATGTCCAGGTGTATATACAAGTTGGTAAGGCTCGAGACGGCATATTGAGGTTGTGGTGGGCATGAGCTAATCAGACGAACAACGCACCCCCACCACCCAGTGGAAAAGGTCATATATCAGAATATCTGCAACAAATCTGACTTAATGACATTCCTATTTGGGAAATAACCTTGGTAACAGGTTGCATGGTAAGTATATTATAAAAAATGGTGACAAAACATTAATGTACTATATGAAAGCATTAAGAAACACAAAAATTATTGTTGCAACATGAGCTGAGAGCCTGAACCAAATCCTGTGATTCTGTAAAACAAGTCCTTCCATGGCTGAGGTATTACACATGGGGGAGAGTCATTGCAACATAAGTCCTTAAGTACCTGAGTGCATAAGCTTTCAGCCAAAAGCAAAGAAGACAAATAGCGTTAAGGGCTTGATATCCGAGCTTGATCCCAAATGGGGGAGTGGGTTCAACCCAGAGTTAATCTTGCCAATGCTGTGTTCATAGACCTCATTTTTGTGCTGTACTTATGTTCAGACACATGGACCATGGCACATACATACATATCATTAAGCTGTTCTCTGATATTCAGAGGTTAGCTCCTAAAAGAAAAACTATGTGACAAATAAACATTTAACTGATAATACATATCCCTAAGGTGTTCTCTGAGATTAGCTCCACAAAGAAATA
Source organism: Macrothele yani (assembly GCA_039090855.1). NCBI lineage: Eukaryota > Metazoa > Arthropoda > Arachnida > Araneae > Macrothelidae > Macrothele > Macrothele yani. Next base: position 11,430,063 of record CM076990.1, on the reverse strand, counting down.
CAAACCACCAGATAAATTTTTAACTGATTATTTACTTATTGTTGCCATATAAAGCTTTTCCATTTACAGCGATCTTGACACACAACACAGGCTTCAGTGACATCCATCACACGACGTACACAAGACCTTCTATACTTCATACTCATAATCTTTTTCTCATTCAGGCACTCCTGAATCTGATCCTCCCATGACTTCCTTGGCCTTCCTCTGCCTTTTTTTCCTGCCACTTGGGGGTCAAAATTTTTTTTCTTAGTAAGCATCTCATCAATCACTCTTCCAGCATGGCCATACCATCTAAAAACAGGCTCCACCCAGGGGTGCAGAAAATTTTCAGGGCCCAATATTTCCCCAGAACACAATTTTTTTTCTGTCCAAAATTTCCCCCAAAACTGTAGCGGACTTCCATACAAGTTTAAGCGAGTATTAGAGTATATGTTGATGATTAAGAACTATCCTTAAAGCCTATTACTTAAAAATTTGAAAAAACAACAACAAAACCTAATCTTTATTTTAGATTCAAAATGTAAAAAAACAACAACAAAACCTAATCTTTATTTTAGATTCAAAATGTAAAAAAACAACAACTAATATTTATTTTAGATTCAAAATGTCTGAAAAATTTTTGGGTCTTGGTGAAAACAGTGGTGGGGCAGAGAGGCTGGAAAATAAACAGCTAAAAGAATTCTGCAATTAACTATAATTTATTTCATTTTAGCATTTCAGGCGTATAATTGTGCCAGATAATTTTACTGAATGAAATTTAAATTAGACTTAAATCCTTTGAAAAAGGCATGGGTCATTCGCTTTAAAATGTGCGGAACCCCTAATAATTTTTCAGATCGACGCGTATGACACATTTGCTGCCATTGGTTTTGGAAAAATTTTATTAGCATGACTAGTGGTTACGCCGTACTTATTACTTGTGCCACGCTGTCTACACCTTGGCATTAGTAAAGTCGTTTGGACTCGGTGAATCATATGCCAGTGGCAGTACGTCACTGTGCTCATAACCTCTTGTATTTATAATGACATGACATTTTTCAAAATGATTACCTGATTACCATGCAGTAAATTACTCTTATCTTTTGCGTTATACTCGTTGTTAATAAGTCAATTTTTCGTTTTATTATTATTACTACTATTATTTTACCCGCGGGCAAAAATTTCCCCAGAGCTGCCTTAATTTCCCCCAAACCTCGTTCGCGCCTTTGGACAAATTCTTCACCCCTGGCTCCACCTTACTAACAACATTTTGCCTCACATTACACATCTACAACACCTTTTCATTCCTGACATGATCAGAACATGTCTTCCCACAGACCCCCATAAATAATGCATTTCTCCAGCACACAAACGACTCCTATGCTTCTTCTGCAGTACCCAGGTTTCATTGCCACACATCAGAGTAGAAACAATTAAACTTTCATACACAACCATTCGGGATTCTTCGGAGAATCCATCATTCCTGTGAAAACCTCCTAAAGCAGCTATGACTTTCAATGAAGAATTCACTCGCATACTAATTTCACCATCTAATCTGTTCTCTCTGTCAAACAAGCTTTCCAAACATACAAACTTATTTACCTAGTCAATCACTGTGCCATTTAGACTTATCCTGCATTCAGTGCTAACAGTTCTTCGCTAAAAAACCATAACTTTGGTTTTCCCTTATTTATACTCAGTTTGAATTTCATACAAACTTCGTACATCTGGGACAACATACTCTGCTACTCACTTTTGTTCTCTGCCAACAGGACAGTGTCATTAGCATACAGCAATCTGCACACATGGGTTAGCCCAAGACTTATTTTGATATCCAACCTTCATTCCAAAATAAGCAAGATATGCTTGTCTTACAAAGTCAGTTATGTTTTGCCTTTGTTTTTGCAGAGTGTATTTGCCACCCATGTATCAGAATACATTAGGACTGTTTATGCAGCTTCTTCATGAAGAACTCATATTTCTATGCTAAAGAAGAAACAAAAATAATAAATATAATATTACATGCAAGGGATAATTTTTCAAAACAATATTAAAGATAATATCAAATATTACATTGGATAAAAACACTGTCAAACAGTAAAAAGCCAGATCAAAACCTGCTTCATACACTATATTGACAAACGTCACCCGACACCCCTTCAAGAGCAAATGAATGGATCCGCTGCGTTGTTAAGATGTGCAGTACAACTGTGAATGGTATAAAAACAAGCCTGCGGCTGACCGCGATCATATTGCATGGTGAGGTTGAGTAAAATGTTGTGACGGGTGAGAACTGACTTTGAGAAAGGAAAGATTGTTGGGTGTTATATTAGTGGGTTGTCCATAAGAGAAACCAAGAGGCGTTTAAACATTCCCAAGTCTACTGTTTTAGTTGCACTAAATAAGTGGAAGACACATGGCATGCCTGAAGCAGCAAAACGTACCAGCAGACCAAAGAAAATAAGTGATAGATGACATCGAAGCCTCAGGAGAGTCATTACAGCCAATGAACTGAGTAATGCACAAGACCTTAGTGTACAGGTGAGTAAAGATGCTGGAACCTCGGTATGTACACGTACCATTCGCAGAAAACTTCATTCCATGGGTTACCGTGGTCGTGCGGCTCCTGATAAGCCTTTCATCTCCACTCTGAATGCTACTCTTCATTTAGTATGGTGTAAAGAACATTTATCGTGGACCATAGATCAATGGAAACGGGCCTATGGACTGATGAATCCAGATACATGATCCATCAGTCTGGTGGCCATGTGTGAATATGGCAGCAGCTGGGAGAATGCTATTTACCACAGTGTACTGTTCCTACAGTCAAGTTTGGAGCTGGCAGTATGCTCGTGTGGAGGTGTTTTTCATGGATAGTTCCAGCCTATTGGTTATCGTGGACAACCCTGTTAACCAGCACGTCTGCCTCAATATTCTGGACAATTATGCCCTACCAGCTCTGTGGCAATACTATAGAACTGAGCCTTGTTGGCACGAGTAGGAAAATGCACCGAGTCATTAAGAAAGGACTGTTATGGCATGGTTTGACGATAATTGCGTTTCATGTGTGGACTGGCCAGCACAGAGCTCTGATCTTAATTCCATAAAGCACCTATGGGATGAATTAGAGCTTCGCATAAGAAGTTTGGAACCAAGGCCTACTACTAAGCAACAGTTAGCTGCAGTATTATGTACTGACTGAAAGCGCATACCTATCTCTGTATTCCAAAACCTTGTCGAAAGCATGTCTCAAAGAGTCAGTGCATGCATTAAGGCCAAAGGTGGACCGACACCATACTAATGTATGTCAATAAATGCTATGTTGTGTTTCTCTTGTAGGTGTCCGGTGACTTTTGTCAGTATAGTATATGTCAGCAGCAACAGGTAGTATTGGAGTACAATCAAAATTTAAGGGGTATGCATTATCTCAAAAACTTAAGCCAATTCAGCAAAACTAATGTCATTTTTGGATTCAGCAGACCTCAAGTACCCCAAATACATTGAAAAATCCTCGGCAATAAAAAAAAAATATTTTTGTTGACCAGTGTTATTGCCGAAGAATAAAGTAAACATTCCTGGCTGTATGACATGCTAGAGTATTTTCGGATTTGATGCACACACAGAAGGAAAATGGATTCTGTGTAATGATATGCAACCCGAATTATCATGGTATGGTTCTGAATAAGTACTATGTTCCACTCTATGGGCTGAGTAACAACAAAGGAGAGATGATGATATTTTGAATCATTATTATCATCAGCAGCCAAGCCGGGATCTTGCTGATGTTATTTACGCTAATGACTTTGCATGTCCACATTTGAGAGGAGTTATCTCTTAAAAACTTAATCAACCTTTCACAGGAAAGTCTTATGTACATACTGATCTCTCTTTTGCCATTCTCTAAATACCATTTATTTTAAGTTCTTACAGAACTTTCTTTTGAGTAAAATTTTTAAGACTTTGATTGCAAAATGGCAGATCTACTAACAACTGTATCGCATTTCTGTAGTCAAAAATTTCCTAAGAATCTGGGAAATGGTCATCAACAGTGATAAAAGTTGAACTGTCAATTAAGTACCATATTTCACCTCATAAAGGTTCAATCCTATTTTTGCAGCTCAAAAATTAGTTTATAAAATTTCATCTCATGGCAGATCATGATGTTGATTTAGAAGAACAACAACATCATGATCTGCTATGAGATGAAATGAGTAGTAGAAAACTAAGTAGTATGCCGAGCAACAAGACTTGCTCATGTAGTAGAGGCTTCATGACCTTGACTATTAGTTGCTGCTGCCTGCATGTGTTTCATTATTACCAGGCGTTCTCTATTTTACCTTGATACTACAAATTCATAATTCAGTTTGTGCTATAGTATCTGAGGATACTAGTGATTTGGCAGGAGTTTCCAGCCAATTACAGTGTAAAGGATGTACGTTTTCATCACGTTGTCTTGCATATTGCACCAGAAAACTTCATATTTACCCTCTGAAATCAGCAGCATTAATCTGAGAGCAGTGTTCTTCAATATGCCTCTCAAATGCACTCTTGCAAAATAATGATCATCAAGTGTTCCTCTACAAACAATTAGTTGCACAAAGTTATGATGCATAGTAATGCATGCCATTACAACTCTAAGAAGCAAATTGTTGCCTTGCATAATTTTCAAGAGAAAAACTGTGCCCAGTGGAAGGAATTTTCCTTTTGGAATACATGTACAGGGACAAACAAATTGTTTGAGGGACTTAGAACACATAGTGGGCAGAATAAAAACTGTGTGGCACAGAAGACCAGTGAATTGCCGAAACAGCAAGCTCTGTTCATTATAAACATATATGCCCTGAAGAGCCAAAACCTTATCACCACCTATCTAATATGATGTTGGGCCTCCACATGCAGCCAAAACAGCTCCCACTGGTGAGGCATGGACACTACAAAATTTCTAAAAGTGTCTTGTGTTATTTGATACAAACACATTACCAGAAGATTTTTTAACTCTTTTAAGTTATGCGGTTGAGCCACCACAGATCATATTTGCTGTTCCACCACAAATCACAGATGCTCAATTAGATTGATGTCTGGGAAATTTGGAGGCCTGGGTAGTACCCGGAAACCTTCTTCATGCTCTGTAAACCATTCTCGAATAATTCGGACAGCGTGACACAGCACATTATTCTACTACTAGAGAGGAATACCGTTGCCAGGAAAGAATGTACTTGGTCTGCAAGGATGTTTAGATAGGTGATAGATGTCATATTTTCCTGCATTTGAATGACTGGATTCAGGATTTTCCAGCAGAATATTGCCCAAAGCATCACACTTCCTCCACTAGTTCATTTTCATCCTACAGTCCATCCTGGTGCCAACACTTCCCCTAGTAAATGACACACACACATATCCAGCTGCCCACATGGTGTGACTGGAAATGAGATTCATCAGACCAAATGACCCTCTTCGAATCGCATGGTTCATATGCTCCTTGGAAACCTTGAAAAGTCCTTGAAAAAAGTTCATTTTCAAGTCCTTGAAAGTACTTGAAAAAGTTTAAGGCTTCGTAAGTAAATAGTAAGTGAAAATTTTTGTGTTGTGTTTTTTAAGTAACGATGTGAAAGTGCATGTGTAAAGTTATTGTGTTACAAATTTGTATAGGAGATTTCTGAGTAGTTCCAATAAAAACACCAAGCACAGAACTTGCATTAAACTCAAAGAAGCAGGTGGACTGCTGGTACCTTGGCTGAGACATCACTGAGTAAAACATCAGCCATGGGAGAAAAATAAGTAGAATGACGTACGTATTCACAAATCGTGGTGGGCTTCTGTTGACTGGGGTTGGGGACGCGTTCTACTTACTAATATACCCTTTCAAAATATTCCACAAAATAAAATAAATTGCAAAAACCACCAAAAAAAAAAGAAAAAAAGGGGGGGGGGGGCAATTTAAAGTTAAATAAATAAACCAACACAAGGTAACAGGCAGATCACTGAAAGTGTGCCTATCCCAGTTAAGTATAATTGTTTAAGCTTGCTAAAATGCCTACCTACCGACCGACTGACCGACAGCACACACATATGATAAGTTGGTTTTAAAAAGTCCTTGAAATGTGCTTGAATTGATTTTGCTTGAAAGAGTACGAACTTTGAATCATTGAAGCTCCAGTTTTGATTCTCACTTGCCCATCGTAGGTACTTTCGATGGTGAACTGAGCTTAGCATGGGACACTCGAAGTAGTCTGCGACTATGTTGCACCGATTTCAGCAGGGTTTGATATGCTATGTGTTGTGACACATTACTCACATCACCAGCACTCAAATTACCACCAAGTTGTGTCACAGTTCCCCTTCTATTGGCTCATACCATTGGCTTGTTACTCATACCATATCGAATACTTGTAGCATCAATGATCCATGGTCAGCCCACACCTTGGTCAGCCCTAACTTGTAGCATCAATGAGCCATGGTCAGCCCACACCTTGCCAGTGGTCAGCCATGGTCACCCCACACCTTGCCAGTGGTTTGTGGTTTTTTACGCTTTCTAACCGTAGGTTGAAGAAGCGTTTATGCTCCAGCTGTGTCCGTCCGTCCGTCTGTCCGCTCGATAACTGGCGTAAAAATGGTTCGATTTCGATGAAATTTTAGTATGTGGTAGGGGACCACCTGGGGACGAACCCTATTGAAAATGGGACAAATGGGGTCAAAGGTCACGACGTAGGAGCGGGATCCATTCCATTGCACTTATGCGTCATAACTTACGTAAATATGGTTCGATCAATGAAATTTCACTATGTGGCCTACGACATAGTAAAATTTCATGACCTTTGACCCCTATTCAAAATGGGTGAATTGGGGTCAAAGGTCAGGACATAAGAGCGGGATAAATTCTATTGCCGTTATGCATCATAACGTGCGTAAAAATGGTTCGATTTCGATGAAATTTCAGTATGTGGTAGGAGACCACCTGGGGACAAACCCTATTGAAAATGGACGAAATGGGGTCAAAGGTCAGGACATAGGATTGCGATCCATTCCATCGCCGTTATCCCATATTATTAAGGTGGACGTCAAGTAATTTTGCTTCCTGTACTTCCAATGGAAAAACTTTTGTATGCATTTCCTTCACAATTAATGTGCTCCCAAGGATGAAAATTTGAACATCGATTAAAATAACTTCTTATTATAACTTGGAATACTTAATATTTTCTAAAACATAACCATAATTATATTAAAAATCAATAACTTTTCCTTTGGTGGTGTTGAAACCAGAAAAAGGATGGCACGACCTGTACTTTGATGACGTCAGTAGACAAACAAATGTTGGATTGCATAATTATGGTTATGTTTTAGAAAATATTAGGTATTCCAAGTTATAAAATGAAGCTATTTTAATCGATGTTCAAATTTTCATCCTTGTGAATGCATTAATTGTCCAGAAAAAAGATGGCGCGACCTGTATTTTCATGACGTCAGTAGAAAAACAAATGTTGGATTGCATAATTATGGTTATGTTTTAGAAAATATTAAGTATTGCAAGTTATAAAATGAAGATATTTTAATCGATGTTCAAATTTTCATCCTTGGGAACGCATTAATTGGGAAGAAATTGTGTACAGAAATTTTTCCATTCGAAGTACAGGAAGCAAAATTACTTGATGTTCACCTTAAAGGAGCAATTCTTGTATGTATGTAAATTTTATTTTGAAAATGGCTCTAAAGATTTTGATGAAAGCCGTTAACCGGCCGTTTTCTGGTACTAGAAATCGATTTAGCTTGACCTCGACTTTAGGAAAATTCGTTTAACCACCCCGAATTACCACGTTTTTAGTGTAATGTCATGTCGTTGTCCCATTAGATGTTGGCGCGCGGTCACGCCATCTGTCTCATTACGTCACGCGTTGTGTGGGGATCCTATTAAAGTTTTATGACGTCACACTCTTGCGAGCAGATGGTCGCGATTCCCATCTGCCTCATTACGTCACGCATTGTGTGCGTATGTTCGTCCGCACGATAACTCGCGTAAAAATTGTTCGATTTCGATGAAATTTTAGTATGTGGTAGGGGAACACCTGGGAAGGAACCCTATTGAAAGTGAACGAAATTGGGGTCAAAGGTCAGGGCATAGGAGCGGGATCCATTCCACTGCTCTTATGCGTCATAACTAACGTAAAAAAGGTTCGATTTCGATTAAATTTTAGTATGTGGTAGGGGATCACCTGGGGACAAACCCTATTGAAAATTGGCGAAATGGGAGGTCAAAGGTCAGGACATAGGAGCAGAATCACTTCCATCGCCATTATGCGTCATAACTTACGTAAAAATGTTTCGATTTAAATGAAATGTTAGTATGTTGTAGGGACCTGCCTGGGGACGAATCCTATTGAAAATGGGCGAAATAGGTCAAAGGTTAGGACACAGAAGTGGGATCTATTCCATAGCCCTTATGCATCATAACTTACATAAAATTGCTTTGATTGTGACAAAACTTTATCATGTTTTTTCTGTTGAATATAATCGAAATGGGATCAAAGGTAAGGGCACAGGAGTGAGATTTATTCCACAGCCATTTTCTTCATAACTTGAGTAATGATTTCTATTATGTTGGAAAGCGTATCATAATCAATAATGCATTGCATGATTTTACTAACTTGTTTGCTCCTCAAACCACTTCTGAAAGTGCTAACCATGGCTGACCATGAGGACCCCACAAACTTTGCGATCCTGAAAATGTTCTGACTCGGTCGTCTGGCTATTACAATTTGGCCTTTGTCAAACTCGCTTATGTCCACTGCCTTTCATATCTGAAGAACAAGAATAAAACTGAATAAAAGAGTTCAGTATGATGCATTATTTATGCCATTTTGTGACCATATTCTGTCATTTATCTACAGTTGCTTTGATTTGCATAAAGACACTCTGATCATAAGGCTTTGTCCCTTTGGTTTAGTTTCCGGGAACACATTGTGAAATAAGAGAAGCAACTTCTTGAGATAAATGGGAAAAAACATGTCATCATTTCTGGTGACCAGACAACTATGCACTTTACAGCCACTGGATGTACACTATATTGACAAAAGTCACCAGTCACCTAGAAGAGAAACACAACATAGCATTTATTGACATATATTAATATGGTGTCAGTCCATCATTGGCCTTAATGCGTGCACTGATCCTTCGAGACATGCTTTTGACAAGCTTTTGGAACACAGCGGTAAGTATGCGCTTCCATTCAGTACATAATGCTGTCACTAACTGTTGCTTAGTAGTAGGCCTTGGTTCCAAACTTCTAATGCTGCGCTCTAATTCATCCCATAGGTGCTGTATGGGATTAAGATCAGGGCTCTGTCCTGGCCAGTTTACACGCAATATGGAATTATTGTCAAACCACGCCATAACAGACCATGCTTTATGGCTCCATGCATTATCCTGCTGGTACCAACAAGGCTCGGTTCCATAGTATTGCCACACAGTTGGTAGGGCATAATTGTGTAGGATATCAAGGTAGACATGCTGGTTAACAGGTTTGTCCATGATAACCAATGGGCCGGGACCATACCACGAAAAACACCCTCCACAGAAGTACACTGCCAGCTCCAAACTTGACCGTAGGAACAGTACACTGTGGTAAATAGCATTCCCCCGGCTGCCACCATGCCCACACATGGCCATCAGACTGATGGATCATGTGCCTGAATTCATCAGTCCATAGGACCCATTTCCATTGATCTACGGTCCACAATAAATGTTCTTTACACCATGCTAAACGATGAGTAGCATTCCAAGTAGAGATGAAAGGCTTATGAGCAGCTGCATGACCATGGTAACCATAGAATAAAGTTATCTGCAAATGGTACGTGCACATACCGAGGTTCCAGCATTTTTACTCACCTGTAAACTGAAGTTTTGTGCAGTACTCTGTTGATTAGCTGTAACGACTCTCCGGAGGCTTTGATGTCCTCTGTCACTGATTTTCTTTGGTCTGCCAGTACGTTTTGCTGCTTCAGGTGTGCCATGTGTCTTCCACTTATTCAGTACATCCAAAACAGTTGACTTGGGTATGTTTAAACGCCTCTCGGTTTCTCTTATGGCTCTCGGTTTCTCTTGTGGACAATCCACTAATAAAACACCCAACAATCTTTCCTTTCTCAAAGTCAGTTTTCTCCCACTACGACAGTTTCACTCAACCTCACAGTGCGATATGATCGCGGTCAGCTGCACGTTAGTTTTTATGCCGTTTTCAGCGGTAACGTGCATCTTAACAACACGGCGAATACGTTCATTTGCTTTTGAAGGGGTGTGTGTTGACTTTTGTCAATATAGTGTATGTGTAAACAAACTGTTTACAGATAACTTACAATGTTTTTATAATTGTTGAATGATGAGTGGTAATCATGAACTGATACCCAATGGAAAAGCAAAGCTGCCACCTGTGGAACTGCTGTTTATGTGAATGTTTAAGAATTTTAACCTCTCAGCCCATGAAGCAGTAGTGAAAAATTTCAAAAACAGAAATTTCAAGTGCCTTGGATGACTCTGAAAATTGTGCTTTGGCAAAGCAATGAAGCCTCTTTGGATGCAAGTGGTGGTGTGGATGGAATGTGAGGCACTGGTATTAGCAAAAGCATCAGAGAATTTTCTGACGCAGAAGGTGAAACTTAGTTAATCAGTACTCTGCAATGCTGTACTACATTTTTGCAAATACTACCTTTATGATGCAAACAATACTGGTGCAAATTTGTTAAAAAGTTGCTGTATGTGAGAATATCTGGCATTTCATGTATGTAATAAGATATTGACTGTATTATATCAAATACAGTTGAATAAGTGATTTTTAAGGAATTTCATTACTTTTTTTTTGCCTTTTAATTTAATCTTTACAAAATAGTCGCACCCTACTGTTTTGCCCAAACATAAGACAAAATCTGAGATTATTATCAGAGGAATTATGGTACATGTTCCTTTTGCTTTAAATCGTATAATATTTCATTTGGTATAATATTGGAAAAAGAAGTCATGATTTTTGTGTCATTCCAATCACAAAAGAAGAATTTGCCATACTACCTCACTGCCAACATTTATTGTAAGCTGGATGTATGTTGGTGAATTGATTTTAAATAATTATTGCAAATACTGAAAAAGACAAATTCTGCTTCTTGTACAGCTCTGAATTATGTATACACAGCCTGGTGGTTTGCAAATATGAAGTTGTTTAATACAATTTTTCAGTAGCATAGAATGTTCGTAAAACTGACAAAACTCTTTGTTGTTTTTCAGAATAGCAAAAATGTATTCCGAAGATTTTCGCATGAGAATTTTAAAGGTATTTATATTTTTGTACCTCTAGTTATATATGTGAATCACTTTCAGTGTAAAACTGCCATAAAACCTGTAATACTGTACTGGGCACATATTCGTGGATCTTGGACAAGTTTTGTGACACAAGTTTTTCAGTTAGAGAAATTTTGGTTTGACCTAATATTATATATTTGAGTGCCTGGAGAAAAATGGCGTTTTTGCATAGGGCTGTTCCACAATGTAAACGTGCATATCTTCTGCAGAGCAGTTTTCCTGTGCTGCAAATGACTGAAAATGCATACTTTGGGGAATCAAACGAGATGTGAAGCACATTGCGACCCATGCGTTGAACTTGTACTGCTGTCGATTGCAATGGGTACAAAGTTTGTGTGTGAAATATTGGTTCTATTACGGCATTACTGGAAACAGGGCTTTTTAAAACTGCTAAAGTAGTCCAAAAAAATAATGAAGTTGAAAGTGAAGGTCTGGCTGTTACTTGGACCACGCAAACATTGTTCAAGGAATTTGTGGCTGGTGACTTGAGTTTGAAATAAAGGAAGGTTTGGGTAGGCTCCCTGCTGTTGAATCAGATGGTTTGCAAGTGACTGTAAAGAACAATCCATGAACAAACACTCGCAAATTGTCAAAAGAACTGGGAGTTTTTAAATCTACCATCGTTGAGCACCTGCACAGGATCAGAAAGGTTTACAGATGATGCCTTGAGGTGCCTCATGAGCTCACCCCAGCTCAAGCTCAACAACATGTTGAGGTATGTAAGGAACTGCTCAGGAATACAAGCAATATTTGATTTATCAAACAAATAATTACAGGGGATGAAAAGTGGATATATCTGCATAATCCAGATTCTTCACAACATTGGCTGAATAGAGGTGAGCCAGCTTTACCTATCCTCAAACATGGATGTTTTGAGAAAGAGTTCATGCTGTGTGTGTGGTGGAATTATGAAGGTGTAATCCATTTAGAGCTAATTCCAAATAGTCAGTATATCAATACCAATCTGTATTCTCAGCAACTGGACAGGATACATGACAAACTTCAGCAGAAGTATCCTGCCTTAGTCAACTGAAAGCGAGCACTGCCACAGCAAGACAATGCAGAACTTCAAACCCAAGTTAAACTTCAAGAACTGCATGGAATTGAGCTGCTGTCTCATCTATCATACAGCCCCAACCTTGTCCCTTCAGACTACTACTTGTTTTGGGTGATGGCACATTTTCTCCATGGCAAGCAGTAAACTACTTCGGACGTATCAGACATGAGTGCCAAGAGTTCTTTGCCTTTAAACCAAAAGCTTGATACCATGCAGGAATTGAACAACCCATAAACAGATGGGTTCAAACTCCAGAATATGATGGCATATACTTTGAAATTTAGCTTGGATTCTTCTGGGTAAGTGAAACTGTTGTATCAAAAACACTGGGTTATCCCATGTCAAATCAGCCAGGCTCACAACCCAACCAGTTTTGATTTTCAGGAAACTTGGTATATTTGTAGTGTTTATCAATATAAACAAACATGATTTTTTTCAGAATTTTTGCATCCATTTTTTAGTTATTGAATTTTAAAATTTCAAAAAAAACCCCCATGAAATTTCATCAATTTCATGGTTTCAAAAACCATGAAATTTCATTTCATCTGTTGAGCAAACTTAAACTGCCAATTACTCTGGTTCTAGTAAAGCTAGGCTCATGAATTATGGCTCATTTTAAAAATTATTAGTTGGGCTTTCATTTGATATGCCACATGACACTATTAATTTTTTTTAATTTCAAGGTTATTCAAAAATTTAAATATTAAAAACTGTTGTCTTTAAAAAAACTGAAAACAATTATGTTTAGCATACATTATTTTTCTACATATCCTGAAAGTTTCATAATGGGATCTCAATGGGATCACTATAAAAAAATAAATAACATAGAGCAATACAACTGAAATGTGCCAGATGTACTTACCGGTTCCACCCCTGACTGGCAGGGCATTCTTCATTTGGTTGGTGTAAAATGTCATACATGTTCTTCCAAACCTTGTGAATGTTAAATAATGAAAACAAGCATCTAAGCCACGTGAAACTGTGTTCCAGTGTGATTCAATTCATAATTCTGTATAATGTTTGATGTGCATATTTACACTTACAAAATAATTTTGCCTTCTATATGTACAATGCTGTTTTCCTTTCTTTTAAAATTTGCCACACTTGTATGCCAGTGCTTTATTTGCCTTCTTTGTCTCTGTAATTGTTAAATTATATACTCTTCCAGTAGCTGTCGTAGGGTCAACTTTTAACCGAACATCAGATTTATGAACCAATAGTATATCTGGTGATGAGGATACTTGTATGATAGAGATGGACCGTGTGGCTTCAGGAAGCTCACTTTGACCTCTTCTGTGTCCTCATTCACTCCAAGCACACATTCCAAACACCAGTGCTCTGAGTATTTACTAATCACAAAACCTACCATATTTTCCAAACTGATGTTATCTTCATCTTTGTCTGTTATGCATATATCTTCTGTAAAATGCTCAGAAAGTGAGTAAGCCTTGACTAATAATTTGTGTTTTCCTACAGGAATGAAACAATGGAGTTTCTGTGTACCCCTTATTGTCTTAGCAGAAGTTATTCTACTTTTAAGGGTAATTTCCTCCTCTTTGTAATTTTCTGTTGTTGCAAACTGAAAGTGAATGGATGCAATATTAGCACTGGCCCATTCAAAGAGTTGGCATGGGGTCATGATTTGATCATTATAAACAAGTCATAAACTTGTCTTTGCAGTTAACCACTTCACAGTCCCCCCTATCCTATCACATGCATTTTTGCCATATGCTGTTGCAAAAAAATTCCAATCTGCTTTTATATTAAAGTCAGTCTCGTGGTTGCACAAGTTGAGAAAGTTTGACTTGTTTTTGTATTGTAAAGCTGCTCCATCAAAAAAATAAAATATCTTTTCAGGTGTTTGAGAAAAATGTGACTGCATGAAATTAACCAGGTAACACTGAAACAGATGGGCAGCTGTACTGTCATGAATTAGGCAATCAGATGTAATCACAAAACTTACATGTGGGTTCTAAGTTTTCTCATCTTGGTAGTATATAACTATAGGATGCAGGGTTGCCTGGGCATTGTTCCAGCGAAAACCCTGAGCTGCATCTTTCATTACAAAAGAATAATTTTCAGCAAAGTCACAAATTATTATGTATTAATTTTCTGTTATCGTGTCTTTATGGTGTCTTAGGTAACATGACTGTTGAGTTTTTATAAAAGAATGGTGAAGCAGTGCTGGAAGTTTTCCAAACAACAGGTCCAAAAACTCCTGTGTGGATTTTGATGTTTCAAGAACTGTTCTCTTCTCTAATTGCATCGATTGTTTTCATGTCACATTTTCTATACTATTTAGATCAAAACAGTCTTCAAATCGTTTCTTGAGCTCTTCTAGTCCTGGACAATTGTTGTACTGGCTGAAGTAACGTGCAGGTGTAGGGTTTACACAAATTATGTTTGCAAGGATATCTTTATAGGAGTTTATTGGCTGAACAGTGTTTACTGTTAATTCAGGTAATTTGCATTGTGCCATCATCAGTGTAGCATTCTGATGCATCGTACAAACACAAACAGAATGTGTACCACTTGCTCCTTCAAGTATGCAGTGCTTAGGCGAATTTCACAGAACTTGGAGAACCCCACCTTTTTCTCTGGAAATCTCTTTTTAAAAAGAGTATACAATTCACGCAAATTACTCAGAAGCAACTTTTTTGTACCTGCTGACACTTATTTTCTGTTTTAGTGGAAACAATGTCTTTTTTCTTGGATTTGGCTTCTTACATCTTCACTCTCATAAAATTCTTGTATTAAAATTACTATGTCTTTGTCTAAAGTATTTTCTGTCTTTGGATCAGGAGAACACATGATACCTTTTTCCTTTACTGCTAGTAAAAGAAAAAGGTATCATGTCTTTTTAGCCTTTCTGGCCATGAAATTTGAAACTCCAAATTCTATTTCAATTCGTTTCAGTGACCAAGAATTAGGTAGTGTGGTCAATATTTGCATTCTCGTGCTTTTATTTTCTGCAGAAGGAATTTTTTCTTTCAACTGGCTTATAATTTCTGGTTCAGAAGATAGAATATACTTTGGTTCCAATGTAGGACTTAAGTTTAATAATTTGGTTCGAAATACTTCTTGGGCTCTTTTGTATTTCTGTTCAGCATTTTTTTCTTGCAGGCATTTTTTCTTGATTGGTGTTTCATCCAGACATTGTAAACTTCTGTTAAGTGCTTCTATAGCCTGCACTTTTTCAGGAGTTGATAATCCAGTGGTTTCAGATTCAAAAGCTTGGGCTTCTTGCTCATTAGAACTGTCAGAAGGTGAAGAGGGATGTTCAGCAGCTTCAGAGTTAAATTTCTGGATTGCTTTACAACTGTCACAGATCTTGTCTCCAGGTTTGAGCACATTGTTTTGTAACAATTGATTTTTGCAAACTGGACTCAGATTTTTTGTAATGTTTATAGTTTGGTTTCCCAAGGGGGTTGCAGCAGTAAACTGCACTACAAACTTTTGATGTGGTTGGTCTGCTGGCATCCATCTTTAAATTTGCTTCTACTTTAAAACCTGAAAGAAACACAATTTGTTACCCTATGGATATACACTGAAGAGCAATTGAATTAGAGACAGCTGGCGTTATGCAAATGTGGCGCTTTGGGCGGAAACGACATGACGTATGCAGCAATCTGACAATGTAAGGAGTGATGCAATGGGAATCAGTAAGAGTCGGATGCAGTATGGGTAAGACAAAGGATCTAAGCGCATTTGATCGTGGGGAAATTGTCGGATCCCGATGAATGGGTCACTCCATCTCGGAAGTCGTGCAGGCACTGGGATTTTCACAAGCCATTGTGTCACGTGTGCACCGTGAGTACATCGAATCCGGTAAAACCATCCCTGCAAGGGCCAAACTGCTGTGGTCAACAGCGTGTGGATGCGCGGGGTTATCATCGGCTAGCTTGCATTGTAACAGCGGATAGGCGGACCACAGTGCAACAAATCACTCTGCAATTAAACGCTGGTGCACAAGAACATGTAAGCAGCCACACCATCCAGAACCATCTCCTTTCTATGGGGTACAGAAGCCATCGTCTTAAGAGTGTACCGCTGCTGACCGCACATCACAGGGTGCAAAGATTAGCATGGGCACGGGAACATCGCCACTGGACTCTAGACATGTGGAAAAATGTTGCCTGGACTGATGAGTCGAAATTCACATTGGTACATGCGGATTGCACGATACGAGTACGGCACAAACCACATGAAGCGATAGATCCTTCTTGCCAGCAGGGTACTCTTGAAGCTGGTGGGGGTGGCATTCTCGTCTGAGGACTGTTTACGTGGACTGAAATGGGACCCCTGGTACCTGTGACATCGTCCCTCACAGGTCAACGTTACCGAGATATCCTGGACGACCATTTGCTCCTGTTTGTGCGTCTTCAACATCCCACTGGGGACCTCATCCTGCAACAAGACAATACACCATGCCATCGCTCCCGAATTGTATCCGAATGGTTGGATGAACACTCCACCGACGTGACCTCGCTTCCTTGGCCAGCTAGGTCACCTGACCTCATTCCCATCGAACACATCTGAGATATCATCGAGAGAGATGTTCGAGGCTCTGGCCCCTTCCATCAAATCTTTGTGAACTGTGGGAGCTTGTTCAGGGGTCGTGGATCCGTATGGCTGCCCAATGCTTCCGATGTCTTGTCTAGTCCATGCCAAGACGAATCGCCGCCGTCATGAGGGCGAAAGGTGATGCCACACGTTACTAGACAGGCATCTTTAATTCAATTGATCTTCAGTGTATATATATTAACTTTTTAACTACTGTAATTATGATGTGATTCATTAATAGTGTTTGTAAGACAAGGGGCATTTTAGACCAACCAAATAAACAGTTCTTCAGTCACTGATGGCACGTTTCAGTTGCATTGTTCTATGTTATTAATTTTTTCATAGTGATCCCCTTGAGATCCCAGTATGAAATTTTCAGGTTATGTGGAAAAATAATGTACATTAAACATATATTTTTTTTCAGATTTTTTTTAAAGACACTTGGTTTTTAATATTTAAATTTTAAATATTTTTGAATGACGTTGAAATTTAAAATTGTTTAATGGTGTCATGTGGCATATCAAATGAAAGCCCAACTAATGATTTCATGAGCCTAGCTCTACTAGAACCAGAGTAATTAGCAGTTCAAGTTCACTCAGCAAATGAAATTTCAAGTTTTTTTTTATTTTTAAAATTCAATAACTAAAAAATGGATGCTTTAAAAATTCTGAAAAAAAATCATGTTTGTTTATATTGATGAACACTACAAATATACCAAGTTTCATGAAAATTAAAAATGGTTGGTTTGAAAATGCTATTTTTGCTGGTTGATTTGACCCTACTGTTTTTTCTAGGACACTCCAATACGTACGTACGTACATACATACATATATATCACTAAGCTGTTCTCTAAGATTTAGAGGTTAGCTCATCAAAGAAAGCTCATCTGCCAGATTCAAGTTCAAAAATGGAGATGTTTCATATATCAACAGTAAGTAAAATCTGGTTCTGTCAACTAGATATTTTTTACTGTTGATATATGTAATGTCTCCATTTACAGCGATCTCGACACACAACTTGAACTCCATTGACATCCATCACATCTCACACATGTGTGATGGATGCCAGCTTCACTAAGATTGTACTTCATACTCATTATCTTTTCCTCTTGAAGACATTCCTGAATCTAGTCTTCCTATGATTTTCTCGGCATTCTTCTACTTTTCTTTCCTGCCACTTGGGCATAATAAATTCTCTTAGTAAGCATCTCACCACTTTATCTTTCAACATGGCCAAACCACAGAAGAATATTAGTCTCCACCTTACTAATAACATTTTGCCTCACATTACACATCTGCGACACATCTTTGTTCCTCACATGATCAGAATGTGTCTTGCCACAACCTCCCCCGCAAGTAATTCATCTCTTCAGCTCACGAATGACTCCTATATCTATTTGGTTTGCTCTGAAGTTTGAGCTGATAAAATGTGAACATAAAGATTAACAGGCTGTTAAAAATATCTCAAAAATTTCCAAACTTTTAGAACTTTTTGCGTGTGGAATCAATATATATCAGTGTCATTTAGGTTAGCCTTTTAAAAAGGGCAATAATTACAATGACAATTTCTTGAAGAAATTAAACATTAAAAAATTAAAATAATACTTGATTGCGTACTTACATTTGGCAGTTGGAGGGCACAGCAATGTTGAGCCAAGTGTCGAGCAAAACCGTCTGTTGGAGCCATGACGACAAAAGAAAATTCTTGAGAAAATCTTCTTATTTTTCCAAATACACTGAAAATAAACACCACAAGAAGGCAAATGGAGGAGAAATCATGGAACACCAGTTGTTATAAAAAAAGAGTGGATTAAAATGTGGGTGAATAAAAACTGTTTAAAATTAACCAAGTATTTCATGAACATGATGTTAAGCCTAAAAAGCAACAAAGTACTTCTTAAAGGTAATGGCAATGGAATGACATTAAAAAACAAAGAAGTAACAAAAATGAAACGACAAATTCAGAAAATAAATGATTCCAAAATGTTAAAAGGTTGAATTAGCATGTTGTTACGTCCAATGCATTTTGGCAATTCCCACTTGCCTCGTTGGGAACAAAGAGCTGCCTGTTGTCTTTGTGCAGTCCTCTGTGAATTGATGTATGTCCAAAGGCCCCATATCCAGCAACATCACAATCTGATTCTTCTACTTCAGTAGTCCAGAAAGTTGCTATCTGCTGTTGAGACAATTTATGCGGACCTCAATTGCGGTATTTTTTTAACATTGGTGTGACTTGTTGTTTAAAAAAACAAATGTAGATTTAATAGGATACCCACACACAAAAAAAAACAAGAACTGGAAACAACATTTACATATAATATATGGGCAGCGTAAAAAAATTTAGTAAAATTTACAGCAACATATTTCCAAGTGGAAAATAAACAAAATCAGATTTCTAACAGAAGACCTTGCTGACCTTATAGTCTATCATTGTGGAGATAAAAAGTTGATAATTGATTTATTTGATGCTCATATTTTTACTAAAGAACAAAAACTTTCAATTTGGAAAAAAAAAATTTCTCCAGAAATCTGGAATAGTTATGGGTTCAACACTGCCTCCATTTCTATGTCGAAACGCATACATACATACATATCACTAAGCTGTTCTCTGAGACACAGAGGTTAGCTCCACGAAAAAAAATACAAACTACCAGATAAATTTTTAACTGATTATTTGCTTACTGTTGGCGTATCAAACTTCCCCATTTACAGCAATCTTGATGCACAACTTGGGCTTCGCTGACATCCATCACATGATGTACACAAGACCTTCTATACTTCATACTCATAATCTTTATCTCATGCAGACACTCCTGAATCTGATCCTCTCATGACTAACTTGGCCTTCCTCTGCCTTTCTTTTCTGACACCTGTGCCAACATTTTTTTCTTAGTAAGCATCTCATCACTCATTCTTTCAACATCACCAAGCCATCGAAAAATATTAGTCTCCACCTTGCTAACAACATTTTGTTTCACATTACACAACTGCAGTGCATCTTCATTCTTTATTTGATCAGAACATGTCTTGGCACAAATTCCCCATAAGTAATGCATTTCGCCAGCACACAAACAGCTCCTATGTTTGTTCTGTAGTACCCAAATTTCGCTGCCATACATCAGAGTAGGAACAATTACACTTTCATACGCAGCCATGCAGGACTCTCTTGAGAACCTTCATTCCTGTAAAAACCTGCTAAAGCAGTTATGACTTTCAATGAAGAGTTCACTCGCCTACTAATTTCACCATCTAATTTGTTCTCTCTGTCAAACATGCTTCTTAAATACACAAACTCATTCACCTGGTCAATCACTGTGCCCCTTACACTTATATTAAATTCAGTGCTAACAGTTCCTCGCTCAAAAACCATAACTTTGTTTTTTCCCTTATTTATACTCAGTTTGAATTTCATGCAAACTTTGTACATCTAGGACAACATATTCTACAACTTACTTTTGCTCTCAGCCAACTGGACTGTGTCATCAGCATATGGCAATGTGCACACACAGATATCACCAGGACATTAACCACACAAACTCATTCACCTGGTCAATCACTATATTATCCATCTTGGCATCCATATAGTGTCCATCTTGGCATCCATGCATCTATAAATATATTAAACAGCCATGGTGACATTGCACAACCTTGTATGACTCCTGCACCAATAGAAAACCATTTTTGATAAATCGCCATTCACTCATACACAAGCTCTACTGCTGGCATACATGGCTTTTACACTATTAAGTAATTCCCGGTAACACCATATTCATTCAATACCTTCCACAAAAGCGTCCTATTTACTTGGTCGTAAGCTTTCTCTAAACCTATGAAGACAGCAAAAACTTTCTTACCAACAGCCAGATACTTTTCAGTCATCATGCGTAATGTAAAAATTTGGTTAGTGTATCCTTTACCAGGCATAAAACTGCTCTGAACATCCCACACTTTCTCTGATGTAAGACCTCGTACCTTTTCAATGTTGACCTTACCAAACACTTTCCCTGACATGCTCAGTAGGCTAATACCACGATAGTTTTTGCAGTCAGTCTGATCACCTTTTCACTTATACAAGGAAACAATGATAGCATTCTTTCAATGCAAAGAGACCATTCCTAATACCCAGAACAACTAGCAAATTTTAAACAGTCAATTACAGAGTTGCCACCATATTCCAACATCTCAGCAGTTTTGCCTTCAACTCCTGGAGTCTTACCATTCTAAAGAGATTTTAGAGCTTTACACACCTCTTCTGTTGAGATGCCTCCCTGTGCTTCCATCTTTCACTCTGACATCTGCTTCTGCCTCAGAATCACCTTTGCTTTCTTGATCTAATAACTCACAGATTTATTCACCCATTTTTCACTTAACTCAATGGGCTTCCATATAATTTCCTGATGCTATTCTTCACACAACTTACAACTTTGTTTCTCCTTTTTTTTTTTTTTTTTTTTTTTGAGTCTCATGCAATTCCAAAACGTTTTCCTATCTTTCCAAAAAGCCAATTTATGCCTTTCCACAGTCTCCTTCCTATCTCTTGGCTTACTCTGGCAAACCAGTTTAGCTGCTTCATGCTTCTTACAGCAATATGCATCTTCAGAAACTCTACCTTGCAACATCCCCAAATAGGCTTCCTTCTTTCTCTTTACTGCCTCTTCAATCTCACTATTCCACCTAACATCACCTCTATTTTTACCCACTATTGTGGTGCCACAGACATTTTCAGCATCAATGACAATACAGTTCTTAAAACATGTCCACTTCTTTTCTACATCCCTCTCACATGATTTCAGCTCCTTCAGTTGTTCTGTGAGTACATCAGAATAATGCCAATGATATTCAGGGAGCTGTTCAACCTTTGTTCTTTCTATCCTAGGCCTCTTCCTATTCCTTTTCCTCCAACCAACATTGAGTTTTAATCATGACACTACCAGTAATGATGAGATCCAACATCTGCACCTCTCGTCACACGGGTGTCAACAACTAAGTGTTTCATACGCTGATCGTAGACAACAAAATCTATCACACTCTTTTGACCAAGAGTACGATTTTCCCAAGTATATGTGTGGATATACTTGTGGTTGAAAAATGTATTAGATACACACAAACCATTCTCAATACAAAGTTCAATTAATCTTTCACCATTATCATTTACACAAGGATCATTAAACTTATCCAGAACATTATCAGAAATTGCATTCTGCACACCTGCTCGAGCATTGAAATCCCCTGCTATTATAACTTTCTCTTTAGTACCAAACTGGCTCAAAACAGCTTTTAGCTCATTCTAGAAATCTTCCTTCCTATCAGAAGGTTCCGAGTCACAAGGAGCATACACTACAACAATTACAATTCTCTGAAGTTTCACTTTCAAACGAATCCAAAGAATTTTCTCACTTATGTAGCTATAGTGAATCAAGTTGTTCTTCATCTTTTCACTTAAAATCACACCTACACCAGCCTGTCCTCTCACATTATCCAATACTCCAGACCACACACTCACTGTTTCATTCACTTCTTCTATCCCAATTTCCTTCTTTTTGGTTTCACTTACACATAGCACATCCAATCTATACTTATTCGTTTCTTCGATCACCTCAGTCATCTTTCCATTTATTCTTCAAGTATTCCATACACCAATCTTACAATCACTCATCTGAGGTCTCTTTTTCATGTGCCATTTGGAAATTCCTGTTTGACTCCGTGGTGGGACCATCTTTCTCAAGTGTGATAGGTTCACCATATTCCACACTAGAGTCCGGATAATTGTATCTTTGTGTCTTTTTAATCAGAAAAGTACACCACTGTGAGGGGATTAGAGCACAGTTGACAGTTCTCATTGGTCATTCAACCTAAGGATTTTGGAACAAAACCCAGTGACTTGTGATCTTTTTGCCAGTGTCGCACAGAAGCAGGCAGTACCCCTCCAAAATTCACAGAGGAAAGCTAGAAGAGAAAATATTAATAAAACCCAAATATTTCCCCCTGTATTTACGAGATATAGCTGTGACATTCTATTTGTAAGACATAACTAAACCAAAAAATTGCCACAAAAAATTCTAGAAACTTTCAGTGAGTTAGAGGATTCTCTGAAATTCACTTTTGAAGTTCAATTTAAAAATAAGTTAACATTTTTAAATCTTACCATTTAATGTATTGAAAATGGAAAAGTGCTTACAAAATTATAAGCAAAGCCCATGAATACAAATAAAATTTTGAATTGTACTTCTTATCACTCATTTTATGTCAAAGCAAATTTTTCAAGTAAATTCTGGGAGAAAATAAAAGATTTGGTCCCAACTGAAGAAATAAAAAAATAACACACTCACACAAAATAAAACTCAAAGAAGTACATACAGAAACAACTATGCAAAAGCAATCTTAGAAAAAAATAATAAATAAAAAGGCTTATTAAAGAACTGGAAAACCCAAAGAAATAAAATTCATCAGAACAGTTATCTTCTACCCAGGACTATTTGAGTCTCTCAAAAATTTTAGCAGTAAATATAAAATAAGTCTTGCTGCAAATCTAAGTAAAAAGAAATTAAAAATTTCTGCTCCAAGGCAATAAATGCAAAAGAAGATACCTTGCAAATGTAAGTACAGTCAAACCATCTCCTCACTTTTCATGTACCATAACCCCAAAGAAGATTCTTCTGAGTGTTTGCATATTGAAAATTCCTTTGGTAAACCTACAACTTGCTGTATAATGTGGAAGAAATATTCCTCTCATAATATGTGGAAAATAAACTTGCTGTCTGCCAACAACCCATGCACTAAAAGCACCAGATGTTTTCAGAGTGTGTTGAAGACCCTTCATGAACCGTCATCTACACAGAAAAGAATTACAGAAAGTTATTGCATCTGCCTGTCATCTTCTATTCATATAGCCTAACTCTCATTCTTACTATTTCTAGTTTATGGAATTTTCCAGCCCACAGGGGTTTTGCCTACTCCCACTCCTTAGTTCATTTCTCATTGTGCTTGCAAAAGTAGATTAATGATTTTGAAGTACACATATTGTTTGATTAATGTTTTTGAAGTACATGTATTATTTGATTAATGTTTTTGAAACACATGTTATGTGCATGGGTATTAATGTGTGTGTGTGCGTGCGTGCGTGCGTGCATGCATGCATGTGTGTGTGTGTGTGTGTGTGTGTGTTTTAAGGGTTTGTAACGTATACTCTATATTCACTTTCCTTTTGATTTTACTATCTCTGGTTATTTTATTTTACTATGTAAATTATCTTCTTACTGAACGAGATATTATTTCACCCGCTGAATGAGATCTGGCAATGAGTGTAAGTCATGACGTGGTGGTAGCCAGTATAAATAGGCGCGTTCAACGATACCTAAGGAGATCGTTTGTTGTTGTACGGAGAGTGTTGGTTTATGTGAAAGAGAGCGTTTGTTTATGAGTATAGAGCTCCGTTCATGTGCAAGGAGCTACGTGTTATTTGAGTAGCTGTGTGTGATGATACCAGTAGAAGTTCATAATAAAAGGTTATATGTAAGTACGTCTTTCTCAGTTCGTAGTACTGTCAGACCTCTGTCTGGCTGTTAGGTTTATTTCAATTAATATTACTAGTAACAACCAGCATAAGACTTTATTCATCTTAATTACTGCTACAACATTACTACCAGTTATAAGTTTGTTCATTACTATTATAAAACATTACTAGCTTAGTTGAAAGCTTTATACATTATAATTAGCTTAGGAAGAAGAAGTTTATTCATTATAATTAGCTGGTAGAAAGAATTTATTCATTATAATTGGCGCCCGAACTTTTCTCGAACACGAGATCTTGACAATTATTACCCATGTCTTCACTACCTGAGACAACTTCAATTTTCCACCCTAAGACAAGTTTCGGTGGTGATGGGATTAATCTCGACCATCTGCAAGAAGCCTGTGGGGCTCACTTTGATATAAGTGATCTACACGTACCCAGGCATTCTTCACAATTTCGCAATGCACCAGCTTCCTATTACTCTGAGTCGCAGGTCGTACCTGAGGGAGTTCAATCCTCTCAGCGAAGCAGAATGCTTGCCCATTTCATGCCGCATGCAGGAACAATTCATTTCAATGGTTTGGAGGGATCTTTAAAATTCCTCGAAGATTTGGAAGATCATTTTGATCTCTATAATATTCCTCAAGATTGTAAAGTACAAATCGCAGGCACTTGCTTGAAGGATACCGCTAAGACCTGGTATCGGCAGTGGAGAGTGTCGAACCCGGATTCTCATTATGAGAATTTCCGTGCAGAATTTTTGGAGGTCTTTCCTTTCGGCCTCAGTCGAGCTAGCCTTGCACAACAGCTTTTTCTCGTCAGCAAGGACCCAACGATAGCCCTGTTGCATTTGCGTTGGAAACAACACGCTTATATAACCTATGGGATCCACATGCCAGTCATGTCGACATGTTGGATACCCTCTTGCAGCAGCTCGACCCATTTTTACAAGATTTTCTTGAGGTTCGACACCCTGCCACAATTCATGAATGCCTTCGCCTCATACGAACGTATGAAGAGCGACATGGCAAACATGGTTCCACTCACCATGCTCGGGCACCCCGCGAGGCTTATTTCGAAAACCCTCAGCGGCATAATAGGCATAATAACTTTCAGCGCGAGCATACACAAGTGCACACCCAAGCTTCATACGTTCCACCACACAGAAGAGTGGCAAACCAACAGCGAGTTTCTGAACAATCTTCGGGATATCGTACAAATGCACAGTAAGCTCGACCCCATTCCAATCCGCAGCATTCGGAACGTTTTCATGCTCAGGGCAATGATGATTTTTCTGCCCGTGCTGAGGGCAGAAGTAATAGATATGAAAATATCAACAGCAACGCGGAGTTCCCGATGCAGGTTTCACGCAGTTTTCCTCATCGTGAAAATTTTCCCGATACCCGGCAGGGTCGAGGTTTCAGACCGCATGATAATCCAACCAGGAATTCTTTAAACTTCCAAAGGAAGTAGACCAAGGGTCGGTCCTGCTTCCTGATACCAAGCATTTTGACCCTAAAACAGTATTAGTGACTGTTCAAACTCATCAGTTGCCTGATGTATTCTTGACAATTGAAGATATTATTGTCGAGACAAAGTTCGACACTGGTTCTGAAATATCAGCCCTAAATACGAAGTTTTGCACTGACAATTTTCCTGCAGTCCTCGTTCAGCCTGCGACGCAGTATTTGCGAGGTGCAAATAACGAAATCTTCAGTATCACAGGAACTGTCACATTATCTCTAGGGCTGGGAAAAGCTCGTTTTACGCATTCTTTCCTGCTTATAGACGAACTACCTGTGAAATGTTTAATGGGCATGGATTTTATTTATACGTTTCAAATAACTTTGAATTTCGTACAACATGTGATTTCCTTTCCGGAACCTGTCGAAATGATTCCTACGGTCCCTATGGATATAACGAGTTTGTTATTGAGTAACCAATTGAATGAGAGGCAAGGAAACTAGCTTTCTCTCCTTTTACAGGAAAGCCCTGGTTTATTTTCTGATCAACCTGGTTTCACACAGGTGGTTTATCATGTCATTGACACTGAGGGTTCGAAACCGATTGCGACGAAACCTTACCCTTGTGCTCCACATAAGAAACAGGAAATGCAACGTCAAATTTCTGAAATGATTAAACAGGGCATAATCAGGGAATCAACAAGCGCCTGGGCTGCTCCTGCCTTTTTGGTTCCAAAGAAACAACCCAATGAATTTCGTTTCGTGACAGATTTCCGCAAGCTCAACCAAGTCACAAAAACGATCAATTATCCACTACCTGTCATGTCGCATATTTTACATGACCTGTCATCAACCAAATGGATGTCAACATTGGATTTGGCGAGTGGATATTGGCAGGTGGCAGTACATCCGGACTCTGTCGATAAAACAGGCTTTGTGACTCCTTTTGGGGCTTATGAATACCTGCGTATGCCCTTTGGACTAGCTTCTGCACCTGCTACTTTCCAAAAGCTTATGGATACGGTTCTCATACCTGTCCTGGGTCCCCATGTGCATGTATATTTGGATGACATTATTATTACATCCGAGACTTTTGACGAGCACCTTTCTCTGCTCAAACAGGTGTTCCAACTCATATACAATGCTGGCTTGACGTTAAAACCTAGTAAATGCCAGATAGCGAGGGACGAGATTGTATATCTGGGGTTGAAAATCACTCCCCACGGCTTATTTACGGATAATGAAAAAATTAGGCCTATTGTTGATTTTCCTCGGCCTAAAACAGCAAAAGAACTATCATGCTTTCTGGGAATGACCGGATGGTATCAGCAGTTCGTCCCCACTTATGCTACAATCTGTGAGCCATTGTATGCTTTGAAACGTAAATACAAGAAGTTTGTTTGGACACCTGAGGCTAACGCTGCTTTTGAAACACTGAAGTCTGCGTTGACTCAGCCTCCTGTGTTGGCTTTCCCGGATCATACTAAGGAATTTGATATTTATACTGACGCATCCGGAGTTGGTCTTGGTTGCGTTTTGTCACAAGCTGGGCATCCAATAGCTTTTGCGTCTCGTACTTTAGCCAAAGCTGAACGCAATTATTCAGCTACAGAACGTGAATGTCTTACTGTTGTGTATGCTCTGAATAAATTTCAATGTTATCTTAACGAATTGACAGTTAACATAATTACGGATCATTCTGCCCTTCAGTATTTGAATTCTGCTAAGCACCTATCTCAAATACTTATGAAGTGGGCTCTGAAGTTACAAGAGAGCAATATCAAAATTTCCTATCAGCCAGGTCATAAGAATCAATTACCGGACGCATTGTCTCGCGTTCCGATTAGTGGGGTCCCCACAGAAACTACTCCTGGATGTCAGCCTTTACTTCTAATAGCTGATATAACATCCAGAGAGCAGATAATGGCAGAATTAATAAATGATCCAGATTTTGGGGATATCTATAATTTTTTGCTTGCGGGTTCGCCCCTACAAAGTGATCCTTCTCTGGCTGGGAGGTCCCAACATTTTGAAGTAATAGAGGGTCTTCTTTACTATACGAAATCTAGGACTACTAGGGCAGAGTTTCGCCCATGTATTCCGCGAACCCTTAGAATGGCCCTTTTAAACGAATTTCATGACAAACCTCTTGCAGGCCATTTAGGTATTTGCAAGACCCGTTGTAAATTGCTGGATGTTGCCTATTGACCTGGCATGTACCAAAGTGTGCTCGCATACGTTCAATCATGTCACTTGTGTCAGAATAATAATTACCGTAATGTAAGACCGGCCGGTCACTTGAAATCTAGTTCAAGTTCTCATGTTTTTGATATTATTTCAATAGATTTATTGGGACCTTATCCTTTATCTGTTAAAAACAAAGCTCGTTACGTTTTAGTACTAACTGATAATTTTTCTAAATGGGTTGAAGTTTTTCCCATTAAAGCCGCTACGGTAGAAGTTATTTGTAATGTATTAGTTAATGAAGTATTCTCTAGATATGGTGCACCTAATAAAGTAGTTTCGGATAATGGTCCCCAATTTATTTCTGACATTTTTGAAAGAATGTGTGCGAGACTACACGTTAAACATAAATTCATTTCCCCATATCATCCCCAGAGTAATCCTGCGGAACGCGTAAACCGCATGCTAGTGAAAATGATTGCTACATTTGTAATGGGTCATCATGAACGATGGGATGACCATTTGGAGCTTTTTTCGTTCGCCCTCCGCTCGTCTGTCCACGAATCTACTAAAATTACTCCTGCAGAACTTTTCCTGGGTCGCAAAATTAAAACCCCTTTTGAAAATTTAACGGGGATTATCGACGAACTAAACCAGCGACCAACTCTGCAATCAGTACGAATCATGGCTGAAAAAGCTCGTGTTGCAATGCTAGGAGCACAAGCGGCTCAAGCAAGATATTATAATACTAGGCGTAGGGAACCAGATCTTGTCGTTGGAGATCTCACTCTCGTGGAAACGCACTTCCAGTCTTCTGTTTCGCATACTTTAGTGAAGAAATTTGCACCCAGCTACGAAGGTCCATATCGGGTGGCAAATGTGTTTGAAAATAACATTGTTCTTGAAAAACCTGACAATCAATTTCAATACGTACACGTTGCTCAGTGTCACAAGTATCGTGAACGAAATATCGATTTTATAATCAACCCTACTCAACCTTCTGTTCCACAGACTCAAGAGTCTATATCTCACGATCAACCTCCAGAAATTTTTGACGAACCAACAAACATTTTTGAAGAATCTCCAGTGATTTTTTCTTCACCCTCCCCTCCTCAAGACGGGTTTCCAAACACGCATCCTGATTCTCCCATGAGACCAAGGCTCGAATCAAGTTCTTCGAATACTAGTATCGTTCCTTTCCCTCCAACCATTGCCAAGACTATTGCTGCGCCGTTTCCTGATAACTCTGCACCAACACAGGCTCCTACTTCCTTGAATACCTCGTCAGAAAGTATTCCTATAGGCAAAAATAAACATCGCCCTGCACGACCACTGAATTACAGCAGCGACTCAGAGGCTTCGGACATTTCTGATTTATTAGTTATGGACAATAATTTGAATATTACAAACCATCCAGAACCATCACAAGCTGGGCGAAAACATAACTTGTCTCCCCAATCTGCTTCGCCGCAACAGCGACGGAGGCAGAGATCCTTGCATCCGCCCGGGTTTCGCCCCTGGAACCTACGCTCAGGGCACACAGGGCCGATGCCTGCTGCTACTCTCATGCCACGAGGGCGTAAGCGAAAGCAAACGATGTGGCCGGAGCCACGTCCGTCCAAAAGAATACTGGAAGGACACAACGGGCCCCAGCACAAAGGGACTCCATATCAAAAGCCTGGGGGAGCCCGTTCCTATCAGCCGCAAGGATTTCCGGACCGTCAGACTTCGACCGTTCCTGATCGACAGATTTCAGCCGTTCCTGACCGTTCCTATCAGCCGCAGGGATTTCCGGACCGCCAGACTTCGGCCGTTCCTGATCGACGGACTTCAGCCGTTCCTGACCGTTCCTATCAGCCGCAGGGATTTCCGGACCGCCAGACTTCGACCGTTCCTGATCGACGGACTTCAGCCGTTCCTGACCGTTCTTATCAGCCGCAGGGATTTCCGGACCCACAGACTTCAGCCGTTCCGGACCGACGGATTTCAGCCATTCCTGACCGTTCCCGTCAGCCGCTGGGATTTCTTGACCGACAGCAGACCGATGTTCCAGATCCATTAAAGTCCTTGAAAAGATCTAAGCCACCTGAATTTACCAGTCCAATTAGGCCTAGAAAACGTTATCGTACTAGAGTTTTTTATGCGTCCTCGAGATAAGTAAGTTCTCGTGGACAGGTTCTTTTCTCAGGTTGTTGTTTTTCCTGCACGACCAGTTGGCGTGTCAGAATTTCTTTTTTTCGTGTGGGCCTATGCATTCTTTTTTGTGTATATATGTGGTTTTTTTTTTATATTTCTTCTATGTCCATCTACTAATCCAAATTTTTTTTTATATATCTGTGTGCTTAGGGGTAAAATAATAAAATTGTTACTGTTAGGCAGCTCCAGGCAATCTTCGCTGCTGATACAGTTGGTGTGTATTCAACGAATAATGCGAACATAATTTGAAATTAAAATAATAAAATTGTTACTGTTAGGCAGCTCCAGGCAATCTTCGCTGCTGATACAGTTGGTGTGTATTCAACGAATAATGCGAACGTAATTTGAAATTAAAATAATAAAATTGTTACTGTTAGGCAGCTCCAGGCAATCTTCGCTGCTGATACAGTTGGTGTGTATTCAACGAATAATGAGAACGTAATTTGAAATTAAAAAAGTGATTCCTGCTAGGCAGAATAAAAGGAAAGTATGCCGATGCAGGTTTGTTTTGTTCAAAAATACAAGTTTCACAGACGAATACAGATTTCTTGATTTTGTCATGCCAAGTTTGATATTGTAAATACTGCTGCCACCAAACAACAAAACAAAAAAGAGGTCGATAAACGTCAATCAACGAAGTGTAAGACTTACACTCCAAAATTGATAGGTTTTTCGGAAAAAAAAAATAATAAGGGAGATGATGTAACGTATACTCTATATTCACTTTCCTTTTGATTTTACTATCTCTGGTTATTTTATTTTACTATGTAAATTATCTTCTTACTGAACGAGATATTATTTCACCCGCTGAATGAGATCTGGCAATGAGTGTAAGTCATGACGTGGTGGTAGCCAGTATAAATAGGCGCGTTCAACGATACCTAAGGAGAGCATTTGTTGTTGTACGGAGAGCGTTTGTTGTTGTACGGAGAGTGTTGGTTTATGTGAAAGAGAGCGTTTGTTTATGAGTATAGAGCTCCGTTCATGTGCAAGGAGCTACGTGTTATTTGAGTAGCTGTGTGTGATGATACCAGTAGAAGTTCATAATAAAAGGTTTTATGTAAGTACGTCTTTCTCAGTTCGTAGTACTGTCAGACCTCTGTCTGGCTGTTAGGTTTATTTCAATTAATATTACTAGTAACAACCAGCATAAGACTTTATTCATCTTAATTACTGCTACAACATTACTACCAGTTATAAGTTTGTTCATTACTATTATAAAACATTACTAGCTTAGTTGAAAGCTTTATTCATTATAAATAGCTTAGGAAGAAGTTTATTCATTATAATTAGCTGGTAGAAAGAATTTATTCATTATAGGTTCATCAACACCATTAGTTCCTTGAGGGGGATGGGATAGAGGACTGTTGTCTTGTAAATTGACCTTCTTTGTAAAGGGGCAAGACCAGCTCCACTTCCACATTTTTGCAAGTGAACAACAGCATTTTACCATTCAGTGCATTTAATGAATTCTGAGGCAGTTTATCACATGGGTAGGGAATTGCTAAAAGTGTGACTTCCACTTACCCTAGTCTTGCTTTCAACCGAATTCTTCAGTAAAGGGGGAAATTGTGTTGAGTGTCCATGAAAATTTTTAATTTGTGAGTACAAGGAAAAAGGTTGTCCTTCAAACCAGCAATTTATTCTGAATCATACATATGGGGCAAATGTATTAGTAGGCTGGCAGTAAGAGATCCTAAATGAAAAATTCAAGTGGATGGGCTTAAAAAAATCATTACACTCAGTAAAGAAAACAAAAAATGGAAAACATGATAAGATGTAGCAAAGACCAATAAAAGCCAAACACTGCTTCATTATAGATGAAATTATTCAGGAAAAGGCTCAACAATTTGGCATACATCTGAAAATTGTCACTAATGACGTAATTTTAAAATTATCATCATCACTCGCACATTGGGATCAGATTATGAACCCCCATCAAAATGTTGTTCAGAAAATTCACGCTTTCCTTGTTTCTCCAAATTTTAATTTAAAAAAATTGAAAGCTGCTGTCCGAAAAGACTTAATTCTAGGAAAAACAATGACTGTTTTAATCCATTCGACCTGAAGATGAATGTTAGTCAAGGAATATATACCAAGGGATCAAAAAATTATGACCACCCCTATCAAAAATGGATGCAGTCTGTTGATCATGAGATATCCAACACAGCGCGATTCGTTGACTGACATATCTTATGTAAGGTGTGAGTGGAGCTGTTGGTAATAAAATTTGGAGCCTGATTGGTAAACAGAAGAATTTATCAGACTTTGAGAAAGGACAGATTGTGGGAGCTCGGATAGCCTGTGCGTTGATTTCCCAAATGGCTGAACTGGTGTGCTGTTCATGAGCCGCTGTAGATGAAGTGTATCAGAACTGGTGTGAAAATCAAAAGTGCCCCAGAGGCAAAACTGCAGAGTACAGTGAAAGATTGATGTGGTTGGTTGGTTAGAGTTTAGTGGTACAAGGGCCTCAAAGGACCAAAGAGCTCCAAAATTTGATGTGAGAGATGAGTGCCAGGTCCGGCAACTCGTCTCGTACAGGCCAACAGACGCAGCAGTGTTCAACAGTTTACTACCCAATACAACAGATGTGAACCCAGAACAGTATCTGTCATGACTATGTATTACACGCTCGCATATATGGGCTATAACAGCAGAAGACCCTGTTAACATCCTCTCCTAAACATCGTGCATTGGCGCAAAAGACTCGCCTGGTGCAAAGATCGTACGAGTTGAACACTAGATGACTGGTAAACAAGTTTGCTGGTCTGGCGAGTCAACGTTTTTTACTCTACTCCGTGGATGATCGTGTACATATTTGGCACAATTAACATGAGGCACTCGACCCATCCTTCACAGTCTCCACAGTACAAGTGGGCGCATGACTACCATGAACAGATGCAGATGGTCTGCAAAGATGAGCATGTAGTGTGGACCATTCAGACATGCATCTAAATGTACCAAAGGTCAAATTTGTGTCAGTCGAACATGTCACAACCCATAACCATTTCTGCAACAAGTTTCTACCAAATCTGTACCCACCTGTCTGCTTGAAATAACTGGAAATGGGACTTATCTGACCAGAAGGCTCATCTCCCATCATCCAAGGTCCAGTGCTGATGTTCTTTTGCCCAGCTGATGATGTGGCATTGTCAGTGGGACTCTTGGTGGGCCTGCAGTCCCCATAACCTATTGCAACTAATAATTAGCTGCTACATGATGGAGACATTTCTGGTACCTTCTTCATTGAAGTCAGCTGTGATTTGTGCCACTATCACTCTCCGATTGGCTGCAACTATGCAAGACACACATCAACACTCACGTAAATTCACCATCTCTCTCCACCCATGATGCAATGCTATTCTGGAAATGGTGTGTTCCCCATGCACTCTTGATACTGTCGAGGCGGATACTGCAATTATTGCACCACCTCTGTGATAGAATGACCCATGTGCATGGAGCACCCACTGCCATCTTTCAAACTATGTTAACTTAAATGTGTATCCATACTGGCATGAATTACCATCTACGTGAATGCAGTGATTTCTCCTACCTATATACTCATCAAGCTTTGGGTTTGTCCACTAGCGAGAGGGGTGACAAAGTCATATTGCCCAGAAACCAGGTATCCCATGATTTCTGTCATCTCGGTGTGTGTGTGTGTGTGTGTGTGTGTGTGTGTGTGTTTGTTTGTTTGTGTTATTCATGCTGTTTTGTGGGAGTAGAAAAGAAAGCTAGAATTTGGTTTTGTTAATTATTTAACGACTTTAGTTATGTTTTCGAAAGATGTTTTAATTAATTTAATTTTGTTGGAACAGGATATGGGCCACCCTCCACCTACACCGTCAGCTCTTCCTAGTTTAGCCACAGCTTCAACAAAGGTTAAGATGTTACTGGATCATGTAAATGACTGGGACTTCGACATAATACAACTGGAAAAGGTTACAGAAAGAAGGTACGTATCTTTTGCTAGTACAAGCATCCTCACTTAACGACCAAGTTCTGTTCCTACGACTATGCCATTAAACGAATTGGTCAATAAGTGAAGAGCTTAGAGTTTTTATTGTTCCGAATAAAGAAAAGGTCTAAAGAAAACTCCAACTTGATAACTTTGTTTTAATTTGCATCTCTTACATATTGCAAAACATAAATGTGCAACCAGCAAAGTGAGAATAATTGGCAGTGAAACATGTAACTCACAAAATAGTAGAATAATTCAAAACAGTAGAATATTCAGTTGCAAAAACATTGAAGTATTGGAATGGTTTTGCAACTGAGTAAATCTTTCCCAAATGGAAAACAATTTGCTATCAATGAGTGGATAGAAAACCGTTGATTTATACAGTATATGGTTTTGCAATCTGTAGGAGCTTCATTGCAGTTTTCATAGTCAAAAAGTATTTTTCTTTGCCTTATTCTAGGCTGTGGGA
Organism: Macrothele yani; assembly: GCA_039090855.1. Taxonomy (NCBI): domain Eukaryota; kingdom Metazoa; phylum Arthropoda; class Arachnida; order Araneae; family Macrothelidae; genus Macrothele; species Macrothele yani. The sequence continues at coordinate 11,395,336 of CM076990.1, read as the reverse complement.
ATTTAGGATTTATTCCCAAGTTATCAGCGATATCTTTTGCTGTAGCTACAGCCCTAGCATAAGCATTTTCTTGGTATGCTTGAAAGAAAAATACACAACTATTCAACAAGCTTGGGATTTTTGATAAATCAAGACTAATGCCCTGCATCTGTTTGCTAATATTATCTGCCACGGTATATCACACCAGACAATAAGGGTGACAATGAAATCAAAAGGTGTCAGATTTAATTCCAAAGACTTTGCTTTGGATGTTGCTTTTGGATCATTAACCTGCTCCTGGAGTGATTCAAAAACTTCACACACTTTTCTGTACTGATACTGCACAGACTTCACACATTCTATCCTACTTTCCCATCTTGTTATGCATACCTCTTTCAGTGTTAAACTCATTCCTTTATCGTGAAGGATTTTTCATCTTTTTGGTAAAGACGAGAAAAGTACATATAGGCGTTGTAGCACTCCAAATAGAGAAACATTCTTCACAGATGAAAAGACAGCATCACAGAAAACAAGGTTTAAAGAGTGATATCCACAAGGGTTGAAGAACGTCCTACAAAACTTCTCCAGAATTCGAGCTTGCACTCCTTTCTCCTTGCGTACCATGTTAGTGCCCTTATCGTACCCTTGCCCATGGCAGTTTTTCATCTCAAGTCCACACTTTGTTCAATTTCATCTAGAAGAGCATTGGAAAGTTCTTCTCCCATTGAATCAAATACAGAAATGCCAAAAAGTGCTCTTTTACTTCAATTTTTCTTTCTGTACAATCCACAAACCTAACGGTGAAAGACAGTTGCTCTTTATGGCTAATACCTGGAGTACAGTCAAGTATTACTAAGAAATAGCATGCTTTTCTCGCCAGATAAATAATGTAGATCTTTATTTCATTTGACAAAAGCTGAATGAGCTCATTTTGAACTTTATTTCCAGAAAGTGGTGGTAATGCAGTTCTTTAGATTGTGTTCTTCGAATATGTTCGGCCATCACTTAGTCATGTTTTGCCAATAACTAAACCAGACCTAATAAATTTCCATTATTTTTGGTAAAAAGTGTATCTTTGCTACCTCTAAATGCTAAATCATGTTCAGCTAAGAACAATGTTATCGCTATCAACCTATCTAAAATGCCTTTCCAATCTCGCTATTTGCGATAGCAATCAAAATGTTTGCCTGAAGTCTCATACTCTTCTAAGATTTTCCCGATATTTTTCCAATCCTTGCTATCATCTTGGCCTAGCTGAGACCGAATATTTCCAAATAGTTTGCAGCAAAAACAGAAAACTCTATCTTTTGTGTCAGAATACTGAAGCCAAGAGATGTTTTTCATTGTTTAGTAGTTTTCTTGGGCAGTAAAAGAGAGAAAATTTTCAAAGAATCAAAGAACTATTCTCAGGTGTCTCACAACTTTTGGAGAAACGTAAATCAGGTCTAAGTATTTTGTGTGGCCCTATTTTAATGATTAAGTCTCAGATGAAAATCATGAGAAGAAGAGACTTTTCGCCAGCTTCTCATTCTTTAACCCCTACACCTACAACAGTCATTTCTCGAAACTTGTCCTTGTAAGTATTCTCTGGAGTGAGGTGTACGTTTTCCATGGCACAATTATTTGTGTAACTGCCATGGGAACTTGCAGAAATACTAGAGTCCATTTGAACATCCTTTTCCTTGGTGGTGTTACTGGCAGTGAATGTTATCAGATATGACATCTTAGAAGAAGTGCATTTTTCACGTGCCAGAAAATTACACATCGCTTTGGTGCTAGCTTTGTCTTCAGCTAAGGTTTTTGCCTTCTTTTTCCTATATTGTGCACCAGATGGTTTAGTAGCTGTAGCCATTTTCTATTTGGGGTATGCAAAAGTTTCCGGCCACCCCTGCTAGCGGTCGCTGTAAGGGTCTAACCAGCCAGCAACCTGTGCTGTATATTCATACATGAAGCCAAGCGTGGTGGCCGATAAAGTTCATTTGTGGCACTGCTTGTTATTCATATTTAATTTAGGAAAAAGTGCGAGTGAAGCATATTGTTCAATATGTCAGGCATATGGCAAAACAGTTATGGGTGAGTGGACATGTTGAAAATGGTTTACCAAGTTTAAGAAAGGTGATCTAAGCTTGAAGGACAAGCCACGTGCAGGTAGACCACAGCAACTCGCAGACGAGAAGCTGGAATCGCTGTTGCCAGAGAATGCCACACCATCAACCATGTAACTGGCAAAATGTTTGAAAGTGGCTCAATCAACGGTGGTACGGCATCTACAGGCTTTAGGGAAGATCCAGAAGATTGGCAAGTGGGTTCCACATACTGTAACAGAGTGTAATATTGGTCAACGATTGGGCATCTTCATGTCTTTGCTGAAGAGGTTTCAAGGGAAGAATTTTTGTGGAAGGTTGTCACCGGGGATGAAATATGGGTCTATTGTGACAACACCATATGCTAGCGGTCCTGGGTCAACTCAGGCCAGTCATCAACATCCACTGCAAAACAGGATATCCATGGCAAAAAGGTGCTGCTGTGCATGAGGTGGGATTTGCATGGAGTGCTGTATTTCGAACTGTTGAAACTGGGCGAAACAATCACTGCACAACAATATAGTGATCAGTTGATGAAACTGAACGCTGTAATTGAGCAAAAACGCCCATGGACAGGTAAAGAATGCCACCTAGTCATCCTGTTACACGATAATGCCAGATCACATGTCAATGCTACTACAAAAATCAACCCTTGAACAGTAACACTGTTTGATTTTACCGCACCCGGCTAACTCCTCGGGCATTGCACCCTCAGACTTTCATCTGTTTCACTCTATGCAACATTCCCTAGCCCAACGGTGGTTCACCACAGTTTCAGAGGTAGAAAATTTCGTCACTGCGTTCTTCAGCTCAAAACCAAAGTGGGTGTGGCTCAAGCTCACAGGGGCATTCATTTGTTGCCTGAAAAATGACAAAAGACCATTGGTGCTAATGGCCAATATTTCTTTGAATAAATATATGCCGGTTTCCTGATTGTTCCTGTATCCGTTCTCCTTAAAACAGTGGAAACTTTTGCATATCCCTAATGGATGCAACTTTTCCAAGAATTTTTCTAGAACATACATGACATAAAGCACACACATACAACTGCTTCTCTCTTGTCCAAGAGAGGGAAAACTAATTTGAGACTCCACTTCTCTCAATGACACGACAAGTTCCCTGCTCGCCAGGTTTCTGTAGTGTAGTGATCGAATCTCTACAATAGCAGTGTGGGAAGGAGTAAATAAAGGATAGCAAACAATTGGTTTTGCATATGGAGATTGACATACCCAGAGTCTCTTCTAGAATGTGAATCTTGTAGAGGTGCAAGCTAGTTCTGTGTGACATTGGCGAAAAGACCCCAACTCACTGGGTTTTGTTCCAGAATCCTTAGGTTGAATGACCAACTGGAACCCTCAGCTGTGGGCTAATCCCCCACACTGATGTACTTACCTGATTAAAAAGACAAAAAGAAATATTAAGAATGACTCAAGTGTGCGATATGGTGGACCTACCACATTTGAGAAGGACGGTCCACCACGGAATCGACCTGGACTTTCTAAACGGCGTATGAGAAAGAGATCTCCGCTGAGTGAATGTAAGATTGGTGTATGGAATACTAGAGGTATAAATGGCAAGATGAGTGAGGTGATTGAGGAGATGAATAAGTATAGACTGGATGTGCTGTGTGTAAGTGAAACCAAAAAGAAGGAAATTGGAGTAGTAGAAGTGAATGGCACGGTGAGTGTGTGGTCTGGAGTATTAGATAATGTGAGAGGACAGGCTGGTGTAGGTGTGATTTTAAGTGAAAAGATGAAGAACAACTTGATTCACTATAGCTACATAAGTGAGAAAATTCTTTGGATTCGTTTGAAAGTGAAACTTCAGAGAATTGTAATTGTTGTAGTGTATGCTCCTTGTGACTCGGAACCTTCTGATAGGAAGGAAGATTTCTAGAATGAGCTAAAAGCTGTTTTGAGCCAGTTTGGTACTAAAGAGAAAGTTATAATAGCAGGGGATTTCAATGCTCTAGCAGGTGTGCAGAATGCAATTTCTGATAATCTTCTGGATAAGTTTAATGATCCTTGTGTAAATGATAATGGTGAAAGATGAATTGAACTCTGCATTGAGAATGGTTTGTGTGTATCTATACATTTTTCAACCGCAAGTATATCCACACATATACTTGGGAAAATCGTACTCTTGGTCAAAAGAGTGTGATAGATTTTGTTGTCTACGATCAGCGTTTGAAACACTTAGTTGTTGACAGCCGTGTGATGAGAGGTGTAGATGTTGGTTCTGATCATTATTTGGTAGTGTCACGAGTGAAACTTAATGTTGGTTGGAGAAAAAGGAATAGGAAGAAACCCAGGATAGAAAGAATAAAGGTTGACAGGCTCCTTGAAGATCATCAGCAGTATTCTGACTTACTCAGAGAATGACTGAAGGATCTGAAGTCTAGTGAGAGGGATGTAGAAAAGAAGTGGGAATGTTTTAAGAACTGTGTTGTCACTGCTGCTAAAGAGGTCTGTGGAACCACAATAGTGGGTAACAATAGAGATGATGCTTGGTGGAATAGTGAAATTGAAGAGGCAGTAAAGAAAAAGAAGGAAGCCTATTTGGGGATGTTGCAAGGTAGAGTCTCTGTGGATGAATATCGCTGTAAGAAGCGTGATGCTGCTAAGCTGGTTTGCCACAGTAAGGCAAAAGATAGGAAGGAGAAAGTGGAAAGGCATGAACTGGCTTTTTGGAAAGATAGAAAGTCCTTCTGGAAGTACATGAAACTCAGGAAAAATAGGGGAAACAAAGTTGTAAGTTGTGTGAAGAATGAGATTGGGGAAATGATGTGGGAGCCCAATGAGTTAAGTGACAGATAGGGTGAATACTTCTGTGAGTTATTAGATCAGGAAAACAAAAATGATTCTGAGACATATGCAGATGATGTCACAATGAGGGATGAAAGCACAGGAGGGATCTCAAGAGAAGAAGTGTGTAAAGCTCTAAAATCTTCAGAGTGGTAAGGCTCCAGGAGTTGATGGCATAACTGCAGAGATGTTGAGATATGGTGGTGACTCTATAATTGACTGGTTAACTGAAATTTGCCAGTTGTGCTGGGAGTTAGGAATGGTCCCTCGGGATTGGAAGGATGCTATTATTGTTCCCTTGTATAAGGGAAAAGGTGATCAGACTGAATGCAAGAACTATCGTGGTATTAGCCTACTGAGTGTGCCAGGAAAAGTGTTTGGTAAGGTTGTTATTGAAAAAGTACGGGGTCTTACATCATTGAAAGTGTGGGATGTTCAAAGTGGTTTTATGCCTGGAAAAGGCTGCACTAACCAGATTTTTGCATTACGCATGATGATTGAAAAGTATCTGGCTGTTGGGAAGAAAGTTTTTACTGCCTTCAAAGATTTAGAGAAAGCTTACGATCGAGTGAATAAGACACTTTTGTGGAAGGTATTGAATGAATATGGTGTTACTGGGAATCTACTTAATAGTGTAAAAGCCATGTATGCTGGTAGTAGAGCTTGTGTACGAGTGAATGGTGTTTTATCAAATTGGTTTTCCATTGGTGCAGGAGTTAGACAAGGTTGTGTAATGTCACCATGGCTGTTTAATATATTTATGGACACATGTATGCATGATGCCAAAATAGATAATAGTGGTTTATGTCTTGGTGACATCCGTGTGTGCAGATTGCTGTATGCTGATGACACTGTCCTGTTGGCAGAGAGCAAAAGTGAGTTGCAGAGTATGTTGACTCGGATGCACAAAGTTTGCATGAAATTCAAACTAAGTATAAATAAGGGAAAAACCAAAGTTATGATGTTTGAGAGAGGAACTGGTGGCACTGAATGTAATGTAAGTATAAATGGCACTGTGATTGACCAGGTGAGTGAGTTTGTGTATGTAGGAAGCATGTTTGACAGAGAGAACAAGTTGGATGGTGAAATCAGTAGGCGAGTGAATTCTTCTTTGAAAGTCATAGCTGCTCTGGGAGGTTTTCGCAGGAATGATGGGTTCTCTAGAGAGTCCCGTATTACTGTGTATGAAACAGTAATTGTTCCTACTCTGATGTATGGCAGTGAAACCTGGGTACTGCAGAAGAAGCATAGGAGTCGTTTGTGTGCTGGAGAAATGCGTTACTTACGTGGGGTTTGTGGCAAGACACGATCTGATTCTGTGAGGAATGAAGATGTATTGCAGTTGTGTGATGTAAAGCAAAATGTTGTTAGCAAGGTGGAGACCAATATGCTTCGGTGGTTTGGCCATGTTGAAAGAATGAGTGATGAGATGCTTACTAAGAAAATATTTTCAGCCCAAGTGGCAGGAAGGAAAGGCAGAGGAAAGCCAAGGAAGACATGGGTGGATCAGATTCAGGAGTGTCTGCATGAGAAAAAGATTATGAGTATGAAGTATAAAAGATCTTGTGTACGGCGTGTAATGGATATCAGTGAAGCACGAGTTGTATGTCAAGATTGCTGTAAATCGAGAAGTTTGATACGACAACAATAAGTAAAAATATCTGGAAGTTTGTATTTCTTTTTGGAGCTAACCTCTGAATCTCAGAGAACAGCTTAGGGATATGTATGTATGTATGCTTTGTTAAACTTTTGCTGGGGGCCTGGGACAAATTTGCCACAGGTGGGAAAGGAAAAGATGCAGCAGAGTGAGGAAATCGAAGATTTCCACTTGCCACTCAACCCTTATTGTTGTATATATATATATATATATATATATATATATACATATCTGGGAACTGCACACACAAGAGAAACAGTAAAGGAGTATAGAGCTTTCATTTTTGTATCAAGTACAGACCAGCTCATAAAAAAGTTAGCAGATAATTTTACTATGAAATTTTTTTTACAAATCCATGGGCTGATTTGGTGCCCCTTCTCTTTGGTGGTGCCCTAGGTAGCTGCCTACTTGGCCTACCCCTTGGACCACCCTGATCTGCGTGACCGTTCATAATGACCTATGGGTTCACTATGAACCTAGCAGCCGAGCAGTTGAGATCTTCAAATTTTGAAGATGACAATCCGATTTCTGGTGTAAATGTGACAAGGATGGTAAGTCAGATAATATCCGAAAACTTGAAAATTTCATCGTCCTGGAGCAGGACTCGAACCCGCGTCTCCCAGATATCTCCTGGGTATGTTATCCACTACACCACCCAGAACGACCAAGTCTCAAGTTTCTGATTAATTTGAATATAACCATCACAGGATTTGCTAGTCGAAGCAACCGACATTCATGTTTTAGCGAATCTGGAGCTGAACAAGGAGCTTCGGCCATTTTTGAAGATGCCCACAGTGCAGTGCGAAAGCTTTCGAGATGTGACTGTCTCTTGAAGTGAGCAGATGTGAAGGTCTAATATTCAGGTTTTTTAAATGTTTCAAAAAGTAATTGTGTTCGTCGCAAAGAGTGTTTGAATGAAAGTTGCACATATGTATTTGAGCTGTGATGTGTTTGGGGATGAAAGTAGTATGTGTGTGTTTTAAGTAGTGTCGAGTTAGTCGTTTGGATTTTGTATTGTGTTAAAGTTTTTTAAAGTTATTTAAGATTCAAATTCTAGATTATATGTCGATAAATTTGGAGAGGAAATAGTGATACTATTCACATATCGTTGAGTCAGGAGTCGGACCAAATTTCCGTAGTTACATGTAGGAAATGTTCCCTAAGATGTAGAACTCCCTAACATGAATATGAAAGGTGAGTGGTCTACAGTACTTATATTGGTGTTGGCTTGCATGTTTTATTCAGTATGGAGGGAAGAATATGAATATTCTTCCAACACATTGTTATATATAATTTTTTGTTTGTTTGTTTTTTACCAATAATTTACAAAGATGTGAGCTTTCTTTGAATGAAATTTCAAAAGAAGATTTTACTTTTTCATACCACTGTACTTAGTTTTTTAATGTCATGGTTATTTTTTAGTATAATTGATTTTTGTGGCATGAAAAATTAACTTTATTAATGCTGCACACATTTTCAATTTTTAATAATTAACAAACCCATTTTTATTTTCAGGCCTCTCATATGGGTTGGAATGTCAATATTTGCTAAGTTCAATGCATGTAGCTTTTTAAATTGTGAGGAAACTGTTCTTCGCAATTGGTTGTCCCTAATTGAATCTAACTATCATCATAACCCATACCACAACTCAACTCATGCAGCAGATGTACTCCAATCTACAGCTTACTTTCTTCAGAAACCAAGATTAAAGGTAAATGAAGATATATCTGAGATAATTTGTTGATTTGATAAAGTGAACAGCATATCTTTTTCAGCCGTCTCAAATCTAGATGACTGCTTGAGAAAACCATAGCATAGGGAGAATATACAAAGCAAATAAAGGTAATGCAAGCCATGTGCTCTGCACAACATCTCATAACTGTAAAGGGATACTAAACTGACATAGTGACACCCATTTCATGAAAGTACTATTTCGATAATTTAATGTTTATGGTTCAAAGCTAAAAAGCATATTGTTAAAATCCACTGTTACATATAAAATACTTTAAAAACTATTTTTACAACTAAAAGCAACAGTTTACAATTTTAGTTTACATATTACATTTATATACTGCTAAGAATTACACTGAAAATCTCCCTGATATAAGCATCTAGGCTTTAAGCTTTTCACATTAGACCAACACATCATCAGAACTTCAACAATACTTGCACATAGTTGCCATCCATAAGCAACCTGCCAAACTGAATGACGGATCTCCACAGGGTTCTCCTCACCTACAGAACAGCTGGCTTCGTGCATCATGAGATACGCAGTGAATTGGTATTAAAATATTCCAAAGCAGTTACCATCAAAAAACAAAAAAGATACAACATGCAACATTCAAGAACCACATATTATTCCAGAGGCTTGGAAGACGTTGATTAAAAAGGAGGCAATGTATATATAACAAATGCAGAAAAAGAAAATTACTTTAGATGCCTACCTCTCACCTAGAGGGCAGCACAATGACCTGTGATGCAGCTCTCTGCTTATGACGTATGAAGTCAACTATTCTGTACATTTCCTTCCCACTTTTGGGTGCAGGGGGCATTGTTCAATAGAACACCAGTAACACACCTACACTGCACATGGTTTAGTTAGATCTGGCAATCTTGTGCTGCCCTCCTATGAGCTGAATGAACACCAAAGAACACAGGTATGTTATTAATGTGTAATAGTCTGTGTTTTTTGATTTTGGATTAAAATTTTCCAGAGACTTGCCAAAGCTGTTGCATCATAACTGTTACAGACTCTTATCTTATATTTTTTCAGTGTTACCTGATTCAGAAATCTGTAGTTCTTGTTCATTGTTATGTGAAGCAAGTAATTTAATTTTATCTAATTTAGGAAATTCCCTTTTTCCAGCACAATACTGAATTAAAGCAGTTTTTTCTTCTTCGTACTAAAGAAGAAGAAAAAAACTGCTTTAATTCAGTATTGTGCTGAAAAAAGGGAATTTCTTCAATTTGATAAATTTAAATTACTGAGTATGAAGTATAGAAGGTCTTGTGTACGTTGTGTGATGGATGTCACATACGGCAACAGTAAGTAAATGATCAATTAAAAATTTATCTGGTGGCTGTATTTCTTTGTAGAGCTAATCTCAGAGAACACCTTAGGGGTATGTCATCATCATCATCATCATCATCATCATCCATTATCAATCCACTGCTGGATGAAGGTCTCCCCAAATTTCTTCCACAATTGTCTGTCTTGGGTCTGTCTCCTCCATGTCTCTCCAGCATACTTTCGAATTTCATCCATCCATCTCCCATGGGGTCTTCTCTTGGGTCTTTTCCTGTCCCTCGGAATCCAGTCTAAAATTTCAGTTGTCCATCGGTGGTCCGTTCTTCTGGCAACATGTTCAGCCCATTGCCATTTCAGTGATTTCACTCTGGTCATGATGTCATCCACTCCTGTCATTTTCCTTATCCACAAGTTCCTCTTCTTATCTTTCCTGATTACACCAAGCATGCATCTTTCCATGCCTCTTTGAGTTGTCCGCAGTCTTTGTATGTCTTTTTTAGATAAGGTCCATGTCTCTGCTCCATACATAAGCACTGGCAGGATGCATTGATTAAACACTTTTCTTTTGAGACATAATGACATACTGCTCTTAAAAATTGTACTGTTTCTTCCAAAAAATCTCCATCCAAGTTTTATACTCAGATTAATTTCTTCATCAATGTGACCCTCACTTGATATCTGCTGCCCAAGATAAATGTAGGAATCGGTTGTCTCAAGCTTTTCTCCATCAATCGATAAATCTTCGTTTCTTGTAAAAGCATTGTACATCACTTTTGTCTTCTGAAAGTTAATATTTAATCCCACATCTTTACTCTTGTCAGCAAGTTCTTGGATCATACTCTGCAGCTCTGAAGGGGTAGTTGCAAGGATGACTACGTCATCAGCAAAACGAAGGTAAGTTAAGTAATCTCCATGAATCTTTATCCCTTTGTTTTCCCAGTTCAATGGTTGAAAGACATTTTGCAATGTGGCATTAAAGAGCTTGGGAGATATGGTGTCACCTTGTCTCACTCCCTTTCCAATTCTTATTTGTGCTGTATCCTCAAATATCAGAACCTTTGCACATGCATTTTCCTAGATGTTATTAATAATGCTAATGTATGCATCTTCAATACCACAGGATTTCAAAGCCATTGTTACTGCTGATGTTTTCACGGAATCGAAGGCCTTTTCGTAGTCAATAAAAGCCATGCATAATGGGAGTTCATATTCTCTTGTTCTTTCAATTAGTTGTCTCAGTACATGGATGTGATCTATAGTGCTGTAGCCACTCCTGAATCCAGCTTGTTCTCTTGGTTGGGCCATGTCTAGTGTTACCTTCAAGCGATGTGAAAGAACCTTAGTGAAGATTTTTTAAACCACTGATAGGAGGCTGATGGGCTTGTAGTTCCTGAGATCTTTAACATCACATTTTTTTATGGAGCAGGATCATTGTAACATTGTTCCAATCCTCAGGAATCTTCCCTTCATTAAGGCATCTGGTGAAAACTTAGGCGAGTGTAGTTTCAATTTCTCCACTTGCTTCTTGTATAATGTCCACGGCAATTCCATCTTCTCCTGGAGCTCTTCCCCGTGTCATGTTCTTAATTGCATATGTAACTTCTGCAGGGAGGATTGGAGGGACTTTAGCACTGGTACCTGTCATAATGTCTGGAATAGATGTATCATCCCTTTCATATAGTTTTGAATAGAAGTCTTTCACCCTTGTCAAAATTTCGCTTCTATTTCTTGTTCCAGTACCATCTTCTTTTCTCAGAGCCTAAATCTGTTTTCTTCCCTTACTGAGATATTCTTTTGCTCTCTTCAGGCTCTGGTTGTTTTCAATTGCTTTCCTCACTGGTTCACAAATGAATTTCCTTATGTCTTCAGTGATACTTTTTTTGCACTGTCTTGCATAGCTCTATATATTCCACGTTGGAAGTTATGTCTTTATTTGTTCTCATCTCCCTTCTCTTTTGCATCAACATTTTTGTTTTTCCTGAAATTTTCTTCATATGTAACTTGTTCTTAGTACCATCTATTTTTGTTGCTGTATTCATAAGAGCCTTGGTGAGTTCTATGTTAACTTCAGAAATATCCATTTTTTTTTCCGATGTTAGGCCTTCTAAAGCAGAGAATCTGTTCCTCAGTTCCAACTTGAAGGTATTATGGTGTTTTTTAAGGTTGGTTATGTCAATACATTTTGTTTGTCTTATGAGCTTGCCACGTTTGAGTTTAGTGTTGAGGTGCATCGTACATCTCACCAATCTATGGTCACTACCTGTGTTAAACTTGTTTAGCACACTGCAGTCTTCGATGGCAAATTTTTTGTTACACATAATAAAATCAATTTCACTTGTCATCCCATTCGGATGTCTCCATGTCCATTTCCTGTGTGGTTTTTTCTTGAAAAAGGAGTTCATAATGAAAAACCTTTCTGCTTCTGCAAATTGTACTTCCACGTTGATTTCTGTTCCCATTACTGAATTTACCAACTGAAGTTTCATTCTGTTGCTGTTGCCCTACTTTTGCATTGAAATCACCCATAATGATCTTCAAGTGCTGTTTGCCTTTGTTATTTAGATGACAAAAATCCTCGTAAAATTCTTCAATTTCTTCTTCAGGGTGACTTGTGGTGGGTGCATAAGCTTGAATAATCTGGGCCTGGTATCTTCTCGAGAGTTGGATAACGAGTCGTGCAGCTCTGTCAGAGGAACTTTCAACTTCTACAACTTTATCCTTCAGTTTCTTGTTTATTATAAATCCAACACCACTAGTTCTGCCAGTATCTGTCCCACGATAGTAGAAGAGATGTCCACTTTTCAGTTCAATGAGATCTTCTCCTTTTCTCCTTACCTCACTTAGCCCGAGGATGTCCCACTTGATCCTTTGTAGTTCCTCTTCCAATTCAAGAAGCCTTGAATCAGAAGATAGGGAGCATCCGTTGTAAGTAGCCAAGGTCAGCATCAAATGGCAGCCTAGTCCGGTCCTCCGGTGATTCTTAGCACCCTCTGCCTTCATGTCGCACTGGCCAGGTACATTCCAGCTGCTGGAGACTGAGGGCCAATATTTAAGTTGTGGAGTCATTTTGGATGGGTTTGGCCATAACTCACCACGCTGGCCAAGCGGGTTGGTGAGTGTGGGATAGCATTTCCTTTAATCCCGATGGTATAGTTATACCGCTATTGGTGGTCGTCAGAGCCCCTTTAGTGGGAACAGGATGCACCATGAGAAGGTGGGGTTGACATTTGTCAAGGAGAGGCGATATGTTATCAGTTAAATGTTTATTTGTCAGATGGTCTTTCTTTGAGGAGCTAAGCTTTGAATATCAGAGAACAGCTTAATGATATGTATGTATGTATGTATGTATGTATTCTACTTTTTTTTTTTTTTTTTTTTTTTTTTGCCAGTTCTTAATATGTTGAGTTAGCCTATAACATATTAACATATTAAGGCATGTTAAGAATTCTGACAACAAGTGAACCTATGCTTCTTTATTAAATCTTCTGTGATTACAAGAATAAAAATATCATTATTGACACATTAAGTGTCATATTTACAACTGTTTCTCATGTAGCCAACCCTTCAGAAAAATCAAAAAATGTATTTCCCTTGAGCTGGAATCAAACTGCATCTTCTGATTTTTGTTCGAGCATGCTACTATTACACCACAATGAATTTACAAGCAGCTGAAGCTAAGCAGCAGCTGAGGAATCTGAATAAATCTGCCACATGAGAAACGATGGAAAATTTGGCATTATTGTGATGATAACCACATTAGAAATAATTTCTGACGATTTTGTTGATGAGACTGATGTTGAATGTTCACAATGAATAACTACTGTTTTGAAAGAATGGGATGTAATAGAAAGCATTAAGAGTGTCTGGCATAAAATGGTGCTTCAGTTATGGCTGGTGACCAAAGTATTATTAAATACTTTGTTGAAAAAATTGTCCACAAGCAGTATTCTTACATAGTTATGCTCACTTTCTAGATATAGTGCTAGTGCACTGTGCAGAAGCAGTGCTCGAAAAATTTGAAGTGCTGGTATACTCATATTTAGATTTAAAAAAAAAACTTCTGGAAAAGAGACCTTTGCAAGAAAATCTCCTAAACTGGAAAAGTTAAAAAAAAATTCCCAGAAGAAAAACTTCCTTGTTTGAAAATGTAATTAACAATTCCGTGGAATACTATTGCATCTTAAGTCAGAAACGATGGTGGTTGATTAGAGTTGGTTGATTTGTGGACCTCAGCTGGCACTACTTATGCTAAACGAGAACTAGGGTTAGACTTGTTTATAATGAGGAGTTTTTAACCCAAAGTCCAGTGGATTAACCAGACTTCTGAACCTCAGCTAATCGTTAGTGATTCAGCTGGACTTGAACCCACAGCTTTAAAGTCCCAAGCCGAGAAGGTAGACCCCCTTCCAATACGGACTTGCATGAAGTTTAGAAAGTTGGACAATTAGAACCTTTGCAATCAAAATGAATATTCTGTCTTTTGAATTACTAGCAACCTCATTGTCCTCCGAAAAAAGAAAAATTTAGTTGTTGCTGCAAAACAACGAAAAGAACAATGAAATTTTTGTGTTTAATTTATTACTCCCAATTCTTAATTTATTGAGGAAGCTCTTCAAATTGAATATATTAAATTAAGGGTATAATAAAAATCTTGTTCCCTACCTTACCCTTTATGGTTCCCACATGCTATTTCTCAAGGGCACAATGAATATAAGGTTTCTATGTTTAAGAATATGTGCTCTAAGTCAGGGACAAAAAATAATAATAAATAAATTCATTTCTGCAGTTCCTACTACTAAAATTAGTGCCGGTATGTAAATCCTGTGTAAAAAAGTGCCAGTGTGCCTTATCAGCGTATACTGGCCCATTTCGAGCACTGTGCAGAAGTAATTTCATGAGTGAGACTGTATGTATATGATTTTACACATTCTTTTAGGTGCATCAATGAAAAGCATGCAAGTTCTAGTAAGCAAAGCCATTTGCAAGTTTTTTAGTCATTTTTTTCCCTCAGAAGTCTACTTGACAAAATTAGATGTTCTTTCTTTTCATCTGTACCAAATGAAATCTTGAAAATAGCTTGAGACAAAAGGCAGAAAGGATTTTTAACTGTATATTTACTTGATTTTTAAAATGTGCAGCAGAAGGATAAAATGTTTTATGATAAAAGACTATGGCTAGAACCTGAAAATTATAAACATAACTTCATTATTGGATATATGTATTTGCTTACAAAGGGAAGGGGGAAAAAAGATAAGAACGCAACAAGGTGTAATGAGTTGCTGTGAAAAGGTTTGAGGCAAATAAAAATATAGTTAATTTGCAGAACATAAGAATCTCATTTATCTTTCATTGAGGAAATAATGGTTTTAATACATTAAGTGAATCTAGGAGCATGCATTATATTTCTTTTGGCTGGGTGATTTTCTTTAATTTATGTTTCCTCATTCTGTGTTTGCCAATGAGCAACAAGTACAGTTTCCCAGTATACCTCAGTTGATGCTATTCATTTTGCCTGCACATCTATTTTACAAGTGAGAGTGCTTCCTAAGCAGAATGCGAATGAACATTCCTCAAATGGAATGATGTCTGTGAACTAATATTGCATCTAATTTTCTGGTGTTTCTTTTATTTTTACTAAATTGCCTTGCACTATCTGCTATTTGCAATTATCATGCCATTTTTCTGTTGTTTTTATCTTATCTCATGGATAGTAAAGGTTAGAAAAAGCTTTATATATCTGCTTTATGGTCCTGAGCCCCATAGAAGGACGCAGTCTGGAGGACAAGTTATGTTTCACCTGAGTTGTAAACCTTGACCTTCTGCCATAAAGTTTCTGTGTGCAATCATTTTAATTGATGGTTAAGTGAATAACTGAACTATGTTAGTAAGTAATGTATGTTGTCTTGTTATTTATGTATCGCAAAATGCAACTTTTTTCCAATGACCATGTATTACTGTACAGTACATCTGATCTATGGAAAATTATTATTATTATTATTATGCATTCATTTGTGGAGTGTAATTTGCTGTCATGTTTTAACGATGAAGTCAATGAATCAAAACTGAGAAGGTCATTGCAAATTCTCCAGTTTGACAGGTGGACATAAAAATCCAGGTATCATAGAAATACAATGTGTATATGCTCTGTTTTTCAAGCTTTTCAAACTCTGATGTAGTCATTAAGACTAACCAAGAATGACCTTGGCATGTTTCAACTATGCATCAAAAAAGTCTACAAGGTGAGGATAATTACCGTAAAGGCACGTTGACACGTTTATTCATTAAAAACATTAAAACACACAAGTACTTTTGGGAAATTCAACTTGTTCCCATCATCAGGTGTAAAAATAAGGTGGTTAAAAGCTACTTGATGTTTCTAAGTTAAAACCACAAGGCATGTAAGAGTCAGATGACAGGTCTACTTGAAAGACAACATAACATACACAGATGTCGTAACAAACTTACAGTTAAGGATGAAAAAGACAGGTATGGAAGGATGACCTAAGACAATAATATGAAAGAGCATGTGTAAAATAATTGTTTGTGCTAAAAAACTTGTATAGGAGATTTCTGTGTAGTTCTGATAAAAACAACACCAAGCTGATCAAACAGTGCGGAACTTGCTTTCAACTTAGGAGAGCATGTGAACAGCTGGTACCTTGGCTATAACATCACTATGAGGCTATAACATCACTATGAGTTAAACATCAGCCATGGAAGTTAAATAAGTGGAATGATGTATTCGTGAATCGCGATGGGCTTCTGTTGACTAGGGTTAGGGATGAGTTCTTGCCAAAGAGTGAATACAAAAATAAATGTACCCTTTCCAAATATTCCACAAAATAAAATTATTTTGAAAAACATCAAAGCAGAGGAGCAATTCAAAGTTAATAAAGTAAACCAACTGGGAATAGTATGTAGGCCATTGAAGGTGTACCCGTCCCAGCTAAGTTTAATGGTTTGAACTTGCTAAAATACCTACCTACCTACTGACCGACCAACGGGACACACATATTATAATTTGGTTTTAAAAAGTCCTTGAAAAGTGCTTGAACTAATTTTGCTTGGAAGAGTATGAACCTTGCCATTCATATGAATCTCTCTACTAAAATCCGGCAACAGTTCCTGCACCTGCAATTTACATTGCAGTTCTGGCATCCAGTACTCCGATTCAGTTGATCCTGGGTGACCAAGGCTGTAGATGGGTCGAAAGCTTTCTCTTAATGAATTTTATTACTACATGTAACTCTGTATGTTCTCACCTAATTTCATGCTTATTGTTGTACTGTTGCATGAAGCCTGCTGTTTTCAGCCATGTTACATGCTTACCTAACTCAGAAGAAATTAGTTTATAAATAAAGTACTATTACTGGCACTGACTTCTTAAGTAACAAATTTTTTTCCTTTCAGGCCATTCTAGATCCTATGGATGAAATTATCTCTCTCATAGCTGCAGTTATTCATGATGTGGATCATCCTGGAAAAAATAGTGCCTTTCTTTGCAACAGTGGAAATGATTTGGCCATTTTATACAATGACCTGTAAGTTTATTTTCAGTACCACATTGATATAGGAAAATTTATTTCATTAAATAGTTTAATAAAAGTTTTCTAAGACAGAAATATTATAAATTTTGGCCTCATAGGGCCAAATACAAGGGGTAGTCCGAAAATAAGCTTTGAGTGTTGATATTGTCAGAGGTGATGGGGAAAACTATATCATCTGCAGTTTATGGCCATTCATCTCCTCCACTGAGCAATATTTGGTATGAAGGATCAATGCTGTTCATGCATAGGAGTAGGTGGAAGTGAACGGCCACCACTCAGAGCATGCCCTTGTCATAAGAGCTTGAGTCGTGATGGTGGACAACCGTGTATTACAGGTGTGGATGAAAGATGAAGTGCTGGAAGTTGTCTGCTATGAATGAGCATGTGGCATGAGTGGTACAGAAATCCATAAGCAGCTCATTGAGGTTTATTGTCAGATGTGATGTCGGAGCAAATTTGTGGCAGCGATGTCAGCAGTTTTGTGACGGGTGTGAGAGTGTGTCAAATAAGCTGAAAGGCTGTCGTTGCCGGCTACAGAGGTGAACATCAAACATGTGGATACCGTGATTTGCGCTGAACGATGAATCACTATGGATACGCTTGCTTCAGCATTGAAGATCGGACATGCCCAAGCACATCACGTCATCTGCAACATCCTGGACTACCGCAAAGGGTAAGCATGGTGGGTAGCTCGACAACTGACTTCCAATCACAAGTCCCACAGAATGGGAATCAGTCTGCAACATCTCCTGCATTACGAGCAGGAAGGCAATCAGTTTCTGTTCTGCATTGTGACAGGGGATGATAGCTGTGTCCACCATTACGCCCAGTCCCTGGAGTCAAGAGTTCGCCTTCATGGAGTGAAAGCACCCCAGTTCCCCAAACAAAATGAAATTCAAGGTTACCTCATCTTCCAGCAAGATCCTGCTGACTGTGTTTTGAGATGCCAAAGGGGTTCTGTTGCCAGACTTCCTTCATGGTAGAACAGTGAATGCCACCATTCAACGAAAGAGGCCAGGCCTTCTCACTTCTGGTGTTCTGCTTCTAGATGATAATGCGAGACACCATGCATCGACAGCAGCAGCTCTTCTGGCGAGGTGCCGTTGGGAATGCATGAACCACTTCCTACGGTCCTGACCTTGCACCCAGAAACTTCCGCTTTTTCCCAGCTTTGAAGAAGGCCTTGTCTGGATACCATTGCACCAGCAATGACGACATGTAATGCAGTGTTCGCAACTTATTTCATATCCAGGCACGGACTTTTACGAGAGGGGCTTCTTCAACCTGGTACGCTGATAGGACAAGTGCCTCAATGTCCGTGGGGAGTACGTTGAAAAATAGGTAAGCCATGATCTCCTGGTTCATAGTGTCATTTGTCACCAGCGTGGACATTCCTGCTGCTAATGGAACCGTGAAATTTATTTTCGGACTACCCCTCATATTATCACATTCTGTTTAACATAGGTTGTAGTTATCAGATGAAATTGTACATGATCATGCTTTCATACGTACCATGTATTCAGATTATACCGAATCCACATGTCATTGGAATGTATGGGAAGCAGTCATAGTCCATGATGGTTTTATCCATACATCCCTAGGAAGGGCCTTCAGTCTTAATCTTTTTCCAATCCAATAGTATATTATGCACATATTTTCTTAACATAGGGGTACACAATTGAATTTTTGCTCTGTTTATCATGTTAAAAATACGTTCATTACCATTGGAAGTTGCCACAATTTTTTTTCGAGGCATTGTGTACCATAGGCTTCCTAATTTGGAACTTTTGCATTTTTGAACTTCACTTTTAGTTGGTAAAGTTCGATGAACACTTACCGCATGTGGGGCTTGGCTTTCAATTCGTATTTCCGTTATGTGGATGCGGCACGGGGTTTTTCATTTGGCCACGGGTCCGCTTCTTCTTTTTTCTCCGTTGGAATTTATTTTGTCTCATCACCAAATGAGTTTTTCCTTTGCTGCATCCTCATTTACTTCAATATTTGTTCATACCCGAGTACTTTCAGTAAAATTCCTTTACCGTCTTAGAGGGGACGTTTTGCTCCGACTAGCACGGACCGTGTCAGCTGGGCATTTCGGTGGTTCACGCGGGCTGCTTCTGTCATCGGCTATCGCTTCTTCTTGGGCGTTGTGGCGCCATCTCTTGTTGGTCAGTGATCTCCCTTTTCGAACTTTTTCATTTTTTGCTCAATTTTAATTAAATTTTTCCAGCTGTTTCTCAAATTATTAGGGTCATTATGGTTGCAAACTTTTGTCCTATTTTTTTCAATCATTACCGACTCTGCTATTCTGAGGTGTTTTTCGGATTTACAGCTTTTAATGATTTTTATATTTTCGAATTTAGGATATTTTTGGTTATCCAGACAGTATTGGATAAGTGCTGTTTTTTCTTCTTTTTTCTGCCAGTTTTTTACGTGTTGTTTTAATCTGTGTTTAAGCTTATTTTTGGTACTTCCTATATAAGCCATTGGAGGATTTTCAGTAATAGGAATTGAGTAAATACCTGCTTTTTCTAACATTTTTATTTTTTCATTTTTTATTACTATATTTTTGATGGTATTTACTTTTCCTCCAATTTGAATGTTATGTTTTTTACAAATGTTATTAATTTCATTGGTAGTACCTTTTACGTAAGGAAAACCATTTAAATATTTGACTTCTTTTTTATTTACTACAGCATTATTTTTTAGTTTCTTTATTACTTCAGTGTCCCATTTTTTTATTAAATGGTTAGGATAACAGGGTGCGCACGCGTGCTTGAAAACCTGGAAAGTCCTGGAAAATCATGATTACGTTTTCAAGGCCTGGAATATCCTGGAAAAACGGTATTTTTTTAATGCTGTCTTGAAAAGCCTTGAAATTTGAAATTAGTGCTTAAAAAAAAATGCCCTTTTAGGAAATCGTGTTACTGACTGTTACCCCTTCATTTTTTAAGTTCCTCTCCTCTGTTCTCAAAGAAACCGCCGGCAACAGTGGTGTTTTGGATGTGTCCAAATCCTAATTTGGCTGGGGGGGGGGTGAAGCTTACTACTTCCAGTGCAATAAAATTGGATGATTACTAGCAGGTCTGTTAGGGAAGGGGAGCTTGATGCATTCTCTAGCCCTGAGCTTGATGTCCGTCCGACAACTACTAAGAACAACAGAAGGGGAAAGAAGAGACATTTAGCATTTGCAAGGGGTCGCGTGTTTACCAAGTCAGCTGGCACCCACCAGTGAAGAGTATGCCTGAACAACACATTCATCTGCTCCTTGTTTATTGCATTAAGACGCTTGCTTCCGGCCCACCCCTCAAGAGACTTCGGCTACTTATGATAAAAAATAAGAAAACTATCTTTGCGAATTTTTCACAAAAGTGGCTGAAATTTTTACATTTACTATAATTGGATTACAGAAGCTCACTCCCAAAATTCCATTTGAATCCGTTTAAAACTTAAATAAAAGTTAGCATTGGAAATTTTTATTATGTGTGCCTCTTTAGACAGTGAGCCTTGAGCAGAAAGTGTGTTACCATAGCAACGGTTGATTGACAGCTGGGAGCGCTGATCCGAAGCCCTTGGTTGGGAAGAAAGCAAACACCTGTTTATCACTTCCACGGCTCAAAAGGACTAAGAGATATTTTTCAGAAATCCATTTTCCCGAATTTTGAAAATAACACAGTAAAATTTTTACAGTGGTTAAAATACATCACAATAAAGTTCTAGTGCAAATTTCGCCAAATTCCGTTTGAAACTTTAGCAGATGCAAAAAAAAAAAAAAAAAAATCTTCCGTTGCAAAATCGGATTGAAAAAAAGAAACGGCAATTATAAATTACGGGAAAAGCAAGCAAATTATTTTTTTTTTAGATGCCATGGTTTATTTAAACAGAGTGATCCTTAAATTTTGTTTCTGTGATGATATGGACTCTATTTTAATTACAAACATGCATTTTTATTCAGATGTCTGAGTTACTGTTTTAATAAAAAAATCTATAATTAAAAAGTTTTCAATGGATTTAGGCGAAATTCAGCAGATAAACGTATTTTAGTAAATTGCAACGTTATGACGTAAATTTGGTCATTTTGTCAAAAATTGGGCAGTATTTTTTTTTTTTTTTTACGTTTTCTCCTATAGTTAGGGTGAAGGAAGAAGACACTTCAGTGAGCTGCAGGTGGTGATTTATGGCGATGTGCCAAATGAAAAGAAGGACATTCCAGAGGCTGAGTGTGCGTGGACGCGTGCTCCTGCTGTTTGAACTTAATCGGAATGTTTTCGGGAGGGGAGAAATATCCGTTTCAGCTTTACAGCTTTCAGGCTCCTTTTTTTCTTGGTAATAAATAAAAACCATAGTTGCTGCATTCACCATTGATCCATATTCGCATTTCTTGAATATAAACAGCAGACAATGGGAAACATGGTGTTGGGTGGGTCTTGATGTTCTTCATTTGTATCTGCTGAATTTTGTTCTGTGGGAATACGGAATGAGTTATACTGTGAATACATACAAAACTACATATTTTTGAGCTGAAAAAATAGGTCTACTTGTACACAGTAGCTAACGTGTGAACTCAGACGAAGACAATCAGACATATGGACGTCTGATTCCATAAAAAAATCAACCCACTTTTATTATACACGACAGATAAAAAAGAAAAAACATTACATGTTTTTAAACATTATAAAGGAAAGCGGATTTTTGAAACACCATGACTTGATGATATTAATTTCTGAAAGTTTTTTTTTTCGATTTTAATTTCTGAAAGTTTTTTTTTCGATTTTAATTTCTGAAACCTTTTTTTTTTTCAATTACAATACATTATAACAGGATACCTGTGTGTTGTATCCCTTAGTTGTATGGCAGATTTTGAGTTGGCCGATATCCGCGATCGTAAGTGGTAGTTACATTGCTATTGTTGATGATGACAAGATAAATACTGGAGTAATGTAGAATGTTGCATAAAGTAAAAAAAAATCGCCCCCCTCCTTTATCATAGCTGATCAACCATTTCATTCCATGAACATCAGCACATTTCAATCATTTGACCATTGGGGGTCTGACGGAATTCAGCAGTGCTAAGCGCCTAGCGCAACGAGAACATGCTAATTATGGACAGTTCTATTCCCTTCCCCCTATCATCCCTAATAATTGAGAGCGCATACTGTAGTTTCAGATATTCTGTGTATGAGCTAGTTTTCACGCTGTTCGTTATGTTTTTATTTTAGAAATTACTAACCCTTTCAGAACTGTAGGTTGCAGAAACGTTTATGCTTTGGTTTTTCCGTAAAAGGGGTTGGATTTTGGCGAAATTTTAGTATGCTGTTAGGTACAACCTAGGAACCTACCCTGTTGAAAATGGTCGAAATTAAATTCAAAGGCATAGATATAAGAGCAGTATTCATTCTCCAAGCTTGAAGCCCTACGTCCACTCTCCAGCTGGGTAAGTATGAAAGATTTGAGACTTGAATCCACCTGTGGGCATAACAAGCACATGCCCCATTTCAAAAAAGGGGGGGGGAGGTTGAGTAAGTAGATAAGTGCTTTGCTTTGTCTCACGTTTCTTGTTTTCAGACATCACACCTTTTCACTTATGGATTTGCAACTCCACGTTTTGTCTTACATTTGCCCGAATTTTTCAGTGATCCACACAGCAGTACTTCAGAACTGCTGTTTGTGATGTACTCTGAGAGGCAAGCACCCCACCTCCCCTTTATGGGTCCTCCATAATTTACCACCGTGTTTTT
The DNA here is from genome assembly GCA_039090855.1 of Macrothele yani. Lineage (NCBI taxonomy): Eukaryota > Metazoa > Arthropoda > Arachnida > Araneae > Macrothelidae > Macrothele > Macrothele yani. Next base: position 11,372,499 of record CM076990.1, on the reverse strand, counting down.
TGGAGGAAATAAATCTCAGAGATTTTTTTACCAGTCCTCTGTTAGACGTGCGCCCTCCCCATTCTTAAATTCTGAATCTGCCCTCACTTTATTTTATAATAATTTCAGTTGTTATCAATAATAGTCTGATTACATGGAAGATAGTGCAGAATAGTGATGCAGCTAAAATGACTGATTGAATTAATCATTTTCTGATTGAGGGAAAGGATTTTCTGAATAGCCTTGTGGTAATTGCATCATGATTCAATTTAGCATTATTGGGTAATTCGCCAATTAAAAACATTAAAAAGAAATGTAATGGGTAAAAAAGCACACTCATTCATTTGCATCTTTCATCATTTTTATTACTTAAAACTGAAATTGCTTTTAAAAAATAATTTGAGCATGATACTGTAAAGCGTAATATTCATCCTGGAATTTTTTGTATATGGCCTGGAAAAGGCCTGGAAAGTCCTTGAATTTTTTTCCCCAAAAAAGAGTACGAACCCTGGGATAATCAAAGCTGCCTGCAATTTTTTTATGAATTTGATTTCTTCATTGATGAACTGACTATTTTCAGAATGCGTAAAAAGAGCATATACGCATTCTGAAAATAGTCAGTTCATCAATGAAGAAATCAAATTCATAAAAAGAATTGCAGGCAGCTTTGATTATCCTAACCATTTAATAAAAAAATGGGACACTGAAGTAATAAAGAAACTAAAAAATAATGCTGTAGTAAATAAAAAAGAAGTCAAATATTTAAATGGTTTTCCTTACGTAAAAGGTACTACCAATGAAATTAATAACATTTGTAAAAAACATAACATTCAAATTGGAGGAAAAGTAAATACCATCAAAAATATAGTAATAAAAAATGAAAAAATAAAAATGTTAGAAAAAGCAGGTATTTACTCAATTCCTATTACTGAAAATCCTCCAATGGCTTATATAGGAAGTACCAAAAATAAGCTTAAACACAGATTAAAACAACACGTAAAAAACTGGCAGAAAAAAGAAGAAAAACAGCACTTATCCAATACTGTCTGGATAACCAAAAATATCCTAAATTCGAAAATATAAAAATCATTAAAAGCTGTAAATCCGAAAAACACCTCAGAATAGCAGAGTCGGTAATGATTGAAAAAAATAGGACAAAAGTTTGCAACCATAATGACCCTAATAATTTGAGAAACAGCTGGAAAAATTTAATTAAAATTGAGCAAAAAAATGAAAAAGTTCGAAAAGGGAGATCACTGACCAACAAGAGATGGCGCCACAACGCCCAAGAAGAAGCGATAGCCGATGACAGAAGCAGCCCGCGTGAACCACCGAAATGCCCAGCTGACACGGTCCGTGCTAGTCGGAGCAAAACGTCCCCTCGAAGACGGTAAAGGAATTTTACTGAAAGTACTCGGGTATGAATAAATATTGAAGTAAATGAGGATGCAGCAAAGGAAAAACTCATTTAGTGATGAGACAAAATAAATTCCAACGGAGAAAAAAAAAAAAGAAGCGGACCCGTGGCCAAATGAAAAACCCCCGTGCCACATCCACATAACGGAAATACGAATTGAAAGCCAAGCCCCACGTGCGGTAAGTGTTCATCGAACTATAACGAAGTGAATTTCTCCGTCATTTTTGGTCTACGCCGGGATTCGAACCCGAGTACGCTTATTCCGGAACAAGTCGCTCTACCAACTGAGCTACGCAGACATGTATTCTGATTCCTATCTGCCTTTATGTCATGTGCGTCCTGCTGGCAGGTACGTCACAGAACTTTACCAACTAAAAGTGAAGTTCAAAAATGCAAAAGCATTAATGCACGTTAAATAATATAACCTCCAATATCGGAAGTAAATTGAAATAATTTGGAACTTTTTAAAACTAATAACATGTCACTTGCTTCAGCTTTTTTTTATCCATATTTCACATGACCAATTTTGTTAGACATGATTGACCACATCCAGGACTGGGGTAAGTTTTTTTTTTTTATCTGGGAGGGCAAGACTTGGAATTACACCTCTTGGAGCATAAAAGTTGCCTGCTTCCATTCAAATAGCACACAGTTTTGACTTTTCTGTACCTCTATTTTAGGAAAATATTATAATCATTCAAAAATCACTATTCAGATTTTTGGCATAATTTTATTAAATATGTGAAAACTAGGTAAATACTCAAGAGTCAAATAAAATGTAAAAGTTATGTAAATGCCAGCAACACAGCATTCCACAGAAATGCAGAATGAGAAACAAACTAGCGGAGAATGAGTGTGTATCAGGTACTGAACATAACAACATGATAATGCTTTTGAGATAGGGCTTGGAAAAATTCCATTGAAGGTTAAACACTCAGAGGAACTTTCTATAATGAAGCACATATTGCCAATTACCTCTTCATCACTTCAGCATATTTGGAAAGGACATAGATGTTGGTTATATCCACATAATGCTTTGTATGCCTCTCTTCGCTGTTTTGGACAATTCCTTTCAAACATATGAAGGCTCAATGTACCAGAATACGTTACTCTATACCCTGGTTACCTGTGCTGAATACTGTATGTGATTAACTCAAGTCTAAAAAAAATACTTAAGAGAAGAAAGTGTATTACTTTCTTTTTCTGTCAAAATTTTCTGTAAGTTATTCACATGTGAATTTTTTTTCTCAGAGCATGGTTTAAAGCTCCTAGTATGACCATTTTGGAAGGGCAACTCCCACCCCTGCCTTCCCTCACATAATGAGAAATTTCTAACTTCTGGGTCACTTGCTATCTGTGGATCAAATTAACACTGATCCAATTGAGCTACAGTGCATGTAGGCTTATCAACCCCCCCCCCCCCTTCAATCGAGAATGCTGCTTAGGTACAAACCAAATTTTTATGTGTGTCTGGGTATTTTCCATTTCAGTTTTCAAATTAGACTTATCTGTTTTCATATTTTCAGTTTCATACTAAAACAGGCTGGTGTACAATGATATTCATGAAACGCAAAATGTGGCAATTAAGTTTGGTGAATGCACAGCAATAATCGGTAATAATGAACATCTGGTATACTTAAGAAAACTTACTTTACTAGCCTTCAAAATAATCCCTCCTTGGATACAATACACTTTTGGCATCATTCTTATAACTGCTGACAGCTATGGGAAAAGCCCTCCTTTGTTATCATCTGCAGCTCATTCATCACATTTGCTGGAGCATTCAAAATGTCACAAATCTCTTCCCATTCAGTGTTAATTTCAGTCAGGATAACAAAAAGCAGTCAGTTGATGCCGGATCAGGTGAATACAGTGGGTGATTCAATGTTGCAATGGCTCGTGGTTAGAAGGTGTAGAACAGATCTTGTGCTTCCCCAAATCCTCCTTCCAAAATCATTTGGAATGTTTCATAATTAATGCCCTATTCCTCAGCGAACATTCATACAATCATTCACTATGAACACACGCTTTTTCAGTGTTTTCAGGATTTTTAGAAGTCACAGGCCTTCCACTCCAGGATGCGTCCTCAATGAAGTCCTTTCCTTCATGGAAATACTTGAGCCAGTCAAAAACATAACTTCTGGCAACTGCTTCATCCCAATAAACTTCTTTCAGCACTGCATGCCTTTCCTATGTGCATTTTCCCAATTTGAAGCAGAATTTGATATTGGTTCTTAGCTCTACTTTTGCCTGATAATAATGTGCGCCTACATCAGCTGCAGTCACATACTTTTTGTGCTATTCTCACAGCTCTGTGACAGTTATGGACATGTTGTCTCATGTACTTTACTGTAAGTTACTGCACCATTCACAATCTTTCTTTTTTAAGTGTTGCAACAGCATTTATCAAACTATATTGACATACCTTGTATCTTCAAGAATATAGGGGCATTCCAATAAAGGCAATCAGTTTATTGGAAATTTCTGTAAAGTTACACCTTCAGGGTGCTGTAAAATAATGATATTTAATTGCCAGTTTCACTTGTTCACCCATTTACTTTATTTTCCTGGTTATTGACTGCAGAATGTTCCTTACCTATATTCCAAGGACTTCTGGCGCAGTTTTTTTTTTCGTTTTTTTCTAGTTCTTTTTCATCTGGTTACTTGTGTGTGTATATACACTATATTGACAAAACTCACCGGACACCTAGAAAAGAAACACAACATAGCATTTATTGACATACATTGGTATGGTGTCTGTCCACCTTTGGCCTTAACGCATGCACTGACCCTTCAAAACATGCTTTTGACAAGGTTTTCGAACACAGAGATAGGTATGCACTTCCATTCAGTACATAATGCTGCTGCTAACTGTTGCCTTAGTAGCAGGCCTTCGTTCCAAACTTCTTATGTGGCACTCTAATTCATTCCATAGGTGTGCTATGGGATTAAGATCAGGGCTATGTGCTGGACAGTCCACACACGATACGGAATTATCATGAAACCATGCCGTAACAGTCCTTGCTTTATGGATTGGTACATTATCCTGCTGGTACCAAGAAGGCTCGGTTCCATAGTATTGCCACAGAGTTGATAGGGCATAATTGTCCAGAATATCGAGGTAGACATGCTGGTTAACAGGTTTGTCCACGATAACCAATTGGCCGGGACCATACCACGAAAAACACCCCCACACGAGTACACTGCCAGCTCCAAACTTGACTGTAGAAGCAGTACACTGTGGTAAATAGTGTTCCCCGGCTGCCGCCATACCCACACATGGCCGTTAGACTGATGGATGATGTATCTGGATTCATCAGTCCATAGGGCCTATTTCCATTGATCTACAGTCCCCGAGTAAGGTTCTTTACACTATACTAAATGACGAGTAGCATTCTGAGTGGAAATGAAAGGCTTATGAGCAGCTGCACGACCACAGTAACCCATGGAATGAAGTTCTCTGTGAATGGTACATGTACATACCGAGGTTCCAGCATTTTTACTCACCTGTACACTTAGGTCTTGTGCTGTACTCCATGGATTAGCTGTAACGACTCTCCCGAGGCTTCGACGTCCTCTATCACTGATTTTCTGTGGTCTGCCAGTATGTTTTGCTGCTTCAGGCATGCCATGTGTATTCCACTTAATCAGTACATCCAAAACAGTTGACTTGGGTATGTTTAAACGCCTCTCGGTTTCTCTTATGGACAACCCACTAATACTAATATAACACCCAACAATCTTATCTTTCTCAAATTCAGTTCTCTCTTGCAGCGACATTTTCACTCAACCTCACAGTGTGATATGATTGCTGTCAGCTGCAGGCTTGTCTTTATACCATTTGCAGCTGCACCGCGCATCTTAACAACGCAGTGGATCGGTTCATTTGCTTTGCTTTTGAATGGGTGTCCAGTGACTTTTGTCAATATAGTGTATATCATCATCATCATCATCATCATTGTCAACCATTATCAATCCACTGCTGGACGAAGGTCTCCCCAAGTTTCTTCCACAACGGTCTGTCTTGTGCCAGTCTCCTCCATGTCACTCCCGCATACTTTCGAATTTCATCCACCCATCTTCCATGTGGTCTTCTTCTGGGTCTTTTCCTGTCCCTTGGAATCCAATCTAAAATTTCGGCTGTCCATCGATGGTCTGTTCTTCTGGCAGTATGTCCAGCCCATTGCCATTTCAGGGATTTAACTCTGATCATGATGTCTTCCACTCTTGTCATTTTTCGGATCCACGTGTTCCTCTTCTTATCTCTCCTGGTTACACCAAGCATGCACCTCTCCATGCTTCTTTGAGTTGTTTGCAGCCTTTGTATGTCTTTTTTAGCTAAGGTTCACGTCTCTGCACCATACGTACGCACTGGAAGGATGCATTGATCAAACACTTTTCTTTTAAGACATAATGGCATATTGCTCTTGAAAATTATGCTGTTTCTTCCAAAAGCTCTCCAGGCAAGTTTTGTACGCCGATTAATTTCTTCACCAATGTGACCCTCACTTGATATCTGCTGTCCAAGATAAACGTACGTGTCTGTTATCTCCAGCTTTTCTCCATCAATCGATAAATCCTCATTTCTTGTAAAAGCATTGTACATCACTTTTGTCTTCTGAAAGTTCATTTTTAATCCCACTTCTTTACTCTTGTCAGCAAGTTCCTATATCATACTCTGTAGCTCTGATGGGGTAGTTGCAAAAACGACTATGTCATCAGCAAAACGAAGGTGGGTTAGATAATCTCCATTAATCTTTATCCCTTTGTTTTCCCAGTTCAGTGATTGAAAGACATTTTCCAATGTGGCATTAAAGAGCTTCGGAGATATGGTGTCACCTTGTCTCACTCCTTTTCCAATTTTTATGTGTGTTGTATTTTCAAACAGCCGAATCTTTGCACTTGCATTTTCATAGACGTTATTAATAATATTAATGTATGCATCTTCAATACCGCAGGATTTCAGAGCCATTGTAACTGCTGATGGTTTCACCGAATCAAAGGCTTTTTCATAATCGATTAAAATCATGCACAATGGAAGTTCATATTCCCTCGCTCTTTCAATTAGTTCTCTCAGTACGTGGATATGATCTATTGTGCTGTAGCCACTCCTGAATCCAGCTTGTTCTCTCGGTTGAGCCATGTCCAGTGTTACCTTCAAGCGGTGTGAAAGAACTTTAGTGAAGATTTTATAAACCACTGATAGGAGGCTGATAGGTCTGTAGTTCCTGAGATCCTCAATGTCACCTTTTTTATGTAGCAAGATCATTGTAGTGTTGTTCCAATCCTCAGAAATTTTCCCTTCATTAAGGCATCGAGTGAAAATTTGGGCGAGTACTGTTTCGATTTCTCCACTTGCTTCTTGTATGATGTCTACAGTAATTCCATCTTCTCCTGGAGCTTTTCCCCGCTTCATGTTATTGATTGCATGTGCAACTTCTGCTGGAAGGACTAGAAGAACTCTGGTACTGGTACCTTTCATGATGTCTGGAGTACATGTATCATCCCTTTCATATAATTTTGAGTAGAAATCTTTTACTCTTGTCAAAATTTCGCCTCTATTTCTTGTTACAGAACCATCTTCTTTTTTCAGTGCCATAATCTGTTTTTTCCCCTTACTGAGATGTCCCTTTGCTATCTTTAGGCTTTGGTTGTTTTCAATTGCTTTCCTTACTAGTTCACAGTTGAATCTCCTTACGTCTTCAGTGATACTTTTTCGTACTGTTTTGCATAGCTCTATATATTCCACTTTGGAAGTCACATCTTCTTTAGTTGTCCTCATCACTCTTCTTTTTTGCATCAACATTTTGGTTTTTCCTGATAATTTGTTCACATGCAATTTGTTCTTAGACCCAGCTAATTTTGTTGCTGTTTCCATAAGACTTTGGTTACTTTTCTGTTAACTTCAGAAATATCCACTTCTTCCGATGTTAGGCCTTCTAAAGCAGAGAATCTGTTCTTCAGTTCCAATTTGAAGGTATTATGATGTTTTTTAAGGTTGGTTATGTCAATACATTTTGTTTGTCTTATGAGCTTGCTACGTTCGAGTTTAGTGTTGAGGTGCATCTTACATCTCACCAATCTATGGTCACTGCCTGTGTTGAACTTGTTTAGCACACTGCAGTCTTCTATGACGAATTTTTTGTTACACATAATAAAATCAATTTCACTTGTCGTCCCATTTGGATGTCTCCATGTCCATTTCCTATGTGGCTTTTTCTTGAAAAAGGAGTTCAAGATGAAAAACCCTTCTGCCTCTGCAATCTCTACGAGAGTATTTCCACGCTGGTTTCTGTTGCCATGACCGAATTTACCTACTGAAGTTTCATTCTGTTGCCGTTGCCCTATTTTTGCATTGAAATCTCCCATAATTATCTTCAAGTGCTGCTTACCTTTATTATTTAGATCACGAATTTCGTCATAAAATTCTTCAATTTCTTCTTCAGCATGACTTGTGGTGGGTGCATAAGTTTGAATAATCTGAGCCTGGTATCTTCTCGAGAGTTGGATAACGAGTCGTGCAGCTCTGTCAGAGAAACTTTCAACTTCTACAACTTTATCCTTCAGTTTCTTGTTTATTATAAATCCAACACCACTAGTTCTGCCAGTATCTGTCCCACGATAGTAGAAGAGATGTCCACTTTTCAGTTCAGTGAGATCTTCTCCTTTTCTCCTTACCTCACTTAGCCCGACGATGTCCCACTTGATCCTTTGTAGTTCCTCTTCCAATTCAAGAAGCCTTGAATCAGAAGATAGGGAGCGTCCGTTGTACGTAGCCAAGGTCAGCATCAGATGGCAGCCTAGTCCGGTCCTCCGGGGATTCTTAGCACCCTCTGCCTTCATGTCGCACTGGCCGCTGCCTTGGCCAGGTACATTCCAGCTGCCGGAGACTGAGGGCCAAGATTTAAGTTGTGGAGTCATTTTGGAGGGGTTTGGCCATAACTCACCACGCTGGCCAAGTGGGTTGGTGAGTGTGGGATAGCATTTCCTCTAATCCCGATGGTATAGTTATACCGCTATTGGCGGTCGTCAGAGCCCCTTTAGTGGGAACAGGATGTACCACGAGAAGGCGGGGTTGACATTTGTCAAGGAGAGGCTGTGATGTTACGCATCACCTGACCTTACATCCCATAGTGTATATATATATATATATATATATATATATATATATATGTGTGTGTGTATATGTGTGTGTGTGTGTGTGTGTGTGTGTGTGTGTGTGTGTGTGTGCAAGGGCCAAATCAAAAGTCATTGCAACAGTATCGTAACATAATCTTCTGAAGAACACATACTGACATTTTGGTACAGACCCATAAGTTAAGATTAAAAGATTTCATTTTCATTACTAAAGAGTAGACAGTGGCTGTGTTGTCATAGTGCAAAACAAACAGGTGTAAGTTTCAGCCAGGGTTTATATTCAAAAGGCTTCAGTACCAATGGAAATGCATTCTGTGTTTGGAATTCAGACATTTTTTTGGAAAATCTATAATGGAAAAAAAGAGAATCTGTTCAAAACTATAGGTGAAAATGCAGTGCCATATTGAACAGTGACATTATGAGCCTGGAAGTTCGTGGGGGGGGGGGACTGTTAATAAACAGCAAATCTCATTTTTAGTGGTCTATGGTTTAATTCTTGTCCAGAGGCAGCAATCGCAGCTGTAAAGATCCTTTTGAAAAATTATCAATGGAAATGTGCTGAATTTAAGCTGTAAAGATCCTTTTGAATCTGGTGAAAATGTGCTGCATTTGGACTGCCTGTATAAATTATGCTTTTTTTTTTGCTTTTTTTTTTTGCTTTTTTTTTATTTTAAGAGGATAATAAAAATGACTAAATGGGTTTCACATCACTTAACTGAGGTTCAAACATGGGGTTATTCATGAACAACGTCCAGAATGCTTCAAAAGAGAAAGTGATGCTTTGTTAAAATGCATACTCACATTGGACAAAGGATGGAAGAAAATCCAGTTCATTGATGGGCACCATTCATCTTTTCTTCATTTAACACAAATCTGACAGCAGTTCTCTGTAGTAAAACTAATGATGACTGTTGTTTATGATGGGCATTGAGTTGTTTTTTCCCACTAACAAGGGCAACTATCGGATCTCCCAATGACAATCGTCCCAGAACGTTCTGTGGTGGACAATGGTCAGAAGTCAATGGCCAACGTTCTGTGATGACACCAAAGTAACAGGTGTGAAGTATGGCATTTCGTAATCGTCCGCAACCCCTAGAACGTGGCTTATAAAAGTGGGACACCCGCATGTAATGTATGCAGCCATAAAGTGTCAAACAACATTTACCCGTTAGATATGAGGCACCTAAATGTCGAGAGAGACCATGTACAACACCACTAAGTTGCAAGTGTCATGTACATACCTCACTCCACGTCATGGTAATGTGTTGAGAGAAGGCAGTGCTGCAAGCAAAGGTGAATCTCGCACCATGAGCAGATAATGATGGCACTGGAATTACAGTCTGGAGCATTGCACATGTCATGCACAGCAAAATTGATGTCCAACACATTACAGGACGGAATAGGCATTTCGTGTGGCAAGTATCCAGACGCCTTCCATGCATAGCAAAGCATAGGTTGGTACTGTGGTGCACACAACTGGTTGTATATAAATGAATGCAACTTGAAAATGAAGATTCTGTCATGCAGGTTGATTCCATGCACCTCATCAGAACGTATGTACTCTTCCATGCATCGTGCAAACATTTTGTATCATCGAAAGAAATACACATCAAGGGGCTGGCAGTGTTTGGTGGCTTTCGGTGGCATGATTTTTGTGTGCAAATTGATGTTCCTGTCGCCAAAGGTTTTGGCTGGCAAACTAGTGTCGGTTTGACCAGACCACGAAATCCAGTAAGAGAAGAGAAGGTCCTGTTAGCTCTGGTTGCAGTACCTTACACATCCAGGACAGAATGAGAGCTGTGGACATCTTACCACTGGTGCTGCAGTCACATTCTATATTTGGAGGTTGGTTACATCGTACTGTTTCGGAAACACGTTTGTCAAACTTACCATCCACTTCCTGAAAGCAGATGTACAGTTTCTTTGCAAGGCGTCCTGACATGGACATAAGCACCTGAATGGGAGTGGGTAGTCAATGCAATGGATTGCACAACAGCTTCAGTTGTCTTCTTCCCAGTCAGTGATAGCATCCTGTTTGATGTGAGTTCGTATTCAAATCGAGTTTGGTCTGTATTGAACACCATGTCTGCATCAATTGCATTGGCAGTAATGTAGTCCATAACATCTCATACAAACTCCAATGTGTTGTTTCTTACAACCGTGTCATGGGTAACATACCACCTAGCAACAAACCTCGTGATCTTGTGTGATGAGATTTTATAGCGGCGTTTGAATTTGTTCAGGAAATATGTGCTGGCTTTAAAATTGGGGATACGCCCATTGCATTAGCTGCTTCCTTCGCCCACATCTTTAAATGCCAGTAGTGAATTGCGAGTCCCATGTTACGCACATCTTGGAATTTGGTGTACATATGCTGGCAAATGCGTGCAGTTTTGTGTTCCATCGTACCACCACTCTCAACTGCCATTACTATTTGCCGCACTTTTTCTGGTGATATCGTGTATTTACAGGCAGTTGCTGCAACGGTTTTCTTTGCGACCTTCACATTGTCATACATAGGCACTCTGCATGGTTTGTCCGGAAAACTGTTCGTAAATGCTTTTCCGTTTCACTTTGGGGAGGGGGGTCATAGGAAATCGAACTGCTTGGCACATTGTGTGCTGGAGTACCTGGTGTATCACTGTGTTTAGACTGTGTTTAGATAACGTATCCGACTTTTCATCACTATCATGCCACAATGTCTGTCCCTCAAACATGTCAGCACCTCCAATGACATGTTGCTCAACTGCCTTGCAATTCACCTGTTGATGTATGTTGGAGCAGTGTCTTCCGCTTGGTATTTCTGCGTCATCTCGTTCACCAGTATCTGTACTACAGCATGAGGGTTACAAGCTATTTTCTTAAAACACGCAACACAATATTTGTATGCATATGAACAGGCTCGTGTGCTGTCTCACACTACTCACATTTAACAGTCACTGACGTACACAGCGCAGGACACCTTCCAGGCATGCGCAGTATCACCCAATCGCATCACACCCACATTTACATGTTGTTTGACTCTTTATGGCTGCATAAATTACAGGCGGGTATCCCTCTTTTATAAGGCATGCTCTAGGGTTTGCGGGTGATTGCGAAATGTCGTACTTCACACCTGTTACTTTGGTGTCATGCTTGTCCACCACAGAATGTTCTGTAACGATTGTCGTCAGGACGTCCGATAGTTTCTCTTGTAAGTGCAGGAATGGAAAGCAACGAATGTACAATGGTACTATTTCTTTTGAAGTTCCATGTTCATTGATCTTTATGCAAGGAAAGGAAGGCCAAAACTTTTGCAGACACACAGGTTTAATTATATTACAGAATAATGAATTTATCATGCCACAATGATATATGGAGGAATAATTTGGCATATTATTTATCATGCCAAATTATTCCTCCATATGCCTAATCTCATGGAATTTGTATTTTGGATTTACAACTAGGCTACAAGGCTACAATGAATAATACAGTATCAAAAATTCAAATGCAAGGCAATCTTCGAAATGAACTTTACATAAAAAATGGAGTTTGCCAAGGAGACTCCTTATCATGTTTACTATTTAACATTTCTGTAGAAAAAGTCATAAGAAATTCATGAATTAATACAGAAGGAAATGTTTTCTATAAGTCTGTACAAATCTTCGCTTATGCAGATGACACTGATTTAGTTGCAAGGACAACCAATGCTTTTAAGGAAGCCTTTCTTGCCCTCGAGGCTGCTGCAAACATTTGAAAATAAATTAAGAAAAAACTAAATATATGCATTGCACCAGAAATGAATGCCAAGCAATCTTTCCTTTATTGAAATAGAACCATACATGTTTGAAAGTGTCCATAGCTTTATCTATGGAACTTCCAAAATGAAACTTCACCAGAAGTACAGAAAAGAATTATTCTTACTAATAAAAGTCTATGGTCTTAGAAAAATAGTAATAAAAAAATGAAATCGAAGTTTATATCTAGAAACAATAAATTCCTGCTCTCTAAAACTTTGATATGCCCTGTTAACACACGGTTCAGAAATCTGGACACTGACTAAGAATGGCAAAAAGCAAATTACTGTTTTTGAAAGAAAAGTACTCAGGGGTATCCTTGACAGTAATAAGGAAAATGATCAGTGGAAAAGACACTTTAACTTTGAACTCTATAAATACTTTTAAAGAACCAGACACAATCAAATTTCTTAAAATTAATCACTTTAACTGAGCTACACATCTCATAAGAATGAATGATAACAATTCTGTAAAAAAATTATTTCTTGCGAAGCTCCAAGGAAAACAAAAATAAGGAAGACCAAGATCACAATGGGAAGATGCCAATGAAAAACATTGGTGTGCCAAAGCCAGAAATAAAGGTAGCTGGCAAAGTCTTCAGAGGAATGCCTTGGCCCTTCCGGAGCCATCGAGGATGATGACAATGTGGGTGCATGTGAATTCACAAAAGTACATCTTGAAAAGCAGTTAACTTTACTATTTTATAACCTACAAAAGGTGAGTCGAAAGTTTTGCAATATTGGCATAAACGCACGTGCTGCGGCGGGTATGTCACATGTTTAAACTAGTTCAAGTCGTGCACTGCAGTCAGTCGAAAAGGATATAAAGTGGTAGTCGTTGCTGTGAACAGCATTGCCTGTTGTCATTCTGTCAGTGATTGGGACACCTAAAGGATGAACAACCACAGCTGGCTAATTAGGGAACGTTTGCTTTACAAGTTTCAACTCATCCATAAGGCTCCTCAAGCAACACAAAACATTTGTCATGTGAAAGGGGAAGGTTCCGTGGACCAGAGCATCGCAACCTGATGGTTCAAGAAATTTTGCCCAGGTGACAGAAACCTGGATGATCAGCCAAGGTGAGGTAGGCCGCGAACCGTGGATTTGGAGGCCGTGTGCCAGGCTGTAGAGGCAAATCCAACAACCAGCATTCGGAGATTAGCAGGCGAGCTGGGCATATCACAGACCACCGTGGTTCATTACCTTCAGGACCTTGGCAAGGTCTACGGGAGCTGCCACATTGTCCCTCATGAACTGACTCCAGCTGAAGCAAACCGCTGAGTGGAAGTGTGCACGGAACTCCTAGAAAAGAAGCGTGATGTACGTTTCATGAAGATAATTGTTACGTGTGATGAAAAGTGGGTCTATTTTTGTAATCCTAACACACAACAGCAGTGGTTGAGGCGGGGCCAGTTTCCTGAACCTGTTGCCAAACGTGAGTGCTTTGAGCACAAGGTGGTGCTCTGCATCTGGTGGAATTTCAAGGGGATAATCCATTACGAATTTGTTCCAAATGGTCGGACCATCAATGCCAACCTCTACTCTGAACAGCTGGAGTGGATGTATGCTGTTTGGCAGGTAAAGTACCCAGCATTGGTGAACAGAAAACACACTCTCCTACAGCAGGACAACGCTCTGCCTCATACGGCACAAACGCCCAGGCGAAACTGCATGAACTTGAGGGTGTCGAACTGATGCCACACCCAGCATATAGTCCGGACCTTGCCCCGTTTGATTATTACTTGTTCCCAGTGGCGTATTTCCAATTAGGCACAGTAGGCACGTGCCTATGGGCGCAAAAATTTCAGTTAGGGTGTAAAAATGTGGTGGGACTGGGAACAATGCTAAGCAGAGTCATATTTGGACATAGCAGCGTTCCCTAAAATTTATTTTTGGGGTTTGTGTGCGTCAGGCAACAACACTACCAGCGCTTTTGGGGCACCACCGCACGGAAGGGGGGGGGAGTTTTCTTTGTCTGAGTGAGTCCCAGCTCATATTCTTGGATGGAACTACTGCTGCAATAGAGGAGGCATGGCCAGAAATGATTCATCCTGATCATTCCAACCAAAACCTGAACAGGTTGAGGGGAAAAAGAAAAGCGACATATTTGGGGGGAGGGAGAGGGGCACGCGACGTCTGTCCTGTCCCCTCCCTCCCCTGATGATGACCACGACACAACGAATAAAGAAAAAAAAAAGAAAGGAAAGGGACAGGACATACTTCATTCCCAGGAAGTCCCGTTGGAGGGGGCATGGGTGTGGCCGTGTGAGACCCATTAACCATACCATATGTGGTCGAAGACAAACCTTTTTAAATTGCTTTCATCTGAATAGCTCGGCGTGCGTGTACGTGTACCCACAACCCCCATCCAGATGAAAATGCGCTTCACAATGACAAAGCTCAGGGAACTGGAATTGGTCAGAGCTATAAGTGTATCAAAGTGTCATACACGTAATTAATCTAGCGTTTGCGGCAGTTTCTGTGGTGAGTTGTACTTTCTTAGATTTTTACTAGAAAGTTTGAACAAGCTTGTTTTAGTGTGTGTGCTGTGCTGTGCTGAAATCTCCGTGAGTGCCGAGTGCAACAAAAGGGAAAACTCAGTGGCGCTCAGAATCGAGAAATCGCGATTGCAAAAAGGAAGGAAAACTAAGCTGCTGAAAAGCCTACTTCTTGAACATCTTAAAGAAACTCGGGCTTAGCTTTGAAATACGCCCACCAAGATCGATATCATGCCACCTGCTATCATCCAGGATCACCCATACCTCACTGACTAATGCGGGAGTGTATTCCATACCATTGGGATACCCAGATGGTACCACCAAACATTGCATCGGAATGACAATACGTTCTTTGACTGGTCGAACACAAGCGGGACGTCTCGCACAGAAAATCAACAACCACCCTATACCGGGAAGTGATTACCCATTCCGCCATCCCGAAGTGGAACCAGATCAAGCGAGTGGCTCCTTATACTACCGCCAGGGACACTGCCCTCAGGGAAACCATCTAGATATTGACTAACCCTGTGGTCTGCAATGATGGCGTCTCACTTGAACTTCCCCAAATATGGCGCACTTTTTTTGCGCTTAGTACGTTTTTGTGGTCATCTCTCTTTGTCGCACGCATGCGACGCAACATAGCATGTTCTCATATACTGTTCATGTTTGTTTTTAAAAAAAATTTCTGTTGTTTAGTTCTCTTGTCTTGCCTATCTTCATGCATAAGTGTGAAGAAGGCACCCGTTGGTGTTGAAAGCTTACGCTTTAATAGTAATATTTTTACGTCAATAAACGGATATTTTTATTCCTTTTCTTAATAAAAATTATATTTGCTTGTGGTGTTTCTTTACAAATCACCAATTTATAATCGTACAATATTATAGCTACAAGCATGTAGATAATTCTGTTGATTGTTGATTCAGATATTGAAACATAACTGAACTTTTTTTATGTAAAAATTTAAAAATTGTATCATTCTGATAAAAATTTGGAGAACCTTCATTTCATGGGAAAGAAGGGGCATTTTTAAAACTACGAACTTTTATGAACCAAGCTGAAAAAAAGGTACATTTTAGGAATAGGGACATGTTGGGAGCACGAAACTATAAAACTTTTGCCTAGAAAGTGGTGGGGATGGGGATGCAGTGCAGCCACATCCTGCTAAGAACCGGGCCCCCAAGCACGTACGCGGAACTTAATTTCGAGGAGGTTCCAAGCTCCAAGGGGTTCAGCACAAAAACGTATATGCTCAGCCCATATATGAATATATATGTTTGACCATGAAGTCGAACATTTAGGAAGGGGAGTGGAGGTCTAGACCACCTGGAGCTGACCCCCCCCCCCATGAGTACAACTCTGCCGGTCCCGATATCAGAACCAGAACGGGTGTACGATTGATGAGTTCCTCCGCTGGGGGTGCTTGGAAAATTTTTGCCTATGGGCGCCAAATCTGTAAGTCCGCCACTGCTTGTTCCGTTCCATGGCCCACTTCTTTTGCGGGTGGCACTTCAACAACCAGAAGTAGGTGGCAGCTGGGGGAAGGAGTTCTTCGCCTCGAAGGACAAAAACTGGTACCGTCGCAGAACCGAAGAACTGATGACTTAAGACGGTGCAACATGATGACCTATACTTTGAATGCTAGTCAGCTTTCGTCGTAAATTTACATATGAAGACATAAAGTGATCCAAATTTTGCAAAACTTTCAACTCACCCTCTGTAGATATTGTGTTAAGAATTTTTGGAGTATGATGACTTCTAATGCATCTGGTGTGAAAGGTCTTTTAGTGTTCTTAAAAGAGTTACCTAGTTTGGCCACTTTTGTTGCAAATGATAATCTTGTGAAAGAACTTGATTTTGAAGATATCATTAAAGACTTTGCTGCTATGAAAGCATGTCTAATGGACTTGGTAGAAGCACATCTACTGGATTTGTTATAATATTTTTTTTAATATTGGTTATAACAGTGTAAGGTGAATTTCAGAACTTTGAATGCAGTCAGACTTTTTAAATTATATGTTTTTTTCTTTTTTCTTACACTTATAATCATTGTAGTTGGTATCTGATTCATTAGTATTTTATTTCAATATTGGGAATTTCTTTTCCTTTCCTCTTAGTGCTTTTGTTATGATAAAACACATTCATAGGCAGTTTTACAGAAGGGTATGTAAAAAAATCTGTGAGGCACTTAAGTTTGTTAAATATTTTGGGGTGAAGAAGGGAGTCTCTAAGCAAGGCCCCAAAAATTTAAAATTCCCCACTGCATGTGTTGAACGTGCCTGTTGAATCGCCTCTTACATTTTTGATTGCACTTTTGTCCTTGAATGCAATTTTAATTGCAGTTTCATCGTATAAATTATTATTGACTGTGCTGTTTAAGTCTTGGTTGGTTCTCTCAATCTTTACTTGAAACTTATTGCCTATTCTCTGGAGTTGTTTAAAACGATCTTCATTTTAATAAATTGCATTATATTGCATTATAATCCCATACCTGTGTGCCTATGTGGTGTTCAGACGTATTTTGGGTGCAGACCAAATAATGTTCTTTTATATAGTGATCAACTATCACCATTTTTTCCTGTCGCTTGAATTGTCTCCTGTTTGTGCCGTAATGTTTTCTCAGTTACTAGATAAACAACTTCCAATTTCATTCCTTCATTCCACCCTGTTTTTAGTCTTCCTCTTGGTCTTTGGACTGATACCACAGAATTTAACACAGTTTTTTTTTCTTTTTTTTTTTTTTTTTTGAAATATTTCATGTTGATATCATGCACACACCAACTTTTTCTTCTACAGAAATACTGAACTGTGTTCTAATGGTTGCATTACTAAAAAGTTGCAAAACCAAATGTGTAATGCAGACATTACAACAGAGCAGGGTCCTTTTTTTGGTCAGTTAACATTAATAATGTATTTAATTTTATGAATTCTTTATAAAAAATATTGTGTGACAATTGTTTTTTGTTGAAATTATTTAATTATTTTCTAGATTTCATAATTTGTCTGTGAAATCCAGTTTTTTTTTTTTGAAAATTCGTGACAAGATTTTTCATGTATATACCAAGAATTATGATACATTTCTTTACTTTTGTCACCAATTTTATTAATCAAATCTATTTATAACTATGTTTGTAAATTTAAATGAATATTTGCAGTGCAATTTTTTTAAATTTATAAACATAGTTATAACATGCTGACTTAGATAACGTTACTGAAGCTCTCTGGTCTGCGCTTTAGCTAAACATCCAGAGAGCTAAGTTATGAATGAATATGTCGTTTGTGGTAGACTTTCATTTTCATTAACAGCTACATAGCTTGTCCCAAGACAACTGAGAATATTTTTATAAAAAGTGCATACTGTGTTCGACTTTAACACGAATCTCAAAAAACTGATAGTCATTTTAGTTACCATAACAACAGGCCACACCTGTTTATCACTCATGCGTCATCTGTAATGTGCAGTTTAATAAGTGTTATTTTGCGAACTCCTTTTTTGTGAAGTTTGGTGACATACTAGGTATAGAATAGAATTTCAGTGTGGTGTATGCCTTGAGGGAATCCCGTCATATTGAAGACGTGGTTTTAGCAACGTAAGGGTAACAACTTAATTGCTCGACAAATGCACTATGGTGAAAAATATGTTCCCCCAATTCGTTTTTGATGGGTTTTTTTTCCAATTCATTTCAATTTGGTTGTATGTTCACCTAATTCGTTTTTGCTGTATCATATTTCATTTTTTTAGATACTACAGTATTTTTAAGGATTTTAGAGTAAAGTTTTTATATATTGAGATTTTAAAGTTATCAATGAGTTTCCTCCTTATCCCATACACAGAGACCTGGAGACAACATGCAGAAAGTTTTATCACAAACAGAGAGAACTTTCTTGTAAAGGACTCATGTTTTTCGTAAAAAATGACATTTCAACATTTTATTGGAGACTTAGAATATCATATAGATGAAGCTCACATACTTGAGTCACCGTTAAGGATATTTAAGAAGTTTTTCTGTGAACCCTTAACATGTTCACACATGAAGGCAGCTTACCTCTTTGAGGCTTGCCTCCCTCTTGTAACATTTCTTGTTCGTTAATAGCTATTAATGTGCAAGAAATGTTACAAGAGGGAGGCAAGCCTCAAAAGGTAAGTTGCCTTCATCTGTCAGTGTGCAATATGCATGTGAATTAAGGGACAGCATGGACATTAAGTGGTCCATTGAGCTGTTATGCCCTAAAACGTGTTTTCATACTGTGATTTTTTGAAAAAATGGATGTGAAAGAAGAACAAAGATGCGCCTTTAAATTTTGCTGCCTACTTCAGAAGTCTGTTGGAGAAAATTTCCGTCTTATGCAAAGAGGCTTAGAAAGATGAATGACTAAAAAAATCAACAATTTACAGAGGGCACAAAGAATTTATGGATGGTCACGAGTTGGCAACTTTAATCCCGCATGGAGGAAGACCTTCAACGAGTGTTACGGAGGTACACACTAATATGATGGGTGTTATTATACAGGAAGACAGACACCATGTGACTTCTAGTTTTTCTCCATATTGAAAAAAACATTAATGGGGCGACAATTTGAGACTGATCAAGAACTTATTACAGTTGCGCAGGGGTGCTTCAACAGCAGTTTAGAAGAATTCCAGAAGACATTCAGAAAGTGGGAGGAATGTTGGGACACTTGTATTCGATGCAATGGACAGTATTTCAAAAGAGATGACCACTTCCTTTATAATTAAGGTACACATATTTTTTTTTTTATGAAAACATTTTCAGTTGCATTGGGATAGCCATTGCATAAGCGTAGTATAATTTGTGTATGTTATACAAAGGAAGATGAAAAGGTCTTTGCAGTATTTTTTTCTCTTAGTTGATCTATGAAGTAATTGGCCAGACATATTTTTTATGGAGAGCCCAGATGTGCCGGAGTGTTGATGGTAATTTTTTTTCCAAACTCAAAAGTATGATATCTGGGGAAAAAGAAATAACTCATGAATCCTGATCAAGCCAGGGGACACGTGACATTCTAGAGACTGTCATGTATATATTTGCCACCTCCCTACCCCCAGAACAAAATATTTCATTAATTTGAAACTGTTGTATTTTCTTAATTTTTAATAAAAATTATTCAATATCAGTTAATTTGTAAATTTATTATGTTTCATGTTGGACTTAAAATTCTGCCTTTTTTTTTTTTTTTTTTTTTTTTTTTGGTAATCAAATTTCATTTGAAGGGTAAACAGCCTACTTTTTCTTTCAGATCTGTGCTGGAGAGTCACCATTCAGCTTTGGCATTCAAGTTGACCGTGTCTAGTGAAAAAGTGAACATTTTTCAAAATATGAACAAAGAAACTTACAAGGATGTCAGGCAGAGTATCATTGATATGGTCCTTGCAACAGAGATGACAAAACATTTTGAACATCTATCCAAGTTTGTTAATGTCTTCACCAAGTCAGTTGAAGCTGAAGACGAAGTTGGAAATGAGGTAAAATAACTTTCCTGGAATCTTTCCCTCACTCCTTCTCTTGCCTTAACATTTCTACAAAAGAAAAAAAAATCAGCAGTATTTTACAAAAAGCACTTGTATCATGAGATCTCTAATCATAAGTGAGAATAATTGGCATTGAGACACGTAACACAGAACATTAGAATAATTCTTGATGACGACATATCACGCTTCAGTTTCTCTAATCTCTTTAAGATGAGCTTTATTATTTGCAAAACTGATTGCATGGAATATTATATAAATATTATATTTATCTGCAAGATATACAGGGGTTGGATGGAATAATGTGAACACCTAGGAAAAGGTTTTTATGTACCTAATACGGTGTGGAACCCCTTTGGCATTCAAAACCCCTTGAATCCTCCTTGGAATGGGCACATACAAATCCTGGATGGTAGTTATAAGGATGTCACACCATTCTTCATGCAGAAACTGCTCCAGGTCCTTGAGAGATGCAGGAGGAGGATAACAGAATCTTACTCTGTTTTCCAACACAGACGACAGTGGCTCAATGATGTTTAAGTCTGGTGATTGGGGAGACCAAGAAAGGTGGGAAAGTTGGTCCTCATGTTCCTCAAGCCATGATTGGACATTCTGAGCTCTGTGAATTGCCACGTTATCATTTTGATAGATGGCATCTCCTGCAGGAAACAGTGCCTAAGCCAATGGATGGACTTGGTTGGCCAGAATGGTTTCACATGCCCCGCCAGTTATCCATCCTTTCAAGGTGATCAGGGGACCTACCAAAAACCACGATATGACTGCCCAGAGCATGACAGAACCACCACCATGCTGCACTGTTGGGAACAGACAGTCTGGGTTGTATGCTTCTGATTGTGTTCTCCACACATAAACACGTCCAGCAGTGGGGAATAGTGTGAATGTGGATTCATCTGACCACATTACACACTTCCATGCATTGGCAGTCGATGTTGTATGCTCCTGGCACCACTGCTGTTGCCGTTGTGCATTCACCCAGGCCACCAGGGGTTTTGTAATAGCAGCTCTGCCATGAATATCTTGTTTATGCAGTTTTCTGCACACTATATTTAAGTTTCCAGAAGTAATACCCCCAAAAAAAGTTTTTTTTTTCCAAATGACAACATGAAGTTTTAAAACATTGCTTCTTTTTAAGTAAATTTGATCAATTAACTGTAAAAAAATTGACATTGATATGCAGGTTAGAATTCAAGCTGCAAATGAGATACATTTTTCTCTCCAACATATGTTTTTAAGCAAAACTCTTTCATGTTGACTGAAAGATTTATAAAGCCATTATATGAAACCTGTTGTGATGTCTGAAGCAAGAACTTATGGCACAACAGTCCATAATGAGAAAATATTGTGGAGTTTTGAAAACAAGATCCACAGAGGAATCTTAGGACCCATAAGAGAACAAGGTCATGGAGATGAATATTTGATAATGAATATATCACTTCTTTGGATCTACATTGGTAGTGGGGATGAATTTGAATCATAAAGTTTGAATTAATTTTGGTATGTGGAATGGATTGGAGATAATAGACCACTTAGATGGAACCTTAAACCAAATGCCAGCTGGAAGAACACCTAGGTAAATACCATGTGGATGTTTCGAAAACAGAAACACTTCGGGAAATTGGGAATCCTAGCCTGGAGGGAAAAAAGGTCAGGATAGCATGTAGTGGAAGGAGATGTGCTTACAGCTGAGGGAGAAAATAATGGGTTGCTGCATAAATATTTCTAAACTGTTTATTGCAAGCATATGTGAAATTTTATGTAAAGCGTAAAGTCTTTGCTAATGATTTGATGATTAGTTTTGTTCCACATAATGCACATGCATTTACATTCAATGAACTATCCAAGCTGGAAAAGCATTGACTTCTGTCAGATCATTATGTCATACAGCTTTGGTTGTAGTCGGTACATGGACAGTGATCTCTTAGGAAAGGTGAATACTATCATGTTTCTGGCTTCAGCAGTTTTTTTTTTGTTTTTTTTTGTATCACAGTGACATGTTGGACAGGCTAAATAAAGTGATGGCCAACTGTCCGAGGTTGTTTGAAATCAAATCAGTGATTATTACATACATCTACCAACGATTCTAAACTTTGTCAGAGTAGTTGTATTTCTCTGAATAATATCAGCATGATGTGTGAAACAATTATATGCTTCAGTTCAAGTTATAGCAGCTTTTTTTTTTTGTATTTGATTTGCACACTGCATCATTTAATAATGAGATGTGGTCTTCATAGATTTCTACCTAAAGTTTGTGAACTATCACTTTTGGCTGTCCACAGGTGTACAGCAAGAAAAATACTCCCAAATTCCCTGAGATTGAAATGCAGAGCCAACAGTATGTAATGTTTCTGGCTTTGGCTCTTGGTGTGAAAACCTATTACCATCTAGTGTAACAGTACCTATGCCTTTCAACAAACTTTAAAAATTGTAGAAAATTGAGACTTTGTTTTCATAGTCATCAGAAGATGAGAAACGTCTGCAATCTAAAATGATATAATTTCTTTTGTCTGAACGTTTGTCCCACTTTGGTGGCATAGTGGACAAAGCGCTTGCCTGTTTTTAATGTCACCACGGTTGCCGAGCTGCCGTCTGCAAGGATTGCTGGGGCAACACCTGGATGTCTGATGTCATCAGATATCTAATCTAAAACAATATAATTTCCTTTGTCTAAACACTTAAACGTTTGCCCCACTTTGGTGGCGCAGTGGAAACACCTCTTGCCTGTTTTAATTGTCGAATCCCTGTCTCAACAAATATACTTTTTTTTTATTGTTGTAATGTTCATGAAACATACTTTCACATTTGGAATACATCTGTTTCACTTTGACAAAACATGGTTTTGTGCATGTTTGTGACACTCCATATCAAGGTAAGATTCTCAATGATGAACGAACGTTCATGAAAATGTGATCAAAGAAATAATAAATAAATGTTTTAAAAATACTCTACACATCTTATTTTCCCCCATTATTATTGGCAGGCTTTCACTTAGTGTGATAATAATAAGAATACAAAACTCAGAGAAATAAAAAAAGAATGTATTCAGTTCTTCAACTAACAACACAAGTTTGCTATAACTTTTACCTTAGGCTAAAGCCAAGGGTAGGTGTTATCTGAAATTATTTTTAGTTACTTCATTAAAGAAAAAAATTCTGGAAACCATTGGCAACCTTACAAAACTAGAACTACACTGCGGATTAAGAAATGGCAAACTGTAAAATGTGTAATCAAACTTCAGGGGATTACTGTCAGGGTTTATAATGCACTTATCATATCTCCACAGCAGGGCTTTGTCCAGCAATGAAAACATCATAACACTCCTTGAATACCGTTTTCGATAACAAAGGGGATGAACGCAATTAATGTATGATTAATAGCTGCAACTTATCACTTGGTGCTTTTAAAGGCATCCCAGTCAGCAGCGCACCCAGGAATTTCCCAAGAGGGAGGGGAGGGGCATTGTCCATGGCACACAGAACTTTCCCAAAGTGGGGGTGACCCCCCTAAATTTACCAGGAAAACTAGTCAGATGCCATAACACTTAAGAAGGATGTTGATTTCTATACATTTATTCTTATCCAGTTACCAGTAATGTTAGAGTACAAGAAAGTTAAATGATTACAAGAAGCAGTAGATGAAATTCTTTTGCTGGTTAGATTTTTCTAAATTTATTTAATAGAACTACTTATTTTATGTGATAATTATACGGTACATGATTAAGAAGTATATGTAGATCGTGTATCGTGATTTTTTGTTTCAAACTTAGGCATAATAATTTTCTGCTCTGTCATCCCGGGGGTGGGGGGTGGGGTGTTCATCGTTCCCCCATGGGTGCGCCACTGATCCCAGTTGCATCGCTTGAATACCATTTTCAATAACGAGGGGATGAAGGCAATTCACAGATGATTAATAGCTGCAGTTAATCACATGGTGTTTTTAAAGGCATCACATTTGCATATCTTTCATGCTTTGCATGCATGAGTAAAGTGCCTTCTCTAGTTGCGTTTTGAACTAAAAGTTTTTCTTTGCCAAAAAATATCCCTCTTTTAGCTGATGCTTTTAATGCAAACCAATGTAATATGAGGGTTGTACCAAAATTAATGCAAAAGTGGGCATAACGTTATTATTAACTGACAGAAGTCAGTCAAATTGCACATGTTGGTAGAGTAACTCTTTCTCTATACAGAGGCACTACTCAACATAGTCTCCATCACAAGCGATGCATTTGCGCCATCGTTAAACCCAACTCTCGAATCCTCTTTGAAAAAATTCAGGTGAGAACTGGTTTACCCACTTCTTCACAGCCACTTTCACCTTGTCTGTGTCATCTAATCATTGTCCCCTGGAGACTGTCCCTCATTGGACTGAACAAGTGGAACTCATAGGGTGCCAGATCTGGGCTGTATTGTAGATAGGGGACCACCAACCAACCTAATTTGCTGACCGCCTGATTTGTTGCCAAAGATGTGTGAGGTCTCTCACAGTGCCATGGTGAATGTGGATCCTTTTCAGATTCTTGTTCAGTCTCTTCCTCCTTATGGCTTCTCTAAGCTTCTTGAGTGTCTTAATGTACCACTCGCTGGTCACTGTACAGCCACGTTCCAGAAAATCAAGGAAAATGACATCCCTGTCATCTCAAAAAACAGTCAACATGACTTTCTGTGCTGATTGCTGACTTCTTAGGCCTTGGTAAAGAGGTGTGACACCATTCCATGGATTGATTCTTCATTTCTGGATTGTAAAGATATGCCCACGTTTCATCCCCTGTCACCAGATCAGAAAACAAACATGTCTTCATTGGCTTCAAATGCTTCCAGCAGATCAGAGCAGACTTCCACCCTTATCTCCTTCAAATTGGGTGTCAACTGCCGAGGTACTCACTTTGCACACACTTTCCAATACCCAATGTCTTCCAACGTCTTCTGTATGGCATTGTGACCACAATCCAATTGTGCAACAAGCTCACAGATTGTGACTCTTTTCTCTGCATGAATCAATTTATCTAACTTGCTGAGGATTCGTGTCAGTCGGCGCAGATGTTGGTCTCCCACTACGTGGTTTGTCTTCAATGCAAGTTTCTCCTTCTTTAAACTTCTTCATTCATCTGCGCCCATTGCTCTTGTCAATGGTGTCATCTCTGTAAACATTCTGTAGCCTTCTGTGGATGCCGGACAGCCTGCACCCTTCCTTCTTCAAAAACTCGATGATGGCATGTTGCTTCTGCTTGAAATCCATTATTTGTCTGCAGTGAAGAAGGGTTACTATAGAGGAAGAATTACTCTACCAACATGTGCAATTTGAAAGACCTCTGTCAAATAATAAAAAAGTTATGCCCACTTTTGCGTTACTTTCAGTACAACCCTTTCTTGTGTTATAAAGTTTTGAAATTTATAAATGCTTTTGAGTCAGCTGGTATATATATCCATGGTTATTGCTGAGTAACCAGTCTCAACTAAACAGGACTTGTATGGAATTATGTAGAGAGGCTGCATTATTGGCTATACTTTGTACAGTGTTCTGGTGACAAAATTTGCAGGCTATGCTGGATAGTTTGGGTTTATCAGTATCCCATAGATATTGTTTTGAGTCTAATTACTGGTTGTTCATGTGCTCTCATGTGGTTGACTGAAACTGGAGTATAATTGCATCTCCAGCCTGTATTCAGTAGGAAAGTGCTTAACTGTAAATGTTAGTAATATGTATTCATTGTATTTCACCTAGTGTATATTAAATATGCAGTGATACATATGTCCCAAATTCTCATGTTCACAAAAGTATGCTTTTATTTGAAAATTAGCTTGGACCTTCTTCACCTGATCTTGTTGGTATGGCAACACCTGAAAATGTGGTCCTTGTTAAAAGGATACTAATAAAGTGTGCTGATGTTTCCAACCCTGCTAGGCCCTTTACATTATGCAAGGAATGGGCTTATCGGATAGCAGAAGAATACATGGCACAGGTAAGTGTGTATCACTTAATTGAGTATTGATTCAATTTTGTTACTGTAATTAATGTTAGTTGTTGTACTTCATTTCTTTAATAGGTCAATATCTGACTAATTCAATTAGTAGTTTACAACTGTAATTAGTCATTGTACTATTGGGTTGTCGGAAAAGGTCATGATGTATTTTAGCCATGTTTTGCAAATGTCATTTATTGATAGAAAGAAAAAAGATCAATCAATGATATAACGCTCGTTTTGTTCGATAACCTTTTACCATCTTTCAGTGAGCTGCAGAATGCCTCGTTCATAGAAGGTCCTGTCTTTCATGGCGAAAAACTGTACAAGGTGCTGATTTACAGCCTCATTTGAATTGAACGTTATACCACGCAAGAACTGCTGAAGAGAGCGAAACAAGTGGAAGTATGACGGCGCAAGATCAGGTGAGTATGCTGGGTGGGGCAACACATCCCACCCAAGCTCCAATAATTTTTGGCGGGTGGTCAAACTTGTGTGTGGTCTCACATTGTTGTGATGGAACACAACACCTTTACGATGAACGAGCTCTGGACGTTTCTGGATGATGGATTCGTTCAAACTGTCCAATTGCCTACCGTACACATTCGAATTGATTGTTTGGTTCCGTGGTAGGAGCTATAAAAACACAACACCTTTAAAATCCCACCACACTGAGACCACAACCTTCCGCTTATGAATGTCTGCTCTGGATGCCGTTTGAGGCGAAGCAGCATGTCGGGACCAAAACAGTTTGCGCAGCACATTGTTGTACACAATCCACTTTTCCTCACCAGTTATCAGTCGCTTCAAAAAAAGAATCGTTTTCCTCACGTTTAATGAGCATATTGCAGATGTTTATACGCGCCATCAATTGAGCTTCTTTGAGTTCAAGAGGAACTGACACATCGAGCTTGCTTACGTATCCCAGCTTCTTCAGGTGGTCGTGAATGCTTGAATGATGGATGTGCAATGTGTCTGCAATCTCTCGTGTCGTGTAACGTGGGTTTGACTCGATCAGTGCCTTGATTTGGTCGTCGTCAACCTCGGTGGGCCTTCCAGACTGAGGAGCATCGTTGATGTCAAAATCACCAGCACGGAATTTTGCGAACCACTGCTGGCACTGACGTTCTTGTAGAGCATTATCACTGTACACTTTACGTAACTTTTCACAAGCTTGACGCACGTTCTTCCCTTTACAGAAGTAAAACAGTAAAATATGGCGAAAATGCACAGTTTGGTCTTCCATCTTCAACTTTATGTCAAATCTCCGCAAATCAACCAAATCGCTCAATATTCCTTTTAGACTGCAGCTAGAACTGGCACCTGTCGAATGCCATAGCGATAACAGAGCTGCGCATGCCTCTAGTACTTCCAAAAGTGCCCAACCGCCATCGGGTGCCAAAATACGTCATGACTTTTCCGTTAACCCAATATATTTTTAACATATACATTTTAATTAAGTGTATAGTTTGTTCAACTGAATAAAAACCACAGGTCTTATTGATGTCAGTGAGAGCGGCAGTTCTTTTCCATTGAATGAACTATAGTGTTTGTTATGGAAACTTCATAACTACTGTAGGTGTGTTGTTTACAGCTGAACTGTAGTATACATAAAGTGGAAGATTTGGCATCTTTTTAAGTTCTTTTACTGTTTACCTCATTTAAATATCTTGAATTCGTAGCAATACATCACCACAGTAATAAACAATAAAGATGACACCAAATTTTCGGGTGTAATAAGCACGTCTTTTGAATCCGTTCTGACGCAAATTAAATTTATCAAAGCTATTCAAAGTCAATGGAACCGGTATGGAAAACAATAGTATCTGACGGAAGAAAGAAGTTTTTCAATTGGGTTTTTAATCCCTCAGATATTGCTGTAAACGGAATCGTGAACTTACGCCCTCTGGTTGCAGACTTGGGTGTTAAGAAATACGTGAATTTATATGAGAAACATTTCGCACCGGAAACGCTCTCCAACACCGAAATAATTTTTCAAATCGGACTCTTAGAAACAGAGATATCGACAAAAATAAGATGTGACTTTACGTCCCCTGGTGGGAAAACCGTGCGTTATTTTAGAAAGAAAGTATTCTCAAAAGGTTTTTCCATTTGAGCGGTATCGGTCCAAGAAAAAAGAGAATTAGTTGAGTTTTTAGGAGCCCAGATTTTGCTACAAAGACATCAGAAGCAGAAATTAACACTTGTGCCCCCTGGTGGCCAAACCATTCTTTACCAAACATTAGAAATTATGTGAAAAATATTTTCCATCAGGTCTTGTATGTGGTACAAGAAGAATTTTTCAAATTGGAGTTTTAGAAGCAGAAATAATCCAGAAAACACAATTTACCTTTGTGGCCCCTAGCAGAAAGTCTATGATTTACTTGAAAATTTTGAATTTATAGGAAAACATTTCGCATTGGGAACACTATTCAACAAAGAAGGAATTTTTCAAATCAGACTCCTAGAAGTAGAGATATTGACTATAATAAGATATACATCTACGTCTCCTGGCATAGAAACCATGCATTATTTCAAGAAGAAAATGTTCCTATAAGGTTTGTTGACATGGGTAGTATCGGTCAACAAACGACTTTTTGCAATTGAGACTTTAGAAGCTCATATTTTGCTGCGAAATACATCAGAAGCGGAAATTAAGACTTACACCACCTGGTGGCCAAACCATTTTTTACAAAAATTAGAAATTGCATGCAAAGGATTTCTTATCTGGAGCTGTATCCGGTGCAGAAAGAATTTTTCAAATCGGAGATTTAGAAGCAGAGATATAGGGGGAAAAGCAGTTTACCTTTACGCCCCCTAGCAGAAAGTCTATGAATTACTTGAAAATTTTGAAATTATATGAAAAACATGTGACACTGGAAACACTATCCAACAAAGAAATAATTTTTCAAATCGGACTCCTAGAAGTAGAGATATTGACAAAAATAAGATATACACTGGCGTGCAAAAATTAAGGACGAGATGGTTTTTTGAATGTAACGTCGTGCAGAAGTGCTCCACATTGACTCAAATCATACCATAAGATCCCCAAGATGTAAGAATAGGGACAAGTGAGCAAAACCATCCAAACAAGAAATCCAAAGGATACAAAGGCACTTTATTGAAAAGGTAGCTTCGAGCACAACTGGACAGAAGACAGAAACGTCCATGTGACAGGCAGCTGCCAAGAAAAATCCAGTCTTCAGTAGGGCATATGATCACCCCTGACTGTGTTGCAGGATTTACAGTGTCTGTACATGCTGACGACGAGGCTGTCAAGGAGCTGTTGAGGCATCGCGGCACATTCCTCTTGTAGCGCCAATCGCAGCTGCAGAATCAATGCTAGCGGCGGTGACATGCTGCCAAGCTTCTCCCAAAAAAGTCCCACACGTGTTCGATTGGATTTAGGTCCGGGGACCTTGCGGGCCAATCCATGCGGTGAATATCTTCACTCTCCAACAGCTCTGCGACAGCCACTGTATGTTGAGGTGTGGCGTTGTTGTCCATGAAGAGGAACTCAGGACCCACAGCGCCTCTAAACAGATGCACGTGAGGCAGGAGAACCTCGGTACAATAGCAGATACCAGTGACTGAACGTCCTTGGAAGATGTGGAGGTCAGTACGGCTACCAAGCATGATACCTCCCCAAATGAGAACTCTGCCACCTCCAAACCGGTCCCTTTCGATGATGTTGGAGGTGTGATTGCGTGTTCCCTGCTCTCTCCAAATGTGTATACGTCCAGAATCGCTCATCAGACTAAATCGGCTCTCATCCGTAAAGAGAACTCGACCCCGTTGCTGATGTGTCCAGTTCTTGTGTTCCTGGCACCACAGAAACCGCTGTCTCCGATGAGCAGGCGTTAATGGCACACACTGTACTGGTCGTCGTGCAAATAGAACACCTTTGTGCAGCCTCCTGGCCACGGTAAAACGTGATAACAGACGTCCAGTTGTCCGTTGCATCTCTCTCTCTCTCTCTCTCTCTCTCTCTTTCTCTCTCTCTCTCACACGCACACAGAGTAGTATAGAAAGTCACGTTTCATGACAAAGGAAACGCACCCCGACGGACCTCGGCCCCGTCCACTGCTGTCCAAGTACGGACGGATGTGGTCAATCATGACGTCAGTCTCCGCCATTTTTTCCCCACGTGTTCTTTCCGACCATCTTTTGTATGCCACGTGTTTTGAGATGAGTCATCGTTTTCTCCGACCATGCCACTTTGTATGCCACATGTTTTGAGATGAGTCATCGTTTTCTCCGACCATGCCATTTTGTACGCCACGTGTTTTGAAATGAGCCATCATTTTCTCCGACCATGCCATTTTGTGTGCCACGTGTTTTGAGATGAGTCATCATTTTCTCCGACCATGCCATTTTGTGTGCTCGAGAGAGAGAGAGAGAGAACAATTACTCTTTCATGCACAGTCATTCATGACTTTTTTGAGAACCTGTCATTCGTTTCCTGTGAAATCCTCCAGTTTTGTCTTTCAAAGTTGAATTCACTCACCTACTGATTTTACCATTGAGTCTATTTTCTGTTAAACATGCTTCCTAAGTTCTGAGGATCAAATATTCTACTCATAATATATGGAAATACGTCAGAGTTATTGACACAGCAATCACACATCAATGAATGTATTTACTGTTCTTCATGTAAAATCAATCACGTCAGAAAACTTTAAAATCACATCGCCCTGGAGTGAAAATTGACTCCTGATCTCCGTTTGAGCATGCTATCAGTTACACGAAAATTGGGACTCGACAGTTTAGTTCCCACTCCAAGGCGATGTAATTTTCAAGTTTTCTGATGTGATTAATGCTATGTGGTGAACAGTAAATGCGACTACAAGCACTTTGGTGATGTCTGATTGCTGTGTTAATAATTCTGATTCTTCCTAAATACACAAACTCATTCACCTGGTCTAATTCTGTACTATTTGTACCAATCCTGCATTTAGTACTCACAGTAACTTAAAAAATAGAAATTTGGTTTTACCCTTATGAATATATTATACGCCAAGAGGACAGAAATTGTGGGATACCTGATTCCTGGGTAATGTGACACTGTCCCCCCTTTTGCTAGTGGATGAACCCAACGCTTGATGGGTATATGGGTAGGAGGACATACTGCATTCATGTAGATGGTAATTCAATATATGAATAAAGGTGACTTATCACAGTTTGAAGAGGGATGATAATACTGTAGTTGCCTGATGCATAGGTCACTCTGTCATGGAGGTGGTACTGTAATTATAGTATCCCCATTTTGGCAGCATCAAGAGTTAATTGGGAACATGCCATTTCTGAAATAACATTACGTTGTGGACAGCACTTTAGGCAGAGAAAGGTGGTAGATGAATGTAGCCATTAATGTCTGTCTTGCATAGTTGCAACCAACTGGAGGGCAACAGTGGCACAAATCACCACTTGCTTCAATGAGGGAGGTGCTAGAGGTGTCTCTACTAACACCATCTAACACCGTTAGCATGTTGATAAAACTTTCTCTTATTAACTTTGCCAATGAGCTAAGGTCTTCCATTGATATTAGCTGCAATAGGTTATGGAAGCCTCTGACCCACTGGAGTCACATTAGTAATGCCATATCACTGGACTGTACACCTCAACTGGGCAAAAGAGCATTTGCACTAGACCTTGAAGACAGGTTTCCTGGTCTGATGAGTTTTATTTCCAGTTGTTTTATGCAGACAGGAGGGTGTAGATCTGGCATTAACAGTTGCATGAAGTGATGGACTCAGCATGTCAACAAGGAACTGTTAAGGGTAGTGGAGGCTCAGTTATCATCTAGGGCATGTTCAGTTGGTACATGTTGGGACCTCTGGTTTGTCTAGATGCATCTCTGAATGATTCATGTTTCATGTTCATTCTTGCAGACCATCTGCATCTGTTCGTAGTAATCATGCACTCATCCATCATTTCAGGCCATCTGCATCAGTTCATGGCCATCATGAATGGATGTAATGACCATATACAAATGAGTTGAACTTCATTTAGGAAGTGAAACTCTTGTCTGTGGAGAGCGATGTGGCTTTGGGAAGAACATATTGACAAAAAAATTTCTTATTAACTGTGCCGATGAGCTAAGATCTTCCATTGATAGGGGCAGTTTCACTGTGGGAATTTTCCTAGATGTCGAGCATGTCTTTGGAAAGATTCCCAAGTAAAAGGACTATAAATGTGAAAAGAAGAAAAATGTTATATCCAGAAAACCACTGCTGAGATTCTGTACTTCAGGTTCATAAAACTTTTCACATGCCTTGTTACTTTTATCAGGGAATTTTGAGAACTAGACATGCCTCTTTTGCTTTTGGTGGTTTTTCATTGTCAACTGTGATTTTCTCATTTGCAACATCTGGTGATTTCTGAATTTTTTAATGATTTTTCAGAAGCTTTCTGTGTATCATTGTCTACGTTAATCCAGCCTTTAAACAATTGATCAGAATTGTCTTTCTTCTTCTTGTTTCTGTTTTAAGTTAAGGTCCTACTTTTAAAGAAGCTGAAATGCAAATGCATGTTATATTTTTTCAGGCATTGGAACCTTGTAAATTGAACCCTTTTCTATTTCTGATGCTGATCTGTTCTCAGCATCAATTGGATGCACAATTTTTCTTCTCATGCTCTTTAGGTAATGCATTTTAAAGGTCATGCTTTTATCATTTCAGTGATCCATCTGTTACTCTGAAATCTTTCCCATTCTTTTTTTATAGAAAAATCGTCATCTTTTTTGAGTAATATTTCTAATCAGGGCATTCGTTTATCCTGCTTTTGTAAACAATTATAAAAGGGCTTTTCTCAACATCAACACATTTTCCTTTGCATTTTCTTTACCTGTTTAAAACTTTGCATGATGTGGTTAGTGGAACATACAGTTTCAAAGCAGGATCTATTTTGCCACATTTTGGAAATGCATTTTTGTTTACGAAATTCATGGTATCTCTGAAATGTATGGCTTTCCTAACATATTAAAACGTCTGCTTGTTATGAAAAGTGTCTTGGACTGGACATAGACAGTAACTGCATTATAACTGAATTTTTGCTCTCACTCAAGAAATGCTGTTTGCTCCACAAGTCTTAAATCTGTCATTCCATTTCCAGGAAATCAGAAGACACTTTTCTATTTCCATGAATTAAGCAGTTGAAGAACAATTTGATATGGCTGTTAGACCAACTCTATACCTTACTCGCACTCTCAGCCACTTGCTCTGCTAATGATACTTTTTTTCTTCCTTTCTAAGTTCACTGTTGGAATCATAATGCAAAGAATTGGCAGTAAAGCAGGTAACATGAAAAAAATTGAGAGAAGCACTAAATTTCTCATATCACACATCAATTACATTATGGAAAAGTATATGTTGGAACATTTCAGTAGTTAACTTATACGTTCCTCGCATTCCATGACTGAGAAAGGTAAAAAGGAATCAGCCATGGAATAAGACATGCGTGAATCATCCATGGAATGAGATGTGTTTCATTCCATGGCTGAGAAAGGTAAAAAAGGATCAGCCATGGAATGTGGCACACTGAGAAAGGTAGAAAACAACTGCTGGAATGTTCCACCATATATTTTTCTGTAATGTAACCAATGAATGATATGAGAAATTTAGTGCATCTCTCAATTTGACTGTTAGATATCATACTAAACTAAGATTGTAAAAAAACAAGGAAACCAAATTACCCTAATGTGGGTGCTTCTTAGCTATCATCATTGTCAACCATTATCAGTCCACTGCTGGACGAATGTCTCCCCAAGTTTCTTCCACAACGGTCTGTCTTGTGCCAGTCTCCTCCATGTTACTATCGCATACTTTCGAATTTCATCCACCCATCTCCCACATGGTCTCCTTCTGGGTCTTTTCCTGTCCCTTGGGATCCAGTCTAAAATTTCGGCTGTCCATCGATAGTCTGTCCTTCTGGCAATATGTCCAGCCCATTGCCATTTCAGGGATTTTACTCTGATCATGATGTCTTCCACTCTTGTCATTTTTCTGATCCATGAGTTCCTCTTCTTATCTCTCCTAGTTACTCCAAGCATGCACCTCTCCATGCATCTTTGAGTTGTATGCAGTCTTTTTATGTCTCTTCTACACTGGTGTGCAAAAATTAAGGACGGAGAGGAGAAATTAGCATAACAGCGGAACGAGCAGGCAGAACGGACCGAAAGACCACTCAGGAGATAGACTAGGGTCCGGTACGGTAGGGCATGCGCATATATGCAGCAAGACGGGGGAGGAAGGGAGTATCGAAAGGGTATAAAGCACACGGGCGGTGTACGCTCAGCAATTCGGTGAAAGCTATTGCACGGTGTACATCGGTTTGAACGACGTCTAGTTGCTGCCACCATGTGATATGGCCAACAGGCAATCCAGTAGACAACATATGGATGACTTTACCCGAGATAGCGTCATTGGGAAGTTGGAAGAAGGTTGAAGTGTGACTAGTGTGGCCGAGGAGTTTGGGATCGCTCACAGCATCGTTTCACGAGCTTGGAGAGCATTTCAAATGACAGGAACAGCTGTCCGAGAGTTTAGCAGTGGTCGTCCACGAGCAACCACGGCGGCGGACGACCTGTATATTGTCCTACAGGCGAGAAGAGACAGACGGCAGACAGCGGGAGAAATTGCAAGGCACATGCAACAGACAACTGGACGTCCGTTATCGCGTTTTACCATGGTCAGGAGGCTGCACAAAGGTGGTCTATTTGCACGATGACCAGGGTGGTGTGTGCCATTAACGCCTGCTCATCGGAGACGGCGGTTACTGTGGTGCCAGGAACACAAGAACTGGACACATCAGCAATGGGGTCGAGTTCTCTTTACGGATGAAAGCCGAATTAGTCTGACGAGCGATTCTGGACGTATCCACATCTGGAGAGAGCAGGGAACACGCAATCACACCTCCAACATCATTGAAAGGTACCGGTTTGGAGGTGGCGGAGTTCTCGTTTGGGGCGGTATCATGCTTCGTAGCCGTTCTGACCTCCACATCTTCCAAGGACGTTCAGTCACTAGTATCTGCTATTGTACCGAGGTTCTCCTGCCTCACGTGCGTCTGTTTAGAGGTGCCGTCGGTCCCGAGTTCCTCTTCATGGACGACAACGCTACACCTCATCGTACAGTGGCTGTCGCAGAGCTGTTGGAGAGTGAAGATATTCAACCCGTGGATTGGCCCGCAAGGTTCCCGGACCAAAATCCAATCGAACACATGTGGGAACTTCTCGGGAGACGCTTGGCAGCATGTCACCAGCCGTCAGCAACGATTCTGCAGCTACGACTGGCACTACAAGAGGAATGAGTTGCGATGCCTCAACAGCTCCTTGACAACCTCATCCTCAGCATGGACAGACGTTGTAAATGCTGCAACGCAGTCAGGAGTGATCATATCCCCTACTAAAGACGGGATTTTTCTTGGCAGCCGCCTGTCACATGGACGTTTCTGTCTTCTGTCCAGTTGTGCTCGAAGCTACCTTTTCAATAAAGTGCCTTTGTATCCTTTGAATTCCTTGTTTGGACGGTTTTGCTCACTTGTCCCATATTCTTACATCTTGGGGATCTTACAGTATAATTTTAGTCGATGTGGAGCACTTCTGCACGATGTTACATTCGAAAAACTGTCTGGTCCTTAATTTTTGCATGCCAGTGTATTTAAGGTCCACGTCTCTACACCATACATAAGCACTGGAAGGATGCATTGATCGAACACTTTTCTCTTAAGACATAATGCCATATTGCTCTTGAAAATTATACTGTTTCTTCCAAAAGCTCTCCAGGCAAGTTTTATATGCTGATTAATTTCTTCAT
Source organism: Macrothele yani (assembly GCA_039090855.1). NCBI lineage: Eukaryota > Metazoa > Arthropoda > Arachnida > Araneae > Macrothelidae > Macrothele > Macrothele yani. The sequence continues at coordinate 11,336,416 of CM076990.1, read as the reverse complement.
CAATGTGACCCTCACTTGATATCTGCTTAGCTGTAAAGGTTTTTAAAATTGTAAATTTTTATCTTCTAAAGAGAAGTTAAAAACACTCAGATTGTTTTTGAATCAAAGATGATACTTATTAAAATGCCAGTAAAGGAATTTAAAATAGAACCATGGTTTCAGCCTCTAGGATTCTCTTCAGCCAGCAAATTGAAATCTCATACATTGCTCTGTTCCTAATCAGCTTTTGAATCATTCATGCAAGGGTTGTGGTCTTGTGCTGCCATCTCCCAGCTGAAATCTGTTGAAGTTTCTGAAGACTTCAATTGGTTGTTACAATTTTGTGAAAACAGTGTGAGAAAATTATCCCATATTTTGTTAATTTTGAGGGATGGATCCTTGTTGCAAGCTTGCAGGCTTGAAAATTTGTTGAAATTTCTATAGATTCATCGATAATGGTTCGTTTCCAACCTGTTTTTGTTTTTGTTTTTTTTTTGCTTCTTCCCAAACCATTGATTCAAAAACGATCTAAGTATAATGAATGCCATTGGCAATTTTTGCTTGCTCTGATTTATTATATAGTTAAAAACACTCATTCTTAAGGAAACTCAGTGAATGTTCTGAAAACAGCTTTGCTTTTTAAAAACTTCAAATGTCAAGAAATGTACACAAACAGAACAAACGATCTGAACAACAAGAAGCCTGTTGAGCATTATGCCCAGCAAAAGTGAATCCTGTATGTTCTGAATTTGACAAGTAAATGATTTGAGTTGGGATTCCCAGCTTTGAGTCATAATCAGTGAACCTTAAAAGTGATGGTCACTTAGCAATGCCACAGTCTAAAGGGAAAACATAGAACAAGGTGTAATATTAATCACTAGTGAACAGGAAGCTATATATTTCAGGTAGAAAATTTTGCAAGGGACAGAGAGAAATGAAGAAACTGTGCTGCAAACAAGTGTTAATTATTTTTTTAAGTGATCTTATCAACAGCATGTATGAACACCATGCTTGAATGCCAGTGTGAGATGATAATGATAATAATATGTGTGTGTGCGTGCGTGTTTACTTTATTTTATGGGTTAATCTCCTTTATCTTCTTAATAACATTATAACTATTGTTACACAGCACAGGTAGAAGCCCTACCTAGTCGGGCGTAACTGAGCATGGGTCCCATCCACCAAAGAGAAGTCGTTCAATTTCGTTGGCCGTGGCACCAGGTGTGAATCTCAGGTGCACCGCTGCACCCCAAGATTCACGCCAGAAAAGAGACTGATAATGGGAAGAAAAGCTTGAGGCTTTGGTGTCACCAAAGCAACGGTGTCACCGGACCCCTGTGTCACCAAACCAACAACAACAGCAAAAAAAAAAAAAAAAAGAAACTTGGGGATCATAGGGTTGTGATGGGGTTCTCCCGCAAACACCTATTCGTGACTGAGTGTATTTCACCGGGTCTTACCCCAGTACACTCAAACTCAACCCCCAACTAGTCGGAACAACAATCACTTTCGCAAGGAAGCCATGACTCCCTAATGGATGACACAACATTTAATCATTAATTGAACATCCTCGGAAGATTAATAGATTCCGCGCTTTCTGGGCACATAGACCATTACCCCTTCTTCGAAGGTGGCACAATGTACTGACACTATAATGCTAGGTGACGAAGACCCACTGCATCCCCACCGGGCGTTCAGACCGAGGAGATCTTATACAATAACACCCTAACTAAAATGGTAAGTGATATCAAACACAAACACTAAGAGGAAGAAAAGAAAACTGCTCTGCACAAGATCATATTAAAACACTGGCGACACAAAAATACACTCAAGTTATTTTACTTTATACAAGATTATTGGTGCAAACTGTACTGCCAAAATTAAATATATCTAAACATGCACATGCACAAGTCTGCCCAGCTCAGTGGCACTGAGCCGAATTTGTGTGAGCTTGTCCCTCAAAGCAAAATTGTGGTCACACCCTCTTCCTTATATATGTAAAAGATTGAAGAATGTTGCCCTATAAGAATCAAAGCATGTCTTTGTGAGTACTTCCATTAAGATTCAGTCACAGGGGTGGCTCTGTTTTTACATTATAGTTAATGCAGCTTTGAGTTGAGGTAATGCACTAGTCCACTAGAGTGGCAAGTAAAATAAAAGGGTTCAAGCACTTATAACTGTGCATCAACATGAATCCAGGGTTGCATCAAATAATAAAAACGCACATACACACAGACACTTGGATCATGTGGCAGCACACCGATGATTTAGCACACACTTTGACACATTGAGCGGAAGGTGCTCAGGTGATCTAACACCTCTCTCTGTTACACAATTAAAGGTGCACACTGCTGAGCACTCTTCTGATTATTATGCTGACACACAGCTGATTGAAAGCAAACTCATAAATATTTCAACTGCGGGTGCTGAGGCAATTTCGTTTCTCTCGTGGTGTGAGCTCCTTTAGTTGGGCTGCAACGTGGCTGACAATGAACCCCTTAAAGTGATGTGCTCCCGCTTTCGGCAGATGCTCGACTTCCTTCCATCCAGTTTGTGCTTTTAACTTTACATCCGGGTATCTGACCTTCTCCGACATTCTCTGGACATCTCCAATTTCCTTCTCTACTGGGTGAGGGTCCCTAATTTTACCTGGATGATGCCCGCTGATGAGGGATTTTATTTGTCTCTCTGCTCGCACTTTTTTAATGTTCAGTCGCAGTGCAGTAGGAATATTTCCTTTAAAATAGCATCTCCATGCCTGGGTGTGCAAATCCAAACATGAACAACTCTGGTCTTGGGCCTCCTATCTCCATAGACCCCTCGAGTTGCGAACTCGCCGGCCCTAAGTGTGTTTTTCGGCTGAGCAACCCCCGATTTGTTTCGCCTTTCGTCATTTATCAGCAACTACCAGTCCAAAACAACGCTCCAATTCTTATCTTCCCCCTTTTTCGGTGATTCCCCACTCTTAATTGGTCTTTCTCCTCCACAGATGCCTAAGTATCACCTTGCTAACAGAATTTATATGTCTTCTGCCTTGTCGCTTCGTCACTCGAATCACACCGCAGCTGTAGCCCTTAATTGCAAGATTTAGAACTTTTTCAAGATCCCGTTAGCTTCCTGTAAACATGCAATAAGCATCGTCCACGGTGTTTAAGCTGTAAGGAAAACAAGTTAGTAAAATCATGCAATGCATTGATTATGATGCTCTTTTCAATATACTAAAAATCATTACTCAAGCTATTACTCAAGCTATGAGGAAAATGGCTGTGGAATAAATCTCACCCCTGTGCCCTGACCTTTGATCTATTTGGATGATATTCAACAGAACTGGTTCAGTATATCTCCGAAATAACATGATAAAGTTTTGTCCCAATCGAAACAATTTTACGTAAGTTATGATGCATAAGCGCTATGGAATAGATCCCACTCCTGTGTTCTTACCTTTCACCCAATTTCACCCATTTTCAATAGGATTCGTCCCCAGGAAAGTCCCTACAACATACCAACATTTCATCCAAATTGAAACATTTTTACGTAAGTTATGACTCATAATGGCGATGGAAGTGATTCCGCTCCTATGTCCTGACCTTTGATCCCCATTTCGCCAATTTTCAATAGGGTTTGTCCCCAGGTGGTCTCCTACCTCATACTAAAATTTAATCGAAATCGAACCTTTTTTACATTAGTTATGACGCATAAGAGCAGTGGAATGAATCCCGCTCTTATGTCCTGACCTTTGACCCCATTTCGTTCACTTTCCATAGGGTTCCTTCACAAGTGTTCTCCTACCACATACTAAAATTTCGTTGAAATCGAACGATTTTTACGCAAGTTATCATGCGGACGAACATACGCACACAACGCGTGACGTAATGATGCAGATGGGAATCGTGACCATCTGCTAGCAAGGTGTGACGTCATAAAACTTTAATAGGATCCAAAAACAATGCGTGACGTAATGAGATAGATGGCATGACCGCGCGCCAACATCTAAAGGGGAGACTCCATTACACCACACTACAAACTTGGTAATTCGGGGTGGTTATTTAACCCACTAAACAAATTTTCTTAAAGTCGAGATCAAGCTAAATCGATTTCTAGTACCAGAAAACGGTAGGTTAACGACTTTCATCAAAATCCTCAGAGCCGTTTTCAAAATAAAATTTACATACATACAAGAATTGCTCCTTTAAGGTGAACATCAAGTAATTTTGCTTCCTGTACTTCGAATGGAAAAATTTCTGTACACATTTTCTTCCCAATTAATGCGTTCCCAAGGATGAAAATTTGAACATCGATTAACATATCTTCATTTTATAACTTGGAATACTTAATATTTTCTAAAACATAACCATAATTATGCAATCCAACATTATTTGTCTGCTGACGTCATGAAAATACAGGTCGCGCCATCTTTTTTCTGGACAATTAATGCGTTCACAAGGATAAAAATTTGAACATCGATTAAAATAGCTTCATTTTATAATTTGGAATACTTAATGTTTTCTAAAACATAACCATAATTATGCAATCCAACATTTGTTTGTCTACTGACGGCATCAAATTACAGGTCGCGCCATACTTTTTCTGGTTTCAACACCACCAAAGGAAAAGTTATTGATTTTTAATGTAATTATGGTTATGTTTTAGAAAATATGAAGTATTCCAAGTTGTAATAAGGTTATTTTAATCAATGTTCAAATTTTCATCCTTGGGAACACATTAATTGTGAAGGAAATGTGTACAAAAGTTTTTCCATTGGAAGTATAGTAAGCAAAATTACTTGGCGTCCACCTTAATAATATGGGATAAGAGCGATGGAATGGATCGCATTCCTATGTCCTGACCTTTGATCCCATTTCGTCCACATTCAATAGGGTTTGTCCCCAGGTGGTCCCCTACCCCATACTGAAATTTCATCGAAATCGAACCATTTTACGTACATTATGACGCATAAGGGCAATGGAATGCATCCCGCTTTTATATCCTAACCTTTGACCCCACTTCACCCATTTTGAAAAAGATTCGTCCCCTACCACATACTAAAATTTAATTGAAATTGAACCATATTTACGCAAGTTATGACGCATAAGGGCAATGGAATGATCCAGCTCCTACGTCGTGACCTTTGACCCCATCTGTCCTATTTTCAATAGAATTCATCCCCAGGTGGTCCCCTACCACATAGAAAACTTTCATTGAAATCGAACCATATTTACGCAAGTTGTAGCGTATAAGGGCAAGGATTCCGCTTTTACGTCGTGACCTTTGACCCCATTTGTCCCATTTTCAATATGGTTCGTCCGATGGTAGTCCCCTACTACATACTAAAATTTCATCGAAATCGAACCATTTTTACGCCAGTTATTGTGCGGACGGACGGACAGACAAGGCTGGAGCATATACGCTTCTTCAACCTACGGTTGGAAAGCGTAAAAAGAGAAAAACCATCTAGATCATCATGGCTCCCATTCGCATTAGAAAACACATTTTCCATTGTTCATGTTTCACCTTCTCAAAAACCCTCGAGGTAGGAATTTTTATGTTGCACTCGAGCCCTCTGGGGGGGGGGGGGGGGGGGGTGTCTTGTGGGCCTATATGGGGAGATCTGACATATTTCTTACATTTTAGAGAGCATTGGAGCGACATTAGCCCACAATTTTGTTAATGAATTTAGTAGGGCCTATGAACAGCCCAAAGAAAAACAATGCAACTTAAATGAGAAGAAAAAGGAAAAAGCAACTATAAACTGTAAAAAAATATATAATGCATGAGCTTGCTGAACTGTGACTCCCAGCTGCCTCATACAATTAGCGACAGGGCGGATAAATGAGTCCAAATGAACTGAAGGGTAAATGGACGGGTTTTCTTCAGGTTTTAGGTTTATGGGAGGGGGGTCTACTGTAACACTATGACTTGTACCTATGATGTCTTGTACTTATGATGCCTTGTAGCTATGACTTTTTGTCAAAATTAATGCATATTGACTTTAATTATATTTCTTAGGTATGCTTAATATTTATGAGGTATTTTTATTTCCAGACTGATGAAGAAAAAAATCGTGGACTCCCTATTGTAATGCCAGCATTTGATCGTGCCAAATGTAGTATCCCAAAATCTCAAATGGGATTTATTGATTACTTTGTCAATGATATGTTTGATGCTTGGGATGGTAAGTACTTTATCAATATGTTGTAATGAAACAGTCTTTCACAAAACATTCACCACATACTACTGCTGCTCTTTTCCTAAAATATTGCCTCATGACTTTCTTCATTTTCATAGCGTTATCTTTCAAATACAGCTGAAATAATTCCTTTAAGTGAAAATATGAATTTTATTATATCATATTAGCTGTATGTTGTCCATATTAAACATGTGTAACACCTAAACTTGACTGAGTTGATTGTTCAGGAACCGTGTGGGTCAGTTTAATATGCACGTCAGTTAACCCCTTGGTGGCCAATGTTTTTATCTTTTTCACCACACATGTGGCAAAATTAAGGCAACATTTGTCACACTGCAGAAATTTAGTACAAAATATGTTGTATTAAAAATTGCACATATGTATGAGTTTTTAATGATTTATTTCTGTTTACTTCTCTTCAGTTTGTCCTCTTTGGCTTTAAAAAACATGTAGAAAACTGACCAAAAGTTAGTATGATCACTGACAATCTTTGTTTTCAAAAAGTTTCAGAAATTCTGATTGAATTATTTAAAACGCACAGTGTAACTCAGCTTGTAGATTCTTATCAATGATATAAGATAAATTTTTGACTGTAATTCTGACTGCAAAAAATTTGGTTCACAAACATGTCAACCTAAACATTGGAAATAATTTGGTAATTCCAAGTTCCAAAGTTTGACAAAACTGCTGTTGAGTCAGAATAAATTCCCATATCAGATTGATGGATCACTTTTCAGAGCAACCATGTTTTCTTCAAAGCCTCACTTATGCAAACACAACAATGAAGGCACTTCCTTGCTGAAATGAGAAATATCAAATTATAGATCATAGAGAAGCATAAATGTTGGTTTAAATTTGTCAAAGTCAGAGCAGCACATTTCTAACTCTTGGGGAAGATTTTTCATCTGTTCACATAAAGTTAATACTTTCAATTGTGAACATGGATTTCATTTTATTCAAGGATTTTTGAAAGAATTGGAAAATGTGTAAGGTCTGCCATTTCCAAATGGGTCAAGACAAATGACAGTTGTGATAAATTCATGAACACATGCTTGGTTGCTAATTAATTTTCCTCATCTGTAAAGCTTCATATACAGTTCATTCAGGTGTGTCATAATATCCCACATGAAATGCAGATCCCACTGCCATATGAAATCTTCAATTTAAGAGAACGCTATTGCTTTTCTGCCAGAAATTTCCATATTTCTGAGAGTAGAGAAACAAATCTTATTACTGTACTTTGCCACAACTTAGCCACCAAACACTGACAAAGTCAACCAAATCCTCATATTCACAATTTTCAGCTTGTTTCAGTGCTTCAGCAACCTGGCAATGGATCAAAGCACTTCTACTTCAAAAATATTTAACAGTGTTGACAAGATCCATTGTTTTTTTCAAAGGGTCCTTTCCAGATGTCTGACCACAAAGGTTTCCTTGATGCAAAACTGCAATGATGATACATCTTCAACTCTTCCATTTACTTCCAGATGTTTCCTAAGCAGATTGATTAATCCAGCTTTGCTTCTTATCATGGCAGGTGCACCATCAGTTGTCACTGAAGCCGTAATTATACAAAGTTTATGTGACTTTTCAGGGATATTAAGTCCAAATGTCCTATCATAAAATCTACAAATAGTAAGCAGTTCTGTAATTTTCATGTCAGATGATACCATTTGAATCCAGATGACTAACTGAGCTGTATCAGAAATATCGGTTGATTCATCAGGTGTCCAAGAGTAATAGAGTTTTTTGCAACTGATCAGTGAGTTATGTTTGAATATTTTGGGACATATTCAGAATTCTGCAAAGAATAGTTTGGTGACTTAATGACAGATTCATCATGTTTGCTATGATTTTGTCTTCCAATTTTTTTCTTTAAAATTTTTGAGAACAGAAACAAAAATTTCTTTCACCATTTCTCCAACAAAAAAAAAAAGGTATCTTTTTAAGGGCTAAAAGTTCAGGCAACTTTGTATAGCTTTCTGATGTCACACATTTATTCACAGGTAAAAAATGTCTCATATTAAGCTGTTCCAAAAATTTTGACTTCGGACCTTCAAATTTATTGGTCTGACAATGAGTATCGCAGAAATTTCGTATCAAAATCATTGTGCTGAGTTTGAAAATGTTTCTCCAGATTGTCAACGTCAATTTCACTGAATGATCTGCTGCACAGAAGACACACTGGCTTGCTATTAACCCACTTTGCAGCAAATTCAGCCTCCCAAATATCTTTAAATTTTTGAGGAACATTCTTCCAGTATCTTATACAGTGAAACCTCTGAATAATGGTCACTACTCAGACCGGGGTAAAAGGACCCTTGTTCGGTGATTAGGCCTAAGTTAATACTGTTTGTCAGTTGCTTTTATACACTGAGTGGCCACTTTATTATGACCCCCTGACAGTTTTAAGCAAATGAGCTATGGCTGCACGCTGTTGCCGCCAGAGGGCAAAGCTAGTATAAAAAGGGAAAGCTTCGTGCTTGCAACAGTGGTAGAAGTGATTTTTTGGGTGACAAGATGGGTAAAAAATGCAATTTGATGGACTTTCAACGTGGGATGATTGTACGAGCTCGGAGCCATGGAGCGAGTATCACCAAAACCGTGTCAGTTGCTTTTATACACTGAGTGGCCACTTTATTATGACCACCTGACAGTTTTAAGCAAATGAGCTATGGCTGCACGCTGTTGCCGCCAGAGGGCAAAGCTAGTATAAAAAGGGAAAGCTTCGTGCTTGCAACAGTGGTAGAAGTGATATTTGGGTGACGATATGAGTAAATAATGCGATTTGACGGACTTTCAACGTGGGATGATTGTAGGAGCTCGGAGCCATAGAGCGAGTATCACCACAACCGCCGCATTCGTGAAATGTTCCAGAGAAGCTGTTGTTAAAGTGTTTAAAGACTGGACTGTAAGCCAAAAAACTGGGTCTCTACGTGCAATGTGTGGTCGTTATCGACTAGTGACGGCTCGGCGGAACGGAGAGTGTCCAGACTGGTAACAGACAACAGAAGGGCAACAGTGCAGCAAATTGCAGACCATCTTAATCAAGGATCCCTTCAAATAATCTCTGCATGCACTGTTCACCGTACACTGCATCAGACGGGATATGGCAGTCAAAGGCCTGTTCGAACACCTTTGCTGTCTGCAGTTAACAAGAGAAAACGTCTCCAGTTCGAACAGGAGCACAAGGATTGGACAGCCGATAATTGGAAACAAATTATGTGGTCCGATGAATCATGTTTTCAGTTGCACCACGCCGATGGCCGAATGAGAATTTGGCGGAAACAGCACGAAAGAATGGACCCCAAATGCATTGCTACAACCCTTCAAGCTGGTGGAGGCAGTGTTATGGTTTATGGAATGTTTTCCTGGCATGCTTTGGGCCCTTTAATTCGTGTTGATCAACGTCTGACTGGCACATCATATCTAAACATTGTTGCGGACCAAGTGCATCCTGTCATGTGGATGGTTTTTCCCAATGGCGATGGCTACTTTCAACAAGATAATGTGTCCTGCCATAGTTCTCGTATTGTACAGGATTGCTTTCAGGAACATGCCGGTGAGTTTACTTTGCTTAGGTGGCCCCCACAATCTCCAGATCTCAACCCCATTGAGAATTTGTGGGATGAAGTTGAATGAGCCATCAGACAGCTGGATCCACAACCCTGCAATCTAAAACTCCTGGAAAGTGTTATTCATCAAGCATGGTCTCAGATTCCACAAACCACCTATCAACATCTCATGGAGTCCATGCCACGAAGAATCAACACAGTATTAAAAGCAAAAGGTGGCCTAACGAAGTACTGAGGGGTTGGTCATAATAAAGTGGCCACTCAGTGTATAAAAACAGAGTAAGTGTATGACACTGAAGCACACAGAAAATGGTTGCAGTGCTTTTTTCAAATGCTGAATAAAATAATGAGCATATATTAGTATTACTGTGATATGTAAATGTATCGCACCTTCGTGAGTGACACAAGTCAAAAAAGTGTAATTTTACTGGAACACCAAAAATAGATTGCTCATATATTTAATGCTTTATACTACCAAAGAAATATTGAGCTGCAGCTACATAAATTTGCCAGAACATAACCATTACAGTTGGGATGCACACTATAATATTCATTCGATTCATTACATGATTTTAGACTATACACAATAATAATAACTGTAATAATAAAACTGATAATAATAATAATGGCTGTTAAACGTACATACATACATATCACTAAGTTGTTCTCTGAGATTCAGAGGTTAGCTCCACAAAGAAATACAAACTACCAGATAATTTTTACTTACTGTTGCTGTATCAGACTTCTCCATTTACAGCAATCTTGACATACAACTCAGGCTTCACTGACATCCATCACATGCCATACACAAGACCTTCTATACTTCATTACGCACGTATTTCTCGATGTATCGAGATTTAAAAAACATGTTTTCCATCGTTATTTTTTCAGGTAGAACCATTTGATGGTGTTTCAATTTACTTCCGATATTGGAGGTTATATTATTTAACGTGCATTAATGCTTTTGCATTTTTGAACTTCACTTTTAGTTGGTAAAGTTCGATGAACACTTAACAACTAAAAGTGAAGTTCAAAAATGCATTTGATGGTGGTTTTAACTGCTGTAACTTTTTACATATTATATTTCCTTTGAGTGGAAAGCAATTTCTCGGTTGGAAGTTATTAATATTCGCTGCGAATATATATCGCGGTAATCGAATGTGATTCAAGGAAAAATCTTTCACGTACCTCTCGGTTGTAGGTAGTCGATGTTCAAATCTTTGCACTGTTGTTCTCATCAGAAGTTGGCAGACAGATCTTCTGAAATGCATTGGACAATACATTCAAGAAGTCTGATGAAGATTTTTGATGATTGCAATTCCTCATGCGAATATTTTTACAAGTGATTAATATTTCCGTTTTTCAAGTTTTCCAACATAATTTTCACATCTCCTTTGTCTTCATGTGCCTCCCGTTGTTCAACTAAAAAAGTATATCCTACTCAAGAAGCGTGCAGACTTTTTGAAGTTAGTCAAAAAAAGCCTACACCCAAGAACCTGATGAGAACAACAGTGCAAAGATTTGAACATCAACCACCTACAACCGAGAGGTACGTGAAATATTTTTCCTTGAATCACATTCGATTACCGCGATATATATTTGTAGCGAATATTAATAACTTCCAACCGAGAAATTGCTTTCCACTCAAAGGAAATATAACATGTAAAAAGTTACAGCAGTTAAAACCACCATTAAATGGTTCTACCTGAAAAAATAACATATTCTATACTTATTCATAATCTTTTTCTCATACAGACACTCCTGAATCTGATCCTCCCTTGACTTCCTTGGCTTTCCTCTGCCTTTCCTTCCTGCCACTTCGGCTAAAAAAATTTTCTTAGTAAGCATCTCGTCACTCATTCTTTCAACATGGCCAAATCACCAAAGCATATTAGTCTCCACCTTGCTAATAACATTTTGCTTCACATCACACAACTGCAACACATCTTCATTCATCACACAATCAGAACACGTCTTGCCACCCACCCCCATAAGTAACTCATTTCTCCAGCACACAAATGACTCCTATGTTTCTTCTGTAGTACCCAGGTTTCACTGCCATACATGAGGGTAGAAACCATTACACTTTCATACACAGCCTTACGAAGCTCTCTTGAGAACCCATCATTCCATTGAAAACCTCCTGAAGCAGCCACGACTTTCAATGAAGAATTCACTTGCCTACTCATTTCACCATCTAATTTGTTCTGTCAAACATGCTTCCTAAATACACAAACACATTCACCTGATCAATCATTGTGTCATTTAGACTAATATTACATTCAGTACTACCAGTTACTCTTTCAAAAACCATAACTTCTTTTTTTCCCGTATTTATACTCAGTTTGAATTTCATGCAAACTTCGTACATCCAGGACAACATACTCTGCAATTCACTTTTGCTCTCTGCCAACAAGACAGTGTCATCAGCATTCTGCATACACGGATATCACCAAGACATAAACCAGTATTATCTATTTTGGCATCACGCATGCATGCATCCATAAATATATTAAACAGCCATGGTGACATTACACAACCTTGTCTGACTCCTGCACCAATAGCAAACCATTTTGAAAAAAAACACCATTTACTCGTACCCAAGCTCTACTGCCAGCATGCATTGCTTTTACACAATTAAGTAGATTCCCAGTAACACCGTATTCATTCAATACCTTCCACAAAAGTGTCCTATTTACTCGGTCATAAGCTTTCTCCAAATTTATGAAGGCAGCAAAAACTTTGTTACCAACAGCCAGATACTTTTCAATCATCATGCGTAAGGCAAAAATTTGGTTAGTGCAGCCTTTACCAGGCATAAAACCACTTTGAACATCCCACACTTTCTATGATGTAAGACCTAATACTTTTTCAGTAATGGCCTTACCAAACACTTTCCCTGGCACACTCAGTAGGCTAATACCATGATGGTTCTTGCAGTCAGTCTTATCACCTTTTCCCTTATACAAGGGAACAATGATAGCATCCTTCTAATCCTGAGGGACCATTCCTAACTCCCAGCACAACTGGCAGTTGCATAAAATCACTTTGAACATCCCACACTTTCAAGACTGTTAAACTACAGTTATTATTATAATTATCAGTTTTGTATTAACTGTTTTGAGTTGTGCCATTTTTCTTGAATAATGAATGGACTGTGTTCTTAATGTGACACAGGATGAGTCAAAATAATTAGAGGAAAATGTGTTACAAATTTTTAGTGAAAATGTAAAACACTTATACTTTGGAAGATGTGAATCCATTTATTTGTGTAAATATGACATGGATCAATGTGTAAATAACTATTTTATAGATTTTATAGAGGTAATTATTTAACAGAATCGGTCGTCAAATTTTTGAACTAGAACCTAATTCATCATCAGGACTATGTCACTGGAGTAGTTGCTGCCACTCAGTTGGAAGTGCTCCACCACAATTATGATTAATGTGGTACTTCTTCTTTTCACTATTTTCATCCCTTCTTTTAGCTTCCTCTTTACTAAGTGTGATTGGTGGGTGGTGATTTTTACTGAGTCCCAAATTATGTAGTGTCCGCTTGCTCGTACATGTCTGTTTATCCCTGTTTTGCTACTAATGTTCCTAATAGCTGCTTGGTGTTCTTTCAACCGGACCTTAATACTCTTTCCTGTTTCTCCTATATAGCTTAGTCCACAGTTACAGTCAATGCAATAGACTACTCCTTTTTGCAATTGTATGTCATGTTCTTTCTACTTTAGAGCTAGTAGGAACTTTAACTTATTTAGATGTGGGGAAAGTCTGATATTATATTTTGCTCTGATCCTTTTTAGTTTTTTGAAAAGTCCTGTTGTTCTACATAACTTTGCTGGTGAATTTGAAGTTGTTCACCTGCTGTTTCCTTTTTGGCATTTTTTTCAAATAACTTCTTAATGAATGGGGAAAGGCAATTGTTCTCTGCCAATATTCTTCTTAAGCCTTCCCTGTGTATGTCTTTTTGGGCATCTGGAGACAAGGACGTTAATTTTCTCCAAAAATTGTCTCACCATATTAGATTTAATATAGTCTGGGTAGAAAGAGTAGTAGTCTAACATCTTGCCTGTGTTAGTGGGTTTTCTAAAGATCTGAGTGAAGATTTTTCTATCTCTTGTGGCCAAGGTTAATTCTAGGAAATTGATGCTATGGTCTTTTTCCAGTTCCAAGGTGTACTGTAAAGAATTTTCCAGTGAGTTAAATTCAGCCAGAAATTGAGAGGGTAGAGACTGGTTTTCATTATCTATAATAAATAAGGCATTATCCATGTTCCTGACAAGGGTTGGATAAGGATTTTGGCTTCCAGTTTAGTCACATGATAATTTGCTAGCGGAGATCCCATTGTGAGTCCTGAAGTTTCTCTGTAATATTTCTATTTAAATTGGAAGAAGTTAGTTTTGTAAGAAAACAGGAGCAGTTCATATATTCCAAGTAGCATTTCTCCATCTGCTTCTGCCTCAAAATTGCCTTTACTTTCATGATCTAATAACTCACAGAAGTATTCACCCCATCTTTCACTTAACTCATTTGGCTTCCATATTGTTTTTCTGATCCTATTCTTTCTTTACACAACTTAAAACTTTGTTTCCCCTAGTTTTCCTGAGTCTCATGTACTTCCAGAAAGCCTTCTCATGTTTCCAAAAAGCCAGTTCATGCCTTTCCACCTTCTCCTTCCTATCTTTTGCCTTACTCTGGCGAACCAGCTTAGTAGCTTCACACTTCTTACAGCGATATTCATCCACAGAAACTCTACCTTGCAACATCTCCAAATAGGCTTCCTTTTTTCTCTTTACTGCCTCTTACATCTCACTATTCCACCAAGCATCACCTTTATTGTTATCCACTATTGTGGTGCCACAAACCTCTTCAGCAGCAGTGACAACACAGTTCTTAAAACATTCCCACTTCTTTTCTACATCCCTCTCACAAGACCAGCTTTTTCAGTTGTTCTCTGAGTACGTCAGAATAGTGCTGATGATCTTCAGGGAGCCTTTCAACCTTTATTCTTTCCATCCTGGGCCTCTTCCTATCCCTTTTCCTCCAACCAAAATTTAGATTTACTTGTGACACTACCAAGTAATGATCAGAACAAACATCCGCACCTCTCATTACATGAGTGTCAACAACTAAGTGTTTCAGATGCTGATCGTAGCAACAAAATCTATCACACACTCTTTTGACCAAGAGTATGATGTTTCCAAGTATATGTGTGGATATACTTGTGGTTGAAAAATGTATTGGATACACACAAACCATTCTCAATACAGAGTTCAATTAATCTTTCACCATTATCATTCCCACAAGGATCATTAAACTTACCCAGAACATTGTCAGAAATTGCATTCTGCACACCTACTCTAGCATTGAAATCCCCTGCTATTATAACTTTCTCTTTAGCACCAAACTGGCTCAAAACAGCTTTTAGGTCATTCCAGAAATCTTCTGTCCTATCAGAAGGTTCCGAGTCATAAGGAGCATACACTACAACAATTATTATTCTCTGAAGTTTCACTTCCAAATGAATCCAAAGAATTATCCCACTTATGCAGCTATAGTGAACCCAGTTGTTTTTCATCTTTTCACTTAAAATCTCACCTGCACAAGCCTGTCCTCTCACATTGTCCAATACTCCAGACCACACACTCACCATTCCATTCACTTCTGGGTCATTCCATGTCAGATCACCCAGGGCATATCACCCACCAATCTCATATTTTTGTGAAAATTGGCCCAAATTATTGTACTGGTGAGATATGAAACCAGTTAAAATTTTAGGTCAGTCAGTCCAGTAGATCTTGAGTAATGCCACTTAAAAAATTGATCTGCTTTGAAGTTTTCATGCTATGAGCTTTCACAACTACACTGTCTGACAAAAAAATTCATAACTTCACAACTAACTGTTGCAGCCACATAATTTTTTTTAATGATCTGCATGATCCATAAATTTGAGAACAACTTGTTTCTGCACATTTTCAGAATTAAAAGAACACTCTTTTTTTAAATTTAATGACAAAAGACATGGAAAAATGAGGCCATATTTTTATTAAACAAAGTAATTTTTTTTCAAAATGAGTCCCCACTTCAATTTGCAAAAAATATTTTCATGTGTGTATTATAATGTAACCTTTCATTAGGAGAAAAAAAAATACTTTGGGCAATTCGCAATTTTGGTGAGAAAAAAAAATATCCAAAATGGTGTGTTTTTATATATGGAACATTCCGACATGATATTACGCAATTTTTTAATTAAGTGGTTGCTTGACCATTTGTGAGTTTCATTTGTGGTTCAAACTGGTTTAGAAGTTACAGGCTCTGAAATATTTGTGAATAAATGGTAACATTTCAGCACTCCAAAATACACAGAAACTCATGAATATTTATGCTTATTTCTGTTTTTAAATCTTATGGAATTCTATTTTAAACACCTATAACTACCAAATACTATATGTACAATTTATACATAAGGTAAATAAAAAAACTAAAGAAACACTTACCAGAGCATATTGTACAGTTTGTGATTCACAAACTTTTGCAGCAACACTTGTCTAGATGTATAGCCTTACTTCTGTGAGTGCACTGCAACTCACTATATTTGTTACTGTTGAATTTAATATTTTGACCAATTTCAATATGTAACTGATCAAAATGCTAGCCTGCAAAGTTCCTGCTTACAATCGCCAGTCAAATCCCCAAAGTTTTTTTATAGTTGCCTGCTTAAAAATAATCACCAATTGCGAAAAAAGTGACTGACAGGGCTACTTATGCTATCCCCAAGCTGTTTCTTTTCTTTTTTGTTTTAAGAATACTAGTAACTGCAAAGATTAGGTGTCTTTAGATTTCTTACTAATTTTAATAAAAATATAAACTAATGGAACAAACCATTTTGTGAATTATTTTGACATTGAATGATTTATAAATGAACTTTTTCTTGGTTACATTAGAGATGAATGAATTCTTTTCTCTGTCAGTTTGAATTAAAACTAAACACAATCACTAATTTTCATATGGAAAAAAACTTTGACTGAGCCAGGTCTTCAGCCTGTTTGAATAGGGTGTATGTTCTTCCTGTTGCAGTGTTTAAAACAACCAAACAATATATGTGTCAGAGGTACTTCACAGTCATTATTAGGCCAATAAAGAGATGGAGAAGGCCCATGTGGGTACATGAATCAAACAGTCACATCACCTTCATCATTGTTAATCTTTTCAACAAATCCCACATACCAACAGGAATCATATACACATGCTACACAGCAGTTAACATGTAACTGTAACTGATCTTGAAAATTAATTACACTGATTTTGGAAATAATACTGTAATATTTAACAGAACTTAATTTCTTAGCACCAATTCTGAGATTGGAAAGTGGTGTAAAATGATGCAGTGTGCATGTATCAGGAAGAGCTTTTTCTTTCTTAAACCGGGGACTAAGCTGATTACGCACTTTGTTCATTTCTTCTGCACACACAAAGAAAAATGCAATTTCTTTTATATTATCTTTGCAGAAGTTATACATTGTTGCAGCAGATGTTAGTTGTTGAGCTAAAGGTCGCTGCAAACTGGCTTTTATTGTTAGCCTTTTTACAATCTGCACCAATACCCCGCCAAAATAGATAATAGTGGTTTATGTCTTGGTGATATCCGTGTGTGCAGATTGCTGATGACACTGTCCTGTTGGCAGAGAGCAAAAGTGAGTTGCAGAGTATGTTGACTGAGATGCACGAAGTTTGCATGAAATTCAAACTGAGTATAAATAAGAGAAAAACCAAAGTTATGGTGTTTGAGAGAGGAATGGGTAGCACTGAATGTAATGTAAGTATAAATGGCACTGTGATTGACCAGGTGAGTGAGTTTGTGTATTTAGGAAGTATGTTTGACAGAGAGAACAAGTTGGATGGTGAAATCAGTAGGCGAGTGAATTCTTCTTTGAAAGTCATAGCTGCTCTGGGAGGTTTTCACAGGAATGATGGGTTCTCTAGAGAGTCCCGCATGGCTGTCTATGAAACTGTAGTTGTTCCTACTCTGATGTATAGCAGTGAAACCTGGGTACTGCAGAAGAAACATAGGAGTCGTTTGTGTGCTGGAGAAATGATTTACTTACATGGGGTTTGTGGCAAGACACGATCTGATTGTGTGAGGAATGAAGATGTATTGAAGTTGTGTGATGTGAAGCAAAATGTTGTTAGCAAGGTGGAGACCAATATGCTTCGGTGGTTTGGCCATGTTGAAAGAATGAGTGATGAAATGCTTACTAAGAAAATCTTTTCAGCCCAAGTAGCAGGAAGGAAAGGCAGAGGAAGGCCAACTAAGACATGGGTGGATCAGATTCAGGAGTGTCTGCATGAGAAAAAGATTATGAGTATGAAGTATAAAAGATATTGTGTACGGCGTGTAATGGATATCAGTGAAGCACGAGTTGTATGTCAAGATCGCTGTAAATGGAGAAGTTTGATACGACAACAATAAGTAAAAATATCTGGAAGTTTGTATTTCTTTTTGGAGCTAACCTCTGAATCTCAGAGAACAGCTTAGTGATATGTATGTATGTATGTACCAATACCCTCACATGGTGACTTGCCATGGCTTGCTGCAAAAAATGGCCACTTCCCAACCAATCTAAAAAAAATCCTGTTCATGATGCACAAGTTCAGAAAATTCTTGCAGTTTTCATATTGTGCAGAACAACCAGCAGTGAAATACTCAATATTTCTCAGTCTGTGGTAATGCACAACTTTTTCTCTAAACTGAAGAAAGTAGAAACATCCACAATGACTAGAAACTTTAGTAGGAGGCAAAACTAGAGATAGCAAGTGAGAATAGAACTTTATTTTGAAGTTCTGTAAGGAGGAATGATTTGGGAGGGGGGACTCAACATTCATTAGTACTTATGGTGGGCATTTCATTATTGATACAAAAAAAAATTTAGGTTGGACTTTTTTTTTTTCTTAAAAGTATTTACATGCACTAGATGAAAAACTAACTCTAAAAAATTCCTGTACCTTATTACAACTTTACCTTCAACAGCTTAAATTACTTTTATTTGATTGCACATTTTAAATATGAAAGTAGAATATTTCTCCTTGTTGAGTTTATGTACTATGTACTTACGAAAAAAATATGAAGATCCAAAATAAATTATTTTAGTTGCTGATGATCTCAAGCCTACATGTGTGTGTGCGTGCGCACGTTCTCCCAGACTTATGTTCTCCATAACTAAAAACTGCTAGCCATAGTTATTACACAAAAATTCCCAACTTGGGGTTCCAACTCCCAGTCACCTTAACAGTCCATCAAAAATGGTGATTTATGCTTGTGAGTATTGCAGACTTCAATGCCATTTTAAGCAAGGTTAAAAAATATTTTCTATCATTTTTACACACTTTCTGTAAGCCTAAAATGTCTTCTTTAAGGTAGTAAAAACCAAAACTTTTGATCTACAATAAGAGGAAAACAATTGCCTTTTTTCAAAACCATTGTGAGGCCCTATTTCGGCCTGTCATAGAAAAGAAAATTGAATGTATATCCAAGATGGTGGCACATAAAAATGAAATAAAAATTGTTTTTAGCTACTCTCTGATAGGGTTAAACTATGGGGGGTGGGGGGAGGTGTATAAAATGGTCAAGTAACCACTTAATTAAAAAATTGCGTAATATCATTTCGGAATGTTCCATATATAAAAACACACCATTTTGGATTTTTTTTCTCACCAAAATTGCAAATTGCCCAAAGAATTTTTTTCTCCTAATGAAAGGTTGCATTATAATGCACATATGAAAATATTTTTAGCAAATTTGAAGTGGGAGCTCACTTTGAAAAAAAATTATTTTGTTTAATAAAAATGTGGCTTCATTTTTTCATGTCTTTTGTCTTTAAATTAAAAAAAGAAAGTGTTATTTTAATTCTGAAAATGTACAGAAACAAGTTGTTCCCAAATGTATGGATCATGCAGATCATTTAAGAAAAACAATTATGTGGCTGCAACAGTTAGTTGTGAAGTTATGATTTATTTATTTTTTGTCATACAGTGTAGTTGTGAAAGATCATAGCATGAAAACTTCAAAGCAGATCAATTTTTAAAGTGGCATTACTCAAGATCTACTGGACTAACTGACCTAAAATTTTAACAGGTTTCATATCTCACCAGTACAATACTTTGTACCAATTTTCGCAAAAATCTGAGATAGTTGAGTGACATCTTGTGAAAATGTTTGGCGATTTGACATAGAATGACCCTTCTTCTACCCCAATTTTCTTCTTTTTAGTTTGACTTACACACAACACATCCAATCTATACTTATTCATCTCTTCAATCACCTCATTCATCTTGTCATTTATACCTCTAGTATTCCATACACCAATCTTACACTCACTCAGCCAAGATCTCTTTCTCATTCACCTTTTTCCAGTTCCAGGTCCATTCCATGGTGAACCATTCTTCTCAAGTGTGGTAGGTCCACCATATCCCACACTTGAGTCAGTTTTTACATTTCTTTGTGTCTTTTTAATCAGGTAAGCACATGAGTGTGGGGAATTAGTGGCAGCTGACAGCTCCAGTTGGTCATTCAACCTAAGGATTCTACAACAAAACCCAGTGAGTTGGATTCTTTTCACCAATGGCACACAGAACTAGCTGGAAACATTGTAAAAACATTTTGGTACTAGTAAAAATATCCAGTATATTTTCCTTATCTACTTCTCAATTTGAGATTGGGTTCAGTTTTATGAAGAGAATTCAGTGTGATTGGTGGGGCAGTTTAAACTTACAAACATTGAAGGCTGTCATGAGTATTGAGGTTAAAAGGTCCATCCGAAGAAAAGTTTGACGCCAGGTCTGATGTTTTAAAGTGGTATGATGAAAATACCCAAAACCCGAGTAGTAAACCATACAGAAAATAACTTAGGATTTTGAATAGTGTTCTTGAATTTTGTGAATAAAGTTAAATTAAAAAAAAAAAAGATTTTTAAATATTTGTGTTCAAATTAAATTGTTGGAATTAATCTGTCAGGTAATGAAAAGGTGAGTTATATCTAAATATTTGTAATCTTTTCAGCATTACAATCCCAGCAAAAACAGTCTTGCTGGGTAAGCACTATGTTGCCACTGCCGAACCGTCAATAAAATGTCCGGGCGGTCAACAGAAGGGCCAGCAGCTGGCAAACAGTTGCCAGCCCCCACAGTTGTCATATGCCACAACAGGGCCATCAGTTATCCATCACAGGCAGTAGCTGCCACAAGTGGCCCTTCAGCAGCCCTGCAAGTACATGCCATAAATAATGGCTAGCCTAATGTGGTCCGCTAGTTTCTCGGCAGTGGCAGCCGGCAATCACATGACGTAATTAACTGATAGCTTGCCGAATCTTGTCTGCCAATTTCCCAATAGTAGCCATGAAAAAAAATAATAATAATAAAGGACAACCACAGTTTTCCAAAGCTACAACTACTTTTTTTTTCTCCTTACGAAACTTCTGAATTATAGCACAGCGCTGGGGAAATTTTCTCAACAGGTCCGGAAAAACGTCCATTTTGATCTAGTTGGAAACGAACCAAGGACTGTCGGCGTGGAAAACGCGCGCTCTACCAACTGGACTGATTTGGCACGCATGAGCATGGCTTGAAGCTGACTCTCTTTTCTGCGGAATGTGTAATGAATGGTTCTATTTAATTTTACAATATTGCGAGGTATTTTTTCATAAATGTCAGTTTCATATAATTCATAAATTTATTTTTTCAGCGTACAATTGTTTTTTTTTTTTTTTACCGTAATGGAACTTCACTTTTTCAATGAGTGTACCAACTTAAAGGCGCTTTCCAAGGTTTCGAGCTGTCCTTGTGGTCTTGAAAGGCGATTGTTGAATTAATATATTTACCTGTTCATGTCACATTCTGTTACATTTTTAACGTTTGTATCTTTTCTTTCCACTGTTCGAAGCTACATTTGTTTTAAAGAGGAAAGATATTTTATTTTACTTCTCGTCTTTTTTAGAAGTAAATTCCTCCAGTCTTGTGTATTCAATCCATGGATGAGTATATTATATCTACATAGTGTTGCTTTTTTTCTTTCAAATAATTGGTAATTTTTTTACACATATAATTCATTTTTTTTTCAACATAACACTTTTTTAATGCTTTTCCAGGACTTTTGTTTCAAGCAGTTTAGTGAATGTTAAAGCGAAAGATTACACAGAAATTATTTCTTATTATTCATGGGAATGGAATGGGTGTATTTTATGGCTGTAATCTAGTATTTCATGAGTGAATCTGATATTTTCGTCGACGTGGTATTTCATTAGGAAATTAATTCGCCTATCTACATATGCTTTTTTTTTTTCTTAACATCCACTAAAATAACACGATGGTGATAGCATTGTCTTCAACTAACTGGTACCACAAGAGACACAGCATGTGTTGCTTCTGCGCATGCGCAGTTCCGTTGCCTCCATCTGGTGTTGGGGTTTCATCAGTTGCCAGCTATGGGCCACTAGTGGCACTTGCTTGGTAGCCAATTCACAGTGAAGCTGCAGAGCCATTAATGGCTGCCACCAACGGACCGCTACCGGGCCATGAGCGGCAGATTTCAACCCGCAGTGACCCATCACTGCCAGCTGGTGGCCAGCAGTTTCCCAACACTTGTGTTTTTGCTGAGATGTGACAGTTACAGGGGTGAAATCAAAATTTGTTGTGGTTGACTAATGGAGGGCGACATGTTAAAGTTTCTTTTGTATAATGTTAGTATACTTTTGCTAGTAGATAATGCAATTTGCTAGTAAAAAATAAGGCCACTAGCATGTGTTGCTACTGCTAAAAAAAATGAAATCAAGGCCTGGTCATAACACTACAATGGTGCCACCTAAATTTTGTGTCAAAGCTGCCACGATAATCCCATTCGACAGTTTGCTATGTCTGTTGGCTTGTTTTCATTTGAATGGCCCTTATATGAATGCAGTGGATTTGTGCTTTATAATTGTTGATTTCTCCATATTATTTCTCTACAGCTTTTGGAGATTTTCCAGAGCTCATTGCTTACATTAGAGGGAACTATGATTTCTGGAAAGAAATGGAGCAAGAAAGAGAACTTCAGCAGCAACAGGAGGAGGAAGAAGAAGAATGTTTGAAAGCAGAGAACGAAGAAAGCTGAGAAGTGTTTCTTTTTGTGCAGTTTTTATTACTGAATTGTCGATTTTGGTTGTAAGTTTTTAGTGTGGGCAGCTGTGTTATCCAGACTACTTATTACATCAGAATGTTGACTTCAACGTCAGCTACATTACTGTACAAATGGCATATTTTAAATAACTTCCATAATGCTCATTATCACTTCCGTTACAAGTGACATTACTCAGACTTAAAGATAATTTACCCAAACAGTACGACTTGTCTGTGCAATATCAAACAAACTTCTCTGACTTTAGACTGTTTTAGGATTTCTGTTTAAGCCAAAAACTCTGCAGCAGCTGGCAACTGAGGTATTTTTGTACATGTAAATATGTTTGGTTGAAATTATGTGTCATCTCCTGAAACGATTTTATCACAGAAATTTAAAACCAAAACAAAACTGCGTTTTTAATTGACTGAACATAATGTACAGCACTGTTGTTGTGCTGGAAATTATTTAGCCTTTATTGAAGGGAAGGAGAGCAAAAGTTGTATTTCATTTCTTTGTGCTAAACATTAAAGTAAATTGGATTGTTTGCTTTCTCTTTCGATCTTAATCTCTTGGGCAGGCTGAGATTTATCACAGAAACTTTAATTTTTTTCTTATGTGTACTGTATCTGGTGTGTGATGCCATCTGGAAACTAAACAGACTGGTTAATATTTTGTTGTACCATTTTTGTTTGAGTACAGAACCTAGTCTATATAAAATTTTTGAATTGTAATGTGACTGTATCATATTGAAACTAGTGAATTTCTGTGAGTAAAGCTTATTGTTATTCTGTGTTGTACATATAGTGAACTGCAGTTGATAAATCCTAAATGACAATAAAAAACATGTGGCTGTCATGTAAATTGCTTCAGAAATTCAAACCAAATTGTTTTTCATATGGATTCTCCATAAATTAATCAGATTTTGATTCATACAGCTGATATAAAATTTTTTTTTAAATTGGAAAAAAAAAAAAAAAAAGGAAAATGTTTCAATTGTCTTAAAGTAGCTGTTAAAGTGGAAACATCTACACTGATCTGTGTGGCTGAAGTATGTGATTATTGATTGAGCCATGTGATTGATTCAGTTGATAATTGTGACATGCTACATTTTTATTGTTGCTAGAAGCTCAAGGAAATAATTGCATAGCTGCTTTCTGTTTCTAAGCATTTGTTTATTATTTTCTCTTGAATAACTGTCTGTATATTTAGGACAGTTCATTTTGCATTGCTTATATTGAACGACATGATGCACACGAATTAGAATAACTGATGTCATTAATATAAATTTATAAAAGAATGAAGGTCAAAAATAAAAAATAAAAATCTGACCCTCTTTCTTTCAATTACAAAGGCAATATTTTGTGCAATGTTTCAAATAATGTATAATAGTAATATTGAAATTCAGAAAATGGTTGTTGCAGAATAATGATTATTGTGACTGTCACTTTCTGTTATTCCTAGTTTTTATTATTCTTATAGGTGCATCATTGTCTTTATTGTCCTGTGCCACACAGGATATGACAAACTTGCTTGCTCTAAGAGCATGATAGATATAGCTCCTGATCTAGTTCTTCATTCATTCCTTTCTTGCTTAGATTGTTCCTTCTATCAGATTCTGGCAATCCTCATTGTCAAAAGATAATCTGAGTCATGTCAAGAACTATTTTATGAGATTCACATAAAAATATATTTTACTTTTCATTCAGAATCTGATATTGCTTTTCATGCAGATTATCAACTTTACATATTTGATGCACTATCTGATCAAAAGTATCTGGACACTTGCCTGTTCACAAACTCTCTGTAATAGGAAAGGAATTATTATCAAGTTGGTCCACCCTTTGCTGTTATCACAACCTCCACTCTGGTGGGAAGGATGGATTTCTCCTAGATTTTGGTATGTTGCTGTGGATATTGACTCCCATTCTGCTACAAGTCAGGTCAGTTACTGACGTCGTACAGTTCGGCCTAACTTGCAGATGGTGTTCCATAAACCCAAAGGTGATCCATTAGGTTGAGATCAGGTCGGTTACTGATGTCCTGCAGTTCGGTCTGGCTTGCAGTTGGTATTCTATAAAGCCAACGGTGATCCATTAGGTTGAGATTTGGGCTCTGTGCGGACCAGTCAAGTTCCTCCTCACCCATCTCATCAAACCATTCTTACACCGACCTCACTTTGTGGATGGGGGCATTGTTCTGTTGGTAAAGGGAAGGGCCTTCACTGAACTGTTGCCATAATGTTGGGAGCACAGAATTGTTCAGAATGTCATTATAGGTCTCAGCATTAAGATTCCTGAGCAGTGGAACTAAGGGACTCAGCCCAAACTGTGGAAAACAGTCCTAGAGCATGATGCATTCTCTACTGAACTTCACAGTTGAGCAGGTGGTGTTGATCTGGTGATCTCCACACCCAGACTCATCTGCCAGACTTTCAGATGGTGAAGCGTGATTCATCATTCCAGAGAATGTGCTTCCACTGCTCCAGAATACCCTGGCACTAAACTTTACACTATTCCAACTGATTCTGGACATTAATCTTGCTTATTTTGGGCTTGTGTGTAGTTGCTTGGCCATGGAAACCTATTTGCTTTATCTCTTGATGAATTGTTATGATGTTGACGTTGCTTTCAGAGGCATTTTGAAACTTGGTGGTGAGTGTTGCAACTAAGAACTGAAGAATTTGCCACATGACCCACTTTAGCACTTTGCAGTGCCTCTATGTCATTTTACATAGTGTACCAGGTCGTAATTGCTCTGTTGTTGCCCCTAGGCATTTTCACTTCACAATAACATCACTTTCAGTTAATCAGAGCAGCTGCAGCAGGGTAAAAATTTTGCAAACTGACTTGTTGCCAAGATGGCATCCTATGACTGTGCCATGTTGAAAATCACTGAGCTGTACCATAAGGTCAACTGTACTGCTCATGCTTGTCTGTGATGTTTGCCAGGCCATCTTTTTCTGTCTTTATGGTTCATGACTGTGGCATAATACAGGGTGATTCCTAAAGAAGTATACAGTTTCCAGATGCTGTAAAACAGTAACAGTTGAAGACACGTACCACAACTGCAAACCATTAGGTAGATGTACTCTTAAAGTTTGTGTCCCGCTACTGAAGCAAGCGATGTAGGCGATAGCATGCGCGTCATGTGACTAGTCAGTCGATGAACATCTTCCTCACTGATGGATTGGAAGAGCCGCAAACTACAACATGCCACTGACCCAATGGCCAACCAGAAGTTCTGACTTAACACCTTGTGACATTTTCCTGTGGGGGTACGTAAAGGACAAGGTATTCGCTCCTCCCCTTCCTGTTGATCTAGCAGAGCTGAAACAGCGTATCACAGCCACTATCACTGCACTTGATTCAGATATCTTACTTCGCGTTTGGGCGGAAATGGATTACCTGCTCGATGTGTGTCGTGTGACTAAGGGTGCACACATAGAACATCTGTGACTGTCTCTAAAAAAACTTGAAACATTCCCCTACAAATCTGTTACATGTAACAAAAGATAACTTACATTGTTCTTGTTTTATAGTGCGTTGAAACTGTATACTTCTTTATGATTCACCCTGTATATTGTCAAATTCCACTACTCAAAAGGCATGTCCATATACTTTTGATCATACAGTGTATCTTCTTTTCAGCTTTCTTCTTTCTTTTCACGTTTAGACTCGGCAAAAACGGAAATTGAAAAAAAAAAAAAAAAAAAATTAAATGAGTTTTTTTTGGCTTTCATAGATTTGAAAAATTGAACCAAATAAAATACTAAGTACCTAAAAGCATTTAAAAATGTTCTTGATGTACTGCTATATTTTGGATCGTTCAAAACATAAAATTAAAAAAAAATTCATCTGTATATCAAGGAGTAGTGTGGTCCCAATGAGGCGGTGTTGATGTGGAAGATATCTGTCAGCAAAGACTGGAAGGCATGCATTTTTTATTCCCTATGGAGATGGAGTTTAGGAAACAATGGTGGTCAGAAGTAAGACAACAAGAAAGGAATTAAACCGCAATGTATCAGAATCTTGGAACAACAAAGAAATTTTGTACATGGATGAAAAGACTTGGATATACAAATAAGTTTTTTAGTTTTTTTCATGTGTTGGGATATTATATGCTTTGAACTACCAAAAAAAAAAAAAAAATTCAGGAAGATTTTAAAATGTTTTTGAGGTTTTTAAGTATTTTATTCAATTAATTTTTTTTAATCTTTGAAAACCAAAGAAAACTTATTTAAAAAATAGAACAATTCGAATTTTTTTGTGTGTGGGTCTAAACATGCATAAAAAGAAAAAAAAAATAAGCTGAAATGAATATGTGAAAATGCCAAGAACTTTTAAAATCTTCATCATGGAGGTAATCAGTTTTGAGCTTTAAATTTTATTATCCTTTAAACCCTAATTCACTATGCAAAAAAAAAAAAAAAAAAAAAAGTAAGAGAACTGAATCTTATGTAGTAAGAAGCATATCACACAGACATCAGCTAAATTATGCATCATAAATTTTTCATTAGATACAATCCATCTTTTGTTTGTGTCATAAAAATGTATTGATATGATTGATATGTAGTTATTGTCCATGGTTGGAACTGAGTATTTAACCTTCCAGCAGAACACCATATGAACGAGGCTACTGTCCACAGTTAAAACCTATGCTTAGGAAAACATGCATTTTGGTTAAGCATTGATTTCAGCAGAGATTAGTTTTTAAAATTTATTTTCTCACGTCTTAGAAATAAAGCTGGCTCTAAGGACTACAACAACACTACAAGAGGGAATGTAGTAAATATAAGTAAACACAGAGAAATTAAACTTGGATGTAGACAAAGTCAAAGAAGTAAACAAAAGTGGACAAGAAGTGGCATTAAAACAGCAATGAGAAAGATAATTATTGAGTTTTTTAATGACACAAGTATGATGCTTATCTGAAGAGTGCCATTTTAAAATATAATATGCACAATGGTCAGCTTAAACTTTGGGTGTGGCAGTCCCCAGTCAACTGGAAAATAAGCCGAGTCCATGTGGTTAATATGTGAGAAAACGATTTCTTTCTCAAAATAATAAGTCTCCACAAACGATTGACTTCGAAATGAAGCAAAGTCACTCCACTGTTGTTCCAAGTTGACATTCAGAATCAGAAATCAGGACACATGAGAAATAAGATAAAAATATGCTGAACTGGTTAATGTGGTTAACATTTTATTCAATATATGTATACCACATATTCAGCATGTGATTAGCCATCACTGCTCATGCCCCTCCCCTAATTTCAAAGTGAATGTTTACAAACGATGTGCATATCACATAGTTTAAGCAAATGAGAAATTTTAGTGTTGAACTCAAATTATGGACAGTGTTTAAATTTTTGAAATGGCTCCTGAATAGTAAATTTGTTATAGAAAAAAACCAAAGAGGTCATGTCTAGAAATATGACAATGTACAGCAACTCTAGTCTTACTTTCCTGTTTTTAAAGTGGATAGAGGCTGTTTCAGAGCAAAAATACATTTACAAGTATATTGTAGCTGATGAATCAGCTTAAAATGTTAATATGTATAATGGCTAGCATAGATGGGCAGTAATTGGGAACATTTTTTGTGGAGTGCTCCACATGAATAAATGGCATTTTTTAGGTCTTTCCACTTCTAAAATAATGCTCAGCATCATGTTGTCATGTGATGAGTGCTTGACTGTTACCTTAAGTGACCTGCTTCATGCACACTTCATGTTAAGCAAGATTCCTTAATCAATGTTCCTGTGTTTGTGATCAGCTCATTGTTGTAGTTGGCATGGCTGCTGTGTATTTCTGTGTCAAAGGAACTTAATAAACGTGAGTCTTGAATGTAATGAACTAGAAACTCCATTATTGTGTGCATTCAGTTCGAATGTGAAGTTTGTAAATGAGCTTCAGTGATGGTGTTTAGATTTTGATTGCCAGTCTGTAATAGGAAATATGTTCTATGATTCTGTACCTTTCTTTCACTTTTACTCTAGTTTCTACATAATAAAAAAAAGTGTTTTGCAACAGAAAGGTGTTAGAAGAGATTTGCTGCATCAAAAATGCTTGACTACCTCGCAATTTTGCATTCTAGTAGCAGCTCTTGATGCAAAGCAAGGAAGAAGGTAAGTAGAATTACTTATTGTAAGCAGCTGTGGTGTTGATGGCTTTGACAAGATGCATGCAAATAGCACTGTAAGAATTGTATGAAAACATGTATGTCGATATTTTTCAGCAGTGTCTTAAAAATGTAATTTCTAAAAAAATAATTAAAAAAGAACATTGGTTTCATAGATTTCAATTGAGTTAAATATTATTCATCTTCCTTGGTAATTCATTACTTGTTTCATTTGAAAGCACCCACTAGATACACTATGCAGGTAATTTAGCTGTTCCCTCTTTCCCAACAATTACAGAAGTAGAGACATGATAAACTTCACATTCCTGGTAATTTCTTTTTATGTAAAATTAGAGGAACAAAAATAATAGAAGACTCATTTTGTAAAAAAAATATCCTAAATATGAAGTTTCATCTTCTGTGCTATTGTCAAAGTATACATTCTTTAATTATATGTGGATATGTTATGTAGTTTAAGTGTTTTCAACCACAGGGTTCTATAAGAAATTCATCAATAAAAATTTTGAAAAACTGAAAAATTCCAAATATCTTTTGAACTATCTCAGGAATTTTTCTCCAGCTTTTGGCAATGTTAAGGTAATCTCTCCATCTCTCCATGCATTACCACCTGCCTCTTTGTTATATTGGTTTGTATGTAAAGTTATGTTTAGTTGCATTATGTCTGTGTTAATTTTGAATTGTTACAGAGCTACCTCTCTGGTGGTGACAGAGAGGTGATCTCTGTGCTGCTAATAAGAGCAGTGCAGCCAATACTTCTCCTGGAAGTGGTGCATGTATCTGCAGGTTAAGTTTCAAGAATCCTTTTCGTGTGCCAACTGCTACTCGGAATTCTCTGTTTCTAGTCTTTCCTCAATCTCTGTGCTATCAGATTGTTCAAAAAGGTTATTTCTCTTTATTTAAAGAGCGCCCATCAGACAACAATCTTGAGTGGGCAATGTGGTTTCACTGATCTCAGTGATAGAATACTCAATAGTTATTTACAGGGTTCCTATGCCTCTTGCAATTTGGGGAAACTCCATAAAAGGGTCTTTTCCTTCCAATTTTCCCCAAGACCCCTGGAGAAGTTCTTAAATCTAATTTAGACTCCTGTAAATGATTGTTCTTCAGACTTTTTCAATGTCTTCCATTGATAATTTAGCGGGAGAAAGTGGGGAGAAGAATTGCTGTGAAGGGACTTTGGGTTGCCTTCATCCGAAAGTTGATTGAGAATGGTAGATGATCATGGTGATGATGATCACATGTATACACACATATTTGTAATATACTATAAATTGTGCAATAAATATCCAAAATTGTATATCCAATTTACAAATAAAAGATAAATCTTGCCACATGATCTATCATCTCACTACTGCTTTAGGCCGAGGATATTAGTAGCAGTTTTTCACATATACCACTTTTAACTACATATTATTAACCCTTTAACCGGCTGGAAAAAAATGCTTAGAAAAAAATAGCAGAAGAAAAAATTTTAGTTTGGAGAATTGGTTTAGGGGCCTAATAGATTTCACAAACTTCTGCAGGATTTTACAAAGCTTTCAAAATTTGGGTTTTGGTAATACTACAGGGTTTTAATTATCTGTAATTAACTATTAAAATTAAGCTTTTCTTTTCTGTGTTATTGTGCTGTATATTTAATGTTTCTTGTAAGCTTGTGGCTTTACTGTCTAAGTATAGAGGGCCCTGCATACTTTTCTTAAGTTACAGTGGAGAAAGATTTGAGATCATTGTAGTATCCCATTTCCAAAGGTGTTTCTCTTTCTCTCTCTGTCTGTGTGAGTGCTCATGCATTGCAAATCTGTATTCTGCAGTAACATGGGAACCTGCATTTCTCATATTATGCAAAAATATTCCAGAATAGTTCCTTTACCTTCATTTAAATAGTGGAGGTTGCTATGCTTAAACAAATTCGTGTCTAATAGAAAATTCCGAAATTGTGTAGGAAGAATGATATAGTTGTCAAGTTGCTGATGGTGTACATACTCAGTTAAATATGGTACAGGTTTTGATTAATTGTGCACAACAGAAAACAAGAACTGACATCTATAGTACCTGTAAAAGGTAAGAGCTCCTACCTACATAAATGTGAGAGAGATTGAAGCAAATTAATTAATACATGGCTATTAAAAAAGAAAATTGCTTTTTATTTTTTGTTTTGTTTTTGTACAGCATTCGAAAATGTTAGGTTGATTCAGATGTAATTTCCCATATATGAGTACAGTTTGCAAAGTTGAGTGAACTTGGGACTTGTACAATATCAAAAGACATTTAATGGAAAAATGTCATCCAACTGGAAAAGAAAATTTAAACTTCATTTTGGAGCAAAGATTTTGCTGTGGAAGAATGTAATTATTTGTGATAAATGGGAAGAAATATTATTCAGACTCTTAGTTTATCTCTTTAGTTTGTGAAATAACAAATAATGATAACACAGTGATTATTTCCCCTATGTTATCATAGGGGAAATAATTATTTTCTTGTTATTTGCAGTGATACAGCAGATTTTGTAAGACTCAGAGTCAGCAAAACCATTCTCACACCAATGAAAAATAATCTCAGCAGTGGATCTTAATGTTATAGGAATTCTTCAAATAGGACCATAGGAATTCTTCAAATGATTTTTTGTCATTTTAGCAGTGGATTGGCATTTGTGAAATAGGGAGGAGGTTATGGATCAGCTATAGAAAACTCATGAGCAGGACATTTCAATAGCGACTTCTACCTTCATCAGCCATGGAATGAGACATGTGGTAAAAGTGTCAGTATATAGAAAACTATGCAAATGACCTCCGAGATTCAAACTATGCAAATGACCTCCGAGATTTTCCAGCATTAGTGGAGAATGCTTTGGAGCAGGCATATTCAACAGCAAATGAGTTGTGGCAAAAAGCAAGAGATCTAGTAACACATAATTGGTATTGATCACGTGTTTGGAATTATTTTAGATAATACCAGTGTATGCAGTTATATGTTTTATACTTCCTTTTGCTTGGTATGCTTTCATTTTCTTCCTCTATGTCTGCTTGTGTCATTTGCTACTTTTCACTTTATATGCGACTGCCAACTGACTTTTTGATCTTCACATTGAATGGCATTGCTGGCAAAAGTGATTGATGTTCATAATATAACAAAGCATTTGAACTTTATTTTGCAGCTATTGTTACTATACTGAGTTCTTCCTCATCATGCTCAGTTTTTGAACAATATGATGCAATCATAATTGAAATAGTATCTTCTGTTAGCCCATATTTGCATCATAATTCATTGTACATGAATCATATTGTTTTTTAAAGCACAGACAATTTTACTCAGATCAAAAGAATTAAATTCCATTTTAAATTGAAGAGCTTACAATTATTCTTCATATCTTCTAAATTCTTTTGTATTTTCAGGCCTTGATAAAGATCTACTAGCCAAAAATGTCTGAAAATACAAAATATATGAAAAATAATTGAAAACTCTTCAAGTTAAAACAGAATTTAATCAAATTGCTATTACTTACTTACCATAGTTAACCTTGTTTTCTCATTTAGGATATGATTATAGCTTTTGTCATGCACTGCTTATTTTAGTAATGCTGTATTTGAGTTCTGTGGAGTACATATTATCGTATACAACACTAAAATTGGAAATGAAAGCAGCTGTTATTTGCTAATTTTGAGGCACAAAACATGATTATTTTAAAAAAATTGTGGTTGGCTCTTGTTTGGAATATACAGAAGGCTGAGTCCATATACAATGCATACTGATTTGAGTCTTTCACACACTGTATGAAGTATTTAGGTAATGCAATTTTGGGAATAAAAACAGCCTATCAGCTTATTGTTTTACTAATTTTGAGTTGTTAAACTTGATTGTTACTTTAAAAATTGGTGATCGGCTATTGTGAGAAAGATGAAGCTCAACAATATTAGCAGATTACTGCTGGAATGTGATGCATGATCCCCCAAATTTAATATATAAATGGCAGACGAATTGGTGTAGACCGATGTGCAACCTTCAGCAAATGAAGCAATGCTGGTAAGTGACTGTATATCAAAAATTGCAGCCAATCAAAAACATTTGTTGTCCTTTTTGTGTTTAACACCTTGGTTTACATAAGAGATGGCTGTTTGCACTTCCAAAACACACTAAAAGTTAAAATGTGTTGCTCAGGTTATCAACATTCTAAAAATTTGTCAGTCACCATGCAACTCAAATTATCTCTTCTTAGGTTGGTGTGAGCTTCAGTGCTCATTTGCACTTATCATCCAATCAGCACTTGACACTAAAAACAAAACAAAAAAACCACTGGTCCCTTTGACATGTGAATTGGAACTGTATGATTGTATGAAAAGTTTGAGATAGCTCATCAACTCAGCAATGTGTATCATTGTCATTATGAGCTGTTCTCTGTTCAGTGGAGGACGAAAATTTCCCCAAGGCTGTTCCACAACCATCTGTCTTGAGCAGTTCTTTCCACATGGCTCTAGCATGTTATATAACTTCATCTAGCCATCCATCATGTTATGACATTTTATGGCTGCTTCGTGTCCGTTTATTGATTTCCAATGCATTGATAAAGCCAATGCATTGCTTCTTAAACGTCTTTGCATTAGTAATGATGTCTAAACTATAGTAGTCTTCCTGATTCTTTATTCCTTTTTCTGTCTTTCCTTATTTTTCAAATCATGTGTATTTGTGTTTCATTGAGTTGTCCATCTACTCTATCTTCCTAGTTGACCAAATAACAATGAAGTATCCATGGCTATTTTGATTTTATTTATCCCTTATGCTGTAAAACGTTTTCAATGAATTAGTGATTTAGTCTTTTTTATATTAGATATCAGTGTTCCATGAGTACCATATTTTACAAGAATAATGCCACAGTTTTATTTATTTTATTGGTTTGTTATTGGAAATAAGACCATACCCATTTTAAAGCTACAAGTATGAACATACTACAAAGGAATTTTTATTTGAAGAGCTTCTGATCTCCTCCTCTACCAGTATGAAAGCAGAGTGCATTATATAGCTTTCATTGAAGATAAATGATGCAATGGAAGGCAGCTGTTAGGAAAACTATTTAATTGTTTTAGTACACTTTTAATCACCTGCTCAGCTCACATCAAATAACATCAAAAGTGAAAATGCTGTAGACAAGTGGGAAGTTCTGCACTAAATGATAGTCATCACTGGTGCTTTATTGTTGTACTTGTGTAATTCTTCCTGCTAATGGGCAAAAGACATTCCATTTACGGGAGAGAGAGTGGGTGTGAAAAAACGTGTTTCACAGTGAGGCATTTGTCCTCAACCTCACATGGTGGGAGGTGACTTGTTTAGTTTGTGTTCAAAAACAGAAAGAGGAGGATACCATTACAATTTCACTTTTGAGGAAGTGTGCTATCGTAGAAGCATGCACAATTTTGTGGTTTTCCCCTTTCACATGGTCACTGACTGTACTACAACCAAGGCCGAAAAGAAATCCACGGTACCCTCTCAATTGTGAAAAAAAAAAAAAAAAAAAAAAAAACTTACTAAAGAGAAAAAAGCACTAAAGCATAATTCATTAATCCTAAACAAAGATTTTCAAACAGCAAATCATAACCACTTGCACACAAAACGAACTGCCAGATTGAATCCTTGCTGTTCTTCAAATTGCCATTTATGTTTAGTCATGCAGGTTTTGCGTCTTCATTTGCATGATTGCTGGGCTCCCAGAGTAGAGTTGGCATTCCAAATTCTTTATAGCTTAGTGTCTGCCATAAACAATCCACAAAATGATCTATGTATTTTAATATTGTGAGTTACAGTTGAATTATGTTACTTAAAATGTTTATAAGCCTCACGTAGTTAGGTACCACATTTAAAAGTTATAAGTTTATAAATCTGAGTTTAAAGTTGTGGCGTTATAATCAGAAAATATGGTCAAAACTGTTATGAAGTTCTGATTAAACACTTCCATTTGAGACAATCTTCATTCCTTGCAAAACTTTCCTTGTTTCTCCCAAATGCACTCCATCCCAAATTTTGTACATCCTCTGTTCTTTCCTTGATGTGGCAATAAAAAAATCTATCTGCCTGTATCCCTTCTCTCCTTGCTTTTTTTCCCCCTATGCATTTTCTAAAACATTTGTTTCCTCATGAGTTATAGAAATATCCAATCTACATAGTTGTTGAGTAGACATTCTGGCAGTAATAATGTGTGAGGAGAAGGTAATATTGGTTGAAGTGATTGCTGCTTTAATATATGTTCCCCAAATATTAGCTGTTGATAATTTTTCTAGAGTTATTATGTAATTTCATATGAACATGGGGTTTCATAAAAACAGAATGTAAGTAAAGTATATAGGCACTATAAAACATATTGTGTTATTTTAGCATGAAAGAATATTTTTTATTAGATATGATTCTCTTCTTCTTTCTCTAATAGCATTGTACTGTCTCGTTGTTCACAAAGTCTGAACTGTGTAGCATCAGGCAATTAGGACACTTAAGTTAGAAATTCGTACTAGTATTAACAAAATTGAAGTAGAGACAGGTCAGTTATTTAACAGCTGTGAATAACCAATCTGTATTCAGAGCAGTTGAAATATATTTTTTGAAAATTATGTCAATAGATTTTCCAGAAATTAGAGCTGCTGAATTAATTTTGAAATATTTGTTTACTAACTTTACAACTTTGAAACATAATGGGAAACATTATTGTGTGTGATACCTGCTATTTCCAGCAGAATATTTATGGTTTGTGTAAAACTGACATTATCTTCTGATGTGAATGAGAACAAAAAATGAAGTTTCAAATTTTAAAATATTTGAGATTTGAATTTTTTAGCATTTAATGGGAGACAGTTCTTGAAAAAAAATTTTAATGTTGCTTAATGGATCTAACTGTTACAATAATTTTAGTCCTAAAGAATAAGATTTGTTTTTGCTTAGAATATAAAAATTGTATGCTGTATTTGATCCTGAAGTAACTGTTATTTGTTAGAATGTTGTTTTACTTGTACAATCAGGTTAGGCGAATTCAGTGATTGGATAGTATGCCTGTTACCCTGTTTTCAAGTAATGTTGGACATTTGCTGATTTCTCATTTCCCTAGGTCTTAGTACAGATCCCATGTAAGGCATGGATGTTCTGTTTGCCTTAGAGCATTGGTTCTATCCCTTCTGTAGAACCAGTGAATCTGAATTAGATAGTTTCTTTGTCTTATAGGTATTCATTGGTTCATAAACCCCAATGAAAAAAAAAGAAATTAATAAAATGTGTGCATTAGTTGGAACATTACATAAAATATCAATTTTTATGATATCTAAAATTAGTTACAAAGCCATCTTTTAAAAATATTTCAGGAACAACTTGTTTTTGGAAGGATTAATGATTTTTTTATTTATTTTTTGTTCTGTAATAGCAAAAAGAATAATTGTGCTATCTTGAAGTTTTGTTTCCATATGTATTAAAGAAAATGTATCAGTTTAAAATGTATCTAGTCAAATTAAAAATTATTTAAATCATATGAAAAAAATGTAATTGTAGGTCAGGGTATGTTTAGTCACATTGGTAGTTTTAAATTTTAAGAGTTTCATGCAAGCATGTATGTATGTGCACCAATGCTGAGATGGCTCGAGCCACATAATATATACAGGGTTCACACGGTCTTTGGAACCCTGGAAATGTTCAGAAATTTGATTTCCTTTTTTTTTTCCAGGCCTGGAAAGTCCTTTATTTCCCATATTTTTATGAAAGGTCCTGGAATAATCTTGGATATTTTTACTTGCAATGAAAAAAGAATTGATTGAAATGTTTGGACCGATTGTGTCACTTTGTTCAAGCTTCCTGCAAAAATTTAAGTTCCTGGAATTTTTTATGAACTCGTGGAAAACTCCTGGAATTTATTTTCTGTAAGTGTGAGTGAACCTTGTATTAATTGCTGTTCAGGAGAGAATTTTCTTCTTTTTTCTCTTTTAAATGTGATTTCGTGTGATTTAGCTTACGAGACTTTCCTCTCACTTTCTAGTTGGTAAAGAGACAGTGGGGAGTACAGACTTGAGGAGGCTATTCATTCTGGGCTTGAGTAGCAAATGCCATAGGCCGCGTATTAGTACATTTCTGCAGAGAAGGAAAATAGTCTTCAAGAATTACAGATACTAGATAGAATGTAGGCTATTTGGATATCAACCTCCAGTGAGCCATAAGGAAAACAAGCAATGAAAACAAAAACAAAAATATTGTATACGAAACATACAGGTCTAGGCTACTTCTTGGCATACTCACCCACTAAATTGAGACACTTGGCATATCAGGGTATGAGCTTTTGTATCAGTGCATTAAAGAAGGTTCCTGCCTGGAGCTCTCAGCCATGATTGGATACCTTTCTTCAACTCCTCATTGTCATTGAAGTGTTGTGATCCCAAACAGGTTTTCATGTGGGTGAAGAGGTGATAATCACTTGGTACCAGGTCTGAGCCATGCGAAGGGTGATTGAACCACCTCCTAACCAAACTGCTCCAGCAGCACTCGTATGCATGCAGCAGTGTGTGGCCGTGCATTGTCATGGAAGAGGACAACACCTTATGTCAGCATTCCTCTCCTTTTGTTCTGAATTGCCCAGTACACTTTTGTTAGTATTTCACAGTACCACTCTGCCATTATTATGGTTCCTGGTTCCACGAAGTTAGTCAAAAGCATTCCTTTCTAATCCGAGAAAATGGTTACCTTCAGCTTTTTCTGTGGAAATGTTTGTTTGCCCTTTCTGGGCTTGTTCAGTGAATGTGTGCGCATCCTCTGCTTTGACTGCTCTTTGCGTTCGACATCCACAATTTGAACCTACATTTCATCACCCATCACGATATGGTCAAAGAAATGCATCCCCAACTTCCCTGTAATGCTGCAAGAATATCAAAGTTGATCCCATTCTCTGAATTTTGTTCACATCCGTTAGCATTTTTGGCACCCATCTGGTACAGAACTTAGGGTAGCGTAGCCTAGCTGTAAAGATCTCATACAGAATAGTTCGAGAAATTTGAGGAAACTCACGTGACAGCTCAGATGTTATGAAGTGGCGTCTCGTGCACTTTTTGGTCTGCATTTCCAACAAGTTTATCAGTCACCACGGATTGCTGACCGTCAGCCCCTTCATCATGCACTTGTGTTCGCCCATTTATAAATTATCTACACCACTCTCGCACACATCCTTCACTAAACAATTCTTACCATACACTCTACTCATTCTCTGATGAATTTCTTTGGCACTTTTCCCTTCAGTGTGTAAAAAAAAATGGATGACAGCACGAATTTCACAGCTGGTGGAAGCATAGATTCTAGCATATGTGTTTACTCATCTGTACTACACTGAGAACTAACATCAATGGCCAATCGCATGGCCTGTGGACAGGGCAAGCATCGCGTGATGCTATGGTGCCAAGCTGGCTACTGTGTTTACACCGCACGGTACATTGCAACGAAGGTTGAAATCCGAATAGCCCTCGTAGTTAGTACACTATCAAAATTTTGGCTTCTACCTCCATACTGCAGCTCTCTGCCAATTATATGGTGCAACATATGTAGATTGCAGTACTGCCTGATCTTCTGATCTTTCCAGATGCTGCCCGTCTGCCCTGCCCGAAGCTGCTGAAACACATGATCAAAGGAAATTGTGTGGCTGTACTGTAGAAATAGGTAAAACTCCCTTTTCCACTCTCGAGTGAGAGAGACATCCGTTAATTAGGGGGGGGGGGGGTGAAAGTCTGGAAGATTTTTTTATTATTATTAATGCCAAAACCGGTTAGTTACAGCTGTTTTGCAATATTAATTTCGGGTTTGGGCTGACATACTTCGGGCATGGACAAGCGTAGGCCGAACTGAACACTGGTTTGCACATACATACAAACAAATATGTTTTAAAAGACTCATATGGTTCCCATTTCAGATGCTTTGTGTGCGATGTAATACATGGAATTAGTTTAGGATTTTTAAAGAACGGAGTGAGTCATCAAATGTATATTGCACCAGAAGTTTTAGATGTTAGTTTTTTTTTTTTTTTTTTTTTTTTTTTTAGTTTATCTAATGTATCAAGCATTTCTCCTGATTTACCAATGGAGTTTTCTGTTGTTTGTGCTTCTGGGAAGATTTGCACATGAATGAACTAGATTTTCTCTGGTTTTGATTGTTCTTCTTTGTCTTGTGTGTGTGTACTTGCAAAATATTGGCAACCTAAATTTGTGCTTTGCAGTAAAAAATGTCATGGATTTTTAAACATAGAGAAATCATTATATAATGAAAGTTATCACATGTTCTGAAGATTTATAGTTGTTGTAGATATTGTAAATATACGTCTGTATATATATATGGTATGTTGTGATTTTAAAAGACTAATTGCTGTTATCATATTTGTCTGTTGTGTTGAAATTTTGAAATATATAAATATTCAGGAGTTGTGTGATTAATGTGAGAAACTAAAAGTGTAACATACCTTTAGCAAAAGTAAAAACTAAAAAAAAAGTAAAATGATGAGATTCTTCCAGTAGCAGAAGTTTGAAGCATATATTATTTAATATCTATTTAATATCAACAGATCCTAAAAGATAGTTTGTTTATATGTTTATTAGTACAATTGTCTGTAATACCTTTATCCTGAGCAGTTGTTTTTAGTGTGTACCTGGTGTGTTACTCTTATTGTTTCTGTTGATGTGTTATGATATGTGCAAAAGAGATTTGTGAGTCCGTACAATTGTGGATGAATTTCATAAATAGTCTCCAAACCAGGGCATTTATAGCAAATGTACTGTTGCTTCTGGAATCCTTAATTTGTGTGGTATTCTTTGTTAATAATGTTTCCTGTAGTACCTGAGACAATACATATAACTTGGGTCATGTAAGTATTTTTGTTGTTATTGCAGACCGCATAGCTTTTGTCTGTGCCCAAATTCCAGTCAGCAGCTAACCAGTGGTTAGCTTGCATTCATTTGAATCCCTTAGCATTCAGTTTCCAAATTAAACATAACTGAAACTTGTGAGTGTACTCTAAAAGAGAATTTTTAGAGAACAAAGTGAAATAACAGTCATAATTAAAGCATTGTTTCAAATCATAAGTCCAGAGATGTGTGAGTTGTTGCAAAGTATACGAAAACTGGACTGTGACGTGTTTGCTCACCTGTTGGCTATAGTTACTTGCTGTACATAAGCCAGTGAGACCTTTTGTCATATGCAGTTTTGTGTGTCTGCTGATAACAGGAGGATAAATACTTTGTTAGTATAAGTTCATCCTCTTCCTACATAACAAATGGGGGAAACAGGTGCAATAATATTCCACACAAGTCACAACAGTAATTTTCACATAAAAGTTGACATGTATAACAATAGTGTTTTTGTATATCGTTGTGTACGTATTCCCATTCTGTATTGGTATCCTAAATTTAGTCATTTTTCGTCAAAATATTGCATGATGTGTTAGAATCTAATATGCACTAGTACAATATTGTGTTTGTAGGCATCATTGTTTACTGTTCAACAGAGCACGTGCCAACTTTCATGTGTTCAGTTTTCTGAGAAAACTGAACAGTCACAGTGAACAGAACTTACCAGCTGATGCAAAAATTTTTGAAGTTAAAGGAATGAGATATGTGTCCAAGGTTTGTAATATTCGTGTTATTTGAAAAAGAAACTGTCTTCGAAAAGTTACTGATGTTGTAAAGGACTCACTTATAAATAATCAGTTATTAGCAATGTAGAAAGGCCTGTTGTAATATTTCCTCTGAGACAAAATATCTTAACAGCAAAAGTATTTGTAAGATGATAGAAATGAAAATGTTACAGAGTAGTTTTTGATATAAAAAAATTGAGTTTGAAACATGCTTTTGACACCACATAAATTACTAGAACAAAGGTTTGCCTTTTGAATGAATCATCTGTGAAAGTGAATTAGAATACCATAGTTTAAATGTTACCATTAATGAAAAACCTTGAGGTATTTTCATAGAAGTCAATGAAGAATTAGTCTCCACTAACACATGCCAGGCTTATAAATTCATCAGTTTTAGTGTAGAAATGTCATAAATAAGTAACTGTTTTCTGCTGGGACCGTAAAACTATGTCCCATCACAGTGGGAATTGAATTCAAATCTTATGTGGTAGGCTTATAAATTCTTCAGTTTTGGTGTAGAAATGTCAAAATTAAATAACTATTCTCTGCTGGGAACTTATAATTGTGACACATTGAAGTTATAATTGGATGCAAATCTTATTTCTGTCTGACTGTGTTATCAATATACCACCGGCACAATGTACTTTGAAGCAATTGAATGTAAAACATCAAATTGCACTTATCATGGCTGTCATTGTCTCCTTAGATTGGATGGGCATTGCTTTCTGGAAGCACTGGATGCTTTGACTAGCAGGAAGTAGTAGTAACTCGCTCTCTGTTTGTACTCCTGTGCTTAAGCTGCTTGGAAGTGCATTCCATGTGCAATGGTAGTCAGGGTGTCAGGGAGCTGAAGAGGGCTCAACCCATCCCCCCATCTCTTCGAAAGGCAAGTAAACCCCCCACCCCTGAAAAGATTAACATTGTTGTAATTTCTCTGAAATTTTATTTTTGGTGGCTTATAAAAATTACTGTTTTATTTTATTATTTTATTATAGGCATAAATACCTTATTTATTCATATTTCAAACTTTAAAAATAAATTAAAATTATACAGCATGAACAATGAATGACTAAAAAAAACGTTACTTGGGCCGAATCTGTAGGAATAGTTGCGACAATAATTCTCATCCACACGAGGGCACTGCTTGTTGGTGTCAGGGACAAGAGAAATGCCCCTTTTTTATTTTTGAAGAAATGTAAAATATGGAAGAATGTTACTCCCTTCCCAAAAAGGAAGGAAGAAAAAAGAAAAAAAGCAGAAGTGGAGTAGATGTGTAGTTGTAGTTGTGGAGAAGGGTAAAACTCTATCCACAACTTGATAAGTGACTATGTGATGCAAATCTGCTGTTAAGAAAGTTCCATGTAGTTAATTGCCAGCAAAGTCATGTCGAGTGGAGGTGATGTGTGTGGTAGCTAAATATGCGAGCAAGAGAGAGAGAGAGCTTTCAACTTCCTATTTATTGCTTTGGGGTAAGCAGGGACCGGTTTTATGATGAGAGAATTTGTGGGAGAAAAATGGTTTGTTGGCATAAATTTGAGGGGTCTTGGTTTTTGAGTGGGGAAGGGAGTGGGTTTGGCTGTTTACCACCGTAAAAAGAGGCACCAGTGAAGGAGAATGCATGATAAAAGATGGAGAAAAAAGTGGAACCAAAGAAGTGAGTAGAATCAAAATACAACATCAGTAACTCCTCGATGCTGTTACACGGATCCACAGAAAGTACCAGAATCATAAACTGAAAAAAATGAAATAATTTATTCAACAATAAGGAACCTGCAATTAAACCACAAGGAAGTAAATTCAGAGAATGTGATTTTTTTTTATATTTTAAGAGAGAGAAGTTTTCTTTCAGAATTCTCTTTCCATATTTTGTATTTTATTTTATTGTTTTTTACTTTTTGGCTTAGAAAAATTATTTGCTAGTGAAGTACGTTAAAAAAGGGAGTGAAAAAGACAAAGAAAAACTTGTGGCTGTATTCATGGAAAATGTTAGTTTGTAGTTTAACACCGAGCCTCCCCAGATGACACTTCAGCCCCCCCTCTGGGTCTGGAACCTACCTACAACCCTGATGGTAGTTGATATACTGGGATGGAAGTTGGGAAGTTCAGCTTCAGTCCCCATTCCAGCTTGGTACAGTTTTGAATTTAGCCACATGAGTGAACTGAGAATTATGTCATTTTAATGTCCAAAATAATGAGAAATGAGTTGTGAAATTTTACAAGAAAAATTGAAGCCATTACTTGTCATTTTCAGTTTTAATAGTGCTGCGTTAGCCATTTTCATCATTTTTGCCTGTGGCTCTTCTTTCCCTGTTTGACAGATTCCAATTAGCTTGTCCTTTGTATTAGGTTGGGCAAATGTGTTTGGAAGGTGATTAATTAATGCATTCTGAAAAAAATCTGCATTATGATTGTGGAAAACTGTGTTGCTCAGAAATACTGATAGTATTGTAGATTATAATTAATGTGCATTGTGTGGATGATTTTCTGACTATTTATTTACTTTTTCTTATCAAGCATTCACATCCTTTCCAGCAGACATTACTAACAGGTAGTACAAGAGAGTGAATCTGATTTATAAAGTGGGGATTCCATTCTTTTGGAATTTTATACAAATCAGCATCCAACCTATTATCAATTAGGTTTACCTTACTTCTTTAGTTGAACCTTCAGATCATGTAGTCTACACAAAGTTTTTGTTCCAGCATATGGTAGCATAGATTTTTTTATTAGAATTTCAGTTGTAAAATTCGGCCTTTTTTTTCAGCTATGATTTAGAATTTGAAATAATGCATGTAATTTTGATTAGAAATTCCTGGTAATAAGGGCATGCAACGTCTTATTTTGCTTGCTATATTTCACATTCGTAGGTGCAAAGTATCATCCATTTTATTAGTTTAAAGAAGCATATTTGAATGTCAGAATTGTTTGCTGTTCTATTCACTAAATGTTAGCAGATCTTTATGTTCCTGGATTTCGTAATTTTAGAGTGGGGTCACTCATGATGAAATTATTGTTAACTGTGTATAAGGCTGGTCTTGCCTGATGGATTTTGCATTTCACTTCATTCTAAACATTCTTTCTATTCCTACAGATATAATTTTGCAATTGGAATTTATTTCATTTTCAATTGATTTGACATTTTATTGTTTCAATATATGAGAGTCAGGATCAGTATCAGCCATTTAAGACAGCAGGCACAAATTTTGAGAGCCCTTGCTTCCTGCACTGGTAGCTCTTTGTTTTATGATCACATTTTGGGCTGGAAAAGCCTATATTCTGTGTCTGAATGGTAAACCAAAATGAAAAAGACATATTAAAAAGCCTTGCAATGAAAATGTTGTAGCATAAAAACAGAAATCAGGTAATCAGATATCCGTTTTGATTGAACTTAGGTTTTTTTGGGGTTTTTTTTAGCAGTGCCCGGAAATTTGCTAGCTCTGGTAAAAGTTCTCATGATTGGAAATGTTTCTGAAGGAATTTTTTTTTTTTCATTTGTTGGCAAGTAAAATATGTGTAAGAAGTACATGAAATTGAACATGTTTGAAGCATTTTCTTGTTTGTTCTGAATTGCATGAACAACTTTTTTTTTATTACAATAACAAATAAAGAAAAAAAGTTGCATTATTTATTTATTTTATCAGAAATTACCAAAATTTTGTCCATGCATGAAGTGAATTTGTAAAACTCTTTCCTGCTCTTTGCAGGAATCATTTACTGAGCATGGAAATTATTTAGGTTTAATAATAATTAATACTCGCAAAAATAGTTTACCAGCACAGCACCATTAAGACTAGTAGTAGTTAAATACAGAAGTTAGGGTCCATCTTCCCTTGGAAGCACAACCATGGTTTTCACATATAAAAAAAAAAAAAGAAAGAAAGAAAAATTCACCCTTGTAAGTTTGTTGCATTAGTATTCAATAAGTGATTATGCTTTATCTTTTAAGTTACAGTTTTTGAATTTTTAATGGATTGTAAATTGATCAGAATTTCTTTCTTTTCACGGATGAACTTGAAAGAGCTTTATTTTAACAAAAGTAAAACATGGAAGTTGATATTTTGTCACTGAAAATGTAATG
Organism: Macrothele yani; assembly: GCA_039090855.1. Taxonomy (NCBI): domain Eukaryota; kingdom Metazoa; phylum Arthropoda; class Arachnida; order Araneae; family Macrothelidae; genus Macrothele; species Macrothele yani. Next base: position 11,291,687 of record CM076990.1, on the reverse strand, counting down.
TATTTTTTTCTTTATATCAACAGTTTCTCAGAAATAAAATAAAAAAAAGGTATTTTGCAGCAAGGATTCTTATCTCTTCCATATACAGTAACCCTGTAGATAATAGAACTGAATGAATGCCAAAAGAAAAAAAAAATCAGTTTTTACTATGCTGAAGTGCGTTTGTTACTGTAACCATGACAAAAAATAAATAAATAAATAAAAATAAATTGTAATTGTTTATCACTTCATGTTGTGTGCAGGTTCTTTGATGTGTTCCATAGAAAGGATTAAATTGGTTATTCTTCTGTAGAATAAATTTTAGTACACATGAAAGAAATGTATTCATAAACTGATGCATTGCTATGTGGAAACTGAAAATTGTGTATATTTACATTGTTCATGCAACTTCAAATATTCTGTGATATGTTGTTTATCATAAAATGTTTGTGTGTTACCATAGTTCAGCTATAAATCTTAATAATTTTTGTTGTTGACAGTTCAAAACAATTTCTGTGTTATGAATGAAATAAAGTACATTTACAAACGTATGCATGATTTTCTTTTGTGAAAAATATGACTTTTTCCTGAGATTTTAACACCACTGATAAACATAAATAACACCACTTGTACAATATTTTTACATTTTAACTTTAGATTTTTTCTTGCATAGCAAACATTTAATACTTTATTGCATGTTTAATGTTTGTTACAAATATGAACCTAAAAATCTAAATATAATGTTATCTAAAAGTGAAAATAAGATCATATTTGAAGTAAGATAACATGCTCATTCATTTTATTGCACTTTCATCTTGCATTTACTGTGTATTTCAGTCTACCACAGAATATGACAGGGGTTTGTGCATTTGAAGCATCCTGCTGTGCATATGATAGTAAAACATTAAAATTTATTTTTGAGAACTCTTTTCTGTTTAACATATTCTATTTTTCTGAACATTTCAGAATATACAGGTGAGACATGGATCTTTAACGTGTACCGTTTTTCTATAAATAATTATCTAGGAATCAGTAACATTGTTTTTGCTAATGTGTAATTTTAAAGATGGTAGCTCTTGTATCTCTGTTTGGTATCAGATAATGTATTTCTTAATTGTAAGTTAGACTTATCCTGCAATTATCAACACTGCACTTCTTGATGTGGAATTTCAAACATGGTGGCTCTTGTATATGTGTTTGGTATCAGCTCATCCATTTCTAAATTGCAAATTTCACTTATCCGGCAATTGGCAACACTGCACTTGCTAATGTGGAATTTAAAGCATGGTGACTCTTGTATCTTCGTTTGACATCAGACAATCCATCCCAGAATTACAAATTTCACTTTCCCGGCAACTGGCAACACTTCACTTGCTAGTGTGAAGTTTCAAACATTGCAACTGTTGTGTCTGTTGTTTAGCACCAGACAATCTGTTTCTCAACTGTAAATTTGACTTATGTAGCAACTGGCCACATTGCGTTTGCTAATGCAGAAATTCGCGGCTCATGTATCTCTGTTTGGTATCAGACTATGCATTGCTTCTGAATTGAAAGTTTAACTTTCCTGTAGTTAGTAACTAAACAAGTTACGATAGGTACCCCTCTTCCATTCCCCCACCACCACCACCACCAAAAAAAAAAAAAAAAAAAGGAAATGCAATATCCTTAACAGACTACAAAAAATTGTTTTATCTCTTCTTTGTGCCTTTAAGGAAAAAATGAAGATAGCATTTTCCTATTATTTTTAAATATTTTGATGAATTCAAAAACATTTCTGTCATGTCAGTTAAGTCTTTTGATCAAGCTTGCTTTTGCAACTACATGTGCACCGCAGATAATAAGTGCTGTGCAAAACTGTAGTAAAATCTATTGAGTAGGAAATTTTTAATGGCAAAAACAATTTGTATCACTTGGTCAATGCGCCCTTGCATATGTAACGTACAATGGTAGATGCTATGTGACATGAGTTATATCAAAACGCATTTTATCTTGCTTCTAACTTGACACGTAAAGGAATTCCTGCTAAGTTTTTGGGCTGGCGCGTTTTTTCTTTTTTTAATACGTACTTGGTTGATGATGGAAATATTTAACTAACCTTTTTCAGTTTTCTAAAATATTGTAAACAGCTGCACACTGGTATATCAAAATATGAATTAGGTAGCTCCAGATTTTGCGCATTTGCTGAGTTTTTCAATTTTTTTTAGGGTAGTATGAGATGTCTGCTTCCTTAATTACTATGAAAAAAATACTCGAATGCGCGTGAGAAAATGTGGGTGAAGTTGGAATTTATATTTTAAAATGAACCTGTTAAAATGAGATAATCATTACAGAAAATTTTACCTGCAGTTCATATTTCACACTGAAATCAGGGAATTCAGGCGCAAGTGTTCCGTAACATGAAGTTTCTCTTACAATTCAACTGAAAACTTTTTAATCAAATCGTCGATAATACACTAGGTGGCTCAAAAGTCCGTTTAAATTTGAAAACTTTATAACCAAAAAAACAAATGCGTGTATCATCAGCTGGCAGGGGATTTTGTTTGGCAACGAAAAAACATTTAGTTCGAAAACTGAACGAGAGGAGCGTTTTACACGCATGCAAAGCATGAAAGATGTACAAATGTGGTGCCTTTAAAAGCACTAAGCCGTGGGCTGTGGTCTAAGCGATGGCTTCTGATCAGAGCAGTTTTAAGGAGACAGGGGGCCCGGGGCCTGGACAGTATTTTGGGGCCCTAGTATTAGTGGTAAACCTAGGATTTCACCGTGTGTAGATTAATTAAAATACCCAGGAGAAAGCCATAAAGATATCCCCGCCGTATTAAATCGTGTATCCCATGATGAATCAGGGTTAGCAAGAAAATGTAAAAATGCATGGTGGAAAAATGGATACCAGTTTAGTTCTGCTTTAATTACCTTTAAATACCCCCCCCCTCTCAGGGTTCAGCTTGTAGAAATTAAATTAAAGTAGTGGGCAAAATAATATGATCCAAATATCATGATTCAAACGAATTCTTAATGTATGAAAATTTCTCTCAATTACAGATGTGTACTAAAATACATCTGTAATGCTTTCGCAAAAATTGAGGATGGACTGGGGCCGACTATTCTTTTTGCGGGTTCCAACTAAAAAACCGGAATGAAATAGAATTTTTTGTTCACAAGGCAGTTTCTTATAGTTTTTGCTGTGCGCTATGGGCAAAAAAAAAAAAAAAAAATAAATAAAGAAAACCTGTTGAACTCTGTCAATTCTTCAAACATTCTCGATAATTATGGGGCAACCTTGAAAGTGCGAAGCCCGGGCTGCAGCCCTCCTAGCCCCACCTCTTAAATGGGCTCTGCTTCTGATCATTCGTCCTGAAAGAGGTCCGGGTTCGAATCCCGGTGAGGCATGGATGTTGTGCTTGTCTTCGGGCACTGGCTCTCTCCATTCCCTGGAACCAGTGACCCTAAATTAGGGACGGGCGACTGCTTATAGCCCATTGAGTTGCTCACGGGGTGGTCGTTAAATCCCCACTACAAAAAAAAAAAAAAAAAAATCAAGTGATGATCTGCGTCATCTGTGAATAGCCATGTGTCTCGTTATTGAAAACTGTGTTCAAGAGGAATGTTGTTACGATGTTAACTTTGCCGCGCAAAGCCTTGTTAGTGAAGCTTTTTTTTTTTTTTACGTAAATCGAGATTTCCGAGCACAGAAAGGACTAAAGAAGGGCCAAGATCCTATTACTTGTGTCAGTTTGCAGTGTCTGGCGAAACTAATTGAGGAAACTGGAAGTTTGCTGGGTTCCCCCTGTCACGGGACACGAGGGTTAAGGGAGTCCCTTTGGAATCCCACATGCAGTGGCGGCTCGTGGTAAGCTGAGAGGGGGGGGGCTGCATCTCAATTTTGTAGATATCACGATACCACTTCGAAAGTTAAGTTACTGCGCCTGTGCTGACGCTGTCCGTTTAATAATAATAATAATAATAATAATAATAATATATATATATACTGATCGAAAGTGCTTTGTTTTACAAGAAATTAATATTTAGATTTTATATTTAGCGATTGATGGGGAAAATGCAAAGGTACCGATACCTAAATTAGGCAACAGATATTAAGCGATGGCCACATTGTCACATTTATGAAGAAAATAATCGACCTATAAAACTTCGTCGGATACATTATTTCTTAAAAAGAAACTGATCAATCAGTGCATCCTTCCAGTTTTTACGCATGGTGCACAGACATGCACCTCAACTAAAACAGACCGACAGACGTTGCAGAGAACTGACAGAAGCATGTAGAGATGCATGTTTGATGTTTCATGGAAAGATACAAATAGGAACTCGTGAATCGGGAAAATGACAAGAGTGGAAGACATGGTCAAAATTTCTGAAACTGCAATGGGATGGACATATTGCTAGAAGAAAGAACCACCGACGGAGAGATGAAATATTGAACTGGATAGCAAGGAAAAAACAATATCCAGAAGATGACAAGAGGGAGATGTGTACATGAAATTCGAAAGCATGAAAGAAACTGACTCAAGGCAGACTGTTGTGGCAGAAGAAACTTGGAGACTTTCATCCAGTAGTGGATTGATGGTGGTTGCAAATTATATATACAAGCATATACTGTACGCATATATCATCATCATCATCATCATTGTCAACCATTATCAATCCACTGCTGGACGAAGGTCTCCCCAAGTTTCCTCCACAACGGTCTGTCTTGTGCCAGGTCCTCCATGTCACTCCCGCATACTTTCGAATTTCATCCACCCATCTTCCATGTGGTCTTCTTCTGGGTCTTTTCCTGTCCCTTGGAATCCAATCTAAAATTTCGGCTGTCCATCGATGGTCTGTTCTTCTGGCAGTATGTCCAGCCCATTGCCATTTCAGGGATTTAACTCTGATCATGATGTCTTCCACTCTTGTCATTTTTCGGATCCACGTGTTCCTCTTCTTATCTCTCCTGGTTACACCAAGCATGCACCTCTCCATGCTACTTTGAGTTGTCTGCAGCCTTTGTATGTCTCTTTTAGTTAAGGTCCACGTCTCTGCACCATATATGTATTGATCAAACACTTTTCTTTTAAGACATAATGGCATATTGCTCTTGAAAATTATGCTGTTTCTTCCAAAAGCTCTCCAGGCAAGTTTTGTACGCCGATTAATTTCTTCACCGATGTGACCCTCTCTTGATATCTGCTGTCCAAGATAAACGTATGTGTCTGTTATCTCCAGCTTTTCTCCATCAATCGATAAATCTTCATTTCTTGTAAAAGCATTGAACATCACTTTTGTCTTCTGAAAGTTCATTTTTAATCCCACTTCTTTACTCTTGTCAGCAAGTTCCTGCATCATACTCTGTAGCTCTAATGGGGTAGTTGCAAAAATTACTATGTCATCAGCAAAACGAAGGTGGTTTAGATAATCTCCATTAATCTTTATGCCTTTGTTTTCCCAGTTCAGTGATTGAAAGACATTTTCCAATGTGGCATTAAAGAGCTTCGGAGATATGGTGTCACCTTGTCTCACTCCTTTTCCAATTTTTATGTGTGTTGTATTTTCAAATAGCAGAATCTTCGCACTTGCATTTTCATAGATGTTATTAATAATATTAATGTATGCATCTTCAATACCGCAGGATTTCAGAGCCATTGCAACTGCTGATGGTTTCACCGAATCAAAGGCTTTTTCATAATCGATAAAAGCCATGCACAATGGAAGTTCATATTCCCTCGCTCTTTCAATTAGTTCTCTCAGTACGTGGATATGATCTATTGTGCTGTAGCCACTCCTGAATCCAGCTTGTTCTCTCGGTTGAGCCATGTCCAATGTTACCTTCAAGCGGTGTGAAAGAACTTTAGTGAAGATTTTATAAACCACTGATAGGAGGCTGATAGGTCTGTAGTTCCTGAGATCCTCAATGTCACCTTTTTTATGTAGCAAGATCATTGTAGCGTTGTTCCAATCCTCAGGAATTTTCCCTTCATTAAGGCATCGAGTGAAAATTTGGGCGAGTACTGTTTCGATTTCTCCACTTGCTTCTTGTATGATGTCTACAGTAATTCCATCTTCTCGTGGAGCTTTTCCCCGCTTCATGTTCTTGATCGCATGTGCAACTTCTGCTGGAAGGACTGGAAGAACTCTGGTACCTTTCATGATGCCTGGAGTACATGTATCATCCCTTTCATATAATTTGGAGTAGAAATCTTTCACTCTTGTCAAAATTTCGCCTCTATTTCTTGTTACAGAACCATCTTCTTTTTTCAGTGCCATAATCTGTTTTTTCCCCTTACTGAGATGTCCCTTTGCTATCTTTAGGCTTTGGTTGTTTTCAATTGCTTTCCTTACTAGTCCACAGTTGAATTTCCTTACGTCTTCAGTGATACTTTTTCGTACTGTCTTGCATAGCTCTATATGTTCCACTTTGGAAGTCACATCTTCTTTAGTTGTCCTCATCTCTCTTCTTTTTTGCATCAACATTTTGGTTTTTCCTGATAATTTGTTCACATGCAATTTGTTCTTAGACCCAGCTAATTTTGTTGCTGTTTCCATAAGAGCTTTGTTTACTTTTCTGTTAACTTCAGAAATATCCACTTCTTCCGATGTTAGGCCTTCTAAAGCAGAGAATCTGTTCTTCAGTTCCAATTTGAAGGTATTATGGTGTTTTTTAAGGTTGGTTATGTCAATACATTTTGTTTGTCTTATGAGCTTGCTACGTTCGAGTTTAGTGTTGAGGTGCATCTTACATCTCACCAATCTATGGTCACTGCCTGTGTTGAACTTGTTTAGCACACTGCAGTCTTCTATGACGAATTTTTTGTTACACATAATAAAATCAATTTCACTTGTCGTCCCATTTGGATGTCTCCATGTCCATTTCCTGTGTGGCTTTTTCTTGAAAAAGGAGTTCAAGATGAAAAACCCTTCTGCCTCTGCAAACTCTACGAGAGTATTTCCACGCTGGTTTCTGTTGCCGTGACCGAATTTACCTACTGAAGTTTCATTCTGTTGCCGTTGCCCTATTTTTGCATTGAAATCTCCCATAATTATCTTCAAGTGCTGCTTACCTTTATTATTTAGATCACGAATTTCCTCATAAAATTCTTCAATTTCTTCTTCAGCATGACTTGTGGTGGGTGCATAAGTTTGAATAATCTGAGCCTGGTATCTTCTCGAGAGTTGGATAACGAGTCGTGCAGCTCTGTCAGAGGAACTTTCAACTTCTACAACTTTATCCTTCAGTTTCTTGTTTATTATAAATCCAACACCACTAGTTCTGCCAGTATCTGTCCCACGATAGTAGAAGAGATGTCCACTTTTCAGTTCAATGAGATCTTCTCCTTTTCTCCGTACCTCACTTAGCCCGACGATGTCCCACTTGATCCTTTGTAGTTCCTCTTCCAATTCAAGAAGCCTTGAATCAGAAGATAGGGAGCGTCCGTTATACGTAGCCAAGGTCAGCATCAGATGGCAGCCTAGTCCGGTCCTCCGGGGATTCTTAGCACCCTCTGCCTTCATGTCGCACTGGCCGCTGCCTTGGCCAGGTACATTCCAGCTGCCGGAGACTGAGGGCCAAGGACAAAAAAATTAATGTGTGTGCCAGTGGTAGCGGAGACACACTCAACGTCATGTACGCGCTACGCGTTCTCAAGTGTCTCATTGTGACCCCTAGAAATGACAATAATTTTTTTCTTCTGGTACACTCCCTTTGAAACTTCGACTTGATACCGACCACTGCAACTTGGACGGCGATGAAAAACATTTTGTGGAATTTTGAAGGGTCTTTCAGAATTTCGCGACGAGTTGTTATTGCGATACTCACACACCGGCATTCTCTTTAATAAAAACGGATTGCAAACATAATCAGCCCGGTTTTAATTCTGAAGCCATCATGATAACAATTTAGTGTAGAAAAATTTGTTTTCCAAAATTTACGAACTTCGTTAATTTTCTAAACAATGATATCTGATGAAATGTTCTTTTCAAAGTAATTAAGTACACTAACTCAATTGAAATGCGCAACTGATTTTTGGGAATGAGGGGGAATGCAGCAGAAAAATAAAATGTATCCAGTGGAGTGACTTCAATGATTTTTGGTGAATAAAAATTTACGTGAGTTTAAAAGCGAAAATTTCGCTGTGCTTGGTGAGTGAAGAAATCAATTTTGTGCAAGTATTTCGCTGCAGAAATTAGTATCTCTCTCTCTCTCTCTCTTTTTTTTCCTTTAATTTATCCAATACTGAACTCTATTTTTAATCGCAATTTGTTCACATGCCCATTTGACCAGAAGAGAAAATATAAGTAAAACTTTTTTGCAAAAGTCCCGGCAACTGAGTATTTGTTATTTATTAGATGGGAGCAACATTGTTGTTAGAATTATTACGTTGAATAAAAGCAGGAACAAATCAAAAATTGGAAGAAAAAAAAACCCAGGATGAGTAATACATTCAAACGTACTTTATTTAATACTTTATTTCAACATTAGTCACTATTTTTAATTCATTCCCCTATTTTATGTCTTATTCGGAAGCACAAGAACCGTATTAATCAACAAAGCACACAGGCCCGGCAATGCATTCCCACCCAACGATTCGCGAGCAACCCTGCTAGCGAGAGCTGCCATGAATGCAGTCCCCGGGGAAGTTTTATTCAAAGGAAACGAACTGATGTGGGAATAGACAGATTTTCCCACATGAGTTGGTTTCAATAGCCGTCAGGGCTGCAAGAAGCGCAGTCCGTGACGTTCTTCCCGCTCCGCAGGGGAAACTTCCTTCGCAGGGGAAACTTCGTTATGCAGGGGAAACTTCCAGTTGAGTTCAGAAAACTGCAGTCGTGGCATTATGGTGGGAAAACTTCTCTCTCTTGTTACGGCATGAAAAAAGCACTGCTTTGGGTAGGGGGCTGCAGCCCCACAGCCCCATAGCAGGAGCCGCCCCTGCCCACATGGATAAACATGTTAAGGGAGTCCCTTTGACATTCCACATGGACAAACTAGCATCTCAAATGACAAGCGGAACAAACAGCGCACGTGAAGCGGCAAGATGTTTGGGCATACCAAAACAGTAAATCATACCCTTCACAGTGAGTTAAATCTGAACCTATACGATCTGCAAACTTCACACCAGCTATTACCGGCGGATACCACACAAAGGGAGGAACTTGGCAAATGGTCTGTGACAAAGATTACTGGGGATCTCCATTGGTGTTGTGGGCAGACAAAGTTCACGTTTCGTTACATGAGTCTGTCAGCATGCATAATTGCCGAGCACGGACACAAGATAATCCACATGCGTACACAGAGGAACCACTGCATTCACCACAAGTTACGTTGTGGTGTGGACGATTCACTACATCCCTGATTCTTGGGCGTTTTGTCTTTGAGGAACCGTGCCCATCAGAAATGGCTGGAATACTTGCTCAGTAAATGCTGAACGCTACTTGAAACTGCTGCGCGAAAATGTGATGTCATGCTTGCTGGGAAAAAAAAATCTGCTGCATACAGTCACGTTTATGCTGGACGGGGAGCAACTCACGTCACATCTCCTGTAAAAAACGTTCTTGTCGCCACATTTGGTGCAGAAAGACTAATCAGCAGGCCCCGCAGTATCCCGTGGCCACCTTGATCTCCAGATCTGACACCCGCGGATTTTTAGTTATGGGGTTTATTTAAAGTTCAGACTGTACCAGACAAGACTTTCCACATTGCCACAACTGAAGGAGGCCGGTCGCCGCGAAGACTGTTGAAATCACCCGGAAATGTTACATTCGGCGGTCACTGGAGTTGTCGCACGCTTGAATACAGTAATATCTTGTGGTGGAGGACATGTTAAACAATTACAGTTGTGATAGTGTCTGTAAATTAATGCAACGCTTTTGTATTTTCGCTCTATTTACAAACTTTTTAGCCATTATCGCTCTCTCTCGGTGACTATTTAAACTAAATGCTTTTCTGTTGGCAAGCAAAATCCCCATTGATGCATTTTGTGCAAACCACGCTGTAATAAATACACTCATTGGTTCTATGGTAAAAAAGTTTTGAAATTTAAATAGAGTTCTGAGCCACCCAGTACAACCACATAAACTAACATATAAAGGGACGCGGTTATTAGCCTTTCAAAAAAAAGCACCAGCATCACTTGACATTTTCGACATCTGAACCAGGGACGGACTGGGCCGCCGGGACACCGGGAGATTTCTCGGTGAGCCGTCTTATTTTGTTGTTGGAGGTTTAACGACCACCGTGAGCAACTTAGTGGGCTACAAGCAGTCGCTCGTCCCTAGTTTAGGGCCACTGGTTCCAGGAAAGGGAGAGAACCAGTGCGGTAAGACAAACACAACATCTATGCCTAACCGGGATTCGAACCCGGACCCCTTTCGGACGAATGATCAGAAGCCATCGCTTAGACCACTGCACGCGCCATATTCTGGGCCATTAACTCAAGAAAAAAGTATATACTTGTACTTCACTATGCATATAGAAGAAAACCAAGTTATTCTATAACAGCAGAGGTGCTTTTTTTTTCACCACTTTGATGTCTTGGAGAAAAAATTACGTATCAAACATTCTGTTGACTCAAACGCTGCTTTGAGAGAACTCCCCCTCCCCTCGACTTTCAAATTCAAGCTCCATCCCTTTCGACTGATTTCCAATTCGCTTTTGCTGGTTGCAGTTGCACAATAATCAGTACACTATAATCAAGTGTACTATCAATATAATCTGGGATATAAATTCGTTGCATACGTTAATGCACTGAATTTCACCTATGGTAACATTTTGCGGTAGCTTTCGGTACATATACATGCTTTCTTTTTCCTTTCTTTTTCTTAACGAGGTCTACATCTGATTAACTACTTTTTGGGCCTTAAAGTTACACGAACTCTTGAACTGCAGTTTGGAAAATCTGTTTCAGGTGCAGCAAAAATGTTTTCATTTGAAAGTAATTAAATAAACATTAATTTTCGCATTCTTTAATTTTTCTCACTTTATGTAAGCTTACGTTAAAATTTTTAACAATTCTGGAAATTTTAAATTTTTCAAAATAATTTTTCGTAATTATTTTGTTTATGACAGGTAAGTTCTGGAATGTAAGTCCTTCGAAAAAAGTTTATTTTTGGCAAATTTATATTTCCCTTCTGGCTGTAAACGAAGAAACTATTACAATTCTGAAATCAACTATTACAATAAAATTCGTAAGAATGAAAACATCTCTTGGATAGCGTCTCACAGAGAACGTATTTTGTGTATTACTTCAGCAACGGAATTAATTTTGTTCTTACATTAAATTTGACTAAGGATACCTTATGATGCAGTCTAGAAAAATAGGTAAAATGTTACTCATTCATTATTGTCTTAAAAATGACACAACAGTAATTCGATTTGTTTACTTATTTATTAGCTGAAAAGGCATTTGAACAGGATGATATTGACGTTCCCTTAATTTTAGGGGTACCTTGAAAATTTCTGCCAAAAGTGGGCCCCAAAATTTCCATTTCCAGGGCCGTTTATGGATCGCAGTCCGCCACTGATCAAAATAAGCCGTCATCCAAATGAAATTTTACCGAATGAGAATGGGTTTACTGCAAGACTGAGCTATCTATGTACACGCAAATAAAATTTTCTGTAGTTGGCTAAGTTTATCGGCTCAGAGTTCCTCGTTGTATTAACCAAAACTAACCAATTGGCATATAATGAAATCTCTGCTGGTAGGATGAATGATTCTCTGGATAGATTTAACACCAAATTCCTTTATTTCACGGCAATGATTGTGTTGCGGGAAATGAAGAAATTGCAGTGAAGGGTAGCGCATCCAGGAAAGTACGGAAGAATTAGAATTTGTAAGGACACTTGCTTATAAGGAGAAGTCTACCCCCGCGATCAACAGCTTCCTATGTGAAAATATTCGAAGTACGTGGCGACAGTTAATAAATAAATACATCGTTTGACGATAATGGAACACCGCCCCGGTGGCGCAATGGTCTAAGCGCTGGCGGCTGACCATTCGTCTCAGATGAGGTCCGGGTTCGAATCCCTTTGAGGCATAGGTGCTGTGCTTGTCTTTTGTCATTGGTTCTCCCTTTTGTGGAACCAGTTGCCCTAAATTAGGGACGGTCGGCTGCTTATAACCCTTCTAGTTGCTCACGGCGGTCGTAATCCCCCTCCCTATGTCGCATGCACAAACTACTAGTTTTGGCCCGATATGTACAGGGTTATTCAAAATGATTCACCTGATTTCAAAAGAGCATAATTCCGTACTTATCAACTGTGTATGACCTTGGCGTATACCAAATGAAAAAGGAAATCTCACGAAGCCATTGGCCGCCCCGGTGGCGCAGTGGTCTAAGGCGTTGGCCTCTGATCATTCGCCCGAAAGGGGTCCGGGTTCGAATCCCGGTGAGGCATGGATGTTGTGTTTGTCTTACGGCACTGGCTCTCTCCCTTCCCTGGAACCAGTGACCCTAAATTAGGGACGGGCGACTGCTTATAGCCCATTGAGTTGCTCATGGTGGTCGTTAAACCTCCAATCAAACAAACAAACAAACAACACGAAGCCATTGTCTCTGTGGCTTCCCGACAGACTTGTTTCCTCAACGCAGTTCTTCCTCGCGTTGGATTGGTCGAAGTCCACCCCATGACTTCGTGCTCTACAGCTGGCCACCTAGGTAACCGAATCTTAAGTTGTGCAACTTCTTCTTTTGGGGGTTCGTTAAGGATATTGTGTATGTGCCACCATTGCCAACAACCCTGGATGAACTAAAAAAAAACCGCATTGTTACTGCGGTTGAGTCAGTGACAGCGGGTATGGGAAGAAATAGACTATCATCTCGACATTGCTCGTGTAACTAAGGGAAGTTACATAGAGCTCTTAAAAGGTGACAGACAAACCTCGTTTGGTTTTCCTTTTGGTTGATGTATCACTACTCACTCCGAATTTGTCAACTTCGAAAATATAATCATTTGAAATCGGGTGAATTATTTTGAATAACCCTGTATTATAGCTTCGTTGGCGCTTTGTAGTCGCCGTAGTTTGAACGATACAGTGAAGATGGATATTGATAATTACTGGAGCCCAAACCGGATAGGAACCCTAAACCTCATCACGTCCATAATTGATCTGATCGCTTGGTCCGGCGGACAACCATATCTTCCGCTCGCTACGACTCTAGTGTTGGCAGCAAAAGTCTTAGCAAGATAGTTCTTGCCGTTCTGGCAAGATTCTTGTGCACCCAAGAAAGTTTAAAAACGGCAAATCTTTAACTTTGTAAAGTCGACCCAAAAATTATTTCTCCAATGTGTCTCTCACAAACAAAACGTATTGTGCCAAATACAGGTTTACTTAAGCACACTGGACTAAAAATACGGAATGCTGATTCAAACATGTGTATCAGTATAAAGTTGATGAACGTAGCAAGTTGTATAACTATGGAGAGTGAAACTGCTGGATTATGATTGTGGATGTCTGAGGTGTGTGTTTAAAGAATTTGTAGCATTCTGTATTTCCTTTTACAGGTACAACTATAGTTCATAATAGTGACGTTACTCAGTGGCAAAAGAATGTCATTGTTTCTGGTCGAGAACATGGTCATTCCGTGCAAGAGGTGGCGAAGTTTTTTTGAACTGTCCGAGTCAACAGTCAGTAGTGTCCATTTCCAGTGGAAGAAGTACGGAAGCTATTACTGTAGGCAGAGCAACTGTGGTAGACGCTCTATAATGACAAATTGGGATCACTAGTCTGAAATGTGGAACTGGTGAACGTTTCCATACTCGTACGAACTGCATCAACAGTAAAATGCTGAACACCCAGTATCAGAACGGACGCTACGGAGAGAACTGCGTGGCTTGGACATTTTCAGTCGTGTTGCTCGGATTCGTCCAAAGTTAACAACTGTCCAGAAGAAAAATGGCTTTGCTTGGGCAAAACAGCATCGTCACTGGACCATTGTACAGTGGCGATGAATAATATAGGCAGTCCGACCAATCCAGATTCTGCTTGTGTTCCAGGGATGGTCGCTCCAGGGTCATGCTGGAAAGCTGGAGAAGCATTTAACCCATAATGTGTCCAAAAGCTACCCAGAATTTGTCCGAAAAGCTGTGCAGAAAGGAAGGTGGAAGTGCCATGTTTTGGAGCTGTATTTCAAGTACTGGACCATTCGTTGAGGAGTCTAGTCACATGAAATCTATGGATAATGTGCCACTTTTAAATTATGCGTTCCTGTACGTGTCCTTCTTGTTCCAGTTTTTGGGACCAGAAGGACGCACAGTGGATCCTATGTTTCAAGATGATAACTCTCGTGTCCACCGATCTAGACTTGTGCCGGATTGGTTTGAAGAACATGAGAGAAAAGTTCCGCATCTCAATTGGCCTTCAAATTTACTCAATCCAAATGTGATCGAAAAAAAACTGGAACTTGTTAGAAAGAGCCACGAAGAAGAAAAACAACACCCTGCAAATTTGGCGAAATTAAGAAATCTTTTGAGCATGGAGTGGAATAAACTTGATGCACATGTGGTATGAGTCATATGATAGCATACCAAACAAAATTAAAGCTGTAATTAAAGCAGGTGGTGATATTATACACTGAGTGGCCACTTTATTATGACCACCTGACAGTTTTAAGCAAATGAGCTGTGGCTGCACGCTGCTACCGCCAGAGGGTGAGTAGTATAAAAAGGGAAAGCTTAGTGCTTGCGACAGTAGTAGAAGTGATTTTTGGGTGACCAGCTGGGTAAAAAATGCGATTTGACGGACGTTCCACGTGGGATGATTGTAGGAGCTCGGAGCCATGGAGCGAGTATCACCGAAACCGCCGCATTCGTTAAATGTTCCAGAGCAGCTGCTGTTAAAGTGTTTTAGAGACTGGACTGTCAGCCGAAACAAAAACTGGGTCTCTACGTGCAACGTGTGGTTGTCATCGACTAGTGACTGCTCGGGCGGAACGGAGAGTGTCCAGACTGGTAACAGACAACAGAAGGGCAACAGTGCAGCAAATTACAGACCATCTTAATCAAGGATCCCCTCAAATGATCTCTGCACGCACTGTTCGCCGTACACTGCATCGGATGGGATATGGCAGCCGAAGGCCTGTTCGAACACCTTTGCTGTCGGCAGTTAACAAGAGAAAACGTCTCCAGTTCGCACAGGAGCACAAGGATTGTACAGTCGATAATTGGAAACAAATTATGTGGTCCGGTGAATCATGTTTTCAGTTGCACCATGCCGATGGCCGAGTGAGAATTTGACGGAAACAGCACGAAAGCATGGACCCCAAATGCATTGCTACAACCCTTCAAGCTGGTAGAGGCAGCGTTATCGTTTGGGGAATGTTTTCCTGGCATGCTTTGGGCCCTTTAATTCGTGTTGATCAACGTCTGACTGACACATCGTATCTAAACATCGTTGCGGACCAAGTGCATCCTGTCATGTGATGGATGGTTTATCCCAATTGCGATTGCTACTTTCAACAAAATAAGGCGTCCTGCCATAATGCTCGTATTGTACAGGATTGGTTTCAGGAACATGCCGGTGAGTTTACTTTGCTTAGGTGGCCCCCACAATCTCCAGATCTCAACCCCATTGAGAATTTGTGGGATGAAGTTGAACGAGCCATCAGACAGCTGGATACACAACCCTTCAATCTCCCACTCCTGGAAAGTGCTATTCATCAAGCATGGTCTCAGATTACACAAACCACCTATCAACATCTCGTCGAGTCCATGCCACGAAGAATCGACGCAGTATTAAAGGCAAAAGGTGGCCCAACGAAGTACTAAGGGGGTGGTCATAATAAAGTGGCCACTCAGTGTATAACCCCACATTGAGGAATAAAGTTTACATTTCGTAAATTTCGTAATTTTTTGTCGGGTGTGTTTATATAGGTGTAACAGTGGCGAGGCGTGAACTTTTCAATACTGTTACGAGAATCTTACAGTAGGAAGCATAATTCTGGACAGGTTAGTACATGATATTCAGCGATTAAGTTAAAAATGAAGTCTCTGGAGTACCCGTACTGCAAAGCTATCTGGATAATAAATAAATAAATACATCGCTCTTTCCTCGTTTCAAAAACACATAGCAACCGAAACATTTTTTTCAGCGGCCGCCGGGGAATTGAATCCACGGATCTCTCCATATCTAGCCGAACGCGTTAGCTTTACACTACGGTGGCCAACAATCCACGGTGCTATGTGTATTTCTTTTTTTAAAGTCAGCTTCTGACGCCGTCGGCTAGATATCGAGAGATCCGTGGATTCAATTCCTCGGCGGCGGCTGAAAACAATTTTTCGGTTGCTATGTGTTTCTGGAACGTGGAAAGAGCGATGTATTTATTTATTTACTGACGCCACGTATTTGGAGGATTTTTATCTGGATAACATTTTGGAGTTCAGTGTTTTTTTTCTTTGTTTTTTGTTTTTTGTTATTTTGAATTGGATTTAACGACCACCGTGAGGAACTCAGTGGGCTATTAGCAGTCGCCCGTCTCTAATTTAGGGCCACTGGTTCCAGGGAAAGGAGAGAGCCAGCGTCATAAGACAAACACAACATCCATGCCTCACTTGAGTTCAGTGTTGCGCGTTCGGAAGTCCGAGGAATGAGTATATGAGCATGTCGTATCATAGTTCAGATCAAATGATCATATGTAGAGGATTTTAGGAAGGAAGTGTCTGACCCCAGGTCCTAAACAACCCTTAGGAAGACGAAGCTAGGAGATTTGGGCTAGAGTGCCCGATAGGAAAGTGACATGGAAGCGAAGTAGAAAGGGGGAGGAAGACGCCCTTATTTATTACCGGGGAACTAGTACCCGGAGTCCGACGGCTTAACGTTCCCATCCGACGTACAGCGGATATTTAGTGGATCGAGCGTTCGTACCTGCCTGGGATCGAACCTGAGGTCCTTTCCGCGGCAGTCACGAACGTTGCCCACTAGGCCACCCGCGGCCCTCATAGTTCGGAAAGCAGCAGTTTTATATTTATAAGGATGATATGATTCATAAGTTATAACTGTTCTTAAGCTCGTATCCGTGCATTGCTTCCATTTGTGTCGACGTATCTTTGCGAGTCTAGCTTTTCAACTCTGTTGCAAATGAAAACGAAATAACAAAGTAGATTGGAGGTTGAAAGTGACCTGCGTTGTGATCTTTCAAGCACTCCTCCGCATATCCAAGAATTGGCAAAGAAAAAACAATCACAGGTTTCTCATTGAATATAAAATGGATCACAATATCCGAGGCATGTTATTGATTTTTTTTAATTGAGGTATGTGTCATTTTATTAAGCCAGATTTAAGTGTTTAGTTTACGAATATAAAAAACTAATTTTATTCATGTTCTAAAATCCATCAACATTTTCTATTGCTGTATATTCATTAAATTTGGCAATCCATTTTTCGCAGTTTCGGAAAGGGGGGGATGACCTTTCTGACATATGGTGAAAAGGGTGCACGGGGCAAAAAAGGTTGAGAACCCCTGAGCTAAAGGTTCCAGTTGCCAGAGGAATCTGGAAAGAAGAAAGATGAACGTCCAATGCCATTAGAAAATGTGCTGCTTCAAGTAAGGAATCGTACTCCACTTAGACTATCTGCACGACTCCATACTGTTGACCAACAGGAGCTGAGAAAAATCAACCACATCTACTGTGCCTAATCCTTCTATATAAACCTTTTACAGGTAACTTAGACTATAATGCAAAGCCTGAGAAATGGTATACCTTGATAAGCAAATCTAAGTAAGGGAGTGATCCATCGCATTCCAGTTCATTAACGAATTGTATGGATGGGTAAAAAGATGATATGCTTGTCCGGAATTCTTGCAGCAAATCCAGAGAGTATGGCAGGCACAACAGAACAACATCAATATACACTGAAGAGCAATTGAATTAGAGACAGCTGGCGTTATGCAAATGTGGCACTGTGGGCGGCTCTGTAAACGGAAACGACATGACGTATACAGCGATCCGACAATATAAGGAGTGCTGCGACGGGAATCAGTAAGAGTCTGATACAGTATGGGTAAAACGAAGGATCTAAGCGCATTTGACCCTTGGCAAATTGTTGGGGCCCGACGAATGGGTCACTCCACCTCGGAAGTCGTGTAGGCATTGGGATTTTCACGAGCCACTGTGTCACGGGTGCACCGTGAGTACATCGAATCCGGTAAAACCATCCCTGCAAGGGCCAACTGCCGTGGACAACAGCGTGTGGGTGAGTGGGATCATCGTCGGCTAGCTCGCATTGTAACAGCGGATAGACGGGCCACAGTTCAAGAAATTACTCTGCAATTTAACACTGGTGCACAAAAACGTGTAAGCAGTCACACCATCCAGAACCATGTCCTCGCTATGGATTAAGGAAGCCATTGTCCCACGAGGGTAACCGCTGCTGACCGCACATCACAGGGTGCAAAGATCAGCATGGGCGCAGGAACATCGCCACTGGAACCTAGACATATGGGAAAATGTTGTCTGGACTGATGAGATTCACGTTGGTACATGCGGATGGCAGGATACGAGTATGGCGCAAACCACAGGAAGTGATGGATCCTTCTTGTCAGCAGGGTACTTTTCAAGCTGGTGGGAGTTGCATTCTCGTCTGGGGACTGTTTACGTGGACTGAAATGGGGCCCCTGGTACGTGTGACATCGTCTCTCACAGGTCAACGTTACGGGGATATCCTGGACGACCATTTGCTCCCGTTTGTGCGTCTTCAACATCCCACTGAGGACCTCATCCTGCAACAAGACAATGCAGCTCCCGAATTGTATCCGAATGGTTGGATGAACACTCCACCGACGTGACCTGGCTTCCTTGGCCAGCTAGGTCACTTGACCTCAATCACATTGAGCACATCTGGGATGCCATCGAGAGAGATGTTTGAGGCTCTGATCCCCTCCATCGAATCTTCGTGAACTGTGGGAGCTTGTTCAGGAGTCGTGGATCCGTATGGCTTCCCAAAGCTTCCGGTGTCTTGTCGAGTCCATGTCGAGACGAATCACCGCCGTTATCAGGGCGAAAGGTGGTGCTACACGTTACTAGACAGGCATCTCTAATTCAATTGCTCTTCAGTGTATACGAAAGAATATGAATTCAAATCCAGGGCAGTTGGGCCATTTATTCGGATAAAGAAGACACTCGAGTGGACGTCGCTTCCTTGGCCAGCTAGGTCACATCTGGGATGCCGTCGAGAGAGATGACCCCCGTCCATGAAATCTTCGTGAAGTGTGGGAGCTTGTTCAGGGGATGTGATTCCAAAGCTTCCGGTGTCTTGTCGAGTCCATGGCGAGACGAATCGCCGCCGTCATCAGGTTGAAAGGTGGTGCTACACGTTACTAGACAGGTATCTCTAATTCAATTGCTCTTCAGTGTATCTCAGTAATAATAATGGTAAATGGGGATGGTCCGACAGTATAGTGTTATCCAGGGTTTGCATGCTATCTCGGCTAACACCGCAAATAGAGACGGGCCCATCGTATTGCCGGCCTGTTGTTGGTAAATGGTGTCCTTATAGTGAAAGGATGAACGTTTAGCCAATAGTCTTTGAATTTCCACTTGTGATAACTTATTTTGAGAAACTAACGTCCTGTGAATAACTAAGTGTATATTTTCAACCGGCACGTTAGGGTAGAGTAATTTAGCGTCAAGCGATGCTAAAATAAAAAGCATATCAGGTTGAATGAATGAACGAAGCCGGCAAATGACTTTCAGTGCATTGGGGACTGATTGAGTGATTATTACAGCCATGGGTGAGCGGAACCAAAAAACAAGACAATGCCTTTTCGAGAGGTCACGTGGGGCTCAGGTAGCTTGTTAGAAGCGGGAGGATAGGCATTCCCTCTTTGTGCGTTTTAATCTTGCCAAACAGATGAGGTGTGCGTGCACCTCATATATGAGGTTCACAACCATTCATCCCTAGGAATTCAATAAACATTTACAGTAAACTACTTCAAAAACAGTTAATCGACATATCGCCGCAGGAGCTGATTTCCGACTCGGCGCGCGCCTAGGGCCCGAGAGCTTGAGGGGCCCCGAACACCTGTAAATGAATTGCCAGTCTTGTTTCGGTTTTCACGGATCGGAACAAATCAATCCTTAAAGCGACTACTTTGTTTGTATTATCAATTGGCATTTTACTTTCGCATGTATTAGTAAAATGTATTTTTTCTTGCTGCTGCTGATACTCCGAATTTTCCAGTTGTTATCAATGTACTTATTTTGAAAAGAACGGTTAAAATAATTTAGCCTACCTTTTAGTGGTAGGGGAAGGAAGTATTCACGCTTCCCACATTTTTCATTGCTTAACGCGAATTCTTACTGGAATGCTGTGATGTAAATTGCCTTCACGCTACCTCCAGCCAAGGAAAAGCATTCGTGTTGAAACCTTTCCCCCTTCCCCACAGAGTTGCAATGAGGAGTGCTTGTACAAACTTAACTGATGATCGGGGCCGCGGGTGGCCTAGTGGACAACGTTCGTGACTGCCACGGAAAGGACCTCAAGTTTGATCCCAGGCAGGTACGAACGCTCGATCCACTAAATATTCGCCGTGCGTCGGATGGGCACGTTAAGCCGTTGGTCCCCGGGTACTGGCCCCCGGTAATAAATAAGGGCGTCTTCCTCCCCCTTTCTACTTCGCTTCCGTGTCACTTTCCTATCGGGCACTCTAGCCCAAATCTCCTAGTTTCCTATTTCTAAGGGTTGTTTAAGACCTGGGGTCAGACACTTCCTTCCTAAAATCCTCTACATATGAACTTACCTGATGATCGGGGGTGTCTGCTGTTCTTTTTTTTTTTTTTTTTTTTGTGGCTGGATAATCAAGTTATGTCTCAGCCTAATCCCCCTAAACCAGCCTAAACCCAAAGAGTTAATATTTAGGCTGAAAACAATAAAGAAATTCGAGAATATCACACTATATTTTTCTTATTTAATAGTGTTTAAAGAAATTTATATTGTATTGCTACAATATTTTCTTATTACTTTTTCTTCCCCTGGTTTAATACTGATAAAATAATCACCAAGTATTCTCAGCGTTTCTATTCCGTAAATCGACATAAAACTAACTTTAGAAAAAGAAATAAAAAAGTTTCAATAACACTCTTACTCGAAAGGCTGTGGTTTCTACTTTTTCATTTTCAAACCTGATCGTTGGCATTTAATCCTTATGTTTCTGATAACTGCAGTGCAGGTATAAAACAAAATTAACGCATGTTTTTGACAGTATAAAAAATGCATACCTCAATTTTTCGATGACAATAATAAGAAAAAATGCTTTCAAGAAACTCTTCACATTTTCGCTTTCCGGAAGTAACTGATGAAATTCATACTAACCAGCTTTCTTGGTCCATGGCATTCGTCCATGCCATAGACGACTGAATCTCTTCCATTTAGGGAATTGTTCGCCACAGGAAAATTTATCCACGAGAAGTCATCCACCTTTTTCAAGTGAAGTACTGTGCACAAAATTGCATTTTACACGATTTTTTTAATGTGGAGGACTTTTCTGGTTGCCCATGTCTTTAAGTTTTTTATTTTTGCTTGATACCATGGTCGTTGCCTACTAATTTGCTCATAACGTGAAAAACAAGATGTTTTTCCAAAGTTGAAGCAATAGAAAAAACAAAGCACGTTTTGTAATTGAAATACAGTCCAATTTTATGACAATTCATTTATACGTAACGTATTGATAAATTTAGGGAAATTCCACTTTCAGCGCCCTTAGCGTTAAATTTGCCTAGTAACTTGCAAATTGAAAGGTGCTAAAGTAATATGTTTTGCCTTAGACTTTGACAGCCGTTAGCGGTAAATTCATGAAGTATACGGATATTTAAAGTGCCAAAGTTAATGCCCTTTTGATATCCTATTAGCCGCAAAAGTTATTTTTGAAATATCTCTAAAAACAAAAAGCTCGATGTGCACGGGCAGACAAAGTGATTACACGAGCATTGTTTCTCACAAAACGTTCTAATAATAGGAAGATGGAATGGCATTTTAAAAAACGTAAAAACCATTTTCTTGACTTTTTTTTTTTTTTTTTTTGTTATTCTGACGGATGAAAATTTCTGAGGCGATAAGAGCGGGAGAAGGGCCCCTTAAACTTTCAGCGCCTAGGGCCCCAAAAGATCTAAAGTCGTCTCTGTATCGCCGACAATATCAGCCTCTCGGACATGACGACGTCACAAACCCGTCTATATATTGCTATCCAAAGGGTGCCACGGTTTCAGTATTTCACCTGATGATATAATGGACGCCATTACGAAAGCTCTGGTGTAATTTTACTTATGACGTGTGATTTTAACTTGTAAATATTTTAGAATCTAAAATTTGTCATCGTCTTTCCATCTGTGTGTTATTAACGTGCAGCGTGTTGGTGCCTTTACTTGGATTATTTTTGCACGTATTCGAAACAAATTTTCCTGTTTAAGCGTAAGTCGTTGGATTTGGAGCCAAAAGGACGTTGGTAGGCCCTACCAACGATTTTTTTTTTCATGAGTGGATTTTTAAATTCTTCTCACCCTTAAGTTGCTGCTAAAATTTGTTTACGACTGAATTAGTTTTGCAATGCACATTTCAATAGTTCTGTTTCATCCAGAAGTTGCAGGATTTTTTTCATGAGGAAATTTATAAGGCGTTTGGGTATGTGTGTTTCTGTAGTGGACCACAAGACTAAAATTCCCGTCCAGGCTTTGTCGATTCAATCTGCCCTTGTATCCCACCACCGTATTCGCCAGAACTTGCATCTATGGACTGCCACCTTTTTCGGACTCTTCAGAACAACTTCGCTGGAAAAACCTTTGATGAAGTTGATGTCGAAACTGCATTATAAGAGTTTTTTAACTCCAAAACGGCGGAGTTCTGCCGAAGGGGAATTCCATTACTAGTAGAAAGATGGTAAGAGGTTATAGATAATAATGGAAATTGTGCAAAAGGTTAAAGATGTTATTTATTTAAAAAAATATTTTTCTTCTCTATTAAAAAAATGGATAGAACTTTTGCCCACACCTCATATTTCAGCAATCTTGAATCTTCATCCAAAAAAATATTGTTATTCAATCAGTGAGAGCGAGAGAGAGAGATAGAGAGAGCGCAAATATGATGATAAATATTTATGCCTTCTCCCAGAAATATTACACAACAAAAAATAAAGAGTTTTTTGACCTCCACATATTTTTCAGAAGAACGAATTTATACTTCGCCTGTAAAAGAACTTGAAACCGAGAGAGAAACTATATAAAAGAAACGACTTACTTTTATGTATTTATTCTTTTTAAGGACGTATTTATAGCAGAAAGCGTTCTGTAAATAGAAATTGGCGCTTGTTTTCTTTTATCGGTAAGACACTTGTAAAAAAAGAAATATCTGATTGAGCGCACCAGTTTCGCTTTGATTCCTATTGGCTGTCATCTTCTGTCGCTTTACGTTCGTCTTTTTTTCTCCGCGTTTGCTCCAGTTGCACAGATGAAATAAAAGCGACGCGAGAACAAACGTTGTCATTCGAAGCATGATTATTTCTTTTGAGTTAGATTAAAGACTCGGAAATGTAAGTTCTAAATCTTCTTTTCACCATTTAGTTAAAAATTTCCTGCGTAGGCTGAAAGTCCCCCATTCGCTTGGTTCCGGTTGTCCTTGATTGCCTAAACTGCCTACCTACGCTTTTTCTAGGCTAAGGTTTTCCCTGTGCTTTTCCTCCCCGCGTAGCGCAAGATTATGATGTTTACTTTTCGTCATAAGCTTTTTGTTGCAGGATAAAAAAAAAGTGAAAGAGGACGAAAAAGATAGGTAATTATTCACCGGAAGATTTCACAAATAACTATTTGTTTTTTGATAAAGAATACAAGCTCATGTATAACGAGGTCGCAAATGCAATGAGCAAATCCCGGAATACTTGCGTACAAAAATTTCATGTATAAATAACAAGCCCGTGCAAGAACATATCAAAGAAACATGTCTTTGTTAAAAGCAAAACGGAAAATAAATTCCATGTACATACACGATGATAAATCGAAAAGTAAAGGCAGTTCCGTTGCATTTACCAAAACCAACTGAAGCTTGCTTAACTGTATTACTATTTTTCAATGTAGACTCGGTGCAGTTTCACATAAGTTTTAGTAACGGTGTGACGTCTTCGCATCAACTATAGTAATATTAAAGAAATAAGAGAATAATTAAATACATGAAGTCACTTATTAATATATTGAAAAGAGGCGGAGAGGTTGATGATCCCTCATAGTCAGTAATTGTATTTGAAGAAGGGGTGGCGAAGTGGTCTAAGCGTTGGCTTATGATCATTCGTCCGAGATGGGTCCGGGTTCGAATCCCGTGAGACGTGGATGTTGTGTTTGCCTTACGGCACTGGCCCTTCCCTGAAATCAGTGTCCCTAAATTAGGGACGGGTGACTGCTTATAGCCGATTGAACGACCACTGTGAGCAACTCAATGGGCTATAAGCAGTCGCCCGTCCCTAATTTAGGGTCACTGGTTCCAGGAAACGAGAGAGCCAGTGCCGTAAGACAAACACAACATCCATGCCTGACCGGGATTCGAACCCGGACCCCTTACGGACGAATGATCAGAGGCCAGCGCCTTAGACCACTGTGCCACCGGGTCGGCCGTTAAACCTTTCAATCAATCAATCAGCCATTTGAGGAAGTAGGATGCCAGATCCAGAGAAGGAGCAAGTAAATACCCCTTGGGCACAGTTTACTGGACAGGAAAGGGTTTATCTTCGGGATTATTTACATCATGTAGGACGAAGGACTTAAAAAAAAAAAAACCTAAAAAACTCTCATTTGCCATGGCGCAGCTCGACACAGAAATGCAACTATGTACGTCTGGATACCCTTGAACTTGTTACTGACCCGATGCTATGGGAGTCGATGGTGGTGATGACCATAGCTGTACTTGGTCATGATGTTTCACCATTAAAAAAGGTGTCTATTGCTCGATCTCTCCTCTATTCCTGCTGGTACATCCCCGCTGTGTTGTCTTTCAACGTTAAAAAGAGACAGTTGCATTTGCTCGTGATGTAGCATTGAATTATATGTGTACTTCTGGATGACTAACCTACTCCTGCTGGTACAAGCCTCTGTGCTGCCCTTCAACATTAACAGCAAACAGCTGTACTTGCTCGCGACGTTGAGCGTTGAAATATATGTTTACTGATGGTACATCTACACTGTGTTGTCCTTAAACGTTGACAGTGGACAGTTGCATTTGCTTGTGATGTTGTACCATTGAAAGATATGTCTACTGCTGGTACATCCCCGCTGTGTCGCCCTTTAACATTAAGAGCGAGCAATTGCATTTGCTCCTAACGTGGCAGTATTGGAAGATTTGTCTAGTGCTGGATTATTGCCCTGCTCCTGATGTTACATCCCCGCTGTGTTGTCCTTCAACGTCAAAGGTGGATGACCAGAGCAAATCGAGAGCGTTGTCTTTATTTCCCCGGAATCTCTGAGGTGTTCGTCTGACATGCTGAGATGAGCATTGTTATGGTGGAGGTGCCCAGCGACACTGGACTCTGACTTGAACAGAGGTGACCAGTAGCTTTAAATAATAGTAAAAATATATTGAACCTCAAGCAAATTAAATAAATACAGTAGAACGTGCGTATAAAGAGCCCGTACTTAGCGAGATCTCCGATTCAACGAGCAATTGCGATATTAATTCAGAGCTAATTTTATCGTTTTTAATGTACAAAATTTAATGAAATTGCTGAATTTAAAGGGGATGGGAAAGCCGAGATGATCACTTTTAACAAACGAAGTAACAAAATTGAATGGAATTCCATATTTAACGAGGCAGTGTAAACCTGCTGCTAAGTGTCCTGGAATGGAGGAATAGAAATGGCGTCATACGGGACGAAATTGAAACAGCTCAGTGGAAGCTTGGTGTGCCAATGGAAGAATGTTGATAGAAATGCAAAAGAAAGGGAGTGCATCAAATGCTCAACGAGCGTGTTGTGCAAGAGAATTTCCGCCACCCACTCCAAAGCTTGGAAGAGCCGTGTCAACAGAGTCGAAAGCAGGCGCCCAACTCCTAGGCAAAAAGAAGATGGATGGGGTTCACGCGCATGTATTGAGTGGATTTCTGGGTGACGATTGCAGAGAAGAATATGGCAGTAATGGAATGGGGATGTGGCCTGAGGGGAAACAGGACATAACAATTCTTGTTATTGCATTCATTGCCCCTTTCACCATCCAAATGAGCGCTTCATTAGAAAGATCGGTGCTGCTTTTGCCTCATGTATATCGTTAAACAGCAATCAATATCACGAAGTGGTAGAAAATCGTAAAGTTTTATACGTGATAAAATGTCTAAGAATGTAGTATTACCTGTAAACGACAAAGTGAAGAGCTGCAAGATGTTGAACAAATGTTGTATGTTATGTTACATATATTGATATACACGGTCGTATGTGAATAATATAACCACCCGCGGAATCCCAGTGTACCCGCCCAGGCGCGTCATAGAGTGCACGTGACAAGGTCGACCACACGGGGATATAAGCAGATGACCAGGACAGATGAGCCATAGTGCATCACGTGAGCACAATGGGCAGAGGTAGTGATTTGACGGACGTTCGAAAAGGAATGATCATCGGCGTTTCAGTACAAACAATGTCACATCTGCGCTTAATTGGGATTTGAAAACACAAAGAAATAAGCAGTTTGTTTGAAGTCCTAACTGGCCATTTTGGAAATAATATCTCTTTGAAAGCACTCCCTATAGGTTATTGAAGTACAGAAAAATTAACATTTGCTTTCAGTTGGGATTTAAATATACAATGAAATAAGCAATTTGGATATTTATATCTTCTTAACGTTTCTTGCAAATTGGTTAAATAGTTTTCCTAGAAGTGAATCGTTAGTCTGGTAGTTGTGCGCACTTCTGTCGCAGCGCCCTTTTGTATGATCGATTGCATTTGTCGGATCGCTTTTTTGTCGTGCGCTCTTTCGTTGTGTGCCCTTTTGTCGTGTAACCGTTTCATACATAGGATCGACTTATGTGTGAATGAAAATAAGGAAATTGGGAAATTTAATCCATTCCACTTATACTCCATATCGACTTATAAGTCGATAAATGTGGTAATTGGATTTTCCAACCCAAATGAAGACGGCAAAGCAAAATAAATATGTATCTTTTTTTTTTTTTTTTTGATTGGAGGTTTAACGACCACCGTGAGCAACTCAATGGGCTATATAAGTAGTTGCCCGTCCCTAATGTAGGGCCACTGGTTCCAGGGAAGGGAGAGAGCCAGTGCCGCAAGACAAACACAATATCCATGCCTCACCGGGATTCGAACCCGGACACCTTTCGAACGAATGATCATAAGTCATCGCTTGGACCACTGCGCCACCGGGGTGGCATAAATATGTATCAAAACTCCGAAAAAGAATATTTGGCTCAAACTGCGGACACTTCAGAAGTGGCCGCCCCGGTGGCGCAGTGGTCTAAGCGATGGCCTCTGATCATTCGTCCGAACGGGGTCCGGGTTCGAATCCGGGTGAAGCATGGATGTTGTGTTTGTCTTACGGCACTGGCTCTCTCCCTTCCCTGGAACCAGTGACCATAAATTAGGGACGGGCGACTGCTTATAGCCCATTGAGTTGCTCACGGTGGTCGTTAAAAAAAAAAAAAAAGCATTTTAGAAACTTCTGAGGCATGTGGAAAAAGAATTAAAAATAAATACCTGTTAAAAGTCCTTTATGTGTTCTCTTAAGCGTTTTTTTTTTAGTTTTCTCATTAATTCATTTGTTTTATTTATTCAAAAGTTTGACGAGGGTGAATCAAAAAGTAAGGTCATTGTTCCAGTTACGTAAGCAAGCAGAGCTGCGGCAGATTGCTATTTGGGGAGGAGAGCGAAGGGTGTGACCTTGACACGTGGCAGATGCAATCGTTATTCTTCTAACCGCAGTTACCTAGCAGTTGCAAGGGCGTAAACATGGCCGCTCGTTTGTTGGAATTCTCCATCGTCGAGCAGCAACGTGTAGTAAGATTTTTATACGCTGAGGGTGTGCAACCCGCTGAAATTCATCGTAGGATGCTTGCCCAATATGGGGAGAACAAGTGTATGAAGCAGAGACATGTGTACAAGTGGATAGAAAAGTTTCAAGCCGGTAGAACGAATGTCTTTGATGAAGCTCGCTGGTGCCGTCCGTCGACCTCTCGCACAAAGCACCATCTGGATCGCATCGATGCGCTCATTAAAGAAGATCGCCTGGTTACTCTGTTAGAGATCGCCCAAAAGGTAAGCATCAGCTATGGTTCTACATTCTCAATAGTGCATGACGATCTCGGGTATCATAAAGTGGGTGCCAGATGAGTGCCACGTTAGTTGTGTGATGCGTACAAACAGCAGCGACTCGAAATTGTCAGAAACGTTTTTGCAGCGGTATGAGTCAGGTCCCAGTATTCTGGAGAGGATTGCCACTGGAAACGAAACATGGGTCCATCATTACGACCCAGAGAGCAAAAGGTAAAGCATGGAGAGGAAACATCCGGGTTCTCCATGCAAAACGAAGTTCAAAGTTGTCCCATCGGCACGAAAATTAATGTTGACTCTTTTTTTTTTTTTACATGAAAGGGCTCATTGTTGAACACTATCAAGTACAGGGTGACTCAATTAACAGTCGGTCATATTCTAACTAGCTGAAAGACAAATTAAAACCAGCAATTCGCACAAAATGACGGGGAATGTTATCCAAACAAATGCTGTTGCTGCACGACAACGGTCGTCCACATACGGTATTGGCAACTCAACAAGCAATTATCGAGTTCAAGTTTGAGGTATTACAACATCCTGCTTACGGCTCAGATCTTGTTTCAAGATTTCACAGAGGTGCATTAAAACTGAGATGCAAAAGGCACTATTGGGGCGCTGGCAGGAGGTTTAGGACGGGGTGTGGACGACAAAACTACGAAATTCTCCCTAAAGTGTCAACTAAGCGATGTTCAACTAACAGATATTGGAATCAACTTATGTCAGAACATGGGGTATGTCCTGCTTACGTCCGACATTTCGCAGTTAAGAGTTGCTCCTGCGGTTGTGGCGTTAAGCGATCGACTATTCAGCACTTCCTTTCAAGTTGCCCAACAGTGATGAATTTAAGAAATCAGTTCTTCCTCCAAGGTTTTAAATGGGATGTGAACGTTGTAGCCTCCTCGGAGAAGTGGAGGAATGCCACTTCATCATTCATACGCTACGTATCAAGAAACTGACTCTCTGTATAATTTGATAAAATCAAAACATTAATTTATTGTTTGAACCCAATCTTAATTTTCTTGGGTCTCAGAGTTAGAGACCTCTGTTATAGACTGATTGAGAGGTATGCGATTGCCTCTCTCGCTGTACATATGCTTTAACAATGTAAATGTTTTCATTTTTTTGTGCGTTTAGTAATGAATTGTTTATCTGAGAATTTTGTTTGTTGGAGATGTACGTAAAGGAATTGTGCAGATTTTCTTTATGACTAGATCGGAGATGGCTAGATCAGGGATGTTGGAATAATCGAGGTTGTAATTTTTCTAATTAAGTGTGATCAAGAATGAAGATTGTATACTGATGTTTAATGTTTTCAGCGTATTAATAATTGTGATTGCGATTTTACGGTGAATTTGTGAATTTGACCGTGATTGTGATATTTGGTGTAGATTCTTGTCTTGCAGAACGGAATTTTGTCATAGTGTGTAAAAAATTTAAGTTGATTGTTTCTTTAACTTGTAAATATAATTTGTTTGTAAGTTAATTATTGAAAGAATTTACTGAAGGACAGAGCTTGTCCTTTCATGTGTCTAATGAATCTCCCGAGATAATTGCAGGGCGTGTGTTTTTTTTTTTTGGGGGGGGGGGATTTGGGTCCCACGGATGGTGTCTCGTGTGTTTTTGTGTCCCACCGACGGTGTTTCGTGCATTTTTGTGTCCCACGGTTGGCGTTTCGTGTGTTTTTTGGGTCCCACGGATGGTGTTTCCTGTGTTTTTGGGCCCCACGAATGGTGTTTTGGGGTGCCACCGATGGTGTTTCGTGTATTTTTGTGTCCCACGGTTGGCGTTTTGTGTGTTTTTGTGTCCCACGGATAGTGTTTTGCGCGTTTTTTGGTCCCACGGATGGTGTTTCGTGTGCTTTGGGGTCCCACGGTTGGTGTTTCGTGTGTCTTTGGGTCCCACGGTTGGCGTTTCGTGTGTCTTTGGGTCCCACGGATGGTGTTTCGTGCGGTTTTGGATCCCACGGGTAGTGTTTCGTGTGTTTTTGGGCCCCACGAATGGTGTTTTGATGTCCCACCGATGATGTTTCGTGTATTTTTGTGTCCCACTGTTGGTGTTTCCTGCATTTTTGTGTCCCACGGTTGGCATTTCGTGTTTTTGCGTCCCACGGATGGTGTTTCGTGTGTTTTTGGGCCCCACGAATGGTGTTTTTGGGTGCCACCGATGGTGTTTCGTGTATTTTTGTGTCCCACGGTTGGCGTTTTGTGTGTTTTTGTGTCCCACGGATAGTGTTTTGCGCGTTTTTCGGTCCCACGGATGGTGTTTCGTGTGTCTTTGGGTCCCACGGTTGGCGTTTCGTGTGTCTTTGGGTCCCACGGATGGTGTTTCGTGCGTTTTTGGGTCCCACGGGTAGTGTTTCGTGTGTTATTGGGCCCGACGAATGGTGTTTTGGTGTCCCACCGATGATGTTTCGTGTATTTTTGGGTCCCACGGTTGGTGTTTCGTGTGTTTTTGGGTCCCACGGATGGTGTTTCGGGCGTGCATGCGGTGTACGGCCTTGCGGGATCTGGGATTGCGATTGCATCCACCTTAAATTGTTCGTTAAGCCTTGTAGGTGATACAAGATAATTCTATCAGTCATACGGCTCAGATCTGGCGTCCTGCGATTTTCATGTCTTCGGGCCTCTGAAAGACGCTTTGTGAGGCCGCCATTTTGGAAGTGATGCCCTGGTACAGGAAGCACTGCATTCGTGGCTGTGGGAACAACCCAAAACATTCTTCTCTGCAGGAATCTAGAAGCTTGTAGATAGATATAAAATATGCGTTGAACGACAGGGAGACAATGTTGTGAAATAAGGTAATTGTTATCTGCATACCTCTTAGTTTCTTTAATATACGACAACACTGACCTTACTTTTTGATTTATCCTTGTAAATCAGTTTAGGAACTGCGACGTACTATACAGAGGTGAAAGCATGTGTCAAGACGACAAATCTGCAGAGAGACATTCTCTCCACGTAGCTCAGTTGGTAGAGCGACTTACTCCGGAGTGAGGGGACACTGCTTCGATGCCCGTCGCGGATAAACTTGTGTTTTCACCGAACACTTCCCCATTCTAAAATGTCTTACACGTTGTAGTTGCCACATTCATTTTTTTCTCAATGTTTATAAAGAATAACAGTTTTACTGAGTGAAAATATCTGGTCCTCATTACTATCCAGTTTTACTGAACTTTTCCTTAAGTTTTTTCTTTTTTCCCTTTAGGGATCTTGCCAAGAAGAGTAAAATATTTTTTCCTTTGTGAGGAATTAATACAATTCTGTGCTTCGGAAAAAAACAAGACTTGACTGAAACGCTAGTTTTAATCAAAGTAAATAGCGAGTTAATCAAATAAAAATAAAAATAAACCCATTTAAAGTCATTAACTTCTTAAAGTCGCGTGCGTGACATCCTCACGGTTAAGAAGACGTAGGAAAAATAAGCTTCATTGATGAGGAAGAGCAGAAAATTGGTCTCGACAACCAATCAATACAGACAGCCATGAGTTAGCGAGTGGAAGAAAACAAAAACAAGAAGCTGGTTGCCGCGAATTATGCCTCGTAAGACATCATTACAAAGACGACAGATAAAAAAACATGTTTCTCAATCGTTTCCTCGTGCTCACAGAATGCAAAGAAAAAAATGGCTTCTTTCTTTTCTGTTTCGTAAGAAAAGAAACTTCTTTCTCAGTAAATGCAACATTCTTTTTATACAATACATGAAATTTCAGTCTTAAAAGCTCTTTTTCAGAACATGAAAACTACGTATTTCTATTTTGGTCCTCCTAGGAAGAGTAACTATCTAATTCAGATAGTTAGTTTCCCTAGGAGAACAAAAACATAAGTAACTATCTGACTCTGTGTACATAAACTAAACTCAGCACTACGACAAAAGGTTACCAATGTCTTGCACTGTGAGGATATACTCCGTTTTTCACGATGAGAAATATCATATCTTGGACCGTAGCTACCGGGAGTGCAGGGAGAGCAACCGCCCTCCCAGGATGGCCATACCAGGGAAATAATTTCATAGTCTGAGGAACGTAAAAATAAAAATGAACAGATTGTGCATAAGTGTGCCGAACATATTAACTAAAAACAAATTTATACACTTTAGTATCTTCTTTTGTAAATACTTTAGTTAGCCACATATACAAGGGGCATCCTGAAAGTAATTCCTGCTCCATAAAACTTCTGAAATTTTGAAGAGATTTTAATTAAACTGCACTGGAGTTGTTAACGGTGGTCGTTAAACCTCCAATGCCACCCCGGTGGTGCAGTGGTCTAAGCGCTGGCTTTTGACCGTTCGTCCGGAAAGGGTCCGGGTTCGAATCCCATTGAGGCATGGATGTTGTGTTTGTCTTATGGCCATGGTTATCTCCCTTCCCTGAAACCAGTAGTCCTAAATCATGGACGGGCGACTGCTTATATCTCATTGAGTTGCTCACGGCGGTCGTTAAACCTTGAATCACACACACACACACACACAAAATCCCGGTGAGACATGGATGTTGTTTTTGTTTTACGGCACTGGCTGTCCGCCTTCCCTGGAACTAATGGCTCTAAATAAGGGACGGGCGGCTGCTTATAGCCCATTGAGCAGCACACGGTGGTCGTTAAACCCCAATCAAAAAAGAAAAAAATCCTGGTGAGGCATGAATGTTGTGTTTGTCTTAGGGCACTAGCTCTGTTCCTTCACTGGAACCAGTGGCCCTAAATTAGGAACGGAGGACTGCTTATCGCCCATTGAGTTGCTCACGGTGATCGTTAAACCTTTAATAAAAAAAATTCCGCTTAGCCATGGATGTTGTGTCTGTCTTATGGCACTGGTTCTATCCTTTCCCTGGAGCCAGCGGCCCTAAATTAGGGACGGGGGACTGCTTATAGCCCATTGAGTTGCTCACTGTGGTCGTTAAACCCCAATAAAAAATGAAGTTTCGTAAAAATAGTTAAAATTTTATTGTCCGTGGATTACGAACACTTAAGGACGAAATACACTTTACCAAAATAAAACCTGGAAAAGCGGTTTTTCAGCAGTAGCAATAAAATGAAGCCCCCGTCATCAAAAATCAAGAGAAATACACCGGAGCTAAAACATTATGACCAGCCTGTCTTTACACAGATGGAAGGAATTACAGGTAAACAATGGCGGGTATGAAGGTCATGAAACGGTGTAAGCCGCCCCGGTGGCGCAGTGGTCTAAGGCGTTGGCCTCTGATCATTCGTCCGAAAGGGGTCCGGGTTCGAATCCCGGTGAAGCATGGATGTTGTGTTTGTCTTACGGCACTGGCTCTCTCCCTTCCCTGGAACCAGTGATCCTAAATTAGGGACGGGCGACTACTTATAGCCCATTGAGTTTGTGACGCACCTGCCAGCAGGACGCACACGACATAAAGGCAGATAGTAGTAAAAACAAACGTATGCGTAGCTCAGTTGGTAGAGCGACTTGTTCCGGAATAAGCGGACTCGGGTTCGAATCCTGGCGTGGACAGAAATGACGGAGAAATTTACTTGGTTATAATGGCGCCCGAACTATCCGGATGACCCGACCGTTCAAAATCTCGCAATGGTGTGATGTTATTTCTACACCGCGAGGTAGGAAAAATCAGAGAATCCGTTCTCCAGCGCTTCGAAAAATAAAAAATGTGTGTGTCGTTGCATTCCACACACCAGATTGACTGGGAGTTCTCAAGTGCACGTTCTACAGTGGATGGCTGCCTGCAACGATTCATGGTCACGCCTGACCCGTGGGCCATGCCCCCGGCCCTCTTTCGGGGGGGGGGAGATGTGACGCACCTGCCAGCAGGACGCACACGACATAAAGGCAGATAGTAGTCAGAACAAACGTCTGCGTAGCTCAGTTGGTAGAGCGACTTGTTCCGGAATAAGCGGACTCGGGTTCGAATCCTGGCGTGAACAGAAATGACGGAGAAATTTACTTCGTTATAAGTTGCTCATGGAGGTCGTTAAACCTCCAATAAAAAAAACAAAAAAAAAAAAAAAAACGGTGTAAATAACACCTGGTACTGAGCACTACTTAACAGTGTTATTCTTGTTCTCTTCAGATGGGAAAGGCAGCGGACTTAAGTGAGATTGACAAAGGCCAAGTTTGGCCGGATGATTGGGTCTGATCATTTCCGAGACGGCAAGGCACGTGAGGAGCTCACGGTCAGATCTTGGTTAGTACTTAAAAAGTGGTCCGAGGTGGGAAAAACCGCAAACCACCGGCAAAATGTGGGCCGAGCTAGGCTCATTGATATTAGCAGTGGTCGAACGATGTCTGGTATCGTACGAGCCAACAGAAGGGATACTGTGGCGCATCTCGCCCGTAATTTGAATGCTGGTGACGGGAGTAAAGTGTCATAACACATGGTTCATCAAACTCTGATGAAAAATGGGGCTGCGTAGCCTCAGGCCGTTCTGAGTGCCCATGCTAACCGCGTTCTGCAATCGAAAACACCTACAATGAGAACACGAGCAACAAAACTCGACCTTGAATGAGTGGCAGAAAGTCTTCTGGTCCGGCGTATCTCTTTTCCTATTGCGCCATATGGACGGCCGGGTACGTCGTTTACCTGGGGAAGTGTTGGCACCAGGATGCACATTGGGACAAAAACAAGTCGGTGGAGCAAGTATACTATTTTGGCCAATGTTCTGCAAGGAAATCATGGGTCGAGTCATTCATGTGCAGAAAAACATGACATCTACTAGCTACCTAAACATCAGACCAACTTTCAGAGCAACGGTATTCCCCTCTAACAGTGCCGCCTTTTAGCTGGATAATACGCTGTGCTACCTGGATTTGTGGAAAATGGAGAAGACTTCTAGGAATTGCCCTGGCCTCCAAATTCAGCCAGACGTAAATTCAATCCAACATTTGTGGCTTGTGTTGGAACAGCTTGTCCCATCTGCGGCGACTCAACTACGTAATTTACAAGAGTTAAAGGATCTTCAGATCACGTTTTGATACCAGATACCACAAGACAGCATTAGAAGTCTTGTAGCGTTTATACATCGCCGGGTAAGAACTATTTCGGTGGCACGTGGAGGAACAACATCATGTTAGGGAGGTGGTTATGTTTTGACTCTTCGGTATATGCAATTGAGATTGAAACAGAAAGTGTTTTTATGAAGATAGCACAGCCTCACATGTGGTTTAGTGACACTATTCCACCAGCACCGCATAAACAGACCATAAGGCGAAATCCTCAGTAGAGGATATGTTCACCTCGTACCGCAATGCGTGTTTGACACCGGTGTGGCATGCTTTCCTGCCGGATAGCCCTGTTAAGTGCTGGAATTGGAGATTCCTTTGCGTAATACACCTCATCACGTCCTGTACGTGTTCGATTGGATTGAGATAAGGGGATCACTCTGGCCACTACATCCCATAGAAATCCTCACTTGTCAAGACTTCATCCACAGCTGCTGGGTGGAGAGGACGGGCGTTGTCATCCTTAAAAACGAAATCTGCACCTACAGCACCACAGAAGAGACGAACTAGACGAAGAATCACGTCATCGGAGTGATTGAGCCTTGATCTATCACCTGCAGTCCAGTACCTCCTCTGACCATGATATCGGCCCACACAATGACGCCACGACCGACATATCAGTTCCGTTCAACAATATTCCTAGCAACATACGCAGTCTAAAGCCTTCTCGGAAAGCACAAGGCCATGACAATTACGGGAATAAGTTCTCTCCATTGGTTAAGCCACACTGTCATACGCGACAGCGTTGGGAACCAATAGGAAGCTTTTGTTCTCGCGGGACGTCACTAAAAGAGGCAATGCATCTTTTTAATGACATAATCTTGTGTCTTCTAGAAAAGTGGTTCGCAATCGCTTTGCATTTGCGAATCGGTAAAATGTTGGAGTAACTTCCGCGGACCGGCGGTACCGAAACAAAACCTTTTGGCTAATTTTGAGCATTTAATCTCGTAATATTCTACACCTATGAGCCCTTACATTATGACCACCTACCTAATAAGCTGTAGGACCTTATTTAGTCCGCAAAACAGCGGCAGGTCCTACAGTTCCGGTACATTTCGGTGTGATGGTATTTAGCGCGAACCCGCTTTTCCGAATCGAACCACAAATCTTCAGTTGGGTTCATATCAGGTGAATTTGGAGGCCAGAGCATTAAAAGAAAGTCATCAGCATGTTCCTCGAACCACTCCTTGACGATTCTGGCAGTGTTGCATGGCGTATTATTCTCTTGGTAATTAATTGCCATCACCAGCAGGGAACACAGTTGCTATGAATGGGTGAACTTGGTCCGCAACGACGTTCAAATGCCTGACAGCTATCAGGTATTGTGCTATCGGGATAATGGGAACCAAAGTCTCCCAAGAAAACATTGCCCACTGCGTAACATCGCCTCCCCCGACCTGTTTCCGCCCAACATTGCATCCAGGTGCCATAGCCTCCGTTGGTAATCGGCGTATCCGTTCTCGCCCGTCTACGTGATACACCAGGAATCTTGATTCGTCAGACAAGGCCACTTTCTTCCAATCATCCACTGCCCAATCTCGATGATCTTGGGCCCATTTCATGCGTTGTTGGCAATGACATGCAGTGAGCGTGGGGACCCGACTGGGTCTTCGGCGGCGCAGGCCCATGCGCAGAAGGCTGCGATGAACTAACTGTGTGCTGAGACACAGTGCCCTGATCACCATTCTTGTAGCTGCAGGTGATTTGTCGCACTGTGGCTCTGCGGTCGCTGTGAGAACAGTCCGCGACAGTTTTTTCGCTCCCTCTGGCATCAGTGAGCTGCAGACGACGGTTCATCGTTTGCCAATCTGCGCACCATTGTTGATCCGTACTCACTACAGAGGCACGTGAACAACCCACAAGCCGTGCCGTTTTCGTGATCATAGTTCCACGGCGCCGCGCCGTCACAATTTGTCCTTTATCACTCCGATAAATCGGTAGCTTTTCCCATTCTGATTCCGAACACTGCACTAACCGAAAGCTGGTCCTCGGGTTGTATATATACTGCTCTGTGAAATTCACCTACGCCACCTTTCGGTCTCCAGGCGCGCTCATTTCTCTAGGCTGGGGGTGGTCATAATGTAACGGCTCATTGGTGTACATATATTATAATGATCATTGCGTACAATCCACAATTTATATACCAGATTATTCCATGTCACCTACTTACAGCTAATATCATTTAATCTCTTAATATTCTTTAATGAGTAATAAGTGCAGTCCATAATCAGTACAAACCAATATTATCCTTACCGTTAATACCATTTCTTTCTGGGGTCAATGCGACGTCTGTTGCTGCTGCTTTGCGATAATTTCCTGGAGATGGGGTTCCAGCGTTGTTTCTGAAAGGCGCAGTTCCGCATTAATTAATGTCCATTGTGTTTCTGTGCTTTGTTTTGATTGCCGAGACGGCTGGAAAGGTTTTCTCGCAATATAATACGTGGTGGGAAAAGTTACCAATAATTTAGAGCTTTGTCGCTGAGACTTGGAATTCTTTCCCCATAATACCTAGAAAACTGAGTCAGGAATTTGGATCTGAATTTCGATACCAGACTTAAAGTTCAACAAAGCTATCCTTTTCCTGATGAGTTATCCTGCAAGAGTTCAAATCTTCTGTGAGGAGATTAACGATCCAAGCTTCCTTTAATATTTCGCGACAGGTGTTCAAAAAATTTTGATCTAGATTTCCTCTTACTTTGACTCCATTTCGATTTATAAGAAAAATAAATTCACTCGTTTCTCGCTGACCAGCAGAAAAAACCTCGCGGACCGGCGGTTGGGAACTTTCCTAGACGGCCTTGCACAGTCCCACGATCACTTCAGATCAACTATTACTTGAAATCCGACGAAAGACTAAAGTGGCTTTCATCTGTGAACATTATCTTAACCCACAGATCTGAGGACCAGTTAACGCGTGATGTAAACCACTGATGGTAGACTGTACGATGCCCCTGGATAAGGTTGAGAGTGTATGGGTTTCCGGGCATATCATCTGGAAACCCATACGCTGTCAACGTATTTAATCCTGCTGCATTTGAACGACTTGACATGGTTTAGCTCAAAATTCTCACTCATGTTCTTACTTGAAGGCGATTAGCCAATTGCTAGTATTTTTTCCGAGTCTGTTTTGCCATTTCGACAAAATTCGCACGCCTTTTCTTGCTTGAAGACGATTAGCCAATGGCTAGTACTTTTTCCGAGTATGTTTTGCCATTTTGGCAAAATGCGCAGACCTGTGCTTCCGTTAAGACGATTAGCTAATTGCTAGTAGATTTTCCAAGTTTGTTTTTCCCATTTTCGACAAAATTCGCACACCTGTGTTTGCTTGAAGACGATTGGCCGCTAAATTATACTTTTTCCAACTCTCTTTTGCCATTTCGGCCGGGTAACGGTTATCCCGCTGACTCCTACAACGGGACCGACCTTGAACAAAGCATCTGGCTTCTTCAACCTACGGTTGTTTTTTCCAACCGTAGTTTGAAGAAGCTCCAGTTTGTCCGTCTGTCTGTCTGCCTGTAAGTCCGTTCGCACGATAACTCGCGTAAAAATGGTTCGATTTTGGTAAAATTTTAGTATGTGGTAAGAGACAACCTGGGAAGGAACCCTATTGAAAATGGACGAAATGGGGTCAAAGGTCAGGACATAGGAGTGGGATCCATTCCATTGCCCTTATGCATCATAACTTACTTAAAAATGCTTCGATTAGGACAAAACTTTAATATGTTGTTCCAGAGGTATACTGAACCGTTTCTGTTGAATATCATTAAACTTGGGTCAAAGGTCAGGACACAGGAGCGAGATTTATTCCACAGCCATTATGCTCATAACTTGAGAAATTATTTCTGGTATGTTGGAAAGCGTATCATAATCAATGCATTGCATGATTTTATAACTTGTTATTGGAGATCCAACTTATAAACTGCCGATTCGCGTTGCTGACGAGTATAAACGTTTATTGTTACTTGATGGGGAATATGCGGGGCATGTTGTATTAACTTGTAATTTTTGTAGTACAGTTTTCAGGTGCTAGTCACCGAAAGCAGCAGTTTCTATTTAATATGTGGATATACCGATGTTAGAAATCGGGTTTATTTATTTATATTATATTTCTGATGTCATGCATCTTTCCCGACAGCAGTAAATCCCATGCGAAAAATCTCGAGGTAACCGAAATGGGTAACGTCAGTACTAGTGTCTCGTGATAGGCAACACTAATTCATACCTAATTGGGCGCCCGGCGCTGAGCAATTGCGTGGTCTTCTCAAGTACACAGCGCTGACGCTTGTGATCGACACCATTCTGAGAAAGAGTTTTATGTCTGTACCTACGGAGAGCAGCAATTTTTGAAGTTTTACATCTTTCCTGACAGCGCTAAATTAAATACCATTCCATAAAATTCCCATGTAGCGAAAATGGGTAACGGAAATAACCAAAACCATTGTTGAAATCTGATTTTCGAATGCTGTTCGGTGAAGTGATGCAGAAATAGTTAACTTCATTGTTACTGAACAATAGGTTTTACTAAACTATCGTCGGATATTATTTCGTCTCGTTTAATGTAAATGAAACAATATTTCATTACAATCTGCATAAATTACCGCATTCCAAGCCATTGCAAAACGCATTTGCTGCTCCTCGTCACAGTGGTAGCTGCTGACCATTCGTTCGAGAAGAGTCGGGGTTCGAATCCCGGTGAAGCATGGATGCTACTTTTGCCTTACGGCACTGACTCTCTCCCTTACCTGGAATCAGTGACCCTAAATTTGGGACTGGCGATTGCTCATAGCCAACTCAATTGCTCACAGTGGTCGTTAAACCTTCAAACAAACGAAAAAAATCATGCGTTGTCAACACCAAAGTAATAACAAAAGCAATATAATATAATCTGTATTTATTGGTGTAGGAAAATAATCTTCCCGCAAGCTTTCCCCGACAACGGACGGCTTCTTCAGTCGGTTACAAAGGATAACAGAATCAAACTAATAGATGAATACGCATACATATAAATAAATAAAAATGATATGTAGAACGGTAAACACTATAACTCGTGCATAAATACTAGTAATTAAAAAATCCGTCTTGTTGCACGATGATATTTATTCAGCTAAAAAAACGAAATCTCTGTACAGGTTAAAAAACATGAGCACTTTCGGTGTTACAGTGACACCTTCATCAGATGTGATTTCCATCATATAGTTACATGCTGGTCTTAAATACGTGGAGCAGATGCATCATGGGAAAGGTAATGTCAGTATCACATGATGTACTAGATAACAAGACAGTCGAAAAAGCATAATTAGCTAACGAAAATTACTCAACAGAAACAATTGTTATTGTGCTGTCCTCCCTAATCAGATTGCTCCAGGGTTCAGGTAAAACACAAGGATAATAACCATTGCAGCAACGTGCATTATAAGCCGAAATGTAGAGGCTTTCTGTAAATAACAAGGAATAAACAGAGTTAGGTGTGTTTATGATCTTAGCGTTGTGCCAGTCTATGATGGAATTTCCAGCACTTACAGTTCTTGCAAAAGAGGTGCTTTGGTGATTCATTTTTAAATTATATCTGTGTTCATTTAATCTCAAATCCAATTTTTTTGGCTGAACCCACATAATAATTATTTAGTTCACCAGAGGTGGTGTCGAGCAAAGGAATAACATACACACCCCATTTTTTCCCTTTGTTAATTTTGTCACGATCGATGTGTATAATGGAATATAGATTGCATGATCGTATTCCAAATTGTATTTTTATGAGGGGAGCATATGTTGGTAAGAAGATTTACAATACGTGGATTGAAATCTACAGATCCAACATACTTTTAGGCACTTGTTCACTAATTAAAGCAGTTGACATGATATGTAGAACACCACTCTCACGCATGCCAAACATGTTTACTAATTAAAGCAGTTGACACAATTAAAGCAGTTGACATGATATGTAGAACACCACTCTCACGCATGCCAAACATGTTCACTAATTAAAGCAGTTGACACAATTAAAGCAGTTGACATGATATGTAGAACACCACTCTCACGCATGCCAAACATGTTCACTTTTTAAAGCAGTTGACATGATATGTAGAACACCACTCTCACGCATGCCAAACATGTTCACTAATTAAAGCAGTTGACATGATATGTAGAACACCACTCTCACGCATGCCAAACATGTTCACTTTTTAAAGCAGTTGACATGATATGTAGAACACCACTCTCACGCATGCCAAACATGTTCACTAATTAAAGCAGTTGACACAATTAAAGCAGTTGACATGATATGTAGAACACCACTCTCACGCATGCCAAACATGTTTACTAATTAAAGCAGTTGACACAATTAAAGCAGTTGACATGATATGTAGAACACCACTCTCACGCATGCCAAACATGTTTACTAATTAAAGCAGTTGACACAATTAAAGCAGTTGACATGATATGTAGAACACCAGTCTCACGCATGCCAAACATGTTCACTAATTAAAGCAGTTGACATGATATGTAGAACACCCCTCTCACGCATGCCAAACATGTTCACTTTTTAAAGCAGTTGACATGATATGTAGAACACCACTCTCACGCATGCCAAACATGTTCACTAATTAAAGCAGTTGACACAATTAAAGCAGTTGACATGATATGTAGAACACCACTCTCACGCATGCCAAACATGTTTACTAATTAAAGCAGTTGACACAATTAAAGCAGTTGACATGATATGTAGAACACCACTCTCACGCATGCCAAACATGTTTACTAATTAAAGCAGTTGACACAATTAAAGCAGTTGACATGATATGTAGAACACCAGTCTCACGCATGCCAAACATGTTCACTAATTAAAGCAGTTGACATGATATGTAGAACACCCCTCTCACGCATGCCAAACATGTTCACTAATTAAAGCACTTGACATGATATGTAGAACACCACTCTCACGCATGCCAAACATGTTCACTAATTAAAGCAGTTGACACAATTAAAGCAGTTGACATGATATGTAGAACACCACTCTCACGCATGCCAAACATGTTCACTTTTTAAAGCAGTTGACACAATTAAAGCAGTTGACATGATATGTAGAACACCACTCTCACGCATGCCAAACATGTTCACTAATTAAAGCAGTTGACACAATTAAAGCAGTTGACATGATATGTAGAACACCACTCTCACGCATGCCAAACATGTTTACTAATTAAAGCAGTTGACACAATTAAAGCAGTTGACATGATATGTAGAACACCACTCTCACGCATGCCAAACATGTTCACTAATTAAAGCAGTTGACATGATATGTAGAACACCCCTCTCACGCATGCCAAACATGTTCACTAATTAAAGCTGTTGACACAATTAAAGCAGTTGACATGATATGTAGAACACCACTCTCACGCATGCCAAACATGTTTACTAATTAAAGCAGTTGACACAATTAAAGCAGTTGACATGATATGTAGAACACCACTCTCACGCATGCCAAACATGTTCACTAATTAAAGCAGTTGACACAATTAAAGCAGTTGACACGATATGTAGAACACCACTCTCACGCATGCCAAACATGTTCACTAATTAAAGCTGTTGACATGATATGTAGAACACCACTCTCACGCATGCCAAACATGTTCACTAATTAAAGCAGTTGACACAATTAAAGCAGTTGACATGATATGTAGAACACCACTCTCACGCATGCCAAACATGTTTACTAATTAAAGCAGTTGACACAATTAAAGCAGTTGACATGATATGTAGAACACCACTCTCACGCATGCCAAACATGTTTACTAATTAAAGCAGTTGACACAATTAAAGCAGTTGACATGATATGTAGAACACCACTCTCACGCATGCCAAACATGTTCACTAATTAAAGCAGTTGACATGATATGTAGAACACCCCTCTCACGCATGCCAAACATGTTCACTAATTAAAGCTGTTGACACAATTAAAGCAGTTGACATGATATGTAGAACACCACTCTCACGCATGCCAAACATGTTTACTAATTAAAGCAGTTGACACAATTAAAGCAGTTGACATGATATGTAGAACACCACTCTCACGCATGCCAAACATGTTCACTAATTAAAGCAGTTGACACAATTAAAGCAGTTGACATGATATGTAGAACACCACTCTCACGCATGCCAAACATGTTCACTAATTAAAGCTGTTGACACAATTAAAGCAGTTGACATGATATGTAGAACACCACTCTCACGCATGCCAAACATGTTCACTTTTTAAAGCAGTTGACACAATTAAAGCAGTTGACATGATATGTAGAACACCACTCTCACGCATGCCAAACATGTTTACTAATTAAAGCAGTTGACATGCTATGTAGAACACCACTCTCACGCATGCCAAACATGTTCACTAATTAAAGCAGTTGAAACAATTAAAGCAGTTGACACAATTAAAGCAGTTGACATGATATGTAGAACACCACTCTGACGCATGCCAAAC
This sequence comes from Macrothele yani, assembly GCA_039090855.1. Taxonomy (NCBI): domain Eukaryota; kingdom Metazoa; phylum Arthropoda; class Arachnida; order Araneae; family Macrothelidae; genus Macrothele; species Macrothele yani. The sequence continues at coordinate 11,248,024 of CM076990.1, read as the reverse complement.
ATGTTTACTAATTAAAGCAGTTGACATGCTATGTAGAACACCACTCTCACGCATGCCAAACATGTTCACTAATTAAAGCAGTTGAAACAATTAAAGCAGTTGACACAATTAAAGCAGTTGACATGATATGTAGAACACCACTCTCACGCATGCCAAACATGTTCACTAATTAAAGCAGTTGACACAATTAAAGCAGTTGACATGATATGTAGAACACCACTCTCACGCATGCCAAACATGTTTAGTAATTAAAGCAGTTGACACAATTAAAGCAGTTGACATGATATGTAGAACACCACTCTCACGCATGCCAAACATGTTCACTAATTAAAGCAGTTGACACAATTAAAGCAGTTGACATGATATGTAGAACACCACTCTCACGCATGCCAAACATGTTCACTAATTAAAGCAGTTGACACAATTAAAGCAGTTGACATGATATGTAGAACACCACTCTCACGCATGCCAAACATGCGGGTAACAACTGGAATGTTATATGATATATGACTAAAACGTACTAAGTCGTTAATGTATACGGAATCATTGCATCCTACTTGTTATGTGGGCTCACTAAAAGGTCCTTTAGTGTGAGAATGTCACAGCACAAAAGGGACGTGAAGCAGAATAAACTTACCATAGCGCTTGCCAGGAAGTAGCAATCCAGAGAGCGCAACCTCAATGGCGGAATATCCGCAAGATTGCTCCATACAGAGATGCTAGAACAGCAGCCATTAGAGAAACTATTGAAATATTAAAAAGCTATGATGTGTGCAACACAGAAGTCTCAATTGAGCTCCCTGTGACCTGGAGCCATCTGCTTGGCATAACAAGTAGGATGCAATGATTCTGAATACATTAACGACTTATTACGTTTTAGTCATATATCATATAACATTCCAGTTGTTACCCGCATGTTTGGCATGCGCGAGCGTGGTAAACATGCGGGTAACATATATTATTTATGTGTATGCGTATTCATCTATTAGTTTGATTCTGTTTTCCTTTGTAAACACCTGAAGAAGCCGTCAGCGGACGGGGAAAGCTTGCGGGATGATTATTTTCCTACACTAAGGTGACCTGATATTGGAACACTGATTTGAGGACAAAAGGGCGTGCAGTCCCCAAATCGGCAGTTCGTTTTTTTTTTTTTTTTATTGGAGGTTTAACGACTACCGTCAGCAACTCAATGGGCTATAAGCAGTCGCCCGTCCCTAATTTAAGGTCACTGGTTCCAGGGAAGGGAGAGAGCCAGTTCCGTAAGACAAACACAACATCCATGCCTCACCGGGATTCGAACCCGGACCCATTTCGGACGAATGATCAGAGGCCATCGCTTAGACCACTGCGCCACCGGGGCGGCGCATACTTATTTTGAGTACGTATGTGTCCCCAAACGAACTGAGCCGCCCCGGTGGCGCAATGGTCTAAGCGATGGCCTCTGATCATTCGTCCGAACGGGGTCCGGGTTCGAATCCCGGTCAGGCATGGATGTTGTGTTTGTCTTACGGCACTGGATCTCTCCCTTCCCTGGAACCAGTGACCCTAAATTAGGGACGGGCGACTGCTTATAGCCCATTGAGTTGCTCACGGTGGTCGTTAAACCTTCAATCAAAAAAAGGAAATAAAAGTATGCAAATCTTTTTGTCACGAAACTGCATTGTTTCAATAAGTGTGATATTAGTATTACATATGAAAATTTGTGTCTTAAAAGGATATATCTTTTAGAATTTTGGTAATTTGTAATGACAAAGTAGAATCACAATGGCACTATTTCGCATATTAGCAAAAGTGAAGTTCTTTACCTTAGGTATTTGTGCCGAATTAAAATCAGGCTGCAAACCAAAATAATTGCATGGCGAATTTTTCATTTTTCCAAAGTTTTTGGCGGAACTCAGAATAAGTAAAATCGAAATTTGACTGCGCCAGTGGTACAGTGTCCTAGTGCTGGCCACTGACCATTCGTACAGGCGTGCACGGGTTCGAGTCCCGAATAAGGCACGTGTGGTGTGTTTATCTTACAGCACTTGCTGTATCCCTTCCCTAGAACGAGTGTCCCCAAATTAGGGACAGATGACTGCTCTTACTCTTTCGAGTTGTTCACAGTGATCGTTAAACTCGGAAAAATGGAGAAAAAACAGTCAAAATTTATTTTCATAAGAAGCATGTTGGAAAATCAGTACAACGAAACTGTTTTTAAGAACATTTTTTGTTAGAAATTTAACGAGCTAATGAGGAAGTGTAAATCTGAGGACAAACATCAAAGTTTGAGGACAATTTACGTCCCCAAAGGCATCAGACGCTTTTGGGGACAGTAAACTAAATTCGAGGACTGTCCTCAAGAATTCGGGACATCTAATCAGCTTATCCTACACCAATAAATAAGGACTATATTATATTGTATAACGAAGTAAATTTCTCCGTCATTTTTGGTCCACGCAGGGAATCGAACCCGAATCCACTTATTCCGGAACAAGTCGCTCTACCAACTGAGATACGCAGACGTTAGTTCTCGCTGCTCTGCCTTTATGTTGTGTGCGTCCTGCGGGGCAGGCACGTCACATCTCGACCCCCCCCTTGAAAGAGGGCCAGGGGCGTGGCCCACGGGTCAGCCGTGACCATGTATCGTTGCAGCCAGCCATCCGTTGTAGAACGTGCACTTGAGAATTCCCAGTCAATCTAGTGTGTGGAATTCAACATCACACACTTTTATTATTCGAAGCGCTGAAGAAGAGATTATCTTATTTTTCCTGTCTCGCGGTGTGGAAAGAACATCACACCATTACGAGATCTTTAACGGCCGGTTCATCCGGGAAGTTCGGGCGCCTTTATAACGAAGTAAATTTCTCCGTCATTTTTGGTCCACGGCGGGAATCGTACCCGTTTCCACTTATTCCGGAACAAGTGGCTCTACCAACTGAGCTACGCGGACGTTCGTTCTTGCTGCTATCTGCCTTTATGTCGTGTGCGTTCTGCGGGGCAGGCACGTCACAATTCGTTTTGGAAAAAATACGTAGGTCATTTCAAAAGTTTTGAAGACTGCACAGGAACTGCCCGTAGAATGATGCAATTGCTCCAATCGTTGCGCCAGACTTCAGTATACAAAGTTGTACTAACGTTTGCTGGCTAATTTGTCCCTGTTCCGAAAAATTCTGCATAGAAATGGAGGAAGAAAGTGAGTCAGGTCAGATCACGCGTACCTACATTAAAATTGAAACTTTGCGAGGAAAACCCCCACTGAAATTCATAAAGCTTTGTGTGAAGTTTGTGTATTGGGTCATATCATAGTGTCACGGTGGGCTTCTCGTTTCCGCGAAGGTCGGGAAAGCATCGAAGACAACCCAAGAAGCCGCCGGCCATCAGATGCAACGGACGACACTTCTATGGCAATCGTCAACAGCATTTTGGAAGAAGATCGACGGAAAACATGTGAAGAGATTGGATATGAAGCAAAACATGTCTACCAATTCGGTTTTCAGAATCCTAACTGAAAAATTACAGAAGAGAAAAGTGGCTGCCAGATGATGACACCATGTTCGATATGCATGCTCGAAGCAGCTGTCATGATTTTGCACGACAACGAACGTCCGTATGTTGCCCGTACTGCAAGAGACATTGTGGAAAAGTATAGATGAGAAACGCTTCCCCACGTGCCATACAGTCCTGACATGAGCCCACTAGACAAGGACCGGTGAAGGAGTCCTTAGCTCCCTAGGCAAGCCACCATCTTTTCGCCCTCAAAATTTGTGTTATTCATTTGTGTAGCTAAACGTATTGCATTTGTTCAATAATTTCGAGATGCAGAAAGTACAATGTAAACTAAACGGAAAGGAAATAATGGAAATTTCATCAATTCAGGTGTTGTCCTTTGAATTGCTATAACTTGTGAAAGAAGAAGTGGACAGTTTTTTTATGCCCACTGAAAGCCGAATACTGCCGCCCCAGTGGCCTAAGCGATGGCTTCTGACCATTCGTCCGAGATGGGTCCAGGTTCGAATCCCGGTGAGGCATGGAATTTGTGTTTGTCTTACAGTACTGGCTATCCCCCTTTCCTGGAACCAGTGGCCATGAATTAGGGACGGGCGACTGCTCATAGCCCACTGAGTTTGTAACGTACCAGGAGATGTGACGTACCTGCCAGAAGGACGCACACGACATAAAGGCATATAGGAATCAGAATGAAATGTCCGCGTAGCTCAACTGGTAGAGTGACTTATTCCGGAATGAGGGGATCCGGGTTCGAATCCCGGCGTAGACCAAAAAATGACCGAGAAATTTACTTCGTTATAATGGCGCCCGAACTATCCGGATGACCCGACCGTTCAAAATCTCGCAATGGTGTGATGTTCTTTCCACACCGCGAGATAGGAAAAATAAGAGAATCCCTTCTCCAGCAGTTCGAAAAAAAAAAAAAAAAATAAGGGGAGATGATGTAACGTACCAGGAGATGTGACGTACCTGCCAGAAGGACGCACACGACATAAAGGCAGATAGGAATCAGAACGAAATGTCCGCGTAGCTCAACTGGTAGAGTGACTTATTCCGGAAAAGAGGGGATCCGGGTTCGAATCCTGGTGTGGACAGAAATGACGGAGAAATTTACTTCGTTATAAGTTGCTCACGGTGGTCGTTAAAATTCCAATAAAAAAGAAAAAAGCCGAATACTACAGAATCCGTTTTCTTTAAAAATTCCGTGCCGCACTCAGGCGTCGTCTGACTTGCCTGCTGCATAAGGAGGGGCTTGGCTGTATGACAGGTTTTAGAAATGTCGGCGTTGGATTTACTGAAGGTTGAATACCCAGTCTGTTTGCGCAGGTCTCCGTGTCTCGTTCAGTCAAGATGTAAGTTGTATCAAATATCTAAAGGATAACAGAAAATGAAAATGCCTTTATATTTGTTTTCTCATTTTTTAACTCATTAGATTTTATCAACTCCAAATTTTTGCGCCCTAGGCCGCCGCCTGGTTCGCCTAGTGGTTAAACCGGCCCTGCACCAGACTATGACTTGTTACCAAAACTGAGTAAGACAATCCGCGGGAAACGATTCAGGATGTTTGTAATGAGATGACCCAAGTAATCCGACGCCTCAACAATGGAGGTGTCCTGACTGGAATACAAGACTTGCCCAAAGGTTGGGCCGCTGTCATAAAGAAACATGGAAATTACTTAGAAAGCATGTAAAGGTATGTTGTGAAATAAATTCATTTTTTTTGAGATAACCCACAGTGTGCAAAACTTTTGAAATGATCCTCGCACATTTTGATGCTATAAAAACCGTGCATCGAAGTGAAATCTGGGTTTCTCTCGACACCCCGCCAATAGAAGGTAACTATCTGCTATTCACGAGAGCTTTAAAATGATGTACAACACGATGGGTTGTAACCTGTAGATATCCCAGATCAAAAGTTACCAATCCCCCTCACTAACACACTTGCGATTGTTCTTCTTTCTATCCTGAGGTCAGATTTTTGTTTGCGCATGCGCAAATAGACTTTCGTAGCTACATCACATTTCCTCGGTATCAGGGTCGTTTCTTACGTTCCTCAAAATCTGAATAATATCCCAGGTGATTCAAAAGGTCAGTGCAAAAATAAAATGCGATTAAAAAAGATATATGGGTCGGAGAGACTGCAGTTTGCAGATTAATATTCACCGAGGTACGGGATTTTGAATGGCATCAAGAAAAAAAAAAGTTCAAATCTCGACAATAGAGGGCACTGCTGCACAGTTAACATCGGGAGGTGAGAATTGCGAAATGAGATGTACGTTAAATTCGTGAAACTTACTTTATTTCAGCATGATTTACAGATGCAAGTGCTCAATGCGTTCACCACCACATTCCAGTACTGTGTGCAGTCGTGGTATTACGCCTGATACAGCATTGAACAACATGTCAACGGAAATGGCTGATACCTCCTGCCGTATGGCGTGTTTCATAGATGGTAAGGTCTTGGGGATTCCCTCTATAGACACGGGAATTCAAGTAGCCCCACAACCAGAAACCAGCCGGTGTGATATCTAGGAGGCCATTCACATGCACTATGGCTGCTCAATAGACAATCGGCGCTAAACGTCTCACCCTAAAGTTGCTTTGTGCAAGTAATGCACAAACGCCACTTACGTGGCATTCTCTGCGGCAGCGCCCTCTATTGTCGAGATTTTGAACTATGTTTTTCTTAATGCCATACAAAATCCAATCCGCTCAATGTCAGGAATTAGTAAATCCTATTGTTTGTTTTTATGATTTAATTCCACTTAGTATGTACAGGACTGTGGCTGGTGTCACGTGAATAAATTCAACGTGTTGTACGTAAATAAATGTATACTTTCGAGTCATTGGTTTTATTCCACACCCACAAAGATCTTGGCATGCGAAAGATGCATAGTATAAATTATCTACAAATGTACCAGGGTTCTCCCTCAATTTTTTAAATTTTGTAACCGCTTTCATGCATTATGAGGAACACTGCTCACATTGTGGTTATTTAAAATTATGCTCAGATTTTTTCTAGGAGCATAAATGCATTTTCTTTTACGCTGATTATCTTTGTTTCTAAAATTCTACTTTGAAACATTTTCTTCGTGTCGAAACGGATTGTATAACCTGTTCGTTTCACCCGAGAATTCGGTATCATTTTTAGCACGTCCTTTGTAAAAAAGATCGTGCTTGTATTATCGGTTTGTCCGTCCGTCCGTCTGTAGACACGATACCTCTGCAACTATTAGTACGATTTGAAAAATTCTTTCCGCATTGGGAAGCTTGAAATATACGAATGATGATCCTTCATTTCGTTTTGTTTTACGATGTGCAATTTCGACGCTAGAGGGCGTAAATGCAGATAATGACGAATTCAAAAATACATTTTATTCCACATATTTGCTTCTAAACATCCGACTGAAAAAAATTATTTTATCTTTCGATTCCATTTATGTCGAAGAGTATTTTAGGAATAGTTACCTTTTTAAATTACGCACAGATTTTCCGCTAGCAGGCGTAAAAGTAAATTGCGTTTTTCCCGATATCTCTTTTTCTAAAACTCCAATTTGAAAAATGTTTTCTTTAGCGGATACAGCGCTTGTTGGAAAATCTTTTGCATATAATTTCTAATTTTTAGTAATGAAAGTTTTGTCCACCAGGGGGCGTAAGTGTTAATTTTTTGCTTCAAATGTATTTGCCATAAAATCTGAGCTTCTAAAATCTCGATTGAAAAAATTCTTTCGTGGACCGATGCCACTTACGTCGATAAACCTTTTCGGAATATTTTCTTCTTAAAATATTCCATGGTTTCTCCGCCAGAGAGCGTAGATGCATGTCTTATTTTTGTCAATATCTCTGCTTCTAATGGTTCGATTTAAAAAAAAATATTTTTTTATTAGATAGTTTCCGGTGTGACATGTTTTTCATATAATTTCAAAATTTTCAAGTAATTCATAGACTTTCTGCAAGGGGGCGTAAAGGTAAATTGCGTTTCTTTCTATATCTCTGCTCCTAAATATCTAATTTGTAATTTTTTTCTGCACCGCATACAGCTCCTGATGGGAAGTCCTTTGCACATAATTTTAATATTTGTAAGAAATGGTTTGGCCACCAGGGCGCGCAAGTATTAATTTCCGCTTCTGATGTATTTGCAGCAAAATATGAGCTTCTGAAATCTCGCTTCCAAAAAAGTCGTTTGTGGACCGATACTACTCATGTCGACAAACCTTTTAGAAACATTTTCTTCTTAAAATATTGCATGGTTTCTATGCCAGGGGGCGTAAATGTATATCTTATTTTTGTCAATATCTCTCATTCTAGGAGTCCGATTTGAAAAATTTCTTCTTTGTTGCATAGTGTTTCCGATGCGAAATGTTTTTCATATAAATTCAAAATTTTCAAGTAAATCATAGACTTTCCGCTATAGGGCGCAAAGGTAAATTGCATTTTCTGTGTCATTTCTGCTTCTAAAACTCCGTTTTGAAAAATTATTCCTGTGCATACAACATCTGTTAGAAAATGTTTTTCATGTAATTTCTAATGTTTGGTTAAGAATGGTTTGGCCACAAGGGGGCATAAGTGTAAATTTCTGCTTCTGTTGTATTTGCAGCAAAATCTGGGCTCCTGAAGACTCGACTAAAATATTTTTCCTCTTGGACCGATACAGCTCATATCGAAAAACCTTTTGAGAATACTTTCTTCCTAAAATAATGCATGGTTTCCCCACCAGAGGGCGTAAAGTAACATCTCATTTTTGTCAATATCTGTGTTTCTAAGAGACGGATTTGAAAAATTATTTCTGTGTTGGAGAGCGTTTCCAGTGCGAAATGTTTCTCATATAAATTCATATTTTTCTTAACGCACAAGTCTGCAACTAGAGGGCGTAAGCTCACGATTCCGTTCATAGCAATATCTGAGGGATTAAAAACCCGATTGCGAAACTTCTTTCTTTCTTCTGATACTATTGCTTTCCATACCGGTTCCATTGACTTTGAATAGCTTTGATAAATTTAATTTGCGTCAGAACGGATTCAAAAGACGTGCTAATTAAACCCGAAAATTCAGTGTCATCTTTCTTGTTCTTGTTGCAACAGGTCTGAACATTTCTCAAAGGAAAACCTTTATTGCGTTCGTTAGCTTTAAGACTCTTGTTTTTAATAACGGCACTGAAGAAGTGAGAACGGCAGGTCTCTAGAGAGCGGCAGAGAATGAAAGAGAGAGATCGAAAGAAAAAAGAACATTGTGAAAACCCAAAGTACTAGTTTAGAGAGAAAATAAAGTAAAGAGGCAGACGGAGAGAGAGAGAGAGAGAGAGAGAGAGAGAGAGAGAGAGAGAGAGTGAGAGAGAGAGAGAGAGAAAGAGAGAGAGAGAGAGCAAGAGTGGGAGACAGAAAGAGAGAGAGAGAGAGAGAGAGAGAGAGAGAGAGAGACAGAAAGAGAGAGAGAGAGAGAGGCAACACAGGGTAGACAAAAAATAGAAAGGGAGAGAGAGAGAAAGAAGGGATAAACAAAACAACAGCAAAAACACCAATGTTTTTTCTTGATTTTTTGAGTTAAGGTGGAAGTCAAGTAATTTTGCTTCCTATACTTCCAATGGAAAAACTTCTGTACACATTTTCTTCCCAATTAATGCGTTCCCAAGGATGAAAATTTGAACATCGATTAAAATAACTTCATATTATAACTTCGAATACTTAATATTTTCTAAAACATAACCATAGTTATATTAAAAATCAATAACTTTTCTTTGTAGGTGTTGAAACCAGAAAAAAGATGGCGCGACCTGTACTTTGATAACGTCAGTAGAAAAACAAGTGTTGGATCGCATAATTATTGTTATGTTTTAGAAAATATTAAGTATTCCAAGTTATAAAATGAAGCTATTTTAATCGATGTTCAAATTTTCATCCTTGGGAACGCATTAATTGTGAAGAAAATGTGTTCAGAAGTTTTTCCATTGGAAGTATAGGAAGCAAAACTACTTGACGTCCACCTTAAGGTGGTTCCACCTAAAATCTTTGCCTTATGTTTCCAATGGTAAAAACGTCTTTACATATTTTCTTCGCAATTAATATATTCCCAAGAACGAAAATTTTCATATCAACAAAACTAACTTTAAGTTATTGCATGGGATACTTAATACTTGCTGAAACATAACCATAATTATGTATATTAAAAATAAATGATTTTCCTTTGAGTAATGTTCAGACCTGTTAATAGATGGCGCGACCTGTACATTGATGACGTCAGTAGACAAACAAATGTTGGATTACTTAATTATGGTTGTGCTTTAGCAATTATTAAGTATCCCATGCTATAACTTAAAGCTACTTTTATCGATGTGCGAATTTTCATCTTTGGGAATACATTAATTGCGAAGAAAATATGTAAAGAAGTTTTACCATTGGAATTATAAGGCAGAGATTTTAGGTGGAACTACCTTAATCCTCGTGAAATGGTCTTATTTTGCTGACTTGACTTACGAAATGCACTTTCGCATTCATGGGATATTGTTTTCTGGAGGTTCTTGTCCCAGGTGGTAGAAACAAGCCTACATTTTTCCATGATTTTTCGAGGTATTCGTTCGTGATGATTATCTTGTTGATTAACTTCCTTTTTGTTTTGTTGACTTGATGAGAAGAGCAAGTTCCTGATCCTCTTTACATAGAGATTCTTGTCCAGATTTGAGGGTGTTCGTAATGCGTATCACAATTATTTATTACCGTACAGAAAGCAGAAAAAAAAACAAGCAAAAAAACAATGGTATCTATCTCGTGGCTCCGTCGCTCGCAATAGGAAACAAAAAAAGGGAACCAGGAACAAAAGTTTTTTAAGTTCGATGAAAGGCACTATACCAAACATTTCTTCCTAGATTTCTGTCTTATCAATCTTGATTAACGAGATGCGATCTCTAAGTATGTATATACGCCCCTCGTCTAATGCGTAATACCCTAGAAGATCTCCATTGGCAGATAAGCGCATTACCGACGACTTTTCTTTTCACAAAAAAACATTGACGCATAATACGATAATCCTCATATTCATCGTAAGAGGTGGTTCTTCTCAAAAAATAACCTTCATAATTACCTCAAATCTTTCAGATATCCTAACCGTTGTTATTTACGCTGCCGTGTTGCAGTCCTTTCACAAAAATGAAACATTCAACGAATTGTAAACCATTTACCGAAAAAAAAAAAAAAAAAACCCAACAACAGTCGAAGAGATTAACAGCAGAGATGAATTATTCCCAGAGATTAGTCGAAAAGCGAAAATAAATGAATACAACAGGAATAGGGGTTTACTCAGTTAAGCAAGCGGTTCATAACACTATGAATTTAGCGATCAAATACATCACAGTTTGTAAAAATTGCAACACAATGAGGGTCTACTGGAATTAGCTTGACATTTAAAGGATGTACAACAGGTTAGGATAGGGGTGGAGAACCTGCGGTGACCACATGCGCACTTCTATGCCATTAAATGAGGCCTTTTGAGTGAATCCACATTTTGCAGAACAAATCATTTAATTTTTATTAATACATTGTTTTCGTCTTTTATCATTTTTATTTTAATCTCAAAATGACGGTACTTAAAATACCAAAGGGAAAAAGAAGATTCAACAAAATAATGCTGCCCGATTAGAGGCCACAATTGAAACATTAGTAAATCATAAGGTTTATTGTGACACCAGCTACGCTTATGATTTCGTTCAATGGCTCTTAAAGAACTACACGATGCAACTGATTAAGCTATCAGAAGAGGACATTTTAAAGTCCTTATTTGATGCTAAGAAACATTCAGTTGAAATATGGAAAAATGCAATGAATACCCATGCTTTCGGCAACATGCTTGTAAAATGCTTTCTTACTTTTCAACCACTTCTTGCTGCAAATCTACATTCTTTTACCCACCCCAAATCAAGACATCCTTAAGGTCACAGTGACGTATACCCATTTAAAGTATCAGCTAAAAGTGCGGACCTCCATGTTGCAGCTAAATATTTAGATGCTTTCCAAAAAAAAAAAAAAAAAAAAAAAAGCAGTCACAACAAAGTCATTAAAAGGTTAGTTAACTTTAGGATTAACAATTTGTTTTTCATTTTTTGAAGTTAGTTAGTACATATTAAGATTTTAAAAAAATAATGTAAATTTCGAAGTACAGGGTGTCTCAGAAAAGCAGACGTTTTTGAATGCAACGAAACTGATACTTCGTTTAATGAGAAAAAAAAAATGAAAAGCACACATTTCACACTGACACATTGCCATTTGTGAAATATGCACAGTCATGTTCATATTTTGAATATTATATCCAGAAGGTGACTACCATTTCGACGCCTGCACTCGGACATTCTGTGACGGAAATCGTCCATGGCACGTTCCAACATCTCAATAGAAATGTTTGTGACTTCTGTACGGACGTTCTGTTTCAGCTCAGCAAAGATGTGTGGGCGCCTTGCATACGTTTTAGTTATAAGGTGCCCTCACAGAAAATAATCACATTCTAACAAGTCTAATGAGTTGGGGGGAGGGGGGGCACGAAATGTCACCATTCCGGGACATGATGCTGTTTCCCAAAAGTCGGTGTACAGTTTTCCGTTGAAATTCTCGCACAGTGAGACGTAGCGCCGTCTTGGTGAAACCAAATGGCTCATCTGAAGAAGAAAAGCATGCAAGTTACGGTGGGATGAATGTGTCTATCATGTCGGCATACCCGTGAGATGTTACCTTGCTCATCCTCGAAAAAGTAAGGGCCGATTATTCCCATTGAAGAGACGGCACACCACACTGTAACTCGCTGACTTGTAACAGCTGTCGATGCAGTTGACGGGGATTGTCCTCTGCGCAGTAGCGAAAGTTTTGTTTATTCACAAAACCACTAAGATTAAAGTGGGCCTCGTCACTCATCCACAAATAAAAAGCTCCATCGCCTTGCATTTTAGCCAAAAGTTCAACACACAGAGACATTCGGTGTTCATAACCATTTTCATTTAACTGCTGTACAACCTGTATCTTGTAGGGTTGTAACTTTAACTCGTCCCTTAAGATTCTATGGACACTACGACTTGAGATCCCCACTGCTGAAGAAATTCGTATCACAGAACGCTTTGGATTCTGTGTTACAACATTTTGCACTTCCTGTATTCTTTCTCGTGCTCGAATACTCCTAGGTGTACCTGAAGGGTTTTGCTTCAATGTACTTCCCGGAGCTTTAAAAGTCTTCACCCATAACCTGATCTCATGTTCTGACGGAATAGGATCATGCCTCCCGAAATTAAAATAACGACTACATTCTCGTCTAGAAGTGGCAACACAGTGACCTTTCTTGTCAAATTCCTTGACAGCTATACGATTCATGTCTCTGCAAATGACGTCGTTTGGCGAAACGAATGACGATCCGTACGTGTTGTCAACATCATTAAAGAAACTTTCGCGAAGAAATCAAAATCCCTTGTTTTGCTGCCACGCTTTGTATATCTAATTGAAGTTTCTTGAATGCGGCCTTCCAACATCTGCAGTGTCATAGTATGGGGGGCGCTATTGGGTTCACTTCGCGATCTCACCTGATATGAATTGAGGGAACCCTCAACAGCCAGCGATGCATCCGGGATGTTTCAGAGCCATAGGTAATACCCTTCCTTCACAGTTGTCTTGGCGCTATATTCCAGCAGCACAATGCTCGGCTACATATGGCCTGCAATGTCCAAGACCTCTCTCATGCACTGCAGATACCGCTTCTTCGCTGGCCTGCAAGTTCGCCGGATATTTCCCTGATTGAGCATGTCTTCAACCTGGTAGCTAAGCGACTGACCCGTCAAGCTCCTTCGCTAATCCCCATAAATGAACTCTGGTCTTGCACAGAAAGATAATGGCAGGCTACTGCCCCGGACGATATCAAAAGCAAATACAACGCCGTGTATAGGCTGCTATTCTTGCTCGAAGTGGATTCACACGATACTGAGTTTTGGAGCGAAAAATCTCGTATGGTTTATAAAGTGCAAGTTCTTCCGCGCCGAGCATCGAATCCGAGTCCCCTCACTCCGGAGTAAGTCGCTCTCCCAACTGAGCTACGCGGACATGTGCTCTCACTGCTATCTGCCTTTATCTCATGTGCGTCCTGCAATGCAGGTACGTCACAGGTTCTAAAAATGTGATGTTAAAAATAGTAAGGTAAAAATAATGAATTATTTATCTCCTGTAACATAAATTTCATTTAAATAGCTTGCTTCTTTCTTGCTTTTCTAATTTTCAGAAACTCTAGCTTAGCTTTTTTAATGACATGATAGAATATTTTTCATCTTTCAAGCACCAGAAAAGGTAAATCATATCTCTATCCTTTTATACGAGGTAGTTCATGGAATATAAGGGCTAGATATTGTCCAATAGGCTCGGTGCACGAATCAACAAGCACATATTTTTTATGACCTAGAGATATTCAGAATTTTACACAATAAACTACAGTTCAGTAAGAATGCATTGTTCTCCGTGATAAAGAATAACGTCTGTAAAGGAAAATTTGGAAGGAAATCAAAGTTTCATTCGAATTTTGTGGAGCGTGACGCATACTCTACCTCCATTTTCAGTTCTTGTTTTCTTTTGCAAATTTAGGTTTTTTCTCGTTAAACGTTTTGCGCCCTGAACGCTACATTTTCTCTCTCGATGAATTTGTGTTTGGCAACGTGACAACAAGGCAAAGAATAATGAAAGCAGAGTTGATGTTTTGACTATATGATTAGCATTGTTTAGAACGAGTAATGTTTTGTGCTAGCACTTGTTATCACTCGCTTTGTTGTTTCATGAGCACTTGTTATCACGCAGTTCGTTGCATCTCGAGCACATGATTACTCCTGTCACTTGTTTTTGGTAGTATAACTCGCTGATTAGTCTGACTTGTAGGAGTTCTTAATGTTTTAATCACAGTAGTTGACTTATTTACGTATGCCGTGTTAAAGCCAGAGATGTCGCATAATACTGCTAAGTACAGTGAAGAGCAATTGAATTAGAGACAGCTGACATTATGCAAATGTGGCGCTGTTGGCGGCCATGTAAGCGGAAAAGACACGACGTATGCAGCGATCCGACAATATAAGGAATGATGCGACGGGAATCAGTAAGAGTCGGAGTCAGTATGGGTAAGACGAAGGAACTAAGCGCATTTGATCGTGGGCAAATTGTCGGGGCCCAAAGAATGGGTCACTCCATCTCGGAAGTCGTGCAGGCACTGGGATTTTCACGAGCCACTGTGTCACGGATGCACCGTGAGCGCACCGAATCCGGTAAAACCATCCCTACAAGGGCCAACTGCCGTGGACAACAGCGTGTGGATGAGCGGGGTCATTGTCGGCTAGCTCGCATTGTAACAGCGGATAGAGGGGCCACAGTGCAAGAAATCACTCGGCAATTTAACGCTGGTGCACAAAAACGTGTAAGCAGCCACACCATCCAGAACCATCTCCTCGCTATGGGGTACAGAAGCCATCGTCCCACGAGGGTACCGCTGCTGACCGCATATCACACACAGGGTGCAAAGATTAGCATGGGCGCGGGAACATCGCCACTGGACCCTAGACATGTGGAAAAATGTTGCCTGGACTGATGAGTCGAGATTCACGTTGATACATGCGGATGGCAGGATACGAGTACGGCGCAAACCACACGAAGCGATGGATCCTTCTTGCCAGCAGGGTACTTTTCAAGCTGGTGGGGGTTGCGTTCTCGTCTGGGGACTGTTTACGTGGACTGAAATGGGACCCCTGGTACGTGTGACATCGTCCCTCACAGGTTAACGTTACCGGGATATCCTAGACGACCATTTGCTCCCGTTTGTGCTTCTTCAACATCCCACTGGGGACCTCATCCTGCAACAAGACAATGCACTGTGCCATCGCTCCCGAATTGTATCCGAATGGTTAGATGAACACTCCACCGACGTGACCTGGCTTCCTTGGCCAGCTAGGTCACTTGACCTCAATCTCATCGAGCACATCTGGGATGCCATCGAGAGAGATGTTTGAGTCTCTGACCCCCTCCATTGAATCTTCGTGAACTGTGGGAGCTTGTTCAGGAGTCGTGGATCCGTATGGCTTCCCAACGCTTCCGGTGTCTTGTCGAGTCCATGGCGAGACGAATCCCCGCCGTCATCAGGACGAAAAGTGGTGCTACACGTTACTAGACAGGTATGCCTAATTCAATTGCTCTTCAGTGTATGTAGAGAGTTATATTCTACAGTTAACAGTTCATGGTTTCTATGATCAAGACCATTAACTGAACTTCGTGAAGTTAAGCCTTAGTCGGTAATTGTTATAGTGCTTTACACTGAAGTGCCAAAAGTCATGGGATACGTACCTAGTTTCATGTAGGACCTCCTCTAGCCCCGTGAAGTGCAGCAACTCGACGTGGCATCGATTCGACAAGTGGCCGGAAGACTTCTGGAGAGATGTTGAGCCATGCCGTCTGAATTGCTGCCCACAGCTCCCTGGTATTTGTAGGTGCAAGATCTTGACTGCGAATTGAACTTTCCGTCACGTCCCGTAAGTGCTCTACTGGGTTTATGTTGGGCGAACGTGGTGGCCACACCATTCGTCGGAACTACCCAGAATGCTCCTCGAACCAATTTTAGACAACTTGGGTCCAATGACATGGTGCATTGTCTGCCTGGAAAATCCTATCATTGTTGGAGTACATGAAGTCCGTGAAGGGCTACAAATGATCACCCAGCAGAGCAACAAAGCGACTACCGGTTAGTGACGTGATTACAATGATCAGAGGACCCAAATCGTGCCAAGTAAAGACACCCCCACACATGTATGGAACCACCACCAGCTTGCATAGTGTCTTGTTGACAGCATGGGTCCATGTCCTCATGGTGTCTGCGCCACCTCCGAACCCTACTACCATCAGCTCGTAACAACTGGTAGCCTGATTCATCGGACCACTACACATGTTGCTAGTCTTCCATGGTCAAATTACCATGTTCACGAGCCCAAGCGAGGCACTGTGTCCGATGTCGTGGTGTTAACAAAGGCACTATGGTGGGTCTTCTGCTCCCGTACCCCACGAAAGCTAAATTATATTGCACTGACCTGATGGATGTGTCTCTGGTACTTCCTGCATTGAATGTGGATGTTATTTGAGCCATCGCTTGTCTCTCAGCATGGACAATCCTGGTCAGACGCCGTTGGTCACGGTCATTCAGCACCTGTGGTCGGCCACTGCACTGTCCACGGTGGTTGATAATGCCTTCCATCAGGTATTCTCGGTGCACACGTGACACCGTGGATCGAGAAATGTTGAACGTCCGCACAACTTCGGAAATTGAATGTTCCATGTGTCTGGCTCCCCCTACCATAGCTCGTTCAAACTCCGATAACGCACGTCGGTTTGTCATAATCCTAATCGCGGTTGTTCAGCCTGACTCACGAGATTACACATACCAACTGATAAATATCGTGGCGTACGTGGAAGCCTTTATACGACGGCAGCTCCAATTAAAATTTTGCCTACTGTCATCCCATGATTCTTGGCATTTCACTGTTTCATTATATATTTTCCGTAGGTTACTCGCCTTTCCCAAAACGGGTTCGGGAATTTTAGTTATACGGAAAGTATAAAGAAAGTATATAAATATGTACTATATATGTAGTTTTCGAGAAGTCTGTGATCCTCCCATTAAGCGCCATACAGTCTGTGATCCTCCCTAAGAAGCCAACATGCAAAAAGTTTAAACTCAGCAAGATGCTTTTTTCACAAATAACTCTTGTATCTTGCTAAGGTTATTTTTTCGCGTTTAATACTGTACAAAAAAAGGAAAATTTCTGAAAATAACGTGCAGCAAAGTTGCCGGCAGGTGCTCGCCTTTTAACGAATCCTCAAAATCAAAGACGCTTACCTTTTTAGCCCTTACACCAGATTATCCTTTCGTGGGGTGATTCATCCTGAGATTGTTTGGGTTGTCTCAATAAGAATGAATATAGTGGAGATAACATCCTAAGAATGATGTTTTCTCGGCGATGATAATTTTCTTTTGTCATTAATGCGAGTGAATTAGCCTTTTTATTTTCTGTTGGAGCTTATTATTTTTTCGAATAGCTTTGTAATAATTTGTTTTTTTTTCTGCAGGAGGACTTATCACAAATTAAGTATTTTTTTCATCTTGATTTTTTCTAAGCAACAGAATGCTTTGGAACTTGAAATCTTTCTAAACTGACAATGACTTTCAGTTAGTAGAAACCAAACATTCGTGCTGGATGATAACAAAAATAAGAAAACAGGCTATCAAAGCACAATGAATATCATAATCAGGAACACCAAGGTGTCGGTTACTAAAATATGACATTTATGTACAGTTTAAAAGATGTACACCACACCAAGAGGTTAAAAATCAGTGAAAAGATCTTTCGGGGCTTCTAAAGCACCTATCTTCAGGTCGATTGACACAGAATGAAACGCGCGCATGAACATTTATATAAAAGTTGAAAGTAGACCATCATGCCCTGCCAGGGAGGTAGTAACGTGTTGCCAACGGATAATCTGTAATCATGTATAAATAATAATAATAATTGAACAATGTGAAACTTCAGCGTTTTATACAACATCAGTGATGTGGTCGAACTGGTTCATTAAGTTCAGCCAGGGTTGGGGGACGAGCACAGGGGGCTCATCATTACAGCAGATTGAGGCGAATTTGTAAATACATGCGCTTTCTGCAAATAATAAGGCATATTTATTTGGAGCTGTCGCAATAATTGTTGTTTGTGCCCAATTAGGGTTATATTCACCTTCAAGAACAGTCCTACTTAAAGCAGTTGACAGTAATTCTCGGCGCACAGTGTATTGGTATCCTGCCATTCTCACCCCTAAATTGCGGAGGGTAGAACCGATATAACAAGAATCTGTAAGATCTGGTACATTTGAGAAGAGCGGTACGTTGTACACAACATATTTCTTATGCAAAGGTATTTCATCACGATCTCTGAGCACAAGTTTAAAGTTATTGACTGTATTTTAAAGTTTAAAGTTATTAAACTCTATAACGAAGTGAATTTCTCCGTCATTTTTATCCGCGCCGGGGTTCGAACCCGGGTCCACTCATTCCGGAATAAGTTGCTCTACCAATTAAGCTACGCGGACGATTATTCTGATTCCTATCTGTCTTTATGTCGTGTGCGTCCTTCTGGCAGGTACGTCACATCTCCTGGTACGTTACAACTCTTGGTGGGGTGTGTGCATCTTTTAAATTGTAAATAAGTGCCATCTTTTAGTAACCGACACCTTGGTGTTCCTGATCATAATATTCATCGTGCTTTGACAACCTGTTTTCTCATTTTTGATTTTCAGTTATCTTTAAGTAAAGGTGAAATGTACTATTTCGGGTAAAATGGTGAAATGTACCATTCCATGTTTTATAGTATAATTTCACAAAATTCCTAAATGTAAAATTTATTCTTGATGGCTATAAGGGAATTCTGGAAGAAATTGATAGGAGAATAAAAATGGATTGGCAAACTTTTGGGAAGTCAAAGAAGATTCTACACAGTAACATAAAGCCGGAAAACAGAGCTAAGCTTTTCAATCAATGTATAATACCCATTATGCTATATGGAGCTGAAACCTGGCCAATCAAGGAAAACATCTCAGACAAATTGCAAAAACGCAACGTAAAACGGAAAGACCCCTACTAAATACAAGACTACAAGATAAAGTAAAGAATACAGATATAAGATCCAGAACAAAATTTTTAGGCATAGGTGAAAAGATACCCAATTTAAATGGAAATGGGCGGGCCATATAGCAAGAATGAAAAATAATAGATGGACTAAAATAATAACAGAATGGGGACCATATAAAAGAAAGAGAAGAGTGAGAAGAGCAGAAGGAAGGTGGATGGACGATATGAACAAAACTATAGGAAAGCTGTGGAATAGAAAAACCCAAGACAGGGACATTTGGAAAGAGATGAGGGAAACCTATAGCCTCAATTGGCTATAAAAAGGTTTGGAAGAAGAAGAAGAAAGAAGAAGCTATAATAACTTTTGTATTAACGATTCCACAGACTGATATATAGACATCCTACAATTAGTCACCTGCACAATAACTTAAATGCCCGGTTCCTTATGGTAACACAATATACATAACAATAGCTGGAGCACAAAATGGGTGAGAGAGGAAGGAATATCCGGGGCCTTAATAACCAAAACTTTATGCGATATGCTGTTCACAATATCTGATCTCGCTACAGAACTTCAAAATCAGATCCCTCGACAGACGACTGAAATTTAACGGTTAATCAAACCTCAAGTATTCCCGCCAATCACTCCTATTACTGGAAATCTTTCGTCATGCGGAAAAGTGAGAACAGAGTTTTCCCATTAATATACGAAATGAATTGTGGAGAGGTTTCTGAAAATTCAGGTTTCTTTCCGTCATTTCACGGAAATCAAAAATATGCTTCGATTCATTTCACGGAAATCAGAAATAGTTGTATCAGAAATGAGTTTCGTCAGTTCACAAAAGGAATCACGAAAAGTGACTAATGAATTTCAGAAAAAGTTTTACAGTGCGGGGGTATTTGCGTTTCCCCCTGTTTTCCTCATTTAAGTCAGTCACTGTTTCTGACTGACATCCCAAGCTAAAGTGGAACTAAAAGAAGCTATCACGCCTGTAAGTCTGGTGTAACTATTACAAAATAGGGCTATTAGTTCTTTGACTAGCGTTATTTCGTTACCAGAGGAATCTTGGGTAACCTCAGGTGATACTTCATTTTGATGCGTGTATTAAAAAATACAAAACCGGAGCCCGTGTTTGGACTAGCTGTCTTTTGTTCTGAAGATAACTTCAAATACACACCTTTTTCTTTTTTATTTTACCCAAGCACTGTTTTCTGACTTATGTTCGAAGCTAACTTTTAGAGGAATTTTAGAATAAAGACATCCCAACTTGGAAGGGCGTCTTTTTAATAAGAAAAAATCCGCTTTTTGAATCAGCGATACTCGTTTTGCTAATCACTTTGAATATACCTTCCTCCTTTTTTCTCTCTTTGATTTTCTTTAACAGGAGCACTGATTTTGACCTATATCTGAAGGTACCTCGTAGAGGAACTGGAATTAAAATAAGCTGTCACGAAGGAAGAAAAATTTACTAATGCAAAGAAAGTGGAACCCTCTTTTTGACTAACGGTGTTTTACTTCGGCGATAACTGGTTTGGATTCATACTGCATTCTGACACTTAATGGAAGCACTAAGTGCAATGAAGAGAAAAGCTCGATGAAGAAATGTTTATTGCCATCTGAAAATTTTGGGTGAATTTAGTAAATATGTACGTTCTGAACATTTTAAGTGCCGAAGAAAGTTTTAAACACTACATTAGGAAGCAAACTTATATCCACTCTCATTACCAGTTGTGCTTTGCTTTGTGCGTTTCTCCTGAGATTACGTTTAATGGAACTTTCTTTCAACATTATAGATCGCTATTATCTTCTTCAGTTTTGTTTCCTAAAAAAACACTGGAAATAAGCTAAATTTTCGGCCGTATCATCAGTGTTTGGGAATCGCTGATTATAATTTAAATTCGTAATGGAACTATATCTTTTAGTTTAATTCCTCTCAAGAAATATTCCAAAATAATAAATCATCTTTTCTTTTTATTCCTCGCTTTATTTCTTCCTCTTTAATATATTCAAATTTCTTCTGCGTTTTATAATCTACTTTTACTTACTTCATTCGATTTTGATTTAAGTACGCTGTATAAATGTTTCACATAAAATTTAAATATTTTACATACTGTTTTTTTTATTAAAAACGTCCAAATCAGATGCAGTTTTCATGAAGACATTGCAGAAATAGTACAGCAATAGAGAACAAATTCTCTGGTATACCTCCAACACTTGCATAGAAAATACAGAGACAAGAAAAAGAAGAGAAGCAACGAACAAAAAGTAAAGTAGAAATTGGAAAAAAAAAGCTCTTCTATATTAACAGGACATTCCACTGGCTACAGTTATGCCAAATATTTTGAGAACTTCTTCGGCACAGGAGATATCGAATCTACAGGCAATCATATCATCTGCTACTTTTCAAATATTCTGTCTTTTGCTCTCTCATAGAAGAAAATTTTATACAAAGGAAAAACAACAACGTCTAGACTATCCGTGGCACTCTTCTTTTAAAAAGAAAGAAATAGAACATTTATTAACTGTTTTGAAGTGAGATATACAGATATACATATATCTCGTGCGTGCAGGGCTCCAGTTTCAGAAGCAGAATGTGCATCGTAAAAATCTAAGATATACTTACTTTTATACACTAAAAATGTATTTTTAGAATTCCTGTTCCAGAAGTGAAGACATACAGGCAACTGAAAATTCATATATTCACACCATTTAGCGAAAAAAATGAGCCCCAAGAAAAGTAGAATATATATTTGAAAAATCTTGGGAATGGAGACGTCCATTCGCTGAAGAAGAGAAACATTGTTTATTGAAATAAAAGCATCCTGCATGTTTGCTGTATTTAACGTAGAAATAATGTGTTGTAAAAAGCAAATAATACATGGAAACAAACGATACTCAGATCTATTCAACACTAAAAGAATTTTCCTAATCTAGATGTGCACCCCACGAAGGCAAATAGCCATTCCTAATGTGCCCTTTAAAAGCAGATATACCCGACAAATGCAATGTACGTTCCTAATTCTCCCTTTACGAACAGATACAACCAAACAATTGTAAATATTCATCCCTAGTTCATCTTTTAGAAACATTCATCATCAGGAAATAATCACTTTTGTGGGCGAGGAAGGGTAGTCACATACACAACAAATGGAAATATTCGTTTTTTGTCCATCCTTTGGAAACAGATACGTATGACAAGTGCAAATATGATAATTCATTCCAAATTCGTCCTTTAAAATCAGATATATTACAAACGCAAGCATGCATTTCTTATCCGCTCTTTAGAAACAGGTATGCATGACAAGTGCAAATATTCATTACTAATTCGTCCTTTAGAAACAAATAGGTGTAAGTACGTGGCAAAGGTAAATATGCATCTCTAATCCGTCCTTCAAAAGCAAATACACACGACAAATGCATATATTCGTTTCTCATCCATACTTTGGAAACAGATACGTATGACAAGTGAAAATATTCATTCCAAATTCGTACTTTAAAATCAGATATACGTATTACAAATGCAAACATTCATTCCTTATCTGTTCTTTAAATTCCTTTTATAACGAAGTAAATTTCTCCGTCATTTCTGTCCACGCCAGGATTCGAACCCGGATCCCCTCATTCCGGAATAAGTTGCTCTACCAATTGAGCTACGCGGACGTTTTATTCTGATTCCTATCTGCCTTTATGTCGTGTGCGTCCTTCTGGCAGGTACATCACATCTCCTGGTACGTTACATCATCTCCCCCCCCCCTTTTTTTTTTTTTTCGAAGTGTTGGAGAAGGGATTCTCTTATTTTTCCTATCTCGCGGTGTGGAAAGAACATCACACCATTGCGAGATTTTGAACGGTCGGGTCATCCGGATAGTTCTGGCGCCATTATAACGAAGTAAATTTCTCCGTCATTTCTGTCCACGCCAGGATTCGAACCCGAATCCCCTCATTCCGGAATAAGTTGCTCTACCAATTGAGCTACGCGGACGTTTTATTCTGATTCCTATCTGCCTTTATGTCGTGTGCGTCCTTCTGGCAGGTACGTCACATCTCCTGGTACGTTACACTTTAGAAACAGATATTCGATCAAAAAGTTCCCAGACTAGGCCGATATACAACAAAATACTTACATTACTTAAGTATGGCTATGATCACCCTCAAAGTAGTCTTCTTGAGCAGCGATACACCGCTGTCAGCGTTTTTGCCACTTTTGGAACGTTCCCTGGAAGTCCTGTTCGCGAATCGTGTCAAGCACCGTCTGCTATTCGCACCGGATCTTGTCCACGGTTTCAAAATGGCGACCCTTGAGCTTCAGCTTCATCTTCGGGAACAGAAAGAAGTCACAGGGGGCCAAATCCGGAGAGTAAGGTGGGCGAGGAAGGGTAGTCATGGTGTTACGGCTGCAAAACTGGCTTGTTGCTTACGCTAAGTGAGCTGCTGCATTGTCGTGATGGAGCAGGAAATCGCCCCTGGGCCACATTTTAGGTCGTTTGCGGCAAATGTCCTCCCTAAGACCCCAAAAAACATCACAGTAAAAAAAAGCGGCGACGGTCTGGCCTTGGGGGACGAATTCAATGTGCACAATCTCATGAATGTCGAAAAGCACGACGATCATGCTTTTGGTTGCGCTCCGGACCTGTCGGGCTTTCTTCGGTCGTAAAGATGCCGGGCTCTTCCACTGCGACGACTGTTATTTGGTCTCCGAGTCGTAACCGTAGACCTAAGTCTCGTTCCCAGTGATGGCCCGCGACAGGAACGTTGGTTCATCCACCACATGCTGACGACGATCTTGACAGAGCTCGACACGCGTCGCCTTCTGTTCGAGGTTCAGAATCTTTGACACAAACTTTGCAGCAACGCGGTGCATGTTCAAAACCGACGTCAGAATTTCTTGCGCTGTTCCGTATGGCACATTGACGATATTAGCAATGTCTTGAAAGGTTTTCTGACGATCCTCATGCACCAGTTCCCTAATTTTGGCCACGTTTTCGGGGGTTTTGCTCGTGGACGGTCGCACTGACCTCTCGTCGTCTTTCAGTGCCGTTCTGCTGCTCTTGAAACACGAGTGCCACTCAAAAAACCTCGCACGAGTCATTGCTTCATTACCATAAGCCTGCCGCAACATTTGATGCGTGTCCGTTCCCTATTTGCCGAGTTTGATGCAGAATTTGATGTTCGCACGCTGCTCTAGTTCCCAGTCGATACCGAAATCGCAGCTGTGCTCTGCACGTGGTCACCAAATATCGCGTAGTATGGCTCCCGATGTTCACAGAACGACGCCACTCTGCACAATGACTCATGAAGGTCACTGCCCTCGACCGCTGCTCGCGCATCGTCATACTGCCATCTGTTGGGGCGCTACGTACCTAGTCTCAAAACTTTCTGATCACCCTCCGTATACACGACAAATGCAAATATTCATTTATAATCTGTTCTTTAGAAGCAGATATACTGTATATGAAAAATTCCAATGTTCGTTCCTAATTCGCCCTGTAGAAACAGATATACCACACAAATGGAAACATTCATCCCTAGACCGTCCTTTAGAAGCAGATATGCACAACAAGTTCAAATTTTCATTCTTAATCCGTCGTTTAGAAGCAGATATACCCTACAAAGGTAAGCATTCATCCTTTTTCCGCCTTTAGAAAAAGATATACACGAAAAATGTAAATATGTATTTCTTATCCGTCCTTCAGAAACATATGTGCATGACAACTGAAAATATTCGTTCCTTATCGGTCCTTTAGAAAGAGGCATGTACGACAAATACACATTTTTTCATTTATTATCCGTCCTTTAAAAGCGGATATAACCGAAAAATGCAGTGCTCATTCGTAATTCTCCCTTTAGAAAGAGAAACAACCCAACAAATGCATATATTCATCCCTAGTCCGTCCTTTAGAAACAGATATACACCACAAATTCAAATATTCATTCCTTGTCCATCCTTTAAAAGCAAGTATTCATTCCTTATCCGTCCTTTAGAAACAGATGCGCATGTCAAGTGTAAATATTCGTTCGAAATTCGTCCTTTAGAAACAGATATGCACGGCAAATGAAAATATTCATTTCTTAGCCGTCCTTTAAAATCAGATATTCATGACAAATTCAAACAGTCATTCTTTATCCGTTTTTTGAAAAACAGGTTGCATGCCAAGAGCAAATATTCATTACTAATCCGTTTTTTAGAAACACATGACGAAGGTAAATTTTCATCTTTAATCCCTCCTTTAGAAGCAGATATACCCAACAAATGCAAATATTCATTTCTAATCTGTCTTTTTAGAAGCATATATATTCAACAAATGCAATCATTTATTCCTAGTCCGTCTCTTAGAAACAGATATACACGACAAGTTCAAATTTTCATTCCTAATCAGTCATTTAGAAACAGATATATTAATAAATAAGCAGTTATACTAGTAAACGGAGGGATGTAAGGTCAGGTGATGCGTAACATCACAGCCTCTCCTTGACAAATGTCAACCCCGCCTTCTCGTGGTGCATCCTGTTCCCACTAAAGGGGCTCTGACGACCGCCAATAGCGGTATAACTATACCATCGGGATTAGAGGAAATGCTATCCCACACTCACCAACCCGCTTGGCCAGCGTGGTGAGTTATGGCCAAACCCCTCCAAAATGACTCCACAACTTAAATCTTGGCCCTCAGTCACCGGCAGCTGGAATGTACCTGGACTAGGCAGCGGCCAGTGCGACATGAAGGCAGAGGGTGCTAAGAATCCCCGGAGGACCGGACTAGGCTGCCATCTGATGCTGACCTTGGCTACGTATAATGGACGCTCCCCATCTTCTGATTCAAGGCTTCTTGAATTGGAAGAGGAACTACAAAGGATTGTAACGTACCAGGAGATGTGACGTACCTGCCAGAAGGACGCACACGACATAAAGGCAGATAGCAATCAGAACAAATGTCTGCGTAGCTCAGTTGGTAGAGCTGCTTGTTCCGGAATAAGCGTACTCGGGTTCGGATCCCGGCGTAGACCGAAAATGACGGAGAAATTCACTTCGTTATAATGGCGCCCGAACTATCCGGATGACCCGACCGTTCAAAATCTCGCATTGGTGTGATGTTATTTCCACACCGCGAGATAGGAAAAATGTGAGCAGCACTTCGAAAGAAAAATAAGGGGGAGATGATGTAACGTACCAGGAGATGTGACGTACCTGCCAGAAGGACGCACACGACATAAAGGCAGATAGCAATCAGAACAAATGTCCGCGTAGCTTAATTGGTAGAGCAACTTATTCCGGAATGAGTGGACCCGGGTTCGAACCCCGGCGCGGATAAAAATGACGGAGAAATTCACTTCGTTATAGGATCAAGTGGGACATCGCCGGGCTAAGTGAGGTAAGGAGAAAAGGAGAAGATCTCATTGAACTGGAAAGTGGACATCTCTTCTACTATCGTGGGACAGATACTGGCAGAACTAGTGGTGTTGGATTTATAATAAACAAGAAACTGAAGGATAAAGTTGTAGAAGTTGAAAGTTTTTCTGACAGAGCTGCACGACTCGTTGTCCAACTCTCGAGAAGATACCAGGCTCAGATTATTCAAACTTATGCACCCACCACAAGTCATCCTGAAGAAGAAATTGAAGAATTTTATGAGGAAATTCGTCATCTAAATAATAAAGGTAAGCAGCACTTGAAGATAATTATGGGAGATTTCAATGCAAAAATAGGGCAACGGCAACAGAATGAAACTTCAGTAGGTAAATTCGGTCACGACAACAGAAACCAGCGTGGAAATACTCTTGTTGAGTTTGCAGAGGCAGAAGGTTTTTTCATCTTGAATTCCTTTTTCAAGAAAAAGCCACACAGGAAATGGACATGGAGACATCCAAATGGGACGACAAGTGAAATTGATTTTATTATGTGTAACAAAAAATTCGTCATAGAAGACTGCAGTGTGCTAAACAAGTTCAACACAATTAGTGACCATAGATTGGTGAGATGTAAGATGCACCTCAACACTAAACTCGAACGTCGCAAGCTCATAAGACAAACAAAATGTATTGACATAACCAACCTTAAAAAACACCATAATACCTTCAAGTTGGAACTGAAGAACAGCTTCTCTGCTTTAGAAGGTCTAACATCGGAAGAAGTGGATATTTCTGAAGTTAACAGAAAAGTAACCAAAGCTCTTATGGAAACAGCAACAAAATTAGCTGGGTCTAAGAACAAGTTGCATGTAAACACATTATCAGGAAAAACCAAAATGTTGATGCAAAAAAGAAGAGAGATGAGGACAACTAAAGAAGATGTGACTTCCAAAGTGGAATATATAGAGCTATGCAAGACAGCACGAAAAAGTATCACTGAAGACGTAAGGAAATTCAACTGTGAGCTAGTGAGGAAAGCAATTGAAAACAACCAAAGCCTAAAGATAGCAAAGGGACATCTCAGTAAGGGAAGAAAACAGATTATGGCACTGAGAAAAGAAGATGGTTCTGTAACAAGAAATAGAGGCGAAATTTTGACAAGAGTGAAAGATTTCTACTCCAAATTATATGGAAGGGATGATACATGTACTCCAGACATCATGAAAGGTACCAGTACCAGAGTTTTTCCAGTCCTCCCAGCAGAAGTTGCACATGCAATCAAGAACATGATGCGGGGAAAAGCTCCAGGAGGAGATGGAATTACTGTAGACATCATACAAGAAGCAAGTGGAGAAATCGAAACAGTACTCGCCCAAATTTTCACTCGATGCCTTAATGAAGGGAAGATTCCTGAGGATTGGAACAACGCTACAATTATCCTGCTACATAAAAAAGGTGACATTGAGGATCTCGGGAACTACAGACCTATCAGCCTCCTATCAGTGGTTTATAAAATCTTCACTAAAGTTCTTTCACACCGCTTGAAGGTAACACTGGACATGGCTCAACCGAGAGAACAAGCTGGATTCAGGAGTGGCTACAGC
Source organism: Macrothele yani (assembly GCA_039090855.1). Classification (NCBI taxonomy): domain Eukaryota; kingdom Metazoa; phylum Arthropoda; class Arachnida; order Araneae; family Macrothelidae; genus Macrothele; species Macrothele yani. The sequence goes on along the minus strand of CM076990.1, from coordinate 11,219,935 downwards.
ACAATAGATCACATCCACGTACTGAGAGAACTAATTGAAAGAGCGAGGGAATATGAACTTCCATTGTGCATGGCTTTTATCGATTATGAAAAAGCCTTTGATTCGGTGAAACCATCAGCAGTTACAATGGCCCTGAAATCCTGCGGTATTGAAGATGCTTATATTAATATTATTAATAGCATCTATGAAAATGCAAGTGCAAAGATTCGGCTGTTTGAAAATACAACACACATAAAAATTGGAAAAGGAGTGAGACAAGGTGACACCAGATCTCCGAAGCTCTTTAATGCCACATTGGAAAATGTCTTTCAATCACTGAACTGGGAAAAAAATGATAAAGATTAATGGAGATTATCTAACCCACCTTCGTTTTGCTGATGACATAGTCATTTTTGAAACTACCCCATCAGAGCTGCAGAGTATGATCCAGGAACTTGCTGACAAGAGTAAAGAAGCGGGATTAAAAATGAACTTTCAGAAGACAAAAGTGATGTTCAATGCTATTACAAGAAATGAAGATTTATCGATTGATGGGGAAAAGCTGGAGATAACAGACACGTACGTTTATCTTGGACAGCAGATATCAAGTGAGGGTCCCATTGATGAAGAAATTATTCGGCGTACAAAACTTGCCTGGAGAGCTTTTGGAAGAAACAGCATAATTTTCAAGAGCAATATGCCATTATGTCTTAAAAGAAAAGTGTTTGATCAATGCATACGTCCAGTGCTTACGTATGGTACAGAGACGTGGACCTTAACTAAAAGAGAGATACAAAAGCTGCAGACACCTCAAAGTGGCATGGAGAGGTGCATGCTTGGTGTAACCAGGAGAGATAAGAAGAGGAACTCGTGGATCCGAAAAATGACAAGAGTGGAAGACATCATGATCAGAGTTAAATCCCTGAAATGGCAATGGTCTGGACATACTGCCAGAAGGACAGACCATCGATGGACAGCCAAAATTTTAGATTGGATTCCAAGGGACAGGAAAAGACCCAGAAGAAGACCACGTGGAAGATGGGTGGATGAAATTCGAAAGTATGTGGGAGTGACATGGAGGAGACTGGCACAAGACAGACGGTTGTTGAGGAAACTTGTGGAGACCTTCGTCCAGCAGTGGATTGATAATGGTTGACAATGATGATGATGATGATACCCAACAGATGCAAATATTCATTTCTAATCTGTCTTTTTAGAAGCATATATATTTAACAAATGCAATAATTTATTCCTAGTCCGTCTCTTAGAAACAGATATACACGAAAAGTTCAAATTTTCATTCCTAATCAGTCATTTAGAAACAGATATATTAGTAAATAAGCAGTTATACTAGTAAATAAGCAGTTAGCAACAAATGCAATCATTTATTCCTAGTCCGTCTCTTAGAAACAGAAAGACAGACCGTTGTGGAGGAAACTTGGGGAGACCTTCGTCCACCAGTGAATCGATAATGGTTGACAATGATGATGATGATATTAGTAAATAAGCAGTTATACTAGTAAACGGATAAGGGATGAATATTTATTTTTGCCGAATATCATCATTCATCATCTGCATTGTCAACCATTATCAATCCACTGCTGGATGAAAGTCTCCCTAAGTTTTTTCCTAAAACTTGTCGGACTGGCGCAAGACAGACAGACTTTTGTGGAAGAAACTTGGGGAGACCTTCATCCAGCAGCGGATAGATAATGGTTGACAATGATGATACACTTCATAAATAAATATTTATCTCTTAACCGTCCTTCAGATAGAGATATACACGAAAAAATGCAAATATTTATTTCTTAGCCTTCCTTCAGAAGCAGATATGCATGACAAATAAAAATATTCATTATTCATCGGTCCTTTAAGAAAGAGGCATTCACGAAAAACGCAAATTTTCATTTCTCATCCATTCTTTAAAAGCAGATATACCCTACAAATATAAATATTGATTTGTTAAACTGAGGGAAATTTGTGCATCAAGAAATTTTCTGGAAAATTCTGGTCAGTGCTCGTTAAGCCTTCGTTCTCTCTATTCGATGTAGAAAGAATGTGATGGTTGAGTGGTCAGAAGCACGGCTTCTGTCAAATAATCAGAGCTCAACCTGGCTCTCTCCCCGAATGGACGGTGTGTATTTCCTTAGGTATTGGTTCTCTTCCTTCCCTGGAACCTGTGTCCCTAAACTCAGAGCGGGCGACTCTTTAAATACTTATGGTGGGTGGTCAATACCCGAAACAAGGAGGGAAATGTCAGCAGTGTATCTTTCAGAAGTTGTGAATATGGTATCCAGAGGTTGGCAGGCAGACAAATCCATAATGACAACTGGTATGGTATTATGTATTTCAGATAATTGCACATGGACAGAAATAGTGTACAGTCGAAGGAATAGTCATCAGATTATTTACTTGGAATAAACTACATGCATTTGGGGTAACATAATTTAAATTTAAACACATGCACACATATACAGACAAAGTTTCTATGCTAGTTGACTCTCCTAACCAGCAACACCAGCAGATTGGTCGGTTTTAGGATACTCTACAGATTAAGGGGAAGTTTTGGTCATCCTGCAGTAAATTAGAAAAAATTACTGCTCTGATCGTACATGCGTAGTGTAGTGCATCACAATCCTAGGTAATCATCAGCCATTTCCGTGTGGGAGAAATACTCGAAGAACTGAAGGGTGTTTCTTTAATTTTTCTGACTGTGATGCAGGATAAAACCTATTCCACTTCGCAGTCAGGGAATGCATTCAGTAGTGATTTAACCTCAGACGAGATTTTAAGGCATCGTCGAAGTAAATGCACAAACACGCCTGAAAAATCAGCTGCAGTGTAGTGGCCACAATATGCACAGTGAGATCGATAAGGCGCATTTACAAACACTGTGGAAAACTATAAGAGAATTAGGCAATATTTAAAGTGTTTCTGCGCTTGCCAAAAGAGAGAAAAAATCAGGTTAGAAACATTATTATTTTTTGAAATTAAATGTTTGACACGCAGAAATTATAAAAGATTATGCAATTACAGTATTCAATAAGGAATGTTTCAATGAAATGCTCTTGTTCGATTTTAATTATAGTGTGATTGATATGATGCCAGCTGATATATTTGTTTCTCTTTTGTCATAAAATATTTTTCTATCCATTGTGAAAGGAAATTATTATGTTTTGTACGCCATGTGAGTCATATGCCGCATGGTTAATTTTTTTCAGGGGGATCACATATTGTATCGGTGTAACGGAGTAGTTATTTTTAGCACGCCTTTGGAAAAAAAATATGCGCTTAAAGTATCATTTATAATGAATAACTCTTCTGCTACCAAGCTAATTATCGTGAATATAGCTTTCACTAATATTATAATGAATTCAAATGCTTGTACTAAGCTTCTAATAGTGAATTCAAATGGTTGTTGTTACTAGTTAATTAAGATCATGAATAAAGTCTCCTGCTAGTAGTGTAGTAATAGTAATGAACCAACTTATAACTGGTAGTAATGTTGTAGTAGTAATTAAGATGAATAAAGTCCTATTCTGGTTGTTACTAATAACACTTAATGAAATAAACCTAACAGCCAGACAGAGGTCTGACAGTACTATGAACTGAGAAAGACGTACTTACTTAAAACCTTTTATTATGAACTTCTACTGGTATCATCACACATAGCTACTCAAATAACACGTAGCTCCTTGTACATGAACGAAGCTCTAACAAACGCTCTCTCTATACAACAAACGCTCTCCCTATACAACAATAAACGCTCTCTCTATACAACAAACGCTCTCCCTATACAACAATAAACGCTCTTCCCGTACAACAACAAACGCTCTCCCTATACAACAAACAAACGCTCTCCCTATACAACAACAAACGCTCTCCTTTTGTATCGCTGAACGCGCCTATTTATACTGGCTACCACCACGTTATGACTTACACTCATTGCCAGATCTCATTCAGCGGGTGAAATAACATCTCGTTCAGTAAGAAGATAATTTACATAGAGAAATAAAATAACCAGAGATAGTAAAATCAAAAGGAAAGTGAATCGAGAGTATACGTTACACACTATGTAACAAAAAGTATCTATTTACAGTTTACATTGTATCCACAGTCGTCCGTCTGTCTGTCTCTGTGGACATATATAACTGCAAATGCCAATCCAATTTTAAAAATACTTCTTGCAGTAAAATCCTGAACTATGAAAACGAATATCCAAACATTTTTGTCTTAGCCTTGCCCCTAGGGGGAATAAATGCACATAAAATTAAATTAAAAACAAATTTTACCTCATACAATTGCTTAATAAAGAAAGATTAAGAATTTTTCCCCGCTTTCTTATACCTTTTACTATAAAGATCATTTTACGTACAGTTTCTATGTAAAAATCTGCAGTATCATCACTAGGGGCGAACATGACATGTACATTGTACTCGAACTTTTCCTGAAATCTCTGCTTGTAAAAATCGGATTTAAATTGCGGGGGGGGGGGGGGGGTAGATATAGGTAAAGAAAGATACTGAACATTTCGCATTATTTTACGATATTTTGTGACAAAATGTTTTACCACTGAGGGGAAGAAATGCATATTTCTGTTTTTAACATGTTTACAATGGCATCTTTGCTTGTAAAAATCAAACTGCATTATGTTTCAGTCAGACGCCACTCACCGTAGAACACATTTATGTGTATTTTTTAGTCAGATGCAACTCACCGAAGAAAACATTTATGTGTAATCTTTAGTCAGACGCCACTCGCCGTAGAAAACGTGGGCATTATTTAGCCAGACGCCAGTCTCCGTAGAAAGCATTTATGTGAAATTTTTAGTCAGACGCCACTCGCCGTAGAAAACATTTATGTGTACTTTTTAATCAGACGTTAAGTCTTCGTAGAAAACATTTAACGGTGGTTTTTAGCCAGACGCCAGTCTCCGTGGAAAACATTTATGTGTATTTCTTAGTCAGACGCCACTCGCCGTAGAAAACATTTATGTGTATTTTATAGTCAGTCGCAAGTCTTCGTAAACATTTAAATGTGGTTTTTAGTCAGACGCCAGTCTCCGTGGAAAGCACTTATGTGTATTTCTTAGTCAGACGCCTTTCGCCGAAGACAACATTTATGTGTATTTTTCAGTCAGACTTCACTCGCTGTAGAAAACATTTAATGTATTTTTTAGTTAGACGCTACTCGCCGTAGAAAACATTTAGGTGTATTTTTTAGTCTGACGCAAGTCTCTGTAGAAAGCATTTATGTGTATTTTTTATTTTTTAGTCTGACGCCACTAGCCGTAGAAAACATTTATGTCAGACCTTACTCGCCGTAGAAAACATTTATGTCAGACCTTACTCGCCGTAGAAAACATTTATGTGTATTTTTAGTCAGATGCTACTCGCCGTAGAAAACATGTATGCATATTTTTTAGTCAGATGCCACTGGCCGTAGGAAACACTTACGTGTACTTTTTAGTCAAAGTCCACTCACCGTTGAAAACATTTATGTGTATTTTTTAGTCAGACTCCACTAGCCGTAGAAAACGTTAAGTTGTATTTTTTAGTCAGACGCTACTCGCCGTAGAAAACATTTATGTGTATTTTTTAGTCACGCCGTAGAAAACGTTAAGGTGTATTTTTTAGTCAGACGCTACTCGCCGTAGAAAACATGTATGAATATTTTTAGTCAGACGCCACTGGCCGTAGGAAACACTTGCGAGTACTTTTTATTAAAACTACAGTCGCCGTTGAAAACATTCATGTGTACTTTTTAGTCAGACTCCACTCGCCGTAGAAAACGTTAAGGTGTACTTTTTAGTCAGACGCTACTCGCCGTAAAAAACATGTATGAATATTTTTAGTCAGACGCCACTGGCCGTAGGAAACACTTACAAGTACTTTTTATTCAAACTCCAGTCGCCGTTGAAAACATTCATGTGTACTTTTTAGTCAGACTCCACTCGCCGTAGAAAACATGTATGAATATTTTTAGTCAGACGCCACTGGCCGTAGGAAACACTTACGAGTACTTTTTATTCAAACTACAGTCGCCGTTGAAAACATTCATGTGTACTTTTTAGTCAGACGCAACTCTCGGTAGAAAACGTGTATGTGTACTTATTTTCTCAAGATAATGTGTAGTTTCTCCGCTAGGGATCGCCAATGTTAATCTCTGCAGTGATTACATCTCTGCTTGTAAAATTCAGATTTGAAATATTCTTTTGGCTCTTGATACCGTTTGTGGCGTGGAATATTTCTCATATAGAGTTGACTCTCAATAACTAGAAAAGATGAAATTCTTGGTAACTAGATAAAAGTAAAATTTACTTGATATGTCCAATGCGTCTTCCTGATAACTCGCTTTTTTTTTCGCACTACTTCGGATTGGACTTACAGACAGAAGACTGTATTTGTCAATTTTTCTATCACACAGTGTTTTCTCAACGGGGTGTATGTTTTCATTGCTATTTCATCATACCGTATCTTGGTTTGTAAGAACCCCTTTGGAAAAATCCACTATGTATTGGATATCTGCCGTCGTGATCAATGCTTTGTAGGCAATTTGTGTTTTGTTCGTAGCATCCATTTCAGCTACTATGGCCGAAAGTAGCTATTTCTATTTATGGATGATTTACTGACTGAGTAGAAATTCGGCTGACATTTTTTTGTAACCAGTACAATGTACTATGAACAACACTGCTTAGATTGCGCATTTTAAATTATGCGCACATTTTCTACAGAAGCCGTAAATGCATTTTCTCTTTCGCTGAAATTTTTCTTCTTAAAATCTGCTTTGAAATATTTTTTCTTTCGTGTCGGAAAGGATTCAAAAGATGTGTTCATTACACCCGAGATTTCGGCTTCATATTCCTTTTTCTTTTTTTTCTGTATGGATAAGGATATTTTAAGATAAAAATGAATAAATACGGGATTGCTCCATAAAAGATATCGCTCAGTAGCGGCCCCTATTAATCCCTGCTACTAAGAAGAAGAAACATGTTTTATGCAGTAATTAAAATACATTATTAACTTCTTGATATTCAGGAAAGTATGCTTGCTCCACCCCCTTCTCATTTTCGTTAGATTGCTACCCTTTTAGAACCACTGCGTGCGGAAAATTTACAATTCGTTGCATTAATGCGTGACTTCTTCGACACAAAGATTTTACTGGCTACAGTTTTCCTCAATTCCTTACCACAAAAAATTCTTTGGCCACCAATATTCCACGTTTATTGACGTAAAGGTTTCATTGTTCACTATTATTTCAAATTTCTTAGGACCAAAGTTTCATGGGTTATTGCTGTGTTTTCTACCCAAAACTGTCTCAGAGGTCAGGGGTATTCTACAGTTTTTTTCGCAATTGTATTAGAAACCCGAATTTATTGGCGTAGAATAAAAATCAAGGTTATAACGAAGTGAATTTCTCCGTCATTTTTAGTCTACGCCGGGATTCGAACCCGGGTCCACTCATTCCGGAATAAGTTGCTCTACCAGTTGAGCTACGCGGACATTATTCTGATTCCTATCTGCCTTTAAGTCATGTGCGTCCTGCTGGCAGGTACGTCACATCTCCCCCCCCCGAAAGAGGGCCGGGGGCATGGCCCACGGATCAGCCGTGACCATGAATCGTTGCAGGCAGCCATCCACTGTAGAACGTGCACTTGAGAACTCCCAGTCAATCTGCTGTGTGGAATGCAACATCACACATTTTTATATTTCGAAGCGCTGGAGAAGGGATTCTCTGATTTTTCCTGTCTCGCGGTGTGGAAATAACATCACACCAATGCGAGATTTTGAACGGCCGGGTCATCCGGATAGTTCGGGCGCCATTATAACGAAGTAAATTTCTCCGTTATTTTTAGTCTACGCCGGGATTCGAACCCGGGTCCACTCATTCCGGAATAAGTTGCTCTACCAGTTGAGCTACGCGGACATTATTCTGATTCCTATCTGCCTTTAAGTCATGTGCGTCCTGCTGGCAGGTACGTCACAAGGTTTCCAAGCTTTCGCACATCAACAGATGGCTTTTTCAATTAAGGTAGACAACAAACTGCGAACTGGATAATAGAACGCTTCAACAATTTGAACGTAGTGACTTTACTTGACAATAAACGAAAAGACGCAAATGTAATTATTCATTTAAATGTTTTATTGAAATCACCTGAAAATCGCCTTCGTACACAAGTCTATTATAAACCCACTTCCGTTATCAACCTGAAACTCCACAGCTCATTCTGCCCCGCTGATTGCAAGACAGCAGCATTCTTCCGTTCTCGAATCAGGAGAGCCCTTGCAATCTCCTCCGACGTTCATTTTAGACAATGCGAATTAAACACGTTATTGAATTGGCCACTGAAGCAGGATACGCCCCTAAAGCGGTACATAGATATATCGAAAGAAACAGAAACAGACATGCTAATCTTTCTATGTTGCGGTTACACTACCTGGGCTCTATTCCTTACGTACCAAAGGTTTCCTGTAAACTCAAGAACGCGCTTAAGAGGTTGATCCTCCGTGTCGGCGTAAGATCGTTGACATCTTTATACGTTATGCTTAAGCAAAGTACTGACAAGCCCCCACTTTCTAACGAAGCAGGTGTTTATGCCATAACTGTACAGCATCCGGACGTCTCCAAGCAATGCTACGTTGGAATGACCAAACGTTCATTTAGAATTAGAGTCAACGAGCATGAGAGGGACACAAAACAAAAACGGCAAATTGACCACTGCCCTGTCCAGAGATGTTCAGTTCAAGTCCGCTGATCCTATGTGGGATGACATAAAGAAATTAGTTTCCTACTCTACCCCTAGATCCACTGCCATTCGGGAAATTTTGGAGATCATCACCAACAATGAGTCCTGTAATGATAGCATCTCGCTAGAGTAACTACAAATTTGGAATCAACATTCAAATAGTGAATGTCTTTTGTTTTACTACCAATATTTCACATGCTAAACGAACATGATGCCTCGTGTCTTAAAGTAAATAATTACATTTGCATCTCTTTGTTTATTATCAAGTCAAGTCACCGCGTTCAAATTGTTGAAGCGTTCTATTATCCAGTTTGCAGTTTGTCTACCTTCCTTGAAAAAGCCATCTGTTGATGGGCGAAAGCTTGGAAACTTTGATTTTATTCTACGCCAATAAATTCGGATTACCAGTATAGTTATACTATCTGATGTATAGTTGGTGTAAAGCTCCAATTACGTTACCATTTAGAATGTGATTTATTGATTGCTTTTATGCCATGCTGCTTGCCATAAATTTTTATTGTTCAGTGTTTACCCATTATTCTTGCTACCTAAAATTAAGTGATCATCCGAAATCTGCATTTCTTCCGAAAAAGGACCTCATTTCCCCGTATTATCATACACATACCGGCCACTAAATTAGAAACTTTCTTTCCATACTGGGTTAGACTTCTTTTAGCCCGAATTACAGCACGTATGCTGTTTGGCATGGATTCCATAAGAGTCTTAACTAGTTTACGATACAGTCCTTTAACTATCTCAGCTTTAACGGAAGAAGACTTTGCTTTCGGATCTCTTCTTCTAATATACCCTATACATTCTCAGTTGCGTTCAGATCCGGGCTTTGTGGTGGTCAGGGAAATAGCTGTCATGCTGGTTGAACCACCGATGAACACATCTTGCGCGATGGAGAGTGGCATTGTCGTCCACGAAACAGCCGTCACCTGCTGGATAAAAAGTCAACACTGCAAGATGGACGTGAATGAGAAAAATATTCAGATAATCCTTGGAAGACACCCGACCTTCTAACAATATCAGGGAATCCTTCTCACACCAAAAGAACGTGTCCCACACAATGGCACCACTTCTAGAACCTTGAGTTGTGTGTACAAGTCGAACTGGGTCCGTTTATTTAAGGGGCTCCCTCCAAACTCCCTGCCTCCCCTCGGTAAGAACAACGTGTACCGCGACTCGTGCGACCCCATGATTTTCCTCCAGTCTTCCAGTGTCCAGTCAAGGTGTTCCTGACACCGCTGTCGACGAACTTTCAGGTTCTTCTCAGAAATCAGTGGTTTCTGTATAGCCATGCGACTGCTAATACTGATCCTTTATAATTTCTTTCAAGTTCGATGAGAATAAGCTTCGGGAAACAGACATAATTGAATGCTTTGGTCAATTGCCGCACACAGGAAGGCCTGTTTCTCCGTACAAGACTTCTCAGGCTATTCGGCGATTTCGTTCCTGACAGATTGTCGTCACGCCATAGTTATGCCTCTTAGACAAGCAATGAAGGTTAATTTTCCACTGATTAAAGACCCGGTATATCGCATCTTTTGAGAAACTAGACTACTGTGCTTCTTTCAAAATCGTCGCTCCAGAGACGGGCACCTGCAGTAATTCCCTTATCGAACTCCAGAAGATCTTTTGTTTTTGCCATTCTGATCAACACTATTTACGATTAGTGACGAGCAGCAGTCATACATACATGTACATTCCTTACCAACAAAGGCGAAGCACCCCGAGAAAGTCATTCAATCCTGACGAAACTCCGCATGCCAGTACCTCAGGGACGAACATGCAAATGCTTAAAAAAATAATGACCAATGACCAAATTGTGGCCCACCACAGCGCATGGGAACTGCGCATCGAAGAGAGTATATCAAAAGCAAATCTCGCACGCGTGGGCAATTCTGATCAGCCTACTGTGGTTACAATAAGCTCCACGGATTGTGAAAATGCCTTGACGTCGGGTCCGCACACAATACGAGTAGTTGAGTGAGCTTGAGAAAGGACGCATAATTGTGCTGAGAGAGGCCGGTTGGTCAAGTCACGATATCGCCAAGCATTTGAGTCGGAGGGACGCAGCAATCGGACAGTGTTGACGCCAATGAATCGACTGGGCACAACCCAGCGGCACGCGGGCAGTGCATGGGTGAGGTCGACAACATAATGCGAGGATCGAGCGATTGTGAGAGTCGCAGGAACAGAAAGAAATTCGTCGCTCATAACCAACCGTAGAAATGTTGCGTCGTCTTAGGGTACGGACGTGGACACCCGGACAGTTGCCGGACGACTTACGGCACGGGGATTACATTCAAAGAGGCCACTCCGCCGCCTATCACCGCCCAGCCAGCATCGCCAGCGCTGGTTGTAATGGTGTCGGTCCCGATCAACGTGGGATAGTGTCTAGTGGCGTCGTGGTGTCTTCATTGATGAGTCACGGTTTGCACTTAAAGGCCATTGACCCCAGAAGAGAACGTTGCCTCTGTCGACTGGTAAAGGGCAATCGAAGCGCAACAGTGCAGCAATTGATCACGCAAATGAACACTGTGGCACCCAGGTACGTATCCCCGATAACAATATACCGAACCCTGTTACGCATGGGTTCGCTCTACATCGGTCAAGTTAGCATGGGGGATGTTCGACACCTTGTAGAATCTGTTCCTAGGCGTCTACGAGCCGTGATTGCACAAAACAGTAGACCAACGAGTCATTAGTTAGCTGTTCCTAGTGCAAAGCTAACTCAATGTTTATATGTTTGTATATAAAAACACAAACTTATGTTTACGCCATCCAGCAAGAAAGTTCTGCAAAAGCAAATGAATGGAAGGTATTTGTGCCGTCCCGGTGGCGCAGTGGTCTAAGCGAGGGCTTCTGATCATTCGCCCAGGGAGGGGTCCGGGTTTGAATCCCAGGTAAGGCATAGATGTTCGTGTTTGTCTTTCGGCATTGTCTCTCAGTGTGTTACTTGATCAGTACTGGCTCTTTCTGTGTTACTTGATCATTTGGCATACTGTATACCATGTTCGCTATGTCTATGTGTTCCGTGATCAGCAATGGCTCTCTCTGTGCGTTACTTGATCAGCACTGGCTTTCTCTGTGTGCTACTTGATCATTTGGCATACTGTATACCATGTTCACTATGTAAATTATTGATGTAAACTGAATATACTGTCTATGTCTGCCTGTCAATACTGTACAAGTATGTCTGTTTATTCTGCCACTGTATCTGTACCAGCAACTCAAATAAATAATTTTTTAAACTCTAATATAGAAAATAAAAGAGAAGTTATTTGTCTTATTATTACGAAAAATAATTTCTGCAATTATCCAATTGAGACTTTTCAAAATAGAAATAAGTCGTCATATACAATAATACACTTGCACCATCTAACACACAATTATGAATGTATGTACGGAACCTGATCGACTAACAGTGTTTTAGCACCATGGGGATTGAAGAAAATTCTATCCTAATTTCACCAATTCACAAGGCTTGCGGGGTGAGTTATTGTCCCCTCGCCCTTCCAGTGACTTTATCGCTCATGATTTGGCAATCATTGTGTCGTGCTTTCACAAGAACTGAAGATTTAAAGCTTGATGGCGCAGGGACAACAGATATCAAGCAAGGGGCGAGTTGAAGAAATTAACATTTGCATAAAGCTTGACTGGAGTGCACTTGAAAGAAACTACAATTTTCGAGAGCAATATATCATTAGTGTTTAACTAGGACAAGCCGCCAACTGTACCCGATAACTCGGGTACAGTTCGCAACTTTTAAGCGAAGCTATTGCAAATCTAAACTCATTAAGGCGTCTATTATAACAAATTAAGAAAAAACGAACACGTAAAATTTAGGACTTCCAGAACAAAAGTAAAAAGGATTCTAAGAAAGAAATGCCTAAATTTATCTTGAACTACTTTCCGTCACGCCTTCACGTTGGTTGTGATCAGGTTGCATGTAAACAAAGCGGAAAGACACACTCAGATCAGGAACCACGTTTTTCATTTTGTATCGCGAAAGACAGACACACACGAAGACAAACTTTCTTTTATTATTATAGATTAAGTAAGTGTTGAGCTAAAAGACGGAGTCTTTTCATATCTTCGTTTTTCAATTCAAACAATTTTTTAAACTTAATGTTAATGAGCCGACTTTTGCGAAACTGTTCAAGTAAAAGGCCATCTAGTTGTGATTGAAATTCCTCAATGCCACGGAATTTCGGGAAACGGAAGGCGTCAAAACCTAACCATGAACGATGACCAATCGCATGCCAAAAATCATGGTGATGGGATGTGTCATGTCGTAGCTATGCCCGAACAACTCATTGTCCCTAGTCTCGTATAGAGAGCGGATTTTTTCAATTATTATTAAAATTGGTCAGTATTTTAATGATCATTATTTTTATACGACATGGCTAATCACCATGATACCAGCCCTATGTCACTCACCATGCCCTCATGCCCTTCCCTTCCTCTGTGGCAAGTGTCACCGCAATTGGCTGAATATCTTTGGAGGAGATAGGTAACAAACGACTCCTTCTCAAAACCCGGAAAACTTCCTAAAAGATGCTAGTTCTTGGACGATTATTCCTCAATGACATGGAAGTTCTGGAATCGGAAGGCGTCAAAACCTGACCATGACTGATGTCCAATCGAGCAAAAAATCACTGTGATCGGATGTGTCATATCGTACCTATGCCCGAACAATTAACTGTCACGAGTCTCGTAGAAAGAGCTCCTCTCGGTCTTCTGCCTTGCATCCCTTAATCAATGCATCCTTCCAATTCTTACTTATGGATAACATACCTGACCATAACTAAAAGACACACAGAAGCTGCCGAGAACTGAAGCAAGCACGGAGAGATGTATACTTTGTGCAACCAAGTAATACATAGGGAAAGGAACTCATTGATTAGAAAAAAGCCTCAAAATGATTACATCATAATTACAATAAAGACTCTCAAGCAGCAATGCGTTGGACATATCCGTATTGCTAGGAGAACTGACCACTGTTGAAGAACTGAGCTATTAAGATAAATATCAAGGGACAGGAAAAACCCACAATAAGACCATGTAAAAAATGTGTGGATGAAATTTTGAAAGAATGCTAGAATGATATACAGTGGTGTGCAAAAATTAAGGACGAACAGGAGAAATTAGCATAACAGCGGAACGAGCTGGCAGAACGGACATAAAGACAACTCAGGAGATAGACTTGTGCCCAGTACGGTAGGGCATGCGCATATATGCGGCATGACGTGGGGGCGGGGGGAGTGTCGGAAGGGTATAAAGCACACGGACGGTGTACGCTCAGCAATTCGGTGAAAGCAATTGCACGGTGTACATCGGTTTGAACGACGTCGAGTTGCTGCCACCGTGCGATATGGCCAATAGGCAATCCGGTAGATGACATCTGGATGACTTTACCCGAGGTCACGTCATTGGGAAGTTGGAAGAAGGTCGAAGTGTGACTAGTGTGGCCGAGGAGTTCGGGATCGCTCACTGCATCGTTTCACAAGCTTGGAGAGCATTTCAAACGACAGGAACAGCTATCCGAGAGTTTAGCAGTGGTCGTCCACGAGCAACCACGGTGGCGGAAGACCGGTATATTGTCCTACAGGCGAGAAGAGACCGACGGCAGACAGCAGGAGATATCGCAAGGCACATGCAACAGACAACTGGACGACCGTTATCGCGTTTTGCCATGGCCAGGAGGCTGCACAAAGGTGGTTTATTTGCACGACGACCAGTACGGTGTGTGCCATTAACACCTGCTCATCGGAAACGGCGGTTTTTGTGGTGCCAGGAACACAAGAACTGGACACATCAGCAATGGGGTCGAGTTCTCTTTACGGATGAGAGCCAATTTAGTCTGACGAGCGAATCTGGACGTATACACATCTGGAGAGAGCAGGGAGCACGCAATCACACCTCCAACATCATCGAAAGGGACCGGTTTGGAGGTGGCGGGGTTCTCGTTTGGAGCGGTATCATGTTTGGTAGCCGTACTGACCTCACATCTTCCAACGAGGTTCAGTCACTGGTGTCCGCTATTGTACCGTACCGAGGTTCTCATGCCTCACGGGCGCATTTTAAGAGGTGCTGTGTGTCCTGAGTTCCTCTTCATGGACGACAACGCTAAACCTCATCGTACAGTAGCTGTCGCAGAGCTGTTGGAGAGTGAAGATATTCAACGCATGGATTGGCCTGCAAGGTCCCTGGACCTAAAACCAATCGAACACGTGTGGGGCCTTCTTGGGAGAAGCTTGGCCGCACGTCACCAGCCGCCAGCAACGATTCCGAAGCTACGATTGGCGCTACAAGAGGAATGTGCCGCGATGCCTCAACAACTCCTTGACAACATTGTCCTCAGCATGGTCAGACGTTGTAAATCCTGTAACGCACTCGGGGTGATCATATCTCCTACAAAGACTGGGTTTTTCTTGGCAGCCGCCTGTCACATGGACGTTTCTGTCTTCGGTCCAGTTGTGCTCGAAGCTCTTTTCAATAAAGTGCCTTTGTATCCTTTGGATTCCTTGTTTGGACGGTTTTGCTCACTTGTCCCATATTCTTACATCTTGGGGATCTTATGGTATGATTTGAGTCGATGTGGAGCACTTCTGCACGACGTTACATTCGAAAAACCGTCTCGTCCTTAATTTTTGCCCGCCAGTGTAGAACTTAATTTCCTAGAGACAGTGCTGTGGAAAAGACTTGCACGTCCCGGTGGCGCAGTGATCTAAGCACTGGTTAATGACCATTCGTCCGTGAAGAGTCCGGGTTCGAATCCCTGTAAGGTATGGATGTTGTGTTTGTCTTACGGCACTGGCTCTCTTTCCCCTCTTCTGTAACCAGTGGATTTTAATTAAGGATGGGAGACTGCTTATAGCCCACTGAGTTGTTCACGGTTAAACCTTCAGTAAAAACACTTGGGAGAAATTTATCCAGCAGTATAGGGTGAAAATGATTGATGTCGATGATAATGATTGATGTCGATGAAATTTATCCAGCAGTATAGAGTGAGAATGATTGATGTCGAAGAGAATGATTGATGTCGATGAGAATGATTGATGTCGATGAAATTCATTAAGCAGTATAGGGTAAGAATGATTGATGTCTATGATAATGAATGATTGATGTAGACGATATGAAGCCCAGTACAAACTCTATCAAGAAAACCATGGTCATATTCACAGATGTACGACCCAATAAGATTTTTCCCACTCACCTTCTAAAAAGGAATATATTGTACCAAGTGAAAATATACATTGACATACCACCGCTGGACAGTAACTAGTCATCGAAAACAAAGAATATTATCGTCAAAATAACAAGTGCAACATCCATATTCTACCCGGAATATCAACCCAGTATACCAGACCCAAAAGCTTTCCCTGCGTTGTCCACTTAGCATAAGTACCCCATAAGTCCAATTTGATGCTAAAACAGACAATGCGGTAATCTTTGGGAAATAAGCAGTTTAACTTTTGCAGAAGAAACGGTATTAGAAATTTGCGCACTGTATGGTTTTTCTGCTTTGCCAGTAGAGACAGTAAAAGAAGCAATACAACGACATCAAGAATATAAATTTTATTTCTTTTGATCAAAATGACTAGTTTCTTTAGCAAACACAAAACAGTACGTACCAATAAGAAGTTTACCCGATTACAATAGTTATACGCACAACACAGTACAAAGAAAGATTTACATAAGAATAAAGTATCCCTATTTGTAATTCTCAAACTTGATATACAAATATCAATTGTAAATTGTTCATTCTCGTGCATTCAGACAACATCACAAAATTTATAAGAAAACAGACAAAACTTGAAAATGGACTGTTGCTCCACTATTGGTAACAAACGATATACACGATGTTTAAACATAACGCGAACAAGACTCTAGAGAAACAAGGACACATAATATTTACTCTCATACTGCAACTGGCCGGTACTTACTTAGCTTTGATGAAAATAAGGGCAAGTGTTTCCATAAAGCACTCGTTTCAAAACTAATGTATGTTTATGGATATTTCAACGCCATTTAGCTTGCGCTGTAGATATATAAGGTAAGTCTATCCGGGACTTCAGATGGATGATTCTAAAATTTGTACGTGAAAATGTCTTCTTTTTCTTGTCAGGAACTTCTGCTCGATATCACCTAGGCACGCAGTATTGGCCACACCATTGATATGTACCAAGCTAGTTTGGGTACAATGTACTGTTTAAGTTATCGCCTCAAACTTACCATAAAACTTCGTCGTAGCACCATTTGAAACCCTTTCAGTAACCTGGAATTAACAACTTGTTTTTCGGGTTAAAACTTACTGCGGAGAAAAGCTGTTTTCTGATCTTGGAAGGATTGTGGAATTAAAAACAGGGGGCATCTCTCACCGTTTTGGTGGACAGTCTCTCTTAGGAGATCGACGACAGAGAATGCTTTTTCAAGTATCCTTGATTTCTTTAGAAGATTCTCTGTAGAGATGCCCTTCCAGCTTATGTCAGTCAATAACTTCGAGATACTCCGGTTCTTTGTTGCACAGCTGATTGAGTTGTTTCCTTACGGCCCTTATTGGCAAACGGTCTTGCGGTCTTGTTTGCCAGCAACAGAGCATAAGCTGGTATGCCTCTTCTGGACAGTCAGTAGGCCTTGGCAACAATTTTCCAGATGTTACTTGTTGAATGACCTGTGAAAAATACGAAAGTAGAAGTTCTGTGAGAAGAGTAGACATCCGGTAACATTTCATTTTTTTCAACCTTAAATTTAAACGCATATTATTCAAATTGATTTAGCTGAAGTGTTCGATATTTAGAAATTTACCTTACTTTACGGTGTTCTTGAACCTTCCTAACATTCTCAAATGGTTTCTGCTTAACCTTGATGTTGTAGTAACTGGATAAATAAAAAAATACACACTGGTTTTTGGTTGGACGAAACCGTTTCTATTATACAGGGTGTCCGAAAAAAAAAATGTGCACTGAAAGTAACACTACTGGTTCCTACAGGAGGTGTTGGAAATGGGTCCCACCGACGTCCAGACATGTCTCTATAGGCTTTTGCATGTTGGTGAATACCTTTCTCAGGGTATGTGGTTCAATTTGTTGGATGTGGGTCGTTATTGCAAACTGCAGCTCTTGAAGTGTATGCGTATTACCTGCGTATACCTTCCCCTTGAGTGCTCCACACAGAAAAAAGTCAGGCGGTGTTAGATGCTGTGACCGTGAAGGCCACAATCCACGGGAGATGATGTGATTTACGAAGAATTCTTCCAGAAGCTGTATTGATGCACCAGTGGTGTGAGCTATGGCACCGTCTTGCTGGAACCATTCTTCGTTGATTTCCCTTTCCGTGAGTTCGGATATAAATGATTGGATAATCTGGGAACAGTACCGTTCTGAGTTAATGGTTTTACTGAAGAAAATGGGACCAATAATGCGCGTACGAATCATGGCAGACCAAACATCGACCTTCTAATTGTGGAGAGGCAGTTTCTTAAATTCGTGGGGATTTTCAGTACCCCACAGACGAGTGTTTTGGCTGTTGACGTACCCGGACAGGGGGAACCATGCCTCATCTGCAAAGAAAGTCATGTCCAGAATGTCCTCACCTTCTTTAGACAGGAACTCTTGGAACCACCTGCAGTACCGAACACGGGTCACGTGATCTGTTTCTTTCAGCTGATGCACGACAGACACTTTGTACGGGTGGAAACGCAACTTCCTTTTTAGAATATCGTGGACTGTACTCCCTTCGCACATTAGCTTGTTGTGACACTCGCCTCATGGACTTGTGTGAACTCTTCTGTATCCTGTCCTCAACATCCTGCACGATCTCGTCTGCCTTGGATGGCCTACTAGGGCGGGGGCGCATCCAGGAGGCTGCCAGTTGCCCGAAACTTTGCTACGATCTGACGTACCGCATTACAGTGGGGGACTCCTGGAAATTTCCTAGCCAACTGTTTTTGCACTTCGTCCGTGTACTTGTCGTCATGGGGAAAGATATGTTCCACCAAAAACACACTCTGTTCAGTCGTGAACACCATTGTCCTTGTGTCGAGACGAGTGATCAATCGACACGTCTCCTCAGTCGACCAAGTGCTCGGGAATGATCTTCGCTCGGAATGACGCCTCGGGGTGGGGAGACATGAAGGTTACCAGACACATAGCACTTCCAGTTGGCGGGTCATTTCTACTGTAATTCCATTCAACATTTCTTTATTATTACATTACTGCAATTCGTACATGCAATGCATAGTCATTATTCGGACACCCTGTATATAATGCAGCATTCGAGAATGTAGCTGTTAAATTTCTACTGAAGCAAAAACTTGGGGGTAAATTTTTTTACACGCATTTTTATATCACGTGCTTGCATAAGTTCGTTTGCCGACCCGATGGCGCAGTGGTCTGAGTCATTGGTTCCCAACCTTTTTGCATTCGCGGACCAGCGAAACGTTCGGGAAACTTTCGCGGACCGGCGATTCGAAACAAACCTTTAGGTTATTTCCGAGCATCGAATCCGGGTCCCCTCATTTCGGAGTAAGTCGCTGTTCCAACTGAGCTACACAGACATGTGCCCTCACTGCTATCTGCCTTTATCTCATGTGCGTCCTGCGGCGCAGGCACGTCACATCTCCCACCTACCCGAAAGAGGGCCGGGGGCATGGCCGACGGGTCAGCCGGGACCATGTGTCGCTGTAGGCAGTCATCCCATGAAGAACGTGCATTTGAGAAATCCAAGACGATTTGCTGTGTGAAACTTAACATCACAATGATTTATTTTTTCAAAGCACTGAAGAAGGGATTCCCATTTTCCCTGTCTCGCCGTGTGAAAAGAACATCATATCATTGCGAGAAACTTCACAGCCGGGTCATCCTGGAAGTTCGGGCGCAAATATAGCGTACAAGTCTTTCCGCGCCGGGCATCGAACCAAGTCCCCTCACTCCGGAGTAAGTCGCTCTCCTAACTGAGCTACGCGGACATGCGCGTCCTGCGGCGCAGGTACGTCACACTCGTGTTATTCTATACCATAATTATCACTGCTTACAATCCATAATTTATACACCAGATTATCCCATGTCACCTACTTACAGCTAATATGATTTAATCTGTTAATATTCTTTATTTATTAATAACTGCAATAAATAATCAGTATACCACATCTTGCCGTTAATATAATTCTTGGGGGAGGAGGGGGTCAATGCGACGTCTGTTGTTGCTGCTGCTTTGTGATAACCTTCTTGGTTCCAGCATCGTTTCTGCAAGGCGTAGTGTCGCATTAATGTCCATTATGTTCCTGTGCTTTGGTTTGATTGCCGATATGGCTGAAACAGTTTTCTCGAAATAAATACGTAATCGAAAACTTTGCTAATAATTTTAGAGCTTTGTCGCTGCGACTTGGATATTCTTTCTCCACAATACCCCCAAACTGAGTCAGAGATTTGAATCTGAATATCGATACCATACTGGCGTGAGAAGGAAATTCAACAAAGCTTTTCTTTTCCTGCTGAGTTAGTTTACAGGAGTTCAGATCTTCGATGAAGAAATTAGCGATCCAAGCTTCCCTTAACTTTCCGCGACAGGTGTTCTAAAAAATTTAGATCTAGATTTCGTCTTACTTTAACTCCATTTCAGTTCAAAAGAAAAATAAATAAATTCACTCGTTTCTCGCGGATCAGCAGGAAAAACCGCGCGGACCTCTACCGGTCCGTGGACCAGCGGTTGGGAAACACTGATCTAGGCTACGACTGCCAGTCAGATTAGATCAGATTATATGTAGAAGATTTTAGGCAGGGAGTGTCTGACCCCAGGTCTTAAACAACCATTAGAAACAGTAAGCTAGGAGATTTGGGCTAGAGTGCTCGACAGGAAAGTGACACGGAAGCGAGGTAGAAAGAGAGAGGAAGACGCCCTTATTTATTACCGGGGTGCCAGTACCCGGGGCCCGACGGCTATCCGACGCACGGCGGATATTTAGTGGGTCGAGCGTTCGTACCTGCCTCGGATCAAACCCGAGGTCTTCTCCATGGCAGTCACGAACGTTGACCACTATGCCACCCGCGTTCCGAATGCCAGTCAATCAATTGAAGATGACTAATATACACTATTGTTTGTGGAAATTGAACACCAAGAAAGAATCGCACTATTCAAATGAAGTTTATACCACAGATTCCTCATGTTACAGGAGATAACTGATTACATTTGTAGAGCTTGTGACGTACCTGCCAGCAGGACGCTCACGACATAAAGGCAGATAGGAATCAGAATAATCGTCTGCGTAGCTCAGTTGGTAGAGCGACTTGTTCCGGAATAAGCGGCCTCGGGTTCGAATCCCGGCGTAGACCAAAAATGACGGAGAAATTTACTTCGTTATAATGGCGCCCGAACTATCCGGATGACCCGACCGTTCAAAATCTCGCATTGGTGTGATGTTCTTTCCACACCGCGAGATAGGAAAAATCAGAGAATTCCTTCTCCAGCGCTTCGAAAAATAAAAATGTGTGATGTTGCATTCCACTCAGCAGATTGACTGGGAGTTCTCAAGTGCACGTTCTACAGAGGATGGCTGCCTGCAACGATTCATGGTCACGGCTGACCCGTGGGCCATGCCCCCGGCCCTCTTTCGGGGGGAGATGTGACGTACCTGCCAGCAGGACGCACACGACATAAAGGCAGATAGGAATCAGAATAATCGTCTGCGTAGCTCAGTTGTTAGAGCGACTTGTTCCGGAATAAGCGGCCTCGGGTTCGAATCCCGGCGTAGACCAAAAATGACGGAGAAATTTACTTCGTTAAAAGCTATACAAGATTTTTTCGCTTCAAAACTCCATATCGTGTGAAGACAATTCGGCCGCCCCAGTGGCGCAGTGGTCTAAGCGATGGCCTCTAATTATTCGTCCGGAAGGGGCCGGGTTCGAATCCCGATGAGGCATGGATGTTGTGTTTGTTTTACCGCACCGGCTCTAGTGATCCTAAATTACGGACGGGCGCCTGCTTATAGCCCGTTGAGTTGCTCACGGTCTCGTTAAACCTCCAGTAAAAAAAAAAAGACACTTCGAGGAAAAATAACAGCATCTGCACGGCCTTCCATTAAATGGACGAGGTTTTTGATATCGTCCAGGAGAATAGCCTTCCAGTTGGCTTCTATGCGAGATCAGAATTCATTCACGGTGACTGGCGGAGGCGCTTTACGGGCCAGTTGGTTAGATAGCATTATCTCAGTTATGTCCTATAGGGGACATATTCAGCGAACGTGCAGGCCAGAAAAAAAAGGCGGTATCTGCGTTTCATGGAAGTGGTCTTGGACATTCCGAGATACATGTGGCCGAGCCTTGTCCTGCTGGAATATAACTTCAGGATAACTCTGAAGGAAGGGTATCACCGCTGCCTCTGAAACATCCTTGATGTATCACTGGCTGTTGAAGTTCCCTCAATTCGTATCAGGCGAGATGGCCAATCGAACCCAATGGAGCCCCAAACCATTGTGCTTGGCGTTGGGCCCGTATGACGCTGCAAGGTACCGTTCACCGCGATATCTTCGAGTAGTAAGATAGCATTTGAAGATACTTTCGGTAGTTACCCAGGCCTGCCTCCGTAATATCCACACTCTTCGATGGCAACCCGATAGCCCGACCTATCACCGATCAAACATGTTTGGTACATGATGGGAGGCCACCAACGCCCATCCCTGAATGTCTGCGAACTGGCCCGCAATTGGGACACTGTATGGCATGGTATACCTCAAAATAATATCCGTGAAATGTATACGTCTATGCTACGCCGGCTAACCGCTTGTATCCGAGACAGAGGTGGCGCTACAACATATTGACTGGTTCCACTCGAGTGTCTTCTTTATCCGAATAAATGGCCCAACTGCCCTGGATTTGAATTCATATTCTTTCGTATACACTGAAGAGCAATTGAATTAGAGATGCCTGTCTAGTAACGTGTAGCACCACCTTTCGCCCTGATAACGGCGGTGATTCGTCTCGACATGGACTCGGCAAGACACCGGAAGCGTTGGGAAGCCATACGGATCCACGACCCCTGAACAAGCTCCCACAGTTCACGAAGATTTGATTGAGGAGGGTCAGAGCCTCGAATATCTCTCTCGATGGCATCCCAGATGTACTCGATGGGATTAAGGTTAGGTAACCTAGCTGGCCAAGGAAGCGAGGTCATGTCAGTGGAGTGTTCATCCAACCATTCGGATACAATTCGGGAGCGATGGCACGGTGCATTGTCTTGTTGCAGGATGATGTCCTTAGTGGGATGTTGAAGACGCACAAACGGGAGCAAATGGTCGTCCAGGATATCCTGGTAACGTTAACCTGTGAGGGACGATGTAACACGTCCCAGGGGGTCCCATTTCCGTTCACGTAAACAGTCTCCAGACGAGAATGCCACCCCCACCAGCTTGAAGAGTACCCTGCTGGCAAGAAGGATCCATCGCTTCATGTGGGTTGCGCCGTACTCGCATCCTGCCATCCGCATGTAGCAACGTGAATCTGGACTCACTAGTCCAGGCAACATTTTACCACATGTCTAGGGTCCAGTGGCGATGTTCACACGTCCATGCTAATCTTTGCACCCTGTGATGTGCGGTCAGCAGCGGTACCCTCGTAGGACGATGGCTTCTGTACCCCACAGCGAGCAGATGGTTCTGGATGGCGCGGCTGTTTACCCATTTTTTTCACCAGCGTTAAATTGCCGAGGGATTTCTTGCACTGTGGCCCGTCTATCCGCTGTTACAATGCGAGCTAGCCGACGATGACCCCGCTCATCCACACGATGTTGTCCACGGCAGTTGGCCCTTGCAGGGATGGTTTTACCGGATTCGATGTACTTACGGTGCACCCGAGGCACAGTGGCTTGTGAAAATCCCAGTGCCTGCACGACCTTCGAGATGGAGTGACCCATTCGTCGAGCCCCGACAATTTGCCCACGATCAAATGCTCTTAGATCCTTCGTCTTATCCTTACTGCGTCTGACTCTTAGTGATTCATCACTCCTTATATTGTCGGATCACTGCAAACGCCATGTCGTTTCCGTTTACAGGGCCGCCCACAGTGCCACATTTGCATAACGCCAGCTGTCTCTAAGTCAATTGCTCTTCAGTGTGCATGTTTATTGCATATACCAATTTTTATCTTGAATGGATGATTCTTTCTGGGTGTTTAGTTGTTTATTTTGCAAAGAGTGCATATGTCTCCATCTCACTAACAACGTTTTGCTTTACATTACAAGTCTGCCGCCACACGTCTTCATGACCAAAAAGTGTCTTGCGACAACTCCCCACGCTCCCGCAAGTAAATCATCCCTTCAGCACAAACGATTGCTATGTCTCTTCTGCATTACTCTGGCTTCACTGCTGTGCATCACAGTAGGAGCAATTACATTTTCATACACCATTCGGAATTTTTTGAAGAACCCATCATTCCTATGAAATCGTCCTGAGGAAGTTATAGCTTTCAAAGATGAAGTCACTCTCCTGCTGCTAATTTCATCATCAAATTTGTTTTTCCTTTCAAACATGCTTTTTAAATATACAAATTCATTCACCTGGACTATCGTTCACTGCTGTAAAAATCAAAATATACGTTATTGCTGGCAGACCCGAGAGTAATGCAATATTAAAGCAAATATAATAGTACGGACGAATTACCTCATGATTCGTTAGCTCATACCAGGGCTGTTTCCCAAAAGTAAAAACTTCCCATAAGACTACTCCAAAACTCCAAATATCGGATTCGGTGGTGAACTTCCGGTACAAAATACTTTCCGGTGGCATCCATCGAATAGGAAGCATAGTGTGACGACCAACCTAAAGGAATAGAACAGTTAGTAAACAGCATGAAAAAGTGAAAACTCCTCCACTTTTCTATATTGAAACGAAAGAAATACTAAACAAATCCATCGTATTATGAATATACAAAATATTAAGTACGGGAGAATCGTAAACAAACAGCATTGTATTGATTTCAACACTTTTGTTTTTGTATGAAGATCGTGTATTGGCGATTCATTGTCAAACTTATGTTCTGTGAGTTGCTTCCAGATTCAAGTTAAAGGCGTGGCCTCCAACCTGACTGACAGCTACATTTAAGGCCCACAGCCATACCAATTTTGACGGAGATTAGGTTTCTGGGTCTTACCATCGATCGTGCTCCTACGTTTCGTGCGCACGACGGATTCTGACTTCCTATCTGAAGGCTATGTCTGTTCTGAAGATACATCCGGCGGCTACGAACTTCCTGTCTAATGGGTATGTCTGTTCTGAAGTTACTTCCGGCGGCTTCGGACTTCCTGTCTGAAGGCTATGTCTGTTCTAAAGAAACTTTCGGCGGTTTCGAGGAGTGCAGGCAGGAATTCCTTAATCCGCATTTATCACTCTTAGTTTCGGTCTAAACTGGATAATGGTTGTGTGGTGTATATCTCTGAGCGTCTTTCAGTTCTCCAACTTTGGGAAACAGTTCATCATGAAGCGTTACGTACGTGTAAGGGAGCCTTACGCACGTCACACATCCCCAGCCTTTATGCTAACGACAAAGGACCATCTCTTGATTTTTGCGGTCCGCATCTGTCACTTCGATATTATCTGAAACTGCGAACTCTTCCGGAAATTCCGTTACATGTGTTCCAGTTTTCCACCTTCAATATGTTCGCCGATTTGAGAACCGGCCTTCGTGTATTCCAACGCTTGAAATTTGTACACTGACGGAAAAAAATCCGAACACCACGAAAAAATAGTTGTAGAGGAATGAAATGGCGGCAATACATTTGTATAGGTAACATGTTTAATCGATTAAGGTTTCAAGATCACAGATCATTGTAAGCGCGAGAAGAGCCATTTTAAATGTGCAATGCTGGCACATTAATAACCGGTGTAACCGCCAGAATGTTGAATGCAAGCACGCAAACGTTCATGCATTGTGTCTAACAGGTGCTGGATGTCAGTTTGTGGGATGGATTTCCATGCTTGTTGCACTTGGTCGGTCAATACAGGGACGGTTAATGATGGTTGGGGGTGACGCTGGAGTTGTCGTCCAATGATGCCCCATACGTGCTCGATTGGTGGAAGATCTGGTGATCTAGCAGGCCACGGCAACATGTCGACACTCTGTAGAGCATGTTGGGTTACAACAACGGTATGCGGGCGAGCGTTATCCTGTTGGAAAACACCCCCTGGAATGCTGTTCATGAATGGCAGCACAACAGGTTGAATCACCAAACCGACGTACAACTGTGCCGTCAGGGTGCGTGGGATAACCACGAGAGTACTCTTGCTGTCATAGGAAATTGCTCCCCAGACCATAACTCCAGGTGTAGGTCCAGTGTGTCTCAGCCGCAGACAGGTTGGTCGCAGACGCTCACCTGGCCTCCTTCTAACCAACACACGGCTATCACTGGCACCCAGGCAGAACCGGCTTTCATCAGAAAACACAACAGATCCCCACTCCGTCCTCCAATGAGCTCTAGCTTGACACCACTGACGTCGCAAACGGCAGTGGTTTGGAGTAAGTGGAATGCACGCTACAGGGCGTCTGGCTCGGAGCTGTCCTTCAAGTAACCGATTTGTAACAGTTCGTTGTGTCACTGTGGTGGCAACTGCAGCTCGAATTGCTGCCGCAGACGCGGTACGATGCGCCACGGCCGTACGCCGTACACGGTGGTCTTCCCTATCAGTATTGCCACGTGGCCTGCCGTAACCCAGTCTTCTTGAGGCAGTACCTTCCCTTGACCACCGCTGCCAACAATCATGCACAGTGGCTACATTCCTGCCAAGTCGTTCTGCAATATTGCGGAAAGAAAATCCACATTCTCGTAGCCCTATTACACGACCTCGTTCAAACTCCGTGAGCTGTTTATAATGGCTTCTTCGTGTTCTTAAAGGCATTCTTGACTAACATCAACATCCTACGTCGAATCTCAACGATAACTAACGCTCACGAACGTTACAGCGCGTATTTATAGCAAACCTGCTTTGCATGTTCCGAGGGGCGCTACTAGCGCCACATCTATGCGCCGAGCGCGAAATTTGCATAGACGTCATCTTACAGATGTACTCTCACCGCCTACCAACTGTCGTTTATCTAACACAACCCTTTCTTGGTGTTGGGATATTTTTTTCCGTCAGTGTATATTGGCCGTAGCTTGTGATGCTGGATTCAATTTGTCATTGATTGGAGAGATCAGGGACTTGGAGGAACCTCTCTGGCACTCCCTTGGTGTTATGGCTCACAGAACAAAACCTCTACTCCTGCATCAGTATAGCAGCAGCTATTCGCTGAACATCGGTTCGTTCATTCAGATTTCGTTGCTATTTTTCACCCATGGAGCAAAGAAGGATGTGGTTATTGGATCCTCTGCAGTCTGTATTGATCAAGTTTCAGTTGCGCCGATCCAGACACGGCAACGGTGTTCTCGGCGAAGATGCATGCTGTGTACCTTGCACTCTGTCATATTCACTCAAGCTCTCATCGGCGGGCGGTGGTCTGTATCGATTTCTGAGGTGTTTTGCAGTCTCTCTGTTCTGTAGATTGTGGTCACCATCCTCCTGTTTTTAACTGGAGACGTTTATTTTGTTCATTGTTTTAGGTCGGCTTTCAGATCCGATTCTACTGGTTTCCCAGGAATGTGGGGATCCCCGTCAACTGATACTGCTTCCAACCCAATTTCCTTGTTGCTGGTCATACCCTTGCAATTGTTTTACTGGGATTTACGATTTCTTGTTCGGGAATATATCAGCGGAATTTGGTTGGTGCGTTTTAATGACGCAAGGGCCATATTTGGCCAAAGAGCGTCAGACACAAGACCATAACAAGTGTATATGGCAGGGTCTATGGGACCAAAAGGTGGAACACAAACTGCATTGCGTCAAACTAGTTCTTAGTGTCTTGGATTTCCTCTTTTCGTCGGAAGTTGTTCTAGCAAGTCTCTGCATTGCCCATTGTCTTTTCATTTACCACTATTTACTCTGAGGCCACACTGCCCCTATGCGTTACTCGTGGATTGGATGTGTAAGTCCCTTATCTCTTACGCTGATTCTGTTTCTCAGACCGTTAGCAGTTGATTAGTTATTCAAAGAGTTTGAATTTGTGTTCTACGAAGTTCTCTAAGAAACTTTAGCTAAGAACTGAGTAAAGGAATTTAACCTACAACTACCAGAAGCATAAAATTCAGCAAACAAGTAGCTTAGACGCTATAAGTTAGAAAAGAATGTGATAAGCATGGAAATCAATCATTCAGTAATCTGACTTTTCAACACTTTCTGAGCATTTAAATTTTGTTAAGATTGCCTCAGTCTCAGAGATGGTAACAGCTTCTTGCACTAACAGTTCTAACAAAATTCTTACGATATTAGTGGGAGTTGTGCTAATCCTGTGATTCTGGTTCTCATACTTTCCTAGTTCAATTGATATTGAATTTTCAATGATAGACATTTTCTTACTTGAGACCGCCAAATTACAATACCAAGGGCAGGATTTTTTAGTAAATGTCGGTAAGTGGCTTGGGGTATATTAACCCAAATGCGACGAATTTCATCCTCCAGCTCTTGAAGATTTGATGGTATCGGATCCAGAAGTTTGATGCGACTTTCAACTTCGTCCCAAAAATGCTCCATTAGATTGAGATCTGGGGATTAGGGAGGGAAATGTAGCAGGGAGAATTCTCCATAATGCTTATCAAACCATTCGCGTACAATGTAAGCATTACGACATGGAGCACCGTAATGACTATCGAACTAGAAACAGACTATCGAACTGGAAACAGATTATCGTACTAGAAACAGAAACACATACATTTTTGTTACCAGTACCTAACACTTTAACCCAACAAAGACTTATTGATTACCAGGGATTGGTGTTATAGTATAATCTACCTTATCAACTAACACATATAAATAATTACAATTATTTTTGAAATCAACTAAAACATGTTTGCTAGCAAACTAATGTATAAAATTTAATAGTAGAAAATTATTAATCAGACCATATATGTGTAAATTTTATATGTGCACGACGCTTGGCTTGACTACGCACATTAGGAGAATTGGAATTCACTCAGTCTTTATATACATTATATTGACAAAAGTCACCGGACTCGTAGAAGAGAAACACAGCATAGCATTTATTGACATACATTAGTACGGTGTCGGTCCACCTTTGTCCTTAATGCATGCACTGACCCTTCGAGATATGCTTTCGACAAGGTTTTGGAACACAGCGATAGATATGCGCTCCCATTCAGTATATAATGCTGCCACTAACTGTTGCGTAGTAGTAGGCCTTGGTTCCAAACTTTTTATGCGGCACTCTAATTCATCCCATACGTGCTCTATGGGATTAAAATCGAAGCTCAGTGCTGTCCAGTCCACACACCATACGGAATTATCGTCAAACCACGCCGTAACAGTCCTTGCTTTATGGCTCGGTGCATTAACCTGCTGGTACCAACAAGGCTCGGTTCCATAGTATTGCCACAGAGTTGGTAGGGCATAATTGTCCAGAATATCGAGGTACACGTGCTGGTTAACAGGTTTGTCCACGATAACCAATGGGGCCGGGACCATATCACGAAAAACATCCCCACACGAGTACAGTGTCAGCTCCAAACTTGACCGTAGGAACAGTACACTGTGGTAAATAGCGTTTCCCAAGCTGCCGGCATACCCACACACGGCCATCAGACTGAATCTGGGTTCATCAGTCCATAGGAAACGTTTTCATTGATCTACGGTCCATGATAAATGATCTTTACACCATGCTAAACGACGAGTAGCATTCCGAGTGGAGATGATAGGCTTGTGAGCAACCGCACGACCACGGTAACCCATAGTATGAAGTTCTCTGCGAATGGTACGTGCACATATCGAGGTTCCAGCATTTTCACTTACTTGTACACTGAGTTCTTGTACAATACTCCGTCGATTAGCTGTAACGACTGTCCTGAGGATTCGACATCCTCTGTCACTGATTGTCTTTGGTCTGCCGGTAAGTTTTGCTGCTTCAGGCACGTCATGTGTCTTCCACTTATATAGAACATCCAAAATAGTTGACTTGGGTTTGTTTAAACGCCTCTCGGTTTCTCTTTTGGACAACCCACTAATATAACACCCAACAATCTTTCCTTCCTCAAATTCAGTTTTCTCCCGCCGCGACATCTTCACTCAACCTCACCGTGCAATATGATCACCGTCAGCAGCAGGTTTGTTTTCATACCGTTTGCAGCTGTACCGCGCATCTTAAGAACGCAGCGGATCCGATCATTTGCTTTTGAAGGGGTGTCCGGTGACTTTATAAATATGATGTATATTATATATGTTTTCTTCTTAATATTATATGTTATAAAATTAATATTGGAATGTATTGTGATCAAATGAAATCTCATAACGAAAAATAGAAAAATAAATGAAATGAAATGCTGGAAGTATCCATCCCCATTGAGATAAACTACCAACATAACTGGATGGGCATGGCCGACAATGATATTTAACTATCTTTAGGCAGTTAGACATTGCTACACACGAATCAAGGGCCCAAATACTTCCACGAAAACATGCCTCAGGCTATACCTTTGCCTCCGCTAGCTTGAAGAGTAGTGACGATGCAAGATGGGTCCATGCTTTCGTGCTGCTCTCTCTATATCCTCAACCTTTCCTATGCACGGTGTAGGTGAAAACGTGATTCGTCGGACCACATTACCCTTTTTCACTTATTTACTCTCCAATTCTTGTGTTCTTGAGCGAACTGGAAGCGTGTCTTCTGCGTCGCTGCAGATAGGAGTGGGTTGAGGACAGGCCGTATGCTTGTGTAGCCCATGCGATGTAATGTGCGGCGAACTGTACGTTGAGAGAGGTCGTCGGACTTGGTCCCTGATTCAGGGTATTATTTGTAATCTGACGAATTGTTGCCCGTCTGTTGAACTGAACAAGTATGCCTTCTTTCCGCTCAGCTTGAGCATCCAGAAGCCGTTGACGACCACACGCTTTGCGTTGAGACCCGGTTTTTTGACTGATGGTGACTCTCTGTAAACTTTATCAACTGTTTCCCGCGAACATTTCACAAGTGCAGCCATTTTGTTGATGCTTGCATCAATGCTTCTAGCACCCACGATCATTCCTCGTTCAAAGTCCGTCAGAGCGCGTCTTTTACTCATTATTTCTTGCACAATGCACTTCATTAGTCTCTGCATTCATTCAGCGTTCCCTTTTCACACTAATGCTTCGAGCACCTACGATCATTCCACGTTCAAAGTCCGTCAGAGCGCGTCATTTACTCATTATTTCTTGCACAATGCACTTCATTAGTCTCTGCATGCATTCAGCATTCCCTTTTCACACTAATGCTTCGAGCACCCACGCTCAAAGTCCGTCAGAGCGCGTCTTTTACTCATAATTTCTCGCACAATGCACTTCATTACTCTCTGCATGCATTCAGTGTTCCCTTTTCACACTAATGCTTCGAGCACCCACGATCATTCCACGTTCAAAGTCCGTCAGAGCGCGTCTTTTACTCATTATTTCTTGCACAATGCACTTCATTAGTCTCTGCATGCATTCAGCGTTCCCTTTTCACACTAACGCTTCGAGCACCCACGATAATTCCACGTTCAAAGTCCGTCAGATCGCGTCTTTTACCCATTATTTCTTGCGAATGCACTTCATTAGTCTCTGCATACATTCAGCATTCCCTTTTCACACTAACGCTTCGAGCACCCACGATCATTTCACGTTCAAAGTCCGTCAGAGCGCGTTTTTTACTCATTATTTCTTGCACAATGCACTTCATTAGTCTCTGCATGCATTCTGCATTCAGCGTTCCCTTTTCACAGTAACGCTTCGAGCACCCACGATCATTCCACGTTCAAAGTCCGTCAGATTGCGTGTTTTATCCATTATTTCTTGCGCAGTGCACTTCATTAGTCTCTGCATGCCATCAGCATTCCCTTTTTATGCCGATTCCGCCATCTCGTTTCAGCAACATCTGCAGGATAACTATTGGGTTGGTGCGAATGAAATGTCCCGCGCGAACGAGCAGTGGAGACAGGCCCCCCGCCACAGCGGAATGGAACCACCCACAGGTGTTGCGGGTATTACGTCATAGAGTTACTATAAACAGCTAGCACATGTGTGAAGAACAAGGTTGAAACGTGGTTTGTTTGGACGTTACGTGGCTTGCAAGGGAAACACGCAGACGCTGGATTTGAGAGTCATCTTCCTCCATGAATTTAAACTGGGCCATTCTGCAGGAATTGCCGCTCGAAACGTTAACAAAGCGTTTGGGGAGAATACAGCCAACGAACGAACCATTCGGCGATGGTTTGTTAAGTTTCGAAGCGGAGATACGGACCTGCAAAACGAAGCACGTGGTCCCAGACCTGTTGCTGTTTCTGACGATGTTCTGTTACGTGTGGTTGAAGCGGATCCCCGAAAAATGTGTCGTGAGGCAGCGGCAGAGGTAGGTAGGTGTCCACCACAAGTCAGGTGTTCGGCGTCTGGATGCGCTGGGTAATGTCAAGAAGCTGGACGTGTGGCTGCCGCATGAGTATACAACTACCAACAAGACTTGGCGTTTGGAAGTCCGCACGTCGTTGCTTACCAGGAATAAACAGGAACCCCTACTTCATCGTATCGTCACATGCTACGAGGAGTGGGTCCTTTATGATAATCAGAAACGATCTGCACAATGGTTAAGCAAGACACAGCCTGATAGATGGCCTCCTAAGCCACCCCTACACACCAAGAAGATGATGCTTCTTTTCTGGTAGTCCACAGCCGGGATAATTCATCGGAGTTTCTTGGCAAGAGGCGAAACCATCACTGCAGAACGTTATTGTGCTGAATTACACCAGATGCACCAGAAATTGCTGCAGAAACAAGCGGGTTTGGTCAATAGACGTGGTGTTCTTCTACTCCAGGAAAACGCCCGCCCTCATGTCACACAACGAATGATGCTGACACTAAGTGCCTTGGGCTATGAAGCACCATCTCATCCTGCCTATTCCCCGGACTTGTCTCCGACAGACTATCATCTGTTTCGTCGCCTTAGATCACTTCCTGTCCGGGAAACAGTTCAGGGCAGACAACTAGGTTCAACGTGCAGTTGATGACTTCTTCTGGTCTCAGCCACAATACTTTTCTTGTTCCGGGATCATGGCCTTACCGGGCAGATGGCATCTATGTGTCGATGGCGAAGGAGATTATTTTTGCCTAGGTAAGTCGTCCTACGTTTCTGTTCTTGCCGTCCACGTGTGCTGGTCCTATGCCGGACGTTTCATTCGAACCAACCCAATAATTAGCATGAAATGGTCTGGTTGCCATAATAATTTGACCACTCAGTGTAATAACGTAAGCGCATAAATGCAAATTCTTTAGGGATTATATGTGGTTTTAAATAACAGAAGTGCAAAACAATTTTTCGCTTCCATGGAATTTTTGTTCAACGGACTGATTTCAATTTTTGAGCGAGAAGAAAGAAATATATCTTCTATTAAATAAAGAAACGAATGTTTATTCTCTTTCTTTCTTTATCTCTCTCCCTCTCTATTTGTTTATCTATCTCGGCTAGTGAGAAGGGCAAAGTGATATTCAATTTCATTCACTTAATTGAAATTCGGGCTTATCAGCATAAATACCTTTGAAGTCCCCATATTTTTTAAACGCCTGCTTTCATGTCGCAGATTTTTTTACTTTTTTCAATCTCCTTCTGAGCAATTTGCTTTGCCATATTTGGTCTTTAAACAGATTTGTCTAAATCTTCAGTGATGTAAAATTACTTGAGCTGAAACAAGTATTTCAATTAAGGTATTATTGAAGCGTATTATCGCAACATTCACAGTGCATTTTTTGGCTTTGAATGAGAAAAGCAAGGCGGGAGATTGAGGCAGAAGAAAAAAAATCTTTTTGAAACATTAAATGATTTTTTGTGTAAATGCGTTTTTCTTGGCTTAGAAGCCCTTAGAAAGAGAGCAAAACTTTTCAAAAACCGCAAGAAAAAAAAAAAGAAATGGATTTATGAACAACACACTTCAGGAAGTTAATCCTCTTCGCTAGAGAAGACATACAATAAAAGAAACGAACTCCCGAGATTGAATACTAAAAAAAAACTTGCTATAATTTCATGCAATGAAGAAAAAACATAAAATAAAATTACGCAGAGATTCGAGAGAATGAGAACAAGACAATTTGCATTCTTTCAGAAATTAATATTCAGGTTTCTTCATAACATTATGCACTCATAGAAACTAGACGTTCAGGTCTGTATACATCACTACCTGAAAGTTAAAAGAAAACATAGAAAATGAAGGCAATTTAAAGAGCAATTATCCAGCTAATGTAAAACTTCATAGCATGATGCAGTAACGTATGATGTGTACGCCTTATACGTGTGAGTGCATCTGAAAGGATAAATGTATGCGTGAAAGACACGACCTAAAAATAAGGTGGATGTTTGGTATACAAAACGTACGTTCCGAAAGAAATGTGACCTCTGGATGTAACGCAGGAAAGGCAGCAACGAATCATATCTTCAATAAGATGATAGAGCGGGAAGAAAAACAATTATTGTCACTAACAAATGAGTTCTGTCTTGAGTCTTGGAGGATTGAGGAAGAGGGCTGTATTCAGGAAGAGTCAATACTCCTCCGAAGGGGATTCAATTGACGCTCAAAGGGAACTTAGGTTGGGGGAAAACACTGCCCACTATTTCTTGTATAGCTTGTTCTTTAACATGTGTGTCGACGATGTTACCTCTGTTAGGAGCGTGTATTTCAACCCATTAGGATAAATGCTACATCACTTGGATCAGCAAAAAGGCCTCACGCAGCGATTGAGATGCGTTTTGCTGATCCAGATCTTTGTACTTTATGACAGGTACAGGACCTTTACAAGAAAGATAGAAGTCGGTATGACCACTCACTATAAAGCAGTCCTTCATCTAGCACTATGAAAAAGAAAGTTCGCTAGAAGGTATTACGAGACGAGTAGGATGCTCCAGCTTCTCACCAGGAAGAGAAGGGTCCTGCATTGTCATGTGGAGAGCCAGTGGCGCCACCTGGAATCATCACGGAAGAGTTATTACAGGCCATTGCCTCAGACCACCCTACTACACGGGAAACACACAGTTTATTCACATTTGGATCAAGTGCAAAATTTAACCTGTTGCTTCGTGCTTTTCAAACAGTTTCACACTGCGTTGCGATAGACCTTCTGATTTGCGTAGCATAATTTCGCGATGCTAGTTTCAGAGATGCAGCTGAAGTGTGATTCAATGAACTCTGTGCCTAATCGTCACAATTCTTAGAGTATTTTCTATCTGCGATGCAAAAGTGAAAAAAGCTGTATCAGAAATCAAGGGTAAAGATTATTTCAGAAAAAATTCAGATAGCGTTGGAGGCCGGTGAGACTTCAGATGATATTCAGATAGCGTTGGAGGTCGGTGAACTTAAACGTTTTGACTCACAGCCCGCTTATGTTTTTTTTCTTCACAAGAAAGAAAGGTATTCAATCAGACAGTATATGGTGTTTTTATGGTTTACACTCAATAAGCGAAAGCCATCAAGAATTATTCAATTACATGCAAATCCTAAAGGAAATGGTATTCCTTCCATCCAACAAAGATACATCATAACGTTGGGATTGCAGATAAGTCTCGGGATTAATTGTAGACTAATTAAAAGTTTCCCACACTCCATGAAGATGTGATACACTCGTATAACATAAATATATGCGAGTGCACTATAATTATATAATTAACTTCAAACTCAATTAACTATTCAAAAGTCTTGAAACAAATATACAGTAATACAACATTAGCCTATCAATCTATTTTTCTGATCTTTTTGATATCTATGCGGTCTTATTTATTTTCAAGTCTTCTGACTTCACTGCTTGCCAGTGTTGACCAAACGAATAAACGCTTGGGAGTTCCGATGTGACGTTCAGAGAGGAAACATAAAGAGAGGTAAATAAAATTTGTATAAGAGAAACTAAACCAAAAAAATAGGAGGTTAATAAGGTAGTAGACGTCAAAAGCGATGCTAAATAAAACCACTTA
Organism: Macrothele yani; assembly: GCA_039090855.1. Lineage (NCBI taxonomy): Eukaryota > Metazoa > Arthropoda > Arachnida > Araneae > Macrothelidae > Macrothele > Macrothele yani. The sequence continues at coordinate 11,184,154 of CM076990.1, read as the reverse complement.
TCACCATATCACGAGTGTCTGCCACCTTCACTCCTGTCAGTAGATATTTTCCTGTTTCGTACGTACGATTTATTTTTTGTGAGTCTGAAGAAATTCATTTTCATTTCTAAAGTGTTTTACTTGAGTGTCAGTTTTTATTTTTACGACACTTAAAAAACATTTTTGAAATACTTGTAAGGAGATATAAAATAAGTGTAGAGCAAATAAATGTTGAAATTTTCATATGCTACCAGGAAATATACCCAAGAACTGATATGTCTTTTGTACTGTTTCAAATAATACATTGCTGTTAATAGAAACTGCAACACCATGAAGAAATGCTCAGATTTGCAAGAAATTTGCAGGGTGGATAGGGCACCACGGGATATGCAAATGAGTACAATTGCAGTACACATGCAAATGTGAAGCGTGCTCAACGCCATCGGAAACGTCACACCAGAGGGTATAAAAGAAGGCGTACAGAGAGCAGGATTTTAAACTTGCTATCGCTAAATTCGACAGTACGCAGTTGTTAACTTGTAAACATGTCCCGTAGGAGGACGAGATAACCACACGAACACTTGACGGAGTTTCAAAGAGGTAGAATCTTTGGACTCAGAGAAGGTGGCTTATCATACCGTATTTTTTGCTGTACGCGTTAGGCGTAACGCACCGACCGCATGCATACTTGGCGTCAATGGACAGCAGAAGATTCTACGCATCGTCGTGCAGGGTCTGGAGCTCGAAATCGCACGACCGAGCGGGAAGACAGGCACTTGCACCGTATGGCAGTGACGTCGTGCAAAACACAATCCACGATACTTTTGCAGCAATGGAGGACGGTCACACATCGTCCGATGTCTGCAAGCAATGTTCGTCACCGACTGCTGCAGAGAGGGCTCGTTGCTCGCCGTCCATTGCTGCGACTTCCCTTGACACTGACCATAGGTGCCAGCGATTGCAGTGATGCAGCAAACGTCGAAACTGGAGTGCTAAATGGCAGCATATTGTGTTTTCCGACGAGTCCAGATTCAATCTAATGTATCACGACGGGCGAATCCTTGTTCGCAGATACCGTGATGAATGGCATCTGGAAGGCTGCATTGCGCAGCGCCATACCGGTCCCACGCCGAGCGTGATGGTCTACGGGCGCTATTGAGTTTCATTCACACACTCGCTTACTACGCATCACAGGCACACTGAACATCCAACGCTACATCACGGAAGTGTTGGAAGCTCAACTTCTACTCTTCCTTTAGACGATCCCGGAAGCAGTCTTCCAACAAGACAATGCCCGGCTCCATGTTGCTCGTGCTGTACAAGGCGTACTCTGTGCTCATGAAGTAGCTCGTCTTCTCTGGAACGTCTGGGGTTTCATTGCTCAACGACTGGCTCGCATGGCCTCACCATCTGTCACAACCAACGAATTGTGGATGCGTGTAGAAGCAGAATGGAATGGAATACCGCAGGCGACCATCCAAACTCTGTTTCATTCGATCCCACGGCGTGTAGTTTCGGTTATCACCGCCCATGGTAGATTTACTTTATTACTGATTATTTGGCCTTTCTCATCACGAACCGGTATGTAGTTGTGACCGTTTGCAGTTTGTCCCATAACTAATCACTCCCATAAATTTCATTGTGATTGCTTGTTTCTTTCTTGGTGTTGCAATTTTTATTAACAGCAGTGTATTTCTTCAATAAATGGCTAATATTAATGTTTTGTTCATAAATGACATTTTCATCGTGATCAAAAGCAGTAATATATAAAAAAATTGTAACGAAAAATTGCCCACACCCCACAACGCAAGCAACCGCGCGCGCGCGCGCACACACACACACACACACACACTATTGAACAGAAGATTTGCTACACGAAATTTTCTCGACAAATTTCATCCTGATTTAGTTTATTTACCATATATCTGCTTAGACGCGAAAACGGGTTAAATTCTGTTTTTATCAACAGATGCAGTCATTATCAAGTTTACAAATTTATTTTCAGCTTTTACTGGTTTCCACTCAATCCATTTTGTAGCAGAAATGTAATGTTTCTATTTCTTACAGACACTGGTTTCATAAGATAGATTAGTAAAAAACCTAGGATGGGAAAATAAAAAGAATACCAAGATATTTAAAATAGTTTTTAGTGTTTGTCAGGCCCTGGTAGGTGTACATACACTGAAGAGCAATTGAATTAGAGATACCTGTCTAGTAACTTGTAGCACCACCTTTCGTCCTGATGACGGCGGCGATTCGTCTCGGCATGGACTGGACGAGACACCGGAAGCGTTGGGAAGCCATACGGATCCACGACATCTGAACAAGCTCCCACAGTTCACGAAGATTTTATGGAGGGGGGTCAGAGCCTCGAACATCTCTCTCGATGGCATCCCACATGTACTCGATGGGATTGAGGTTAGGTGACCTAGATGCCCAAGGGAGCGAGGTCACGTCGGTGGAGTGTTCATCCAACTATTCGGATACAATTCGGGAGCGATGGCACGGTGCATTGTCTTGTTGCAGGATGAGGTCCCCAGTGGGATGTTGAAGACGCACAAACGAGAGCAAATGGTCGTCCAGGATATCCCGGTAACGTTGACTTGTGAAGGACAATGTCACACGTATCAGGGGTCCCATTTCAGTCCACGTAAACAGTCCTCAAACGAGAATATCACCCCCACCAGCTTGAAGAGTACCCTGTTGGCAAGGAGGATCCATCGCTTCATGTGGTTTGCGCCGTACTCGTATCCTGCCATCCGCATGTACCAACGGGAATCTCGACTCATCAGCCCAGGGAACATTTTCCCACATGCTTAGGGTCGAGTGGTGATGTTTCAGCGCCCATGCTAATCTTTGCACCGTGTGATGTGCGGTCAGCAGCGGTACCCTCGTGGGACGATGGCTCCTGTACCTCATAGCGAGGAGATGGTTCTGGATGGTGTGGCTGCTTACACGTTTTTGTGCTCGAGCGTTAACTTGCCGAGTGATTTCTTGCACTGTGGCCCGTCTATCCGCTGTTACAATACGAGCTAGCGGACGATGACCCCGCTCATCCACACGCTGTTGTCCACGGCAGTTGGCCCTTTTCAGGGATGGTTTTACCGGATTCGATGTACTCACGGTGCACCCGTGACACAGTGGCTCGTGAAAATCCCAGTGCCTGCACGACTTCCGAGATAGAGTGACCCCTTCGTTGGGCCCCGACAATTTGCCCACGATCAAATGCGCTTAGATCCTTCGTCTCACCAATACTGCGTCCGACTCTTATGATTCCCGTCGCATCAGTCCTTATATTGTCGGATCGCTGCATACGTCATGTCGTTTTCGTGTACAGTGCCGCCCACAGCGCCACATTTGCATAACTCCAGCTGTCTCTAATTCAATTGCTCTTCGGTGTATATCTTGCATTGATGTTTGCACTTCTCTTCCTTAAACACGTGCTGAAAATTTAATTTTCCTTTGTGACAGGGTTAAGCATTCTAAAGCTTCTACAGTTCTTGTAATAGAAAATAGTAAGTTATATTTAAAAAAAAAAAAAGGAAAAGAAAACATATGTAGGCCTACTGTTGTTGTGGGTCCGAAATTTTCATTTTCGTGAAATTTTCTAGAACATTTCTTGGGGTTTGGGAATATTGAGGAGAGTTCTGAGATTGATGTTGCAAAATACATGTTTATTAATCCTGAGAAATGAATGCCATGCAATTCGCTATTTTTTTCCGACAGGTATCTACGGTGTTATTTTTTTAGAGTTCATGCGGGAAAAAACTGTAATAGCAAGAGCACTCACAATAGCAATAAATATGACACGAATACACATCTAAAAGAAACGAGGAACGACAGTTATTAAATAAATACAAGGAACTGGATATACAATAACAAATTCCGCAAACACTCAGTTTTAGCATAAAATAAAACTGAAGGCCTTGTGAACAGACAAGTTTCTCGGGATAAACTCGAACTGTGGCAATTCCTCCAGCGAAGACTACTTTTGCTTTGTTTACTTTGCAATTATCTGGCTCTTGCAATAACAATTTCTTGTAAGGATTCAATAAGTCGTAGCTTCAGAAAGATTCGTAAAGTTGTTTTTGTTGTCTGAAACTTCTTTTGGATGAAAGGCTGCATTTGCGGCGGCTTATAAACTTCGAAGCAGATTTCCGAAAACAGACTGGTATTTTGGTTTGGTTCAAAAGCTTGAGGAAAACAGAAGACCTTCTGATTAAAAGAGACCTTTGTTTTTACAAGCACATACGTATGTACAAAAATGTCACATATTGGTGTATACGTTATACGCTTCTAGAAACTTGATTACGCTTTCTATATCGTATTAGCCTAAATACGCCACGTTTTTTCATCTATTTTGTCTTCTCTAATTTTCTATTTAAGGTAAAATCATCACCATCATCATCAACCATTATCAATCTACTGCTGGAAGATACTTGGGGGATCTACCCCCAAGTATCTTCCATAAATTTCTGCCTCAATGCTGTTTCCTCCGTGCCATTCCGACATGCTTTTGAATTTCATCCACCAATCCCTTATACAGGGACGTCGCCAAGGGGGTGCAGCCCACCTTGAAATTTTCTTGCCCACTCTGCTACCCACCCAGTTCAAGATGATTTATTTTTCAGTTCTTTTAACTTTAAAATGTAATCTGGATTTTGCCAAGTAAGAATGAGTCTTGCGTAACTCTACGTATTTCCCCTCGGAAGTGCGTTATGTACTACTCCGTATATAGGTTATCAAAATAGCTTCCGCAGGTCCATGTAAATTCAGTTGACGTCCACTCTTCCAAATCCTTAGTTTAAGGATTTGGAAGAGTTGAATTTCTTGAATTTCAGGCACTGCTTGCTTCATTTATAGTATGCTTCTGTACTTGGTGGAAAGCCTTTTCTTCATGTCAGTATGTTTGGGAACAAACGTTGAGGGTGGATAAGAATTCACCGAGGGAGGTCATGACTAATTGATTTACTGTTTACTTCTGCTACACAGTAGAGGATTACAACGCTGAAAGTGGACTCTAAAGCTATGCCAGCACTCTTAAGCCTGCCCTAGGGCAATAAGGGAACAGGACGTGGTTGAAGATTGCTTTGGAAGAGATGAGTGCAAGATTGTGTCTGCGTGTCCATATTTTCTATCAACCCTAATCCCCGGTAAACATTTACTCTAAGATCCTTCTCCTAGACATGCAATCTTCATTTAATCAGTGCGTGCTAGTGGTGCTGGTGGCAGTGTATCATGTTTGTTACATAGCTATATAACTCTTCAGGTTTTATTAATTTTATTAAACCTAGATGGAAGAAACATCAACAAAAATGACCCTAAACTTCGGATTCCTTTGTATTCTAAAAAGCGCAAAAACTTCAAAACAATTCAAAAATTTGTAATTTTTAGTCTGTAGCAAAATATCATATACATATTATACATCACTAAGCTGTTCTCTGAGATTCAGAACTTAGTCTCCACAAAGAAAGACAATTCACCAGATACTTTTAACTGATTGTTTACTTACTGCTGTCGTATCAAATATCTCCATTTACAGCGATCTTAGCAAACAGTTCGAGCTTCAGTATAAATTATTGTTGAGGTACAGGTCCACAGTCTCTTATCTGAATTTCCGAAATTCGAAAAGTTCCGAAAGCTAAATTTCTTACATGGAGTGTGGAGCATCAGTCATCTCTGCATAACAAGGCTTATTTGGTGCTCTAACACCTGAGCCAACTCTTCCCCCAGTCGCACGTCACTCAAGGTGTGACGTGGCGGTGGGGAGGAGTTTATCGGCCGAAAGTGTAAAGAAGTTACAGGAAGTTGGCATCGAAGAAATGCTGAACATTGACGATGACGCACCTGTTGTGCATTCCTTGAGTGATGAGGAAATTGCTGAAATGGTGTTGAATGAGGATAGTAGTGTTGATGATGACATTGTGAACACAGGTGCAATAATTCCCATAGACGATATGGTGAAATTGTGTGATCAGTTAATTGTTGGCCTTGAACAGCGCGCGTTTATCATTAAGAGTCAAAAATTTCTGCACACTTGAAAATTGCCATCGTAAAAATCAACATTTAATATTTTATTCTACCTTGAACTTTTGTGACAGCTTTTAGTTTTCTTGGCATAGAACAAACCAGTTTTTTTACCTAACCCTACTAGAATTCCACACCTTTTTCAGTAAATTTTGAAGCTAGTGTTACAAGAGATTTTATACAGGGTTATAGGTGTTCACGGACGGCTCAAAGTTGAAGGGACAAGTGGGGGCAGGCTTCTGTGCGTTCTCGGACGGGAACGAAGCCACTGCAGGAAGCGTGAAATTATCGCAGAACGCTTCTGTCTTCCAGGCAGAACTTCTGGCGATAGAGATGGCACTCACCTGGGCACTCCCCAGGCGTAGTGAAGAAAGAATAAAACTCTACTCGGACAGTGAGGCAGCACTGCAGGCTCTGAGTAGATTCAGGGGAAGAAACCCCATCGTCCAGAGGATCAAAACCCTCTTGAGGGCAGAGGGAGATGGGGCAGTTAGTTTCCACTGGGTACGAAGCCATGTCGGAACCCTAGGAAACGAAAGGGCAGATCAGCTGGCGAAGACAGCCACGCTGAAAGAGACGGTCGACGTGCAATGCAGAACGCCGCGAAGGTGTACTCGCGCCGCATTAGCACGTCGGACCATGACCGAATGGCAGGTCAGATGGGACACGGGAGAGACAGGGCGGAAGACACACAGAGTGTTTCCGAAAGTCTCGACCAAACGAGCACAGACAAATAAGTTCCTGAATCAAGTACTCAGTGGCCATGGCATCAGCCCTGAATACCTAGGCAGATTTGCCATCAGGAACTGCACTTGTCCCTGTGGAAAGAGAACGGCAAGCATAGAACACTGCGTACTTGAATGCAGTGGCTTCGCCGAATGGAGAAACACACTGATCCCAGGTGTGCAAAGAACGCGAAGATTGGATCTGCTCATCCAATCTTCCGTTAACAGGAGGGGATAATAGCCTTCGTAGAAAGGCTAACCCTCCAGCAACATACCATCTTCCCCAATCAAACGGGGACCGAAACGCAGGAGGTGAACGTGCACACCGAAAGCGAATCGGAAGATGAATGAGGGTAGAAGTCTGTGGGAAAGCAGACAAAGAGACCACCAATGTAAATATTCTGTACATAAATTTTGCTATCTCTTGATGTTGTAAGTCCTAAGCATGAGGACAGTGTATACATGTGTGTACGTGTTTGAAAATGAAAATAAAGGGAAATTATTCCCCAAAAAAAGTTCGAGGGCAAGGAATCTTCCAGTCAGCGAAAAAGTAAGAAACGACCTATCCCGCCAGACAGAGCGGGAACCCAGACAAGGTATTCTAGGTCGCCTGCCAGCACGTCACCACGGGCTGGTCTCTGGGCCATTGGGGTGGCCAGGGTCCGAACCGCGTCTCAAGGCAGGATAATTGTCGCAACATTTCAAAATAACATCCAAGGTGCTCAACAAGTCCCCGTGGAGCCAAGACAGATTGGCGGAACGGGTCAATGAAATCAGTATATATTATGTTAGCTCGAAACCAAAGCTTTATTCTCCTATCCCTAAGCCATTCCAGCAGAAAACTCAACCTAGTGCATGTGTTTACTGTTATTTATTCCGAACAGTAAAATGCAAACCTTCTTTTCTACAGCGAATAGAAAAGAACCAATTCATTCTTGGTGAATGAACAAAGATGATGTTTTTTACTATACGGGAGGTAAAAGCGATACGAAGTGAGATTGCAGCGTAGGTAAATACGAATAAATGATCGTTGGGGAATTCAATTCAGCCCCTGAAAAAGTCTAGTGGAGTTAGTTCACCGATAAAAGCAACCCAGCACCTCTGGGGCTTGCGTACCCTGTACTGTTTCTGTTTGAAATGTTTTGAAACTCAGAGTTGAAGAAATATTCTTCTCATAATACGTGGTAAATACGTCATGATAATTAACACAGCAATCGGACATCGCCAAATTGACTGTAATTACTTTTTCACACGTGAATTAAATCACATCAGAAAACTTAAAAATTTGGGCGGTGAAACGGATAGCCCGCTCGAACGTAAATCGGGAGATCCGGATTCGATTCTCGCTCCACGGCGGCGAAATTTTCAAGTTTTCCGATGTGATTGTATTCACGTGTGAAACAGTAATTACAGTTAATTCGGCGATGTCCGATTGATGTGCTAATTATCATGTTTTGAAGCTTCTTTCTCGCGTGCAAAGACTTGGATTTAAGGCAGTGCTTGTTTTAATTGAATTTCAGGCACTGCTTGCTTCATTTATAGTATGCTTCTGTACTTGGTGGAAACATATACTCAGTGCGATTTTAGAGTATTATACGCCAAAAAAGCCCAAACATTATGACCACCTGCCTAATATGATTCTGGTTCTCCACGTGCTCCAAAACAGCTCCTATCCAACGAGGCATTGACGCTACAAGATTTCTAAAGGCGTCTCGTGGTATCTGGTACAGACAATATTCCCTCTAATTGGCCATGGGCAATGCGCGCCTAACACAATGAGCTGGGCAGGCATCAAAACCACTTGGGCAAAACATTTTTATTTTCTCAGCTTCTTTTACTAATGCAAAAGAAGTTGGCACTTGGATTGGAACCCTTATTTTTTATAATCCCCCCATTTTTATCACCGTTCTTTTTGCAATTGATTTTAAATAAAAAAAAAATATTAAACACATTTCATTAATTTAACTTTTTATTTCATAAAAAGTAAGAAGCTCAAACTTACTTCTGGAATAAAAACACTGGAAATTAGGAAAAGCATGTTTACGCATAATACACATTTTCTTTGCATATCAAAATACCAAGGGGAATAATAAACAAAATAGCAACCAAAAGGAAAATAATTAACCTGACGGGTTGTTTTGAGAAAAGACTTAATATCTGCCTTTTTCTCGGCGTGGGAAAATCACTATCCGCATTCTCACGTTCACTCTCTGCTCGCACGAGGCTACTTTGCAAGAGGCCTTTGAAAATGAAGAGGGCAATGAGAGGAACTTAGGAGGAAGCGAATGGCGTTTAAAAAAAGTGTTGTTTTGAGAGCCCGAATTTTATTTATTTATTGTTATTTGTGCAAGTATTTGATTTTCGATTTATGAAAAATAATTAGGTTTTTTGAAATTTTAATCTAAAATGCTTACTGCGCGGAGGTAGTTAAGCGGCAGCGCGCGTGCAGCTTAAACGGAACATTGCAGCAGATTCCGTAACTCTAGTAAGTTACTTGGTTAAGCTGTTGCAGATCGGATTTGTTGTTCCAGCGCAAAACAGTACTCGATTGAATTGAGATCTGGGGAATTTTGGGGCCAGGGCGAAACCTGAAAGTCTTGCTCATGTTCCGCGTGCAATTCTAGAGCAATCTGGACTGTGTTACATGGCGCATTATCCTGCTGAAATTAGGTTCAACTACAGGGAAACACTGTTGCCATGAAAAGGTGTACCTGGTCTGTAATGGTGTTTAGGTAGGTGGCAGATGTCATAGTTTCTTGCACATGAATGACTGGACCTAGTGTTTTTCAGCAGAATCGAAGCAACTGCAGGTAAACTCAAGGCAGTACACTTCCTCCATCGGCTTGTTTTCGTCCCTCGCTGCATCCTGGTTCCAACACTTCCCCAGGTAAAGGAAACACGGTTGCTTAGACAGGGGGAAATATCAGCATACTTTTAGATATATAGATGGCCTCCTATGTATGAACAACTATAGCCAGACTGAAACGGATTTCATGAATATGTATCCAAACTAAGAGTTAGTCTACCTCGACTTACATATCTCCTTAGGTGGAAGTCAACGTTCTTTAAAAGTATTTGATAAAAGAGCTTCCTTTCCATTTCACACTATCCAAAATGTCCTTTAGGAAAGTAACTGGTCTCATAAAGTAGCAGAAAATGATCTCATGGTTAAATTATTGTTATATAGAATATGCTCTACAGAAACTGACTTTCACAGCAACATGAAAGCTCTTATTACCAAATTTTATTGAACTTAGTACCTTTAAGCTTCATTATTGAGCAATTAATAAGCTTAAAGCTAAATATTCAATAGGGTCCATTGGCTAATCAAACCTTGCTCAGGAGTTATGAATAACAGAAGATAAAGTCTCTGTTATAATGATTAATACTATAAAAATTAACTACAACAACAAAGAAATAAAATTTAATGAAAGTTAACCAAAAAATAGATAACTAATAAAACAAAAATAAAAATTGTAAAAGTTGTGTTTCAATTTTTAGTAATGTAGGGGTGCTATCAACCTTTGTGGTACATTATTTGCAAATGTTCCACATATAAAATTTCATTTTAAAACTTGTTTCTTTCCAAAGATACTCGGACTCTACTTAATTGATTAAATGAGCTTCCTTTCAATTCCACACTCTTCAAATTTTCCTTTGGGAACATATTTTATCTCGAAAAGCAACATAAATTCAATTTCTCTGATAAATACAAATTTTGAAGATAACAATCAGTTTTTTGGTGTAAATATTACCAGGATGTTAAGTCAAATAATATCCGAAAACTTTAAAATTTCGTCGTCCTGGAGCTGGAATCGAATCCGCGTCTCCCAGATATAGACCCGGGCGCTATCTAGAAGACGCGGATTCTCCATAACGACGAAATTTTCTAAGTTTTGATATTATTTGACTTAACATCCTGGTCATATTTACACCAAAAAACGGATTGTCATCTTCAAAATTTGTATTGTATGGTGTAATCCCGTATTCCATTCCTGATTCTCTAAAGAAACTGAATTTCATTGTTATCTGTAAAGTTCTATTAGCAGGCTGTAAACTGTGAAATAACTTAAGTATTACATAGAGATTTCTGGCGAATTTAACTTTACGTTGGAGTTGTAATTAATAACAGATACAATCACATGTATCTGTTATTAATTACAACTCCAACGTAAAGACGATTAACTTACAGTTCTACAACCCCTCTTTGCTACTCTAAGAACGACCTACCACAAAAACTGATTAGTTTCCTGCTTCATAAAAAACCCCAAAAAATAGCAACCTTATAAAACAAAATCAAAATACTCATTTCAGGATTCTAATAATGCAGGCGGGCTATTCACCCTTTTGTGAAACATTAACACCGGAGGTTCTATGATTTAGCAGTGTATTAACACTTAGGATTCCCCGTGAAGATATTCTATAACATTTTAATTAGTTATGTGCAAGAGCATCATCCAGTACTATAATACAGCTTACTTTCTAGCGGGTCTGTTCTATATTTCACTTGGGAATGTAAGATTTTCCATATAACAACAAATAATGTTCTCATTACCCAGATAAAATTCTTTTATCCCAAATTTTAAGGTTCTCTAAAGAAACTATCACAGCAATCTAAAACTTCTATTCAACTTCCTTAGGACCAATATTTATAAACTTAAAACAAAAATATTAAAGTTGGGTTAGCTTGTTATTTAAAATCCTTCTTTGGAGTTATGATTAACAGCAGCGGAAGACATTATAGACGCTTCGGTTAGGATGTGAAACTGCCAACTCTATCATAAAACTTGGTAATCTTCCTGCATCATTAAATAAAAAAAAGCAAACACAAAAAAATAACAAATTTTAGTAAAAGCTCCCAAAAATATTAAAATAGTGAAAATAAAAATAGTAATGTTTTAATTTTAGTAATGCTGAGAGGTTGTCAACCCTTTTGTGGAACTTTAATATCTCAGGAACTAAGTTTTAGTTTATAATTAACTACATAAATTACCACCTTAGGTTAATGTATTCAGAGTTTGTTTATGTTATTAAGAACTTAAACAGCTTAACACTGAAACAGGACCTTCCTCCTACTTAAGCAAATCTTATTGGCCATCTGCTGCTTTCTTTTGCTTGCTTTCCTGTTCCTATGTGCAAAAATATTTTCTTGCCCTCCAGAGGGTGCTCTGCTTTGCTTCTCGCAGTAGCTTCATAGTATTTAGTACTATAGCTGGATGCGAGCTAAACTGTCTGCTGTCCAGGGAAGTTTTTTTTTTTTTTCTTTTTGCTTTCTGGTTTTCTTTTTCCTTTCTTTAATTTGGTGATTCCTTCTAAAAATAATTTTTATCTTAGGTCTGTCCTTTTTGCACTTGGTATATTTTTTCTTTGGTCATCCCACTGCCTTCGACTTTGGCCCACGTGCAGGGCCGGCTGGACCATAGGGGCAACCGGGGCTTACGCCCTGGACCCCGCGCCTTTAGGGGGCCCCGCAGTTTAGAAAACAAAATAATTTTCGGTAAAAAAAATGTAACTACATTTTTTTGTAACTTTTGGGGTGCAAGGCCCTTAGAAATATATTTTTGAAGTTTTTTGTTTGTTTCCAAACTCCCCATTTTTGAATACGTATAATTTGTCGTACCCCCTTGTTCGTCGTACGGACACTGAGATTTGCATATTCGAAATGGTTTTTGCAACCACCTTAATCTTTTCCGCATTCATGAAATAGCAAATTAAATTTCATCATTTTGTGGTATCCTACTTGTATATATCCAACAATTTGGGTGAAAACCTGATTCGTAAATTTAAGGAAATAAAAAGAACAATGTCCAAGTTACTTTCGGACTACATATGGAGGCCACTTTTCCAACATTACAAGAAATTGAAAAAAAAAAAAACCCTTTCATATATGAACGCGTATAAAAGTTAGAATGTCACTAATTTGTTAGTTATTCCACTGTGCATTAAAAATCAATCACTAAACATGTATCAGGGGAAAAACTGTTTACACCAATTTATTTTAGAGAGATTCTTATTATAGTTCCTATACAAAAATATTCGCAATGAGAAAACATTCGCTAAGCAGTTATCTTTTAATCATTTTGTGAATAAGCTGTTATAAGAGTCACAATGCAATCTAAACCTCTTCTCCCGGGAAAGAAAATCGTAGATTTTAACACTTTTTACTTTCTCTCTCTCGGTCTGTCTCTCTCTCTCTCTCTCTCTCTCTCTCTCTCTCTCTCTCTCTCTCTCTCTCTCTCTCTTTCTTTCTTTCTCTCTTTCTCTATCTCTCTCCCTGTCTTTCCCTATCTCTCTTCCTCTCTCTCTTTTTCTCTTTCTCTCTCTTCCTCTCATTTTCTTTCTTTCTCTCTCCCTCTCATTTTCTGTTTCTCTATCTCTCTTTCTTTCTATCTTTCTCTATCTCTCTCTTCCCTCCTCTCCCTGTTTCTCTTTTTCTCTTTCTCTTTCTCTCTCTCTCCCCCCCTCTCTCTCTCTCTGTCTCTCTCTCTGAACTTTCAGTCCGTATTATGGTTTTTTTCTTAAGCTTAAAGCAAATACTTCTTTGAGATAATCGTTTTGTCTTTACGGTAGTGTTCGTGTGTCTTCCTCACGAACGATAATTTTCAGAAAAAACTTTATTAAAATGTGAGATTTATTTTTTAGTGCCCACAATGAAAGTTTGCTCTGGGCCCCACAATGAAATTTTGCTCTGGGCCCCGCAATGAAATTTCGCCCAGGGCCCCGCAAGAGTTCCATCCGGCCCTGCCCACGTGCCTCTCTCATGCTTTTAGGTAGTTGGCCCCTTAGTCATCTGAGGAAATACTTTACTTCGCAGTTCCTCGCAAATTTGTATATAGTGGCTGTGGGTTCTAAAGTGCATACTGTTTACAAATAAGTTCATCGATTTGTTAAAAATCCACCTGAAAAACACTTTGTGCTTTACAGTCCTTACTTTTAAATATTTCTTGCTTCATACGTTCTTATTTGTTGGTATGACTTTATTTGGTGTACTTCTCCATTTAATTTCTCAATAGTGTGCATATATTACTTATTTTCTTTGCTACCGTCGTAAAATTGATTTGTTTGGGTCAGGCAATGGCTGTACTCTATTTTAATTTTATAGTTAATTTTATATTTGATTCTCATGAAATCTATGTCTTTAACTTTTCACTTAGGGATTCCCCTCATCCAAAATTATCTAATAACATACCGCGCAGGCAGAAACCCAAACTCCTGGGTATTGGTGTAATCGTGGGGAACATTCAACATGTCTTAACCTTGAAAAAGCCCTGCTGAATGGATCCCATTGCTTCTGTCTTTCGCTTCATTGCTTCCTCCTGTTTGGTCTTTGAGTGTCCTCTTTTTGCAAAGTTTTCCTGTCGGATAGGCTGCTGCATTTCTTTTGCATTGGGTTTGCAACTTGTCTTTTGTCTGTTTTGGTTTATACACTATCTACCAACAAGTAATTGGACACCTGCGATAGCAAAGGAAAGCGAAGTTCTTTCACCTTAAATAGTTGGTGGAGCCTCCACGAACGGCGATTACAGCTGCGACCTTCCTGGGCATACTCTCAACCAGGCGTTGTACGGCGGCTTGCGGTATTTTCTTCCACTCGGCTTGGAGAAGACAGGTCAGTTCCTTCACCGATTTCGGACGGTGGGGGCACCCCTTAAGTCAACGCTCCAACTCGTCCCAGAGGTGCTCGATAGGGTTAAGGTCCGGGCTCTGCGCAGGCCAGTCCATTCGATTAACCCCATTGTTACCATACCAAGCCATTGTGGACCTCGCAACATGACAGGTGGCATTGTCATCCTGAAAGTAACATTGGTCCACCCCGTAAAACTGCCACATCGTAGGAAGCGGTCTCGGCGTTTAGTCTACCAGGAATTGCGACCAAGGGTCTCGCGCCATACCAGGAGAAACACCCCCATAGCATAATTACACCACCGCCGAACTTCACAGTTGGCACAATACATTCCGGTAGGAGGCGTTCTCCAGGCATTCGCTAAACCCAGACCCTGCCATCCGAACAGTAGAGGGTGAACCTTGATTCGTCGCTCCAGAGAACCTGTTTCCACTATTCAACGGTCCACTGTCAAAGTTCTTTGCACCACGTTAGCCGAGCAGCGCTATCGGACTTGGTGATCAAAGGCTTGTGGGCGGCAGCACGTCCATGATAACCGAGCAGATGGGCTTCCTTACGGATGGTATTCATCGAAAGAACACTCCCGGATGCCTGTTGAAACTCCTCGCGGATGTGGCCCATCGATTTGGTGCGGTCCTTCCGAATTTCTCTGGCCAGCACCCGTCGGTCTCTAACTCCCAGTTTTATAGGTCTGCCGGGTTGGGTCACGTTCCGACAGTCACCTCTCATCTTCCACTTGCCAATCACGTAGGCCACTGTCGATTTTGGGTACTTCAACTCGCTGGATATGTCACGTATGGATCGGCCATTTCTGTGATACTCGACGATTACACCTTTCTCGAAATCAGAGAGCTCCGAACTGCGTGGCATCTTGCATGCGACTGGTTGCGTTGTTGTTTCCTAGACGATATTTAACGGCGGCGGCCGTGACGTGTATCAGGACTGCAGATATCGTCGATTGTAGGGGTGTCCAATTACTTGTTGGTAGATACTGTATATACTGTATGTACGAGTATATAGATGCCATTTCCAGAGGTTATGAAAACCCTGATAACTGCTGAAATGGCATCTTGTAGACGATTTCTTTGGACAGCACATCTCCCCAGTAGGTCCAATGCGTGTTCGATTGGAGTGAGATTAAGGGAGTGAACTGGATACTTCATCTGGCGGATATACTCACTAGATAATACTTCTATCATATATAGGTTCTGTGTGGAGAGAACGGGCTTTATCTTCCATAAAAAATAAATCTGTACCCGCAGCGTCACTTAGTAGTGATGAAGCACATAATTGTAGTACCAGTTCGCGATGATTGCCACTGGCCAGTACTTCCATTGACCGTGATTCTGACGTACATCGTGACGCCGCATAAATGAAGAAGTGCCTAAGACTGAGCTCTGTTTATGTTAAGTACGCCAGATTTTACAGCGAACATTTCAGAGTTGTGGTTATGAAGATAATATGGCAAATCAAATCGACTACTTGGATTGCCTTTGCGAAAGATACTCAAATCTGATACAGTGTCAAGCGTAAATGTACCTTCTTTAAATTCTTAAGAATTAACACAGGGGACCCAAAGACACAGGGGGAGAGGGAAATATGTTCGAAGTGCTTTGGAACAACTAAATTGATTAAGCTCGAAGAAAATTAATCTGGATACTAACGGTGAAACGAACGGTGAAGTACGAAATGGGGAATCAATCGCATGTACAGACGGCAGAATGCCGTAAGTGCCATTTTTTTACAAATCTGTAATGCTAATTTAATTTTTAAAAATTCAATGCTTGAGAAACATCAACAAACCAAAAGGCAGATATCGCAAAGTTTCTGTTCAACGATCGAAAAGACGGGCCACTTTTAGGTCTTTAATTTCTGAAATTGAGCAATTAAAAAGCAAGTTCAAAATATAAGTACTTCACAAAAGAAAAAACAAATTAAAAACTTTGAAGAAATGTGTCAACTGCGTTTTCCTGAAGACTCAGTTCGATACGCCCAATACTGTAATGCTGGAAACATATGTTTAGAAAATATCTTGTTTCTTTTAAATTAAGATGATGACAAAGAGTTTAGTTTCTTCTCATTCCCTTTACTCCAGAGCTTCAGGTCCATGTAATTTTTTTTTCGTTTTTCCACTTATTAATTCGCAGTTCTCGTGCAACAGTGGCTTTAGAGAACCCACAACCATGCCACTGACGCAGCATGACTACGTCATCACCCCCAACTTCCGGCTTCAGGGGGAGATAGCTCTAAGAACCAGCCCTCCAGGTCTATTGCTGCTTGCAGTCCGACGAAAGACTAAAGCGCTTTAATCTGTGAAGATTAATTCGGTTGATTGATTTGAAGACAAGTAAACACGAGATGTAAATTACTGATGGCGAGCTGCACAATGCGCACTAAGTAATGGTAGACAGCGTGTGGGTTTCCGAGCATGTAGTTCTGCTGCATTTAAATGACTTGACATGGTGTAATGCAAAATTCGCACACCTGTGCTTACCTGAAGACGATTGGCCAACTGGCCTGTAGTGATTTTCTGACACAATTTTGCCACTGCGTCCAGGTACAGAAATCCTGCTCACTCGTCGAATAGAAACAATCTCGACTAAAACATCTGGTAGCGTTTCTATGTCTCCTGAATTTCCTTATCGCTTCCCTAAGCCTCGACATTATGCTGTGGGCTACTCGAAACTCTTCGGGAGTATCGGTCACACTCTGGCCTTCCAGATTGTTGATAAATCGGCCTTGAGTAAAATCATCCATGTTATGTTTGCGAGACATCCTTTCGTTACTTCAGATAGGCAGTTTCTTGCTGCGTCGCTGAAACATACACTGCCGGACAATTGCTAAGGACGGATGACAATAGCAACGATAGCAACCATAAAATGGAAAGCAGGAAAATGTGGAAATTAGCATAAGTGCGGGATACAGTAAGACGTGTTGTGCGTATGCAAATTTTGGATTGCCGATATTGTTCGTGACGTCATAGTGCTGATAAGAGATATAAAGGATTTGACGCGTATTGACCATTGTTGTTCAAACGCAAAGTTATAAGGAAAGAATCAATTGACGAACTTGCAATTTTCAGTATGTCTTCCCGACATCATCTAGATGATTTTACGCGTGGCCGTATTATTGGCAAGATTGAAGAAGGGCGAAAAATAACAGATATTGCCAGGGAGTTCGATGTCAGCCACAGTGTTGTTTCAAGGCTTTGGAAATCATTTCAAACAAATGGAGAGTGTAGCAAACGTCACGGGGGAGGTCGTGTTCGCAGTACGACACCAGCAGAAGATCGGTACATAGTGCTATCAACAAAAAGACACCGGCGCAGCACAGCTAGTGAGGTAGCAAATCAGTTTATGGCTGCTACTGGCAAGCGGATCTCCCAAAAAACTGTCGCCAGACGTTTGCATGAAGGAGAACTATACGCCCGCCGTCCTGTTGTGTGCATCCCATTGTCCAGACGTCACCGTACCGCCCGTTTGCAATGGTGCCATCAACATCGCAATTGGACTGATAACGACTGGTCTGCTGTCCTCTTCTCAGATGAGAGTAGATACAGTCTATCGTCTGATTGTCGACGACAACTGATCTGGCGTGATAGTGGTACTGCATATTGTCCAGCAAGCATAGAGGAAAGGGACCGATATCCGACATGTAGTGTCATGGTATGGGCTGGCATCATGATCAATGGCCGTACGTCCCTCTATGTGCTTCCAACTGGGACTATGACTGGCCAACGATACATTAATGATGTTCTGCTACCTCATGTTCGCATGTTCCGTGGTGCTGTCGGTGATAGATTCATTTTCATTGACGATAACGCAACATGTCATCGAACAGTCGCTGTCCAGGAGTGTCTTGAGAGCGAAGATATTCAACGCCTCGTATGGCCAGCACGTTCTCCAGATCTGAATCCCATTGAAAATGTGTGGGATGCTTTGGGGAGGAGTCTTGCTGGTCGCCAATGCCCTCCAATAAACAAGGACACCCTCATCCGTGCACTGACAGAGGAATGGGATAAATTACCCCAACAGCTGCTTGATAATGTTGTGCAAAGCATGACACGACGTGTGGAATCTTGCATCGCCCTCCATGGTGGCCATATCCCGTATTGACATCCTAAGCCGGAACGCCTGCGGACGGTAATTGCATTTTTTTCACGTTTACGTATTCTGCACAAAATGGCCTGTTTGTCCCTTGAACACGTTCCAAAGCCTTCTGGATTTCAAAGCACAATAAATTGTCTTTCTTATAATGTCCTGGCATTCTGACATTATTTTATTTCACTTGGCATCCAACCACACTTACTTTTTTATGCGCTATATAGCCGTTTATGATCCGTCCTTAGCAATTGTCCAGCAGTGTATGAAAAGGAGAAACAACTCCTATAAGACACGACCCAGGCTCCTGCATATATCACCGACGGAAGTTATCAAATGCTCATACCAAATTCTCATATTGGAAGTGCATCACTGAATGCCTTCATACGTTACACCGCACTCGTTTGCATATGATAGCAAGTTCTTTTATCTCAATGAAGCCCTGTAATCGTTAGAATCCAGGTTCGTACTTAAGTTTTGGACAACAGTATATTACGAAGCTTTGATGATTAAAAAAAACTGGTATCACACCCTTTGCAATCACATGTATAAGTGATATGACAGGTAGACAAAAATGCTTATTCCTTTAACAATAGAACCTCTGTGGTTTTAATCTCTTCTGTCTCCTCCTCTTTTTTTTTCAGCATTTGGTCTTTATATACTTCAACCGATAGCAGCTAAGGGAGTGAATTCTTAGTAACTGAATATTGTTATAGTAGTGGCTCAGTTGATTTTATGAATTCCATAGCTTTTCAAACTGTCTCAAACAACTTTTTATGCAGTTAAAAGTATGTGAAGTTGTATTTACTGGTCAAGTGGTGAAGTTCAAGTACGTAAAGTTACTTTGATTTTTTCCACAAATTACAGTTTTCTTTGTGTTCTTGCGGTAATGGATGTATTTCTTATTAAAGTCAACAAAACAACAACTAAATATACTGAGGTGACGTCAAACGCTACTCCTAGTTCATTTCATAAAAGCAGTTTCTATGAAAATCGTTAAGCAATTGAGGACATTGAAAATGTTGTTTTCCCCACTGATATACCGAAATGGGGTGAAGGTATTGTACAGCGCAAGCTGCAAATTAAAGATAAAAGCTTTCATGGAAATTGGTTTCGAAACTTTCAAAGGATAAAATGATCGAATACAACGCACGCAGTTTTGTGTTATGTTTGTCATTAATTCAGCTCTTTCGGAACAAAAGAAAACGCTTTTACGTCTTCGGGGTTTAGGTACCGGACAATTATTTCAAATAAGTAAAAGGGCTTTGCAACACAAGTACGAGCAGAGGTTCAGGTACCCGATATGAGTATGCACAGTAAAAAAAAAAATTGAATTTCACGGATTTTTCGTACGCCAGGAAAATTCTAAATTTTCAAAAACTTTCTGCAAATCTTTTCCTATATTAACGAAAAAATCTGTTCACACTTTTTCCGTGTGCATATGACGAAAAATGTCCGGTAATAAGAGAGATTCTCGAAAATACTTGGTTTGATTAATAACTAAATTACCATAGTCTGTAGAAGAATTTGATTTTAAAGTTCTGTAGCGAGATCGGATATTGTAGATAGCATATCGCTTTATTTTTGGTTATTGCGGCCCCGGATATTTCTTCTCCTCTGTCCCATTTTATGCATCACTTATTACACTGAAGTGCCAGAAAAACTGATACACCAGTCTAATACTTGGTGGATCCCCACGGCAGCGCAGGACTGCATAAATACGACCGCGCATGGACTCCACTAGCTTCTGGAAATATGCAGTAGGCAATGCACACAATACTTCCTGCAGAGCGTTCCACAATTCGGGTGTATTCCGAGGTCTCGGATTCCTGTGTTCGATAGCGCGTTGCATGGTATCCCAAATGTGTTCTATCACGTTCAGATCTGGGGACTTGGGTGGAAATGGCAACATCCTAAACTCAGACGAATGCTCCTCTAACCATAATATGACGTCCCGACACTTGTGTGGAGGTGCATTTTCCTGTTGGAACAAGCCCAACCCATCAGCATGAATGCAGGACATGAACGGGTGTACCTCGTCAGAAAGGATGCGTTGGCAGATCACAGACGTTTGTAGACGTACCAGGGGTCCCAGTAAAGTCAAGCTAAACACACTCCATACCATTACGAACCCCCATCAGCCGGTACAGTTCCCTGTTGACAGGCGGGATCCATGGCTTCATGGGGTTTGCGTCACACACGAATCCTTCCATCTGCCCGATACAGTTGGAAACGCGACTCGTCAGACCAGGCTACTTGTTTCCAGTCATCAAGTGTCCAGTGACAGTGTTAACGTGCCCAAGCGAGGCGCGTAGCAGTGTGCCGTACACCCATCAAGGGGACTCGATTTCGGCGTCGGCTCCCAAAGCCCATATCGTGCAGGGTACGTTGCACAGTCCGGACGCTGATGCATTTTGAGGCTCCAGCATTGAATTCCGATGATACCTGCGAGAGTGTTGCACGCCTATCGCGTGAAACGATTATTGACAGCCGACGATGGTCACGTTCACCCAATGTCTTTTTACGGCCACACTGGTATCGTAGGTTGAAGGTTTTGCCGGAATTCTCGTAGTCACGGTACTTCCTCGCAATGGTTGTCAGTGAAAATCCGAACTTCGTTTCTGCCTCCGAAAAACTATGGCCCATCTCACGAGCGCCAACTATGATACCGCGTTAAAAATCGCTTAAATCGTTATTACTTGTCATTCTCATGCCGAAAACAGCTCTGACAGCTGGCAAGGATGAATATCGCTTTATATACCCACTGGCGGACGCAACCGAGAACGCGCATAGGTGACGTTGTTATGCATTTTGCATAAGCTCGTCTGTACCAGTTTTTCTGGCACTTCAGTGTATATACAAGATGTATTACGTTACCGTAAGAAAGCGGGTACTTAATTTATTGTGCAGGTGATTTTTACGATGTTTATGTATTAGTCTGTGGAGTTCTTAAGACAAAAGGTATTATAATTCTCAAGATTAAATTTTATATTTAGAAGTTTTATAAAATAATAATACTATAAACAGTATATTTTACCTTTTCTTAAAGATAACGGAAAGATACTGTCCGTTAAAAAAGATATCTCAAGTTCCAAAGTATTCTGTTGCTTCGAAAAATGGCGATAAAAAAACAAACTTAATTCGTGATAAGTCTTCCTGCAGAAAAAAAAACACAATTATTACAAACGCATTCAAAAAAGTAAAAAGCTCCAACAGAAAAGAAAATGACTAAATCCCTCGCATTAACGAAACCCCCCCCCCAGCCCCTCCCCTTCCAAAAAAAACCCCAGCCCCTCCCCTTCCGAAAAAAAAGCCAGCCCCTCCCCTTCCAAAAAAAAAAAAAAAAAACAACAAAAAAAAAAAAAAAAAAAACGAACATGTTGGCTCAGTTCTGAT
This sequence comes from Macrothele yani, assembly GCA_039090855.1. Taxonomy (NCBI): domain Eukaryota; kingdom Metazoa; phylum Arthropoda; class Arachnida; order Araneae; family Macrothelidae; genus Macrothele; species Macrothele yani. Next base: position 11,162,303 of record CM076990.1, on the reverse strand, counting down.
TGAGCCGTCAGTTTGGAACATAGGACTACAATCAGTATGGTGGATTTTTGTTCGGTGGCGGTTGCTTTCAGGCGTTCTCGATACTCTCTAGTTCGTTGGGCTGTAGTCTTCTCGGGCATTTTACATTCCTCATCACATGCTCTTGTCTATCGATTTGATTTTCTCCACTTTTGCTTGCGTTCATTCTGCGATTTCCGCGGCATTGTCGAAAATGTTAACCCGTTCACACGAAAACAATTTTTAAAGATTTTATTTTAAACCACTGCGATACGTTTATTATATATTTGAATAGATCTCGTCGAGAGCTTCAGAATGTTACCACGTACAGCCGTTTTGCACTCACGGTTGTCCAGATAAACCGCAATATTGTCAAAAGAGTTCACCGGTTTACAAGAAAACAATTTTTAAAATGTTCAGTTTAAACCACAACAAAGTGTTCTACGTATAGTTGAATAGATCTTGTCGGGATCTTTAAAACGATATCAAGCACAGTCGTGTAGCGCTCCTGGCGCTCTTTGGCCAAACATGGCCCTTGCGCCATAAAAATCAACCAACCAACCAACCAACCGTGTAGCGCTCACGGTTACCGAGATAGACTGAGTCAAACGCGACGGACACCCAGAATTTTTGCATCATCTACCCCGCGCACCATGTATTGCGCAGGACGCGAATTGGACTCCGTGCTGTTTACGAATATGTTTACACGATTAGTGTGCTATACGTATTTTTAACGCTATAATGATTTCAATTGGGACTTATTTTTGTCACAGGCGGTCAGCCGTAAGTCGCCCCATACTATCCGCGGATTTAAGATGTAGTCCTATACGTCAAAATTCCTCATCACGACATTAGTTTTGAACGTGAGTGCGATTCCGAAGACATTCTGGCTCAGTGGTTAAGACGTGCGGTTTCTAACCCGAACGACCTCAGTTCGATGCCCACCACCCGAATTTCTGGCGTAAGGGCTGAAAAATTCAGCATCTTCAATTTTGCAAAAATTCTGTGTAAATACGCAAAAATTCCGTTTATTTCAGAAAACCGACTTTTTTGAAATAAACGGAATTACCGATTACCGAAAATCTCTGAAAACACTGAAATTAAAAAAACGAAACTTACCGGCAACTTTGCTGTACGTTATTTTCATGAATTTTCCGTGAATTCACACAACTAATATTTTACAGTGTGTGACATAAGAAAGAAAAATGTCAGGAAATCAAACAATCGGTATTAAGAATGGTATATAACACATTCTTGTCGTCGATTCAGCCCATTCGGGACGAAAGAAAACGCTTTTTAGGTCGTCGTGGTTTTTAGGAAGTGGAAAATTACTTCAAATAAGGAAAAAGGATTTGCAAAACAAGTACGAACAGAAGTTCAGGTATGCGATATGAATATGTGGCATAAGAAAAGAAGACGTGAGGAAATCAAATAATCGGTATTAGCAATGGCAAATAAAAATATTCTGGATTAATATGGATAAATGTATTATTATACGAGTATTACGTCATTCTCAAAAATAATTCAGTTTCTGGCCATTAATGAGTTACTCTTTTATGGTATGTATAACCATGAAAAACATAAAGAGAAACCAGCTCATATCGTACTCTTTTCGAGTATACATAACGGAAATACAAAAAACTTGTTAAATGTGCGAGTGTGTACCATTTTTTTAACATACACTCACGCACAATGAACACCAAGAAGGAAGCATCGGATTGAACTGAAATTTCATGGACGTTAATGATACAGATGAATGATACACATGATGGAAAAACAGAGCTGCAGGACAATTACAGAGGGATCCGTGGAACGCAGTGCGGCCATCTTCAATAGCGCGTCACCGCTTAGTGCGGCGATACATGCTGCAATACGGTCAGGCATGGAGGCGAACAGACGCCTGCTGTTGTCTTGCGGCAGACTGGCCCACACGTGTTGGACGGTGTGTTCCAAATTCCGGATAATGCGGCACGGCGGCAGACTGGCCCACACGTGTTGGACGGTGTGCTCCAAATTCCGGATAATGCGGCACGGCGGCCGCCGGCGTTTCAATTGGTCCCACACATACTCGGTACGACCCATGTCCGGGGAGCGGGCAGGCCATGGAAGTGTTTGGACATGACGTAGGAAGTCCTGGGCAACTCGAGCCGTGTGTTGGCTGACATTATCCTGCTGGTATAGCGCACCTGGAATCCCGGCCAGGAATGAGAGCACATGGGGCCGTAGGATCTCATCCAGATACCACTGGCCCGTCAATGATCCACGTATCACTACTAGAGCTGATCGGTTAGATGGACAATGACTTCCCAGATCATAATGCCTGCAGTGGGGGAGGCGTGGCGCTCGATAGAGAGGTTGGGATCGTGCCGTTGACCCAGGGAACTCCACACCCGGACACGAGGATCATCTGTCACCAAAACGAAGCAGCACTCATCGCTAAACACCACGCGTTGCCAGTCTGTGGCGTTCCACGTCGCTCTGGTCTGGCACTACTGCACACGGAGCCGGCGATGTTCCGGTGTTAATGACAGCACACGTAAGGGGCGCTGGGATCGCAGACTCGCTTACGTGAGGTGTCGGGATATGGTTCGTGGACACACAGGACCCGCTACATCTGCCTGTATAGTGGAACGCGTCACCGTGGGATATGTTCGTGCCTGGCGCACGATCCGTTGATCCTCTCTACCGGTGGTCCTCCTGGTCTGTCCGGAGACGCTCCGCCGTGTGGCAGTCCGTCACGTGTCTACTGCTCCCAACACAATCGCACGGAATGGTCAGAACGATCCACGTGGTGGGCTATACGGCGCGCCGACAACCCTACGGTTTTCGGTTGGATGATCAGACCTCTCTGAAAGTCCGTAAGTTGCGTGAATCTACGTCTCTGGCGTCTACCCGGCATTCTTGTCACTCTGTACTCTTGCTTGCATCGTCCGGCGCTTTTCGCTTTCATGGGGCATTGGCTACACGCCGATTTATAAGGCTGCCGGTTCGTGCTTGCAGTGCCACCACAAGGTGTGGGATCATTTACATACCAGCACGCATTCTAGCTAATCGCAAAGTTTCGTGGTTGCAACATGTTTTCTGCAAGGTGAGCAAGTTTCATTGTCCGTGAGTATATCATCATCATCATCATTGTCAACCATTATCAATCCACTGCTGGACGAAGGTCTCCCCAAGTTTCCTTCACAACGGTCTGTCTTGTGCCAGTCTCCTCCATGTCACTCCCGCATATTTACGAATTTCATCCACCCATCTCCCATGTGGTCTTTTTCTGGGTCTTTTCCTGTCCCTTGGAATCCAATCTAAAATTTCGGCTGTCCATCTATGGTCTGTCCTTCTGGCAGTATGTCCAGCCCATTGCCATTTCAGGGATTTAACTCTGATCATGATGTCTTCCACTCTCGTCATTTTTCGGATCCACGAGTTCCTCTTCTTATCTCTCCTGGTTATACCAAGCATGCACCTCTCCATGCTCCTTTGAGTTGTCTGCAGCCTTTGTATGTCTCTTTTAGTTAAGGTCCACGTCTCTGCACCATACGTAAGCACTGGAAGGATGCATTGATCAAACACTTTTCTTTTAAGACATAATGGCATATTGCTCTTGAAAATTATGCTGTTTCTTCCAAAAGCTCTCCAGGCAAGTTTTGTACGCCGATTAATTTCTTCATCAATGTGACCCTCACTTGATATCTGCTGTCCAAGATAAACATATGTATCTGTTATCTCCAGTTTTTCTCCATCAATCGATAAATCTTCATTTCTTGTAAAAGCATTGAACATCACTTTTGTCTTCTGAAAGTTCATTTTTAATCCCACTTCTTTACTCTTGTCAGCAAGTTCCTGGATCATACTCTGCAGCTCTGATGGGGTAGTTGCAAAAATGACTACGTCATCAGCAAAACGAAGGTGGGTTAGATAATCTCCATTAATCTTTATCCCTTTGTTTTCCCAGTTCAGTGATTGAAAGACATTTTCCAATGTGGCATTAAAGAGCTTCGGAGATATGGTGTCACCTTGTCTCACTCCCTTTCCAATTTTTATGTGTGTTGTATTTTCAAACAGCCGAATCTTTGCACTTGCATTTTCATAGATGTTATTAATAATATTAATGTATGCATCTTCAATACCGCAGGATTTCAGAGCCGTGGTAACTGCTGATGGTTTCACCGAATCAAAGGCTTTTTCATAATCGATAAAAGCCATGCACAATGGAAGTTCATATTCCCTCGCTCTTTCAATTAGTTCTCTCAGTACGTGGATATGATCTATTGTGCTGTAGCCACTCCTGAATCCAGCTTGTTCTCTCGGTTGAGCCATGTCCAGTGTTACCTTCAAGCGGTGTGAAAGAACTTTAGTGAAGATTTTATAAACCACTGATAGGAGGCTGATAGGTCTGTAGTTCCTGAGATCCTCAATGTCACCTTTTTTATGTAGCAGGATCATTGTAGCGTTGTTCCAATCCTAAGGAATCTTCCCTTCATTAAGGCATCGAGTGAAAATTTGGGCGAGTACTGTTTCAATTTCTCCACTTGCTTCTTGTATGATGTCTATAGTAATTCCATCTTCTCCTGGAGCTTTCCCTCGCTTCATGTTCTTGATTGCATGAGCAACTTCTGCTGGGAGGACTGGAAGAACTCTGGTACCTTTCATGATGTCTGGAGTACATGTATCATCCCTTTCATATAATTTGGAGTAGAAATCTTTCACTCTTGTCAAAATTTCGCCTCTATTTCTTGTTATAGAACCATCTTCTTTTCTCAGAGCCATAATCTGTTTTCTTCCCTTACTGAGATGTCCCTTTGCTATCTTAAGGCTTTGGTTGTTTTCAATTGCTTTCCTCACTAGCTCACAGTTGAATTTCCTTACGTCTTCAGTGATACCTTTTCGTGTTGTCTTGCATAGCTCTATATATTCCACTTTGGAAGTCACATCTTCTTTAGTTGTCCTCATCTCTCTTCTTTTTTGTATCAACATTTTGGTTTTTCCTGATAATTTGTTCACATGCAACTTGTTCTTAGACCCAGCTAATTTGGTTGCTGTTTCCATTAGAGCTTTGGTTACTTTTCTGTTAACTTCCGAAATATCCACTTCTTCCGATGTTAGGCCTTCTAAAGCAGAGAATCTGTTCTTCAGTTCCAACTTGAAAGTATTATGGTGTTTTTTAAGGTTGGTTATGTCAATACATTTTGTTTGTCTTATGAGCTTGCCACGTTCCAGTTTAGTGTTGAGGTGCATCTTACATCTCACCAATCTATGGTCACTACCTGTGTTGAACTTGTTCAGCACACTGCAGTCTTCGATGACGAATTTTTTGTTACACATAATAAAATCAATTTCACTTGTCGTCCCAATTGGATGTCTCCATGTCCATTTCCTGTGTGGCTTTTTCTTGAAAAAGGAGTTCAAGATGAAAAATCCTTCTGCCTCTGCAAACTCAACGAGAGTATTTCCACGCTGGTTTCTGTTGCCGTGACCGAATTTACCTACTGAAGTTTCATTCTGTTGCCGTTGCCCTATTTTTGCATTGAAATCTCCCATAATTATCTTCAAGTGCTGCTTACCTTTATTATTTAGATGACGAATTTCCTCATAAAATTCTTCAATTTCTTCTTCAGGATGACTTGTGGTGGGTGCATAAGTTTGAATAATCTGAGCCTGGTATCTTCTCGATAGTTGGATAACGAGTCGTGCAGCTCTGTCAGAGGAACTTTCAACTTCTACCACTTTATCCTTCAGTTTCTTGTTTATTATAAATCCAACACCACTAGTTCTGCCAGTATCTGTCCCACGATAATAGAAGAGATGTCCACTTTTCAGTTCAATGAGATCTTCTCCTTTTCTACTTACCTCACTTAGCCCGACGATGTCCCACTTGATCCTTTGTAGTTCCTCTTCCAATTCAAGAAGCCGTGAATCAGAAGATAGGGAGCGTCCGTTATAGGTAGCCAAGGTCAGCATCAAATGGCAGCCTAGTCCGGTCCTCCGGGTATTCTTAGCACCCTCTGCCTTCATGTCGCACTGGCCGCTGCCTTGGCCAGGTACATTCCAGCTGCCGGAGACTGAGGGCCAAGATTTAAGTTGTAGAGTCATTTTGGAGGTGTTTGGCCATAACTCACCACGCTGGCCAAGCGGGTTGGTGAGTGTGGGATAGCATTTCCTCTGATCCCGATGGTATAGTTATACCGCTATTTGCGGTCGTCAGAGCCCCTTTAGTGGGAACAGGATGCACCACGAGAAGGCGGGGTTGACATTTGTCAAGGAGAGGCTGTGATGTTACGCATCACCTGACCTTACATCACTTACATCCGTGAGTATATATAACTCCGGAAATATAGAACAACTTATAACACCCAGATAACATTTACAAATTATGACAGAAATTATAACACGCAGATGATATTTTTCTCTGGTATTGTGTTTCAGAAGATGGGATTCGCTTTAAAAAATAGGGGAAATATAATATTTTTATAACAATTACATCATGTTAATTAGGGAAACCATTAAAAAATTGAAAATCTTTTATTTTTTTAATGGTTTCCCTAATTTAAAATTAATTTAAGGGGCTTTGGCGCCCCTTAATTTTAAATCAAAATTTCATGGAATTTTTACAGCGTTTCAACGTTTCTGGCATATTTATCTTTAAACCTCTCAGCACTTTGAGCAGTGAAGCTAAGCCTCCCTTTTGAACTGTTTGGTTTGTAAATCGTTTTAGGCATCCGGACCTTAAAGACTATCAGCATGCCAATTTTCAGATCTCAAAGTTATTGAGAAATGGTCGAACGATTCGCGAAAAATTCATGCAGACATAGTTCCATAGCCACCCTTCTTACTTTTATTTTTATGTTTTTATGCCGGCGGAAAACGCTGAACTTTAAAAGCGTCGCTACCTCATTCACTACTAATTTGATTGTAGATTTTCCTTTCAGCCAACGAGAAGATAGCGCTAAAAATAGCTACGTCACCATGGTAGAATGTCACGGGGCCAGAACCTTCCTGAAGACACAGGAAGCCGTTTGTTCCATTCCTTTGCGTCTTTAGAAAACGCTTAAAAATCAAAAAATGATTTTTTCTTAATTTTTTTAAAAAGGGATGATAGTTGTGAGTATATGCTGTAAAAATTGCAATGCGTTATGATTTATAGTTTGCCATATATCCGTTTTTTAAAATGGATCCCATCGCGAAACAGAGAATTTTTTGAAATTTAAAAATTTCATTTCTTGTAAACTAAATCGAAATTAAAAAAAAAAGGGCGGCGAGGTGCAAAAGTTCGGCCATGGCTCTACATGCCTACAAAGTTTCGTGGTTCTGTTGCTGTTAGTGTGTCCAGAACTCGAACTGAGAGCACTTTTTTTGCTTAACTTAACTTTGAAATACAAAAGCTCTTGAAGTATCGCCAGAATCGGAAAACGGTTTATTTCAGCGTGTCTTCCAAACAATTATCTACAAACTAAGTAAAGTTCATGTTTTTGGGTTCAATTCTTTTTGTGCTGCAAAAAGCACAAGTGTCGCGAAATTTCTAAAACGGCGGAGGCAGCGGTATAGTTATCATTTTTTTTAGAATAGAGAGATAAAAAAATCGTTGTTGCATTCCAAAAGGCAAAAAACAGTGAACAATAATATCAGACTTGTGTGAGCCTAAACTTTCTTCGTTTAATGGGGCAAATATAAAAACAAAATCGTTGCGTTCCAAATGGTGAAGTGCTGGGATTGACGCGTTGGTAAATAAAATGTGCAATTAACCTGGCATGTTTTATCCTTATTTTACTTTACTGCATTAAAAGTGTAAATGGGCGTAAACGATATAATCTGACATACCGCGTAAGGTATGTCAGATCCCCTAATCAATAAGTAATTCACCCACTGAATTCTACTATCATAGTTTAAAATAAACTTTTCCAATTTTGCTTTTCTGATGTAATTTTCTTTCTCGTTGTGACTATGCTTTCAGTTTAATACGTTTGTAGAATTTAAATCATTATGTATCGAAGTACAAGTACACTGGTGTGCAAAAATTGAGGACGAAGAGGAGAAATTAGCAAACAGCGGAACGAGCAGGCAGAACGGACCGAAATACCACTCAGGAGATAGACTAGGGTACGGTACGGTAGGGAATGCGCATATATGCAGCATGACGGGTGGGGGTGGGGGTGGGGGGTGTCGGAAGGGTATAAAGCACACGGGCGGTGTACGCTCAGCAATTCGGCAAAAGCTATTGCACGGTGTACATCGGTTTGAACGACGTCGAGTTGCTGCCACCGCGTGATATGGCCAACAGGCAATCCAGTAGACGACATGTGGATGACTTTACCCGAGGTCGCGTCATTGCGAAGTTGGAAGAAGGTCGAAGTGTGACTAGTGCGGCCGAGGAGTTAGGGATTGCTCACAGCATCGTTTCACGAGCTTGGAGAGCATTTCAAACGACAGGAACAGCTGTCTGAGAGTTTATCAGTGGTCGTCAACGAGCAACCACGGCGGCGGACGACCGGTATATTGTCCTACAGGCGAGAAGAGACAGACGGCAGACAGCGGGAGAAATCGCAAGGCACATGCAACAGACAACTGGACGTCCGTTATCGCGGTTTACCGTTGCCAGGAGGCTGCACAAAGGTGGTCTATTTGTATGACGACCAGTACAGTGTGTGCCATTAACGCCTGCTCATCGGAGACGGCGGTTTCTGTGGTGCCAGGAACACAAGAACTGTACTGGACACATCAGCAATGGGATCGAGTTCTCTGTACGGATGAGAGCCGATTTAGTCTGACGAGCGATTATGGACATATACACATCTGGAGAGAGCAGGGAACATGCAATCACACCTCCAATATCATCGAAAGGGACAGGTTTGGAGGTGGCGGAGTTCTCGTTTGGGGTGGTATTATGCTTAGTAGCCGTACTGACCTCCACATCTTCCAAGGAGGTTCAGCCACTGGTGTCCGCTATTGTATCGAGGTTTTTCTGCCTCACGTGCGTCTGCTTAGAGGTGCTGTGTGTCCTGAGTTCCTCTTCATGGACGACAACGCTACACCTCCTCGTACAGTGGCTGTCGCAGAGCTGTTGGAGAGTGAAGATATTCAACGCATGGATTGGCCCGCAAGGTCCCCGGACCTAAATCCAATCGAACACGTGTGGGACCTTCTCGGGAGACGCTTAGCAGCACGTCCCCAGCCGCCAACAATGATTTCGCAGCTGCGATTGGCGCTACAAGAGGAATGGGCCGCGATGCCTCAACAGCTCCTCGACAACCTCGTCCTCAGCATGGACAGACATTGTAAATCCTGCAACGCAGTAAGGGGTGATCATATCCCCTACTAAAGACTCGATTTTTCTTGGCAGCCACCTGTCACATGGACGTTTCTGTCTTCTGTCCAGTTGTGCTCAAAGCTACCTTATCAATAAAGTGCCTTTATATCCTTTGGATTCTTTGTTTGGACGGTTTTGCTCATTTGTCCCATATTCTTACATCTTGGGGATCTTATGGTATGATTTGAGTAGATGTGAAACACTTCTGCACGACGTTACATTCGAAAAACCGTCTCGTCCTTAATTTTTGCACTCCAGTGTTGGTAATAATAAATCTTACGTTCTATAATGATTGTAATATCTGCCTCGTCTACTGAAGTGTAAAGTCTTGCAACACGTGTTCAGTAAAAAATACTAATTATGTAACAATTAGAGCATGTCTGTGCCAGTTAACAATCCAGTTAATTGCTCAGTCTAATTCTTATATTAATAAATTGTAAAGTGCTGGGTTTGGAAATACTGTGATTTCAGAAAAATGACCCATAAGTACACTGAAGAGATTTTGTGTAGTTTTATGGCGTTTTCCTATCGAAATGAAGACCTAACTTTCAAAACATCATGAACAAATGGAATTCTAAGTTGCTCTGAAACATGGCATAAAATTAAATAGCCGCTTTGAGAGCAACTTTGGATTTCCAGATTTGCCCTTCATCGAAGAATTTAACGGCATTGTCATTCTGCACTCTAATTTAAGCGAAAGTCAACAATAATAACCACCTTTGATAACATCTAAGTTAGATTTCCATTCTCTGCTCAGTTTTTATGGAGATTTTGAGATGGTTTCTCAATAGCTTTCTTCCAGCCGTAAATAAATGCTTGTATGCTTCTGAAATTCTGAGAAAAATTATTGGCCTTTCATACATCGGCTGTCCATGAAGTTCATTATTAATTAGTTTATTACTCTGGAAATGATTTTACGACATATCGTCCTGAGAAAAAGAGTTTCTAGCGCATGGCCTTTTAAGGTTTTAATGAGGGACTTCTCACTCCGAGGGTAAGAGAGTAGAAGGAGAAATTTCGAGGACAGAAGGAGAGTTTTCGAGCGCATGGCCTAACTTTACGTTTATGAAGGACTTCTCACAACGAGGGTAAGGTCGCGATAATGAGCATCCAGAAACTGCTCAGATGGTCCGAAACACGGGGTGAGGCAATAAAAGTAGCCCGCGTTTTTCCGAGAGAAGGGAGGAGAAAAAAAGACACTTAAAGTAAAAAGCTTAGGTGATGGTGTCACTGGAAGGATTTTCGGCTCCTCGAGCAAAGAAGGGAAGAATAGGGGAAAATTTTTTTTAGAATGTCCGAAGCCGAGAGGAGATCGAATTAAAAATTAAGCTGAAGACGGTAATTTGGAAGCAAGGGGTTATTTAACCGTGAACGACGCCCGATAGAAACAGCTGGAATAGATCTGTGTGCTAAAAGAAAAGGAGCAACATAGAATCAGAACAACAAAAAATAAAAGGAGTAACATACAATCAGAACAAGCAAAATCCATGATTTCCGCCATGTACGGCATTGAATAAACTTCAGAAAAGAGGGTTTTCATACTGTATATTGATGAAGCACCGGACCAGCTTACAACGAAGTCCTAACGAACCCACCTTTAAAAGCAGCTGAAAAGAACCCCGAGAACAGCCCTGCAGCAGGCAGCACGATTCATTTTTTTCTGCGATGCTTCGCTTACTTCTGCATTAATTGTCAGTCATTACGAGGAGGTCTGGATGTTTGTCTTTTTAAGAGATGTAAGAGAGCCATAGGTGATGAATTGAGTGTTATCCTAGCCATAAGGTTCTGTACTTCTCCCATTTCTTGGAAACAGTTCTTCTAATTTGTGGAACAACTACTCCAAAAAAGAAGATAAAAGTCATCAGATTTGCATTTATATGGGAAAGGGTCGCATACTTTACTGAGCAGCTTCGAACAAGTATATATATAATACAAAACTAGATCGTACGTAGAGACGTCAACACACAATACTTAAACAGAGAAGTCCAATTTCATATCCATTGCGGTGTAAAACATAAGTGATTTTTTTCTTACTGATTTCCAATTCTTAGCACATTTCTCAAAGTACAACCTGGTTATAAATTAGTTGGGCAAAAAGTAAACGCTATCGTGCATAGGTATAAGGATGCATATGGTAATGAGTACGAATAATATTTAGTTAAAAACACCAAGTTTACCTTTTTTGTGGACAGATGGCGCTGAATCATGCAAGTTCATGCATCGCCGGCAGAGCACGCGCGATTGCTTCCATCACCATTGTTTCATTGTTCCCGGTACGGTGGCGACGTTCAGCGGCGCTGAAAAAACGAAATTCTGCCTGTGGTTTCACGAAACGCATTCAGCAACACAAGTGAAACGACATTTTCACCGAGAATAAAGGGAAACTGCACCGAAAAGGGACATGATTGTAACATGGTGCAAACAATTTACCGAGACTGGATGTCCCAGTCCCAGTTTGGATTGGTCGCGGCGGCCCGATTATATGTCCTTCCTCCCTCGATCACCGGACCTAACGCCCCTAGATTTTGGTCTATGGGACTTTGTTAGATATTAGCTTTACCTTCTGCTGCTGTCCAAGTCCCTTCCTGAACTGAAATCAAGAATCACCGCTGCACTCACATTGGTCGATGCCGATATGCTGACAGCAATGTGGGAAGAACTGATTTACAGATGGGACATTTGCAGAATTACCGAGGGAAGCCACATCGAGTATTTGTAAAAAAAGGTGAACTTGGTGTGTTTACAGAATATTCAAGCAAAGCAAACTGAATTTGCTTGTACCACTTACTGCTCATCCATGTAACACTTCTCAGAAAACTTGAAATTTTCACTGTCCTGGAGCGGGAATCGGACCCGGCATCTCCCGATTACCGGACGAGTATGCAAATCTTTACACCACCCAGGACAGTAAAATTCCAAGCAATAGGAATCTAAAACTTTTCAAGTTTTCTGAGAAGTGTTACATGGATGAGCAGTAAGTGGTACAAGCAAATTCAGTTTGCTTTGCTTGAGTATTCTGTGAATTTTCTATGTAATATGAAGAATATTTCTTCCTTCATTGATTTGGTGTGTTTAACTATTGTGGTGTACCTGCCAAGCAGGACGCACATGAGATAAAGGCAGATAGCAGCGAGAGCATACGTACGCGTAGCTCAGTTGGGAGAGCGACTTATTCCGGAGTGAGGGGATCCGGTTTCGAGATCCGGCGTGGACAAAAATGACGGAGAAATTTACTTCGATAAACTGGCGCCCGAACTTCAAGAATGAACTAGCCCTTAAAGTTCTCGCAATGGTGTGATGTTCTTTCCACACCGCGAGACAAGAAAAATAAGAGAATCCCTTCTTCAGCGCTTCGAAAAATAAATGTGTGTGATGTTGCGTTCCACACACCGAATTGACTGGGAGTTCTCAAATGTATGTTCTTCAGCAAATGACTGCCTACAGCAATAGATGGTCCTGGCTGACCAGTGGGCTATGCCCCCTGCCCTCTTTCCGGGAAAGGGGAGATGTGACGTGCCTGCCACGCTTTCGGGGGTGGGGGATGTGACGTTCCTGCCACGCTTTCGGGGGGATGTGACGTGCCTCCTACGCAGAACGCACATGAGATAAAGGCAGATAGCAGCGAGAGCATACGTCCACGTAGCTCAGTTGGGAGAGTGACTTACTCCGGAGTGAGGGGAGCCGGTTTCGATGCCCGGCGACCACAAAAATGACGGAGAAATTTACTTCGTCATACTATACACTGCTGGCCACCCTAAATGCAACACCAAGAAGGAAGCATCCGATTGGCCTGAAATTCGCAGCATGCGTATTTCATATCCCCTGCATTTCATATCCAATGCTAATCGTTTGCATGCATGCAAACGATTAGCATTGCAGGGCATATGCAAATCATGTGCGCCCGGCACGCCACCGAGAAGCACTATAAGAAGGGTGCACAGAAGGCGGGGTGTAAGTAGTGGAAGTGTGTTGTGCTGCCGGACCTGTGCGTGGGAAGCTTCCTGATGCCTCGTCGCAGAATACGGCAGTCATTCCAGCACGTTTCGGAGTTCGACAGAGGACGAATAGTGGCCTATCGCGACAGCGGTTTATCGTACCAATACATCGGTGCCCGTGTGTGACGACATCCCGCCACAGTGAGGAGAGTATGGATTCGGCGGGTGCAGGGAGGACGGACGGACCGACGTGAGTGATTGCCGCAGCCGCGGCACACCACCGAACGAGAGGACCGGCATGTTGTGCGGCGGGCACTGATGGCTCGCACCGCCACATCACGAACGTTAGCGCAGGAATTAGAGTGTGTTGCGCAACAACCTGTGTCAGCACGTACCGTTCGACGTTGTCTGCAGATGTGGGGACTTGTCGCATGGCGCCCATTGCTCCGATTACCATTGACGTTACACCACCGGCGAGTGCGGCGGCAGTGGGCTGTTGAACGCCACACCTGTACTACAGAATGGCACGACATTGTCTTCTCCGACGAATCCCGCTTCTGCCTGTAACACCACGATGGTCGGCTTCATGTTTGGCGGCACCGCGGCGAGAGACTGTATGACGCCTGCATTATGCATCGCCATACCGGTCAGTCGGCTGGCGTTATATTTTGGGGCGCAATTGGATATGACACCCGCAACCCTCTGGTACGCATCGCCGGTACACGCAACAGCCACCGCTACATCTCTGACGTTTTGGATCCTGTAGTCTTCCCCTACCAGCAGGACCTGCCAGCGGCCACGTTTCAACAAGACAATCCGCGCCCGCACGTCGCACGCATCGTGCAACAATTCTTCACGTCCTACCAGGTGTCACTGCTGCTGCGGCCCGCCTGTTCTCCCGATATGTTGCCCATCGAACACGTCTGGTCGCTGATCGGCAACCGATTGGCCCGGCAAGCACCACCCGCGGCTACATCTGATGAACTGTGGCAACCTGCGGAAGCAGCCTGGGCCGACATAAGCCAAGCCCACATCCAAAGCCTCTTTCGTTCGAAGCCGCGGCGTGTAGCGGCCGTTATTGCCAGCCATGGGGACCACACGAACTATTCATGTCTGCGTGTTCCGCAAGCCGCACGGGCCTGTAAACTCATTCGTTTCCTCTTTGTATCTGTTGTTATGTGTCCAGTAAATCTGGCTTTGCTATCTCGTGTCCTTCTTGGTGTTGCAGTTTGGGTGGCCAGCAGTGTATATACATGTATGATTTGTACTTATTATCATATGCATCATTATAACTATGCACAATAAAGTTTTCTTTTTGCCCAACTTATGTACAACCACCCTGTATATGTGTAGGACGAACACTTGCCGTACATTTTTCTGCCTGCCTATTTATCTGTAGAAAAGATGTATTTGTTTCTAGAGGTCGTAAGAAAAAATATTTTTGCATTAGACAAAGAAACATGTGTGTCAGTCGGATACGAACGTCTTTTAAAATTTCTTGTTTTAATGATTTTAACATGACAAAAAAACAAAAGCATGAAAGGCTCTTTTACCTTCCTAAAGAATGACCTTTTAGTGGGCTCTAAAGAAATACCCTTACTATATTGTTAGCAAATAATGAAATTTAAGATCATGTTTGTCGGAAGAAAAGAAGTAGGAGGAAGCACAGCGCACTAATAACAATGCCACATGTAACGTACCAGGAGATGTGACGTACCTGCCAGAAGGACGCACACGACATAAAAGCAGATAGGAATCCGAATAAAACGTCTGCGTAGTTCAGTTGGTAGAGCGACTTGTTCCGGAATAAGCGGCCTCGGGTTCGAATCCCGGCGTAGACCAAAAATGACGGAGAAATTTACTTCGTTATAATGGCGCCCGAACTATCCGGATGACCCGACCGTTCAAAATCTCGCAATGGTGTGATGTTATTTCCACACCGCGAGACAGGAAAAATCAGAGAATTCCTTCTCCAGCGCTTCGAAAAATAAATGTGTGTGACGTTGCATTCCACACACCAGATTGACTGGGAGTTCTCAAGTGCACGTTCTACAGTGGATGGCTGCCTGCAACGATTCATGGTCACGGCTGACCCGTGGGCTATGCCCCCGGCCCTCTTTCTGGAGGGGAGATGTGACGTACCTGCCAGCAGGACGCACACGACATAAAGGCAGATAGGAATCAGAATAATCGTCCGCGTAGCTCAATTGGTAGAGCAACTTATTCCAGAATGAGGGGATCCGGGTTCGAACCCCGGCGCGGATAAAAATGACGGAGAAATTTACTTCGTTATAATGGCGCCCGAACTATCCGGATGACCCGACCGTTCAAAATCTCGCATTGGTGTGATGTTATTTCCACACCGCGAGATAGGAAAAATAAGAGAATCCTTTCTCCAGCACTTCGAAAAAAAAAAAAAAATAAGGGGGAGATGATGTGACGTACCTGCCAGAAGGACGCACACGACATAAAGGCAGATAGGAATCCGAATAAAATGTCTGCGTAGCTCAGTTGGTAGAGCGACTTGTTCCGGAATAAGCGGCCTCGGGTTCGAATCCCGGCGTAGACTAAAAATGACGGAGAAATTTACTTCGTAATACACAATCAGAAAAAATGTTACATGGAACAGCTAAAACGCAAAACTGCTGAGTTTACATAGAAAATATGTACATACCAAGTAGCATTTCAATAAAAAAAAACTCGCAAAATAAGCTGTAACAACAAATATACAAATGATCTCTCCTATGTGTGAGAAAATTTAACTGAAAAGAGATAAAACACCTAAGAAAATTACAAAAATTGCCACAATTATAGAATTTCAAATCAAATGAAATCAACAGGTAGCAGTACTAAACATGCAATGGAGAAAAATAAAAAGAAATAGATATACATTGCATTCATTCCAACAAGAATGTAGGAATAACAAGCAACAGTTCTAAAACCATGATCAGAAAATTGTCGGAATGTATCAAGTAACAATTTTTGTTACATAGTATAACAGAATGTTAATATCTTGCAGCCAGAGTAAGGGGGATAACGGATATTAGGGAAAACATTTTAACAGGGAAACAATGAGCGAATGTGTGAATAGAAAGATTATAAACTACCCAACTGGAATTTCTACGAAGCTTCGACAAAGGATATATAGAGAGGAAAAAATATGAAAATAAAGAAAGAGATAGATACAGGAACACTGAAAGGGCCATCTTTAACGATGTAGAAACCTTTATCGTTTTTGTTTTACTATCTTTGAAAATTTATTTTTGCGTTGGATAAGTGAAAAGTACCCCAAGGTTTATTGGCATGTTTTTTACTTTATTCTATTCAGAATTTCTCTGTTAGGTTTCGTAACTTTTGCTAATTATATAAATATTTCAGGAAGACGGACTTAAAACCTCCTCGTTGGACCAAATACAAGACGTGAGCAATTTTTGTATAATCTATAATTTTCGAAGTAGATAAAAATAATGTGCAGTGTATTTAAAGAATGCAGAAAAAACATGCATGAATACAAAAGCGTTTTATCTGTCTGCTGCAGTAAGATCTGTTTTCATTTAGAATTTTCTGGATGGTTCTACGTGGTTGTGTGAGCTAGTTCTTTTGTAAACCGGGTGTACTTACGGTTTCCGTGAAATAACTTTTGTTATTTATAAAGCTACTTCACTTGGGTTTTATTTAAAATTCCATTGCATACGAAAATCATTTGAAATGCAAATAAACTCTGATTTATCAAAAGGTTTATTTAATGTATTAAAACGTGGTTTGGATATTATGCAAATATGCTTAAGAAGAACATCATAAGAAATTCCATGGCCTCATTTTCCTATTTTTTCCGCATTTAGATTTTGTAGGCTTGAGATCGTCCTTAGGTGGAAGGCAAATAGATACGCGCTGTTCGATATCCATCCTTTATTTCCCGCATCTCTCAAAGATTGAGAGGAGTATAAAAAATACCATATTCAAGCAATGATAAACTCATGCATTTTGTTGAAAACGTTGAAAGAAAATACAGATTAAATGAAGTTTACTTACAGAGATTTGATTTCTTTAGAAAACTGATCCAAATCTGAAAACACAGCTGAAACACAGAAGCAGGTGGACATATTTCAATTTAAGCTTTCAGCGCTTTTTCCTCTCTTTAAAGAGACAATACAGACAAAAATGAAGAACAAAAAAATCGTACGGCGGCTGTTTCTTTTCTCTTCCTCCTTCTCTATCTAAAATCCTATTCCCAATTTTATACTTGATTTTACTTTGCATTTATCCGTCATGGAAACAATGCAGGGTAAGGAAATACGCACATGACTTAGAAATATGAAGAAAAAGAATTAATCATTAGGGTATTCAACTTAAAAGTACATCGAGATAAACGTGCACGTATCTTTATTTACACAACTGAAGAGTAGCTACAGTACATACAAATCACTAAACTGTCCTCTGAGATTCAGAGGCTAGCTCCACAAATAAATACAAACTACCAGATAAAATTTTAACTGATTATTTACTTACTGTTGCTGTATCAAACTTCTCCATTTTCGGCGATCTTGACACACAACTAAGGCTTTACAGACATCCATCACACGATGTACACAAGACCTTTTATACTTCATACTCATAATCTCTTTCTTATGCAGACACTCCTGAATGTGATCCTCCCATGACTTCCTTGGCCTTCCTCTGCCTTTCCTTCCTGCCACTTGAGTTAAAAAGTTTTTTAGTAAGCATCTCGTCACTCATTCTTTCAATATTAGTCTCCACCTTGCTAACAACCTTTTGTTTCACAGTACACAACTGCAACACATCTTCATTCCTCACACGATCAGAATGTGTTTTGCCACAAACCCCCCGTAAGTAACGCATTTCTCCAGCACACAAACATCTCCTATGTTTCTTCTGAAGTACCCAGGTTTCACTGCCATACATCAGAGTAGGAACAATTGCCCTTTAATACACAGCCATGCGGGACTCCCTTGAGAACCCATCATTCTTCTGAAAACCTCCCAAAGCAGCTATGACTTTCAATGAAGAATTCATTCGCCTACTAATTTCACCATCCAATTTGCTCTCTCTGTCAAACATGCTTCCTAAATACACAAACTCATTCACCTGGTCAATGACTGTGCCATTTACATTTATATTACATTCAGTACTACCAGTTCCTCTCTCAAAAACCCTAACTTTGGTTTTTCCCTGATTTATACTCAGTTTGAATTTCATGCAAACTTCGTACATCTGGGACAACAACTCAATTTTGCTCTTTGCCAACAGGACTGTGTCGTCAGCATACAGCAATCTGCACATACGGATATTACCAAGACATAAACCGGTATTGTCCATCTTGGCATCATGCATGCACGCATCCATAAATATATTAAACAGCCAGGGAGACATTACACAACCTCGTCTACTCTTGCACCAATAGAGTAGCTACAGTAAGTGCTGAAAATGACATCCATGCATTTCAGTGCATTTATCAACACGTTTGATCACGTTACCACTGACATTTTGCAGCAATTGAACATTTATTTCCTGGATAGAAACAGTAATGTTTCTCATCAACTCAACAAGGGTGTGTGTGGGTTGCTACCGTTTGCCTTGTCCTTTATGTATCCCCACAAGGATAAGTCTAGACTGGTGAGATCAGGTGACTCGGGTGGAAATAGTCCAACGGAAATTATTCTCCCAGTGAAAAATTCCTGTAGCATCTGTATAGTAGACGTTGGGGTGTGGTATGTTGCGCTGTCTTGCTGGAACCAGCTGTAGCGCTCATGTGCTTCCAGCAGAGCAAAGAACTGAACATTATTTTGATATGCTTCTGCATTCAGAGTGTGATGAATGAACAGTGATCCAACTATTCGACGTCTCGAGACAGCACACCATACCCCTACTTTTTGAGGGTGTAGAAAATACAAAGCAAACACATGTGAGTTTTCAGTATGCCGCAAACGGTAGTTCTGACTATTAACGTAGCCATTAAGATAGAACCGCGCCTCATTAATGTAAAAACACAAAATCTAATTTCCGTATGTTGCCTCGAATAAACGACTTAAACCATCAGCAGTGCTCAAATCTTCTCCGGTAATCTTCTCCTGTTAGTTCATGGAACACTTGCATTCGGTACGAATAGAACTTAATAATTTTTTGTGCTGCAGTGTGTGTGCAGAACCGAAAGAGATATTCAGTTGCTGGCTTAATTTCCTTAACAACTTATTAGGAGATATCAGTATTGCCTCTTCAATATCACGTCATCTTTGGGCGTTAACCTAGACCTTCGTCTGTGTCAAAAAACTTGGTCACCAACTTTTCAATCACCTTGCTTGCTTTCCAAATCTTTCGCGGAAGTTTCGTTGCCACTGAACGTACGAATGATTGGTCTGCTGAAACTATTCAGCAGCAAAAACACATTTGAGAGACGCATGATGAACACAATAGGAATACACTTCACACAACAACAGAGAGCTTATGCTCAAACACAACAGAGTCAATTACGCATTGGCCAGGCTGGTGTGAGCGAGCGGAAACCGGTTCTCGTAACTCCTACTACAGCGCCGCCATTTCCTTTGCTAACTGTCGCACGTGCGGTTAACCGTTCCACTAAAATGCAAAAATTCACCGAATTGCGACCATTTATACACGCAGTGTACTTCTAAGTTGAACGCCCTGTATTACAAATTTGTCCCCTCGTCCGGGTACTCACGATTGGAGATGAATACGCAGAGAAATAATGCATCTGCCACTGGAGATTTCAACACCTATAGTTACTACTTCGGTGAGTTATTACTTTATGACGACCCCCAGCCTAGAGAAATAAGCACGCCTGGAGACCAAAATCTGGAGCAGGTGAAATTCACAGAGCAGTATATATACAACCCGAGGACCGGCTTTCGGTTAGTAGAGTGTTCGGAGTCAGAATGGGAAAAGCTGTCGATTTATCGGAGTTTGATAAAGGACAAATTGTGATAGTACCGCGCCTCGGAACTACGATCTCAGAAACGGCGCGGCTTGTGGATGGGTCACGTGTCGCTGTAGTGAGTACGTATGAAAAATGGTGCACAGATGGGCAAACGACGAACTGTCGTCCGCAGCTCACTGATGCTAAAGGGGAGCGGAGACTGTTGCGCGTTGTTCACAGCGACCGCACGGCCACAGTTAGACCAATCACCCGCAGCTACAACAGTGGTGATCAGGGGAATGTGTCACAGCACACAGTTCATTGCAGCCTTCTGCGCATGGGCCTGTGTAAACGAAGACCCAGCCGAGCCCCCATGCTCGCTGCACGTCATCCCCAAAAACGCATTAAATGGGACCAAGATCATGGAGATTGGGCCGTGGATGATTGGAAGAAAGTGTCCTTCTTTGACGAATCAAGATTCCTGGTGCATCACGTAGACGGGCGAGCGCGGATACGTCGATTATCAACGGAGGCTATGACACCTGGATGCTCTGTTGGCGGCGATGTTATGCTGTGGGCGAGGTTTTCTTGGGACACTTGAGCCCATTATCCCAATAGCTCAGTCTCTGACAGCTTTCAGGTATCTGAACATTGTTGCGAACCAAGTTCACCCATTCATGGCAACTGTGTTCCTTGCTGGTGATGGCCATTACCAGCAGAATAATGCACCATGATACACTGCCAGAATCGTCAAGGAGTGGTTTGAGGAACGTGCTGGTGACTTTCTGTTAATACCCTGACATCCAAATTCACCTGACATGAACCCAATCGAACATTTGTGGTTTGACTTAGAAAAGAGGGTTCGCACTAAATCACCACCACCTCGAAATGTACGGGAACTGGAGGACCTGCAGTTGACATAATGGCACCAGATGCCACAAGATACCTATCGCCACCTCATCGAATCGATGTCTCAACGAGTGGCCGCTGTTTTGCGTGCCAAAGGGGGTCCTGCAACGTATTAGGTAGGTGATCGTAATGTGATGGCTTATCGGTGTATATCCACGTTGTATAATCCTATGCAAATTTTAAGCAAACAACGGACTTTAATCAAAATTTAGGTGTAGGAAATAACCTTATAAAGCTTTTGGGAAATTATCATTTACCGCTTCAGTTGAAACACAATTTTTTTTAATATATTCACTTCTCTTAACCTTCACATAATAAAAATGATACATGCGCCTGTAACGACTCTTCTGAAACCCGTAGAGTCTGCAACCAGGCCAATGCGGTATTACTGTTTGCAAGTAATCAAATCTTTAATCTTTTCTATTCTTTTCTGTTTGCCGCAACTCAGGCTTTTTCGACGCTATTGACTTACTTTCCTTTTCAGAATTCTACACTTAACCGAGATATTGTACAAGAGAGCACACTGAAACATTTTCCGGTTAGTGATAGCATCACAAAACATTAGAGATAGCACCAATTCTCGATTATAATGAGCATGACCTTTGAACACTTTCAGACACAAAAAAATTTTCAAAGTAGATTTTTTAGAAATGTAAAAATCACCAAAAATGAGGATACACATACACTAGAGAAAACTGAGTAGAATTTAAAATACGCAATGATATTGGGTTCACTTAGGGTGAACGGAACCTGTTAGAACAAAGGTCCACCTGATTTTTATAATCAATATAACATCTACTAATAGAAATAGCTACTTACTCCAACTTGCGGCTGAAAAGTCTTTTACGAAAATGAACAAACTCTGCACAAGGCATTTCACATACGGGAAGATATCCGTGGTATTTTGAAAGTTCCTCTTTATAGAAGAGATATAGAGGAACGCGTGATGTAACTTTACTCCCCCTAGAGGAAAAGCTGTGCGTTATTTAAAAAAGAAAATGTGTGAATAGTACTTTTCGTAATGAAGAGTATCTTACCAACAAATGAATTAATTTTTTTTGATTGAAGGTTTAACGACCACCGTGAGCAACTCAATGAGCTATAAGCAGTCGCCCGTCCCTAATTTAGGGCCACTGGTTCCAGGGAAGGGAGAGAGCCAGTGCCGTAAGACAGACACAACATCCATGCCTCACCGGGATTCGAACCCGGGCCCCCTTTCGGACGAATGATCAGAGGTAATCAGTTAGACCACTGCGCCACCGGGGCGGCAACAAATGAATTTCCTAAGAGATTTTTAGAATCGAATAAATTCTTTCAAATAGAAATGCACGCGGACTCCTCGTGGCGAAAGAATTTTGAATAATGAAGACCAAGAAAATAGGAGAATTTTTCTTCACAGAAAAAGCTATACCAAGGGAAAATAATTTTTCAAATACGTTTCCTGGAGCAGAGATAGCAAGAAAAAAGTTTTTACGTATACGCCCTCTCGCCGGAAAAACTGTGCATTACTTAAAAAGGACAGTGTTTCTAATCTTCATGGTAGCACAGCAGGGAAAGAAAATTTCAATACGATATTTAGAAGCCGAGATACAACTGTCAGGAAAAAAACACACGAATACTATGTAGCATACTAGGAGATGTGACGTACCTGCCAGAAGGACGCACACGACATAAAGGCAGATAGGAATCAGAATAAAACGTCCGCGTAGCTCAATTGGTAGAGCAACTTATTCCGGAATGAGGGGATCCGGGTTCGAATCCTGGCGTGGACAGAAATGACGGAGAAATTTACTTCGTTATAATGGCGCCCGAACTATCCGGATGACCCGACCGTTCAAAATCTCGCATTGGTGTGATGTTATTTCCACACCGCGAGATAGGAAAAATAAGAGAATCCTTTCTCCAGCACTTCGAAAAAAAATAAAAAAAAAAAAATAAGGGGGAGATGATGTAACGTACCAGGAGATGTGACGTACCTGCCAGAAGGACGCACACGACATAAAGGCAGATAGGAATCAGAATAAAACGTCCGCGTAGCTCAATTGGTAGAGCAACTTATTCCGGAATGAGGGGACTCGGGTTCGAATCCTGCAGCGGATAAAAATGACGGAGAAATTAACTTCGTTATAACTACCTATTATAGCACCAGAACTATGAACTACAAAATACATTAGTACACGCAAAATGGTTCACGAGGTGAATGGTATCGGAAGTTAAAACAAATTTTAAATCGCGCATTTGCGAGCAGATATATAGAGAAAAATATATAAAAAATTTGCTGCCCCTAGCGGGCAAATTGTGCGTTCATTTGGTCAGGAGGTGCAGATACAATGTTTTCGTAGTTAGTAACATCTGATCAAAAAATATTTTTTCAATAGGGTGTTTAGACGAGCAGATAATGCTACAAATACGAGTATACTGTAAACGGAAACATGAATTTATGCCCTTTAAAGGCAAACTTGTGTGTTAAGGAAAATTTGAAATAGTATCGCTTTGTCCGGGCAGCACTGAGATAATATAAGCATATACGTTTTTCCCAAAAGACCTGCTAAAAAGGGATATCAGGCGTTTGGTCCTTAGAGCTTCATCGAGAAAGAAGTCCTTTAAAGGTACACAATTACAAGGGCTGGTTAGCGATCATATTTCCTTGAATATAAAGTGAGGGGATCGAGACTGTGAGACTTGCTGACGAAATGGTGGTATCTGCTCGTAAGATCCAGACAACAACAATAAAACTCACTGAAGAACCAAGTACCAGCAATGATGTTCACTCAATTTATATTGTATTTTTTTCTAAGGATGATTTTCATTAAAGGATACTAACCCTCCTTATACACTGAAGGGCCAAAGGTCATGGGATACGTACCTAGTATCGTGTATGACCGCCTCTAGCCCAGTGAAATGCAGCAACTCGACGTGGCATCGATTCCACAAGTGGTCGGAAGACTTCTGGAGAGTTACTGAGCCATGCTGTCTGAATAGGCGCCCACAGTTCTCTGGTATTTGTAGGAGCAGGATCTTAGGTGCAAATGGACCTTTCCATTACGTCCTATAAGTGCTCTATTGGGTTCATGTTGGGCTAACGTGGTGCCTATACCATCCGTCGGAACAGTCCATAATGCTCCTCGAACCGATTTTGGACAACTTGGTCCCAATGGCATGATGCCTGGTGCGTCTGGAAATCCCATCGTTGTTGGGGTACATGAAGTCTATGAAGGGCTGAAAATGGTCACCCAGCAGAGCAGCAAAGCGATTACCAGTTAAGGGCGTGTTTAAGAGCACCAGAGGACCCAAACCGAGCCACGTAAAGACACTCCACACATGTATGGAACCACCACTAAGAGCTTTCACAGTGCCTTGTTGACAGCTTGGGTCCATGGTCGCATGCGGTCTGCACCACACCCGAACCCTACCATCAGCTCGTAAGAACTGGTAGCGTGACTCATCGGACCACGCTACATGGTACCAGTATTCCAGGGTCCAATTGCTGTGTTCACGAACCCAGGTGAGTTGTGTCCGATGTCGCGGTGTTAACAAATGAATTCTAGTGGTTTGTCTACTTCCATACCCCATGGACGCTAAATTATGCTGCACTTATAACGACGTAAATTTCTCCGTCATTTTTGGTCTACGCCAGGATTCGAACCCGGGTCCCCTCATTCCGGAATAAGTTGCTCTACCAATTGAGCTACGCGGACGTTTTATTCTGATTCCTATCTGCCTTTATGTCGTGTGCGTCCTTCTGGCAGGTACGTCACATCTCCTGGTACGTTACACACTGGCCTGATTGATATATCTCTGGTACCTCATGCATTGAATGTGGATGTTATTGGAGCCAGTTTCTGCTTGTCTGTTTGCATGGACAATGTTGGTCAGGCTCCGCTGGTCTCGGCCATTCAGCACCCGTGGTCGGACACTGCGCTGTCCACTGTGGGTGGTAATGCCTTCCATGAGGTATTCTTGGTACACACGTGACACCATGAATCGAGGAATGTTGAATGTTCGTAGAACTTCGGTAACTGAATGTCCCATCCGTCCGGCTCCCTACCATGCCTCGTTCAAACTCCGATAATTCACGTCGGATTGCCATAATCCTACTGGTAGTTGTTCAACCTGACTCACGAGATTACACCTTGCAATTGATAAAAATCATGGCGTGCGTCGAAGCCTTTACAAAATCGAAGCTCCAGTTAAAACTTTTCATATTGTTATCCCATGACGTTTGACACTTGAGGGTACTTAGTAACAACCTGGAATTGGAGGTACACAACAAAAAACAGAATTACTAAAAATGGAAATTTTGGAACAGCATGCTATTTTCATTTTTATTCTAAGAATGAACGGATTGGTAATTGAAAAATATTCCGGATCGCTACTTACAAAGAAAAACATATTTTCCATTACATAATATGCAAAGTGAACATGTCTTCAATGATATCTGACTTACCCTGTAATAATCAGTGCTATAGACATCTCGAGACATTCCGAAGTCTCCAATTTTCACAACGAGGTTGTCCCCGACCAGACAGTTCCGTGTGGCTAAGTCTCTGTGGACGAAATGTTGACTTGCAAGATAATCCATTCCATATGCAATCTGATAAGCTATTCTCAGGAGATCTTGAGAAGTCAAAGGTGGGCTTTTCTTCACGTCTTCTGACAAAGTCAAACAGTCAGGACCTCGAGCCCTGGAGAAAACGAGAAACGTTTAAGAAATGGTTGATCTTACTTTGAAGGTATTAGCTTGTTGCAGATGAAATGTCGGAATATGAATGGAAAACTCAAGCACCCAAAATATGGAGCAAAATGAACTTTAATCAAAGTAATCACCGGGGAGTAGCAACACACTTTTGACAGTGAAGCACAAGTTTCAGTATACCGTCCTAAAAACTGTCAAGTTTCGGGTTCCGACTAACTCATGGAATGCGGAGTGAAAATCCTCCAAATACGTTGGCGGTAGTGAATAAACAAAAACATCGCTATTTCATCATTTTATCAACACATAGCAACCCAAAAATTGTTATCTGGTCACCGCCGGGGATCCGAACCCCATATCTTTCGATATCTAAGCGAGTGCGTTAGCCTTAAGCTATGGTGGCCAACAATCAACGGAGCTGTGTGCATTTTTCTGTCAGCTTCTGAGTCATAAATCCTTAAGAATGGGCCCTGCTGCTGAGACGTCTCCATCTTGTGGACATTTAAGAAAAACACACATAGCGCCGTTGATTGTTGGCCCACCGTAGCGTAAGGCTAACGCACTCGGCTAGATATCGAGAGATCTGGGATTGGGATCCCCAGCGGTGACCGGATAACAATTTTTCGGTTGATATGTGATGATAAAACGTAGAAAGAGCGATGCCATTGTTTATTCGGGGAATGCGGTTTCGACTTATGATTGACTAGCAGTCATGCCCGTTCTCCGAACGGTGAATCTATAAAATCATTTTCTGAACATAAAATTGGAGAAAGGGAAACGTAATTAACGGAAAGAAAAGTAATTTTAGATTCGTAACTGTTTTACGATTTAGATAAGGATAATGACGTCAGTGCATACGGTTTGACGCAAAACGGTAGCAGGCTTTGGCGCCCTATAATTTTAAATCAAAACTTCATGGAAATTTTACAGCATTTCAACGTTTCTGGAATAAATACCTTTAAGCCTATCAGCATTTTGAACAGTAAAGCTAAGCCACCCTTTGTAAGTTTTTGGTTTCCCGACTTTTCTAGGTATGTGGACTTTAAAACCTATCAGCATTTTGAAGAGTAAAGCTAAGCCATCCTTTTGAATTTTTTGAATTTCAGACTTTTCTAGGTGTAGAAGTGATAAAAAAATTCAAGCAAACAATATTCCAAAGCCGCCATTTTGATTTCATTGGTTTTTGGACATTTCCATGTTTCCGTACCTTAAGACCTATCAGCATACTAATTTTTGGATCTCTAGGTCATTTAGAAGTGGTCGAAGAATTCACGGACGGAAGCATGTGCATTTCCCCCATTTTCCCACTTTGCTTTATACTTTGTACAGTATGTATAGTTGTGCGACGCTTTACTCTGTAGAAAGGTATCCAGTGCTTAAAGAATTGATAGTTCATAGGAGACAGATTTATACTTGTACAGTATGTAGGAGACAGATTTACACTTGTACAGTCCGTAGGAGACAGATTTATACTTGTACAGTATGTAGAAGGCCGATTTATACTTGTACAGAATGTAGGAGACAGATTTATACTTGTACAGACTTTGCTTTGTACAGTATGTATAGTTGTGAAACGCTTTACTCTGTAGAAAGGTATCCAGTGCCCAAAGAATTGATAGTTCGTAGGAGACAGATTTATACTTGTACAGTATGTAGGAGACAGATTTATACTTGTACAGTATGTAGGAGACAGATTTACACTTGTACAGTTCGTAGGAGACATATTTATACTTGTACAGTATGTAGGAGACAGATTTACACTTGTACAGTTCGTAGGAGACATAATTACGCTTGTACAGTCCGTAGGAGACAGATGTATACTTGTACAGTATGTAGGAGGCAGATTTATACTTGTACATAATGTAGGAGACAGATTTATACTTGCACAGATTTTGCTTTATACTTTGTACAGTATGTATAGTTGTGAAACGCTTTACTCTGTAGAAAGTAGTCCAGTGCTTGAAGAATTGATAGTTCGCAGGAGACAGATAAAGTTAATAAAACGATGCTATAACGTTTCGTATCTCAACTGGTGCAGCTTCTGGATCGTCTGGAATACAACGTAGGAACTCTCTATATCATGGAGAACTACGGACCCAGGATGACTGGCTGATACCGGCTGTTCGGTGGACAGTTTTTCGTGCATAATGCTAAGTTTCTGACAATGTATGTCAGCCATGGTGCTTCGACCCGGTTGTAAAAAGGAGTGGATCCCACCAGCTACGGACGAACAAACACTGACCATCGTCTTCCTGCGATGAAGTACTAACATCAGGGTATGTTTTGGGCTTCACTGTGGTCGACCCATTGAACCAAACGTCGGTGGTTACCATAAATCACCCATTTCTCGTCACACGTGACCAGGCACCTCAAAATGTCGTTCATTTTATATCAAATCTTTGTCTTTTGTGCTGTTCCGTCAACTTATGTGGGACCCATTCATGCATCTTCTATATTTTGCCTATGACAGTTTAATGCCGACAAATGGTTGCATAGTGTATTCGGAGTTTCTCTCCAAGCTCTGGTACCGTTTGACGTGGACCTCCAACTCCGCATCATAGATAACTCCTTCTGGTCTACAGTGTGATTTATTTCGAGGCTCATGTAGCCGGAACGGAATTTTGCAAACCAGTGGAGGGTCTGGCGTTCACTAACGGGGCCTTCCCCAAATGTATTGATGTTGCAGGCTGCCTTCGATGAACGGTTTAAACTCATATAAAGAAATGACATGAACTTTACTCTGATCCATCATCCTCTTCAGTGTAACATAATCCCCTTGTAACATATGCCACCGACGAAATGCCCAGTGCTTTATGAGCAGTATCCTTGACGTTTTAAATGTACATATCACAAGCCAGGTACATCGTGTGATATGTTAATTCCTAAATTACCTACCAACTGCACGAGTCTAGAAAATCAGACATTTTATCTGCAGCAAGCTAACACATCTCGACTTAAAGGCATTTGTCATCGGAAAATCTTTAAAATTAAAATTAGGGACACACAATTTTCCACAATGCGTTTAACTCTAGAGACTTATTATACTTTCGAATCAAAGGTTCAAATAGCAAAACGTGTTCAGTAAAGTTTTCGCCATTTGATGAATGTCTGCGTAGTTGATTCGTAGTTGAAGTTTTCGGCATAAAATTCTTTGTAGTTCATAGAGTGGCAAAACCAGTACTAAAGTGCTTGTACCTGAGTGACAGAGCGCCTATTTGTGTTCTCTAGAGGACACCTGTCTGAGTTATAGATGAAACGGAATTTAGAAAATGGAAGCATGTGATGTCGTTCTTCAATAGGATTCTGCGCATGCGTAAACATAAAATGAAGCAGTATCAAGATAGATGGATGTCAATATTCGTTTTCTTTTGAGAGGAAACCAGAGGAAGCATGTGCGTCTCACACCCACAAGAGAGAAGTTGTATCTCCGAGCAATAATCTAAATGAAAATTATATATTATTTGTTGCTCTGCTTTATTTTTAATTCTTTCCATTTCCGCTTAAACAAGTGGCTGTGATTATAGAATTTATATAAAGGGACCCTTGTTTTGAAATCGTGCGACAAATATGAAAGATTAGTGCGTTTTCTGAATCAAGCTCGTATGCGTGTGTAAAATTGTTGACTTTCCTATTGTTAGCTCTCAATATTCAGCCGACTATTTCCACGTAATTTTTAATTCGTATGGCATTATTTTGTAACACCACAAGTCTTGATCTTGGCTAGGAGCCTTCTATATTGGTATGCAAAAATTAAGTACGAAGAGTAGAAATTAGCATAACAGCGGAACGAGCAGGCAGAACGAACCGAAAGACCGCTCAGGAGATAGACTAGGGTCTGGTACGGTAGGGCATGCGCATATATGCAGCATGACGTAGGGGAAGGGGGGGGGTGTTGGAAGGGTATAAAGCACACGGGTGGTGTACGCTCAGCAATTCGGTGAAAGCTATTGCACGGTGTACATCGGTTTGAACGACGTCAAGTTGCTGCCACCGTGTGATATGGCCAACAGACAATCTAGTAGACGACATCTGAATGACTTTACCCAAGGTCGCGTCATTGGGAAGTTGGAAGAAGGTCGAAGTGGAACTAATGTGACCGAGGAGTTCGGGATCGCTCACAGCGTCGTTTTACGAGCTTGGAGAGCATTTCAAACGACAGGAACAGCTGTCCGAGAGTTTAGAATTGGTCGTCCACGAGCAACCATGGCGGAGGACGACCGGTATACTGTCCTACAGGCGAGAAAAGGCAAACGGCAGACAGCAGACAGCAGACAGCGGGAGAAATCGCAAGGCACATGCAACAGACAACTGGACATCCGTTATCGCATTTTACCGTGGCCAGGAGGCTGCACAAAGGTGATCTATTTGCACGACGACCAGTACGGTGTGTGCCATTAACGCCTGATCATCGGAGACGGCAGTTTCTGTTGTGCCAGGAACACAAGAACTGGACACATCAGCAATGGGATCGAGTTCACTTTACCGATGAGAGCCGATTTAGTCTGATGAGCAATTCTGGACGTATACACATCTGGAGAGAGCAGGGAACACGCAACCACACCTCCAACATCAACGAAAGGGACGGGTTTGGAGGTGGCGGAGTTCTCGTTTGGGGCGGTATCATGCTTGGTAGCCGTTCTGACCTCCACATCTTCCAAGGAGGTTCAGTCACTGGTGTCCGCTATTGTACCGAGGTTCTCCTGCCTCACGTGCGGCTGTTTAGAGGTGCTGTGTGTCCTGAGTTCCTCTTCATGGACGACAACGCTACACCTCACCGTACAGGGGCTGTGAACAACAACGCTACACCTCATCAACGCAGTGAGGGGTGATCATATTCCCTACTAAAGGCTGGATTTTTGTTGGCAGCCGCCTGTCACATGGACGTTTCTGTCTTCTGTCCAGTTGTGCTCGAAGCTACCTTTTCAATAAAGTGCCTTTGTATCCTTTGGTTCCTTGTTTGGACGGTTTTGCTCACTTGTACCGTATTCTTACATCTTGGGGATCTTATGCGATTGAATAGCAATATCAGACTTTGGATAAATACATTAGCATGCATTTGAAGTGATATGTATGAAGTTATTCCTGTTTGAAATACTTTATGCTTACCTCAGTGAACCTCTGCCTTTTCCCAATCCAAAGTCTGATATTGCTATTCAATCGCACTTTCTGAAGGTTATGAGTTTACATGCTCAATGCAAAACTATCTCTCTCTCTCTTTCTCTCCCTCTCTTTCTCTTTCTTTCTTTCTCTTTCTCTCTCTCTCTCCATAATTTACAAGAATGTTTTCATAATGGAATCAGCAGTGCACTTCCTATAGGTGCTAGGTCTTTGCTGTTTGATCTAGCAAGTTTTCTTTTTCTTTTCCTTTTCATTCGATATTTCAACCATCCTTTTTTTCAATTTCTCATTTTTCTTTGAAATATTATCCGTCAACTTCAGAAGGATTTAGTGTGAATATGAAGATTTCGTACTTAATAGATGAAAATGAGGAACATAAATTTGCTGTCTGTAGTACGATAAGTTAAAACAAAAATTATACAAGTGATATCACTTGTATAATTTTATGACGTATATTGCCTAAGTTACTAATACTACAGTATATAATCGTTGCCTCTATGTGGTCCGGGGCTTTTGGGCTTAAAAATGGGGCCATGTGATCCCCGAAAGTGCTAGCTACGTAAATAGGTTTTTAAAATTGTAAATAAATTGAGTTTTATTCGGCAGTTTTAGGGATTTGTTTTAACTTATCGTACTACAGACAGCAAACTTATGTTCCTCATTTTCAGGATTTAGTGATTGGTATTACGCTCCTTTAGGACCAAATTTCTGAAATTCACGAAATGATTAAATTACAGCATGAAATTATAGGCATAGTCTCCTTTTTTGTAAAATGCACGAGGAAACGCGCTAGTAAAAATGCCGTAAGAGTAGCCTATTTCCTGTATTTTTTAATCTAAGATAACTAAAAACATTTAACGGCAATTTTATTTATAACGAGTTGGAAAGTTGTATAATTAAAAATGAAAATTTTCCAGTACTTCCCATACAGTATTTTACAAATAATGCTAGCTCTATTGCGTTTCCTATTACTGACATCGTAACCGTCAATATTATAATATCATTGCTACAACGGCAAACCTCAGTGTGAATTGTTTGGAAATTTCCGTGAAAACACGCCTTTTGTACTAGCACAGGCATGACTTTTGTATAGTTAATGATTATCCCCGCAGTCTTCATCGAAATCTGAATTTATCGAACTAAGAATTCTATTACATACACTGGGTGCCTCTATAAATGATTGAAACAAGCTTTTATATCTTCAACGGTTGATCACAGATACATAGTTTCTATCAGAAAAATACTCAAACTGACGTAAAGACTTACCACATGGAAGTTGAACCCCTGTCGGTAGCGTCTGAAGTTCGTTTACGTGCGTGCGGTAGCTTGTTTTGCTGCATAGCTTTGTAGCACTCAAAGCGAGGAAGGGCATGTGCTTCCATTCAATACATAATGCTGGCGCTAACTGTTGCTTAGTAATTGGCCTTGGTTCCAAACTTCTTATGCGGCGCTTTAATTCTTCCCATATGTGCTCTATGGGATTAAGATCAGGGCTCTGTGATGACCAGTCCACACACGATACGGAATTATCGTCAAACAACGCTATAACAGTCCTTCTTTATGGCTTGGTGCATTATCCTGCTGGTACTAACAAGGCTCGGTTTTTCTAAAGTATTGCCACAGAGTTGGTGGAGCATAATTGTCCAGAATATCGGGGTAGACGTGCTGGTTAACAGTTTTATTCCCGATAACCAATGGTCCTGGACCATACGACAAAAAACACCCCACACGAGTACACTACCAGTTCCAGACTTGACCGTAGGAACAGTACACTGTGGTAAATAGCGTTCCCTCGGTCGCCACCATACCCACACACGGCCATCAGACTGATGGAACTTATCTAGATTCATCAGTCTATATGACCCGTTTCCATTGATCTACGGTCCACCATAAATGTTCTTTGCACCATGCTAAACAACGAGTAGCATTCCGAGTGGAGATGAAACGCTTATGAGAAGCCGCACGACCACGGTAACCCATGTAATGAAGTTCTCTGCGAATGGTACGCGTGCATTCCGAAGTTCCAGAATTTTTACTCATCTGTACACTGAGGTCTTGTGCAGTACTCAGTCGATTAGCTGTAACGACTCTCCTGAGGTTTCGACGTCCCTTTATCACTGATTTTCTTTGGTCTGCTGGTACGTTTTGCTGCTTCAGGGACGCCATGCGTCTTCCACCTATTCAGTGCATCCAAAACAGTTGACTTGGGTATGTTTAAAAGCTTCTAGGTTTCTCTTATGTACAACTCACTAATATAACACCCAACAATCTTTCCTTTCTCAAAGTCAGTTCTCTCCCGCCGCGACATTTTCACTTAACCTCACAGTGCGATATGATTGCCGTCAGCTGCAGGCTTGTTCTTATACCATTTGCAGCTATACCGCGCATCTTAACAACACAACGGATCCATTCATTTCCTTTTGAAGGGGTGTCCGGTGACCTTTGTCAGTATAGTGTATATACAGTGACTCCGGGTCCGGGTTGGGTCGGAATACAAAATTTGTGATCAGAAGACCCGAAGTCACATAATTGTGTATGCATTTGTGATTTCGGATCCAAATATTTTCACAATTATGTGACTCCGGGTAGGGTCCGGATGCAAAACTTGTGACCCGTTTCCAACTCTGTTTATGTGCCTATCATGCTCTTTTATTCTTTTATTCAAACCTACATCAATATCAAACTTAGTGTGCCCTAATTCTTCTGTCATGACATACAAAACCGCCATTTTCAGATCAAGATTTCGAGGATTATACACTGTCTGCTCTAAAGCTAAAGCAACAGAAGAGGAGATTTCAAATGTTGTAAGGCAACGCAAGTTGGCAGGGTACAGCCAGAAGAAAATGGTTAGTATAAAGGAAGGGAAACTCACTATTAATAGACAAAGAACAGGGCAAAATATGGAAAAGCCCAGGTTCATAAGCGCTATTCCTTACACACCGGGGTTTATCTACAGTTTGAGGAATTTGCTTCGAGATATTAGTTGAGATGTTAACATTAGGTTTTTAAAATCTATTGACACACTTTTAGCAAGCAGCAGAATGAGACACGATGCTGGAGACCACGCGGGGATCTATACTATCCCTTTATATTACCACGATGGAACGGCAAAACTTTATGTATTAATATCCAAGCGATCCATTGGGACCAGAATAAAGATCATAGCAAGAACATAAAAGCGAAGGACCTGCTACTGCCCTTGCTAGAGAGGTCTTGTTCAATGCGGCCATCTCTGTTTGAAAGGATTCAACATGCATAGCCCAAAACATGAAGCTGCCGGGAGGGAAACTATATATATATATATATATATATATATATATATTAATATTATTAATAACATCTATGAAAATGCAAGTGCAAAGATTAGGCTGTTTGAAAATACAACACACATAAAAATTGGAAAGAGTGAGACAAGGTGACACCATATCTCCCAAGCTCTTTAATGCCACATTGGAGGGTGTTTTTCAGTCACTGAGCTGGGAAAACAAGGGGATAAAGATTAATGGAGATTATCTAACCCACCTTCGTTTTGCTGATGACGTAGTCATTTTTGCAACTAGCCCATCAGAGCTGCAGAGTATGTGTATGATCCAGGAACTTGCTGACAAGAGTAAAGAAGTGGGATTAAAAATGAACTTTCAGAAGACAAAAGTGATGTTCAATGCTTTTACAAGAAATGAAGATTTATCGATTAATGGAGAAAAGCTGGAGATAACAGACACGTACGTTTATCTTGGACAGCAGATATCAAGTGAGGGTCACATTGATGAAGAAATTAATCGGCGTACAAAACTTGCCTGGAGAGCTTTTGGAAGAAACAGCATAATTTTCAAGAGCAATATGCCATTATGTCTTAAAAGAAAAGTGTTTGATCAATGCATCCTTCCAGTGCTTACGTATGGTGCAGAGACGTGGACCTTAACTAAAAGAGACATACAAAGGCTGCAGACAACTCAAAGAAGCATGGAGAGGTGCATACTTGGTGTAACCAGGAGAGATAAGAAGAGGAACTCGTGGATCCGAAAAATGACAAGAGTGGAAGACATCATGATCAGAGTTAAATCCCTGAAATG
Organism: Macrothele yani; assembly: GCA_039090855.1. Lineage (NCBI taxonomy): Eukaryota > Metazoa > Arthropoda > Arachnida > Araneae > Macrothelidae > Macrothele > Macrothele yani. The sequence goes on along the minus strand of CM076990.1, from coordinate 11,127,385 downwards.
GCAATGGGCTGGACATACTGCCAGAAGGACAGACCATCGATGGACAGCCGAAATTTTAGATTGGATTCCAAGGGACAGGAAAAGACCCAGAAGAAGACCACATGGGAGATGGGTGGATGAAATTCGAAAGTATGCAGGGGTGACATGGAGGAGACTGGCACAAGACAGACCGTTGTGGAGGAAACTTGGGGAGACCTTCGTCCAGCAGTGGATTGATAATGGTTGACAATGATGATGATGATGATATATATATATATATATATATATATATATATATATATATATATATATATATATATATCTAATTAGAGATCTTGACGACACCTGGTGCTCACAATGAAAACGTATCGTAGGAGCTGCCATCTATATGGTGTCTCCTTAGGTAAGGATTTAGTTCAACATTTCCTTATGGAAAAAACCGCGCTTCATGATACAAGTGGGTAAGTAAACGCGATGGCACGTGCTTTCTATCAAATGAGTATTTTCGAACGGTGAATATGTAAACGAATTTTATTTATGTTTATTCTGCATTGTTCATCGTGTAATTAAGTTGATAGCCCCGAAAAATCCGACTGATCGACGCACGAAACCCAATATGTTTATCTGCACCAATAAGTTTCTTATAGATTTCATTACATGATGTATTTTCTCTTTTAAGCTCCTAATGTTAGGTGTATTGATCGTGTATCATTTGGTCAAGTAGTAGGCGACTAACTCTGCGTATTTTATCGCGTTGATCCACCGATTTCTAGTAGCGGTTTCTCCTTGCTTGCTCTGTCGCTTTTCCTTCTTCATTGCCGCTAGCAACTCTAAATTAGAATGAGAGCCTTCTTCTAAAATGAGGGAAGCAAGAAAATCACTGAGTTAGAAACAGTACTGTTTTTAGTCGAAGGATTTGGTATTTGACTCTGTTTCCTTCTGAAATTGTTTTTTCGTTTTCCAATGCCTAAGTAATTGTAGATTCATTAAGAGCATACGTTTCTGAAGTATTTACCGTACCTGTGCATTAGCGGAAGTTACAATTACTTCACCGTTCTGTAACGTACCAGGAGATGTGACGTACCTGCCAGAAGGACGCACACGACATAAAGGCAGATAGGAATCAGAATAAAACGTCAGCGTAGCTCAATTGGTAGAGCAACTTATTCCGGAATGAGGGGATCCGGGTTCGAATCCTGGCGTGGACAGAAATGACGGAGAAACTTACTTCGTTATAATGGCGCCCGAACTATCCGGATGACCCGACCGTTCAAAATCTCGCAATGGTGTGATGTTATTTCCACACCGCGAGATAGGAAAAATAAGAGAATCCCTTCTCCAGCACTTCGAAAAAAAAAAAAATTAAAAAAAATTAAAAAAGATAAATAAGGGGGAGATGATGTAACGTACCAGGAGATGTGACGTACCTACCAGAAGGACGCACACGACATAAAGGCAGATAGGAATCAGAATAAAACGTCCGCGTAGCTCAATTGGTAGAGTGACTTATTCCGGAATGAGGGGATCCGGGTTCGAATCCTGGCGTGGACAGAAATGACGGAGAAACTTACTTCGTTATAATGGCGCCCGAACTATCCGGATGACCCGACCGTTCAAAATCTCGCAATGGTGTGATGTTATTTCCACACCGCGAGATAGGAAAAATAAGAGAATCCCTTCTCCAGCACTTCGAAAAAAAAAAAAAAATAAAAAAAAATTAAAAAAGATAAATAAGGGGGAGATGATGTAACGTACCAGGAGATGTGACGTACCTGCCAGAAGGACGCACACGACATAAAGGCAGATAGGAATCAGAATAAAACGTCCGCGTAGCTCAATTGGTAGAGTGACTTATTCCGGAATGAGGGGATCCGGGTTCGAATCCTGGCGTGGACAGAAATGACGGAGAAACTTACTTCGTTATAATGGCGCCCGAACTATCCGGATGACCCGACCGTTCAAAATCTCGCAATGGTGTGATGTTATTTCCACACCGCGAGATAGGAAAAATAAGAGAATCCCTTCTCCAGCACTTCGAAAAAAAAAATAAAAAAAAAAAAAAAAAAATAAATAAGGGGGAGATGATGTAACGTACCAGGAGATGTGACGTACCTGCCAAAAGGACGCACACGACATAAAGGCAGATAGGAATCAGAATAAAACGTCCGCGTAGCTCAATTGGTAGAGTGACTTATTCCGGAATGAGGGGATCCGGGTTAGAACCCCGGCGCGGATAAAAATGACGGAGAAATTTACTTTGTCATAGTTCCTAATCAAATTTTAGGCTGATTAGGGGAAACGATAAAAGCAGCCGCAGTCGACACGGCGTCTTTGTTTTAAAGCGTTTTGCCGATCAAGATTTCCGAACGTAACACCCGAAATCTGGCGAGGTGAATTCAGACAGTCTCGTCTTTGATATCTCCGAGGCAAATTTCTGTTCAAGAATTTGGGCGCAAAGCGTAATTAAACGTTCCGCAGAAGAATTTCAAATCCATTTCGTCGGCTGCTTTCGAACATTCCTGCCAGTTCACTATACCTTATACTCTCGTTTCTCTTTCCTCTCTATTTCTCTCTCTCTCATTCTCCTCGGCTCAAGGAAATGATGCTGAAGAGGCTTCTATTCAAGCGCTCCGCTTTGTTGTTACATCAGAGGCTACGAGACGAACTGAAAACGACATCTTCAGATTTCACCGTTTTACTCAGTTTTGGAGGAGAAAAGAATGCTTGACTAGATCTGATTTCATTTCCCCTTGGCTTACGATCTGACATACCACACTAGAAAGGACTTCAAGTGCTTTTGGCGTCTTAGAAAGGATTTCATTCAGTGTTACTTTGGATTCTTTTTGAATAAATTATATTTACATGGTACATCTTTTCCACGCGTAATAATTAAAAGGAGATATGGAAATATATAATTTTGCCGCCTTTGTGGCGCAGTGGTCTAGGCTTTATCGTTAGACCGTTCCTCAGAGATGGCCCCAGTTTCGAATCCCGGTGAGGCATGGATGCTGTGTTTGTCTTACGGCACTGGCTATCTCTCTTCCCTGGAAGCAGTGGTCCTAAATTAGAAACGGACGACTGCTTGTAGCTCATAGGGTTGCTCACGGTGGTTGTTAAACTTTAGAAAATGGTTTCAAGCATTAGCGAGCCATTTTGAAATTGTGAACGCGCGTTTGTCAGTGTTCAGGTTTAAAAATTGTGTCACCTTCTAATTATAGTGTATACGAAAAGATTGTAAACTAAACGGTTAGGCCACCCAGTTAGCCAAATTGTACGGCTTTTACTCATTCTTCTGAGACGCGTCCGGGTTCATATTCCGGTCAAATCTTGTATGGTGTGCTTGTCTTTCTGCACTAGATCTCTTCCTTTTCCTGGACCCGGTGTCCCTAAATTAGAGACGGGTGATTGCTTAGGGCCTATTGAGATATTCACGGTGGTCGTTAAACCTTCAAACACACAAGAAAAAGTTGGGCATATTACGATTTCGAACCCCAGGCACATAATCATACAAATTATAACGAAGTAAATTTCTCCGTCATTTCTGTCCACGCCAGGATTCGAACCCGGATACCCTCATTCCGGAATAAGTCACTCTACCAATTGAGCTACGCGGACTTTTGTTCTGACTACTATCTGCCTTTATGTCGTGTGCGTCCTGCTGGCAGGTACGTCACATCTCCCCCCCGAAAGAGGGCCGGGGGCATGGCCCACGGGTCAGCCGTGACCATGAATCGTTGCAGGCAGCCATCCACTGTAGAACGTGCACTTGAGAACTCCCAGTCAATTTTTTTTTCGAAGTGCTGGAGAAGGAATTCTCTGATTTTTCCCATCTCGCGGTGTGGAAATAACATCACACCATTGCGAGAATTTGAACGGTCGGGTCATCCGGATAGTTCGGGCGCCATTATAAGGAAGTAAATTTCTCCGTCATTTCTGTCCACGCCAGGATTCGAACCCGGATCCCCTCATTCCGGAATAAGTCACTCTACCAATTGAGCTACGCGGACGTTTGTTCTGACTACTATCTGCCTTTATGTCGTGTGCGTCCTGCCGGCAGGTACGTCACAAAGTTTTATTTAGTCAGAATGGTAGTTGAGAAATGGGAAACATAAAGGTTTGCAAATTTAGGTGTCCTCATTGCGCTCATGTACAATCAAATGCAAGAAATACGTATGAGCAAAAAATTGACTTTTTTTTAAATTTCGTTGGAGGTTTAACGACCACCGTGAGCAACTCAATGGGCTATAAGTAGCCACCAGTCCCTAATTTAGGGTCACTGGTTCCAGGAAAGGGAGACATTCAGCGCCGTAAGACAGACATAACATCCGTGCCTCACCGTGATCCGAACCCGGACTCATCTTGAACGAATTATCAGAAGCAATCGCTGAAATCACTGCGCCACCAGGACAGCAAGAACTGTACTTCAAAGCAGTTAATGTACTAACACGTGTATGAAACGTTCGCGTTTGCGGAGGTACGAATTTCTGAAAACACAATGGGGTCATTGAAATGCTGTTATCTGGGCTCACAGAACTCGGATAACAACAAATGGTCTTGCAGAAGTTCTTCATTTATCCCGAAATGTGACAAGTCGTTCAAATATTTCTTATTGTGGTTGAAAACCATAAATTCAATATACTAAGATCAAGTTATAAAACAAGATGTTATAACAGTTCGTAGAAATTAAATAATGAAATATAACAGTAGCGATGAGGTCAATGACATTCCAGCTGAAGGCGTTAATTAAGCTTGTGAAGCAGAACTAAAAGAAGCTTGTCAATAAAGTCTGCTCAGATATAAATCAGAGTCAATTCGAATTAAGTTTAATATTGTTGTCTTCTATGATGAGCAACACCCAAAACTGTTTTCATTGTTCCTGAAACTGCAAACATAAGTTAAATTGCTTGGTATGGAACAGTTCGCCTTCGAGAGTCGCAAATGCCGCTTCGGTGGCACACTGGTCTAAGCGACGGCTTTTGATCATTTGTCCTAGATGGGTTCGGGTTCGAATCCCGCTGAGGCATGGATGTTTGTGTTTGTCTTTTGGCACTAGCTGTCAGTGTGTTACTTGCCCAACATTGGCCGTCTGTACATTGGTCATTTAGCAAACTGTAAAAGCCATGTTTGATGTGTATTTGTCCATAATGTGTTACTTGATCAACGTTGGCTATCTCTGTGCAAATTGATCATTTGGCAGGCTGTAAACCTATTGTATATATCTGTCAACCAAGTCCAAAATATGTTCAATATATATGTCAATGTATCTGTCAAGCAAGTCCAATAAGAAACCTCGAATAAAAATAAAAATAAAAAAAGAGTCGCAGACGAATCGGAGAACAAATTCGTGTTGCACATCGTCTTGAGGATAATAAAGCGAAGATGTAGTATTCGAGTATCTTTCAGTCTGATAGAAGGAGCAAATGACTAACATAGTTAAAACAAAAATGCAGCGATACATCTCGTGATGCACTGAAAATACAGGGGGAACTGTACACGAGGCAATATAACCAAAGATTCCGTTCGTACCCGTAGATGAAAGAAAGGGCCGTCCCGGTGGCGCAGTGGTCTAAGTGCTGGCTAGTGATCATTCGTCCGAGTTGGGCCCGGGTTCGAATCCTGGTGAGACATGGATGTTGTGTTTGTCTTATGAACCTAGCTCTTTCCGTTCCCTGGAACCAGTGGCTCTAAATTAGGGACGGGTGACTGCTTACTTATAGCCCATTGAGTTGCTCACGGTGGTTATTAAACCAGCAATTAAAATAAAAAAAGAAGATGAAAAGACGAATAGTGCACCACATTGCTTTGAACAAAAGAAAAAGAATCTGGCAGTTGAAAGAAAATATGAACCACATTCTTTGGTGAGCTGGCAGTTTGGGGGAAAGAAGGTTAACACTCTGTAGGGTTTTGCAAAAGCTAATTCCCAGTGAAGAAATATCGACTGTAAGACCCTCTCGCAAAGAGAATTGCATGTTTGGTGTGTAATATGTCAAAAGGCGGGAGGAAGGTCTGACATCGCCCAACTGAAACGGGCGGTAGGTATTAGAAGACGATAATGTGATAATGGAGAATTCTAGAGAAGAATGTACGCAGAAGAATACGTTAAACGGAGTATCTGTAGGAATGACCTCACATCTTGTATAGTCTAGTAGAATCGGAAATGTCCCACAGAAACGTTCGGCCGAGAAAATGGAGTTTTGCCACACTTTCTTGATAATTCGGTAATCTTGAAGATAACAACTCATTGAAGGGTTTACAACGACGATCTAATAAGATATCTTCCTGAATACAAGATAGAAAGCAGAAATGAATACTGATTCTCAAACAATGGTACGGGAAGCAGTGTAGCGGAGTAAACAGAAACATAGGATAGGGGTAGGTCTCTCTACAGAGCTATTGCTTCTGTATAATGTAAAGTATAATACAGAGGTTTATGCCGTTTTATGTCCAGAAGGTCATTTTATGAAGTTGTATGGTTTGAGAGCGATGACGGGGTATAAAATTCTTTTATTTTCTAGCTAGGAAAATGGAAACACTTACTGTTTATAAAGAATATTTTATTGATAAGCTGGAGGTCCACCTCGGGCTTTCAGAATGGAAGCAATTTAACTTGGAATGGATTTACACAAGTCATGCAGATGCGATAATGAAATTTGGGATTATTCTTCCTGTTAAATATGTTCCAACTGTGCCAGTGATGTTGGTGCTGGAAAGTGTGATCTGATCTTCTGATCCAGATATTCCCACAAATGATCAATAATATTAAGATCTGGAGATTGAGATGTCCAATGTAGCTGCTGTAACTTATCTTTATGTTATGCATACCAGAACTTATCATGCTTTGCACAATGTATGATAAGTTGTGGTATGCAGAACATAAAGATAAGGTACAACAAATGCTCAATAATATTGAGATCTGGAGATTGAGATGGCCAATGTAGCTGCTGTACCTTATCTTTATGTTATGCATACCACAACTTATTATGCTTTGCACAATGCATTATCTGCTTGAAATCAGGGGCAGTCATGTGCCTGCAGCATTGGTTGCAGGTGGTCCCCAGGAAGTGATTTGTACGGTGCAGATGTGACATGATCCTGCAGAATAATCAATGGCCTAAGGAATGCCGTGATAGGGAACCACCTCCATAGGTTTTTGCCAGACCTACACTCTTCCAATGGTGGGTAAACAATTTGAAGCACGATTAAGCATACCACAGACACGTTGCCAGTCTTTAGCATTAAAATTTTCTCTCGGACCATTCTCATTTCACCACCTCTTTGTATTTAAGCGATTCTGAGAAAATATCGTTTTATTTTTTGATTGCAGGTTTAACGACCAGCGTGAGCAACTCAAAGCAGTTGCCCGTCCTTAAATTAGGGTCACTAGTTCCAGGGAAGGAAGAGAGCCAGTGCCGTATGACAAAAAACATCCATGCCTCACCGGGATTCAAACCCGGACCCCTTTAGGACGAATGATCAGAGGCCATCGCTTAGACCACTGCGCCACGGGGCGGCAAATATCCTTTTGATAGAAAAGGAAGTTGAATCAAAACAAAGCGCATATGTAATGCGCCATTTTAAGGGCAACTGTACATAACAGCGAATTATTTGGGTGCTTCACTGAGTTATACGATTGATTGCTCGAGATATGAGAAGTAGAATAAAACGCTTGCCTTTATTATTTTGAGTTTCTAGCCAGAAGGCCGTTTTATGAAGTTGTATTGTTCGAGAGCGATGACGGCGTATAAAATTATTTTATATTCTGGCTAGGATTTTAGTCATCCCGACATCTGAGAAAGAAATCTATCGAGATACTATTCTGATATGTATATATCTTTATAGGTAAATGAAATTTTTAATACGGCTGCAACCGTCCCAAAGTTACTGCGTACCTTTGCACGACATTCATACTTCGTTGAGAATCTGAAATAAAGTCTCACTTGCAAATGGCGTCACAAAAATTTGAAGCTCTATATCTCGAAAAATAAGCCCGGAATCTAAATATGCTAATGAACATTTTTTTATATAAATTTCTCAAGAAACTATCCGTTTTCTTTACTGTGCTTTCGTTTACACGTTTTTGCTGTAATTCAGTAAAACGATATATTCAATAAAAATATCGTTTTCAGATTGCAGTCGTATCAGAACTAAATTCTTCAATTATTCGTATCGATTGTGCAACATAATTAGTCTCACATCTAGGTGGAGTCAGCCTTACGGATCATCTTTCTTATGAAACAATAGCATTTATGGGTTGTAGACTTGATTTACGTTTAAAGGTTATACCCACTGAAGCTTTAACTTAAAGCTTAATTAGTTTAGTGACACAAATGTCCCGGATTACTTCAAATTGTTCGTTTCGGTTCTTGAAAAACCTGAAACTTTAATTATGCATGTAAATCGTTTTATGATAACAACGGAATGTTACTTACGATGTCCAATTCCTTCTTTATTCCGTATCGAAGCACGTCAATATTTAATATGCACTTCACGTGTAACAGCATGCCGAATATAATTCCCTCAATGATTTTGTACAATATACGCTGATACTTATTTCTCTGAAAATAACATATAGCTTTGCCCATATAATTCGCTCTTACATGTACATATTAAAAATCGCACTTTACGTCTGTCTCTCTGAAAATTGCTTGTCACAACATTGCTCTTCTGAACATCAACTATTGTTTACCTTCATTGTACTTTCATTACTGTCCAGTTGCCAAATTCAACCTCGCCGGGAGAAATTTTGTGCCGTTGAGTCAGAAATTATTTAACAAGGAGAAACCATATTTATATGAAACAATTTTTTTATTGAGGGTTTAACGACCACCGTGAGCAACTCAATGGGCTATAAGCAGTCGCCCGTCCCTTTATCTAGGGTCACTGGTTCCGGAAGTGCCGTAGGACAAACACAACATCCATGCCTCATCGGGATTCGAACCCGGACCCTTCACGAACGAATGGTCAAAATCCAGCACTTATACCACTGCGCCACCGGGCTATATGAGACAACAGAAACCCAAAGAGAAGATTGAGTGAGAGGTATAGTAACATTCTCTAGTCTGAACTGTTTTGTGTCAATCTTCTTTTCAGTTCCTTTTCCTTCATTGACCGTCCCGGTGGCGCAGTGGTCTAAGCGTTGGCTTCTGGTCAATCGTCTGAGAGAGTCCGGGTTCGAATCCCAGTGAGGCATGGATATTGTGTTTGGCTTACGGCACTGGCTTTCTCCCTTGCCTGGAACATATGATTCTGAATTAGGGATGGGCGACGGCTTATAGCCCATCCAGTTGCTCAACGGTGGTGGTTGAACTTCCAACCGCTCCCCACCCCCCTCATGTAATTGTTAACACGATCTTTCGATCTCACATTCGCTCTTCTACTTCGCATTCCGGAGAACGTTGCCATGCGGACCATGCAGTCAACCGAACAGAGCGTTCCACAAACACAAACACCCCACCACAATTTGTCTATTCCAAGAAAACAGTGAGTAGCGTTATTTTTCACTGCACACGATCCTTTTCCATCCCCTTCTGTTGTCCACGAATGGCAAGGGAGGTCCCACTGCAGTCGACGGCTGACATTTTCTTCTGAGGTCTTTGAAATAATACTTCCTAGCTGCAGAGTATGATCCAGGAATTTGCTGAGAAGGGTGCAGAAATGGGATTAAAAGTCAACTTTCAGAAGACAAAATTGATGTTTACAATGCCTTTACAAGGAATTAAGATTTATAAATTCATGGGGAAAAGCTCGAGGTAACCAATTCCAACATTTACCTTGGGCAGTAGATATCAAGCTAGGGTGACATTGATGAAGAAATTAATTGACGTATAGAACTTGGCTGGAGAGCTTTTTGAAAGAAACAATATGATTTGTAAGAGCAATACGCCATTATGTCTTAAAAAAAAGTATTTAATCAATGCATCCTTCTAGTGCTTACGAAAACAGCAGAGACGTGGACCTTAACTAAAAAGACATACAAAGGCTGCAGGCAGCTGAAAGAAACCTAGACAGATGCATGCTTGGTGTAATCAAGAAAGGTAAAAAGAGGAACTCTGGTGACAAGGAAAATAACAAGAGTGTAAGACATCAAGATCAGGGTAAAATCCCTGAAATGACAATGGGCTAGACATATTGCTAGGAGAGCGGACCACCGATGGACAACCGAAATTTTAGACTGGATCCCAAGGGACAGGAAAAGACCCAGAAGAAGACCACGTGGGAGATGGGTGGATGGAGGAGACTGGCCCAAAACAGTCCGTTGTGGAAGAAACTTGGGGAGACCTTCATCCAGCAGTGGAGCAGTGGCTAACTGCCACTGCTTTAAGCCACCTATCTGCTGATGTCATACCAGTGTGCTGCGCATTGCGCCGTGGGCAGGACTTCGACATCGGGATCCGTGTTATCATTCATTTCTTCTTTTTTAACCCAATATTTAAAATTTAATATAGTAAACAATTTAATAGTAACATTTTAACTAAGATCTGAATATTACCTTAAGAAAACGTTTTCCGATTTTTTGGACAGAAAGCGTTCTTTTTGCTGCTATTAACGTTAATTTTAGCCCTCAATTTTATTTCTTCTCTTTTCTACTGAGAATATCCAGAAAGATATATTTTCAGACGGTCTGTACTTAGGGATTGATTTAGCGCTTTATTTAGGGCTTTGGCAACATGAAGTGTATAAACACCATTAGGAAAAGAAGAGTACTTTGTCGAAAAAATAATGGGTTTAAGTTTTCCACAAGAATATTTCGGCTAAATCATTAAAAAGTTAATCAAAGCCAACGCTCTATTTTCATTTAATACGTGACTCCTGAAGACCATAAAGTTTTCCATAATAGCTAATTTGCAGATAATTTCGGACATGCCCACGTTTTAAAATGAGTAGAAGATTTGATAAACACAGCATAATCTCCAGAGGTGTTTCCACCCATGCAAAATCTGTGCCATTTTGAGATTTAGTTCTGGCTTGTAAACTGCTGGGAATATGTGTTGAGACGGGAACTTTAGTGGGTTGATAACTTCCAGACCTAATTATTCTGCATTTCTTGGCGGACGAATTAGCCTAAAGGGATGCGATTATCATATTGTGCGCTTACGATTACAAGAGATTTAACTGCGAGAACTAACCTTTATAATGTTTGGAAACAGCATGCCTTGTAAGAGAGATTACTGGTCATCTGATGCCTTGAAGAGAGATTACTGAGCATGCTTTGTAAGAGAGATTACTGGTCATATCTCTTAATCAGAACACAGCGAACTGAATCCATTGTTTCCCAATACAACTAGCTCATACACGTATTCTTAATCACCGTCTTTTGTTCTAATTATAACACTTCAACTCATGCAGAATTCCACATTGCCCGTTTTCCTAAAGTAAATATCACTGACATGGCGACAAACGTTCATTCCGAAAAAAAATTCGGCTTCAACTTTGCAACTACAACAAACGTTCTGTGACGTACCTGCCAGCAGGACGCACACGACATAAAGGCGGATAGGAATCAGAACAAATGTCCGCGTAGCTCAATTGGTAGAGCAACTTATTCCGGAATGAGTGGACCCGGGTTCGAACCCCGGCGCGGATAAAAATGACGGAGAAATTTACTTCGTTATAGTTCATACCTCTGAAAAATTCGGCTTCAACTTTGCAATTAAAGTGAAATGTTGGAATGTATGGTTTATTCAAATGTAAATAATGTTGTGATTTGAGCGCTTAAGGTGGGCGTCAAGTAATTTTGCTTCCTATACTTCCAATGGAAAAAATTCTGTACACATTTTCTTCCCAATTAATGCGTTCCCAAGGATGAAAACTTGAACATCGATTAAAATAGCTTCATTTTATAACTTGGAATGCTTAATATTTTCTAAAACATAACCATAATTAAGCAATCCAACGTTTGTTTTTCTACTGACGTTATCAAAGTACAGGTCGCGCCATCTTTTTTCTGGTTTCAACACCACCAAAGGAAAAGTTATTGATTTTTAATATAATTATGGCTATGTTTTAGAAAATATTAAGTATTCCAAATTATAATATGAAGTTCTTTTAATCGATGTTCAAATTTTCATCCTTGGGAACACACTAATTGTGAAGGAAATGTGTACAAAAGTTTTTCCATTGGAAGTATAGGAAGCAAAATTACTTGACGTCCACCTTAAACGGTAGAAATCTCAATGTTGTAGAAAAGAAATTACAGCGGTAAATGTCTTTTATTATGCTGCTGTCATTGCCTCCACTCATACGAAAAACTGTATTTAACCCTTTAACCGGCCGGAACGATGTAACTCGGAGTTAACATAATACGCTGAAATCGGTTCGAACGAATATTTTCGCTGTCTAAGAAATGGGTCGAACGCGACAGGAACGAGTGAACATGCGCATCACAAAGACTTGCTTTTACCTTAGGTTTATCATTCTAGTGGTCATCTGGGGGTATGATTGTCATTAATCCTTTCTTTTGAGTACCTTTCCCGATAATAATGCTATAAAAAAGGGCGTCGAACTTAAGAAGAAAAGAAAAGAGGTTTGAGTTACTTGTCTCTACCTAGTGGCATGATATCCATGTCTGGGGGACTACTCCTTTTGAATCATTCCTTTGGTAATGGAGCTGAGAGTAAAGAACTATAAGGGAATCACACCACATACTGTAAGACTAAGGACTGAAAGGGAGCACTTACATACAGCGACAGATTTATAGTCGATACTCCTAAGGTGAAATAGGGAAAAGAACTGTTTTACCGCAGCTTTCGTGTAACCCGGTCGCTATGAGAGCAATTCTGTTTGAGGAGCGCCGGAAAATTAAGGAAATTTTGGTTCAGGTACATTAGGCGCTTAAAGGGTTAAGTCTTCATCTTTACTAGCTGTTATCAGTTAGGAGTAATCTTATTAACTTTGTGGGAGAACCAATATTTAAATTTTCTTCGAAATTTACTGATACACAAGCTATCACAAATAAGTTCCAGGACTGACAGTAGTATAACTGACGTAACAGTACTGGGATAAAAATATCACGCGTATGCCAGAAGACAGCAGTTCTTGGCTAATCAGCAAACAGCTGGAAACCGGTTTATTCTGGTACCGACAGGCTGCAGACAGGCATTAAGAGAGTCATAGCAAATTCTCGTCCCATTTCATTTTAGCCATGGAAGAGCAGAGAGTAAACATCCGTTTTTATTGAAAACTTGGTAAATCAGTTACTGAATGTTAAAAGAAGTGTATGGAGACAGCATTATCCCGCAGCAGAGTTTTTGAATGGTATGCACGGTTTCGTAACGGGCGGGAATCCATTGATGACGATCCGAGATTTGGACGTCCCTCCAGTGTGCGGACAGCAGAAAAAATCGAAGAGGTGCGGAATCGCTTTAAGAATGATCGCCGAATTATAGTGAGACTTTTGGCTGAGTCGGGTATTAGTAAGTCTATCTGTCATGAGATTCCACGCGAGGATCTGAGAAAACGGAAACTTAATGCCTTATTGGTAGCGCACTGTGACGTACCTGCCAGCAGGACGCACACGACATAAAGGCAGATAGGAATCAGTATAAAACGTCTGCGTAGCTCAGTTGGTAGAGCGACTTGTTCCGGAATAAGCGGCCTCGGGTTCGAATCCCGGCGTAGACCAAAAATGACGGAGAAATTTACTTCGTTATAATGGCGCTAGAACTATCCGGATGACCCGGCCGTTCAAAATCTCGCATTGGTGTGATGTTATTTCCACACCGCGAGACAGGAAAAATCAGAGAATTCCTTCTCCAGCGCTTCGAAAAATAAAAATGTGTGATGTTGCATTCCACACAGCAGATTGACTGGGAGTTCTCAAGTGCACGTTCTACAGCGGATGGCTGCCTGCAACGATTCATGGTCACGGCTGACCCGTGGGCCATGCCCCCGGCCCTTCTTTCGGGGGGGGGGGGGAGATTTGACGTACCTGCCAGCAGGACGCACACGACATAAAGGCAGATAGGAATCAGAACAAATGTCTGCGTAGCTCAGTTGGTAGAGCGACTTGTTCCGGAATAAGCGGCCTCGGGTTCGAATCCCGGCGTAGACCAAAAATGACGGAGAAATTTACTTCGTTATAGCACATTTTGAATGATGACCAAAAGGAAACTCGTTCATCGATCTGTTCCAACTTGCTGGACACTGCAGTAATGGATCCTGATTTTTGCTTAATAATTACTGCAGGAATGTCAAACATCCCCCTGAATGACCACATTGAACAAAATAGCTAAGGAGAAAGTAACGCTTTCTGTTCCTTTATTTTTTGTCTCATGTCCGACTTTAACGAAAGCCGACCATGAGGGATTCATAAAGGATTGTTAAGGTTTAATTATTTTTTCCTGAATCACATTTAAACACAACTTTCACTGACTTTCATACCATTTACTTAATCTAAAGATTTATCTAACAATGCGGAATTTATTTAAGCTACTATTTTGCAGAATATCAATGCGTTTAAAAAGCTCTGGAACTTTTTATATTAAAAAAAGAATTAGTACCGATAATACCCGTTTGTGCGGTGTTTCCTTCGAAGTAGTTACCCTGTGCAACTATGCATTTTTGCCAGCGCTCATACAAAGATTTAAATGCAGATTGCAAGCCTTCTTTTGCCACATTCTCCAGTGCCTCCGTCGCAGCTCGTTGAACTTCTTCGGAACTTGAGAAGCGTCGCCCCTTAAGCAAATTCATCATCTGGGAAAAAAGGAAAACGTCACTCGGGGAGAGCTCAGGGGAATAAGCTGGTTGTGGAAGAACGGGAATGTGATGTTTGGACAATTAATCGGACACGAGGAGGGATCTGTGAGCAGGCGCATTATCGTGATGGAGCACCTACGAGTTGGTCTTCCAAAGATCGTGTCACTTGCGTCTCACTAATTCTCGGAGACGTTTCAGGACGTTGAAGTACTCTTCTTTAGTGATTGTACGACCATGTTGAGGGAATTCCTTGTGTACGATCCCCTTGCAATCGAAGAAAACTGTTAACAAGACCTTTCCTTTGGAGCTGTCAGCCTTGAACCTTTTTAGTCGTGGTGACGACGGTGATTTCCACACTTTCGACTGTCGGTTGGATTGGGGGTCGTACAGAAAGCACCAAGTCTCATCGCCAGTTATCAATCGATTCAAGAGATCGGGATCTGAATCCACTGCATCGATGTTATCCCCGCAAACTTGCATGCGCTCATCCATTTTGTCTTATGTCAGGTTTTTGGGAACAATTTGTTGGCACACGTGATGCATGCCCAGTTTCTCTGTTAAATGGCATGGCAACTTCCAAGTGAGAAGTCGACGATCATTTTTCACAATTTCTTTGACAATGGCGATTTGTTCATCCGTTGTGGTTGTTGAAGGTCGTCCTGGCCTCTCATCATCCTCGATACTCTGTCACCCGTTTTCGAATTGTCGATGCCACTCATAAACTCTAGTTCGACTCATTGCGCTCTCACCGTACGCTGACTTAATCATTTGAAAAGTCTCAGCGAAATATTTTCGGAGAAGAACACAAAATTTTACACTTGAACGCTGTTCAAAATTGGACATCGTTGTTCACGCGAAGGAGAGCCTCGAATGCCTGTAATCATGAACTACGCACATACGCTCTACGTGTTGGATCTGGATCAAACCAGTTATGGCTGGTCGGTCACATGATGCCCTTCGCTTGCTCAGCGGGGAATGACAAAACTCAGTGACATTAGGCAAATATTCAAAAAGTTCCGGAACTTTTTGTACGTGCTACTAGATAGATAAGGAGCACTATAAAGGAGTTCATGGCTTGAAAAACAACAACAAAGAACACCAAATTAAAATATTTCTCACAGGCATACTATTCAGACTAAATTTCGTGTGGATCCAAGAGACGGAATTTCACAATAAGTACTAATAAGTTTTAGCAATATTTTTTAACATCTTTCATACAGATCTTTCGAAATATTTTTGCTGGAGGGAGGAGGAGCATGCCCGGGGAAAACCACCCGAAGCAGGTTTAATACAATTTGTTTAGAATCACCCTATCAGGGCGCACTATGAAGATATGAAGAGACCCATACTGAAGTGATTGTTTAAGAAAAATGGGAGAAAAGAAAAACAATAACAACAACAAGAAAAAATAACCATGAAAGAAAGTGAAAATACGAAAAAAATATAGCCACAGGAAGAGAAGCAGTTTCCAACACATGAAAAATGAAAATTTGACTCTGAATCTTACTATGAATTTGTAACTTATTAAATATTATTTTATTCCAATATTTTATTAAGAATATCATTACCTTTTCTACAAGCTATTGGTTTTAATGCTATCCACTTTTCTAAAGTTTTATTTACACCATATTCCCTATTTTGAAATTTTAGAACATTTCGAAAATCGCATTTTATTGCTGATTTTATCTGCTCCGGACTTCGGTATTTCTGATTAAATGACATTAAATTTCTGTTCTTCCACATATTATATTTTGTAATTGCTATTAGATAATGAATTGCATTACTTTTTAAATTACTATATTTTAAAAGTGCATGATATAAGATTTAGTTACCGTCTAAACCCTCCTTTGAATTTAAGTAATTCTTTAACCATGTCCAAATAATTTTTGCAAAATCAACAAAAATGTGTTCAGTGTCCTCCAAGAGACCACAATTATTACAATACGGATCATTTGACAGATGTATTTTATGTAACCATTTACGATTAGGAATAATGTTGTGTGAAATTTTAAAATTTAGATCGCGGATGTGTGTACTTAATTTAATCTGAAGTTGCTGATTCCGAATGGAATTTATAAATGGATGTTTCTAATTTTGTCTGATATTTTTTAAAATTTAAAGCCTTACAGATATTTCTTAATTTATCGTCATGAGTAATATTTTATTACTTTTGCTATTGAAAGTAACGCTTTTTAATGCGCAAGTTTCTGTTACTGGTTATAAGCGAATATTCTTCTAGCCGTGTATTCTCTGTTCTATTCCCGAAGACATGATGAGAAAGGGCTTATCTCCCTGAGATAGACATAATGCCACTGGGTAAAATATTTTCACTCAAAAACCTTCCTTCTCTTTTCTTAGGCTCGTCACTATTGTTATTGTCTTTTCAGCAGTATTAGCCGCCTCAAATGACCACATTGAACAACATAGCTAAAGAAAAGCTATGTTTTGTAACCAGGGCGTTAAAGCTACCAGGAAGAATCAAAAAGTTAGTCATACTGTTGAATAAAAAAACAAACAAATAAGATATATACTCATGGGATGTATGTTGGTTTAAAGGTAGAACACTTATTCATTTTACGACATAGTCGCCTAAGGGTTGTAGACATTAATCTGAACGTGTGATTAACTTTTTCATACCTGTACAGAAAACCTCTCCACCAATTTGGTGCAACCAGTTAAGGACCGCAGATTTTTTAGCCTCCTCGGTTTGGAATCGTTGTCCACCAAGGTCCTGTTTCATTAACGATTTTGAATATGGTGAGTTCAAATGAACTCCCCTTTCCTTAGCGTTAATTGAGAGAAGGCCCCTCTTTCCACAATTCCGTGCATGCTGCGTAAGGGACGCAAATTCTCACATTTTAGGCAGAATGTTTTACGCGGTGGGAGGAGGAAGTGTTAACTAGTTTATGTTAACTTTCATAGTCTTGCATGGTTGAAGATAATAAAATAAGAATAATAACAATTATAAACAATAATTTTTATTCAATTCTTTTAGATCTCTTAAAACACTTTATTCTTTTCTTTGCTTAATGCAGAAGTTTGTGCTCAGTTTTGCAATTCTTCCTCCCTGTTCCTCTCTATCCCGGGCACGTGGAGAAAAATCACCATTCCCTCGACTAGTTTAAGACCTGCTTCCTAACATCTAAGGCGTTTCCTCGCCTCTCTCCCTGCTACAGCTCGCTTTCAATTCCTCGAGTCGACTGTCCTCGCTATCCCATTGCTTCCACACAAACTAACCCACTTACTTTCACGAAAACCATGGAAAAATGCCGGCGTGAGCTTCACAAAACTTCAAGGTAGAAAGTCAGCTGCTTTCAAATTAAGAAGGCAAAAGATCAAATGAGCTGGACAATACCAATGCGTCTACGAAATACAAAGGCCCAGACCCTTAAGATGCGCCAAACTCGCCTCTATAAATAAATATTGTTTCCGATGTTTCATACCGGGGTGGACAAGCAAAATTTTCTCACGCATGGTGGAAACAAAGGAAATGGAGCACTAGAGCGAAATAAAAGTTGCGAAATGAGATTTAATATCTTTGACTAAAATTCTAGTATCAAATCTCCGTAAAAGTAGGGTCGTGGAGAGGTCAAATGGGTAGGCAGAAGAGAGAAGGCAATTAAGAGGAACTCTCGTACCTTCTGTAAATGGCTAGACAGGAGTAACAACAGGGGGTGTAGAGACGGATAGGGGCACGCTATGGACGATGTGAGGAGGAATGCCCGAAGGTGATGATATTTGTGTCGGGTCGAGGTAGCGAGAGAGAGGTCACGCTCTAGGAAACTAAAAAAAAAAAAAAATGCCGGGCTGGGAAACGATTGCTTTCGTCAGGGCCGAATTAAAAGAAAATAGGGAAGCAAAAACTTAGTGCCTAATTGTGCACCAATAACTAAAGACGGATCCTCAAGCAAATATCGCGATTGGAATCACAGAACAAAGCTTGAAGGACCATCCCCGTAATTTCGAAGAATAAACATCTTCATCACTGCAAAAGAAGGACTTAAACTTTCAGCTGATATTTTATTTATCAGTTTCATCATCGTAGAAAATACAGGTTAAACCCCGAAACATCAAAATCTTTTACAAGCGAAGGTCTTACGAACCCTTCACACAGGGCACTGAAATATAATTCAGTGAATAGCCCTGTAACAGCTTTCCGATGCGCAGGTTTCTTGTGACTGGTGATAACCACTCTCTTCAATTTTTGCATTCTCTTCTTCATGCTCCAAGACATGATGAGGAAGCCCTAGCCTCCCAGAGACGGACATCTTGCTACTAGGCAGACGCAATTAACTCAAATATCTTCTTTCAGCATTCTTAGGTTCGTCACTATTGTTATAGTGTTTCTACAGGGTGTCCCACAAAGGACTCCCTGATTTTAAAATGAAATAACTCGGAAACGGAGATCGATAGAAAAATAAAACAAGTGGTATGTTTATTTGATAAGCCGTAAAAATTTGATACAGAAGTTTCAAAATTACTTACAAATGTTGCCGACAGGTGGCGCTGTACGCTGTAGTCGCAGTAGGGAGTCCGAGAAATAGTCTATAAACTGTCCTTTGCAAGCAGTCGTTGCAATCACATGACAATCGAATCAAAATGTGCACCTTTCGCAGCACAGAGATGGCGCAAACGAAGAATGAAAATTTTCAGTCACCCTCTGTAGTGTGTCAACGGAAATGGACGCACATGCCTCACCGATCAACTCTTCAAGCTCGTCCAGTGTTGGAGGAGTGTTCTGGAAAACAGTGTCCTTCAATGTGCGCCACAAAAAGTAGTCGCAGGGGGGTAAGATCGGGTGAATATGGAGGCCAATCCATGCCTGTTCCAGTAAATGTGGAATAGTTCAAAGCAATGACTCTATTCCCGAAGTATTCCTCAAGAAAGGCAAAAACCGCTGGGGTACGGTGTGATCGGGCCCCATCTTGCATAAACCACGAAGTCCCTGATACTCGAGTACCAGAAAAACACGTTACTCCACGGAATACATGACTTCATCCACTTCCTTCAGTACGTTAACCTCCTTTCACGTTTCGACAGCGAAACTGTCCGAAGAACTGATCGCTCTGTGCTTCACAGCATTATTTACAGGACTCCGCACTGCGACTACAGCGTACAGCGCCACCTTTCGGCAACATTTGTAAGTAATTTTGAAACTTCTGTATCAATTTTTATGGCTTTTCAAATAAACATACCACTTGTTCTATTCTTCTATCGATCTCCGTTTCCGAGTTATTTCATTTTAAAATCCGGAAGTCCTTTGTGGGACACCCTGTAGCAGTATTAAACAACCCCTAAATGACCACTTTCCACATCATATCTAAGGCGAAAGCAACGCTTTCTGATGCACAGGTTCACTCCTCCCAGCAGCGTTTGGCCCATTTCTTAGACAGTGAATACATTCGTTCTAGCTCATTTTAGCAAATTTTGTTCACACCGAGTTCACTCGTACCAGCCGTTAAAGGGGTAAAGTTATGTACTACGTTCAGAACACGTCCACATTCATTTGAAGTAGTAGCTTAGAACACAAATTTAGTTAACAATCCTTCTATCTACTGGATCTCTTTAAAGTTTCACAAAGTGACACCCTCGTGTTACCTGAAGTTTGAAAAAAGTGCACTTTCCTGTTACCTGAGATAGTTGTTAAGATCTCCATGCTCCATATATTCGAAAAGCATCATCAGCGCTTCACCATCTGTTGATATGCCATAGAATTTGACGATATTTTCGTGCTGTAAATTAACCAGCAGTTCAGCTTCTCTATCGAAATCCAATCGTGCGTCTTCCATTTGCGTGTCTTTCAGCGTTTTAACAGCGACAAGTGTTGTCGGTTCATCCGGGGTCAGGTAGTCTACAGTTCCAAGAAATACTCGGCCGAATGCTCCTTCTCCAAGAAGCTGGATAAAACTGATCTTCTCGCTCAATATATGGACGATTTCTAGAGGAAATGAAAGAGAAGGTAATAACGATTAAAGTCTCTGGTAAAAAAATCAATCTGCGTATAAATAAGCAGTACAGAATGCTTTATTGACAAACGTACTTGAAGGTGTTAAAAGAACTACTGATATGATGCTTCACTATATTTTTGCTAGTGAGACTACGTTGGTGAGTTTTACGCAAAAAACAGTTTTTCAGCACGTTTAATCCAGAGAAAATAAGAAGTTTACTGAGTCCGACTGTATCTACAGTATTAAAAACAGACTTCCTGTCAACCACCCATCTTATAACTCAATCAGAGAAATGCTCGTGATATTTCTGAGCTATCATTGTCCATCTCAGTTGGCACCATGCAGTACACACCTTCTCTTTCTTGTTGTTGTCATACCGGACTCTTTCCTTGATAACTACGTTTGCATCGGCTTCTCAGACGAATCTACACCTCAAGAAAATATTGTTTCGCGATCTGTTTCGAATGCTATATTTAAAGAGGAAGATGGGCGACTGCTTATAGCCCATTGAGTTGCTCACAGTGGTCGTCAAACCTCCAATAAAAAAAGAAAAGAAAAAGAGGATGATGAGTTTATCTTCCAATATTGCGTCAGTTCCGACTCGTGTTTTGCAACGTCATCACTTATAGCTCTAGATGGAATTATTAAGAACAAAAAGTGCAGTTATTATGTATCCAGTGGCAAGAGTGAATATGAACCGTTCAAATTTGACGATTTACTGAAGTCGTTTAGCGTGGTTAGGGAGGTTTTAATAGCACAATAGAAATGCAAAAAGAATGCAGGCTCTAAATAGCCTCGGAAATGCAATGTTTTAACTTAAAACCAAGCAGCAATGAAAAATTAATGATCTTTTAACATACAGTATCCCTTTGTGTAAAAAATACCAATCGTAAATGAATTAATAGTAAGGCTATGTATATTATGTAATACATACAGTACATGTACTGCCTACTGTATTTAAAAATGCTGCAATTTTATGAAGTGTGACTGAAAGCAGTGAAGTAAGAAACAAACACAGTTTTGGAAAAAAATGATAACTGAAAAAAATAATACTCTAGAATATAAAAAATTACTACATACCGGGTAGTACATAGTATAATAACACTAACAGCTACGCAGTACATTTTGCTATCTGTATACACCGATGAGACATTATAGTATGACCACCTACCTAATAAGCTGCAGGAACCACTTGCTCGTAAAACAGCGGTCACTTGGCGAGGCACCGATTCGATGAGGTGGCGATAGGTATCCTGGGGTATCTGGAGCCGTAATGTCAACAGCAGGTCCTCGAACAACTCCTTGACGATTCTTGCAGTGTAGCATGGCGCATTATCCTGTTTGTAATGGCCATCACCAGCAGGGAACACAGTTGCCATGAATGGGTGAACTTGGTCCGCAACGATGTTCAGATACCTGACGCTTGTCAGAGATTGTGCAATTCGGATAATGGGGCCTAAAGTGTCTCAAGAAAACATCGCCCACAACATAACACCGCCTCCGCCTGCCTGTTTCTGCCCAACAGTGCATCCAGGTACCACAGCCTCCGTTGGTAATCGGCGTATCCGCGCTCGGCCATCTACGTGATGCACCAGGAATCTTGATTCGTCAGACCAGGCAACTTCCTTCCAATCATCCACGATCTCATCTCGATGATCTTGGCCCCATTTTATGCGTTGTTGGCGATGACGCGCAGTGAGCATGGGGACCCGGCTGAGTCTTCGGCTACATAGGTCCGTGCGCAGAAGTCTGCGATGAACTGTGTGCTGTGAACACCTTGTCGTGATCACCGCTGTTGTATAGCTTCAGGTGATTTGTCCAACTGCGGTCCTGCGGTCGCTGTGAACAATGCGCGACAGTCTCCGCTCCCCTCTGGCATCATTGAGTTGCGCTCAACGCGTTTGATACGCACTCACTACAGCGGCACGTGAACAATCCACAAGCCGCGCCGTTTCCGAGATCGTAATACCTTGGCGCCCCGTGCTATCGCAATTTGTCATTTATCAAACTCCGATAAATCGGCAGCTTTTCCACTCTGACCCCGAACACTCTAGTAACCGAAATCCGGTCCTCGGGTTGTATATATACTGCTTTGTGAACATCGCCGGCGCCACCGTTCGGTTTCCAGGCGCGCTCATTTCTCTATGATGGGGTGGCCATAATATAATGTGTGACGTGCCTGCCCCGCAGGACGCACACGACATAAAGGCAGATAGCAGCGAGAACGAACGTCTGCGTAGCTCAGTTGGTAGAGTGACTTGTTCCGGAATAAGTGGACTCGGGTTCGATCCCCGGCGTGGACCAAAAATGACGGAGAAATTTACTTCGTTATAATGGCGCCCGAACTTCCCGGATGACCCGGCCGTTAAAGATCTCGCAATGGTGTGATGTTCTTTCCACACAGCGAGACAAGAAAAATAAGAGAATCCCTTCTCCAGCGCTTCGAAAAATAAATGTGTGTGACGTTGCATTCCACACACCAGATTGCCTGGGAGTTCTCAAGTGCACGTTCTACAGCGGATGGCTGCCTGCAACGATTCATGGTCACGGCTGACCCATGGGTCATGCCCCGGCCCTATTTCGGGGGGAGGGATATGTGACGTGCCTGCCCCGCAGAACGCACACGACATAAAGGCAGATAGCAGCGAGAACGAACGTCTGCGTAGCTCAGTTGGTAGAGTGACTTGTTCCGGAATAAGTGGACTCGAGTTCGATCCCCGGCGTGGACCAAAAATGACGGAGAAATTTACTTCGTTATAATGGCGCCCGAACTTCCCGGATGACCCGGCCGTTAAAGATCTCGCTATGGTGTGATGTTCTTTCCACACAGCGAGACAAGAAAAATAAGAGAATCCCTTCTCCAGCGCTTCGAAAAATAAATGTGTGTGACGTTGCATTCCACACACCAGATTGCCTGGGAGTTCTCAAGTGCACGTTCTACAGCGGATGGCTGCCTGCAACGATTCATGATTACGGCTGACCCGTGGGCCATGCCCCGGCCCTATTTCGGGGGAGGGAGATGTGACGTGCCTGCCCCACAGAACGCACACGACATAAAGGCAGATAGCAGCGAGAACGAACGTCTGCGTAGCTCAGTTGGTAGAACGACTTGTTCCGGAATAAGTGGACTTGGGTTCGATCCCCGGTGTAGACCAAAAATGACGGAGAAATTTACTTTGTTATAAATAGCTCAGCGATGTATGTTGCATCTAGGGACGAAAATATGCAATATTTCGTTTTTACAATTATACGTTAATTTTACTTAGTCTCATACAAATGTGTAAACGAGGTTCTACTGTAGTATCAGTAAGCTAACAGGTTATAAAAATACACTAAATAATTAATCCGTTTCATTTATCTGGATAAAGTTGCTTATGTCACATTGCAACTTAACAGCGCTTTTCCGAAATGTTAGTGATCTCCTTTAAGACAGGCGCCCACAATTTTCAATGTATTTTGTGAAACTTTGATGTGTTTCGAAATCGATACAGACAACACTCTCTTCAGCGTTATATTTAAGCTCTCCTCGCATTCATGAAGTATTTTATAAGCAGTCTCTACAGAATAAGTCTAGAGGCTTAAGAACTGGAGATTACCACAGAGTGCGCTCACTAAAGATGTCTTGCGGAAAAGCAGTTGCTGTGTTTGCAGTGTAGGCTGTCACACCATCGCACTGAAACCAACAATCCGTTTTATTTTGTTTTAAGAGAGAATAGAATTTGATTAGAAGACTCGTAGTATTCCTCTTTAACTGACTTTTAAAAACATGGTTCCACAATAATCAACTTTCAGACACAACGTCTTTATCTTCAACTTCATAAAACAGATTTTTGCGCTCAAAACGTATTTTTTCAGTACTTCATAATCAGATATGGTGTTTATGTTATAACACCAACGCAATACTGAATTCTGGTTAGCTCTGGGCATTTTTCTAACTCTGAAACCGGTACACTGAGAAAGTTTTAGAATTCATTCATTCTTCACAAATAACACTGGTCTAAAAAAAAGAAAATTAAAACCCACAAGAAATGATAAAAACATTGTTTTAAAACCCACGAGAAATAATATGTTAATTGGCTAGTAAAATCAGGTTTGAAATTCTTGAAAATTCATTTTAACCTTCTTTTTAACATTTCTTAACTTTAATTTCCCATTGTACGTGAAAACAGCAATAACCATGAATCTTTTACTGAAACTTTCTTTGCATTCTTGCAACCAAGTTTGCAAGTCTTCTTTTCTTTTGCGATAGTAAATCAACCTTTTTAGCACGCTTTTGTAAAAAAAATCGTGTTTTTATGTTATCGGTTTGTCCGCCCGTCTGTAGACATCATATCTCTGCACCTAATTGTCCGATTTGAAAAAATCTTTTTGTATTAAGATGACTGAACTGTGAGAAGGCGTAAATGATATCGAATTCAAAGTACATTTTATTCCATATCATCATCATCATCATCATCAACATTGTCAACCATTATCAATCCGCTGCTGGACGAAGGTCTCCCCAAGTTTCCTCCACAACGGTCTGTCTTGTGCCAGTCTCCTCCATGTCACTCCCGCATACTTTCGAATATCATCCACCCATCTCCCATGTGGTCTTCTTCTGGTTCTTTTACTGTCCCTTGGAATCCAATCTAAAATTTTGGCTGCCCATCGATCACTGAACTGGGAAAACCAAGGACATACTGCCAGAAGGACAGACTTCTGCCCAGCCCATTGCCATTTCAGGGATTTAACTCTGATCATGATGTCTTCCACTCTTGCCATTTTTCGGATCCACGAGCTCCTCTTCTTATATCTCCTGGTGTAACGTACCAGGAGATGTGACGTACCTGCCCGAAGGACGCACACGACATAAAGGCAGATAGGAATCAGAATAAAACGACCGCGTAGCTCAATTGACAGAGTGACTTATTCCGGAATGAGGGGATCCGGGTTCGAATCCTGGCGTGGATAGAAATGACGGAGAAATTTACTTCGTTATAATGGCACCCGAACTATCCGGATGACCCGACCGTTCAAAATCTCGCATTGGTGTGATGTTATTTCCACACCGCGAGATAGGAAAAATAAGAGAATCCCTCCTCCAGCACTTCGAAAAAAAAAATAAAAATAAGGGGGAGATGATGTAACGTACCAGGAGACGTGACGTACCTGCCCGAAGGACGCAGATAGGAATCAGAATAAAACGTCCGCGTAGCTCAATTGGTAGAGTGACTTATTCTGGAATGAGGGGATCCGGGTTCGAATCCTGCGGGGATAGAAATGACGGAGAAATTTACTTCGTTATACTGGTTACACCAAGCATGCACCTCTCCATACTTCTTTTAGACGTCTGCAGTCTTTGTATGTCTCTTTTAGTTAAGGTCCACGTCTCTGCACCATACGTACGCACTGGAAGGATGCATTGATCAAACACTTTTCTTTTAAGACATAATGGCATATTACTCTTGAAAATTATGCTGTTTCATCCAAAAGCTCTCCAGGCAAGTTTTGTACGCCGATTAATTTCTTCATCAATGTGACCCTCACTTGATATCTGTTGTCCAAGATAAACGTATGTGTCTGTTATCTCCAGCTTTTCTCCATCAATCGATAAATCTTCATTTCTTGAAAAAGCATTAAACCTCACTTTTGTCTTCTGAAAGTTCATTTTTAATCCCACTTCTTTACTCTTGTCAGCAAGTTCCTGGATCATACTCTGCAGCTCTGATTGGGTAGTTGCAAAAATGACTACGTCATCCGCAAAATGAAGGTGAGTTATATAATCTCTATTAATCTTTATCCCTTTGGTTTTCCCAGTTCAGTGATTGAAAGACATTTTCCAATGTGGCATTAAAGAGCTTCGGAGATATGGTGTCACCTTGTCTCACTCCTTTCCCAAATTTTATGTGTGTTGTATTTTCAAACAGCCGAATCTTTGCATTTGCATTTTCATAGATGTTAGTAATAATATTAATGTACGCATCTTCAATACCGCAGGATTTCAGGGCCATTGTAACTGCTGATGGTTTCACCGAATCAAAGGCTTTTTCATAATCGATAAAAGCCATGCACAATGGAAGTTCATATTCCCTCGCTCTTCCAATTAGTTCTCTCAGTACGTGGATTGAAAAACATCCAATTGAAAAAATTATTTTACCTTGCGATTCCTTTCATGTTGAAGAGTTTTATACGTATAGTCACTTTACAAGTTACGCATAGATTTTCCGCCAGAGGGCGTAAAAGGAAATTACGTTTCCCCCAATATCTCTGCTTCTAAAACTCAGATTAAAATTTTTTTCTACAGCGGATACAGCTCCTTATGGGAAATATTTGTAGTTCCTAATTTTTAGTATAAAATGGTTTGACCATCATAGTGGCGTAAGTGTTCGTTTCTGTTTCTGATGTATTTGCAGAAAAATCTGAGCTTCTAAAATTTTGACTGAAGAAATTCTTTCGCAGACCAATACTACTCACGTCGATAAACCTTTTTGAAATATTTTCTTCTTAAAATATTGCATGGTTTCTCCGCCAGGGGAGTAGATGTGTATCTTATTTTTGTCAATATCTCTGCCTCTAATGGTCCGATCTAAAATTTTTCTTTTTTCGTTGGATATAGTTTCCATTGCGACATGTTTTTCATATAACTTCAAAAATTTCAAGTAAGTCATTGACTTTCCGCTTGGGGGAGTAAAAGAAAATTGCGCTTTCTACGATATCACTGCTCCTAAAACTCCGATTTGAGAAATTCTTTCTACACCGGATATAGCTCCTGGTGGGAAATGTTTTGATTGTAATTTCTAATTTTTTATAAAATATGATTTGGCCACCAGGTGACGTAAGCGCTAAATTTCTGCTTCGTAGGTATTTACAGCCAAATCTGAGCTTCTAGAAGCTCGACTGAAAAAATCATTTCGTAGACCGATAACGCTCATATCTATATACGTACATTTGAGAATATTTTCTTCTTAAAATAATGCATGGTTTCTACGCCAAGGGGCGTAGATGTATATCTTTTCTGTCAATATCTCTGCTTCTGAGAGTCCGATTTGGGAAATTCCTTTTTGGTTAGATAGCATTTCCGGTGTAAAAGGTTTCTCATATAATTTCAAAATTTTCAAGTAATGCTTAGACTTTTCGTTAGGGAGCGTATAGGTAAATTGAGTTTTCCCTGATATCTGTTTCTAAAACTCCGATTTGAAAACTTCTTTCTGCAGGAGATACAGCTCCTGATGGGAAATGCTTTGCATATAACCTCTAATATTTTATAAAGCATGGTTTGGCCACCAGGAGGCGTAAGTGTTAATTTCTGCGTCTGATGTATTTGCAGCAAAATCTGAGCTCCTGAAAACTCGTTTGAGAAAATTATTTTCTGGACCGATACCGCTCACATCGAAAAACCTTTTAAGAATACTTTCTTCTTAAAATAATGCATGGTTTCTCCGTCAGGGGGCGTAGATGCATATCTTATTTTTGTCGATACTGCTTCTAAGAGTCCGATTCGAAAAATTCTTTCTTTGTTGGAGAGCGTTTCCGCTGCGAAATGTTTCACATATATTTGCAATTTTTCGTAGCGCACAAGTTTGCCGCCAGAGGGCGTAAATTCATGTTTTCGTTTACAGGAATACTGCGGGACTAAAAGCCCGATTTAAAAGCTTCTTTCGTCGATCAAATACTACTAACTATACAAACTCTGTGTGTGTATTTTCTTACCGAAATAGCGCATAATTTCTCCTCTAGAGGCACAAATGCTTAATCTGGTTTTCCCAATATCACATTGCTTTTATATGTATGATTGAAAAAATTCATTCAGCACCGGATGCCATTCGTTTACCTCGAAGAACACTTTAGGCTACTATATAAAGAATTTTGTAGTTCACAGTTCTGTCGGTAGGTGGTGTTTATGTACTTGAGTTTGCAGCTGCATCGCCGCTTCTAAAAACGCTATTGAGAAATTTCTCCTTTACTATATGATATTCGCTATAGCAGAGATGTGGAGCATTATGCTCTTTATAAACAGAGTGGCCACTTTATTATGACCACCTGACAGTTTTAAGCAAATGAGCTATGGCTGCACGCTGTTGCCGCCAGAGGGCAAGGCTAGTATAGAAAGGGGAAGCTTAATGCTTGCGACAGTAGTAGAAGTGATTTTTGGGTGACCAGATGTGTAAAAAATGCGATTTGACGGACTTTCAACGTGGGATGATTGTAGGAGCTCGGAGCCATGGAGCAAGTGTCACCGAAACCGCCGCATTCGTGAAATGTTCCAGAGCAGCTGTTGTTAAAGTGTTTAAAGACTGGACTGTCAGCCAAAAAACTGAGTCTCTACGTGCAACGTGTGGTCATCATCGACTAGTGACTGCTCGGGCGGAACGGAGAGTGTCCAGACTGGTAACAGACAACAGAAGGGCAACAGTGCAGCAAGTTACAGACTATCTTAATCAAGGGTCCACTCAAATGATCTCTGCACGCACTGTTCGCCGCACACTGCATCGGATGGGATATGGCAGTCGAAGGCCTGTTCGAACACCTATGCTGTCTGCAGTTAACAAGAGAAAACGTCTCCATTTCGCACAGAAGCACAAGGATTGGACAGTCGATAATTGGAAACAAATCATGTGGTCCGATGAATCACGTTTTCAGTTGCACCATGCCGTTGGCCGAGTGAGAATTTCGCGGAAACAGCACGAAAGCATGGACCCCAAATGCATTGCTACAACCCTTCAAGCTGGAGGAGGCAACGTTATGGTTTGGGGAAAGTTTTCCCTTTAATTCGGGTTGATCAACGTCTGACTGGCACATCATATCTAAACATCGTTGCGGACCAAGTGCATCCTGTCATGTAGATGGTTTATCCCAAAAGCGATGGCTACTTTCAACAAGATAATGCGTCCTGCCTTAGTGCTCGTATTGTACAGGATTGGTTTCAGGAACATGACGGTAAGTTTACCCTGCTTAGGTGGCCCTCACAATCTCCAGATCTCAACCCTATTGAAAATTTGTGGGATGAAGTTGAACGAGCCATCAGACAGCTGGATCCACAACCCTGCAATCTCGCACTCCTGGAAAGTGCTGTTCATCAAGCATAGTCTCAGATTCCAGAAACCAGCTATCAATATCTCGTGGAGTCCATGCCACGAAGAATCGACGCAGTATTAAAGGCAAAAGGTGGCCCACCGAAGTGCTGAGGGGATGGTCATAATAAAGTGGCCACTCAGTGTATAAGGCAAAGATTTCCCGCTAGCTGCGTAAGGGTCAAAACGTTTCTGTTTCGCTATCTGAGCTCCAGGAGACGTATTTGAAAAGATATTTTCACTTAGCATAGCTTTTTCTATGAAGAATAATTTTCGCCTATTTTCAACATTTCCGTTATGCAAAAGTTTTCCGTAGCAGACGTAGACTTACATAATGTTTCCTTTTTTATATTTCTTCTTTTAACTGTTTGATTTGAAAATCACTTTATCTCTGGTACATTCCTTTTACTATGAGAAATGTTTTGTTCGCCATTTGTTAATTTTCGTAACATGCTTTTTAGCTGCTGGTGGAACTAAGTAGATATTTTTTATTTCTGGATGTTTTATCGATTGTTCGAAGCGGTTGATTGCTTTACAACTGGTTCCATTGATTTTTAATAGCTTTAATAAATTTTATTTGCGTCAGAACGGATTCAAAAGACGACACACGAACACTCGGTGTCATCTTTCTTGTTTTTTGTTGCAGTCGTTCAGGTAGTTCCATGCTTCATTACTAGTCAAAATAAATTTCCATCTGTCTACGGGTAGGTGTATTTCCTAAATAAGTCTACACCATGTTCTGCGCTCAGACACGTGCCCAGGCAACAGGCGATGCATATAATTGTTTTTGGTCTTTTTGAATTTCAAAAAGACCAAAACAATTATATTCATGACTGAACGACTGCTCTTTGGGTTGGAGGATTCTTTTAAGAGCAGATACCTTATTTTGGAAATAGTTGTAAAAGTAGGTACCTCCTTTGGATATTCGTTTGGTGTTCTTTTTTTTTGTTTTGTTAAAAGCAATGCTCGACAATTTCCTCCCTCTATTGTTAATGATATTGCTTCTTTTACGTTTGGAAAAGCTAATTCCACGACTTTCACAGCGTTTTTTAATTACAGAATATGAATATTTCTCTTCGTAAAGATCAAAAACATAACCTTCTATCCACAATTTGTTTACGTGCGCCATTTTATTAGCAGACAATATTTAACCAGAGTAGATGTTTCTTTCGTTTTCATCCAATACGCTGTTGCCAGTTTCAATTCTTTGAACTTTTTTTTGATTTTCTGAAATTTCGTATCAAAAACGTTCTGAAGATGTATGAACATCCTCGGTATTTTTTGTGCTGAACTCAAACATCAGATTAGCGTTTTCCTATCTCGCAAGTTTTTTTAGTGTCGCACAGCTTAAATTTGAATGAATCGTCTATTTACATACACTTATAAAGCGTAAATATTGGGTTGATGCACAAATTCATACCGTTTTATTTCACGAGTGTTTCCCGGGTCAGTAGGGACGGTGCAGATGGCCAGTTCTATATCAAAATGTAGTCAGTAATATCGTACATTCAAATCATAATGCGTTGCATGATTGTGGCTAATGGCTTTCAGGTCCGGAAGCACGAGTGTCAAGTAGATAGGAGTGAACATTTCCGACATCTGCTCCTCTACGAGTTTAACAAGGAATCCACAGCCGCCGAGGCTACTCGACAAAATTGTGCTGTGTATGGGGAGGATGCTATTACTCCAAGGACAGCCAGCAAATGGTTTCAGCGGTTCCGAGGTGGCAATTATGACCTCAACGACTCTCCACGCACAGATGGTCCATCTGACTTTGAGGAGGATTGTTTGAACCACCTCATCCACTTGAATCCGCGTCAAACCTTCCGCAAATTCGCCACCGAGATGGACTGTGATCAAGTCACAGTGGTTCGACACCTGGAACGTTTGGGAAAGGTCCAGAAATCGGGATCTTGGGTGTCTCACAGTCATCGAGAAGAACAAGGATCAACGTGTTGCCATATGTGGTTCCTTGCTCGCCCGTTATCGCGAATGTTCTGAATAACACAAACCCTTTCTGTCACGTACTCTTACTGGAGATGAAAAGTGGTGCCTGTACGTGTATTTCAGGAATCGGAGGAAGTGGTTAAGCCTAAACAAGAAGCCCACACAACGTCCAAAACATGACCTTCATCCTGCGAAGATCATGTTGTGTGTCTGGTAGGACATGGAAGGCATTATTCACTGGAAAATGCTGCTGAGAAATCGGACCATAAACGCTGCACTGTATTGTGAGCAACTCCTCCTTGTGGAGAGAGCAGTTCAGCAGAAACGGTCACATCGACGTTGTGGTGTCCTTCTCCAGCATGATAACGCACGTCCTCACAGTGGAATCATGACTAAAATAGTCATTCAGGACATGCAATGTGATATCCTTCCACATCCGGCCTATTCCCCAGATATCGTCCCTTCAGACTATTACCTGTCCCGATCTCTGTCGAATGCACTCAGTGGCTGAACGTTCAACAATGATGTTGACCTCCAGAATTTCCTTGTTGATTTCTTCGCAGAAAAACCTGCAGGTGTTTTTTTTCAAGAATGGCATTGCAGACGTATCCAGACGTTGGGACACCATTGTAGACAATCGGGGATGGGGGGGGGGATACATAGTTGATTGATTCCGTTTTCCCTTCTGATGTAATACATACTTTTAGGGCGGTGAAAAAAACTACATGAACTTATGCATCAACCTTATACTAAACGTAACAATTCATGATTTCCAGGTTATTTTGCTGTTGAACCTCTCTGTTGAGTGGCCAGCAGTAGTCAGCCAGCCAGACTCCACTTCTAGTGGTGCTTTTCCATGCTCCAAATATCTTGATCAAATCTCTCGCCATGTTCGTCGCTGGTAACGTCTAGATTCCCAGCAAAGAAATCGAAGTGGAAGTCCAGGAAAGAGATTTTTAGGGACACAATACTTCCCATAGATTTCTATGAACCGAAGAGTTCACGAAATAAGTTTTCTGCCTTAAACTTTTTCAAATAGGTTTTTAGTAACATGTTTGGAAAAATTTCCAATCTGCTTTTTTTTCAACTTGGTTTAACTTCTCAAAATTTTCATCCTGCATCAACTCCCTTGTTTGAAGGCCTATAGAAATCCCTACTCTTAATTTTGGTGACATTAATTTTTGGTATTTTTTAAAAAGCCCTATGCGAATCCAGCACTACTTTGGTCCATTGCCTTGACAAAGTTGTTTATATGGAAGTCCTAGTTTAATGTGCGGGCGAGAAACAGACACGACGCTACGGGTGGGCTGAACATTTCTTTGAGCCACCCTTTAGCACCACCAAAAATATTTAAGCTGTTACAACATATGGCTGGTGCAACCGTCGAAGATTTTAGGGAATTTCGAAAAACGTGCCTGAAGTTAACGAATTAACAGAAATTGTGTTATCTGAAATGACATTTTTGTTAAATTTAGTGTTCGTACTTCTGAGAAATGCGAGGAGACCACTGAGTAGATTTCTAAGAGACTGGGAGAAGCATACGTTTTTACAATTACAGTTTGAAAGAGAGGGGAGAAAGCAATATATATATATATATATATATGGGATGTGGGATGTAAGGTCAGGTGATGCGTAACATCACAGCCTCTCCTTGACAAATGTCAACCCCGCCTTCTCGTGGTGCATCCTGTTCCCACTAAAGGGGCTCTGATGACCGCAAATAGCGGTATAACTATACCATCGGGATCAGAGGAAATGCTATCCCACACTCACCAACCCGCTTGGCCAGCGTGGTGACTTATGGCCAAACACCTCCAAAATGACTCTACAACTTAAATCTTGGCCCTCAGTCTCCGGCAGCTGGAATGTACCTGGCCAAGGCAGCGGCCAGTGCGACATGAAGGCAGAGGGTGCTAAGAATCCCCGGAGGACCGGACTAGGCTGCCATTTGATGCTGACCTTGGCTACCTACAACGGACGCTCCTATCTTCTGATTCAAGGCTTCTTGAATTGGAAGAGGAACTACAAAGGATCAAGTGGGACATCGTCGGGCTGAGTGAGGTAAGGAGAAAAGGAGAAGATCTCATTGAACTGAAAAGTGGACATCTCTTCTATTATCGTGGAACAGATACTGGCAGAACTAGTGGTGTTGGATTTATAATAAACAAGAAACTGAAGGATAAAGTGGTAGAAGTTGAAAGTTCCTCTGACAGAGCTGCAGGACTCGTTATCCAACTATCGAGAAGATACCAGGCTCAGATTATTCAAACTTATGCACCCACCACAAGTCATCCTGAAGAAGAAATTGAAGAATATTATGAGGAAATTCGTCATCTAAATAATAAAGGTAAGCAGCACTTGAAGATAATTATGGGAGATTTCAATGCAAAAATAGGGCACCGGCAACAGAATGAAACTTCAGTAGGTAAATTCGGTCACAGCAACAGAAACCAGCGTGGAAATACTCTCGTTGAGTTTGCAGAGGCAGAAGGATTTTTCATCTTGAATTCCTTTTTCAAGAAAAAGCCACACAGGAAATGGACATGGAGACATCCAATTGGGACGACAAGTGAAATTGATTTTATTATGTGTAACAAAAAATTCGTCATCGAAGACTGCAGTGTGCTAAACAAGTTCAACACAGGTAGTGACCATAGATTGGTGAGATGTAAGATGCACCTCAACACTAAACTGGAACGTGGCAAGCTCATAAGACAAACAAAATGTATTGACATAACCAACCTTAAAAAACACCATAATACTTTCAAGTTGGAACTGAAGAACAGATTCTCTGCTTTAGAAGGCCTAACATCGGAAGTAGTGGATATTTCGGAAGTTAACAGAAAAGTAACCAAAGCTCTTATGGAAACAGCAACAAAATTAGCTGGGTCTAAGAACAAGTTGCATGTAAACAAATTATCAGGAAAAACCAAAATGTTGATGCAAAAAAGAAGAGAGATGAGGACAACTAAAGAAGATGTGACTTCCAAAGTGGAATATATAGAGCTATGCAAGACAGCACGAAAAAGTATCACTGAAGACGTAAGGAAATTCAACTGTGAGCTAGTGAGGAAAGCAATTGAAAACAACCAAAGCCTAAAGATAGCAAAGGGACATCTCAGTAAGGGAAGAAAACAGATTATGGCTCTGAGAAAAGAAGATGGTTCTATAACAAGAAATAGAGGCGAAATTTTGACAAGAGTGAAAGATTTCTACTCCAAATTATATGAAAGGGATGATACATGTACTCCAGACATCATGAAAGGTACCAGAGTTCTTCCAGTCCTCCCAGCAGAAGTTGCTCATGCAATCAAGAACATGAAGCGGGGAAAGCTCCAGGAGAAGATGGAATTACTATAGACATCATACAAGAAGCAAGTGGAGAAATTGAAACAGTACTCGCCCAAATTTTCACTCGATGCCTTAATGAAGGGAAGATTCCTGAGGATTGGAACAATGCTACAATGATCCTGCTACATAAAAAAGGTGACATTGAGGATCTCAGGAACTACAGATCTATCAGCCTCCTATCAGTGGTTTATAAAATCTTCACTAAAGTTCTTTCACACCGCTTGAAGGTAACACTGGACATGGCTCAACCGAGAGAACAAGCTGGATTCAGGAGTGGCTACAGCACAATAGATCATATCCACGTACTGAGAGAACTAATTGAAAGAGCGAGGGAATATGAACTTCCATTGTGCATGGCTTTTATCGATTATGAAAAAGCCTTTGATTCGGTGAAACCATCAGCAGTTACCACGGCTCTGAAATCCTGCGGTATTGAAGATGCATACATTAATATTATTAATAACATCTATGAAAATGCAAGTGCAAAGATTCGGCTGTTTGAAAATACAACACACATAAAAATTGGAAAGGGAGTGAGACAAGGTGACACCATATCTCCGAAGCTCTTTAATGCCACATTGGAAAATGTCTTTCAATCACTGAACTGGGAAAACAAAGGGATAAAGATTAATGGAGATTATCTAACCCACCTTCGTTTTGCTGATGACGTAGTCATTTTTGCAACTACCCCATCAGAGCTGCAGAGTATGATCCAGGAACTTGCTGACAAGAGTAAAGAAGTGGGATTAAAAATGAACTTTCAGAAGACAAAAGTGATGTTCAATGCTTTTACAAGAAATGAAGATTTATCGATTGATGGAGAAAAACTGGAGATAACAGATACGTATGTTTATCTTGGACAGCAGATATCAAGTGAGGGTCACATTGATGAAGAAATTAATCGGCGTACAAAACTTGCCTGGAGAGCTTTTGGAAGAAACAGCATAATTTTCAAGAGCAATATGCCATTATGTCTTAAAAGAAAAGTGTTTGATCAAAGCATCCTTCCAGTGCTTACGTATGGTGCAGAGACGTGGACCTTAACTAAAAGAGACATACAAAGGCTGCAGACAACTCAAAGAAGCATGGAGAGGTGCATGCTTGGTATAACAAGGAGAGATAAGAAGAAGAGGAACTCGTGGATCCGAAAAATGACGAGAGTGGAAGACATCATGATCAGAGTTAAATCCCTGAAATGGCAATGGGCTGGACATACTGCCAGAAGGACAGACCATAGATGGACAGCCGAAATTTTAGATTGGATTCCAAGGGACAGGAAAAGACCCAGAAAAAGACCACATGGGAGATGGGTGGATGAAATTCGTAAATATGCGGGAGTGACATGGAGGAGACTGGCACAAGACAGACCGTTGTGGAGGAAACTTGGGGAGACCTTCGTCCAGCAGTGGATTGATAATGGTTGACAATGATGATGATGATGATATGGGATGTAAGGTCAGGTGATGCGTAACATCACAGCCTCTCCTTGACAAATGTCAACCCCGCCTTCTCGTGGTACATCCTGTTCCCACTAAAAGGGCTCTGACGACCGCCAATAGCGGTATAACTATACCATCGGGATTAGAGGGAAATGCTATCCCCACACTCACCAACCCGCTTGGCCAGCGTGGTGAGTTATGGCCAAACCCTCCAAAATGACTCCACAACTTAAATCTTGGCCCTCAGTCTCCGGCAGCTGGAATGTACCTGGCCAAGGCAGCGGCCAGTGCGACATGAAGGCAGAGGGTGCTAAGAATAACCGGAGGACCGGACTAGGCTGCCATCTGATGCTGACCTTGGCGACGTATAACGGACGCTCCCTATTTTCTGATTCAAGGCTTCTTGAATTGGAAGAGGAACTACAAAGGATCAAGTGGGACATCGGCGGGCTAAGTGAGGTAAGGAGAAAAGGAGAAGATCTCATCGAACTGAAAAGTGGACATCTCTTCTACTATCGTGGGACAGATACTGGCAGAACTAGTGGTGTTGGATTTATAATAAACAAGAAACTGAAGGATAAAGTTGTAGAAGTTGAAAGTTCCTCTGACAGAGCTGCACGACTCGTTATCCAACTCTCGAGAAGATACCAGGCTCAGATTATTCAAACTCATGCACCCACCACAAGTCATGCTGAAGAAGAAATTGAAGAATTTTATGAGGAAATTCGTCATCTAAATAATAAAGGTAAGCAGCACTTAAAGATAATTATGGGAGATTTCAATGCAAAAATAGGGCAACGGCAACAGAATGAAACTTCAGTAGGTAAATTCGGTCACGGCAACAGAAACCAGCGTGGAAATACTCTCGTAGAGTTTGCAGAGGCAGAAGGGTTTTTCATCTTGAACTCCTTTTTCAAGAAAAAGCCACACAGGAAATGGACATGGAGACATCCAAATGGGACGACAAGTGAAATTGATTTTATTATGTGCAAAAAAAAAATTCGTCATAGAAGACTGCAGTGTGCTAAACAAGTTCAACACAGGCAGTGACCATAGATTGATGAGATGTAAGATGCACCTCAACACTAAACTCGAACGTAGCAAGCTCATAAGACAAACAAAATGTATTGACATAACCAACCTTAAAAAAACACCATAATACCTTCAAATTGGAACTGAAGAACAGATTCTCTGCTTTAGAAGGCCTTACATCGGAAGAAGTGTATATTTCTGAAGTTAACAGACAAGTAACCAAAGCTCTTATGGAAACAGCAACAAAATTAGCTGGGTCTAAGAACAAATTGCATGTGAACAAATTATCAGGAAAAACCAAAATGTTGATGCAAAAAAGAAGAGTGATGAGGACAACTAAAGAAGATGTGACTTCCAAAGTGGAATATATAGAGCTATGCAAGACAGTACGAAAAAGTATCACTGAAGACGTAAGGAAATTCAACTGTGAACTGGTAAGGAAAGCAATTGAAAACAACCAAAGCCTAAAGATAGCAAAGGGACATCTCAGTAAGGGGAAAAAAACAGATTATGGCACTGAGAAAAGAAGATGGTTCTGTAACAAGAAATAGAGGCGAAATTATGACAAGAGTGAAAGATTTCTACTCCAAATTATATGAAAGGGATGATACATGTACTCCAGACATCATGAAAGGTACCAGTACCAGAGTTCTTCCAGTCCTTCCAGCAGAAGTTGCACATGCAATCAAGAACATGAAGCGGGGAAAAGCTCCAGGAGAAGACGGAATTACTGTAGACATCATACAAGAAGCAAGTGGAGAAATCGAAACAGTACTCGCCCAAATTTTCACTGGATGCCTTAATGAAGGGAAAATTCCTGAGGATTGGAACAACGCTACAATGATCTTGCTACATAAAAAGGTGACATTGAGGATCTCGGGAACTACAGACCTATCAGCCTCTATCAGTGGTTTATAAAATCTTCACTAAAGTTCTTTCACACCGCTTGAAGGTGACACTGGACATGGCTCAACCGAGAGAACAAGCTGGATTCAGGAGTGGCTACAGCACAATAGATCATATCCACGTACTGAGAGAACTAATTGAAAGAGCGAGGGAATATGAACTTCCATTGTGCATGGCTTTTATCGATTATGAAAAAGCCTTTGATTTGGTGAAACCATCAGCAGTTGCAATGGCTCTGAAATCCTGCGGTATTGAAGATGCATACATTAATATTATTAATAACATCTATGAAAATGCAAGTGCAAAGATTCGGCTGTTTGAAAATACAACACACATAAGAATTGGAAAAGGAGTGAGACAAGGTGACACCATATCTCCGAAGCTCTTTAATGCCACATTGGAAAATGTCTTTCAATCACTGAACTGGGAAAACAAAGGGATAAAGATTAATGGAGATTATCTAACCCACCTTCGTTTTGCTGATGACATAGTCATTTTTGCAACTACCCCATCAGAGCTACAGAGTATGATCCAGGAACTTGCTGACAAGAGTAAAGAAGTGGGATTAAAAATGAACTTTCAGAAGACAAAAGTGATGTACAATGCTTTTACAAGAAATGAAGATTTATCAATTGATGGAGAAAAGCTGGAGATAACAGACACGTACGTTTATCTTGGACAGCAAATATCAAGTGAGGGTCACATTGGTGAAGAAATTAATCGGCGTACAAAACTTGCCTGGAGAGCTTTTGGAAGAAACAGCATAATTTTCAAGAGCAATATGCCATTATGTCTTAAAAGAAAAGTGTTTGATCAATGCATCCTTCCAGTGCTTACGTATGGTGCAGAGACGTGGACCTTAGCTAAAAGAGACATACAAAGGCTGCAGACAACTCAAAGAAGCATGGAGAGAGTGCATGCTTGGTGTAACCAGGAGAGATAAGAAGAGGAACACGTGGATCCGAAAAATGACAAGAGTGGAAGACATCATGATCAGAGTTAAATCCCTGAAATGGCAATGGGCTGGACATACTGCCAGAAGGACAGACCATCGATGGACAGCCGAAATTTTAGATTGGATTCCAAGGGACAGGAAAAGACCCAGAAGAAGACCACATGGGAGATGGGTGGATGAAATTCGAAAGTATGCGGGAGTGACATGGAGGAGACTGGCACAAGGCAGACCGTTGTGGAGGAAACTTGGGGAGACCTTCGTCCAGCAGTGGATTGATAATGGTTGATGATGATAATATATATATATATATATAGAGAGAGAGAGAGAGAGAGTGAGAGAGATCCCTTTTCACGTTACAAACTAAGATTCATGAACAGCCTCATGACAGAAAAAAAAGGAAGGGAATTAAAAACGACGAAGGTAAGCTGTCGTACGTAACTCTGAACGAATTTTTAAGAGAGTAGTAGAAACACACCATTTTTACAATTGTATTTTGAGAGAGAGAGAGAGAGAGAGAGAGAGAGAGAGAGAGAGAGAGAGAGAGAGAGAGAGGAAGGAGAAAGAGAGAGGGAAAGAGATAGATATGGAGAAAGAGAGAGGGAAAGAGATAGATATGGAGAAAGAGAGGGAAAGAGATAGATATGGAGAAAGAGAGAGACAGCGAAAAAGAAAAGAAAGAAATAGAAAGAAAGACAGAGGAGGAAAGAGATAGAGGGAGATAGAGAGAAAGAGAGAGCGAAAGAAAAA
Source organism: Macrothele yani (assembly GCA_039090855.1). Lineage (NCBI taxonomy): Eukaryota > Metazoa > Arthropoda > Arachnida > Araneae > Macrothelidae > Macrothele > Macrothele yani. The sequence goes on along the minus strand of CM076990.1, from coordinate 11,087,334 downwards.
GAAAGAGATAGGAAGAAAGACAGAGGGGGAAAGACATAGAGGGAGATAGAGAGAGCGAAAAGAAAAAAAAAGATATATAAAGAAAGAGAGAGAAAGAAGGAAAGAGATAGAGACATATGTAGAGAGATAGAGAGGGAAAGAGATAGATGCATAGGTAGAGAGAGAGAGAGGAGAGAGAGGGAAAGAGATAGATGCATAGGTAGAGAGAGAGAGAGAGAGAGGGGGAAAGAGATACAGATAAAGAGATACAGAGAAAAAGTGAGAAAGAGACAGGGAAAGAGAGATAAACAGATAGAGGGCTAAAGAGAGAAACAAAGAGATACAGAGAAAGAGAGAGAGCAAAATAAAAAGAAAGAGATAGAAAGAAAAAGATATATAAAGAGAGAGAGAGAGAAAGGGAAAGAGATAGAGACATAGGTAGAGGAAGAGAGAGAAAGAAATAGAGATAAAGAGATAGAGAGAGAAAGAGTGAGAAAGAGACATGGAAAGAGAAATAAACAGATAGAGGGCGAAAGAGAGAAAGAAAGAGATAGAGTGAGAAGGAGAGAAGGAAAGAGAGAGAACAAGAAAGATAGAAAGAAAAAAGATAGGGAAAGACATAGAGAGAGAGAGAGAGACAGGGGGAAATAGAGAGGGGGAGCGAAAAAGATAGGGAGAAAAAGAGAGAGGTAAAGAAATAGAGAGCGAAACAGAGAAAGAAAGAAATAGAGTGAGAAACAGAGAGGTACAGGGAGAGGGAAAGAGAGAAAAAGAGACCGCGTAAGAAAGAGAGAGGGAAAGAGATAGAGAAAGAGCGAGAGGGCGAGAAAGAGGTAGAAAGAGTTGATGCCGGGAATCTCCTGGCCATAAGGTTCGAAAAAAAATGTATGATGATTCTTCCTCATATCGTCTGGAATTAAGAAAAATTCCTTCTTCTACAGGGTGTTTCACAAGGTAGTCCCCCCTCCCCCCAAAGAATCAGTCATATTTTGCAACACACCCTACTTAGAAACATGACATGTGGTTTACAGCGAACCTTAGTTCATGGGATTGTAGCATCATTCACAATAAATGCTGGAAATGTTCTCCACCGACATCCAAACACACTCGAACGGCTTCATATTATCGAAGGTCCTCCGCAGCATGTCCGTTTGTAATGTTTGTCTGGTCCTTTTCTTCCCCCAAATATGTCCAGGAATTCACGCTGTGTTACCTTTATAGACTTTGTTAACTAATAACTTTTTACAATAAACACCCGCTACGCAACGGTATACACAGCCATCCTGAACGAATTTCAGCGACACAGTGAAACTCACAGATTGCCTCCGGACAGAATTAAAGTGCTCGGCTATCGGGTGGGGTGACGTCACAATGAGTCATCGCCTTATCAGGAAAATCAGTCCTGCGCATTTCTCAAGGATCAAGGTCACCAAACGTCGTGTTTCTATGTAGAGTGGGAAGAAAACAATAGTTGGTTCTTTGGGTGAACCACCTAGTGAGTCACCCTAGACAATAAGCAGCTGCTTGAAGCATGGTTTGTCGGCTGACTCAAAACCTGCAATTTCGTGCCCCTGCCTTTCAAGGGGAGATATATGTGACGTAGAACTGAGATGACGCAAAAGTCAAAACAGCAAGATGCAGCGATGTTGTTCAGTCGGGAGAATAACTAGTTTCGGAGTTAGGATACGTGGGTTTGAATCTCATCGACGGCAAAAAGGGCTTTATTTTTGCATCGTTCCTTTTTAAGATGTATTAAGATGATTAAATTATCTATTTATTTAACGCTCTCTAGTAAATAATAGTGTAGCACTACCTTCCTAATAGTTCTGTCATCCTGAATATGAACCCGATCGCTCCGCTCGTATCCTTTGCTGTGGCCTCATAACATTAAATTGGTACCATGAGCCGTTAGTTACGCAACAGTGAAAATGACTAATTTATACAATTAAGCAAAGATGGTTTAAATTTAAGTACAGCTGAATTGTATCTGGTTAGGTTTCTGAGATAATTTCACATTCGCATGAATGCATACAATTCAATTATCATTTATCAGGAAGTTCATCCCAAACGTTTCAAGGGAACAAAATATTTTTTCTTTCCATTATGCTAAATAATTCATTGATAAGAAATGATTTTCTCTTTAATCTCGGTGTGAAACGTTTTCTGATCTGTCGAAAGTGCACCGACAGTTCCGTGCTTTTTATTGAGGGTTTAACGACCACCGTGAGCAATTCTATGGACTACACCGATATGCCATTACAATATGACCGTCCCCAGCAGCCTAAAGGAATGAGCGCGCCTGGAGACCGACCGGTGGCGCAAGTGAAGTTCACAGAGCAGGATATATACAACCCGAGGACCGGCTTTTGATTAATACAGTGTTAGGAGTCAGAATGGAAAAAGCTGCCGATTTATCGGAGTTTGAGAAAGGACAAATTGTGATGGCACGGAACCTCGGAACTACGATCACGGAAACGGCGCTGCTTGTGGGTTGTTCCCCTGCCGCTGTGATCAGTACGTATCAAAAGTGGTGCATAGATGGCCAAACGACGAACCGCCGTCCAGCGGTGTGTCGTTCGCAGCTCATTGATGCCAGAGGGGAAGGGAGACTGTCGCAAATTCTTCACAGCGACCTCAGGGCCACAGTTGGACAAATCACCCGCAGCTACAACAGTGGTAATCAGGGCAAAGTGTCACAGCACACAGTTCATCACAGCCTTCTGCGCATGGGCCTGCGTAGCCGAAGACATAGCCTGGTCCTCATGCTCACTGCACGTCATCTCCAACAATGCATGAAATAGATCCAAGAACATCAAAATTGGACCGTGGATGATTGGAAGAAAATGGCTTGGTCTGACGAATTAAGATTCTTGGAGCATGGCGTAGACGGCCGAGCGAGGATACACTGATTCCCAACAGAGGCTATGGCACCTGGATGGACTGTTGGGCGGAAACAGGCAGGTGGAGGCGGTGTTATGCTGTGGGCAATGCTTCTTTAAGACACTTTAGGCCCCATTATCCCAACAGCACAATCACTGACAGCTGTCAGGTATCTGAAGATCTTTGCGAACCAAGCTTTCCCATTCATGGCAACTGTGTTCCCTGCTGGTGATGGCCGTTACCAACAGGATAATGCGCCATTCCACACTGCCAGAACGGTCAAGGAGTGGCTCGAGGAGCATGGTGGTGACCTTCTGTTAATGCCCTGGCCTCGAAATTCGCCTGACATGAACCCAATCGAACATTTGGGGTTCGACTTGTAAAAGCGGGTTCGTGCTAAATCACCACCACCCCGAAATCTACGGGAAATGGAGGACCTGCTGTTGACATTATGGTACCAGATACCTCAACATACCCATTGCCACCTTATCGAATCCGTTCCTCGCCAAGTGGCAGCTCTTTTGCGGGCTAAAGGGGTCGTACAACTTACTAGGTAGGTGGTCATAATGTAACGACTCATCAGGTATAAGTGCTCGTCCGTCCTTAATTTAGGACCAGTGGCTCCACCGAAGTGATTGAGTCTGCTCCATCAGAAAAACACATCCCCCATGCCTCATACGGGACTAACCGGGATGAGCATCCCCAAGCCAGCTCCTCAGACCACTCGGCCATCGAAGAAGTCCTCAATTCTACTCAGTCGTTTCCAGGCAACGTTTTCGCTCATTCTATGGAAATCAGATACAAAACTCGGGCTTCTTCAAATCTCAGTGGACGACAAACAGTTTATTCGCCTATCATTCAAATACAATGCATAATCTGGTCAACTTAAAAAATCCTGATGAACCAAAATTTTGGAAATTTTCAATCAGGGAATAATTTTATAAAATATATTGATCTAAATGTGTAGCAAATAAACTACTTCTGGACATCTCCATGATGATAAAATGTTTACAAATAGCTCTGCAAGTAAGGTACTCGATGCTTCTACTATGAGAGTTTCAAGCATGGACTACATGTTCGCCATGCTTTATTCTAGTATCATATTTGCCTTGATTTATGTGGTTCAGTAGTGGCCAACCCTTTTATGGCATGTGCCACTTTTAGGCTTTTGTATCTTGGGCGTGCCACTGAAGTAATCTATTCTCCGAACTAAATTGGCCCATATCAGGTTTAAATAAAAACACAATGATTTTCAGTTTCATAAGGTTTATTATCATTCTATCGTTCTTAGAGCACGTTAAATTGAACACGTTTGCAACTCACAATGACAATGGAATTTATAAAATTTTAATGTGGCTTTTGAATTTGCATGTTTCTTGAAATTTCCTGTAGGTTTGGGTTTACCTGTGAACAAGCAAGCAAGATTAAATTACTTAGGTGAGCGTTAGTTAATGTTGAACGATATTTAGTTTTAGTCGTATTCATTACTGAAAAAGATTATTTACAAACGTAGGTTGAGCCAAACCTACAACAGTACCTCGGTGCAAATTCATGTAAAATCAGAAAAACAGGAACGGGTAGAAATTTCCAGAATTCAACATAATTTGAACTGGTTGAAGTAGAAATAAACTCATTATATTTACATTTAAGTGCAATATTATGCTGAAGGTCAATTATTTCTATCTGCATTTCTGGAGGATAATGATTTAGGTTTCCAATAGCAACTGAAAAAGGGTTTGTAAGAAGTTCACTGTTTTTCTTATCTTTCTCGAAATCATAAAATCTTGTTGCAAAGGAGTCATATAAAACAGATATTAACTTTTTTCTACTTCTCATAATTTGGGGAATTTTCAGATACTTTTTCTTGTTTTTGCATTCGAGTGAATTGAGATGATTTGTTTTGAGAAAAATCATTTAAAAACAGCAAAAGTTTAGTCATGAAAGATGATACAGAAGTCATCAATGTTGGAAAAAGGCAGTCTTTTCCTTATAGATGTAAATTCAAACCGTTTAGATACCCCATTATATCTGTAAGAAATGTTAGATCCCATAGCCAGTCTTCATCCTTGAGAAGTGAGCACTCACTTGTAAGTAAACCATTATCTTCAAAATATTTTAAAGCACTATGTCGCAGGTTCCAAAACCTCTCCGAGGCCTTTGCCTTTGAAAGCCAACGCACGTTACAGTGAATTCACCCATTTCTTCGAGCTCCTTCGCGAAGAAACTGCGAAATTCCCAACGATTGAGTGCACGGGCTCGAATTTTGTTAATACAACCCACTACTGGATCCAGAACAGAAAGTAACCCAAAGTCCTTTGCACAAAGAGCCTCTTGATGTATGCTGCTGTTATACTTGAATATCTTACGTTCCACATAATCCTCAAGTAACGCTACACACCCCTTTTTCGTACCAACCATTGCTGAAGCCCCATCTGTGCAAATGCTCTCTAATATCCTCAGCTCTAACTTATTGTTTTCAATAACATTTTTCAGCTCGTTAAAAACATCTTCACCTCTAGTTGTTATTAATTACGCAAGTCTAAGAGTTCTTCAATTATATCAAAGTTGTCGTTGATAGCACGTACAAAAATACTTAACTGGGCAGTGCCATAAATATCACAGCTCTCATCTATAGCCAAGGAAAAAACTTATTAGAGTGAATCGAAGGCACAATTTGAGTGTTAACGTTATTAGCCATGTCGTCTATACGACTCATCAAAGTATTCCGCGAAAGCAAAAATGCGTTGACCAAGTCCGTAGTTTTTGGATCTCCGGCATGGTTAGCAAATATTTGTAGACTGAACTTGACTATTTCTTCGCCATCAGAGTATGGTTTCTTCTTTCATGCCAAACAGAAGATAAATTTCGTAGGAAGCCTTCACCACTGATGTCAGTTCTTCACTCATTTTCTGAAAAACAATTGTTGACCAGTTAGTGATTTCTTTTTTTTTTTTTTGTTAATAAAGTCTGTTCGTAATGTTGAGCCAACAGGATACTTAGTAGAATTAAAATCAGAATGCTTTTGCTTGAAATGTCGCTCCAAGTTAAACTTTTTCGGTACCGCAAAACAAGATCCGCAAATCAAACAAACTGGTTTGGCTGCACCTTGATTACTAAACAAAAACTTTTCGTCGCAATCAATGTTGAAAGCATGTACTGTAATGTCTTCTTCATACTTCCTTTTTCAGGTCAAGACATTTCTAAAAATAAAGCACAATGTGGACATTTCTAAAAATAAAGCACAATGTGGCGCCTACCGTTCACATTATAAAGGAGTTAAGCCTTACCTTTTACAATCGCCGTTCGAAAAACATCGTGTAAAGAGAGAGAATCACTTCCTCATCGCTCGCTAGCACTACGTAACTACGTCAACGAATGACGTCAGCGAATGACGTCAACAGACGGGGAGCTGCCGAGCTTGTGTGATCTCCAGGTTGGTTCTCGCCACACAACATTCAGTTGTTCTGTTTTGCTTTAACTTAGGCTGTGTCTTCAGTGAAGACAAGATGTCACTGATTTACAACCGCGATAACAGTGACAATGGAATTAGGCTGATGGTTTCCTGGCCCCGGAAATAGTAGCAGGCAGTGGTACCAGCTTTGCTTTCTGACGCACGCACGCAAGCAAACAAAATACACTTGTCAAGGCAACCTTGATTTGGTTATTTTTTCCAATTGCTTTAACAATTTTGTTTCTTTTTCTATTTTTCTTTTTTTAAATAGGGTACTGAGATTTTGAAGGTTTGAAGGTTTCCGTGTGCCACCCAAAACACCTACGCGGGCCGCGGGTTGGCCCCCACTGATCTAGTTTGTCAGTTTTTCGTATGAAATCACTATCATTCCGACTAAACTGGCTCCCTAACAAACCACCAACTACCTGAAAAGTGGTAAGAAGCATAATGTTTTTAAGCAAAAAAAGCCTTAACCTTGGGAAATCGTGTCGAATTTAACTTTCTTTATCTTTTATGAAAACAGCACATTTTCTCCCATTTTGCGCTATTGCTATTGTTGTGTTCCTCCTCTTCGAAAAGGAACTTTCACGCCAGAGCTATTTAATGCTAAAATCATGGCAGAAACAGAGAACAAAAGACAAATAAAATGGTCGCTAAAACCTAAACACACAAAGCCAAACAGCTTTCGGAATCCAATTCTTATTCATTTCGTCGTTTTTCCGATAGAACATTCCCATTTGTTAAAAGATGTTATTCCCAAGTACGAATTTCCTTAACAACTTCTAATACTCTTTGTTATTTCTTTTTGCATTTCAGTGCAGTTCCGTTTCTTTATACAGACTTTTTTCTTCACTCTTTTACAATGACATACTAATTTAAATATTTTTATTATAAAGTAACAACAATAAGAAAAAAAATGGTAAAAGTTATTTGCTATAATTCGGCGAGAGAGAGCTATTCTGATCGTACAGGGCATCATTTAGTATTAAACGACGTGTTTCTGAATTATTATTTCATAATGAACACACAAAACCAAATTATAAAGAAAGAACATTCCAGAATAGATCATCGTATTTGTCTGCATATTGATCACTCATCACTATATCAGTATTAAGCTTATCACTTTACTCCTGAGAAATGTGTAGCTCATTCCCATAACCCATTTATCCCTAAAACAGAACTCTCCAAAACATTGTGAGTTGAAATCCCGCAGCTCACAACATTTTAAAACCAAAATAAGTAAGGTTTACCTCGTAAAGCTACTTTGGAAAACGGAGTGCCACTTTGTCAGTAATGATATCTTCATAACAGACTGAATTCGACGTTGACAAAAAAAAAAAAAAAAACTGTCGAAAATGCGCAGCAGGAATGGTGGTTCATCACCAGGTTACCACTTTCTATGATTGTTCCAGATCTGTAGGCTGGGGACTGGGGAGGTTTTGACATTTAGCTGACGAACTTAATACGATCCCAGAACTACTTTCGAACAATACTAGAATTTCTGTATGTACCATTGTTCCAGTGAGGAAGCCCCATTTCTCCACTTATATTAACGAACCCAATGAATACCACAAAAGCAGTCCTTACACTACTATCCTGCCATCAGAATATTCCAGTGTTGATTTATGACAGAATGATTCCATGAACTGACGCCATTTTCAACCATATTCAGCCGCGATCAGGACGAAACTTTGATCATCGGGATTAACCGGAGCATGAGACGTGTTCCATTTCTCTGTAGTCCACTGCAGTCTGAGGTTTGCGTTCGTCGCTGTCGTAAGTGTAACTCACAAGGTCTTACTGCCTTTAAGCTGGCGGAAAGTGAAAAAAGAACACCAAGAAGGAATTGGCGGACGATCATGAAGTTTACATATGTTAATGGGGTCGAGTTTACGTAGGTGTGATGTTAATTTCGGGACCAACAGGTGAGCGCTTACGCCACAGCACGGTATAATATGCAAATTATCGTCGGTGGTATTTAAGGAGTACGGCGAAGTGAATGTAATCAATCGTCGGCGTACGAAGACGTGCGAAGACCCTGAAGAAGCTGCAATGCCTGGACATGGGAGACGTGTACGATTTCAGCAGTTATCGGACTTTTAGCGAGGTAGTCTAGTCGGACTCCGCAAGGCCGGGTGGTCGTAACGTCGTATTGCGGAGCGAATTGGACGGGAAGTATCGGTGGTGGTACGATGGTGGCGTAGATGGTCCGAGGAACATTTCTACACGAGAAGACGTGGAACCGGGAGTTACAGACGGACTGATGAGCGGACCGATCGACGCATTAGAAGAGCGGCGTTGTCAAGCAGAACATCCACTGCGACGCAAATCCGAGCTGCCGTTGCACCTGAGGTGACTCTGCGAACAATCCGCAACCGTTTACTGGATGCAGGACTACGTGCACGTGTGCCTCTGACATGTGTACCTCGGACTCCAGCCCACCGTCAGGAACGGCTGCAGTGGTGTCGCCAACGTCTGCACTGGAGAACGCAATGGCGATCTGTCGTCTTCAGCGATGAAAGCAGATTCTGCTTGGGAGCCTCCGATGGCCGTATGTGTGTTCGCAGACGCACAGGGGAGCGTCTCCACCCTTCTTGCATCCGCCAGCAACACACAGGGCCTACACCTGGTCTCCTGGTGTGGGGAGCGATCATCTATCACTCCCGTACACAACTAGTGCTTGTACCGGGTATATTAAACAGCACCTCCTACATCAACAACATCATTCAGCCCGTTGTTGTGCCATTTGTAAGGTCGATCCATCGTGGTGTTTTCCAGCAAGATAACGCACGCCCACACATGGCGCGTGCAACGCTACATGCACTTCAGGGTGTGAGACAACTTCCATGGCCTGAGCGTTCACCAGATTTGTTCTCCATTGAGCACGTGTGGGATTTTATGGGACAACGACGTATCCGGTCTCCTTGGCCAGCCACGACCATCCCCGATTTACGCGTCCAGGTTGAGGATGCTTGGAACTCAATACCCCAAACTTACATCCAACATCTGTACGACAGACTCCATGCCAGAATTGCACAGTGTGACGCAGTTCATGGCGGTTCAACCTCGTACTAACCATGTTTCATGGAAATGTTATTTTTCAGTGTACCAGCAAATACAGCTGTATTTTGCTATAATGCTTTGATCACGTTATCCTCTGTATTCCGTTATTATGCTGTACAAATTTCGTTGGTATCAGACGTCTCCTTCTTGGTGTTCTTTTTTCACTTTCCGCCAGTGTATTTATGCTAGAGGTAGCACGATATTATTTACGTGTCACGTAGGTGGTCGAGTTTTCTGAGCAGCAGGCTTCTGATCAAACGACAGAGACAGGCATAGGTTAGAGTCCTAGATGACGCACAGATGGCGTGTTTGCCTGATGACGCTTGCTCTGTTTCTACCAGAGACCACCGACACAAAATTTGAAAAATGTGAGTTCCTATAGCGTTAGATCTAAACGGAGATCGTTAAACCCGGAAAGAAAGCAAACAACCCAACAAAATAGCCCCAAAACATTGTTTGAAGTTTTCCGAAACACTTTAATCGGGTATACACTATACTGAAAAACGTTACCGGACACCTAGAAGAGAAACACAATATAGCATTTATTGACATACTGTGTCGGTCCACCTTGGGCCGTAATGCATGCACTGACCCTTCGAGACATGCTTTCGACAAACATTTGGAACACAGCGAGAGGTATGCGCTTTAATGAACTGATGAGCTGCGTTGTTAAGATGCGCAGTACAGCTGCAAACGTTTTAAAAACCAAGCCTGCAGCTGACCGCGATCATATCGCACTCTGAGGTTGAGTGAACATGTCGCGGCGGGAGAGAACTGACTTAGAGAAAGAAAAAAATGTTTGGGTGTTATATTAGTGAGTTGTGCATAGGAGAAACCGAGAGGCGTTTAAACATACCAAAGTTAACTGATTTGGATGTACTGAACAAGTAGAAGACACATGGCGTGCCAGAAGCAGCAAAACCTACCGGCAGACCAAAGAAAATCAGTGATAGAGGACGTCGAAGCCTCAGGAGACTCGTTATAGCTAATCGAGGGAGTACTGCACAAGACCTCAGTGTACAGGTGAATAAAAATGCTGGAACCTCGGTATGTACACGTGAGATTCGCACAGAACTTCATTCCATTTGATACCGTAGTCGTGCTGCTGCTCATAAGCCTTTCATCTCCACTCGGAAGGCTACTCGTCGTTTAGCATGGTGTAAAGAACATTTATCGTGGACAGTAAATCAATGGAAACGGAACTTATGGACTGATGAATCCAGATACGCGATTCATCAGTCTGATGGCCATGTGTGGGTATGGCGGCAGCCGGGGGAACGCTATTTACCACAGTGTACTAGTCCTACGGTTAAGTTTGGAGCTGGCAGTGTGCTCGTGTGGTGGTGTTTTTCGTGGTATGGCCCCGGTCCATTGGCTATCGTGGACAAACCTGCTAACCAGCACGTATACCTCGATATTCTGGACAAGTATGCCCTACCAACTCTATGGCAATAGTATGAAACCGAGCCTTGTTGGTATCAGCAGGAAAATGCGCCGAGCCATAAAGCAAGGACTGTTACGGCGTGTAATTCTGTATCGTGTGTGGACTGGCCAGCATAGAGCCCTGATCATAACCCCATAGAGTACCTATGGGATGAATTAGAGCGCCGCATAAGAAGTTTGGAACCAAGGCTGACTACTAAGCAACAGTTAGCGGCAGTATTATGTACTGAATGGAAGCACATGCCTATCGCTGTATTCCTAAACTTTGTAGAAAGCATATCTCAAAGGGTCAGTGCATGCATTAAGGCCATAGGTGAACCGACACCGTACTAATATATGTCAACAAATGCTATGTTGTGTTTCTCTTCTACGTGTCCGGTGTCTTTTGTCAATATAGTGTATACCATACGACAACTTTAAAAATCTTGTAGCATCCATGGCTCGCAGGGTAAGAGTCGTTCTGGCTGCAAGTGGAGAACCAACATAATATCTGGTAGGTTGTCATAATGTTTAGCCTTCGGTGTTTATTCAGGATCCCGTTTTTATAAAAGAAGTTGTCGTCACGCATTTCTGATGTTATATAGATGAAATATTTAATTATACCCTTTAGAAGCTGCTGAAGAAATGTGTCGCTAACATTTCATGGGATCTGTCGATAACTAATTGATGTTGTAGATCTGCATATACACTGCTGCCCGAAATTAAAGCCACAACCACAGAAATCAAGTTAACAGAGAGACCCTCCTCCGAAATCACAAGTAAATGGAATAAAACGAACAAGTTATGTAAAGCAGCAAATGTTGTGGCCTATAAACGAAAAACGGCCCTATGAGAAACCACGGGAGAGTAAATTTCGCGTATGTACATGCAATCAGATTCTGTATACGAGCGACTGCAGTGGAGTACGTGGGCAGTCTTGAGGTTTGCACTGTCAGGTGTAGTAATAAGACGTCATTATGTCTTAGAGAGTTCGTTTAGATGATTCATTTGGTTGGAGAGCTAATGGGATAGCAGTCTGAAGTTGAAGTGGGCGGGTATGTAACGATTGGTCGACATAACGACTGGTCGACACACGATTAGCCGACAGTAACGATTGGTCGACATAACGATTAGTCGGCATAACGATTGGTCGACAGAAATGATTAGTCGACATAACGATTGGTCGACAGTAATGATAATTCGACAGTAAAGATTGGTCGACTGCATGTTTGATCGACATAACGATTGGTCGACAGTAATGATTGGTCGACTGCATGTTTGATCGACATAACGATTGGTCGAGAGTAACGACTGGTCGATATTGCGATTGGTCGACATAACGATTGGTCGAGAGTAACGACTGGTCGATATAGCGATTAGTCGGCATTGGCCGACATAAAATGGTCAGCGGAACTTGGAAAAAAACCATTTTAATAAGTGCAAACAGTTTGGCGGCAAATTGCCCCACCGGAAGATTGCCACACATCTTTCATCAACCCGGAAAATTGCCACACACAGAAAAATTGCCACACCGGAAAATTGCCACATGATTTTCATTAAGGGGACGAGCACAAATCGCCGTTCGTCTGAGAAACGCTTTGAATGTGTGGCAATTTTCCGGTGGGGCAATTTTCCGAGTTTCCGAATTATGTGTGGCAGTTTCCCCAAGGTGCCTATACCTAAAGTGCTCTGGGGCTCTTTCGGAAATAACATCGTTCAGAAGGCCCTCATATAGATTTCACTTTAGAGTACAAAAGTTGACCCGGGGCCCTATTTGGAAGTAATATGTTATAATGCTGTACGTTCTGAGGACTACATTCTAAAAGATATTATTTCCAAAAAGGAACGTTACGTTTTGAGAGGTCAGTACGTTCTGAGAGGTACTGCTGCGAATGTAAACCATAATCCTCTGAACTAATGGTTATCTCGAAAAGTCGTTGTGTCGGCCAATCGTGCTGTCGACCTGTCGTTACGGTCGACTGATCGTTATGTCGACTAATCGTTATTCGACCAACCGTGCGCCACCGGAAGTAGGCAGATGGTTGGTTAGGCCAATCCGCTGTCTGCCGCCTGTAGATAAAATGTCAAGATGTTGAAGAACCTCCAGAAGAGCCGGGACAAGTAATCGAAGTGTCATTTTCGCTCGACAATACTGTTTATCGGTGTTAACAGCTAGACACATAAGCGCAATCCAAACAGCACAGTATATATATACACTGCTGGACGATTGCTAAGGACGGATCATAAACGGCTATATAGCGCATAAAAAAGTAAGTGTGGTTGGATGCCAAGTGAAATAAAATAATGTCAGAATGCCAGGACATTACAAGGAAGACAATTTTTTGTGCTCTGAAATCCAGAAGGCTTTGGAACGTGTTCAAGGGACAAACAGGCCATTTTGTGCAGAATACGTAAACGTGAAAAAAATGCAATTACCGTCCGCAAGCGTTCCGGCGTAAGATATCAATACGGGATATGGCCACCATGGAGGGCGATGCAAGATTCCACACGTCGTGTCATGCTTTGCACAACATTATCTAGCAGCTGATGGGGTAATTTATCCCATTCCTCTGTCAGTGCACGGATGAGGGTGTACTTCTTTATTGGAGGGCATTGGCGACCAGCAAGACTCCTCCCCAAAGCATCCCACACATTTTCAATGGGATTCAGATCTGGAGAACGTGCTGGCCATACGAGGCGTTGAATATCCTCGCTCTCAAAACACTCCTGGACAGCGACTGTTCGATGACATGTTGCGTTGTCGTCCATGAAAATGAATCTATCACCGACAGCACCAGGGAACATGCGAACATGAGGTATCAAAACATCATTAATGTATCGTTGGCCAGTCACAATCCCAGTTGGAAGCACATCGAGGGACGTACGGCCATTGATCATGATGCCAGCCCATACCATGACACTACATGTCGGATATCGGTCCCTTTCCTGTATGTTTGCTGGGCAATATGCAGTACCACTATCACGCCAGATCAGTTGCCGTCGACAATCAGACGATAGACTGTATCTACTCTCATCTGAGAAGAGGACAGCAGACCAGTCGTTATCAGTCCAATTGCGATGTTGATGGCACCATTGCAAACGGGCGGTACGGTGACGTCTGGACAATGGGATGCACACAACAAGACGGCGGGCGTATAGTCCTCCTTCATGCAAACGTCTGGCGACTGTTTTTCGGGAGATCCGCTTGCCAGTAGCAGCCATAAACTGATTTTCTACCTCACTAGCTGTGCTGCGCCGGTGTCTTTTTGTTGATAGCACTATGTACGGATCTTCTGCAGGTGTCGTACTGCGAACACGACCTCCCCCGTGACGTTTGCTACACTCTCCATTTGTTTGAAATGATTTCCAAAGCCTTGAAACAACACTGTGGCTGACGTCGAACTCCCTGGCAACATCTGTTATTTTTCGCCATTCTTCAATCTTGCCAATAATACGGCCACGCGTAAAATCATCGAGGTGACGTCGGGAAGACATACTGAAAATTGCAAGTTCGTCAATTGATTCTTTCTCTTTCAACTTTGCGTTTGAACAACAACGGTCAATACGCGTCAAATCCTTTATATCTCTTATCAGCGCTATGACGTCCCGAACAAGTCCGGCAATCCAAAATTTGCATACGCACAACACGTCTTACTGTATCCCGCACTTATGCTAATTTCCACATTTTCCAGCCTTCCATTTTATGGTTGCTATCGTTGCTATTGTCACCCGTCCTTAGCAATTGTCCGGCAGTGTATAATTGACCCTGAAGCTCTCTGGCGCAGATGAGTCGCCTGTATAACAATGATTACATAATAGTCGTCTGCATGCAAGACGGACTGTTGTGTTTGTTCCCTTGAGAGTATCCCAGAGAACAGCTCGTGATTAATAGCGTCGTCATCATGTTAATTGGACCCACAAAAAAAGGGAAACTCGCGCTCTTCCAATTTTAGCAGATTCTGTTTGCACCCAGATTATCAGAGAAAAGCCATATGACAAGAGTGCGGGGAACGATATCAGCCGATGAACGTTCAGGAACGAGACTATTTCGTAGGTGGTGGAATACTGGTTTGGGCCGGATTCCGTATCAACCGATATGTTCGTCTCTCCACGTAATTGTTGCAGGGGTATTCACTGAATTATGTTTCAGTGCCCTGTGTGAAGGGTTCGTTGGACTTTCACTTGTAGAGAATTGTTTATTTCGGGTTTTAATCTGTATTATTCCCCGATGATGAAACAAATACAGCAGTGGTCTACGCGATTGATTATGACCATTTGTCCGAGATGGACCCGGGTTTGAATCCCGGGAAGGCATGGATGTTGTGTTTGTCTTACGGCATTGGCTCTCTCCCTGGAACTTGTGACCCTAAATTAGGGACGGGTGACTGCTTATATGCCACTGAGTTGCTCACGGTTGACGTTAAACAATAAAAAAATGCATAATGACATTGATATTCTCTCTTTTGCAGTAATGAATATGTTTATTCTGTGAAATCACGGGGATGGACTTTCAAACTTTGTCCTGTGATTCCAGTCGTAATATTTACCAGAGGATCAGCTTTTGCGTATTGCTAGACAATTAGGCTCTAAGTTTTCGCTTTTCACTTTTCTTTTCATTCGGCCCTGACGACAGCCATGCACCTCTGCTCGGCGTTTTTTAGCTTCTCACTTTTCTTTTCATTCGGCCCTGACTACAGCCATCGTTGGTACGCCCAACATTTTTTAGCCACCGAGCGTGTCTCTCTCTCCCATCTCTGCCTCCTCGAATATCTCGTCTTTGGTCATTCCTCCATTTGGGCTGTCTGCCCTCCCCGTCTACTTCTCACCCCTGCTGTTATCCTCTCGCAGAAAAGGGAAGTCTTAAAATCGAACTTTCCCTCGATTTGGACGGCTAAGAAACAAGAGTGTCCAGCTCATTACCGCAGCTCCACGGAAATGGCCAAAAAGGGACCGTCTCGAAATAAGTGCTAAGGAAAGAGGAAATGATTTAAACTCACCATATTCAAAATGGTTAGTACAGCTTAATCCTGTTGAATCGATGATGCCCTGGTTACATAATAACCGGAGACAACCGTCGAGGTTTAACTGCTATCGGGTATAGCGACTAGATCTTCTGTTCTCATGTTCGTCCTTTAAGAGTTTCAGTGGGTCCGGAAGTTCTATAAATGAACGGCAACGCCCGATCTCAAAGGGATTTGTTTGTCAATGAAAATATTCAAAGAGAAAATATTACATGTATGGATATGCCGGTACTATCATCAGTTCTTAATCGTACTGAACTTGTTTGGGACACTTTAGGACAACGAATTCTCAACTTCTCCTATATCTGCGTTTGTGGAAGAATGGGAATTAATCCCATTCTTTCACAGTCTCTTCTAAACACCCTCATTCAAAGTATGGTTTGGCGCTATGAAACGTGCATTGCTGTCAGTGGTGATCGTATTTTGTATGGAATACTGCGGTACAATTTTTTGTTTGCTGATTTATGTGCTATCATTTCATGCCCTAGTATTTCACCGATTTTTTTTCACAGGTCCATAATTTGGGCGAATTTGCATACATCTTATTTCGTTGTGTTCACTGTGTCACACAGCCTACATCAAGTTCCTTTCCTCATGTTCATTACTTTATCAGTTTTTTTTTCTGCGAACTAGGTTTTTGTGGTTTTTATTTTAATTTTGAACACTTATGCATATCGGTTCTTTAGAACTGTTATTTAATTTAAAGTACTCGTTGTTCGAAGTAATACGAACTTTTCATGAGGTATTGGCCCGATTTTTCTATGATAAACTTCTTTTCTAATCTTAATCATTGTGTCTGTTATATTTTATATTGGTTTGCCTCTGAATCTTAGGCTTCTTCACTGAAACGCATCTACATCGTAATCATTTATAATATCCAGCTTCATCCAGTTATTATATTTAGCTTTTGAAACTTGACAGTATCAATAGCGATATAACCGTTTGGGCATTGTTACCCATAAATCTGAGACATTAAAGCGTCAGTAAAGCATGTGGATTTTCTGATATCAAAGACATTGTTTTAAGAATCAACAACTCAACCTCGATGTAGTGAAGACAAACATATCGGGAGAAATTACCTTTAGCTTTGCTAATGAGAATGGACTGCACTTCGTTGATGAAACTTTCTTAATTTACCACAGCAATATCAGGATCAGAAGAAATTACAGCAAAGCTTTCGACAAAGCAGGTTTATCTGAATAGCTGGAGAAACTTTCCTTGCAAGATGAAATCCAGATATTCATATTGGTTTTTGATACGTCATAAAGGTAATAAATTCAGATACCCAAAGGAGTACCTCATACTAGAAGCAGAGGTGTAGTCTCTTGCATGTAGCATTTACAGAAAATAACATGCATACGTTACTGTTACTTTAAAATGTTCTCCTAGATGATAATAAATCGACTCTATTATTTGCCAACCTCATAATATCAGAACATCTGCTATATCATCATCATCATCATCATTGTCAACCATTATCAATCCACTGCTGGACGAAGGTCTCCCCAAGTTTCCTCCACAACGGTCTGTCTTGTGCCAGTCTCTTCCATGTCACTCCCGCATACTTTCGAATTTCATCCACCCATCTCCCATGTGGTCTTCTTCTGGGTCTTTTCCTGTCCCTTGGAATCCAATCTAAAATTTCGGCTGTCCATCGATGATCTGTCCTTCTGGCAGTATGTCCAGCCCATTGCCATTTCAGGGATTTAACTCTGATCATGATGTCTTCCACTCTTGTCATTTTTCGGATCCACGAGTTCCTCTTCTTATCTCTCCTGGTTACACCAAGTATGCACCTCTCCATGCTGCTTTGAGTTGTCTGCAGCCTTTGTATGTCTCTTTTAGTTAAGGTCCTCGTCTCTGCACCATACGTAAGCACTGGAAGGATGCATTGATCAAACACTTTTCTTTTAAGACATAATGGCATATTGCTCTTGAAAATTATGCTGTTTCTTCCAAAAGCTCTCCAGGCAAGTTTTGTACGCCGATTAATTTCTTCATCAATGTGACCCTCACTTGATATCTGCTGTCCAAGATAAACATACGTATCTGTTATCTCCAGTTTTTCTCCATCAATCGATAAATCTTCATTTCTTGTAAAAGCATTGAACATCACTTTTGTCTTCTGAAAGTTCATTTTTAATCCCACTTCTTTACTCTTGTCAGCAAGTTCCTGGATCATACTCTGCAGCTCTGATGGGCTAGTTGCAAAAATGACTACGTCATCAGCAAAACGAAGGTGGGTTAGATAATCTCCATTAATCTTTATCCCTTTGTTTTCCCAGTTCAGTGATTGAAAGACATTTTCCAATGTGGCATTAAAGAGCTTCGGAGATATGGTGTCACCTTGTCTCACTCCCTTTCCAATTTTTATGTGTGTTGTATTTTCAAACAGCCGAATCTTTGCACTTGCATTTTCATAGATGTTATTAATAATATTAATGTATGCATCTTCAATACCGCAGGATTTCAGAGCCGTGGTAACTGCTGATGGTTTCACGGAATCAAAGGCTTTTTCATAATCGATAAAAGCCATGCACAATGGAAGTTCATATTCCCTCGCTCTTTCAATTAGTTCTCTCAGTACGTGGATATGATACGTTGTTATATTTAATGAAAGATGCATACAATCGCAGGGTGTCAATAAATGAAATGTACTACCTCAGTATGCTTTGAAAAAAAAAACTACAATAAATAATAACTTACTTTAATGTCAAAACACATGGTAACTGTGAAAGTTATTTAAAAAAAATGTCAGTAGGTCTCCACTTGTGCTCCGTTGGTTCCGCGCAGAATAAACGATAGTCCAGTTCCACCCACGTACGTCGCAGAATTTAAGGTGTAACAAGGAAATAGGCTGCAGTAATGCGTTCTTTGAGCTCAGTGATAGATGTAACCTTTTTCTTGTATACAATGTCCTTAATAAATCCCCAAAGAAAACAATCGCATGAGGTAATACCAGGAGAAAGCAATGCCCATGCCGTCGGACCTCCACGTCCAATCCAACGCCCTGGGAAATTATGGTCTAAAGATCTGTGTAAGACCAGTGCGGAGGCCAACCATCTTGCTGGAAACTTATGTCTTGGATATCCTGGAGGTGTGGAATTGCGAATTGTTCTAACATCTTCAGGTACGTTATGCCAGTAGCGGTTGGTTCAACAAAGCAAAAGGGCCCTATCACCCTATCTTGCATTATGCCAGCCCAGACATTAACCTTCTGGATGTCTCTCTTGTCTGCTATGACCACATGGGGATTTTCGATTACCCAGATTCGGCAGTTATGTTTATTCACTCTGCCAGAAACATAGAATGTCGACTCATCGCTGAAACAGATCCGTGAAAGGAGTATGGAGTCTGCGATTAAACATGTCTACCTAAATGCTTTTCGACGTGATTGATCATTTAGTCGAAGGTTTTGCCCTAACTGCACTTTATACGCATGTAGACGGAGACGTTTATGCAGGATCTTGTGAGCCGTTGTTCGCGTTATTTCGAGCTTACGACTGGCGGTGCGGGCGGAAATCTTCGGGCTCCCTAGGTAAGCCGTAGCCACGTCTTCCGCCTTGTCGTCCGAAATGGAAGGTGTCCCAGTGATTTTGCTTTTCAAGACACTTCCTGTTTGCTTTGAATTTATTTTCCCATTGTTCGACGCTCATTTGTTTCGGTGGCTGTCTCTTGAACTCCGTTCTGAACTTACGCTGAACCGTTGTTAGAGATTTTGACTCCGGAAACCAAAACACACAAGCCGCTTTCTCCACTGGCGAAGCCATGTTTGTTGTATTCCGTATTTGACGAGATTTTTTCATTCCATGAGATACCTGGCGCCATCTATTATCTGACTTAACAAACTTCAACATTTGCCTCGTCTCTTGACATTTAAAGTAAGATTTTTTTTCTGTCGTATTTTTTTAATAGCATACTGAAGCTGTATACTTCATTTATAGATACCCTCTATTACAATATTTCTCAATCCGTAGCTGCTGAAGTATGAGATAATAAATTATACGACCTTAATGATTCACTGCCTATTACTACACATTCTGGCCAGTGAATTAGAAACTTTCATTCAGTACTAGGGTGGGTCTTATTTTGCCCGAATTACAGCAGGTATGTGGTTTGGCATAGATTCCACAAAATGTTCGTGTACATCTACATCTACAGCATACCAGGCGATAACCAGACCGTCTTTTAAGTGGCTCAGATTTGACGGAAGAGAACTTTGCTCCCAGATTTTTTTTTCTAACATGTCCCATACATTCACAATGGGCCGCCCCGCTGGCGCAGTGGTCTAAGGCGCTGGCCTCTGATCATTCGTCCGTAAGGGGTCCGGGTTCGAATTCGATCAGGCATGGATGTTGTGTTTGTCTTACGGCACTGGCTCTCTCCCTTCCCTGGAACCAGTGACCCTAAATTAGGGACGGGCGACTGCTTATAGCCCATTGAGTTGCACACGGTGGTCGTTAAACCTCAAATCAAAAAAAAAAAAAAAAAAAAGAAAAAAACATTCACAATGGAGTTCAGGACCAGACTTTGTAGTGGCCAGGGAATATGGCGGAACTCGTTGTCACACTCACTGAATCGCTGATGAACACATCTCGCGCGATGGACAGTCGTATTTTCGTCCATGAAACAGCCGTAAATTTCTGAATAAAAAGTCAACTTTGCAGGATGGACTCCTTTTTTTTTTTTTTTTTTTTTAATTGGATTTTTAACGACCACCGTGAGCAACTCAATGGGCTATAAGCAGTCGCCCGTCCCTAATTTAGGGTCACTGGTTCCAGGGAAGGGAGAAAGCCAGTGCCGTAAGACAAACACAACATCCATGCCTCACCGGGATTCGAACCTGGACCCCGTTCGGACGAATGATCAGAGGCCATCGCTTAGACCACTGCGCCACCGGGGCGGCAGGATGGACTTCACCTGCAACAATATTCAGATAATCCTTGGAGGACCCCAGAACTCCAGTAATATCAGAAAACCCGTGCCGTACCAATAGAGTGTACCACACACCATGACACCACCTCCACAGCCTTGAGTTGTGTTTACCAAGCATGCTGGGCCTATTGCTTCATGGGCTCCTCCAAACTATCTGCAACTGTCGGTACAGAAAACGGCGGACCACGACTCATCGGAGCACATGACTTTTTACCAGAGTTGTGTTTACCAAGCATGTCTGGGCCTATTGCTTCATGGGCTCCCTCCAAACTATCTGAAACTGTCGGTACAGAAAACGGCGGACCACGACACATCGGAGCACATGACTTTTTACCAGAGTTGTGTTTACCAAGCAAGCTGGGCCTATTGCTTCGTGGGCTCCCTCCAAACTATCTGAAACTGTCGGTACAGAAAACGGCGGACCACGACTCATCGGAGCACATGACTTTTTACCAGAGTTGTGTTTACCAAGCATGTCTGGGCCTATTGCTTCATGGGCTCCCTCCAAACTATCTGAAACTGTCGGTACAGAAAACGGCGGACCACGACTCATCGGAGCACATGACTTTTTACCAGAGTTGTGTTTACCAAGCAAGCTGGGCCTATTGCTTCATGAGCTCCCTCCAAACTATCTGAAACTGTCGGTACAGAAAACGGTGGACCACGACTCATCGGAGCACATGACTTTTTACCAGAGTTGTGTTTACCAAGCAAGCTGGGCCTATTGCTTCATGGGCTCCTCCAAACTATCTGCAACTGTCGGTACAGAAAAAACGCGGACCACGGCTCATCGGAGCACATCACTTTTTACGAGAGTTGTGTTTACCAAGTAAGCTGGGCCTATTGCTTCATGGGCTCCCTCCAAACTATCTGAAACTGTCGGTAAAGAAAACCGCGGACCACGACTCATCGGAGCACATGACTTTTTACCAGAGTTGTGTTTACCAAGCAAGCTGGGCCTATTGCTTCATGGGCTCCCTCCAAACTATCTGAAACTGTCGGTACAGAAAACCGCGGACCACGACTCATCGGAGCACATGACTTTTTACCAGAGTTGTGTTTACCAAGCAAGCTGGGCCTATTGCTTCATGGGCTCCCTCCAAACTATCTGAAACTGTCGGTACAGAAAACGGCGGACCACGACTCATCGGAGCACATGACTTTTTACCAGAGTTGTGTTTACCAAGCAAGCTGGGCCTATTGCTTCATGAGCTCCCTCCAAACTATCTGAAACTGTCGGTACAGAAAACGGCGGACCACGACTCATCGGAGCACATGACTTTTTACCAGAGTTGTGTTTACCAAGCAAGCTGGGCCTATTGCTTCATGGGCTCCCTCCAAAACTATCTGCAACTGTCGGTACAGAAAAACGCGGACCACGGCTCATCGGAGCACATCACTTTTTACGAGAGTTGTGTTTACCAAGCAAGCTGGGCCTATTGCTTCATGGGCTCCCTCCAAACTATCTGAAACTGTCGGTACAGAAAACGGCGGACCACGACTCATCGGAGCACATGACTTTTTACCAGAGTTGTGTTTATCAAGCAAGCTGGGCCTATTGCTTCATGGGCTCCCTCCAAACTATCTGAAACTGTCGGTACAGAAAACCGCGGACCACGACTCATCGGAGCACATGACTTTTTACCAGAGTTGTGTTTACCAAGCAAGCTGGGCCTATTGCTTCATGGGCTCCCTCCAAACTATCTGAAACTGTCGGTACAGAAAACCGCGGACCACGACTCATCGGAGCACATGTCTTTTTACCAGAGTTGTGTTTACCAAGCAAGCTGGGCCTATTGCTTCATGGGCTCCCTCCAAACTATCTGAAACTGTCGGTACAGAAAACGGCGGACCACGACTCATCGGAGCACATGACTTTTTACCTGAGTTGTGTTTACCCAGCATGTCTGGGCCTATTGCTTCATGGGCTCCCTCCAAACTATCTGAAACTGTCGGTACAGAAAACGGCCGACCACGACTCATCGGAGCACATGACTTTTTACCAGAGTTGTGTTTACCAAGCAAGCTGGGCCTATTGCTTCATGGGCTCCTCCAAACTATCTGAAACTGTCGGTACAGAAAACGGCGGACCACGACTCATCGGAGCACATGACTTTTTACCAGAGTTGTGTTTACCAAGCAAGCTGGGCCTATTGCTTCATGGGCTCCCTCCAAACTATCTGAAACTGTCGGTACAGAAAACGGCGGACAACGACTCATCGGAGCACATGACTTTTTACCAGAGTTGTGTTTATCAAGCAAGCTGGGCCTATTGCTTCATGGGCTCCCTCCAAACTATCTGAAACTGTCGGTACAGAAAACCGCGGACCACGACTCATCGGAGCACATGACTTTTTACCAGAGTTGTGTTTACCAAGCAAGCTGCGCCTATTGCTTCATGGGCTCCCTCCAAACTATCTGAAACTGTCGGTACAGAAAACGGCGGACAACGACTCATCGGAGCACATGACTTTTTACCTGAGTTGTGTTTACCAAGCAAGCTGGGCCTATTGCTTCATGGGCTCCCTCCAAACTATCTGAAACTGTCGGTACAGAAAACGGCGGACAACGACTCATCGGAGCACATGACTTTTTACCTGAGTTGTGTTTACCAAGCAAGCTGGGCCTATTGCTTCATGGGCTCCCTCCAAACTATCTGAAACTGTCGGTACTGAAAGAGGCTGTCCACGGCTCATCGGAGCTCATCCCCTTTTACCAATCTGTCAGTATCCAGTCACAATGCTGCTGACACCACTGTTGACGAACCTTTTTGTTCTTCACAGAAATCAAGGGTTTCCGTGTATGCATGCAAGTACCAATACCGATTCTCTTCAATCCCCTGCGCATAGTTCGCTGAGAACGGGCCGCGAACAGCTTTCAATTAGTGCTTTGGTCAATTGCAGGATACATGAAGTTCTGTTCCTCCGTACAAGTCTTTTAACACGACGGCGATCTCGTTCCTGTTAGAATACCGTCGCGCCACAGTTATGTCTTAGAGAAGCAATGCGGGTTATTTTCCCACTCATTAAAGACCCGGGACATCTCACCTTTGGGTGATCCAGTCGGTTTTCAAAATCTTCGCCCCTAGCGGGGCACCCACAATAAGCCCTTGATTCACATCCAGAGCATCATTTTGTTTCCCATTGTGATCAACACTACTGACGAGCAGCAATCTTAAAGAGTTGCCTAGATCACGTGGTGACGCACATGATCGTTTACATTCATCTGCATAAAGGTTTATAATTTAGTTGCTGGTGTGTGTAGTTCACAAAACATAGCTTTTACTCAAAGCTCCATGGTAAACTAATGTACGATGATGCTTATTGAAATTGCAAAAGCAAGAAAAAGGACTCCAGTCTGACGGAAACTTATATGAGCGGGTTAGCCATGTAGGCGATGATTGCAACACCAGCGCGTATACAAATTTCGTGTACGATCCACCCCCTTTCAACTGATCCACGGTAGATAAAAAAATCAAACTGCAGAGAACGTGTTTCCGCAATTGCATCGCGTTAATGCAAGCGGTGTTTCATTGCTAACAAATGACTATGGCACCCTGCAGCAGAAGAAATCCGTTTATCAAAGTTGTCAGATTTTGAACGAGGCAAAACTGTAGTACTGCTGGAAGCCGGGTTGACTTTTCGTGATACCACCGTTCGTGTTGAAAGAAATGCTAACACAGCTATGTGAGGAAAAAGGGAGGTAGGAAGCATCGATGTTAGGTGCCTGGAGCTCAACGTCGTATGAATGAAAGGGAAAACATGTACCTAAGACCTCCATAGGGTGCTGATGGACCACATAGCCAAGTCACAAATATTTGAGCAATACGTGAGGTTTGTTACACGTCAGAAGACGTCCTAAAGCTTTGTTTGACGTCATTTGCTGCACAGATGACTCACTGTTTTCCACCCGTTGCTGCAACTGCCATTCTCTCCATACCACAGACGTCAGAGACTGCAATGGCGACAAAATGGAGAAACTGGGCCACTGAATGTCGTCTTGCTGGTCCAACGGGTAGGGTCAAGGTGTTCCAGACCAATTTTTATCCGGTTTTACTCCCGTTTTTTTTTTTTTTTTTTTGAAAAAAAAGTATATTCCAAAGAAAAATGCGCGTTGTGAAATTCTGCAGTCGATGCCGGTCCCCACAGAGTGAATAGTGATTTGCCATGCAAAAGTATTGTCGTCTCTTTTTTAAAGCAACGAAGATTTCCACCGAACGACGTCAGACACACCGACACCATATCGTAAAAAATACTTCCTTTGCGTTCTTTTACAGTGTGATTGTCCAGGGAAAGGCACAGGAAAAGGCCATTCGCCTGCTTCTCAACTGATTCACTCTCTGCGTGCAAAGTTCACTGTATGACAAAGAGTTACTTTTCACATCGCATCTTTTACATTGAACATTCAGAGGTTTTCCATTGATGTGCTAACATCCTGTTCCCATGAAATGCCACGTCGAAATTAAATCCTTATTTGTTAATGTGGATGGATTTAATATTAAGGAGGTTGAGAAAGGCGTCGAGGCCAGCAAATACGTGCTTGTTGAAAACCACAAGGAAAAGAGTGAATGCTGGAAATGGTTTCGTCTCATTAAGGAACCGGTGAATAATTCTGTGTTGTTTGGTCTTGCTTGTTGTTCAATATATGGAAAGTGTATAATTACAAAGAAAGATGTCGACGGTGTAATAAGAAATTATGGAACCAAAAATCTAACGGGTCATATGAAAGTATGCGCGCCCGCATCAAAGCGTGGAAACAGTGAACAATCTTAATACATTTAGAAACTACATTTTTGTAATTGTAAATCATGATTCTCATTTGTAATATACTCACGGTCACGGTCTTAGTCAGCCATTACTTCCGGATTACGCAAAATAGTGGCACTAAAAATGGCACTAAAATTTAGCAAGTAACCAAATTTTATTATTAAAAAAGGATTTCAGGTGTTAAATATCAAGCAGTTATTGGGATGAATATATATATATTACGTTTTTATGTATATATATATATATATATAATTTGAGTTTCGAATTTATAGTTCAAAACAAATTTGTCTAGGTCAGTTACGGGTGTGGAGCGGGTCGGGTCTAGTTATGGGACGTCTGGTCCGAAATTTTTGACCCGTTTCCAACTGTGCCTGATGCAAGATCATAGACATGCCTTTGCTCTGGTGAACAACTATTAGAGGTGTGCATTTAGGAACGTCACACGGCACCGACATGTGCGTTATGGTGTGAGGTGCTATTGTGTATCATTCAAGTTTCCACCTCATACTCCTTATTGTTAATGTGGGTGGACTCCTCTTACTCATTGCTAGAACCTTGAACAGACAGTGGTACATCAAAGGGAAAACTGAACGGGTTTCATTATCTGAAAACGTACAGCACTGTACTTCCGATCGTTCATATCTTGTAACCTAAGTAATCTGCTATAAAATTTAGGCTTAATTGTGTCGTGCCTGTCTTGGGGTTTTAATTTCTATAAACAGTAGTATATTCTATTTTTGGAAAACAAAATTCTACAGGGTTGTCCGGTATGTAGACGACATATTACTGCTCTGGCCGCAAACCTTGAGTGAACTGCACAACGTTGCAACGGATTTTTCGTCTGAGTTTGATACTATTAAGTTTATTATTGAGCTTGAGGTGGAAGGTAAGCTGCCATTTCTGGACTTTATGCTTGAAAGGAATACAGTGGCAAATGTTTTAAATTATTGTGTTTATCGTAAGCCCAATTCAAGCTCATCCATCATTCCCTATAACTCGACAAATTAGCTGCTATTAGATTTTTATTACGTAGGGCTTTCCCTCATTACTCAGACGAAACTCGGCGACACAAAGAAATCAATAGGGTGTTTGAGATAACCAGAGAACACAGTTTTCCGGACCACATTACGAGGTCTGTTTTAAGAAAGCTCTCTAATAATTCCTTTATCCCCTTACAAAGTGTAAAGAGGAAACCTAGATACGTAGAATCTATGTCATTCTACTCCATATTTAAAAAACATCTGCAGAAGATTTGGTATTGACTTTAGGTAAAAGACATCGTCCCTTTAGTTAAAAAAGATCGTGACAAAGTCCCAATGTTGAATAGAGGAGGTGTCCACTCCATCCAGTTAATTAGTAACGATACGCGGGATCCCAACTCAGCATACATCTGATCAACACGCCGTAGCTTGGGAATAAGAATTAAAGAACATAAATACGACATATAAATGAGCTTCCGACAACTGCGCCCTCTAGACTGGTTAATTCTGGTACTTACTCTCCGAACTGGGAGGAAGTACATTTTATGTCTTCCCCGATACACCAATCTACATTATTATTTGAGGAAAGCCTTGCTACATTCCAGGTGGGAACAGGATGCTGTAATGATGACCTGCCACAATCTATTTCACCTGCTTGGAAAAATTATTTGTCAACATTAACGTAAGCACCTTTTATGCTTTGTTCTTTTTGATATACACTATACCCTGAAGAGCAATTAAATTAGAGACAGCTGGCGTTATGCAAATGTGGCGCTGTAGGCGGCACTGTAAACGGAAACGACATGACGTATGCAGCGATCCGACAATATAAGGAGTGATGCGACGGGAATCATTAAGAGTCGGACGCAGTATGGGTAAGAAGAAGGATCTAAGCGCATTTGATCGTGGGCAAATTGTCGGGACCCGACGAATGGGTCACTCCACCTCGGAAGTCGTGCAGGCACTGGAATTTTCACGAGCCAATGTGTCACGGGTGCACCGTGAGTACACCGAATCCGCTAAAACCATCTCTGCAAGGGCCAACTGCCGTGGACAACAGCGTGTGGATGAGCGGGGTAATCGTCGGCTAACTCGCATTGTAACAGCGGAAAGACGGGCCGCAGTGCAAGAAATCACTCGGCAATTCAACGCTGGTGCACAAAAACGTTTAAGCAGCCACACCATCCAGAACCATCTCCTCGCTATGGGGTACAGAAGCCATCGTCCCAAGATGGTACCGCTGCTGACCGTACATCACAGGGTGCAAAGATTAACATGGGCGCGTGAACATCGCAACTGGACCCTAGACATGTGGGAAAATGTTGCCTGGACTGATGAGTCAAGATTCACGTTGGTACATGCGGATGGCAGGATAAGAGTATACGGCGTAAATCACATGAAGCGATGGATCCTTCTGGCCAGCAGGGTACTCTTAAAGCTGGTGGGGGTGGCATTCTCGTCTGGGGACTGTTTACGTGGACTGAAATGGGACCCCTGGTACGTGTGACATCGTCATTCACAGGTCAACGATACCGGGATATCCTGGACGACCATTTGCTCCCGTTTGTGCGTCTTCAACATCCCACTGGGGATCTCATCGTGCAACAAGATAATGCACCGTGCCATCGCTCCCGAGCTGTATCCGAATGGTTGGATGAATACTCCACCGACGTGATCTCGCTTACTTGGCTGGCTAGGTCACCTGACCTTAATCCCATCGAGCACATCTGGGATGCCATTGAGAGATATGTTCGAGGCTCTGACCCCCTTCCATCAAATCTTCGTGAACTGTGGGAGCTTGTTCAGGGGTCGTGGATCCGTATGGCTTCCCATCTCTTCCGGTGTCCTGTCGAGTTCATGCCGAGACGAATCGCCGCCGTCATCAGAGCAAAAGGTGGTGCTACACGTTACTAAACAGGTATCTCTAATTCAATTGCTCTTCAGTGTATCTGTTTATATTGATTAGAGGTTGTACATCTTCTGTAAATTAGTTATGTATCTAACCATTATGGAACCCTATTTCCGATAACCTATTCCACCTCTATCTACACTTCCTTCCCCCCTACCCTCCGTACTCCCCCGGTATCTTTTAACGGTTTTTTTTTTTTTTGATTGGAGGTTTAACGACCACCGTGAGCAACTCAATGGGCTATAAGCAGTCGCCCGTCCCTAATTTAGGGTCACTGGTTCCAGGGAAGGGAGAGAGCCAGTGCCGTAAGACAAACACAACATCCATGCCTCACCGGGATTCGAACCCGGACCCCTTTCGGACGAATGATCAGAGGCCATCGCTTAGACCACTGCGCCACCGGGGCGCCAACGGTTTTTCGTACTTACTCTACATATCCTTATACATATGCCCCCATCCCTATCAACCTATCTGTCGTACTATGTTATCAGTTAACCGATACTGATATAACTTACCATGGTAGCCGCTAGGGGACCAAATACACATATTACGTCAATTGTCGAGACCTATAAATTAATGTGCTATTCTGTCTTATGATTTTTATGATTTCTCATCTGAAGACGGGATCCAGGGTGGACCCGAAAGTTCTTATGAGGTGTTTTTAATTATCATCAGGTTTTAACTTGTATTTTAAGCATAATTAAAGTTATGGTTCATCAACTCAGGTTTTAAACGACGGATTGATTTTATTGACGTATCGTGCACCAAGGCGAGCTGCGTTTTGTTTTACTGTAATGTAAAGTAGTATATTTCATTTATATCTCATGTAAACGATATTTTAAATGTTAAATTGAACAAAAGCTGAGATTACATGTTTAGTTAAACACAAAACAGTGTCCTCATATATTTTAAAGTAAAGAAAATATCGTGAAGTTGCACCTTTTTTACTGGAAGGAAACATCAAAGTAAAAGTCCTGAAACAGCG
The DNA here is from genome assembly GCA_039090855.1 of Macrothele yani. Classification (NCBI taxonomy): domain Eukaryota; kingdom Metazoa; phylum Arthropoda; class Arachnida; order Araneae; family Macrothelidae; genus Macrothele; species Macrothele yani. Next base: position 11,057,943 of record CM076990.1, on the reverse strand, counting down.
TTGCACCAGAAAACATGCAGACTATCTATTCCTTACAAGAGGAATTTAATTGGTCTGATAAAGAGCTCGTCAAATAAAAAATAACAAACTCTAATCACGACTTGATGGACCAGACTCGTTGGATACCAAAGAAACCCTTGACCCGTTCCCATTTCTGATAAAAAACACTTATCCAGGTTTAGAAATTCAGATTTATGGAAATTAATACTTTTAATTAACAGTTTCTTCTTTCTTCATTTGAATACAGTTAATGCTTTCGTCATTCTTAAATTTGCTAAAAAGTTGGCTTCCATGTTTTTGCAGCGAATAAAAGTTCCTCACAAGCTGTAATAAAGGAAATGCTTCTTTATCGTAAAATGCATTTTGCTAATAATTGCTGTGCTTTATAGAAATATCCCCATTAAATGAAGCAAGAAATTATTAATACAGAAGTGAGCGCATATGCAGATTCGTCAGACTCTCTGAAATAAATTGTAGATATTTTGAAATTGAAAAAAAAAGATTAGTGTTTTCATTTCCGTCCATTTTACTTCGGATGTTTGCCTTTTCAAAGAATATCAGTCGCTTGAAAATTATCATATACGTAACGGAAAATTTTAGAACGTTTCTATTTTATCTCAGAAAGGAAAAATAAGAGAGCTGTACTCTAAATATTACCTCATTTCCTGTTTTTCTGCCTATAAAACATTGCGAGGTAAAACTTCTTGAATAAGGTAAGAATGTACAAAGGCTGCAAGATTTTGTGTTGTCTTACCATTTTGATTCTTACCTGTTGAAAATTCTTTTTCACTTTCCTTTCTGTAGTTTGGATTGTCAACCATTTTGGATGGATTCAGAGGAATTCTTTCTCTGACAATTCTCGCTCTTTTTTTCTGCTGGAGCCCGGACAGAAAAGCCAACATAGCGTCATCGGAATGAAACAGATTTTTGCGTTCACATCCGGGGACGTTCGATACTTTCTCCACTTGATGAAACAGATAGTTCCTACCAGAACCGTCAAAGAACAGACGATTCCTCCAGCCAGCAGAACGGAAAACTTGTGGAAAAGAAACAAACAACATGACGATCATCAGCCTTGCTTTGGTGCACTTTTATTTTAAATAAGAAATATATTCACTATGAGTATTGTTAGCTAGCTTTATGCAATAACACGAAAGGTGATTAAAAATATAATATTTTATTTTCTGCTTTTTTAAGGATAAAAGTGTTTGGCATGGCAACACTATTACATGTAAACAATCGCATTATACACTGAGTGATTATTGAATTATGACCATCCACCTAATACTTCCTTACCTATAATTATACCTAATACTTCCTTTACATACTTTCCCGCCCTTATTAGGCCACGTTACGTGGGCACAAGAGAAATAGTTATTATCAGCGAAGGGCGTTTATGAGGCATTGAATGAAATCTAAAGACCTTAAAGCACTTCTTTTTCTTTGGAACCTCTTCTTCGGCACATCGTCTTAGTGTGCAGTTGCATAATCTTGGATTCACATTTCTTTTATATTGGAGGTTTAACGACCACCGTGAGCAACGTAATGGGCTATAAGCAGTCGCCCGTCCGTTATTTAGGGTTTCCAGGGAAGGGAGAGAGCCAGTGCCATAAGACAAACACAATATCCATGCCTCACCGGGATTCAAACCCGGACCCCTTTCGGACGAATGATCAGAGGCCATCGCTTAGACCACTGCGCCCCCGGGGCCGCGGATTTACATTCCTTGGCGATTTTTTGAGATGAGGTAAAGGGACATGTAACGAGGATTTAATCACGTCTTTGGACTGCCGCTGCTCCGGTTTTTTTCTATGTCATGACGAAGCAGCCGTAAAAACTTTTGAAGCCGGGAGTCAGTCAGCTATTCTTGCTGGCGTTATGCTGTTTGAGGAATGCGCGTAGGTTTATAGGTTGACACATTTAAAGGTAAATCTTGTTCCCTGATTTAAAGTTACTGTTGGAAACTAAACAGTAGAGTTCAAAATTTATGTTTGTAAAATTTTTATTCATTGTCACCATTGAGACGTGCCTGCCCCGCAGGACGCACATGAGATAAAGGCAGATACCAGTGATAGCACATGCCAGTGTAGTATAGTGGATACCACTCTGAGCTCCAGAGCCGAGAGTTGTGGGTTCGAATCACACCCCTAGCATAATAATGATGCAGAAAACACTTCGTCATATTGGCGCCCGAACTTTAAGGATGGCCTGGATGTTAGGTTTCTTGCGATGGTGTGATGTTCTTTCCACACCGCAAGATAGGAAAAATGAGAATCCCTTCTCCAGTGCTTCGAAAAAATATGGAATCAGTGTGATGTGACGTTCCACACAACAAATTGTCTGGGATTTCTCAAATGCACGTTCTTCGTAGGATGACTGCCTACAGCAACACATGGTCCCATCTGACACGTGGGACATGCCCAGGGCAACTGGCGCAAATCTTCCAAAATATGGAGTTTTGTGTTCAAGCCTGTCTCGATGCACAGGGTGAACACTTTCAACATCTCTTATGATATGGTTCTGTTTTCCATGGATGAAAGTATGTTCATACCAAATATCATTCAATTACTGTAATTATTCCGAAATATAGAGACTCGTGTTCAAGCCTGTCTCGATGCATAGGGCGGACACTTTCAAATATATTTTATGATATGATTCTGTTTTCCATGGATGAAGGTATGTTCATACTAAATATCATTCAGTTACTGTAATTATTCCGAAATATTGAGTTTCGTGTTCAAGCCTGTCTCGATGTATAGGGCGGACACTTTCAAATATCTTTTATGATATGATTCTGTATTCCATGGATGAAGGTATGTTCATACTAAATATCATTCAGTTACTGTATTCCGAAGTATGGAGCCTCGTGTTCAAGCCCGTCTCGATGCATAGGGCGGACACTTTCAAATATCTTTTATGATATGGTTCTGTTTTCCATGGATGAAAGTATGTTCATACCAAATATCATTCAATTACTGTAATTATTCCGAAATATAGAGACTCGTGTTTAAGCCTGTCTCGATGCATAGGGCGGACACTTTCAAATATATTTTATGATATGATTCTGTTTTCCATGGATGAAGGTATGTTCATACTAAATATCATTCAGTTACTGTAATTATTCCGAAATATTGAGTTTCGTGTTCAAGCCTGTCTCGATGCATAGGGCGGACACTTTCAAATATCTTTTATGATATGGTTCTGTTTTCCATGGATGAAGGTATGTTCATACCAAATATCATTCAGTTACTGTAATTATTTGGAAATATGGAGTCTCGTGTTCAAGCCTGTCTCGATGCATAGGGCGGACACTTTCAAATATCTTTTATGATATGGTTCTGTTTTCCATGGATGAAGGTATGTTCATACTAAATATCATTCAGTTACTGTAATTATTCCGAAATATGGAGTCTCGTGTTCAAGCCTGTCTCGATGCATAGGGCGGACACGTTCAAATATCTTTTATGATATGATTCTGTTTTCCATGGATGAAGGTATGTTCATACTAAATATCATTCAGTTACTGTAATTATTCCGAAATATGGAGTCTCGTGTTCAAGCCTGTCTCGATGCATAGGGCGGACACTTTCAAATATCTTTTATGATATGGTTCTGTTTTCCATGGATGAAGGTATGTTCATACTAAATATCATTCAGTTACTGTAATTATTCCGAAATATGGAGTCTCGTGTTCAAGCCTGTCTCGATGCATAGGACTGACACTTTCAAATATCTTTTATGATATGGTTCTGTTTTCCATGGATGAAAGGTATGTTCATACTAAATATCATTCAATTACTGTAATTATTTGGAAATATGGAGTCTCGTGTTCAAGCCTGTCTCGATGCACAGGACTGACACTTTCAAATATCTTTTATGATATGGTTCTGTTTTCCATGGATGAAAGTATGTTCATACCAAATATCATTCAATTACTGTAATTATTTGGAAATATGGAGTCTCGTGTTCAAGCCTGTCTCGATGCATAGGGCGGACACTTTCAAATATCTTTTATGATATGGTTCTGTTTTCCATGGATGAAAGTATGTTCATACCAAATATCATTCAATTACTGTAATTATTTGGAAATATGGGTCTCGTGTTCAAGCCTGTCTCGATGCATAGGGCGGACACTTTCAAATATCTTTTATGATATGGTTCTGTTTTCCATTAATGAAAGTATGTTCATACCAAATATCATTCAATTACTGTAATTATTTGGAAATATGGAGTCTCGTGTTGAAGCCTGTCTCGATGCATAGGACTGACACTTTCAAATATCTTTTATGATATGGTTCTGTTTTCCATGGATGAAAGTATGTTCATACCAAATATCATTCAATTACTGTAATTATTTGGAAATATGGTCTCGTGTTCAAGCCTGTCTCGATGCATAGGGCGGACACTTTCAAATATCTTTTATGATATGGTTCTGTTTTCCATGGATGAAAGTATGTTCATACCAAATATCATTCAATTACTGTAATTATTTGGAAATATGGTCTCGTGTTCAAGCCTGTCTCGATGCATAGGGCGGACACTTTCAAATATCTTTTATGATATGGTTCTGTTTTCCATGGATGAAAGTATGTTCATACCAAATATCATTCAATTACTGTAATTATTTGAAAATATGGAGTCTCGTGTTGAAGCCTGTCTCGATGCATAGGGCGGACACTTTCAAATATCTTTTATGATATGGCTTTGTTTTCCATGGGTGAAGGTATGTTCTTACCAAATATCACTCACTTGCGGTAATTATTCACGATGTTATTAAACAAATCTTGGGTAAAGTAGAGAGTGGGACATCCTGTAGAAACCCGATTCCTTATAGCAATGAATAATTATCTTGTTGCATGAACTTATGCAGATGCATAATAGATATGTTTTAATAGGATGTTTCGAAGGTGTATATGTATAATAATGCCATTTTTCTTGGGTAGTTGTGGAGTAGGGATGTTGCTGAAAGGCAAATATTGGAGGAAAACACTACGTTACATTAATTGTTTTGACCAGCTAAATATAGCGAACAATGTTTCAAAGGAGAATTGTTTACTGTATTTAACATTGCAGAAAGTGTAGCGAATAATGAGTTTTATCTTCCACTTATGTTGACATATACAACAACATAAGAGCTCGACATTTAATTTTAGACCATCGTCTTATACAGAGAAGATGATGTTTGTCTTATACTGTATTTGCGTTCATTAGGTGTTTTAAATACCAATGATTTTTATTTGCGATTATTAAACAATGCTGGACTATGTAACTGCACATACTCGTGTGGTACTTGTAAAGATGCAAGTTGTGTTATTCACATTTTGTGGCCGTAGAATGCTTTTCCCAAAGTTTCCAAGGTTTCGCACATCAATAAGAGGGCTTTTTCAAGGAAAGTAGACCATTTGGATGATGTGAAAAAGCTTGGAAACATTGAATTCCATTTTGCGCCAATAAATTCGGATTACTAGTATGGTTTTAGTATTTTAAGTATAGTTGGTGTATAGTTCTTCATTACTGATTAATGCTTTCCTATTTAATATCGTAGTGTAACAACTGAAGTTCACCAAAGAAAGGTTATAACTGTTGAAAATATAAATTTTTGCATAACAATTAAATCCACGAGACGTGCAATTTTCGTACAACTGCATGTTTGTGATAACGGAGAGCGAAATGTTTTTCTAACGAATATTGACCACACAGGGCCATGTTCTTCGAGTAATAAACAGCAAAATCGTCATAGATCGGTAACACCGAGAGTTCGATTTCTTACTAATCATTAACAATATCGCAGGCGAACGTTCTTTTTTCAGGTTTTTAAGATCTATTGAAGATGAGAGGCGAAATTTATTTAATTTTCCAGCTTAATTTTAAATTAGGTATTGAAGACTCAAGCTTTACGGGGTGGGATGCAACAAAATCAAATTATTCATAGTTATGCAATGAACTTAATTTAATACAAGATGTTGCATTTATTAAAACTGGAACTCTGGGAAAGAGCTAGATCTAATATTCTCTCTGCTCTGTTTCTCGAAGAACGGCTATTTACTTAAAACACAGTCTTACAGAGGTACATAAAATTTGGCCCAAGGTAAAATATTCGGAGTAGGTGGTTTAAGTTTATTAGAAATCCCTACCGGCGTGAATAATTTTTCCAACCCGTTACGTTTCCTAATGGAGTTGTTGTTCTTTTGAAAATGTTCACTTTGGTTTACGTGTACAAATATAGGCAGATATGTGGGTGTGAAGTGACTCTGAGAATCCCTTTTGGAATTTATTTCACTGTGTTTATTAATATTCTCTTTAATATCTAAAGTCTTGAATTCAGTCTCTTTGCGTTCACAATAGAATTTACAACTTTTAAATTAGGTGGTAATAGGATTCTTAATTTCGAGATAGTTTATTTAATTGATAAAGAGAGAGTAGGAATATTTCTTACGTGCATTCTGTTGACAGAAATGATCTGTTTTGTTTTTTTCCACTTTAAATTTTTCCAAGAGTAAATGAGAGGACAGTTATTTATTGAGAAATCTGCGTTCCTTGGTACAGCTACTGAGATGTTACAAAATTGTCTGAAATATGAGACTCTTTTTCCCGTGTTTCCGCTACGTGATTAGCCCACACCAGAAGCACACTGCAAGACCATCACATTCAATTATCCTTCACCGGACAAAACAGTCCAGAGAATGATCACGTCGATAAACATTTTTGGAATATTTTCTTCCTAAAATATTGCATGGTTTCTCCGCCAGGCCAGGGTGCGTAGACTTATATCTTATTTTTGTCAATATCCCTGCTTCTAATGGTCCTATTTGAAAAATTCTTTCTTTATTGGATAGAGTTTCAGGCGATACATGTTTTTCATATAATTTCAAAATTGTTAAGTAATTCACAGATTTTGCGTTAAGGGACGTAAATGTAAATTGCGTTTCCCCCAATATCTCTGCATATAAAACTCAGATTTGAAAACTTCTTTCTGTACCGAATACAGCTCCTGGCGGCCAAACCATTTTTTACCAAAATTCTAATTTTTATAACTTATATTTTTCCATATCTCTGCTTCGAAGGGTCCGATTTGAAAAAATTCTTTCTTTGTTGGAGAGCGTTTCCGCTGCAAAATGTTTCCCATATATATTCAAATTTTTCTTAACTGACAAGTCTGCAACCAGATGGCGTAAGTTCACGATTCCGCATACAGTAATATCTGCGGGATTAAAAACCCGATTGAAAAACTTTTTTCTTCGGTCAGATGCTATTGTTTTCCATACAGGTTCCATTGACTGAATAGCTTTGGTAAATTTAATTAGCGTCAGAAACTATTCAAAAGACGTGCTTATTACACCCGAAAATTCGGTGTCATCTTTCTTGTTTTTCATTGGCAATCAGTCTACTGGCAACGCCTCTGCGAGCAATATGTTTTTATTTCCCGGTCAGTAGACATATTATTTGTTCCCAGTCATTAGACATAATGACTTATTATTTTAATAAATATTACGGCATTAAACGTTTTTATTTCCCATTAGACTTGTTAATGAACATGTATCATTATTTGTTTGTCATTAGATGTTTTAATGAACATTATGGTCAGTAGATGTTTTTTCCCGGTCATTAGACATGTTAATTAACATTACGGTATGGTACTGTAAAATTACGATTTATTTACTGGCCACTCAGCTGCCGGTGTATCCGCCATAATTTGACTCTGCAATTTTTTACAGTTTTGATAAAGGACAAATTGTGATGGGAAGGCGCCTCGGAACTACAATCTCGGAAACGGCGGGGCTTGTGGGTCGTTCATGTGCCGCTGTAGTGAGTACGTATCAAAAGTGGTGCACAGATGGCCAAATGACGAACCGTCGTCCAGCCATCTGAGCACCACAATCGTCCGCAGCTAATTGCTGCTAGAGCACAGCGGAGACCGTAGCGCTTCATAGCGACCCCAGGGCCACAGTTGGACAAATCACCCGCAGCTACAACAGTGGTGATCAGAGCAATGCGTCACAGCACACAGTTCATCGCAGCCTTCTGCGCATGGGCCTGCTATACCCGAAGACCCAGCCGGGTACCCATGCTCACTGCACGTCATCGCCAAGAATGCATCAAATGGGCCCGAGATCATGGAGATTGCACCGTGTGTGATTAGAAGAAAGTGGCCTGGTCTTACGAATCAAGATTCCATGTGCATCACGTAGACAGCCGAACGCGGATACGCCAATTACCATAGGAGGTTATAGCACCTGGATGCACGGTTAGGCGGAAATAGGTCAGCGTCGGCGGTGTCATGTTGTGGGCGATAATTTCTTGGGGCACTTTAGGCCCCATTATCTCAATAGCACAATCCCTGACAGTTGTCAAGTATCTGAAAATCGTTGCGGACCAAGTTCACCCATTCATGGCAAATGGGTTCTCTACTGGTGATAGCCATTACCAACAGGATAATGCGTCATACCACACTGCCAGAATAGTCAAGAAGGTGTTCAAGGAACATGCTGGTGACTTTCTGTTAATGCCATGGCCTCCATTTTCAGCTGACATGAACCCCATCGAATATTTGTAGTTCGACTTGGAAAAGTAGGTTCGCGCTAAATCACCACCACCCCGAAATATACGGGAACTGGAGGACCTGCTGTTGACATGATGGCTCCAGATACCCCAGGATACCTATCGCTACCTCATCGAATCAATGCATCGCCAAGTGGCCGCTGTTTTGCGGGATAAAATGGTTCTACAGCTTATTAAGCAGGTGATCATAATATAATGGCTCATCGCTGTATATAGCGTCTCGTTCAAAACTCCTGAACAGTGATGCTTTCAAGGAAATAAATATCATACATGTAAACCTTTCTCGGTTATTACTACTTGGAGCACTTAGAGTTTGTTGTGATTACTGGGGTGCGTTTGTCACCGAAGATATTCGAGTTGTGTTGTATTTAATGTACGAAGTAAGAGCAATTGCTTAAGAAATCGAAGCTTTTAAGTGATCAAGGTATCAGATGTTGCTTTCCATGGTACACAACTTGTTTTGCGAGTAAGGTGGAAGCTGATGGCACCAAAAATACTGGAGTTAAAGTATGATTAACAACGTAGGGGCACACAATGTCGCTTAAGATATTTAAGTTTTCAAATATTTAGAAAGTATATTTTTCCATTGTAAATGAAGTCTTATATTTTGCTATTGTTATCGCAGTTGGTACAGCCAGGAAGCTTTTACAGGATGTTGAGAATTAACAACAAAATCATTCAAATGTATCCTCGTACATTCACCTTTCTTTCACTAAATATGGCGTCAGCAACTCCAACAACTAAAATAATGAAAATGTTTACAACTGCTACAGAATCAATGAAATTTCAGCTAAAAATCTAAGACATAAGACCTACGAAGATATTTAAATACAGCATTTCTCATCAAAGTGAAGCATCAATAACAATATTTACTGCTTCCATGATTGAAAACCTGAAGGCAATTTACTTCAGAACAAATTTAAAATATTGGCATCTCAACTGCACTGCATGTTAATGAGAAAGCTGATTTTAATATAATACTGATATCTTTCGTAAAGTTACTGATACGTATGACAATTTTGAAGCTAGTCATTCATAAACATTTCATTAAAGAAAATGTTTCCTCGCAGATTAAAGTATTTCCTAATACGAAAAGCATAATTGCTGAAGGTTTCATGTTAAGAAATTTGGAATCAGTGAGATATTTGCAAATTGGAATTCTGATACTTGAATGGAATACTACTTTTGGTACACCATCTAGGAAAACATAAAGAGGTTCAAGCTAATACATTACATCCTTTCTTTTCTATTTAGAAATTTAAAAAAGTTCCAAAACAAACGAATATCTTCGGATATCGCTCTGAATATTTTTTCAATCTCTGAGTATAATATTTTTTCAATCTCTGAATATAATATTTTTTCAATCTTTATCTTCGGATATAGCTCTGAATATTTTTTCCTTCTATACGAAAGGAATTCAGGAGATATTAAAGAGTGGAATTCAGAAGATATTTATTTATCCACAAAAGCTTTTTTCATTGATACATTCAGAAGTATAATTCATATATATGTTCCGTTTATTTACTGGTGTAATTCATCGACAGCCTGAGAAAAGGTCGAAGTTCTGTCATATGTTCAAATCCAATGCACAATGAAAAATATCGGGCAATTCCTTTTGAGTAGTGGATTTGCCCATATGCACTATATTGACAAAAGTCCCTGACACCTAGAATAGAAACACAACATAGCCTTTATTGACATACCTTAGTACGGTGTCGGCCCACCTTTGGCCGTAATGCATGCACTAACCCTTCGAGACATGCTTTTGACAAAGTTTTGGAACACAGCGATAGGTATGCACTTCCATTCAGTACATAATGCCGCCCCTAACTGTTGCTTAGTAGTAGGATTTGGTTCCAAACTTCTTATGCAGCGCTCTAATTCACCCATTGGTGCTCTATGGGATTAAGATCAGTGTTCTGTGCTGGCCAGTCCACACACGATACAGAATAACACGCCATAACAGTCCTTGCTTTATGGTTCGGTGCATTATCCCGCTGGTACCAACAAGGCCCGGTTCCATAGTATTGCCTTAGAGTTGGTAGGGAATAATTGTACAGAATATCGAGGTAGACGTACTGGTTAACAGATTTGTCGACGATAACCAATGGGCCGGGACCATACCACGGAAAACACCCTTACACGAATACACTGCCAGCTCCAAACTTGACCGTAGGAATAGTACACTGTGGTAAATAGCATTTCCCCGGCTGCCGCCATACCCACATATGGCCACCAGACTGATAGATCGTGTATTTGGATTCATCAGTCCATAGGACCCGTTTCCATTGATCTACGGTCTACGATAAATGTTCTTTACACCATGCCAAACGAAGAGCAGCATTGCGAGTGGAGATGAAACGCTTATGAGAAACCTCACGACCACGGTAACCCAAGGAATGATGTTCACTGCGAATGGTACGTGTACATACCGAAGTTCCAGCATTTTTACTCACCTGTACACTGAGGTCTTGTGCAGTACTCCGTCAATTAGCTGTAAAGACTCTCCTGAGGCATCGACGTCCTCTATCACTGATTTTCTTTGGTCTGCCGGTACGTTTTGCTGCTTCAGGCACGGCATGTGTCTTCCACTTATTCAGTGCATCCAAAACAGTTGACTTATGTATGATTAAACGCATCTCGGTTTCTCTTGGACAACCCACTAATATAACGCCCAACAATCGTTTCTTTCTTAAAGTCAGTTCTGCGACATTTGCACTCAACCGCACAGTGCGATATGATCGCGGTGAGCTGCAGGCATGTTTTTATATCGTTTGCAGTTGTTCCGCGCATCTTAACAACGCAGCGGATCCGTTTATTTGGTTTTGAAGGGGTGTCCTGTGACTTTTGTCAATATAGTGTATATAACAGCCGTAAAAAAAAAGAAAAATGACACCGAATTTTCGATTGTAAAGAGCACGGGATTTGAATCCTTTGTGACGCGAATGAAATTTATCAAAGCTATTCAAAGTCAGTGCAGCCGGTTAGAAAAAATCAACCAAATTTCCACAATCGCTAAAATATCCAGAAATAAAAACAGTTACTTACTTTCACCAGGGGATAAGAAGTACCTTACGAAAATTAACAAATGACGCACAAAAATTTCTCATAGCAAAAGGAAGGTAACTGATACAAACAGATTTTCAAATAGAACAGTTAAAAGAAAAAAGATAGAAGAAAACATGGTATATCTATACGCCTTTTGGCGGAAGAATTTTGCGTAATGGGAAAGAAAAATAGGCGAAAACTGTTCTTCCTGGAAAAAGCAATGCTAAGGAGAAAAGACCGTTCAAATACGTCTCCCGAAAACAGACATTGAGATAAAAAAATTATTGACCTCTACGATTCCAAGCGAGAAATCTGTGCATTATTCAAAGACGATAATGCTCCACATCTTTATTATACAGTAAAAAATAAGAAATTTCTCAATAGGATTTCTAGAAGCGGAGATACAGCTAGTACAAAATCACCACCTAGCGACAGAACTGTGAACTAGAAAACTCCTCGGATACTAACCTAAAGTGTTCCACGAGGTAAATGGCATGCGGTGTTGAAAGAAGTTTTTTAAATTGCACATTTAGAAGCAAATATATTTAGGAAAACAGATAAAACGTTTGCGCCCTTAATGGCGAAATTTTACATTATTTAGGGAAGAATGTATACAAAAAGTGTTTTCGTACTTAGCGGTATCCGACTGAAAAATATTTTTTATATTAGGTTTTAGTCCAGCAGATATTGCTGTAAACGGAAGGGTGAACTTATGCCCTCTAGTGGCAAACTTGTGCTTTAAGAAAACTTTCAAATTATATGAAAAACATTTCGCAGTGGAAACGCTCTCCATCAAAGAAAGAAATTTTTCAAATCGGAGTCATATAAGCAGAGATATCGACAAAGATAAGATATATATCTACGCCCTTGGCGGAAAAACTGTGGATTATTTTAAGTAGAAATTATTCTGAAAAATTGTGTCCTGATGAGCGGTATTGGTCTGCGAAGTAAGTTTTCAATCGAGTTTCGAGAAGCTTAGATTTTGATGCAAATACGTCAGAAGCAGAAATAAACGTGTCCGCCTTGAGGTGGCCAAACCATATTTTTTATCAGAAATTAGAAATATTGTCAAAACACTTCCCATCAGGAGCTGTATCCGACGCAGGAAGAATTTTTCAAATCGGAGTTTTAGAAGCAAAAATATCGGAAAAACGCAATTTACCTTTACTCCGCCTAGCGAAAAATCCACGCATTACTTAATAAATTCGAAATTGTATGAAAAAAATTTCGGTTCGAAAACTGTCTTCAACAAAGAAAGAACTTTTCAAATCGGACTCTTAGACGCAGAGATTTCGACAAAAACAAAATTATCGTCTATGCTCCTGGCGGGAAAACTACGCGCTATTTCAGGCTGGAGGTAGCTTCAAAAGGTTTTCGCAGGTGAGCCGTATAGGTCCACGAAAGAAGTTTTTCAATTGAGATTTCAGAAGCTTAGACTTTGCTGCAAATACATCAGAAGCAGAAATAAACATTCACGGCCCTGGTAGCTAAAACCGTTCCTTATCAAAAAATTAGAAATTAACATTTCACATCAGGAGCTGTATCAGATGCAAGAAGAATTTTTAAAAACAGAGTTTTAGAAGCAAAGACATATGGAAAAATGCAATTTACCATTACGCCCTCTAGCGGAACATCTACGCGTTACTTGAAAAAGAAACTGCGCCTAAAATGGTTTTCGTTGTGAATGGCTTCGAAGGGAAGAAATATTTTTTTGAATTTGGAGTGATGTAAAGCTCGGCGCTAGTGGACTCTGGAGCAGTGGAAACTCGTTCTCTGAAATGATGAATCACGCTTTACCATCTGTCAGCGAGGACGAAGAATTATTTACCCATCTTCTTTACTTTCCTTAAATCCGTAAAATGAGTGCTTAGTGTACTCCGAGTTTCTGGACAAGTTTTCGTACTGTTTGACGTGGATCGGATTCCAATCAGGTCTCCAACAGTAAACGGTAGCTCCTTCTGATGTACCACGCGGTTCATTTTCGAAGCTCATATTGCCGGCCCGGAATTCAGCGAACCGCCTTGCATTCAATGATGGTGCCTTCCGGAAATGCTGTGTTGTTAATGCGAGCTACCTCGATGCACGGCGTCCAAAGTTTATAAACAATATTGTAACAAACGATATTTTGAGGCGCTTCCTCATATGTTATGAGAAATGGCTGCTGTAAGACAATCGCTGACATTCGGCGCAAAAGGCTCGATGGTTGTGAAACCCCGAAGTCAGTATACCTTCCCAGAAATATAACACTGAGCCACCAGCTGCGAGCCATCAGTGTTTGATGGCCCGTGGCTGGTGTGATCCGCGGCCCAGGTAGCACAGCTTTGCAATTTAACGTAGGCTCAACACTGAGCCCATCGTTTAGGAATGAAAGATGGGGGCTCAGTGTTGTGTTTACGTTGAATTGCAAGGCTGTGCTGCCTGGGGTGCATCAATCACTGACCTTTTCCTTACGACCTGGTCAAATTACCCTGGGAGGCAAGTATTGCTAAGAAGCTGATATTATGAGAAGTAAACTGCTTATCGAACAGCCAACATTTCTTAATCGCCAGGGACCCGATGCTTCTCCATGATAACTTAAGAACTCACGTTAAACTTTAGACGATCCAGATGCTGCATTGGTTGGGATACGAAACAATACCTCCTCTGTATTATTCACTTGACCTGTTCCCTACGTGCCATCACTTTTTCAAGCACCTGAACATCATTCCACATGGCAAATCGTTTCTCAATAAATATCCGTCAGAACAGCATTCCATGAGTTTGTCTCATCCCACAGCTTGACATTTTTGTTCAAAGCGGCAGCATACGGAAATTTGTATCTCGTTGGCAAAAGTGTTTTGTCGTTGTCTGTGGTTATTTCGATTAATAAAGTTTATTTTGCATCATATTTTAGTCTGAAGTTTCCATCAATATTTCGACGCTTCGCCTGCAAGGTGTTCTTTCCCAATAGCGCCTGCGCTTGCCTGCTCACACAGCGGTTTGCGTTCGATAGCGCTGAATTTCATTGTTTACATTCTCTGTCGATTACGATAAAAAGATAAAGATTCCTGAAAATGATAAAGATTCCTCCACCCGGTGATGTTACAATAGGCTACATTACATTTACATCGGTAATATAATTAAAACATTAACGAAAAATTACTAAATCATTTGTTCAAATACTGGAAGCAATAAAAAACGGAAATCATGAAGTTTTTTAAATTAAATTAAAGTTTTTTGAATTGCTCCACTCTGTGTTCTAAATGACATTTAATATGTGTGAAAAATACCTATTTTATAAGCTCTACACATTCTTCGGAATAAGTTCTTCAGTAGTCTATCAGATGCATCTTCTTTTCTAATGCCGTCTGAATGAAGTACACGTTTCCTAGCACGCCAATTAGATTTCATATTTTGTTTATATGTACCTGATTTTGGATCCAAAAAATGTTCCGAATGGTTAACAGTTTGATGTACGTAATAACAGTCATCTGACAAAATGGCATATGCCTTCCACTGATCTGTCACAATATCTACTCCTTTGGACACGTTTTTTCTAATTGTGGGAGTTAACTCCTTCGCTGAACGTTTACTCTGTTGACATAACTCCAAACGGAAGTCTTTGGACTCTCTTTCTATCATTCCGATTACCCACGTTTCTTCTTCACATCTTCCAACATGGTACTTTCTCTTACGAATTTTACTTTCATTTATTTCAATAACTTTTCCAACCTCTCCCATTTGTCCTGGCTGTTCAACATGCGTCAACATGTATGAACTAATAATCTCTCTACAATACGAGTACCAATCGGATACAGTTCTTGAGAAAGTTTGAAGATCATCTTCAAAAGACGTCTCCTTTGTAGTTCTTTCGTAATCAAAATTAAAACAAAAGCAATATGTCACCAAAAGTGTTTTAATACTTAAAGTGATCAAGACTATCATTATTTCTCAGCATCATCGTCGTAATCGACAGAAAATGCGAACAATGAAATTCAGCGCTATCGAACGCAACCGCTGCGTGAGCAGGCAAGCGCAAGGGTTATTAGAAAGAGCACCCCACCTGCAACAGCCTAATAAGTCGTAGTGCTCCGTGATGTATGTGTAGATGCAGTAGCTGAAGTCTAGGGAGAACACGATGTACTATACTGGTATAGAGCATTCGGCTGGATTTTGGAAAATTACGGAACATTGAAGTTTCAACGTTCATAACGACGCGTTCGTTGAACCCGATATTTCTGTAGCATTGTGTTTTTCTTTGAAATGACTTTATTCCAGATCAACAACAAATTAAGGTTTTTATAATAGATATTTTCACCAAATCAGAGATAGCAGAAAATCTTTTTATCTGCAGGAACGAACACATTCATGTAGAAGGTAACGTAACAGGTTATTCTGGTCCATAGCAGCTAAATGTGTGTTGAGTATAACTGGTTTTTGTTGAACCAACTAGCTATAACGCAAAACATAGGTGAGTAAGCTGAATTGTAAAAATACTGTAATTGTAACACTTAAATTTAGGGAAATGTAATATTTAACGTAGTTCCTGACAGAGAAAGCGAATCATTCTTTCTTTTAGAAATTAATTTCTAAAATCTTAAATACACAGCCGGATTACTTCTTAGTGACGCAATTACCAGGACGCCCATCTGGTCTAGGAATTCTGATATTATTTTGAAAAGCTTCCGCTCGTATTGTTCGAAATAGCAGTAATGGATACATAAGAGTACAAAATGTTTCCTAAATATGATTCTAAGATATGGCATATCATGTATAATGCTGTCTTCTGGGAAAACTCCTCTCTCATTACACCATAGAGAGAACCTCTACTCAAAAAGAAAAGCAGCCTAACTGTATGATTAAACAAGGATCAAATGGTCTTTGTCGTAAATCCCTTCAGACCTTCTATTGCGAAAGATAATGAATGGGGAATGCCTGTGTCTTCTTTTGATGCGCCGAAGATTATGTAGGTTCTCTCTGATGATTAGTCAAAGCTAAGCATTCGTACTCTAATACTTTCTTCAACACGGATCACTTTTGAAGAACTGGCATATATTTCAAGCATACACAATCGCAGATTATTAGGTTCAAATGATATTTGAATTCGAAACTGCACTTGAGGTAAGCTGAAATAAACCACCTATTTCTGAAACCAAATTTAGAACAATGGTTCACAAAGGAAATCTTAGAATATCCAACATCTTCCTCTGAATCTGTTGTTGTTCCGTTCTTAATAAAAATTAAAACAAATGATACATCATCGTTTGAATATTGTGCCAGTTTGTATTAATCATGGGTGCTACGGTTTATTTACACTTTTTACATGATCTTAATAAGAATAATAATCTAGTATTCCTAAGCTTTCCCATTCTCGTAATTTAACACTACTGCTGATGTACTTCAGACTTTTTATTTCTAACTCAGCTTTTCTTGTGTATGCTATTTTATATGATAAAACAGGGTGAACCACAAATCAGGAAACCCAAATTTGTACTGTCTGGGATATGTCGGCTAGAAAACATGATTTTTATACCAGGAAAGCATGTTCGAAAATTGCGTAAGGAGGGTTATCGCAGTAACTGTTAGTAATGGTAATTTTGAAAGACAACTGACGTGAAGTGTAAGGTCCCTACATCTGCAGTCAAGATTTTAATGTTCTTCCTTTAACTCTAATGCTCTCTGAAAGCTTTCAAAATTCAGACGAGGTAAGTTTTGGTTAGTCTAAATGTCATAAGTTGTGCCAAATCACGCGTTGCTGGAAAATGATGCATTGCCCATTTTTTCCGAAATCAATTATGTCTCTGGTGTTGCGCCAGACTGCTGGAAATAACTTTGGAATAACTCAGTGTGGGTTAACTGATAATCAAAAATGTTCACAGGGTGGAGAAACGTAGGTCATGTTCGAAATTCAGCGTCTTTCCTAAGAAATAAGTTCAATTATTCTCAAACGCAGAGGAACATCCTGTAAGACATGTGGTTTCCGTTGTTTCAAGTGCTAGATGCTGATGCAGTAGGAATGAAATTGCATGATACCCGTTGCCCGATGGTAAGATCTGTACTGTAGGACACTCTGGGAGATTGGACATAATAAAAACTGGGATTAAGAAGTTTTGGGTCTAAACTTCCGTCTACTGTTCGCTAACCAAAATACGTCTACCACTACAACATTGATCTACACTGGCGGAAAGTGAAAAAAGAACACCAAGAAGGAATTGGCGGACGACCATGAAATTTATGTATGTTATTGGGGTCGAGTTTACGTAGGTGTGATGTTAATTTCGGGACCAACCGGTGAGCGCTTACGCCACAGCACGGCATAATATGCAAATTATCGTCGGTGGTATTTAAGGAGTACGGCGAAGTGAATGTAATCAGTCGTCGGCGTACGGACACGTGTGAAGACCCTGAAGAAGCTGCAATGCCTTGACATGGAAGACGCGTACGATTTAGCAGTTATCGGACTTTGAGCGAGGTCGTCTAATCGGACTCCGCGAGGCTGGGTGGTAGTATCGTCGTATTGCGGAGTGAATTGGACAGGAAGTATCGGTGATGGTACGATGGTGGCGTAGATGGTCCGAGGAACATTCCCACACGAGAAGACGTGGAACCGGGAGTCACAGATGGACTGATGAGCGGACCGATCGACGCATTAGAAGAGCGGCGTTGTCATGCAGAACATCCACTGCGACGCAAATCCGAGCTGCCGTTGCACCTGAGGTGACTGTGGAAACAATCCGCAACCGTCTACTGGATGCAGGACTACGTGCAATTGTGCCTCTGGCATGTGTACCTCTGACTCTAGCCCACCGCCAGGAACGGCTGCAGTGGTGTCGCCAACGTCTGCACTGGAGAACGCAATGGCGATCTGTCGTGCTCAGCGATGAAAGCAGATTCTGCTTGGGAGCCTCCGATGGCCGTATGCGTGTTCGCAGACGCACAGGGGAGCGTCTCCACCCTTTTTGCATCCTTCAGCGACACACAGGGCCTACACCTGGTCTCCTGGTGTGGGTAGTGATCAGCTATCACTCCCGTACACAACTAGTGTTTGTACCGGGTACGTTAAACAGTACCTCCTACATCAACAAAATCATTCAGACCGTTGTTGTGTCATTTGTAACGTCGGTCCATCGTGGTGTTTTCCAGCAAGATAACGCACGCCCACACATGGCACGTGCAACGCAACATGCACTTCATGCTGTGAGACAAATTCCATGGCCTTCACGTTCACCGGATTTGTCCCCCATTGAGCACGCGTGGGATTTTATGGGAGAACGACTTATCCGGTCTCCACGGCCAGCCACGACCATTCCCGATTTACGCGTCCAGGTTGAGGATGCTTGGAACTCAATAGCCCAAACTTACATCCAACATCTGTACGACAGACTCCATGCCAGAATTGCACAGTGTGACGCAGTTCATGGCGGTTCAACCTCGTACTAACCATGTTTCATGGGAATGTTATTTTTCAGTTTACCAGCAAGTACAGCTGTATTTTGCCATAATGTTTTGATCACGTTATCATCTGTATTCCGTTATTATGCTGTATAAATTTCGTTGGTATCAGACGTCTCCTTCTTGGTGTTCTTTTTTCACTTTCCTCCAGTGTATTATAACGAACTGATCTGAAGATAAAAAGCTAATGAAAACTAAATATTATTCAACACCTGCTATTAGGAAAGTGTGTATAGTAAGATATTTGTGTTAATGATACTTGTGACGTATATACTAATTTAACTTTCCTTTTTAATTTCTTTCTCTACGTAAATTTGAGTTCGTCCTCCTTCGCGTTTCTCAAACTGAACGTGTTAACTTCTCTTTCGCAAGAATATAGTAGGCAACACCTTGAGGTCAGTACGTATGACGTGTGGATGTGTCAGATGAGAAGTGGATGATATACAGGGTGATCAGAATCGACCGCACAATAAACCTACCAGGCGATTCCTCGTGGAGAAAAAAGCCGAAAACCGTTGTCCGTTGTCCGATCGGACGTGTCGCATTCCGGAGAGATATATATAGAGAAGGGACGAAAGTTGACAGTGAAAACAATGTCTTTCGAGAAGCAACATTTGAGGCACTGCCTTCTATTGGCGTTTCAGCTGAAAAAAAGTGCCTCGGAAGCCAAGCAAATGATCTGTGCTGTTTTGGGTCAGGCTGCTCTGTACTACAGTACGTGTAAGAAGTGGTTCCATCGGTTTAAGCAGGAAGAATTCGAGCTCCGTGATGCAGAACGCATGGGACACCCACAGAAAGTTGACGATGAAGAACTGGAACAACGTTTGGACTCGGATCCCTGTCGCACACAGTCAAAGCTCACCCAGGAACTCGGAGTAACACGGCAAGCCATTGCAAAGCGCCTCCACAAGCTTGGACGGATTCACAAGGAGGGCCGTTGGGTGCCCCACGAACTCACAGCTGCGAACAAGTCAAGGCGCTACAATGTAGCTGTTTCCTTGCTCTTCAGATTCAAGAAGAAGGATTTCCTCCACAAGATTTTGATCTGTGATGAGAAGTGGATCCTCTACGATAATCCTAAGCGGCGCAAATCGCGGGTTTATCCAGGTCAGCCTACCACCAGTCCGTCAAACCGAATATCCATGACAGGAAGTTGTTGCTGTGCATATGGTGTGATCAGCGCGGTGTTGCTCAAACCTGGTGAAACGGTCAATGTTGAGCGTTATTGTCAGCAACTCATTCGTGTGAGTGACGCAATGGAGGCGAAAAGGCCATAGACTAGCAAGGGCAGAAGGTCAGTCCTGTTGCTTCAGGATAACGCGAGTCCTCACACCGCAAAAACGAATTTAAACACGATCAGCGACCTAGAATGGGAGATTTTGTCCCACCCGGCGTATTCTCCAGACTTCACTCCGTCGGAGTATCACCTTATTCGCTCCCTGCAACATCAACTGAGTGATACACACTTCACTTCTGTCGAGGAGGTCCACACAAGTAATGATGACTTAATCAAATCGAAACGGCCCTCTTTTTTCCGCAGTGGCATTCGGCAGCTCCCTGATCGATGGCTCAAATGTATCCAATACGACGGAGATTATTTCGCTGATTAGGTACGATTAGGTACGTATTCGATTTGCTATAATTTTCTGTCAATGTGTCGTGCCTGTGGCCGAGAATTAAGTTGTACACCTGATACTTATAGCCCACTGAGTTGTTCACGGTGGTCGTTAAACCTCCAACCAAAAAAAGGGCAATCAACATTTAAAAATGTGCTACGGGGTGGGTATGCAAATTCGAAGGACGTGGTGGCGTGACACCATCAGTTGTACGCCTGCGCGATACGGCAGGTAGGGATAAAAAGGGTTGGCGACGGTAGCAGGTAAGCTCGAAGCTCATACTGGTTTGGTACATTTGACAGTAGTGTGGGTAGCGATATGTCGTACAG
The DNA here is from genome assembly GCA_039090855.1 of Macrothele yani. Lineage (NCBI taxonomy): Eukaryota > Metazoa > Arthropoda > Arachnida > Araneae > Macrothelidae > Macrothele > Macrothele yani. The sequence continues at coordinate 11,036,960 of CM076990.1, read as the reverse complement.
TTTGAGAGAGTATTGTGACACGTATCTTCTACTGGGGGAATGCCGTGGTTTAGCATTGCGTGCAGCAAGGGTCTACAGCGAGCGGTACCCAGCACGACGGCACCCTGACGCCCAGGTCATACGGTGACTTGACGCTCGAATACGCGACACAGTCAATGTCGCACCACGTCCAAGTGCAGACAGTGGCGCTGGACTCTCTGTGAGAACACCAGCCCTCCAGGACGCCATACTAGAGTTCATAGAGGAGGAGCCAACGACCAGCTGCCGTGCGACAGATCGGTGAGCACCAAAGTACCGTACTTGCCGTTCTACACCACGAAGACCTGCATCCATATCACATCACACGGGTGCAAAGCCTATTACCACAGTATTATTGTCAAAGGTAGACATACTGTGAGTGGCTGCTACAGTAACATGCTGCCGATAATAGTTTCATCCGCCGGATCTTGTTTACTAATGAAGCAAGGTTTACACGTCAGAGTGTCTTCAACACCCATAATAGTCCTGTTTGGGCATTGGACAATCCGCACGCAAAACGTGAATACGCTCACTATATCGGGTGGGGTGTTAATATCTGATGTGGTATTGTGGACGGTATCCTAGTGGGACCATAACTTTTTCCCGAACGTGTCACAGCTGCCAACTACATGGTGTTACAACATGATGTTCTGCCGGACTTACTGAAAAACGTACCATTGGCAGTTCTCAGCAATCTCTGGTTCCAGCATGATTCAACACCGGCGCATTACGCTACAAATGTTCGCCAGTTGCTGGATACGGAATATCCCGGTCGATGGCTTGGCCATGGTGGTCCTGTCGCATGACCCGCTAGATCGCCGGTTCTTAGGATCTTAACCCATTAGACTTCTTCCTCTGGGGTCATCTAAAGGAACTGGTACATCGACGGCCTGCCAAAAGCCTGCACGACCTAGTGGCCACCTTACACGCGGTCCTCACAAATGTAACCCCTGCTATGCTGCAACGCGTGCAGATGTTTATTCCTCGGCGGGCTGCCGCCTGTTGTACACTACAAGGTGGTCATTATGAACACATGTTGTAATCTGACACGAATCCACGTGTTTTATCATTTGCGTTGTAGTGGTACACATCAATAAATTACATGTTTTCAGTCAAAGTGATTGGGTAAGTTATTTCTAATGTCTGTATTCTTACCGGATGTGACGTCACGAACTTTCGGCGCCTATATCTCCGGAAAGTGACGCCCGATCGGACAACGGTTTTTGGCTTCTTTCTCCACGAGGGATCGTCCGGTAGGTATATTGTGCGGTCGATTCTGATCACCCTGTATGATGTTTGAGCAGCAGCAATATGTGAAAATGGTGGAAGTATAATGTTACTTGTGGAAAAACGTTCTTTATTTAAAGTTGTGTCGATTTAAGGGCTGCGTTTTGTGCATATATATCATCATCATCAACCATTATCAATCCACTGATGGATGAAGGTCTCCCCAAATTTCTTCCACAATTGTCTGTCTTGGGCTTGTATCCTCCATGTCACTCCAGTATACTTTCGAATTTCATCCTTTAATTTCCCATGGGGTCTTCTTCTGGGTCTTTTCCTCTTCCTCGGAATCTAATCTAAAATTTCACTTGTCCATCTGTAGTCCATTCTTCTGGCAACATGTCCAGCCCATTGCCATTTCAGTGATTTCACTCTGGTCATGATGTCGTCCACTCATGTCATTTTCTTATCCACAAGTTCCTCTTCTTATCTTTCCTGGTTACACCAAGCATGCATCTCTCGAAGCTTCTTTGAGTTGCCTGCAGTCTTTGCATGTCTTTTTTACGCTTTCCAACCGTAGGTTGAAGAAGCCTATATGCTCCAGCTTTTTTCGTCCGTCTGTCGGCACGATAACTCACATAAAAATGGCTCGATTTCGATGAATTTTAGTATGTGGTAGGGGACCCCAGGGGACGAACCCTATTGAAAATGGGTGAAGTGGGGTCAAAGGTCACGCCATAAGAGCGGGATCCATTCAATTACCTTTATGCGTCATAACGTTCGTAAATATGGTTCGATTTCAATGAAAGTTTAGTATGTGGTAGGGGACCACCTGGAGACAAACCCTATTGAAAATGGGTTAAGTGGAGTCAAAGGTCAGGACATAGGAGCGGGATGCATTCCATTGCCCTTATGCGTAATAAGGTACCTAAAAATGGTTCGATTTCGAAGAAATTTTAGTATGTGGTAGGGGACCACCCGGAGAGGAAACCTATTGAAAATGGGACAAATGGAGTCAAAGGTCAGGAAATAGGATCGGAATCCATTCCAACGCCCTTATCCCACACTATTAAGGTGGACGTCAAGTAATTTTGCTTCCTATATTTTCAATGGAAAAAATTTTGTACACATTTCCTTCACAATTAGTGTGTTCCCAAGGATGAAATTTGAACATCGATTAAAATAACTTCATACTATAACTTGGAATACTCAACATTTTCTAAAACATAACCATAATTACATTAAAAAACAACAACGTTTCCTTTGGTGGTGTTGAAACCAGAAAAAATATGGCGCGCCCTGTACTTTGATGACGTCAGTGGACAAATAAATGTTGGATTGCATAATTATGGTTATGGTTTAGAAAATATTAAGTATTCCAAGTTATGAAATGAAGCTATTTTAATTTTTTTTTTTTTTTTTTTTTGATTGGAGGTTTAACGACCACCGTGAGCAACTCAATGGGCTATAAGCAGTCGCCCGTCCCTAATTTAGGGTCACTGGTTCCAGGGAAGGGAGAGAGCCAGTGCCGTAAGACAAACACAACATCCATGCCTCACCGGGATTCGAACCCGAACCCCTTCCGACGAATGATCAGAGGCCAACGCCTTAGACCACTGCGCCACCGGGGCGGCATGCTATTTTAATCGATGTTCATCAAATTTTCATTTTTGGAAACGCATTAATTGTGAAGAAAATGTGTACAGAAGTTTTTCCATTGGAAGTATAGGAAGCAAAATTACTTAACGTCCACCTTAAAGTAGCATTTCTTGTATGTATGTATGTACATTTTATTTTGAAAACGGCTCTAAGAATTTTGATGAAAGTCGTTAACCTACCGTTTTCTGGTACTAGAATCGATTTAGCTTGATCTCGACTTTAGGAGAATTCGTTTAGTGGGTTAAATAACCACCCCGAATTATAACGTTTTTAGTGTCATGGCGTCTTTCCATTAATGTTTCCAATGCTTGGAAATCTTATGACGTCACAATCTCGCGTTTGAGAATGTTGGCGCGCGGTCATGCCATCTGGCTCATTATGTCACGCGTTGTGTGTGGATCCTATTAAAGTTTTATGACGTCATACTTTTGCGAGCAGATGGTCGCGATCCCTATCTTCTTCATTACGTCACGCGCTGCGTGCGTATGTCCGTCCACACGATAACTCGCGTAACAATCGTTCGATTTCGATGAAATTTTAGTATCTGGTAGGGTATTACCTGGGAATGAACCTTATTTAAAGTGAACGAAATGGGGTTAAAGTTCAGTACATAGGAGCGGGATCCATTCCACTGCTTTTATGCGTCATAACTAACGTAAAAAAGGTTCGATTTGGATGACATTTTAGTGTGTGGTAGGGGACCACCTGGCCACAAACCCTATTGAAAATGGGCGGAATGGGGTCAAAGGTCAGGATATAGGAGCGGACTTACTTCCATCGCCATTATGCGTCATGACTTACGTAAAAATGCTTCGATTTAGATGAAATATTAGTATGTTGCAGGGGTCTGCCTGGGGACGAATTCTATTGAAAATGGGCGAAATGGGGTCAAAGGGTAGGACGCAGAATCGGGATCTATTCCATAGCCCTTATGCATCATAACTTACGTAAAAATGCTTCGATTGCGACAAAAATTTATCATGTTGTTTCGGAGGTATACCGAACCGGTTCTGTTGAATATCATCGATATGGGATCATGGGTCAGGGCATAGGACCGAAATTTATTCCACAGCCATTATTCTCATAACTTGAGTGATAACTTGAGTAATGATTTCTGGTATGTTGGAAAGCGTATTATAATCAATGCATTGCATCATTTTACAAACTTGTTTAGTTAAGGTCCATATCACTGCTCCATACGTAAGCACTGGCAGGATGCATTGGTTAAACACTTTTCTTTTGAGACATAATGGCATACTGCTCTTAAAAATTGTACTGTTTCTTCCAAAAGCTCTCCATCCAAGTTTTATACGCCGATTAATTTCTTCATCAATGTGACCCGCACTTGATATCTGCTGCCCAAGATAAATGTAGGAATCGGTTGTCTCAAGCTTTTTTCCATCAATCGATAAATCTTCGTACATCACTTTCTTCTTCTGAAAGTTCATTTTTAATCTAACTGCTTTACTCTTGTCAGCAAGTTCTTGAATCATATTCTGCAGCTCTCAAGAGGTAGTTACAAAGATGACTACTTCATCAGCAAAACGAAGGTGAGTTAAGTACTATCCATTAATTTTTATCCCTTTATTTTCCCAGTTCAATGATTGAAAGACATTTTGCAATGTGGCGTTAAAGAGCTTGGGAGATATAGGGTCACATTGTCTCACTCCCTTTCCAGTTCTTATTTGTGCTGTATCCTCAAATATCCGAATCTTTGCACTTGCATTTTTATAGATGTTATTAATAAAGCTAATGTATGCATCTTCAATACCGCAGGATTTCAAAGCCATTGTTACTGTTGATGGTTTCATGGAACCGAAGGCCTTTTCATAGTCATATATATATATATATATATATATATATATATATATATATGGGATGTAAGGTCAGGTAATGCGTAACATCACTGCCTCTCCTTGACAAATGTCAACCCCGCCTTCTCGTGGTACATCCTGTTCCCACTAAAGGGGCTCTGACGACCGCCAATAGCGGCATAACTATACCATCGGGATTAGAGGAAATGCTATCCCACACTCACCAACCCGCTTGGCCAGCGTGGTGAGTTATGGCCAAACCCCCAAAATGACTCCACAACTTAAATCTTGGCCCTCAGTCTCCGGCAGCTGGAATGTACCTGGCCAAGGCAGCGGCCAGTGCGACATGAAGGCAGAGGGTGCTAAGAATCCCCGGAGGACCGGACTAGGCTGCCATCTGATGCTGACCTTGGCTACGTACAACGGACGCTCCCTATCTTCTGATTCAAGGCTTCTTGAATTGGAAGAGGAACTACAAAGGATCAAGTGGGACATCGTCGGGCTAAGTGAGGTAAGGAGAAAAGGAGAAGATCTCATTGAACTGAAAAGTGGACATCTCTTCTACTATCGTGGGACAGATACTGGCAGAACTAGTGGTGTTGGATTTATAATAAACAAGAAACTGAAGGATAAAGTTGTAGAAGTTGAAAGTTCCTCTGACAGAGCTGTACGACTCGTTATCCAACTCTCGAAAAGATACCAGGCTCAGATTATTCAAACTTATGCACCCACCACAAGTCATGCTGAAGAAGAAATTGAAGAATTTTATGAGGAAATTCGTGATCTAAATAATAAAGGTAAGCAGCACTTGAAGATAATTATGGGAGATTTCAATGCAAAAATAGGGCAACGGCAACAGAATGAAACTTCAGTAGGTAAATTCGGTCACGGCAACAGAAACCAGCGTGGAAATACTCTCGTAGAGTTTGCAGAGGCAGAAGGGTTTTTCATCTTGAACTCCTTTTTCAAGAAAAAGCCACACAGGAAATGGACATGGAGACATCCAAATGGGACGACAAGTGAAATTGATTTTATTATGTGTAACAAAAAATTCGTCATAGAAGACTGCAGTGTGCTAAACAAGTTCAACACAGGCAGTGACCATAGATTGGTGAGATGTAAGATGCACCTCAACACTAAACTCGAACGTAGCAAGCTCATACGACAAACAAAATGTATTGACATAACCAACCTTAAAAAACACCATAATACTTTCAAATTGGAACGGAAGAACAGATTCTCTGCTTTAAAAGGCCTAACATCGGAAGAAGTGGATATTTCTGAAGTTAACAGAAAAGTAACCAAAGCTCTTATGGAAACAGCAACAAAATTAGCTGGGTCTAAGAACAAATTGCATGTGAACAAATTATCAGGAAAAACCAAAATGTTGATGCAAAAAAGAAGAGTGATGAGGACAACTAAAGAAGATGTGACTTCCAAAGTGGAATATATAGAGCTATGCAAGACAGTACGAAAAAGTATCACTGAAGACGTAAGGAAATTCAACTGTGAACTAGTAAGGAAAGCAATTGAAAACAACCAAAGCCTAAAGATGGCAAAGGGACATCTCAGTAAGGGGAAAAACAGATTATGGCACTGAGAAAAGAAGATGGTTCTGTAACAAGAAATAGAGGCGAAATTTTGACAAGAGTGAAAGATTTCTACTCCAAATTATATGAAAGGGATGATACATGTACTCCAGACATCATGAAAGGTACCAGTACCAGAGTTCTTCCAGTCCTTCCAGCAGAAGTTGCACATGCAATCAAGAACATGAAGCGGGGAAAAGCTCCAGGAGAAGATGGAATTACTGTAGACATCATACAAGAAGCAAGTGGAGAAATCGAAACAGTACTCGCCCAAATTTTCACTCGATGCCTTAATGAAGGGAAAATTCCTGAGGATTGGAACAACGCTACAATAATCTTGCTACATAAAAAAGGTGACATTTGAGGATCTCAGGAACTACAGACCTATCAGCCTCCTATCAGTGGTTTATAAAATCTTCACTAAAGTTCTTTCACACCGCTTGAAGGTGACACTGGACATAGCTCAACCGAGAGAACAAGCTGGATTCAGGAGTGGCTACAGCACAATAGATCATATCCACGTACTGAGAGAACTAATTGAAAGAGCGAGGGAATATGAGCTTCCATTGTGCATGGCTTTTATCGATTATGAAAAAGCCTTTGATTCGGTGAAACCATCAGCAATTGCAATGGCTCTGAAATCCTGCGGTATTGAAGATGCATACATTAATATTATTAATAACATCTATGAAAATGCAAGTGCAAAGATTCGGCTGTTTGAAAATACAACACACATAAAAATTGGAAAAGGAGTGAGACAAGGTGACACCATATCTCCGAAGCTCTTTAATGCCACATTGGAAAATGTCTTTCAATCACTGAACTGGGAAAACAAAGGGATAAAGATTAATGGATATTATCTAACCCACCTTCGTTTTGGTGATGACATAGTCATTTTTGCAACTAACCCATCAGAGCTACAGAGTATGATCCAGGAACTTGCTGACAAGAGTAAAGAAGTGATATTAAAAATGAACTTTCAGAAGACAAAAGTGATGTACAATGCTTTTACAAGAAACGAAGATTTATCGATTGATGGAGAAAAGCTGGAGATAACAGACACGTACGTTTATCTTGGACAGCAGATATCAAGTGAGGGTCACATTGGTGAAGAAATTAATCGGTGTACAAAACTTGCCTGGAGAGCTTTTGGAAGAAACAGCATAATTTTCAAGAGCAATATGCCATTATGTCTTAAAAGAAAAGTGTTTGATCAATGCATCCTTCCAGTGCTTACGTATGGTGCAGAGACGTGGACCTTAGCTAAAAGAGACATACAAAGGCTGCAGACAACTCAAATAAGCATGGGGAGGTGCATGCTTGGTGTAACCAGGAGAGATAAGAAGAGGAACACGTGGATCCGAAAAATGACAAGAGTGGAAGACATCATGATCAGAGTTAAATCCCTGAAATGGCAATGGGCTGGACATACTGCCAGAAGAACAGACCATCGATGGACAGCCGAAATTTTAGATTGGATTCCAAGGGACAGGAAAAAACCCAGAAGAAGACCACATGGAAGATGGGTGGATGAAATTCGAAAGTATGTGGGAGTGACATGGAGGAGACTGGCACAAGACAGACCGTTGTGGAGGAAACTTGGGGCGACCTTCGTCCAGCAGTGGATTGATAATGGTTGACAATGATGATGATGATGATATATATATATATATATATATATATAATCATGATGATGATTTTATTTAGTTCTGCCTGAAGTTTGATAATAATGTGATACGTTTAACGTTTGAGTTAAAGTGTTCTCTTCTGTTGGAATGCTACTGTTCAAGGAATTGTTGACGGAATAAAGGAATCAATCTGTAAATAACCTTTTCCTGACGTTTTCTTAGATGACTCCTGTTTTACGTAGGTGAAGATTTTGAGAACTAATTTACGTAGTGTTCAGATATATATTCCACGAATATTACATATTTTTGTTTTGAGTATATCACTTTTTTCACGCACCTTGAAAACGTGTGAGTGTCGATTAGTAAGAAGCGTAAGTACATATCTATTTTTTTCGAGAGACAAGTATGACCGACACAAATCTGACTACATTAAAAGGCAAATATTTACACCATTATTTACACCAATATTGGTTTTAATGGTGAGCACCATTTTATAATGCTGATGTGCAGCAATATCTTGTAAAACAAGTGACTAAGGATTGTGTTGGTTTGAATTTTCATTCCAGGGGTGGCTTAGTGGTCAGCGTTCGTGACTGCCATGGAGATAACCTCAGGTTCGATCCTGGACAGGTACGAACGTTCGAACCACTAAATATCCACCGTGCGTCGGATGGGCACGTTAAGCCGCCGGACCCTAGGTACTGGCCCCCGGTAATAAATAAGGGCGTCTTCCTCCCCATTTCTACCTCGCTTCCGTGTCACTTTCCTATCTGGCACTCCAGCCCAAATCTCCTAGAATCCTATTTCTAAGGGGTGTTTAGGACCTGGGGTCAGACAGTCTTTTCCTAAAATCCTCGACATATGATCTGATCTGATTTACATTCCATTGTTTAACGTAGTTTGTGGAGTATTGGTATTATTTGAGATACCAGTAGATTTAAGATCCTTCATATTGAGATTGCATCCGTTACATTTGACAGCTGGTACATATTTCAGGCAAAAACAACCTGATCTACTGATTTATACTGGCTTTTTGAGCCCTGGTCTGCCTGACTTCTGGGACAAATCTCTGGCAACACTGTATGTCACCCACACTTCTTCGGAAAATCCAACCCGACCCTACCTAGGACGAATGATCAGAAACTAGTGCTTTGACCACTGGGCGGCACTCCGAATCACCAAAAGAATATATAAAATAAGAAAACAAAAATACATTTTAGAAATTTTACGGGTTTTTCTATTATAAACTCTCTTAATTAATTTTAAATATAATAAATTCCTCCACTTAAAAAAATCTTACCAAAACAGAACCTGGGATTTCTTCCTCTATTTCTGATTTTTTCATGTATACTGTCGAAGTCGGGGGCATGGGTTTTCTTTGAGGACCATCAGGAGGACGGGCTTTCGGCTCTGAAAAGAAGGAATTATATTACATTTCTTTCTGCAACACAATTTATCAGTATTTTCAAATTGAGCGTGCCACTGGTATAACGCTATGTGTGAATAAATTGACGTTGGCGCTAGAAAGAAGCCACGGTAAAGGCAAGATAATTTAACTCGTATGCACTAACTTCTGTACTGAACAATGGAATGAAGCTTAAGAAAACATATATAGTGCGACGGCTTTACACGCAAACACTCACTCACAAGTAAAGACGATTTGCACCGGTCAGGACTTTTTTCTAAGATTAAATAAAACTAAGCAACGATAACGAATGATCAGTTTTCGAAATATATATGGGAAAAAGTGAACCACCTATTTGGAAAATTGCCAACTGATATACACTATAGTTGTACTGTTTTGAGTTTAATTTGGTGTACAGTTCCTACTTTTTGATATACACTATATTGACAAAAGTCACCAGACACCCTTTCAAAAGCAAATGAACGATTCCGCTGCTTTGTTAAGATCCGCGGTACAGCTGCAAACGGTAACAGCCTGCAGCTGACCGCGATCATATCACACGGTGAGGATGACTGAAAATGTCGCGGCGGGAGAGAACTGACTCTGAGAAAGGAAAGATTGTTGGGTGTTATATTAGTGAGTTGTCTAAGAGAAACCGAGAGGCGTTTAAACATCCCCAAGTGGATGTACTGAATAAGTGGAAGACACATGGCATGCCTGAAGCAGCAAAACGTACCGGCAGACCAAAGAAAATCAGTGATAGAGGATGTCGAAGCCTCAGGAAAGTCGTTAAAGCTAATCGACGGACTACTGCACAAGACCTGAGTGTACAGGTGAGTAAAAATGCTGGAACCTCGGTATGTGCACGTACCATTCGCACAGAACTTCATTACATGGGTTACCGTGGTCGTGCGGCTGCTCATAAGCTTTTCATCTGCACTCTGAATGCTACTCGTTGTTTAGCATAGTGTAAAGAACATTTATCGTGGACCGTAGATCAATGGACACGGGTCCTATGGACCGATGAATCCCTATACACGATCTATCAGTGTGATGGCCGTGTGTGAGTATGGCGACATCCGGGGGAACGCTATTTACCACAATGTATTATTCCTGCGGTCAAATTTGGAGCTGGCAGTGTACCTGTGTGGGGATGTTTTCCATGGAATGGTCCCGGTCCATTGGTTATCGTGGATAAACCTGTTAACCCGCACGTCTACCTCGATATTCTGAACAGTTATGCCCAATCAACTCTGTGGCAATACTATGGAACCGGGCAGTGTTGGTACCAGCAGGATAATGCACCGAGCCATAAAACAAAGACTGTTACGGCGTGGTTCGACGATAATTCCGAATCGTGTGTGTACTGGCCAACCCTGAGCCCTGATATTAATCCCATAGAGCACCTAAGGGATGAATTAGAGCGCCGCATAAGAAGTTTGGAACCAAGACTGACTACTAAGCAACAGTTAGCGGCAGTATTATGTACTGAATGGAAGCGCATACCTACCGCGTTGGTTCAAAACCTTGTCGAAAGCATGTCTCGAAGGATCGGTGCATGCATTAAGACCAAAGGTGGACCGACACCTTACTAATGTATGTCAATAAATGCATGATGTGTTTTAATTCTAGGTGTCAAGTGAATTTCGTCAATGTTGCGTATATTTGGTTGGTGCGAATGAAATGTCCGGCGTGAACGAACAGTGGAGACAGGCCCCCACCACAGCTGAATGGAACCACCCACAAGTGTTGCGGGTATTACGTCACAGAGTCAAAAGAAATAGCTAGCACGTGTATGAAAAACAAGGTTCAGGCGTGGTTTGTTTGGACGTAACGTGGCTTGCAAAGGAAACATGCAGACTCCGGATTTGTGCGTCATATACCTGCATGAATTTAAACTAGGCCATTCTGCAGAAATAGTGGTTCAAAACGTCGATAAAGCTTTTGAGGAGAATACAGCAAACGAACGAACCATTCGGCGTTGTTTGTGAAGTTTCGAAGCGGAGATACGGACCTGCAATACGAAGCACGTAGTCACCGCCCTGTTGCTGTTTCTGACGATGTTCTGTTCCGTCTGGTTGAAGTGGACCTCCGAAAAACATGTAGTCAGATAGCGACAGAGGTAGGTGTCCACCACATGACAGTTGTTCGGCGTTTGTCTGGTTTGAGAAAGGACATAAAGCTGGACATGTGGCTGCCGCATGAGTCGACAACTGCCAACAAGACTAGGCGTTTGGAAGTCTACACGTCACTGCCTGCCAGGAATAAACAGGAACTTCTACTGCATCGAATCATCACCTGCGAGGAGAAGTGGGTCTTTTATGATAATCGGAAGCGATCTGTACAATGGTTAAGTAAGGCACAGCCTGTTGGACGGCATCCTAAGCCACCCTTACACACCAAGAAGATGATACTCCTTGTCTGGTGGTCCACAACCGGGATAATTGATTGGAGTTTCTTGGCAAGAGGCCAAAACATCACTGAAGAACGTTATTGTGCTGAATTACACCAGATGCACCTGAAATTGCTGCAGAAACAACCGGCTTTGGTCAACAGACATGGCGTTCTTCTGCTCCAGGAAAACGCCAGCCCTGATGTCGCACAACGAACGATGCTGACACTAAGTCCCTTGGCCTGTAAAGCACCGCCTCATTCTGCCTATTACCCGGACATTTCTCCGACAGACTATCATCTCTTTCGTCGGCAGGTCCACTTCCTTGTCCGGGAAACAGTTCACGACAGACAACGAGGTTCAACGTGCAGTTGATGACTTCTTCGGGTCCCAGCCACAAGACTTTTGTCGTTCCAGGATCATAGCCTTTCCGGACTGATGGCAAGTATGTGTCGCTGCCGAGGGGGATTGTTTTGCCTAGGTAAGTTGTCCTACATTTTCGTTCTCGCCGTCCACGTGTGCTGGTCCTTTGCCGAACAGTTCATTCGCACCAACCCAATATCTTGCGATCGGCGTATATTTTATGAAATCGCAGCAGGCGTCTGGAGTTCTTAGTACTGCGCGGAATTTAGCAAGTAAGGTACACTTGTCAATACTCTAGGTATTTCATCTCAGTGTCTTTGAACAGAAAGCAGGATAAAACCTAAGATATATGTTTAAAATTAGTAGAAACCTCCATATGAGATTTTGGTATATTTTCGTAAATTTCTCTCCCTATCACTCTGTGTCTCTCGGTCTCACTCTTTCTCTCTCTCTCTCTCTCTCTCTCTCTGTCTCTTGTCTCTGTTTCTCTTTCACATATCACTAGGCTGTTTCTTGAGATTCAGAAGTTGGCTTATCAAAGAAAGTTCATCATCCAAATTAAAATATCTGAGGCGCAAGGTTTTACTTACTGTTGATGTATCAAACGTGTCAATTTACAGCGATCTTCGCTCACAACTCGAGCTTTACTAACATCCATCACATGTCTTTTCCCAAAATATTTTCTACTTCACACTCATTATCTTTTTCTCTTGTATACATTCCTGGACCTAGGCTGGTGCACATAAATTTTTTCATATCCATCTACCTTTCTTTCGCATGTTGTTTTGTACAAAAAACGGGAAGGTACTTTAAAAATTAGTACAAAACGAACGAAAAACAAATTTATTTCTGTAATGCCTTTTTATTTAAATGCATGCGTCAGACACCCTCTTCCCACCAAAAAAAATATTTGTGAAAAAAATATTTAAAAAAATATTTAAATTGTGACATTTCTCGAATCTATGGAAAATTTGGCGGGAGAATAAATAAACAACCCAGTGATCTGAAATTTAATTTATGCAAAAGGCATAAGCAGAGATTATATTTTGCAATGATCAAATACGAGTATTTCATTTCATTTATTTCGTTATGGGGTTACATTTGACTATGTTACATTTCAAAATTAATTTTATAACATATAGTATTAAGAAAAACAACATATATAATGTGAATACTTATGTACAGGGTAACCACAGAACAGGAAATTGAGTAAAAGGCTATATATATATAGCGTGAGTGAATCCCAATTCTCCTAAAGTACGTAGTCAAGTCAAACGTCCTGCACATATAAAATTATAAATTTACTCATATGTGGTCTGATTAATAAATTTTAATTAATAAAAATTTACTCATATAAAATTTACTCATATGTGGTCTGATTAATAAATTTTACCATAGAATTTTATATTTTAATTTGTTAGCAAATATTTTTTAGTTGCTTTCGAAAATAATTATAATTATTAATATGTGTCAATTGACAAAGGTAGGTTATTCCATAACATCAATCCCTGGTAATCAATAAATTTTTTTTGGGTTAAAGTGTTAGGCATTGGTAACAAAAATGCATTTCTATCTCTTGTTTAATAGTCGTGACCTACAGTGTTCACTTGAATTAAATGTTGATACCTATTCCCTTTTATTCTTTTATTCATGAATCCTAATAATCTAAATTGCCATAATTTCTTAATATCTAAAAATCCATAAGAATTTATCCGTACCCCCATATTCAAGTTAATTCCCCTAAAATTATTTAAAATTCTGACCATCCTATTTTGCAATGATTGTAATTTATATAAATTAGTCTTAGTAGTTTCCCCCCCATTCTAATAAACAATAAGTCAAACATGGATAAATTAGACTGTAGTACAACATTTTTAATGTTTTAATAGTTAAATTATTTGACATTCTGGTAATTAAACCCAATAGCCCCGAAAATTTGTTTACAATACTTTGAATATTTATATTCCATTTTAGATTATCCTCGATTATTATTCGCAAACATTTAATATTATTTATTATTTGAAGGGTACACTTCTCCACACAAATAGATGCTGGCTCGAAATTCTGTCTATCTCCTTGTTTAAAAATCATAATAATAAACAAGTTCTCTTAGACTTCATTTTAGGTGTTTCGATTTAGATCTTTTTTAGGGCTTTGAGTGCTCTATTCTTTGTGGGTATCTAAAAAAATTCGTAACTAACTGGTGCCAAATCTGAGCGAAAGTAAAAATCTGATGACATGGGATCAGACATAAAATCGAAATACACGTACATAGAGAAAAAAAAAATGAGTGATATTTACCATGAAATGTGGCATTCACAGTAAAGTTGTCTTCACCATAGCTGTTTGCAGCAACCAATGTATATAAACCTTCGTTATTATGGGTTGGCATTTTCAGCTCCAAACATCCTTAGATAAAAAAATATATGCTCAAGAAATTTTCATTACTAGTATCATTTTGCATCATTAGATGTATTGTGATAACACATGAAACCAATATATAAATAATGACACAAATTTTGAAGATGACAATCCGATTTTTGGCGTAAATGTGACAAGGATGGTAAGTCAGATAACATCCGAAAACTTCAAAATTTTCATCGTCCTGGAGCGGGACTCGAATCCGCGTCTCCCAGAAAACGCCCGGGTATGATAACCACTACACCACCCAGATCGACCAAGCTTCCGATCAATTTGAATAAAACCATCACAGGATTCGCTAGTCGAAGCAACCGGCATTCACGTTTAGCGAATCTGGAGGTTAAGAATCTTATCCCATGTTTGCCCGGAGAAGCAGATAAATCATGAATATATAAATATATTGAGGAATCACTTTCAAGCATTTTTTTTGACATACACGCGCAACTTAACAGTGTAGTCACAAGCCTTGTGTGCTTAACAAAATCAAATTTTATTCAAATAGCCGCAAAATAAATCTGAAGATCCAAGCAAATTTTATTTATTTATTCCAAATTAAGATGTCCGGGAGAGGAATGTGTTTAGTGCTATACAATTCTGGAGTAATAGACCTGGCCAGTCTATCTACCTCAGGACTAGTTAAAGGTCCACACATCCTCGTCGTGATAAAAAAAGGACAGAAAAAGGCGAAAGTAATAATCTGTTGCTCAGTGCTCAGGTTTACGCCGAAAAGTTCCTTAACGATTTTCGGAAATGTGAATAATTAAGGAGAGAAATAAAATCCTTAATAGATAAATTTTATTTACATTTCACTCCCTGCAACCACCTCTGCGAGGGTGGACTAGTCAATGCAAAAGTCAAGCAAATTACACTGCTGGCCACCCAAAATGCAACACCAAGAAGGACACTTGGTAGCAAAGCCAGATTTACTGGACACATAACAACAGATACAAAGATGAAACGATTGAGCTTACAGGCCCGTGCCACTTTCGGAACACGCAGACATCAATAGTTCGTGTGGCCACCATGGCTGCCAATAACGGCCGCTACACGCCGCGGCATCGAACGAAAAAGGCTTTGGATGTGGGCTTGGGGTATGTCGGTCCAGGCTGCTTCCACACGTTGCCACAGTTCATCAGGCGTAGCCGTGGGTGGTGCTTGCCGGGCCACTCGGTTGCCGATCAGCGACCAGACGTGTTCGATGGGCGACCTATCGGGAGAACAGGCGAACCACGGCAGCAATGACACCTAGTGGGCAGTGAAGAATTGTTGCACGATGCGTGCCACGTGAGGGCGTGCATTGTCCTGTTGAAACGTGGCTTGGCACCGATGAAATGATGTAATATACACAAGATGCAAATGTACAAAAAATCATATGCAGACTTAATAACATGTGTTGAAAAACATGAGAAGAAAGAAATGTATTGGTACAAAATAATGCCGACAGCAATAATAATAATAAGTAATCTGCAGAAACACATAAAGAACTGACATGATTCTAAGATCACGTATGTACGAGGAGGCAAAGTCAGATTGACGCTAAGATCTGCCAGGTTGGCAAGGAGGGAAGTGATGCGGTAGTGGAGAAAGAGTCCAGTGCGTAGGAGATGGCAATGAGCCAGATAGTCACGGAGAAAGGTACAAGATAGTCACGGAGAAAGGTACAAGGAAAGTCCCGACGATGCCACGGTGATCAAAGCAAGAGGCGGAGGTCGTCTGAAGGATCGGTGAACCACCTCCGACATGGAGACCAGACTGACATGAGCTCGGGCGGAAGCAAACGCTAGATGTAGGCGGGCAAGAAGGCGGTTTCGGAATTGACAATAGAGTTCGTCCCCCGCCTGTAACAGAGATAGCGGAAGAGCAACGGATCGAAGTTGTAGATAGCTGGGTGGAGGGGATGGATGTCTTCATGTACAAGAGAATTTGCCAACGGGGTGCAAAAGCCTCGACTATTCAGTGTTGCTACCTTAAAGAGATATATCTGATTGTGGTTGGATGAGATTATTAGCAGCCTGCCGAAGCTTGTCAAGCCGGATGCGGATATTCTTGGCCCAAAAAGAGTCCCCAAAGGTCATGGGGAGCATGTTCCGGAAGTGCGTAAGAATGGCCAGCATTTGCGTCATCGTCTCAGCAAGGTGGTCCTGGTACGGTGCTAAGAATTTACGAGACATCTTGTTCTGTCGTGGACCAATAAAACAAGCGTATAACGCTTCCCCAGGAACTGGTGTCTGAGGGAGGGAAGAACCTTCCAGGGGACACAGACATTTTTCACGAGGGAGTGGGGGAGACAGAGGAAACTTCTGATTCAGATTCAACAGAAGCATCAGAGGTGCCTGTAAGACTAGTTGAGCGATCATGACCACCCTGGAAGGTGGGCGATCTTTTAGTCCTCTTCGTGCGATTTCGAGGAGCACGGCGACAGTTCGTTTGGTTAAGGGTCTGAGCAGAGACTAATGAAGAAATATCCGGCACTTTAAAAGGCATAGCAGAAGGGGCAGTGTAATTAAGAACAGATGGGAGTGGAGGATCTTCCGCTGAAAGCCGAGTAGATTGCAGAGGGCCTCCAGCAGGTACAGCACCAGATTGTTGTTGCGCTGGAAGCATAGAAATAGAACAAGAAGACGAAGGCTGAGCCGAAGACATTGGTCGACCAATGGCTTTAGTACGACTTTCTTCATAAGTCGACTCCTGCTGATCGGATGCACGGGAAGCAGATGCTGTATGAGGAAGTAAAGGATGAGGAGGTCGTCCTGTCGACTTGGCGGCTGACGACGCATTATGAGGGAATGCTCTGTACCCTTGCAAATCGGGCAGCTGGAGCCCACAGTGATGGGTATTTGACGAAGATGCGTGCTACAACGAACACGAAGTACAGGTGGAACACGAAGCTTATGTTCATCCGATGGAAAGACCATTCGAATGTTACGACGGAAGCCCAGCAGGTACCGGTCTTCAGGCACATCAGGAAATGAGGAATAGGTATGAACTGGACCAACAATTAGACCGACCGTGGGGACTCAAAGCAGCAATCAGTAGATCATTAGACACCTCTGGTGGTACAGGTAAAAAGCTAACAAGGACTGGCATCTGGGAGATAGGATCTGCCTGAAGGTGACAGTCTACAATGGAAATCCCATTAATCAGAACCTTGAGAGTATATTCATCAGTGGTGAAATATGCAATGGCTTTACCAGGCTTTCTGCTCACGTGAGTGATGGCAGTAGGAGGAACAGTCTTGCGAAGGGCGGCACAGTATGCAGTGAGTTTAGTATTCTGTAGGCTTGGAAAGACAGATCTGCGCTCCACAGTACTAACGAAGTTGTGACCATGAGGAGAGTCCACCGGGATATCAACATCAGTGGAGTGAGCATCACGTGTCATCCGAAATGGGCATGTAGAAGAAGAAGAAGAGGAAGGCTGAGGAGAAAGTCGAGACTTCGCCGAGGTGACGTCAGCGTAAGTGAGGGTAGTAGTACGCTGCGATTAAGGTGGATCGACAACGGGATGCGAGAAATACATTGCGTCATCTGCTGCTTTCGGAGAGGAAAGCAAATCGCAGCTTGGTACTACGAAAGAAGAAGCACGATCAGCTGGGAGGGCAGCAGAAGAACGCTGAGGAGAGGAGGGTCTAGTGAGAGCTGCTCATCAGTAGTGGATGATCCAATGGGAGCTGTGCAAAAGAGCGGATCAGTTTCGGAAGCGAGGGCGGGGACTACACTCTCGCCGGAAACCGCCATTTGCAATGGCGATAAGAATTCCCTGCCTTGGCCGACTTGGCCAAGACAATAAAATGATGATTAATAAATAAATTATGCACTTAACGGTTTGGTAGGCACACAGAAAGGAACACGAAAGTTTAACGGATGACACACACACAAAATAACGAGCTAGAAATCCAGGATAGAGCATTAACTGATAGGTGAAAGACGAGCTTGAAAATCAGCAGCACTGCCGCAGACATATGCTCTCACTGCTATTTGCCTTTAGCTCGTGTGCATCCTGTGGAGCAGGCACGTGGCATCTCCCCCTCCCCCTCAGAAAGAGGGCCGGTGGCATGGCCCAAGGGTCAGCCGGAATCATGTGTCGCTGTAGGCAGTCATCATATGAAGAACGTGCATTTAAGAAATCCTAGACAATTTGGTGTGTGGAACGTAACATCACACTAATTTATTTTTTCGAAACACTGATGAACATGATCGAAAGAAGAAGCATGATCGAAAGAAGGCGCATCTCATTTTTCCTGTCTCGCAGTGTGGAAAGAACATCACATCATTGCAAGAAACTTAACAGCCAGGTCATCCTGGAAGTTCGGGCGCCAATATATCGAGCAAGTTTGCCCGCGCTGGCCATCGATGTCGGGTCCCCTCACTCCAGAGTAAGTCGCTCTCCCAACTGAGCTACGCGGACATGGGCTCTCACTGCTATCTGCCTTTATCTCATGTGCGTCCGGCGGGGCAGGCACGACACAGAATTTCGCAGCTACATCACATTTCATCGGTGTCAAGGTCTTTCTTACTTTCGTCCAAATCTGAATAATAATAATGATAATAATAAATATTATTTTCGAAAAACTAAACTCTAGATTTCTTACACTTGCCGCTGTCATAACTTTATAAATATTTACTTTGATGACTCATATCTTCCTTCATTGGTTTTACGTAGTGGTTGTCTGGGACAAAAAGGCCCGGGGTGTTGCTTACTACTAGTGGATCAGACTAGGTGTGTGTGTGTGTGTGTGTGTGTCGAAATGCTAAAGGTTAACAATATACGTGAATACGAGGGTTCCATTTGAAGTCGGAGTTGCACGTATCCTTCCCCGCAATCCTTTGAAATGTTGGCAGAACACAAGACAGAATAACAACACCGGAACTCTGGTCTACGTCTCACCAGGATTCTCGGCGTTTGCTCGCGGCGTGACTTGAGATGGGAGTTTGAATGGGCTGCCGCCAGGCGGTGTTATTATTTATGGCTTATGCGGCTTTCGCATTCGCAGAGTTATTCCATCTGTTTTTATCATATTCGTCATTTTATTTTACTCCGACTTTATGAATTCCTCTCTGATGTTGCATCGGGGATTAAATGATCTTCTAAGCTATGGTAGGAATGTTTTCTCAGCGGGATTTTCCATTTTTGGTACAGATTGGACTGTATTCTTTAGGGATACGGAGTTAAGGGTGGGGGAACACGAGATGCGAGTGAGATGACGAGATGCAAGGGAGATAGATGGACAAACACGAGATGCGAGACAAATCGTACATTTGAACCTACCAGGGAAAGACACAAAAAATGGCCAATTATTTTGGCCAAATTGAGTTGCTGCGCATTTTATCAATTTTGAAGATATTTTCTGTAAACTTACCAAGTACGTATTTTAGGTGCGTTTCTTTGATAGGTGGGGGCCATTTTTTCCCCATAAAAGCCTGGGGTGCTATTGCATCCGAGCATTCCAGACCAGTCCGTCCCTGGATTTACGATAGTAACATTCATTAATCCACCTAACTAAGTACTACGCAATGTTAGGCCTTAGTAAACCGTATTGATGTGTGGAACAATCAACACACTTTTCGAAGAACCCAACAGCCAGTACATCCAATTATACGTTCAGGCGCCAATGTAAAAACACATGTTTGTCCTTGACCCAGATCGAAACCGCGCGCCCTTACTCCGGAGTAAGTTGCTCTCCCAACTGAACTACACTGACGGATGTATTGTTGCGGATTTGTCGTCTTGTGTGTTAGAGGTAACCTCTATAGTACCTCACAATCAGTGGGCCAATTTTGATGCATGGAAAAATCTTTCTTCTGTGTGGAAATAGGGTCGAATTTTTTTCCATTGGAAGTATAGGAAGCAAAATCACAAGACGTCGATTTGAAATGTTAGTGTTAAGCATTTAGTAACTAAATTACTGTTGTTTCAACAAATCTGCAAAACACAAAACCCAAAACAATTGTACTCAACAGTTCCTTTTCTGCTCTTCACTGTATACGGAGCGAGGTTCACAGATGGATTTTAGGCAAATAAAAACAGTTCTGAGAGGCAGATGAAAAGCTTTACGAAAGAATAAATACATTTTATATGAAATTATTAACATAGATTTCGTGCAGCAAGTGAAGACAAAGATATTTACGTAGATTTAAGTAGGAATAAAGTTATTGTAATTGAATTTATGGATATTATCGTACAATTATAAAAAGCGACAAAAAACTGAAGCTGAAGAATTTGTTATTTTAGGATCAAGCATATCTAAGAGTTCAGTTGGTGAAAAGTGGAAAAGATTTACTGCGGAAATCCGTGTTCTTGTTTATTTCATCTTCCTGGCTGTCAAGGCAAAAATGAAAATAATAAATTCAATTAATTTTTCCATTAGCTCTTCGAAAATGCAAACAATGGAGCATAGCAGATACTAACAAGAAAAAATTTAATGCACTGAAAAGGTATCTCAACTCCATTTTTGTGTTTGCTATTTGAGCCTGTGAGACATCAGACGTTTCTTTCGAGCGTCAGCGAAAAAACGAATTTTCGTGTGGTGGGTATATTAGAAGGGAGACTTTTTCGTTGTTCTGGAAAGAATTATGAAAGGAAAAACTGAACGAAAAAATGGAGCTATCCAATAACCAGATAGGAAGATGAGTTCTGAATATAGTTTCAAAGGCTTTAATGTAAAGAACAAGCACGGTTGAAAAAGATGTAAATGAAATTTTTTCTTGTCATATAATACGAATCGTAATAAAACGCATAACTATAATAAATGGTTGAATTATTAATGGGCTGTGTAGAAGATGGATCACCAAAAACAAAATTTTCCTAACATTCCCATTAATTTCAAATTTTTCCAACTACTCGTATACGAATTTAACGATGACGCTCCTCATTATTGTGTAAACATGTGCTTACCCATCGTTGACGGGCTTACATTGGAGTGTTGAAGTATATTTTCCGTAATCCGAAATGATATCGTGTCTAGATAACTACACAGTGGGGTTAAAAATGTGTCTTGTTTTGCCAGTTTGATTTTAACATTTTTCGTTGTTATAATTATATAATCTATACTAATATAAGTATAAAGAGAGAAAGTTTGTTTGTGTGTTAGAGGTAATCTCGAAAACTACTGAACCGATTAGGATAATTCTTTCACCGTTGGGAAGCTTATTTCGTTTCGGTGGACATAGGCTATTTCATTCATTATTTATTATTTTTTATTATTTTTGGCTGTACTACCAAATCAGATCCCTTTCAAGTAGTGCTCGATTTCCTGTGTATCGTTCCGTTTTGTTTACATACAACCTGATCACCCCCAACGTGAAAGAAAGTAGTTCATGATAATACACGGAATTATTTTTACTAATCTGGAAAACTACTGAACTGATTTGGATAATTCTTTCACCGTTGGGAAGCTTTCTTTTTTCCGGTGGACATAGGCTATTTCGTTTGTTTTTTATATTTTTTTATTATTCTTGAAATAATGCATGGTTTCTACGCCAGAGGCATAGATGTATATCTTATTTTTGTCAATATCTCTACTTTTAAAAGTCCGATTTGAAAAATTCCTTCTTTGTTGGATAGTGTTTCCGATGCGAAATGTTCTCCCTATAAATTCAAAATTTTCAAGTAAATCATAGACTTTCCGCTAGGGCGCACAATGGTAAATTGCGTTTTCTGCTTCTAAAACTCCGATTTGAAAAATTCTTCCTGTATCGCATACAAGACCTGACGGAAAATATTTTTCACGTAATTTCTAGTATTTGGTAAAGAATGGTTTAGCCGCCAGGTGTCATAAGTGTTAATTTCTACTTCTGATGTATTTGTAGCAAAATCTGGGCTCCTGAAAACTCGACTAAAATTTTTTTTCTTGGACCGATACCGCTCATATGGAAAAACCTTTTGTGAATACTTTTTTCCTAAAATAATGCATGGTTTTCCCACCAAGGGACGTAAATTCACATCTTATTTTTGTCGATAACTCTGTTTCTAAGAGTTCGTAAGCTCACGATTCCGTTTACAGCAATATCTGAGGGATTAAAGACCCGATTGAAAAACTTCTTTTTCCGTCAGACACTATTGTTTTCCATACCGGTTTTATTGACTTTGAATAGCTTTGATAAATTTAATTTGCGTCAGAACGGATTCAAAAGACGGCTTATTACACCCGAAAATTCGGTGTCATCTCTCTTGTTTTTACTAATCTCGAAAGCTGCTGAACTGATTCGGATAATTCTTTCACCATTGGGAAGCTTACGTCTTTCCGGTGGACATAGACTATTTCTTCTAACTATACTAATACTACCAAAAATATATAAAGAGAGAGAGTTTGTTTATGTGTTTGAGTTAGTCTCAAAAACTACTGAGCGAATTTGGACAATTCTTTCATCGTTGGGAAGCATTCTTCTTTCCGGTGGACATAGGCTATTTTGTTTATTTTTTTAATTATTTTTGGCAGTACTACCCAATCAGAACGCGTTCAAGTAGTTCCCGATTTCCCGTGTATCGTTCCGCTTACGGCGGATTGCACAAAGAAAATGCCATGGTAACATAAAAAAATTACTGATGACAATAAATATTAGCGATGACAAATCTGTGGGTCAGTAGCTTTCATTAAAAGAAATCATGAAAAGCGCTTCAGTAGGTGGCGCTGGCGTATTGTAGAAAAAAACAGCCTTGCGTTTTAAATATATAGATTGGAATAATTGGAGATTTTTGTCATGAGCACAGCATTTCTTCGAGAAAATGGACTGTCTCACATAACTGTCAGAGACTTTAACATATAGATGTCCACAAGCCTGTTTTACGTAAATGGAACAGTATTTCAATTACGACGCCACATGGTGTATCAGTGTTAATGTTCTCCTTGGAAGTGTTACATGTGTACGATGGGAAAAGCAAGCACCACCAGATATTTCACAAGAGGCATGATTGTAGGTGCCAAGGTTTTTAGGAGCACCAGTTGCTGGACAAATTACTTTCAATTCGTCGGGTCTCGGCTATTTTACCCGATTTTTGCTCTGCAATTCGGAATAAGTTTAGATTTCTTAACGAAAATCTGTGCACATAAAGAAGTTGATATTATTAGGATGTTATTTAATTTAAACCACCAGCATAGCTCAGTTGGTTAAGTCGCTGTGCACTGTGTGGAAGGCAAAGGTTCCTGTCGGGTGTACGAATTCCGTTCCTCCAGTCTACAGTTTTTCCTGGGTTTTTCGCAGACTCCTCATGTTGGGAGACGCGAATGCGTGGATGGTTCCCATTGAAGTCGGCCCCGGACGCACTTTGTCCTTGAATCTCCGTTTCTAGGATGACTAGGTTTACAACATGAGTGCAGGCGATGCGGTGGTAGTAAAACAATAAAAGACGATTATTATCTATTGCCGCTTGGCCCTGGCACCGACAGGACTTTCCCATGGTTGATGATGATGATTTAACTTTAAAAATAGTAGTTTCGAGCTAACATTAAAATATTTAGATGTTAATATGTGGTACTGTGCAAAATAATAGTAACTAATGAGAGGTTTTCGGACATCTGTGTTCAAACCCTTCTTCTGCTGGCTGTCTAGTCTGCGGTTTTTCCGGGGTTTTCCGCAGACTCCCTGTGTTTGCGGACTCGAATATGTATATGGTTCCCTGTGAAGTTGGCCCCGGACACACTTTGTCCCTTTGTCCTCCTGGTTGGGGGTTGGGCGTGGGGCTAACGACCCCACCTCGTAAAACATCTCTCGTTACGAAATCTCTCTCAAAAAATCCTCCTTGAGAAGGCCATGGCCCACACTATAGGGTATCGAGCCACTAAAGAAGTGTGAGAAGGTTTAGAAAATTACTGTTTACCTGAAATTTCATTTAGTATTTTACTGGATATCTGAGTTAATGAAATAACAGCACAACAACTCTTTTACATGGAGCACAAAATATTTTTTAATGTTTCTTGAGGTATTTCATGATGCTATACCAAAATCACTGCATCGATCAATTCCGTATTTGTGTGAGGCAATTTCACATGAACTTTCTTTTCCAGTTTTACCCATAGTTTCTCGGTAAGGTTCTTATCCCATGAAGTGCCTAATCAATGTACTGTTTTAACAGTTTTCGATGACAAAAAAGGATTTAAAAGACTTTGCTTTGCCTTTGTTAAACAGATCCCTTGTTGAAGGCAATATTTCAGGAGAGAGAAACTCTCGACAGACTTTGGCGTTATTAAAGCTTAAATTTCCCACCTTCATGGGTTGTAATTACCACCACACGTCTTGGAAACTAGACTGTTTCAGTAATACAGAAACCACGAAGTGATTCAACGAACTGCGAAAATCTTGACAACAGTTACTACCACTTTTGTTTCATCGCTAAACAAAACTTTGTTCCCGTCTTCTACATACACTGGCGGAAAGTGAAAAAAGAACACCAAGAAGGAATTGGCGGACGATCATGAAATTTACATATGTTAATGGGATCGAGGTTACGTAGGTGTGATGTTAATTTCGGGACCAACCGGTGAGCGCTTACGCCACAGCACGGCATAATATGCAAATGATCGTCGGTGGTATTTAAGGAGTATGGCGAAGTGAATGTAATCAGTCGTCGGCGTACGGACACGTGCAAAGACCCTGAAGAAGCTGCAATACCTGGACGTGGAAGACGTGTACGATTCCTGCAATTATCGGACTTTGAGTGAGGTCGTCTAGTAGGATTCCGCGAGCCCGGGTGGTCGTATCATCGTATTGCGGAGCGAAGTGGACGGGAAGTATCGGCGGTGGTATGATGGTGGCGTAGATGGTCCGAGGAACTTTCCCACACGAGAAGACGTGGAACCGGGAGCCACAGACGGACTGATGAATGGACCGATCGACGCATAAGAAGAGCGGCGGTATCAAGCAGAACATCCACTGCGACGCAAATCCGAGCTACCGTTGCACCTGAGGTGACTGTGCGAACAATCCGCAACCGTCTACTGGATGCAGGACTACGTGCACGTGTGCCTCTGGCATGTGTACCTCTGACTCCAGCCCACCGTCAGGAACGGCTGCAATGGTGTCGCCAACGTCTGCACTGGAGAACGCAATGGCGATCTGTCGTGTTCAGTGATGAAAGCAGATTCTGCTTGGGAGCCTCCGATGGCCGTATGCGTGTTCGCAGACGCACAGGGGAGCGTCTCCACCCTTCTTGCATCCGCCAGCAACACACAGGGCCTACACCTGGTCTCCTGGTGTGAGGAGCGATCAGCTATCACTCCCGTACACAACTAGTGTTTGTATCGGGTATATTAAACAGCACCTCCTACATCAACAACATCATTCAGCCCGTTGTTGTGCCATTTGTAAGGTCGATCCATCGTGGTGTTTTCCAGCAAGATAACGCACGCCCACACATGGCACGTGCAACGCAACATGCACTTCAGGGTGTGAGACAACTTCCGTGGTCTGCACGTTCACCGGATTTGTTCCCCATAGAGCACGTGTGGGATTTTATGGGACAACGACTTATCCGGTCTCTACGGCCAGCCCCGACCATCCCCGATTTACGCGTCCAGGTTGGGGATGCATGGAACTCAATACCCCAAACTTACGTCCTACATCTCTACGACAGACTCCATGCCAGAATTGCACAGCGTGACGCAGTTCATGTCGGTTCAACCTCGTACTAGCCATGTTACATGGTAAGCTGTATTTGCCATAATGTTTTGATCACGTTATCCTCTGTATTCCGTTATTATGCTGTATAAATTTCGTTGGTATCAGACGTCTCCTTCTTGGTGTTCTTTTTTCACTTTCCGCTAGTGTATGAATGGCGATGTTTGGCATATAACTGGCTTTCTTATGTTTGTGAGCCAATATTGGCTTCTTAATTAGACGACATGATTTCGTGCCCATTTCGAGCAACCTTCTCACAGTTCTACCAGTGGTTCCTACTCCAGTAACCACACTCTGGTAAGGTTTTCAGAGAATAAAACTTTATCCTACATACACAGAAACCAGGAAGGCGACTGTTGAACCATTTCGTTGATATGCATTTTCTTATGCATTTGCTATGTTTTCCACTTCGACATTCTCCCAATTTTGCCATTTTACTTAAGTGACGCTTTAATATTGACTTGTGTACACAGACAATATGTGAACAATTTTAATGTTCATTTTCCCACATTCCCTCAGAGCCCAAATTTTAGCTGACTTCCTACGAGTAATGGCATTTTCAAATGCCAACCAGTTATTACAAGGGTGGATCGAAAAGTAACGCACACTATTTTTCTTGGGAACATTTTAATAGACAGGCAAAACAAGACATACACAGTGAAACATTTCTGAGCTATTTTTCAACATAAGAACCGAGACGCTCGAGACACTTATCCCAGCGTGGTACCAGTTTTAGTATACCTTGTTCATAAAAGTCCATTTTCTGGGCGTATAGACATTTCGTAGCTATTTTTCAACATAAGAACCGAGACGCTCGAGATATTTATCGCAGTGTGGTACCAGTTTTAGTATACCTTGTTCATAAAAGTCCGTTTTCTGGGCGTATACCCACCGGCGGACAATCGATGTGACTTCGTCAGCCGAATAGAAGCGTTGGCCGCACAGGAATCTTTTAAATGGACGAAACAAATGAAAGTCCGAAGGAGCCAGGTCCGGACTGTAGGGTGGGTGCTGGAGCTACTCCCACCCAAATTGCGCAATTTTGTCTCGGAACGTGTTGTGCAACATGTAGGTGACCTCTGTCTCTAAAAAGTCTGTCATTTACAGCGTCTCTGTTGGGTCTTTTGTCACGAAGCAACCTTGTCAATGTGTTAGCGTAGATTTTGGCATTCGCAGTGGTCACTATTAGATGAAACTCTACCAGTAGAACGCCATGCATATCCCAGAACACCGCAATGAGGACGTTTTGTGCAGATTGGGTAAATCTGAATTTTTTGGTGGCGGGGAGCTGGACGTTTTCCCAAAATACTGGCCTTCTTTGTTTCGGGAGTGTAGTGATACGCCTAGGACTCATTGCCCGTCACTACACCTGCCAGAAATTTATGTCTTTCTTCTGCGTAACGCAACAAGTGGTCCAACGATGACATCATTCTCCGTCCTTTCTGGTAGTCTATTAAGTTCTTGGGCACTCATCGCGCACTGACTTTGCGAATTTTCAATTTGTCATGCGCAATATTGTACGGCATATCGTACGCTATACCGTACAAAATGTTGAACTTCTGTGCCAATGTGCGCAGATGGATCCGCCGGTCACTCAGAATTGCCTGTTTAATGCCTTTCACAGTGGCAGGTGATGACGCAGTTACAGGTTGACCAGAACGTGGCGAATCGGTAAGGTTGCCACGGCCCTCTGCAAAGAAACTGCACCATCTGGAGATGATGCTGCGCTCCAGGCAATCACCACCATACACTTCGTACATTTTTTTGCGGAATTCAGTTGGAGTTTTCCGTTTAGCCCACAAAAATCAGACTGCACCGCGTTGCTCTTCATTAATAGACGAAGCTAACAAGCGCGACATCTTTGTGCAGTTGCGTCCGCCAGTGCATGTATAAAGCGATAGACATCCTTGCCAGCTGTCAGAGCTGTTTTCGGCATGAGAATGACAAGTAATAACGATTTGAGCGATTTTCAACGCAGTGTCATAGTTCGCGCTTGTGAGATGATCCATAGTATTTCGGAGGTAGAAACGAAGTTCAGATTTTCACGGACGACCATTGCAAGGGTGTACCGTGACTACAAGAATTCCGGCAAAACCTCAAACCTACGATACCAGTAAAGAGACATTGGGTGAACGTGACCATCGTCGGCTGTCAATAATCGTTTCACACGATAGGCGTGCAACACTCTCGCAGGTATCATCGAAGTTCAATGCTGGAGCCTCAACAACAACAAGCATCAGCGTCCGGACGGTGCAACGTAACCTGTACGATATGGGATTTGGGAGCCGACGCCCAACTCGAGTCCTCTTGATGGGTGCACAATATAGAGCTATGCGCCTCGCTTGGGCACGGCAACATCGCCAATGGACACTTGATGACTGGAAACAAGAAGCCTGGTCTGACGAGTCGCGTTTCCAACTGTATCGGGCAGATGGAAGGATTAGTATGTGGCGCAAACCCCATGAAGCCATGGATCCCACCTGTCAACAGGGAACTGTACCGGCTGGTGCGGGGTTCGTAATGGTATGGGGTGTGTTTAGCTGGACTTCACTGAGATATCTGGTACGTATACAAACGTCTGTGACCGGCCAACGCTATGTGCGCATTCTTTCTGACGAGGCACACCCGTTCATGCCCTGCATTCATGCTGATGGGTTGGGCCTGTTCCAACAGGACAATACACCTTCACACAAGTGTCGGAACGTCACATTATGGTTAGAGGAGCATTCATCTGAGTTTAGGGTGTTGCAATTCCCACACAAATCCCCAGATCTGAACGTGATAGAACACATTTAGGATGCCATGCAACGCGCTATCGAACACAGAAATCCGAGACCTCGGAATACATCCGAACTGTGGAACGCTCTGCAGGAAGTATGGTGTGCATTGCCTACAGCACGTTCCCAGAAGCTAGTGGAGTCCATTCCCCGTCGTATTTCTGCAGTCTTGTGCTCCCGTGGGGGACCTACCAAGTATTAGACTGGTGTACCAGTTTTTCTGGCACTTCAGTGTATATTCAAACGAAGATGGCGTTTCGGGAGTATAACGGGTCGTTTGGAAGACACCAACTGGCATCAGAAAAGCAGGTGTGGTAAAAAGAGATGATGACCAGCTTACCGGCCAGCGGTATTACACTCTAATCAAAAGAAGATGTTACAAACGAGAACGGTCATCTTGAGTTCTACACGAGAGAAATAAATATCCATAAATTCTGTAGTTAGGAACTTAAAACCAATGGTCTACCTAGCTATACAGGCATTAGTAAATTTCTGATTTGTGATCAAAACATACATCTCCTTTCTCAGTGGTATGAACGACTGACAACGCCACTGGAGTTTTGGCAATATGTGGGGTGGTCAGATGAATCAGGTTCCGTATTGTTTGCTACTGACGAACGGCAGGTCAGAAGGTGTAGCGAAAACAGACACTGGGTGCACCCTGTCATCTGCGTAGGTCACCGGAGGTTGTGACTTACTACATAGGTTATGGTCATGTCAAGACGGAAAGTACTAGTAGCATTGATAAGAACCTGTCGGTGTGGCCTAATTTGGAAAGCATTCTGCACTGGAGCAGAAGGATCTGAGTTCGAGCGCTCGCCACCGGAAAATTAAGGTTTCACATTTGCCCCCGAACATAAAAATAGTCCGTTAGGTTCTTTGAAAGATGTGTGATGTTCGTTCCACACATAATCTGGAATTAATGGGAATTCCTTTTTCGCTTTGAAAAATGTGTGATACACATCGTCTGAAATTCATCAGAATTCCTTCTTCAACAGAGAGTTACTTCAAGCATGGTTTGAGGGGGACCAGAAACCTGAAATTTCGTACCCCCACCTTTCTCAGAAGGAAGAGGATATACACTGGCGTGCAAAAATGGACGAGACGGTTTTTCGAATGTACTGTCGTACAGAAGTGCTCCACATCGACTCAAATCATACCATAAGATTCTCAAGATGTAAGAATATGGGACAAGTCAGCAAAACCGTCCAAACAAGGAATCCAAAGGATATAAAGGCACTTTATTGATAAGGTAGCTTCGAGCACAACTGGACAGAAGACAGAAACGTCGATGTGACAGGCGGCTACCAAGAAAAATCCAGTCTTTAGTAGGGGATATGATCACCCCTGACTGCGTTGCAGGATTTACAACGTCTGTTCATGCTGAGGACGAGGTTGTCAAGGAGCTGTTGAGGAATCACGGCCCATTTCTCTAGTAGCGCCCATCGCAGCTACGGAAACGTTGCTGGCGGCTGGTTACGTGCTGCCAAGCGTCTCCCGAGAAGGCCCCACACTTGTTCCATTGGATTTAGGTCCGGGGACCTTGCGGGCCAATCCATGCGTTGAATATCTTCACTCCCCAACAGCTCTGCGACAGCCACTGTACGATGAGGTGTAGCGTTGTCGTCCATGAAAAAGAACTCAGGACCCTCAGCACCTCTAAACAGACGCACGTGAGGCAGGAGAACCTCTGTACAATAGCGTACACCAGTGACTGAACGTGCTTGGAAGATGTGGAGGTCAATACGGCTACCAAGCATGATACCGTTCCAAACGAGAACTCCACCAGCTCCAAACCGGTCCCTTTTGATGTTGTTGGAGGTGTGATTGCATATTCCTTGCTCTCTTCAGATGTGTAAACGTCCAGATTCGCTCGTCAGACTAAATCGGCTGTCTTCCGTAAAGATAACTCTACCCCATTGCTGATGTGTCCAGTTCTTGTGTTCCTGGCACCACAGAAACCGCCGTCTCCGATCAACAGGCGTTAATGGCACACACCGTACTGGTCGTCGTGCAAATTTACCACCTTTGTTCAGCCTCCTGGCCACGGTAAAACGCGATAACGGACGTCCAGTAGTCTGTTGCATGTGCCTTGCGATTTCTCCCGCTGTCTGCCGTCTGTCTTTTCTCGCCTGTAGGACAATATACCGGTCGTCCACCGACATGGTTGCTCGTGGACGACCACTGCTAAACTCTCGGACAGCTGTTCCTGTCGTTTGAAATGCTCTCCAAGCTCGTGAAACGATGCTGTGAGTGATCCCGAACTCCTCGGCCACACTAGTCACACTTCGACCTTCTTCCAACTTCCCAATGACGCGACCTCGGGTAAAGTCACCCAGATGTCGTTTACTAGATTGTTTGTTGGCCATATCTCACGGTTGCAGCAACTCGACGTCGTTCGAACCGATGTGCACCGTGCAATAGCTTTAACCGAATTGCTGAGCGTACACCGCCCGTGTGCTGTATACCCTTCCGACACTCTCGACCGCCCCTACGTCATGCTGCATATATGCGCATACGCTACCGAACCGGACCCTAGTCTATCTTCATAGCGGTCTTTCGGTCCGTTCTGCCAGCTCGTTCCGCTGTTATGCTAATTTCTCCTCTTCGTCCTTAATTTTTTCACAGCAGTGTATCTGACGTACTACAGAGGTGATGCATATGTCAAGTCGGCAAGGAGCTGCGAAAAGCACTTGTCGGTGTAGCTTAATTGGAAAAGCATTCGGGTCCGGTGTAGAAAGACATGGGTAAGTTTTCCGCGAAAAAATGGTTTTCACAAGATTCGGTCCCATTTGAGAAAGATTTTCCTGTTACGGTGGGACCCCACTTACCAGTATCGGTCCTAAAAGCTCTATGTATCATGTATTCAATTCCCGACTGACTATGTATCCTGGAGGAAAGGACGCAACTCATCATCAAGAGATCTTTCAGATCTATGTATCATGCATTTATTTTGCACTTTGAAGTTATAGCAGTAGAATCGAAAAGAAAGGATCCACTCTTTTTAGTGAGTGCATCAATGTTATATTTTTATGCAGGAGTGGCTTGCCACTCCAGCACACAAATATAAAATTCCTTATTTGCGAAATCAGGATGTAAGGTCAGGTGATTAGTAACATCACAGCCTCTCCTTGACAAATGTCAAACCCGCCTTCTCGTGGTACATCCTGTTCCCACTAAAGGGGCTCTGACGACCACCAATAGCGGTATAGCTATAACATGGGGAAGAGGAACTACAAAGGATCAAGTGGGACATCGTCGGGCTAAGTGAGGTAAGGAGAAAAGGAGAAGATCTCATTGAACTGAAAAGTGGACATCTCTTCTACTATCGTGGAACAGATACTGGCAGAACTAGTGGTGTTGGATTTATAATAAACAAGAAACTGAAGGATAAAGTTGTAGAAGTTGAAAGTTCCTCTGACAGAGCTGCACGACTCATTATCCAACTCTCGAAAAGATACCAGGCTCAGATCATTCAAACTTATGCACCCACCACAAGTCATGCTGAAGAAGAAATTGAAGAATTTTATGAGGAAATTCGTCATCTAAATAATAAAGATAAGCAGCACTTAAAGATAATTATGGGAGTTTTCAATGCAAAAATAGGGCAACGGCAACAGAATGAAACTTCAGTAGGTAAATTCGGTCACGGCAACAGAAACCAGCGTGGAAATACTCTCGTAGAGTTTGCAGAGGCAGAAGGGTTTTTCATCTTGAACTCCTTTTTCAAGAAAAAGCCACACAGGAAATGGACATGGAGACATCCAAATGGGACGACAAGTGAAATTGATTTTATTATGTGTAACAAAAAAATCGTCATAGAAGACTGCAGTGTGCTAAACAAGTTCAACATAGGTAGTGACCATAGATTAGTGAGATGTAAGATGCACCTCAAAACTAAACTCGAACGTCGCAAGCTCATAAGATAAACAAAATGTATTGACATAACCAACCTTAAAAAACACCATAATGCCTTCAAATTGGAACAGAAGAACAGATTCTCTGCTTTAGAAGGCCTAACATCGGAAGAAGTGGATATTTCTGAAGTTAACAGAAAAGTAACCAAAGCTCTTATGGAAACAGCAACGAAATTAGCTGGGTCTAAGAACAAGTTGCATGTGAACAAATTATCAGGAAAAACCAAAATGTTGATGCAAAAAAGAAGAGAGATGAGGACAACTAAAGAAGATGTGACTTCCAAAGTGGAATATATAGAGCTATGCAAGACAGTACGAAAACGTATCACTGAAGACGTAAGGAAATTCAACTGTGAACTAGTAAGGAAAGCAATTGAAAACAACCAAAGCCTAAAGATAGCAAAGGGACATCTCAGTAAGGGAAGAAAACAGATTATGGCACTGAGAAAAGAAGATGGTTCTGTAACAAGAAATAGAGGTGACATTTTGACAAGAGTAAAAGATTTCTACTCCAAATTATATGAAAGGGATGATACATGTACTCCAGACATCGTCAAAGGTACCAGTACCAGAGTTCTTCCAGTCCTCCCAGCAGAAGTTGCACATGCAATCAAGAACATGAAGCAGGGAAAAGCTCCAGGAGAAGATGGAATTACTGTAGACATCATACAAGAAGCAAGTGGAGAAATCGAAACAGTACTCGCCCAAATTTTCACTCGATGCCTTAATGAAGGGAAGATTCCTGAGGATTGGAACAAGGCTACAATGATCCTGCTACATACAAAAGGTGACATTGAGGATCTCAGGAACTACAGACCGATCAGCCTCCTATCAGTGGTTTATAAAATCTTCACTAAAGTTCTTTCACACCGCTTGAAGGTGACACTGGACATGGCTCAACCGAGAGAACAAGCTGGATTCAGGAGTGGCTACAGCACAATAGATCATATCCACGTACTGAGAGAACTAATTGAAAGAGCGAGGGAATATGAACTTCCATTGTGCATGGCTTTTATCGATTATGAAAAAGCCTTTGATTTGGTGAAACCATCAGCAGTTACAATGGCTCTGAAATCCTGCGGTATTGAAGATGCGTACATTAATATTATTAATAACATCTATGAATATGCAAGTGCAAAGATTCGGCTGTTTGAAAATACAACACACATAAAAATTGAAAAAGGAATGAGACAAGGTGACACCATATCTCCGAAGCTCTTTAATGCCACATTGGAAAATGTCTTTCAATCACTGAACTGGGAAAACAAAGGGATGAAGATTAATGGAGATTATCTAACCCACCTTCGTTTTGCTGATGACATAGTCATTTTTGCAACTACCCCATCAGAGCTGCAGAGTATGATCCAGGAACTTGCTGACAAGAGTAAAGAAGTGGGATTAAAAATGAACTTTCAGAAGACAAAAGTGATGTTCAATGCTTTTACAAGAAATGAAGATTTATCGATTGATGGAGAAAAACTGGAGATAACAGACACATATGTTTATCTTGGACAGCAGATATCAAGTGAGGGTCACATTGATGAAGAAATTAATCGGCGTACAAAACTTGCCTGGAGAGCTTTTGGAAGAAACAGCATAATTTTCAAGAGCAATATGCCATTATGTCTTAAAAGAAAAGTGTTTGATCAATGCATCCTTCCAGTGCTTACGTATGGTGCAGAGACGTGGACCTTAACTAAAAGAGACATACAAAGGCTGCAGACAACTCAAATAAGCATGGAGAGGTGCATGCTTGGTGTAACCAGGAGAGATAAGAAGAGGAACTCGTTGATCAGAAAAATGACAAGAGTGGAAGACATCATGATCAGAGTTAAATCCCTGATACGGTAATGGGCTGGACATACTGCCAGAAGGACAGACCTTCGATGGATAGCCGAAATTTTAAATTGGATTCCACGGGACAGGAAAAGACCCAGAGGAAGACCACATGGAAGATGGGTGGATGAAATTCGAAAGTTTGCTGGAGTGACATGGAGGAGACTGGCACAAGACAGACCGTTGTGGAGGAAACTTGGGGAGACCTTCGTCCAGCAGTGGATTGATAATGGTTGACAATGATGATGATGATTAATTGCGAAATCGTAAGACTATGAAGTATAAGCCACTGGCTGGAACAATTGATTATATTGGATGTATTGTAAACTGTGTCTTGGGGTCTTAAATGCTATTGCAGACATCCAATCCTCTTCCAGAAAATGTAACGTCAACACGTGAATAGTTTCCTGAAATCGAACCTGTATGTAATAATTCGTTTAGGGCGGTTGTCCCTTGAACTTCGTATACACAGCAAGAAAAATGTGAATGGTATGATACTATAGTAAGAAAGGCAAACGGGAAATCATCTCATTATAACCCCTATTCCACCCATAAAAAACACCATGATGACTGTACGCGTCTCATGACGATGGTGGTCAGAGTCTATGCAGGACAAGGCACTTATAAAAGAATGTGGAGAATCAAGCTTTTGACCAGTTTAACCAGCCAATGGATTTTCTCCCTTATTTCGAGAACAAAACAATACAAAATTTCGTGCATCAAAGCTTTACATACACTGTACTGACAAAAGTCACCAGACACCGCTTCAAAAGCAAATGAACGGATCCTCTGCGTTGTTAACATGCGCGCTTCAGCTGCAAACGGTATAAAAACAAGCCTGCGGCTCAGAGCGATCATATCGCACTGTGAGGTTGAGTTAAAATTCGCGGCGGAAGAGAACTGACTTTGAGAAAGGAAAGATTGTTGGGTGTTACATTAGTGGGTTGTTACGCACACGACACAAAAGGCAGATAGCAGCGATAACGAACGTCCGCGTAGCTCAGTTGGGAGAGTGACTTATTGCGGAATGAGGGGACCCGGGTTCGAGCCCCGGCGTGGACAAAAATGACGGAGAAATTTACTTCGTTATAATACCCAAGTCAACTGTTTTGGATGTACTGAATAAATGGAAGACACATGGTGTGCCTGATGCAGCAAAGACTACCGGCAGACGAAAGAAAATCGGTGAAAGAATACGTAGAAGACTCAGGAGAGTCGTTACAGCTAATCGACGGAGTACTGCCCAAGACCTCAGTGTACAGGTGAGTAAAATTGCTAGACCTTTGGTATGTACACGTACCATTCACAGAGAACTTTATTCCATGGATTACCGTGGTCGTGCGGCTCCTCATAAGCTTTTCATCTCCACTCGGAATGCTACTCGTCGTTTAGCATACATTTATCGTGGACCGTAGATCAATGGAAACGGGTCCTATGTGCGGAAGAATCCAATTACACAATCCATCAGTCTGATGGCCGTGTGTGGGTATGGCGGCATCCGGGGGAAAGCTATTTACCCCAGTGTACTTTTCCTACTGTCAAGTTTGGAGCTGGCAGTGTTCTCGTGAGGGGATGGTTTTCGCGGTATGGTCCCGGACCATCGGTTATCGTGGACAAACCTGTTAATCAGCACGTTTATCTTGATATTCTGGACAATTGTGCCCTACCAATTCTGTGGCAATACTATGGATCCAAGCCTCAGTTGTACCAGCAGGATAATGCACCCAGCCATAAAGCAAGGACTGTTACGGCGTGGTTTGACGATAATTCCGTATCATGTGTGGACTGGCCAGCACAGAGCCCTGATCTTAATCCCATAGAGCACCTATGGGATGAATTAGAGAGCCACATAAGAAGTTTGGAGCCAAGGCCTACTGCTAAGGAACAGTTAGCGGCAGCATTATGTACTGAATGGAAGCGCATACCTATCGCTGTGTTCCAGAACCTTGTCGAAAGCATGTCTCGAAGGGTCAGTGCATGCATTAAGGCCAAAAGTGGACCGACACCGTACTAATGTATGTCAATAAATGCTGTGTTATGTTTCTCTTCTAGATGTCCGGTGACTTTGTCAATATAGTGTATATTAATCTCACACAGACAAAACGTTCTATTGTCTTTTCCTCATTTTAATCTAATTTCGGAATAGAATCTGTCAGACCGAGAACTCATTTGAGTTCTCATGTTCTCGAAATGTGATGAATAAATGATTGTACATCTAAATTCATTTTGCAGAATTTATCAGTTTTTACATTCCTAAAGCACTGCTCTTACAAGCAACAATTATGCCAATAGCTACACCACCTGTAGATGTTCTCCCCATATACATATTAAGAAGGTGTATTTGAATAAAGTGACAACCCAATTTAGCCATGCAACTCTCATTTTTAGAGTGTTAATCGAGTTCGAAAAAACTGACATAACTATTAAAACAATGGTAGAATCTACAACGGGATCTTATGATTTTATAACAGTTTTTAAATAAGTCAATGGTGAATTTAACTAAACAAAGCTGCGGGGTCTGAAGAAATACTTGAAGACAGGCTGATAAAAGTTGGAACTGTAAAAACTCTCAGTTTATCCGTGTCTATTGTTTTCTTTTTTCTAAAATAACATAAAAATTGCTTCCTGAGACTTATGTTTCTCTCACCTTAATGAAGATTATTTCTTACCTTCTGATAGATGGGGTTTGTTCTTGATGTGTGGAGTTTCTTGATCTTTGATATTCTCACTATGTTGTAGAAGCTGATGCCTGAAGTACCACGTCTTCTTTGGCTTGGGAAATCCTGTGACTCGGTAACTGATGCACCAGTAGAAGAGTTTCACCACTTCTAACTTGACAATTTTGGGGGGACCTATGTTAAGAATTGCAGAAAAGAAATTTCACTAAGCTTGGTACTCTGAATCCTTATATACCAGTACATTATAAATTTAGGTAGACCATTCAACATAGATACTGAGCTAGTACAGAGTTAATAAAAGTAAGAAAGACACTTTGAGAAATGCATGATTAAAAATGACGACACAAATGTGCAGAACATTAGACTGTTCTTTAAAATCCAGAGTACGCCCACCTTCAATTGCGTCATGAAACTACATGGCACTCTCATCATAACCACGTCTCCGTGGTCTCACTGATGTAGCACTAATGTATATGAGAATTGAAGCTTCAGCGAGAGTGTCGGCGTTAAAGTAGAAACAAGGTGGAGACAGTATTTCCAAAGTAACGTAGATTGTCCATGGTAATGCATGAAGAAACTGATATCATTTTCTTTTAGCACAGTACGCAACCGGTCTGGTAAAAGGCAGCAGCTCAGGCAGTTCCGAGGCATTACTGGAGGACAAAAGAAATCAACACGTGTCCGGAGACTGGTGTCGCGTGAAGAACACTACATCGTTTAAATGAATTCAATCGTATATTATAGTATCAAAAGTATTTGGACACCACAATGTTTTGAGACAAATGACTTTATTGTCGCAAATTGAAGTTAGTCACTCCCACATTTTGTTTGTATGACAGCAGCAACAGGTTGAGGCATATTATCAACCAATTTTGGGTAGGTCTCGACAGTAATGGCTCGCCATGCGTCCTGCACATTGCTCCTATTCGTCGTTCCAGTTGATCCCAGAGGTGTTCTATGAGATTAAGATAAGGCTTCTCACGAAGCCAGTCCAACAATTCCACCTCATTTTCAAGAAACCAGTCCAACACACGCCGGGCAGTGTGGTAAGGAGAACGATCGTGTTGGAAGAAACAACGGTCATTAGAATAACACTGTCACATTGTTGATAGGAAATAATTATCTAGAACGTCGACGTACAGTTCAGAGTTCATGGTTTCTGGTGTATTAACCAACGTGCCGAATCCCATCCACGAAAAACAATTCCATACCGTGATGGAGCCTCCGCCGAATTTAACAGTTAGAAGAACATAGTCCGACGAAAATCGTTCTCCGTGCAGTCGTCAAATCCAAACATGCCCATTAGATTTGAAGAGTGAAAAGCGTGACTCCTTACTCCAAAGAACAGCCTTCCAGTCGCCCACAGTTCTTTTTTTTTTTTTTTTTTTTGGTTGGAAGTTTAACGACCACCGTGAGCAACTCAATGGGCTATAAGCAGCCGCCCGTCCCTAATTTAGGGTCACTGGCTCCAGGGAAGGGAGAGAGCCAACACCGTAAGACAAACACAACATCCATGCCTGACCGGGATTCGAACCCGGACCCCTTACGGACGAGTGATCAGAGGCCAACGCCTTAGACCACTGCGCCACCGGGGCGGCGCCCACAGTTCAGGAATGACGGGAGATACACCACTCCAAACGGCGGTTCGCATTCACAGTGGCTTGTGTGCCTCTGCTCTACCATACTAATCCACACTGTTAAACTCTCTTCGGGCCGCCCCCGGTGGCGCAGTGGTCTAAGCGATGGCCTCTGATCATTCGTCCGAACGGGGCCCGGGTTCGAATCCCGGTGAGGCATGGATGTTGTGTTTGTCTTACGGCACTGGCTCTCTCCCTTCCCTGGAACCAGTGACCCTAAATTAGGGACGGGCGACTGCTTATAGCCCATTGAGTTGCTCATGGTGGTCGTTAAACCTCCAATTCAAAAAAAAAACCTCTCTGCGGATAGTTATAGTACTAACCGAGCCGTTACAAGCATTTCCTACTTCAGTAGCGATGGAAGCACCAGTGGAAGAACGGGATTTCTTACTATGGCTCATCTCTCACGTCCCGCCATTTTGTGTAGCCTTCCTGAACGGTTTTTTGTTTTTGCTATAGTTGCACCGTCCTGCTTCCATCTCTTCAGAACTCATGTATTTCTGAGGAATATTTCTTCATAAATGTTTACATCTGTTTTCGTATGTTTAGTTTAGCTTCAATGCTCCGTATGGAAACGTTACGGAAATGACATTCTATAACCAGCCCACGCTGAAACTCGGAAAGTTCACGTCCACGCGACATAGCCACTTCAAAGTTACTGATAATACGACAGAACATCTCAGTTTTATTTATGTACCTCCCCACTCACAGTGCACCTGCCTGCGCAACTGATATTTGCACTTATGCAAATACTTGGTAGTGCCCTTATACTTTTGATAATATAGTGCATTTCTTTCTCTGGAAGCTATTTTCTTCATTAGACCTCTTGGAGGTCGCCTGTACTCTACACTTTCCCAGTAGAAGTCAACTTGGATTTCAGTTATCACCCTGGGCTAAAATGAAGTCAGAGATCATTTTATAAGCGCTACCAATCAAATAATGTCAAAAGCTGTGTGACATTTCTTCCCGTTCCTACTCCAACGTAGACCCAATTTAAACATCAGAAGAAGAATGGCTGTCTTATCCTAACACAGTGCTCCTGCTCATTCTAGAGTTGAATCAGATCAGTGGATTGAGCAGACCATATTAATTCAGAAACGCATAATTTCAGTTTGAAAAATCTGCAAAAAAATGTGTGTAGCAGAAAGTCGTTCGTTTAAGACTTCAAAGTATGATTTGGAATTTAATGTTTTTGACAATTCAACGAAGTTGAATCCAAGTCACAAAAAGAAGTTAAACACCAGCTCACTTCTTTCTCGGATTTTAAAGTGTTGAAGTTAGGCACTCGGGTAAACATGTTTTCCTCTGTGTTCTCCATGCTGGTTTTCTGCTATATGCCGTGAACAATATGTGGCAATTCGTCAGTTCATTAGAACTTTTTGCAGTGGTAGAAAGGCAAAGAACGGTACATTGCACTCCTTTTTGACATCTGAACATGTTCAGACTCGAAGTAACTATTCTCGTGATGTTCCTGCTTCTCATCGCTACCCATTTCAATAATTTTACCTATCTTCTCATACTCCTCCAGTAGTAATTTTTCAAGAGATTCGGGTCCGACTGCTTTTGGCATTGGGTTTATAGACAACAGCAGACAAGTTACTCAAGTGGTATCAGACGTATCGTCCCTGTCTTGAAACGTACAAGCTCTTTTTCTCGAAATATAATGATCATTAGTGGCATAATTTGCGAACCTGTGATCTTGACATACTCTTTGGTTAAACCGTACTCGCGTGAAAAATATCAATTCGTCCTTTGTTTGAGGAGGATGTTTTGAATAATGTCGATAGAGCAGTGCATACGTGCTAACAAAGGTGAGGGCTTTACACAGATTTTGTAAAGTTTGAAACATGTTCATTGAATTTGTCGCATGAAAATATCATTTTCATCAATTACCGTTGCAAAAACGCTGAGTCAAGAATTATAAGCAATGTCGTTTCATTGTATTTTCGGTTGGCCGTACCGCTTGTCGCACGCACATGCGCAGATACGATGTAGCTCTCGTCACTGTGGTGAATAACCCACCTTGCTTGTTCAGTTTTGCAGTTGCTGTCGTGTCGCTAATCTATAAGCATGCACCAAAGAAGCTGAGACAGCACTGATCAACTTTTTGTTTGGTTTTTTGGGTTGGAAGTGCACCAGGTGAGGAAATTCACGGAAGAATGTTTTCAGCACAATATGAGAAAAGTATTTTGCCACAGCAGCAGTGCCTCCGAATGGATTTAAAAATTCAAAAACAGTCGCAAGACAGTAGCGCATGAGGACGGAACCGAACGCCTGTGCACGTCTACTGCTGATGACAACGTTGAACAAACACGTACCGTGGTTCTCGCAAATAGACAGTTGACAATTGATGAAGAGGCAAATCATGTGAACATTTGTCAAAAATCATCTTCCTACGAAATCATTCCCAATAGATTTAACTTTCACAAAGTCTATGTAAGAAGGGTCTTATAATCCCTCACAGAAGTGCAGGAACGGAATCATTTGAGCGAGCATCATTGGGCTACTAGGTACGACGGCGTTTCGAAAAGAACCATCATTGGAGACGAAACTTGCTTGCTCATAATTGCGAGACGTGGGAGTAAACGCCAGAGTTGTTTACAATAAAACATTTTGAATGACGAGTAAAAAAAAAAACACACCCGGAACTCAACGAACAGATATAAAAGTGTTGCTCAGTGCTTTATTTTTGAAAGGGTCATAAGGGCCAATATTCGAACCTTTTCCGGAGAGGGGTTCAATAGTTAACTATTGTGAGATGACACGTGACAAGACGAAACGCGCAATTCGCAGCAAACGACAAGGACAACTGCTGTAAGTCGTCTTGCTGCTGCACGACAATTCCCGTCTTCAACTGCTGCTTATATTTTTTATCCTCCACTAAATGAATCTTGAAATCTTGGAGCATCCTCCGCAAAGTTATGAACTCACCTATTTGGGCTAACACTTATTTGTTACAGATAGAGATGCCGTTTAGATATAGTCAATTTTCAGTAGACCAAGAAGTACCGGTTCTATTACCGCCTGGAATCACAGCCATAAATCGGAGTGAAGAGGATAGTTCTAAAAAATCGTAGGAGTAATTTAATTCGAGAGGAGAAAAGTATTACTTCTATCAGTTATAGTATGAAAGAAGTTCTCTGACAATGTGCGTAAGTGTAATATAAGTTATAGACTATGTTGAAATTTATAAACCGCAATAAAATATCACAGGAAAATTGGACGAAATCCGATATATCCATTTGTATTGGCAAGTGGAGCGACATTTAAACGCCGTGGTCAAGAATACTACATATATAAACTTGTACAAGTCGTAATATGCAAACTTTCTTATCACTTAATTTCATTATGATTTAATCAAAGTAATCACTGTTCCCAAATTAGAAGCAACGTCCCAACGAAACAATACCTTGAGAGTTATGATATTCAAGGAAATGCATGGATGCCATTAGAGCATGCAAGGCTGTTGTTTACGCTTTCCAACCGTAGGTTGAAGAAGCGTATAAGCTCCAGCTTTGTCCGTCTGTCTGTCCGCACGATAATTATCCGTAAAAATGGTTCGATTTCAATGAAATGTTAGTATTTGATAGGAGACAACTTGAGGACGAACCCTACTGAAAATGGGCGAAATGGGGTCAAAGGTCAGGACATAGGAGCGGGATCCATTGCATCGCCCTTATGTGTCATAACTTACGTAGAAATGCTTGGATTGCAACAAACCGTTAGCATGTTCTTCCGAAAATATACTGAACCAGTTCTGTTGAATATCAGCGAAATGGGGTCAAAGGTCAGGGCACAGGAGCGGATTTATTCCATAGCTCCTCATAACTTGAGTAATAACTTGAGTAATGATTTCTGGTATGTTGGAAAGCGTATCATAATCAGTGCATTGCATGATTTTACTAACTTGTTTCATTATAAAAAATGGAAATATTACAGGGAGGTCCGTTTGATTAGGGATAATTTAAAAAATGTTGTGGTATGGCTTACAACAGATATCATAAGTCAATATTTGTCAAAAATTACCTTTATGGATGGAATTTTGTCAAAGCCTCTACATGACTCCCTTTGCGACTCGGCAGAGTTCTTGCCGGGTACTCAACTCTAGCCACGTGTTTTCTAACATATGCGGAGTGATTTGTGCGAACGCTGCAATTTTTTCTTTTTTCTTCTCTGAGGATTCTGTACTATCAGGACCATACCTGAACATGCTACAGATCTTCTTGGTACCACAACTGGATAACAATGCCATTTAACAGCAAGATGGGGCTCTACTCCACTGGTCACTGGAAATCAGGAACTTCCTCAACAACACATTCAATGACAACTGTTATGACAACGATACCCCTTCTCTTTGGCCTGAAAACTCCCAGATCTCACTCCCCCCATTTCTTCGTACTGGGGTTTGTGAAGAACATCATCTACGCAAAAGGACCTCAAAGACTGGATGACTTGAAGGTGAACATTTCTGCAGGGTTCGCACAAATCACTCTGCAGATGTCAGAAAACACGTGATAAGAAATGAGCACCCTTTATGCACTCAACCGAGTCCGCAAAGGGGTCATGTAAAAGCCGAGGCAAACTCCCGTCTATAAAGTTGATTTCTGCCAAATATTGACTTATTATCAATGAATGAAATACGGGATTACAAAATTGTACAATCCAAATTTGGAAGATGTGAATCCGTTTATTCGTGTAAATATGACATGGATGTTAAGTCTGATGCTATCCGAAAACGTGAAAGTTTCGTCGTTCTGGAGCGGGAATCGAACCAGCCTCTCCCGGATAGCGTCCGAATATGCTAACCACTACACCACTTATAACAACCAAGTTTCAACTTTCCGATTAATTTGAATATAACCATCAGACGATTCGCTAGTCGAAGCAACCGGCATTCATATATATAGCGAATCTGGAGGTTCAGATTTCATTCCCGTGATTGCCCGGAGGAGTAGAATATCAATGAATGAAATACTGGATTACACCATTGTACAATGCAAACTTGGAAGATGTGAATCCGTTTATTATTGTAAATATGGAATAGATGTTAATTCAGGTAATATGCGAAAACTTGAAAATTTCGTTGTCCTGCAGCGGGAATACAATCCGCGTCTC
Source organism: Macrothele yani (assembly GCA_039090855.1). Classification (NCBI taxonomy): domain Eukaryota; kingdom Metazoa; phylum Arthropoda; class Arachnida; order Araneae; family Macrothelidae; genus Macrothele; species Macrothele yani. Next base: position 10,992,875 of record CM076990.1, on the reverse strand, counting down.
CCGGATAGCGGCCGAGTATGCTATTTTATGTCATATTTACACCAATGAACGGATTCACATCTTTCAAATTTGTATTGACTTATTATATCTGTTACAAGTCATACCACGTCATTTTTAAATTATCCCTAGCCAAACTGATCACCCTGTATTACACGTCGACTGCTTGTATAATGAACAGTTTCAGTGCTTATGCGACAAAATTTGAAAGTTTTGTTTTCATATTCTAGACACAATAAGCATGCGCGTTACTCTGCTCGAGAAATTAAAAAGGTTTCCCATATACGTTCATTAGGGCAAAAGTGTTCAGTCTTTGAGCAGCCAGGTTTTTGTCATAGGATATTAAGCTGCCATGTGGGTTTGTATTCACGCACTGCCTTTGAATTTCGACACCACCAATGCTTAATAATGAGGTGATCCATGGCAAGCAGAACATTCAATACACCGTTGTACTAGTATTCCAGTTCGTGCATTTTGTGCAGTGGCATTACAGAAACTTCGCTACCTCTTGATATCGTCGAAATACTATTGTTCGCACCTGAACAAAAATAACACTCAGTATCACAAAACCATTATTCCCGAAAAATCTAAGCTTACTTCTTGCGCTGCAAAACTAAATGTTTTCTATGAAAGTGTGCTCTCTGTCAGTATAGCATTTTCCGTGGAAGTACAGTTCAACGGCACACAATTGCCTAGTATCCCATCGCGGCCATCTACATTTTCAACTTCTATATGTGTGCTGCATTCTGGTTTCCTGTCGTAAAACTGGGATAGCATGTCCAGAACGTTCAAATCTAATAGCTACTATTTAATATCATGTTATTTCTGAGTTTTTGAAATGAGTACAAAGAAAAAAGATGACACCCCCCTTACAGATACCCGTCAAATACGGATATCTCCTAATTACGTCCACTGTCTACGGTCCGTGTGGAATAAAATAGCATGCGTTATAATCTATATTCCTCGTCTCTTTTGAGGACACATTCAGATACCTACGTCAACTTCCATCGGCACGTCCTACATGAAAACAGAGAACCTACCATCGCAGTTATTCCCAAGTAAAAGCAGTAAGTATGACTTCAACGCCATAATTGAGAAGGATTTCTTAAGAAACAGCGCTGGCGGCGGCGGTGTCCTCACCCAACTGAAAAGTCATCCGCTTCTCCTTCGAGTGATGAACTATCAGAAACCTTAGGGCTTGACTCCTACGAAAATTTTCTAGTGTAGCATTTATTATTTTTATTTCGGTGTTTAACGATCGACCTCGAGGGTTCTAAGAATTCGTCCGACTCGTATTTAGGGATACTAGTTCTGGGAACGAGAGAAGCGCGGTGCTGTAAGACAAGCACACTAGCCATACAGCATCTAAGATAAGAATTGGGGCCGAGAAGCCAGAAAGCAGCGCATCTGACTACTTGTCTACCCGCCATGTTTTCCTGTATGACTCCCATTCTGTCATTTCTTTTCTGTTAGACTGCTTGAGAATTTGCTTTTGCGTACGAGTATATTTTTTCCTATGGCCACTAAATATAAGGTATTAGCACTAGGAGAAACGCAAAAGAGAAATCTGTGTTACCTCTACCTACGGTATTTGCAAATAACGCCGTTGGTTTTTTAAGGACAAAACTAACGTCCCGGTTTCACTTTTGTTGGCAAGCTATTTACCTAAATTCTGCGATATGAGGCAAGAAAATCACGATGGAGTCTTGCAATATGCCGAATAACCTAAGACACACTTCGCCGTCCCAATGACGCAGTTGTCCAAGCGATGGCTTCTGATCATTCGCCCGAAAGGAGTCCGGGTTGAATCCCGGTGAGGCATTCATGTTATGTTTGTTTTGTGGCACTGGCTCTCTCTCTTCCCTGGAACCAGTGACCCTAAATTGGGGACGGGCGATTGCTTATAGCCCATTGAGTTACTCACGGTGGTCGTTAAACGTCCAATAAAAAGAAATAAGACCCTCTTCCACTTATACTTTCTTTTCAGAAAGAAATTCTTTTGTGCAGAATGCATCTATTAGATTCGTTCGGTTCTTTTTTTAAACTGGAAAAAGAACTTTAGCTGGAGACAAGATCACGAATCATTCATGTGATCTTGTGATCTGATTTTTTACTTGTAAAACTACAGGCTTTTACACAAATGGGCCCACCTGAGTTTTTCTCTGAAGGAGTTTTTATAAAAACACTTTTTCGAAGTTTCCTAGATTCTTCATGTGCCTGTTCCTGGGAAGCAAACACGAATGTTCTTGTATTTTGTTCAGTCCATGTGAATCATATGCAAAATGTTGCTGCATTTTGTGCCTTCCACGAGAAACACATGTAAATGTTCTTCCACTTTACGCTGCTCTTGGGAAACACATGCGAATTTCCCTGCAGTTTGTGCAATCCATGGTAAACACATGCGAATGTTCTTGCATTACGCGTGGTCCATGAGAAACATATGCTAATATTCTTGCACTTTGGTTGTGCTTGGGATCAAGAATTATAAAATGTGAATGTTTATTACACAGAAGAGAATGAGAGATTTTTAAATAACGAAGTAGAATATGTAAGCGTTCTTAGTTACCTGCAATTTGCATCAGAACGTCGACAACTTCTTGTCCAGCAATGTTTTCTGCTACACATGAGACCTTTCCATTATCTCCTGCATGTGCTTGATATATTGTCAGAACTTGGACGCTGCTGCTATTTGAATCTGACGTGTAGTTGTCTGGAAAATCTGTGGACGACGTCGACACGTTGGAGCGGAGTCCTGTGGTGTTCCAGTAGACAACAGGAGACGGAAATCCGGTGGCCATGCAGTACAGATCAATGGTTTGGGAATCGTTCATCTCAACTCGGTCAGGCATTACTTTTAATTCTGGATGATCTGAAAAATAAGAAAACATTGCAGTCAAGAAATCTCGCTTAAATTTAGTTCCCTTTCTTTTCCTCGTACAGGTCCATAGGTCATTTGGATTTCACCGCTTCAAACACAGATGGCGTAAACTGCAGTCGTTATGCACATCCACCATCTTGCACAACTCAATCACACAGAGATCATAGTTGTGTTTTCTCCTTGTTTTTAGTGTGGCGATTGTATTTGAATTAAACACATTACAAACAAGAAGTGAATTTGCAAATAAATCTTAGCATTCGAGGACAAAAATTTTGAAATTACGTCATTCAGATACACGTAGGTCGCACAGGGTAAATACTTCAAAGAAAACACCACATAAACAGGTATTATCTGTACTCATTCTTTTTAATATAAAAAGTTCCGGAACCTTTTGAACGTAGTAATATAATTTAAACAGACGTCAGCCTGAAAAACTTTCACCAGTGATCTAAAACTACCACACACACACACACACTCACACACACATGCGTGCGCGTGCAAAGTTATGAAAAGACGTATTGCTTACGAAATTTGAATGCGATTTAGAAAAAAAAGATGGAAAAAAACCGCTCAAGCAGCGGCCCACCGCGCGATCGCGCGCATGAGCAACTGGCCAATTAAAGCCTTCACGTGGGAAAGCGAGAAAGAGTAGAAAAAGAATGGGAAGAGGTGGATGAGCAGTGAAAATCGGAAGTGAGTTAGTGAGAAACATGTACGAAAGGCAAAAGAGAACAGAGAATGAAGGAACGTCAGAGGTCATAGGAGACAGAAAGGTAAAGAAAGATGGAGAGTGAAATAGGGAAAGAGTGAAAGAGGGAAGAAGAATGAAAGAGAAAGTTATAGTAAAAGAAGGGAGAGTAGAAGAGCAAAAAAGTGAAATTGAGAGAAGAATATAGAAAGCTAGGCATCATATACAGGCATTTCTGTATAGATACGAAAAATCTGTATGACTTAAATTAGGAGCCACTATATTTCAGGTCGCAAGACGTGATTGCCTCTTCTATTTGAATTGTCTCTCTTCCTATTTCTCATTCCAAGTATTTTTACTACTTGAAAAATAGGTATTTCTGTTTTGAATGCACAATGTTTATCACTTACGAATGCATTGTGCTCGTATGAAACGTGTTGCATTATAGATCATTGCAAAACTTTGTTATTGTCCATATTTTAAAAGAAACAAAACCTAAATACTCAGTAATGCTATTAATTTATTAATTATAGCTTTTAAGTATTATAGCCAAATGAAATGTAGCACATGATTCAAGAAATCTAAGGGCTGTTAGAAGAGCAAATTCTTCTTTATAGTTAATCCATTATTAGCGTAAAAAGTTCATTCTATCTTTCTGAACGGTTGTTTTTAACTATCAAAGCTAACGCAAATAATGCGAGAATGTTGAACAGATCTGAATAACTTTCACAGATATAAATGCAGTTCAACGAAAAAACTGAAAGAAATGCCTTTACTAATTTCAAAGAAAAACTCGCAACTTCTGCTTTGAACAGTTTTATCGAATAAAAATTGAGAGATCACGATATTTTCCATGTTTTTTGAGAGCAGTTCTTACATTGAATTATGTAGAAAAGCAAATATGGAGAAAAAGCGCTGGTTAAAAATAGGAAAAATTGAAGTAGTCTGCTGTCCCCGTTTGATGCTCTCAGACAAGTTTTTTAAACTTAGAACTTCACGAGTATTTATTGACAGGTATTTGAAGACTCGAATTGCAAAATTAAAGATTGAAGATGTTTTACTGCCATGTTAAATTTTATCCTGGATTTGTTTGGAAAACAGTAAATTCGGAATCAACGAGAATATTTAATATCCTTTGAACGGCTTTTATATTAACTTCCTTGCTTTTAATTTAGTGGAAGTATTAGAACTTACTTTTAAAAGTAAGAAATCTGCAAATGCTTGAGATATATTATTTCTTTAAATTTTTCGACGAGACAGATTAAAATGAAATTTACTTCGCATATAAGTAAGTTCATATTAAATATATGCAGGTAGATTTCTAGTTTGCTCTGCACATACAAAGAACAGTCAGTAACTGCGCACTTAATTACATGACCCATAATAATTTGCCAATGTAAAGAAGCATTCACAGCCAATGCAGTTTTAGAAATATTAACTGAATGCAAGAAACGGGCTTAAAAATGGCTGAACCAGAAAAATATCAAAGATATTTATCGCTTTTTGTGTACATACCAAGCGTATAGGAACCTAAATATAATAATCAGTTCTCTGTATCACAAATTTTAAGTCTGATTAAAATCGGTATGGCGGGGCGGGGAGCGAAGTTATGGTCTGCGTAAATGAACTTGTACTGTAAATGTCTTATGCTATGCGATCACCCTTCATTTAAATAGAAAATGGTAGAAACTCAATAGGGAAATTACGTAATTCCCGTGGGAATCTTCTTTCCTTAAGAGAGGGCAGATGTGTTTCTATTCTTACCAGTCCAAGTTGTGCTCCTTTGGATGAAAATCGAATGGCGTCATCAAATTTTGATTTAAAGACATTTGTGCTTCTTTGGAATAAAAACAGTCCTAGTTATTCTCCTCTGGACGAAAAAATGACGTCATCAAATTTTGATTTAAGGACATTTTGTGCACCTTTACACGAAAAACAGTCCCAGCTGTGCTCTCTTGGACGAAAAACAGTCCCAGTTGTGCTCTCTTGGACGAAAAACAGTCCCAATTGTGCTCTCTTGGACAAAAAACAGTCCCAGTTGTGCACTTTTGGACGAAAAACAGTCCCAGTTGTGCTCTCTTGGACGAAAAAAGTTCCAGCTGTGCTCTTTTGGACGAAAAACAGTCCCAGTTGTGCTCTCTTGGACGAAAAAAGTCCCAGTTGTGCTCTCTTGGACGAAAAAAAGTCCCAGTTGTGCTCTCTTGGACAAAAAAGTCCCAGTGGTGCTCTTTTGGACGAAAAACAGTCCCAGTTGTGCTCTCTTGGACGAAAAAAAGCCCCAGTTGTGCTCTTTTGGACGAAAAACAGTCCCAGTTGTGCTCTTTTGGACGAAAAACAGTCCCAGTTGTGCTCTTTTGGACGAAAATTAGTCCCAGTGCGTGGTGTATTACGAGTTTGTCGCCAAGTTTTCGTACCGTTTGTCTTGGATAGTATTCAATCAAGGCTTTCAACTCGGCATCATCGGCAGCTGCTTCTGGTCTACCGCGTGGTTCATTTTCAAGGTTAATATCGCCGGCCTGGAATTCGGCAAATCACATTATGTCTTGCTTTCTCTAAAGGCACCTTTTCCCAAAGCAGTTTAAATGTTGTCAGCTGTGTCCAAATTTAAACTTATATAAGAAAATGACATGAATTTGATTCTAATCAATCGCTCTACCCACTTTAGCACAATCTCCTTGGAACTGATTAAATTACCAGTCCTCTACACTGAGGTGCCAAAAGTCATGGGATACGTACTTAGTATCGTGTAGGACCTCCTCTAGCTCGGCGAAGTGCAGCAACGCTACGTGGCGTCGATTTTACAAGTGGCCGGAAAACTTCTGGATAGATGTTGAGCCATGCCGTCTGAAGAGCCGCCCACAGTTCCCTTGTATTTGCAGGTGCAGGATCTTGGGTGGGAATGGGCCTTTCCACCACATCTCATAATTGATCTATTGGGATCATGTAGAGAGAACATGGTGACCACACTATTCCTCGGAACTGTACAAAATGCTCCTAGAAACAATTTTAGACAACTTGGACCCCTTGACATGGTGCCTTATCCGCCTGGAAAATACCATCGTTGTTGGCGATGGGATTTAAAATTATAATTTTTATTCTATGCTGTGTAATCTCACAACTTCTTGCAATTATGACATTCAATGTACAAACCATGAGAAGTACCTACTTAATAGCGTGTTGGTTCTCCTCTAGCATGAATAACAGACTGACACGCAGATGCCTTGACTCCACCAGATGCTGGAAATCTTCCGGAGGTAATGTCGGCAATACCTGTTGCAGCATTGTACACAACTCAGCCCGAGACGTCGGTTTAGAATCCATGAACCTCACGTCTCGCTCCACGTCATTCTAGAGAACTTCCACAGAGTTTAAATCCGGGTAACGTGGGAGCAACTGGATGGTTCCATACTCAGATTAGTGTTACTCGTGTCATGCCTAGGTGGTTTTCGCAGGGTGGGGCGGGGCATTGTCCTTCTGAAACTGACCATCGGCCGTAGGATGCAAGAAGACCGTAAAAGCCTGTAGCTGATTAGCCAGCACATGCTGATAGCGCCCAGCGATTAAGGACTACTCCAGACACACTAAGGGACCTAATGTGTCACATGAAAAGGCTCCACAAACCATAACACAGCCATCATCACCTTGAACAGATCTCGCCAGGCACGATGGAATGATGTCGTTCTGATGCTGTTGACGACACATTCGCAACCTCCCGTCAGCTTTGTACAGCTGAAAAGGTTATTCATCTGAGCACATGACACGACGTCACTGCGCAGGGGTCCAGTTTCGGTGTTCCCGACACCAGGCGAGGCATAATGTCCTATAACGAGCAGTCAATTGTGGCACACGAGAAGCGCGTCAGGTCCTGTAGCCCAGGGTATGGAGCATGCGCCATACCGTTCGCTCGTTGACGCTTCTTGGACCTCTGACATTTAACCTAGATGTGGTTTGCGCCGACGTTGACAACCGGTCTGTCTGTGCAATCCTGGGAGGTCTACGTCGACCCCGGTCAACAGTGGCGTGTGGTCGGCCGCCCCTTGCTCTCTGGGCGGTGGTGCACCCGTTGATAGTATACTCGCAATACACCATTGAACCGGTTACGCTTCGGAACTCTAGGATTCTTACCATTTGGGAGGTAGAATGACCCATCTGGGCAGCTGTTGGTCTAGTGGTCAACGTTCGTGACTGCCACGAATAAGACCTCAGGTTTAATCAGGCATATACGAACGCTCGAACCACTAAATATCAGCCGTGCGTCGGATGGGCACGTTAAGCCGTGTCCCCCGAAAATAGATAAGGGCGTCTTCCTCCCCCTTTCTACCTCGCTTATGTGTCACTTTCCTATCGGGCACTCTAGCCCAAATCTCCTAACTTCCTATTCCTAAGGGATGTTTAAGACCTGGGGTCAGATACTCTCTTCCCTAAAATCCTCAACATATGATCTGATCTATGATTTAATGATCCATCTGTTTTAAGCAGACAATGTATCCACGAACAAAGTCTCTCAGATCACCGCGTTTACCCATGTTCGTCGATTGTAATATACTGTTAGAGAGCCTTGCTGTCCGCCTATTTATCGCCTACGTTCGGTTTGGGTCTGTTCCACTCTGCGCGGGTGATGATCACGTCAATTGCCCATTACCCAAATCTCTAAATGTTTTGCCTGCTGAATTTTATGCTGCACAGGACTTGGAATTTCATAGCTTAGTTCGTAATTTTTACTACCACTCCAAATATATTTGCTTGTTTCATTTTGAAATGCACACTTATAGGAAATTTAGAAGTTTAAGCCAAGTGAAAATACGAGAGTATGAACTCATAGTATGGTCAAACTGAGAGTATGATCCATTCAAGCAGTCAGGTGAGATATAATACTCGTAGATGCCTTTCGTATTTTTAATTTCGCATTGTCAAAAAGCGTGTAGAAAATCTAGTGAGTACAGTGTGTGAGTCGAAAGTTCTGCAATATTTACACAAGTGCATGTGCTGCGGCGGGTATGTCACGTGTTTAAACCAGTTCAAGTCGCGCATTGCACTTAGTCGAAAGGAATATAAAGAGGTAGTGGTTGCTGTGAACGGCGTTGCATGTCGTCGTTCTGTCTGTGGTTGGGACGCCTAAAAGAAGAACAGCCACAACCGGCTAATTAGGGAATTTTTGCTTTACGAGTTTGGAACTCGGCCATAACGCTGCTCAAGCAACGCGAAATATTTGTCAAGCAAAAGGGGAAGGTTCCATGAACCATAGCTCCGCAACCAGATGGTTCAAGAAATTTCGCTCAGGTGACAGAAACCTCGGCGATCACCCAAGGTCAGGTAGGCCGCGAAATATGGATTCTGAGGCCGTGCGCCAGGCCGTGGAGGCAAATCCGACAACCAGCACTTGGAGATTATTAGGCCAGCTGGGCATATCACAACCACTGTGGTTCGTCCCCTTCAGGATCTAGGAAAGGTCTGCAGGTGCTGCAGCATTGTCCCTCACGAATTGACGCCAGCTGAAGCAAACTGCCGGGTGGAAGTGTGCACGAAACTCCTGGAAAACCCGCGCGATGCACGTTTCATCAAGATAATTTTTACGTGCGATGAAAAGTGGGTCTATTTCCGTAATCCTAATACACAACGGCAGTGGTTAAGCTCGGGCCAGCTTCCTGAACCTGTTGTCAAACGTGGGCGCGCCGCCCCGGTGGCGGAGTGGTCTAAGCGATGGTTCTGATTGTTCGTCCAAGAGGGGTCCGCGTTCGAATTCCGGTGAGGCATGGACGTTGTGTTTGTCCTACGGCACTGGTTCTTTCCCTTCCCTGGAATCAGTGACCCTAAATAAGGGACGGGCGACTGCTTATAGCTCATTGACTTGGTCACGGTGGTCATTAAACCTCCAATAAAAAAAATACGTGGGCACTTCGAACACAAGGGGATGCTTTGCTTCTGGTGGAATTTCGAGGGGATAATCCTTTAGGAATTTGTTCCAGGCTGTCGGAACACCAACGCCAACCTCTACTCTGAATAGCTGAGTTTTTTGGAGTTTTGGAGGAGAAGTACCTGGCACTAGTAAACAAAAAGCGCGCTTTTCTACAGCAGGACAACGCTCGGCCGTATACCGAGCGAACGACCCGGGCAAAACTCCAGGAACTTGAGGGCATCGAACTGATGCCACACCCAGCATATAGTCCGGATCTTGCACCGTTTGATTATTATCTGTTCTGGTCCATCGCCCAAATTGTTCGGGGGTGGCACTTCAACAACCAGGAGGAGGTGGCAGCTGCGGTGAAGGAGTTCTTCAACTTGAAGGACAAGAACTGGACAGATGGCTAACGACGGCGTATTACGATGGCTTATGCTTTGCATGCTAATTAGCTTTCGTCGTAAAGGTACGTATGAAAGCATAAAGTCATCCAAATATTGCAAAACGTTCGGCTTACTCTCTTTATTATCAGCAACATATTTCGAAAAAGGATTTTTTAAATGAAATTTGTAAAATCATTTAGAAATATGGGGTATGGCACTTAAAAAAATAAAACCCACTTGCATTGTTCAGTAGGTGTAGGGTTCTTGCAGATCAGACGTCGCATTTTGTAAATGGCACGTAATTTAGGAGTTAACATAATGCGCGATGTTTATTGTGCGATATAAATTTAAAGCATAAACACTGTTTCCTATATACTGAAGCACTAAAAGTCACGTGATAGCAGTATGCAGATTTTAAACTGGTGCTGCCGTCGTATAAAGGCTTCGTCGCATGCCACGATTTTTATCAGTTGCTAGGTGCAATCTCACGAGTCAGGTTGAACAACAGCCAGTAGGATTTTAGCAAGCTGATGTGAGTTATCGGAGATTAAACAAGGCATGGTAGTGGGATCCAGACAAATGGGACATTCCATTTTCTAAGTTGTGTGAATAGTTAACATTCCTCGATCTACGGTGTCACGTGTGTACCGAGAATACCTCATGGAAAGCATCACCTCCCACCGTGGACAGCGCAGTGGCCAACCATGGGTGCTGAATGACCTTGACCAGCGGCGTCTATCGAGGATTGTCCATGCTAATAGACAAGGGACACTAGCTCAAATAACATCCATATTCAATGCAGGAGCTACCAGAGACATATCGGTGCAGCGTAATTTAGTGTGCATGGGCTATGGGAGCAGAAGACCTACCAGAGTGCCTTTGTTTAACACCACGACATTGGACACAGCGCCTCACCTGGGCTCATGAACACGATAATTAGACTGCCGCCCCGGTGGCGCAGTGGTCTAAGGCGTTGGCCTATGATCATTCGTCCGAAGGGGTCCGGGTTCGAATTCCGGTGAGGCATGGATGTTGTGTTTGTCTTACGGCACTGGCTCTCTCCCTTCCCTGGAACCAGTGACCCTAAATTAGGGACGGGCGACTGCTTATAGCCCATTGAGTTGCTCACGGTGGTCGTTAAACCTCAAAAAAAAAAAAATAATAATTAGACTCTGGAAGACTGGCAACATGTGGCGTGGTCCTATGAGTCACGCTGCCAATTGTTACGAGCTGATGGTAGGTTTTTTAGTGTGGCGCAGAACCCATGGGGCTATGTGCTCAAGCTGTTAACAAGGCAATTTGCAAGCTGATGGTGGTTCCATACATGTGTGGGGTGTTTTTACGTGGCACGGTTTGTGTCCTCAGGTCCCCGTAAACACGCCATTAATTGGTAATCGCTTTGTTGCTCTGCTGGGTGACCATTTGCAGACCTAAATGTATTAAATATATCATAATTAAAGGTTATAATTCTTAGCAAGGTGGAAAGAAGAACACCTGGCCCTATGTGCCCCGATTTCCTGCTCTCTACTAAAAGAAATCTTCGCGTTGTGGCCAGGCTTTACAAAAGATACGGCAAAACAATTAATTTCCCCCTCTCATCTGAGCATATACTTGTCAAAGGGGATAACATTTTCCATCAAGTCATGCACTGTGTAAAAACATAGACCTAAGTCATTGCACGATCCAATTTCATGTAAAAATATTCTCAAGTGTTATACTGAACAATATTTATTTACATGAGGTTAAAGGCTATATCATCATCATCATCATCATTGTCAACCATTATCAATCCACTGCCGAACGAAGGTCTCCCCAAGTTTCCTCCACAACGGTCTGTCTTGTGCCAGTCTCCTCCATGTCACCCCTGCATACTTTCGAATTTCATCCACCCATCTCCCATGTGGTCTTCTTCTGGGTCTTTTCCTGTCCCTTGGAATCCAATCTAAAATTTCGGCTGTCCATCGATGATCTGTCCTTCTGGCAGTATGTCCAGCCCATTGCCATTTCAGGGATTTAACTCTGATCATGATGTCTTCCACTCTTGTCATTTTTCGGATCCACGAGTTCCTCTTCTTGTCTCTCCTGGTTACACCAAGCATGCACCTCTCCATGCTTATTTGAGTTGTCTGCAGCCTTTGTATGTCTCTTTTAGTTAAGGTCCACGTCTCTGCACCATACGTAAGCACTGGAAGGATGCATTGATCAAACACTTTTCTTTTAAGACATAATGGCATATTGCTCTTGAAAATTATGCTGTTTCTTCCAAAAGCTCTCCAGGCAAGTTTTGTACGCCGATTAATTTCTTCATCAATGTGACCCTCACTTGATATCTGCTGTCCAAGATAAACGTACGTATCTGTTATCTCCAGCTTTTCTCCATCAATCGATAAATCTTCATTTCTTGTAAAAGCATTGAACATCACTTTTGTCTTCTGAAAGTTCATTTTTAATCCCACTTCTTTACTCTTGTCAGCAAGTTCCTGGATCATACTCTGCAGCTCTGATGGGCTAGTTGCAAAAATGACTACACCATCAGCAAAACGAAGGTGGGTTAGATAATCTCCATTAATCTTTATTCCCCTTGTTTTCCCAGCTCAGTGACTGAAAAACACCCTCCAATGTGGCATTAAAGAGCTTCGGAGATATGGTGTCACCTTGTCTCACTCCCTTTCCAATTTTTATGTGTGTTGTATTTTCAAACAGCCTAATCTTTGCACTTGAATTTTCATAGATGTTATTAATAATATTAATGTATGCATCTTCAATACCGCAGGTTTTCAGAGCCATTGTAACTGCTGATGGTTTCACCGAATCAAAGGCTTTTTCATAATCGATAAAAGCCATGCACAATGGAAGTTCATATTCCCTTGCTCTTTCAATTAGTTCTCTCAGCACATGGATATGATCTATTGTGCTGTAGCCACTCCTGAATCCAGCTTGTTCTCTCGGTTGAGCCATGTCCAGTGTTACCTTCAAGCGGTGTGAAAGAACTTTAGTGAAGATTTTATAAACCACTGATAGGAGGCTGATAGGTCTGTAGTTCCTGAGATCCTCAATGTCACCTTTCTTATGTAGCAGGATCATTGTAGCGGTGTTCCAATCCTCAGGAATCTTTCCTTCATTAAGGCATCGAGTGAAAATTTGGGCGAGTACTGTTTCGATTTCTCCACTTGCTTCTTTTATGATGTCTACAGTAATTCCATCTTCTCCTGGAGCTTTTCCCAGCTTCATGTTCTTGATTGCATGTGCAACTTCTGCTGGAAGGCTATATACAATAGATTAAAACACAAGATCTTTCGCAGTAGCAGCTACCGCATCATCGGGTGACACACAGCATATGGAACCAGAGTTCTTAAATAGTTTAATACAATGCAGGACAATTGCTAAGGACGGATCATAAACGGCTATATAGCGCATAAAAAAGTAAGTGTGGTTGGATGCCAAGTGAAATAAAATAATGGCAGAATCCCAGGACATTACAAGAAAGAAAATTTATTGTGCTCTGAAATCCAGAAGGCTTTGGAACGTATTTAAGGGACAAACAGGCCATTTTGTGCAGAATACGTAAACGTGAAAAAAATGCAATTACCGTCTGCAGGCGTTCCGGCGTAAGATGTCAATACAGGATTTGGCCACCACGGAGGGCGATGCAAGATTCCACACATCGTGTCATGCTTTGCACAACATTATCAAGCAGCTGTTGGGTACTTTATGCCGTTCTTCTGTCAGTGCACGGATGAGGGTGTCCTTGTTTATTGGAGGGCATTGGAGACCAGCAAGACTCCTCCCCAAAGCATCCCACACATTTTCAATGAGATTCAGATCTGGAGAAAGTGCTGGCCATACGAGGCGTTGAATATCCTCGCTCTCAAGACACTCCTGGACAGCGACTGTTCGATGACATGTTGCGTTGTCGTCCATGAAAATGAATCTATCACCGACAACACCACGGAACATGCGAACATAAGGTAGCAGAACATCATTAATGTATCATTTGCCAGTCACAGTCCCAGTTGGAAGCACATAGAGGACGTACGGCCATTGATCATGATGCCAGCCCATAACATGACACTACATGTCTGATATCGGCCCCTTTCCTGTATGTTTGCTGGACAATATGCAGTACCACTATCACGCCAGATCAGTTGTCGTCGACAATCAGACGATAGGCTGTATCTACTCTCATCTGAGAAGAGAACAGCAGACCAGTCGTTATCAGTCCAATTGCGATGTTGATGGCACCATTGCAAATAGGCCGTACGGTGACGTCTGGACAATGGGATGCACAAATCAGGACGGCGGGCGTATGGTCCTCCTTCATGCAAATGTCTGGTGACAGTTTTTTGGGAGATCCGCTTGCCAGTAGCAGCCATAAACTGATTTGCTACCTCACTGGTTGTGCTGCGCCGGTGTCTTTTTGTTGATGGCACTATGTACCGATCTTCTGCAGGTGTCGTACTGCGAACACGACCTACCCCGTGACGTTTGCTACACTCTCCATTTGTTTGAAATGATTTCCAAAAGGGCCGCCCCAGTGGCGCAGTGGTCTAAGGCGTTGGCCTCTGATCATTCGTCCGTAAGGTGTCCGGGTTCGAATCCCGGTGAGGCATGGATGTTGTGTTTGTCTTACGGCACTGGCTCTCTCCCTTCCCTGGAACCAGTGACCCTAAATTAGGGACGGGCGACTGCTTATAGCCCATTGAGTTGCTCACGGTGGTCGTTAAACCTTCAATCAAAAAAAAAAAAAAAAAAAAAAAAAAAAATTCCAAAGCCTTGAAACAACACTGTGGCTGACGTCGAACTCCCTGGCAACATCTGTTATCTGGCTCTCTCCCTTCCCTGGAACCAGTGACCCTAAATTAGGGACGGGCGACTGCTTATAGCCCATTGAGTTGCTCACGGTGGTCGTTAAACCTCCAATCAAAAAAAAAAACATCTGTTATTTTTCGCCCTTCTTCAATCTTGCCAATAATACTGCCACGCGTAAAATCATCTAGGTGATGTCGGGAAGACATACTGAAAATTGCAAGTTCGTCAATTGATTCTTTCCCCTTAAACTTTGCGTTTGAACAACAACGGTCAATACGCGTCAAATCCTTTATATCTCTTATCAGCGCTATGACGTCACGAACAAGCTCGGCAATCCAAAATTTGCATACGCACAACACGTCTTACTGTATCCCGCACTTATGCTAATTTCCACATTTTCCTGCCTTCCATTTTATGGTTGCTATCGTTGCTATTGTTATCCGTCCTTAGCAATTGTCCGGCAGTGTATGATGGTATTGAAGAAACTATTAAGCGCCGCCTGACGGTACAGTAATGACATACATCACTGAAATACATTCGTAACGCCCTCTGAAAAAAAAAACTCAGAATAGTAATTATAAAGGTAATAGTAGTCCATTTAACAAGTTCTTCCAGACCCGAGGAATATGGTACGGCATATCATCATTGCAACATTTATCACCGAACGGGTGAATAAACATGCTTTCCATATACAATAAAGAAACTTTGTCCTTTGGGCCGTAAGTCAACAGATGCGAAGCATTCCAGTCAGGAATGTAGGTACCAACACTGACCAGGCGTGAGAGAGAAGTATCAGTAGATTTACGCTTGACATTATACTGATGTTCAGCCAACCTGATACCAAAATTTCTAAATGTCGAACATATGTATCTACTATTAGGTACATCATAAACAACCGACCTAAGTGGAAAACAATAAACCCCATGTCTGGAAAATTTATGAAGAAGGTCCCGATCTTTAAGAATAAAAGAAAATAACGACCTAGTCTTTAGACCAAAGGCCAAATGACAACCTCGGCACAGACTACTCAAACCAGAGCAAACACTAGGTAGGTAATCCAGCGAACCCACAAATCTTATTTCACGAGACGGGCTGCAAGAGTAGTGAATCTCAACCTCGATACATGAGCAATTATACGGGAGATACAACTCTGGGAATACCCATGGCTAAGAGCAATGTCCCCAATGATACTGAATTCCGCGACGGAGCCTGGAGTCAATAATATCGATAACATACTGTTCCCGATGTTATCGATATTTTTGACTCCGGGCTCCTGTACCTGATAGTAGATACATAGGTTCGACTTCTAGAAATTTTGGTATCAGGTTGGCTGAACATCAGTATAATGTCAAGCGTAAATCTACTGATACTTCTCTCTCACGCCTGGTCAGTGCTGGTACCTACATTCCTGACTGGAATGCTTCGCATCTGTTGACTTACGGCCCAAAGGACAAAGTTACTTTACTGTATATGGAAAGCATGTTTATTCACCCGTTCGGTGATAAATGTTGCAATGATGATATGCCGTACCATATTCCTCGGGTCTGGAAGAACTTGTTAAATGGACTACCATTACCTTTATAATTACTATTCTGAGGTTGTTTTTTTTTTCAGAGGGCGTTACGAATGTATTTCAGTGATGTATGGCCTTACTGTACCGTCAGGCGGCGCTTTATAGTTTCTTCAATACCATCATATTAAATTATTTAAGAACTCTGGTTCCATATGCTATGTGTCCCCCGATGATGCGGTAGCTGCTACTGCGAAAGATCTTGTGTTTTAAACTGTTGTATATAGCTTTTAACCTCATGTATATAAATATTGTTCAGTATAACACTTGAGGGTATTTTTACATGAAGTTGGATCGTGCAATGACATAGGTCTATGTTTTTATACGTTACGCACAGCACAAAATGATGTTATAGTGATCGTAAGTCATGTATTCTCTGCTCGATGACCCAAGATATAACGATGAAAGCCTAGTCCCCCTGACACGTACATCGTGGCATAAAAGACTCAAATATTTGCTCTCTTAGGTTCTAAACATTGTTAGAGACCTTTCTCAAGTAAGCAGTGAGAAAGGATTAATGTGAATCATTCCCATAAAATACATCGTTAAAAACTAAAGGGAAACAACGCTATCTGATGAGAAGGATCATTCGTTCCAGCCGCGTTCAACCCACTCCTTAGACAGGGAATATATTTGTTCGGACTAATTTCAACCCATTTCGCTGATCCCTAGTCAATCTGTTCAAGGCTGTTGACGTGCTAAAACATGGTTTATAATTTGTAGGAGGGAATCTGTATGTAGCCCAGGTGCCTGAGTAGTCTGTTTTGCTGACTTCTGTGCAGGCACGTATCATGTTGGTGTGTTTGTTTTACGGCACTGATTTCATCGCTTCCCTTGAACCAATGGCCTTAAATTAGACCAAGTTGTTCCTTATAGCTAGGGCAGTAATACTGTCGCGGCGCGAATTTTAGCGAATATCAAATACACTGGTGTGCAAAAATTAAGGGCGAAGAGGAAAAATTAGCATAACAGCGGAACGAGCAGGCAGAACGGACCGAAAGACCACTCAGGAGATAGACTAGGGTCCGATACGGTAGGGCATGCGCATATATGCAGCATGACGTAGGGGAGGGGAGTGCGGGAAGGGTATAAATCACACGGGCGGTGTACGCTCAGCAATTCGGTGAAAGTTATTGCACGATGTACATGGGTTTGAACGACGTCGAGTTGCTGCCACCGTGTGATATGGCCAACAGACAATCCAGTAGACGACATCTGGATGACTTTACCAGAGGTCGCGTCATTGGGAAGTTGCAAGAAGGTCAAAGTGTGACTAATGTGGCCGAGGAGTATGGGATCGCTCACAGCATCGTTTCACGAGCTTGGAGAGCAGTTCAAACGACAGGAACAGCTGTCCGAGAGTTTAGGAGTGGTCGTCCACGAGCAACCACGGTGACGGACGACCGGTATATTGTCCTACAGGCGAGAAGAGACAGACGGCAGACAGCGGGAGAAATCGCAAGGCACATGCAACAGACAACTGGACGTCCGTTATCGCGTTTTACCGTAGCCAGGAGGCTGCACAAAGGTGGTCTACTTGCACGACGACCAGTACGGTGTGTGCCATTAACGCCTGCTCATCGGAGACGGCGGTTTCTGTGGTGCCAGGAACACAAGAACTGGACACATCAGCAATAGGGTCGAGTTCTCTTTGCGGATGAGTGCCGATTTAGTCTGACGAGCGATTCTGGACGTATACACATCTGGAGAGAGTAGGGAACACGTAATCACACCTCCGACATCATTGAAAGGGACCGGTTTGCAGGTGGCGGAGTTCTCGTTTGGGACGGTATCATGCTTGGTAGCCGTACTGGCCTCCACATCTTCCAAGGAGGTTCAGTCACTGGTGTCCGCTATTGTACCAAGGCTCTCCTGCCTCACGTGCGTCTGTTTAGAGGTGCTGTGGGTCCTGAGTTACTCTTCATGAACGACAACGCTACACCTCATTGTATAGTGGTTGTCTCAGAGCTGTTGGAGAGTGAAGATATTCAACGCATGGATTAGCCCGCGAGGTTCCTGGACCTAAATCCAATCGAACACGTGTGGGACCTTCTCGGGAGAAGCTTGGCAGCACATTACCAGCCGCCAGCAACGGTTCCGCAGCTGCGATTGGCGCTACAAGAGGAATGGGCCGCGATGTCTCAATAGCTCCTTGACAACCTCGTCCTCAGCATGGACAGATGTTGTAAATCCTGCAATGCAGTCAGCGGTGATCATATCCCCTACTAAATACTGGATTTTTCTTGGCAGCCGCCTGTCACATGGATGTTTCTGTCTTCTGTCCAGTTGTGCTCGAAGCTAAATTTTCAATAAAGTGCCTTTGTATCCTTTGGATTCCTTGTTTGGACGGTTTGGCTCCCTTGTCCCATATTCGAACATCTTGATGATTTTATGGTGTGATTTGAGTCGATGTGGAGCACTTCTGCACGACGTTACATTCGAAAAACCGTCTCGTCCCTAATTTTTGCACGCCAGTGTATATCCGCGAATTTCAGATTTTTTATCTGTTTTTGTCTAATTTCTATTACGTTTTTCTTATTATTGTATTTTTCGTAATGAAATAATTTTAATACTGCCTGGTTTAGAAATTACGCGAAAAATATACCGTAACGTAATTTTACTCGTAAGTCCAAACCAGAGCTTTAAACCTTCGTGTCAGCGAAAGTTTACTAGATTTCTGGAATGCAAAAAAAAACGGTAGTTTTCCTAAGCTACGTAAGGTCGCCATCCGTTGTCTGTCAGTACCCACAAACAGTGTCAATGCTGAATTATCTTTTTCTAAATGTAAAAACGTGTTAAAGACAGCGGACACAACATCAAAAAAGAAAAATCTGTGAATGTGCAATATAATGTATCAAAATGCCGTCCACTTAAATGGAAATCTTGATCTCGTGTAACGGCGTTGACAATTTTCCCGTAATTGGAATGGTTTATAAACGGAAGTATCAATTCTGAAAAACGTATAAAGTTCTAACGCTTATTTAGTTATTGTCTAGTCATTTGTATTACTGCTTTATAACTTGATAGACTTTTTTTTTTTTTTTTTTTTTTGGAATTATAGTGTATATCACCGGCCGCGAATTTTTCGCG
The DNA here is from genome assembly GCA_039090855.1 of Macrothele yani. Taxonomy (NCBI): domain Eukaryota; kingdom Metazoa; phylum Arthropoda; class Arachnida; order Araneae; family Macrothelidae; genus Macrothele; species Macrothele yani. Next base: position 10,973,561 of record CM076990.1, on the reverse strand, counting down.
AAATTTCATAATTTTCCCGGCGACCATTTTTTTTTTTTTTTGGAATTATAGTGTATATCACCGGCCGCGAATTTTTCGCGAAATTTCATAATTTTCCCGGCGACCATTCCGCGAATTTTGCCTTTTTTCCCGAGACCACTCGGCGAATTTTGCCTTTTTTCCCAGCGATAAAATTACTGCTCTACTTATAGCCTTAGATGCTTGTAGGGGTCGTCAAACTCCGGAACGAAAGAAAAGTCTATTAATGATTAGCAGTAATTGTCAAACAGAGGTAAGGCCAATACAAGTACAATTCACAGACCCATGCTCTGAAGGTTAGAAAATTTTTAACCTTCATACAGTTTTATTTGGATTGAAAAACCAGAAACGAAATACACAGTGTGGCAAAGAATTTTTAAGACTGGGTCTGTAAAATGAAATAGAAACAAGAAATTATAATTTGTTTTGGTTTGTTATTCAAAATAAGTCCCTCCTGCTTCAATACACTTGTTACAGCGATTTAATAAGGATTTGAATGCCTGTTCCACTTCACTTTGCGGAATTGCCTCAAAAGCACGCGTCGAAGCTGTTTGTATGGTCGAAATATCATCAAAAGAACACTCTTTTAACGTCATTTTAAGTTTTGGGAATAAAGAAAAGTCGCAGGGTGCTAAATCAGGCGAATACGGTGGGTGATTCAACACACAGACGTTATTTTTCCCCAAAAATCCACGAACAAGGAGTGATATGTGACTGGGTGCATTATCGTGCAACAAACACCAACTGCTTTCATCCCGATATTCTGGACGAATGCGACAAATTCTGCCCATCAAACGTTTCAAAACATTTAAATAAAACTCACCAGTAATTGTTTGTCCACTTGAAACAAATTCCTTGTGGATAATACCCTTACTATCGAAGAATGTAATGAGCATTGTTTTGATTTTCGATGGAAATTTTCTTGTTTTTTTGGCTTGTGGTGAGTTTTTTGACTTTCATTCCGCACTTTATCGCTTTGTTTTAGGATCATATTGAAAACACCATGTTTCATCACCTGTAACAATCGATTTTAAGAAGTTTGGATCATTTTCAGAGGCTGAAATGATGTCTCTGCAATGTGCACTTCTCCTTGATTTTTGTTCATTGGTTAATGTGTGTGGAACAAATTTAGCACAGACTTTTGTTTTGCCCAAATCTTCATGCAGGATGGTTCGAATCGTTTCTTTGTTGATGTTTAAAGCCTCTTCCATCATTCTTAGTGACGCACATCGATTGTTTGCCACGAAATCACGCACTTTTTCAATAATCACAGGTGTCCTAGATGAACTTGGTCTTCCGGTATGCTTATCATCTTGTAGCGTATCTCTTCCGTCAAAAAAAAAAAACGTTTGTGCCACAGGAAAACATTTGATCTACTTAAACAAAACTCACCGTAAACTTGTTTCATCATTTGGCACGTTTCCGAGGCACTTTTACTAAGTTTTGCGTTAAATTTAATAACAGCCCTGTGTTCCATCTTAATAATTCAACATGAAAAAATGTTACTTCTCTAATGCACGGCCGTTTCGTTTGAGTTACTTTAACAATTACTTTTGGCAGAAAGCAAGCAGACGGTCACGGTTTATAACGCATTCGCGATTACACTGGTGGTGCCAGCGTATGCTGAAATCTAGCGCCAGTCTTAAAAATTCTTTGACGCACTGTGTATAATCACCCAGTATTAATATTATATTCACGGTGCCAATTATCGTACATATAGATCACCACGTCAGTTTATTGAGTCATTAAAGTTTTTATGACTCTCTGTCAAGGGACGTTTTCTCTTTGGCATTGCAATACCAAACGATATGAAAGAATACGGGAACAGTTCAGTGTTTATTTCCTAATTAGTAGTACTGAAGTCAGCCTTTGCCTAACAGAATCAGTTTTATGCAAAGGCACAAAAACAAAACAGTTGTTCATGAAAACATAGAAGCAACTATAAATTAGCGTAGATTTTGAATCTGTGCAGGCCTTATGTGGATTTGACTCATCCCATCTTCCAAGAACTCGTTAATAAGAGTTATTTTTAATATAATACTAATAAACTCAAACTTAGTGTTGGAATTTTCCAACTTTGCAAGTATTTAACTAAGCAAACTATTCCTCACTTTTAGAAATATATTTCTAGAAACAGGTTCTGAGTTTTGAATACAAAAAACTCGATTGATTGATAATACAGCTGTCGGCTGAATTGGTTTGACAGAAGTGCCGTCGCTTCAAATTTTAACTACTCTTGTAAGAATTAGTCTTTCACAAAATCGATCGTGATCTCTCGCGCAAGTGGTAATATTCCTGGGAAATCTTGTCACACACAGTGTTTGTTAACAGCATGACTTGAGCAGCACCGGTGGTCCAGAGGAGGGAAGAGTTCAATGTTTAATTCAACAGGTTCAAGTTGCAACGGGAGACCGTGTCAACAAACTCTCCACTAGCTGGTAGTAACAGGGCAAACAGAGGAACGAGGTTCCACAAATGTTGTGTATCGAAAACTCGCCAAGTTATTCAAGAAGCTCTGGGCTGTTGCCCTAGTCAGCGACAAAATTGGAAATAGATCATAATGCTTGCCACTTTGTTTAAATTGCTGACATGAATACGTGAACAAAATTAATTAGCTTTGCATCTGCTTTTGTGGAATTGTATATAAATAACACATTACCTATTTCTGAAGGCGTTGCAGAAGATACGAAATACCTATACAATGTGGCTCAAACAAAACTATACCCATAGTGGCCCAAACAAAACTATACCCATGGTGGCCGAATTTAATGATAAGTTATTTGGTTACAGGCATTGAAAATTTACAGTATTAAAGGAACAGTTTGTTACTTATTAATTATAACTTTTTGGTTACAGGTGCTGACAATCCATCGATCTACATACCAGTTTACTTGTGAGGAGCTTCCCAGCAGCAGAGAAAATGGTCCTGACTTTGCAGAAAGGAATTTTCATCGTCAAGGCATATGTGAAGCATATGTCCTTTAAAATGTGTCAACAGGAGTTTCAAACAAGTTTAAAAACTCGACCACCAACGAAAGTGGCAATTAATGATCTGATAAAAAAAGTGGCGAGCAACTGGTTCAGTGACAAAGGCTGCCAGAAATTATGCCAAGCGCGTACGTACTCCAAAGAACGTTGAGAACATTCACGAGCGAATCTTACAGTCTTCTAAAAAATCTACGCGTCGATTATCTCAACAAGCAGGAATTTCACGTTCTTCGTGCCAGTGAATATTGAAACCCAATATAGGTGCTAAACCGTACAAACTTTCTGCATTGCATCAGTTGCAACCTCAAGATAGACCGCACATCGGGTGTTTGGTGGCTAGGACACTGTGTCCCGTAACCACTCTCATGGGCATTCACTTCACGAAGACTTCAGTTCCACGCTGGACTTGTGCTTAAACTGTTAGCTTGAGCTTCCAGATGCGGCTAATTTGCATAAATTAACCGCATCTTTGGTAACAATGTTTCTCACATCAAACCACGGAATCCTTAGATGGAAGTTTTTACCTTTACCCACCACAACAACAGCCAGGCGATTATCGCCTGTCGTACAATATCCACAGTTGCCGGTCGTGGTTGCCGGAGTCAAACGGAACGTTCTAATTCGTTTCTCAAATTCTGAATGGGATAAATGTTCGGCGATCGAGTGAATATTCGACTGTGTAAAACTCATCTGAGATCAAGATTATTATCACGACCATCAGAATAGCTTGAATTCCTGAGTTTAGGTTTCAACAAGTAACAAGTCCAATCAAAAAGTTCCGAGACTAGGCCGATATACAACAGAGTACTTACGTTACTTAAGTCTGGCTGTGATCTCCCTCAAAGTAGTCTCCTTGGGCAGCGATACACCGCTGCCAGCGTTTTTGCCAATTTTGAAACGCTTCCTGGAAGTCCTTTTCGCGAATCGTGTCAAGCACTGTCTGCGATTCGCGCACGATCTCGTACACGGTTTCAAAACGGCCACCCTTGAGCTACAGCTTCATCCTCGCGGACAGAAGTCTGAGGGGACTAAATCCGGCGAGTAAGACGGGTGAGGAAGAAGGGTAGTCATACCGCTGCGGCTGCAAAACTGGCGTGTTGCTAACGCTCTGTGAGCTGCTGCATTGTCGCGATGGAGCAGGAAATCGCCCCTCCACCACATTTTAGGTAGTTTGTGGCGAATGTCCTCCCTAAGACGCCGAAGAAAATCACAGTAAAAAAGGGCGATGACGGTATGGCCCTGGTGGACGAATTCAACTTGCACAACCTCACGAATGTCGAAGAGCACGATGAGCATGCTTTTGGTTGCACTCCGGGCCTGTTGGGCCTTCTTTGGTCGTGGAGATGCCGGGCTCTCCTACTGCGATAACTGTTGTTTCATCTCCGGGTCGTAACCGTAGACCCAAGTCTCGTCCCCAGTGATGACCCTCGACAGGAACGTTGGTTCATTCACCACCTGATGACGAAGATCTTGACAGAGTTCGACACGGAGCGCCTCCTGTTCGGGGTTCAGAAACTTTGGCACAAACGTTTCAGCAATGCAGTGAATGTTCAAAACCGATGTCAGAATTTCTTGCACTGTTCCGTATGACACATTGACGTTGGTAGGAATGACTTGAATAGTTCTTCGATTATCCTCATGCACCAGTTCTCTAATTTTGTCCACATTTTCGGTGGTTTGCTTGTGGACGGTCGCCCTGACCTCTCGTCGTCTTCCAGTGCCGTTCTGCCGCTCTTGAAGTGCGAGTGCCACTCAAAACACCTCGCATGACTCATTGCTTCATTGACATAAGCCTGCCGCAACATTTCATGCGTCTCCGTCCCCGATTTGCCGAGTTCGAAGCAGAATTTGTTGTTCGCTCGCTGCTCTAGTTTGCAGTCCATACAGAAATCGCAGCTGCGTTCTGCACGTGGTCACCAAATATCGTGTAGCACAGCTCCCGATATTCACAGAGCGACGCCACTCGACACGATGACTCATGAAGGTCACTGCCCTCGACCGCTGCTCGTGCATCCGCGTACTGCCATCTGTTGACACGTCACGTACCTAGTCTCAGAACTTTTTGATCGCACTACGTATAATGCGGTAATAGCTCGACGTTGGCAACATAAAATACTGTTTCTGTGGAAACGATATTTCCACATGATACAGGCTGTGAAGCTACATGCATCTACATAAATGTTTTTAAAATCAAAAAACGGAAATTTTATTAAATTATAGAGACCCAGATCAGATCATATGTAGAGGATTTTAGGAAGAGAGTGTCTGATTCCAGGTCTTAAACAACCCTTAGAAGTAGGAAGCTATGAGATTTGAGCTACAATGCCCGACAGGAAAGTCACACGGAATCGAGGTAGAAAAGGTGAGGAAGACTGCGTACTACTTATTTATTACGTGGTGCCAGTACCGGTGTCCGACGGCTAAACGTGCCCATCCGACAACGGCGGATATTTAGTGGTCCGAGCTTTCCTACCTGCCTGGAATCAAACCTGAGACCTCTCCGTAGCAGTTACGAACGTACTCACAGAGACTCGAAGACTTCTCACAAGAAAAACATCGTACGCGCTTTGGTGGCTGAAACCTTGGTACCCATTAGTACACGTTTTCTGTCATTTAAAAAATGAAATCATTTTGATTTTATACAATATTCTATACATCTTAAAATGCCATTATGAATTTTGTTTTATTGTTTCTTCTATTTAATGCATTTTTTTCATTACATAATAAGATTCAATTTTAGTTTCAAAGACCGTACGTCATAAATTTCGTCCTCACTTTCCTTTTCCATAATTTCAGGTGCATGAATTCAACTTTCTAAGATAAATTAATGCCTAGTCATTGCGTGTTGATAGCTTCTGGACGGTACCACTTCGTTTCATCGAAATAATAATCTAAATATCATTAAAATATTTATTTCTACAAACTAAATTCGCTGTTGTCAGCAATTCAAGTAATATTAATGAAATATTTTTGAAATAATTCGAATGTATTCCATTAAGAACTTTGATGCTTAAAAGGGGCAAAGTTACGAAATGCACTTGAAAAAACTAAGTCTTATGGCTTCTCTGGTACAACACGTGATGCATTTATGTGATATTTTTAAGCGTTAAGCTTCCTCGAATTCAGTTTTTTCAACGAAGCATATATCCTTTTTTTTTTTTTTTTGGATTGGAGGTTTAACTACCACCGTGAGCAACTCAACGGGCTATAAGCAGTCGCCCGTCCCTAATTTAGGGTCACTGGCTCCAGGGAAGGGAGAGAGCCAGTGCCGTAAGACAAACACAACATCCATGCCTGACCGGGATTCGAACCCGGACCCCTTACGGACGAATGATCAGAGGCCAGCGCCTTAGACCACTGCGCCATCGGGGCGGCACACATATCCTTTTAAATGTAGTCTTAGGAATGGAATTTCGAAATCCACGCTGCAAAATGTTGTTATTTCAATATCCGCATCTTCACTACTCAATTTACATTTATATTTTCAAATCGTGTATCATGAATCGAAGAAAATCTTGAGGCAGAATAACGTACGCTTCAGATGACTCTTTAACCGTATGCTAAACTTTCTTTATTTGCCTACGAAGGAATTCATGAAAATCTTTTCGACATTAACGCAAATATTTGTCATATGAATTTTATTGCTGCAGACTCATTCAGCACTTTTCGAGAAACTGAATTGGATCTTTGACGGAAAACTTTAAAGCTTTTATTCATCGGTAGTGTAAATTTGTCTCTTGATGTTGCCGACTCAAATGACAACACCTGATTTTCACCTTGTACATTGATTATTATTTTTGCTTCAAACAAAACTTCAGTCTAGTTTCAAAAGCTGTCTTATTCGTGCGCTTTTAAAACGTTAATGAAACCTAACTTCTGAACAAAGTTACAAACATATACACTGAAGAAAAACTGGTACAGACGAGCTTATGCAAAATACATTGCAACGTCACCTATGCGCGTATTCGGTTGCGTCCGTCAGTGCGTATATAAAGCGATAGACATCCTTGCCAGCTGTCAGAGCTGTTTTCGGCATGAGAATGACAAGTAATAACGATTTAAGCGATTTTCAACGCGATATCATAGTTGGCGCTCGTGAGATGGGCCATAGTATTTTGGAGGTAGAAACGAAGTTCGGATTTTCACGGGCGACCATTGCAAGCGTGTACCGTGACTACAAGAATTCCGGCAAAACCTCCAATCTACGATACCAGTGTGGCCGTAAAAAGACATTGGGTGAACGTGATCATCGTCGGCTGTCAAGAATCGTTTCACGCGATAGGCGTGCAACACTCTCGCAGGTATAATCGGAATTCAATGCTGGAGCCTTAACAAGCAACAACGTCCGGCCTGTGCAACGTACCCTGCACGATATGGGCTTTAGGACGCGACGTCCAACTCGAGTCCCCTTGATGGGGGCACGACACAGAGCTATGCGCCTCGCTCGGGTACGGCAACACCGCCACTGGACACTTGATGACTGGAAACAAGTAGCCTGGTCTGACAAGTTGCGTTTTCAACTGTATAGGGCAGATGGAAGGATTCGTGTGTGGCGCAAACCCCATGAAGCCATGGATCCCGCCTGTCAACAGGGAACTGTACCGGCTCGTAGGAGGGGGGTCCGTAATGGTATGGGGTGTGTTTAGCTGGACTTCACTGTGACCCATGGTACGTCTACAAACGTCTGTGACCGGCCAACGCTATGCGCGCTTCTTTCTGACGAATTACACCCGTTCATGTCCTGCATTCATGCTAATGGGCTGGGCCTGTTTTAACAGGACAATGCACCACCACAAAAGTGTCAGGAAGCCACATTATGGTTAGAGGAGCATTCATCTGAGTTTGGGGTGTTGCCATTCCCACCCAATTCCCCAGACCTGAACGTGATAGAAAACATTTGGGATGCCATGCAACGCGCTATCGAACACTGGAATCCGAGACCTCGGAATACACCCGAATTGTGGAACGCTCTGCAGGACGCATGGTGTGCATTGCCTACAGCATATTTTTAGAAGCTATTGGATTCCATGCCCTGTCGTATTTCTGCAGTCCAGCGCTCCCGTGGGGGACCTACCTAGTATTAGACTGGTGTACCAGTTTTTCTGGCACTTCAGTGTACAGCATGTTACGACTAATATTGAAATTAAGCAATTGATCTTAAAACTAGGAGAGTAAATGTGTTTGGTATTTATCTAGCTAACATTAAGGGGCCCAGTCATGGCTAAAGATAGCTATGCGAAGACCCTACTACACGCGGAGAAGAAAATCTGCATTTCCAGGTCATTAGTAACGAGTTAAATGCGATTCAACCAGCCTTTATGCATGAAATAGAAACCGATTCACACGAGTAGGTAAAACGACGGGACAAACGTTCGTCCCGTTTGCAGGTACACGTTGAGACTCCATTTCTGTGGGAAACGGGAACCAGCGTCGATTGTAGAGCGTATCGTGATAACGTAGAGCATACGAGGCTGATGACGTGCATTTGGCGCGGATCCGCATTCCGTTACCAAGTGGGCAGAAGATGGATGTGGATAAACGTTCTGTTCGGGTGCTCTTACTCCATTATTTGAAAAAAGGGTTAAACGCAACAGCGATAGAAATTTGTGCCGCTAAAGGCAAGGAAACAACGGACAGTAGCACTTCACGTAAACGTTTCCGGCGTTTCAATGCTGGGAATACTAGTTTTTAAGTCAAGCCGATTGCAAAACGGACAACCTCCACCTACACTGAGAACCCGGTCGAAGCTGTTAAGCTCTACTGTCCGTTGTTTCCCGCCATTAACGGCACAATTTTCTCTCGCTGTTGCTGCGTTTAACCCTTTTTCCAAATAATGGTGAGAGCACCGGAACAGGACGTTTATCGACCTCCATCCTCTGCTCACTTAACAACGCAAGGTGGCTCCGCACCAAATGCACGTCATCAGCCTCGTATGCTCCAAGTTGTCGCACACACACGAGCCTGATGACGAATACCGGTACAACATGACAATTTACAGTTGAAGCGGAATCTTCCCGACATACGACCGTTCGTCACCTGCACCGGTTTGGTTTCTTGTCCAGGTACCATCGAATGGTGCCCTACAACCCCGGAAGCGGAATAACATGTCGCTCTGTGTCACAGAATATCATGAAATCCATGGGACGATAGGATTATCGTTACAGGCTCTATTAAGAGTTGACATTCCAATGTTATTCTACCACTGAGAACCAATGTCTGACGCCTCGCTTGGGAAAACAGCCAATGGTGCAAAGATGGCGGTTCGCGAGGAAAGTCATGCTGTATATTTTGGTGGAGTAGTGAGAGTCCTGCGCACTTTGAACATGTCATAATAGGTCAGCTGTGGACGGAAAGTCTAGGACCAACAACTACAGTAGTCCCATGGTGCTCTGAGCCAACGCTAACCACCGCTCAACAACGGGAAGTGAGCTTTTGTACAAATGGAAAATGCCCCAAGTCATAGCTCCAGAAAGTACCCTATGCAGTCCAGACATTTGCTCATAAATTTACCACCTGTTTCGTTCCATGGCAGATTTCCTACATGGACGTCACTTCGCTTCAGTGGTGAATGTGGGACCTGACATGAGAGAGGTTCTGTCCTCGAGTGGCACCGTCGTGAGATGATGGATATGGAGTAACGTTGGCAAAAGACCATAGAAAACAACGGCCCGTGCCTTGCAGAATGAGGTGCGCTGGCTTATGAATTTCTTGCATCACTAAACATTTTAGCTGCAAAACGGGAAAAACTATTAACTCAACCATGTATCTACGCGCAGACAAATGAGCGAATGTGAATCATGCAAGAGAAAATTTATGCCACGAATTAAATTTAATTCAGTTAGCCTTTATGCGTGAAAGAGAGACCGATTCACATGATCGAAAGCTCTACTGCTCTTAGCTCAGAGAACGTACACTGGTGTGCTCAAAATTAAGAGAATTTACACATTTTGTCGATTTTTACAAAAACTACGGAACCAAAGGTACAAATTATGCCGCCGAATAAGAATGCAAATTTGCAGTATCGAATACGTAAGCGTACACGTGCGTGTGGGAGGAGCTGTGACAGCGGAGGGCATGAAAAGCACATTTAGCTTTTTCCGCGATTAGTTCGCTCGTACTCCTCGGCAACATTCGTTGTGTTTCTTGCAGGAGTTGGCTCAATTTCATAAGCAGTCAGGTACAATGAGTTGCCACAAACGTACTGATGACGGAATGAGGTGGAAAATCGTCGATAGATTGGAGGCAGGGCAATCACAAGTGCAGGTTGCTACAGAGCTCAATGCAACGCCCAGTGTCGTCTGCAATTTATGGAAACAATATAAGAACACCGGATCCATATCGAGAAGGCCTGGGCAAGGTCGTCCAAGAGCCACGACGGCCAATGAAGATCGTTATTTGGCACTTTCAGCGAGGCGCCACAGGACTTCTACAGCTGCACAGCTATCTCGTGAGCTACATGCCGCCACTGGAACCGGAGTTTCAAGAGTTACTGTTTCCCGAAGGCTTCACGAGAGAGTGCTTTTTGCCAGAAGACCCGCTGGTTGCGTCCCGCTCACTTCATCACACAAGAGAGCGCGTTCAGCAGGGTGCAGGCAACATCAGCCTTGGGCCAGACTTCAGTGGGATAACGTTCTCTTCACAGACAAGTCGCGATTCAGCCTGGACACTGATTCTCGATGTACCTTCATCGGGAGAGAACCTGGGACCCGATACGTTTCCTCCAACATCCGAGAAAGGGACAGCTATGGCAGCGGAGGTGTCATGGTCTGGGCAGGCGTCATGTTGGACAGCGGTACACCTCTCCATGTGTTTGACATAGGCTCCCTGACTGCTGAGAGGTATAGGGATAAGATATTACAGCCCTATGTTAGACTTTTCAGGAGCGTAGTTGGCCCTCGGTTCCTTTTTATGGACGATAACGCTCGTCCACATAGGGCTCACCTGGTCGACGATTATCTTGAAAGTGAGGATATTCGCCGGATGGAATGGCCATCCAGATTGCCAGACTTAAACCCTATCGAATATGTGTGGGACGCTCTTGGGAGGGCAATTGCAGCTCGCCACCTCCCTCCGAGAACCATCCAGGACCTGAAAACTGCGTTGCTGCAGGAGTGGGACCGACTGCCACAGGGACTCATCAACTGCCTCGTTTCTAGTATGACGTCGTGCTGTGAGAGCTATATGACTGTGATATCCATATTAGAGTCATTTTATGTTCGATCTTGCGACGTGGATTTTGGACATTCCTGCGCTGATGAGCCTTTCTGAAGATCATGAGTGCGTACCATGACTGTTGTATGGTATAATGTTTTCTTTTATATTACTGTGAGTACATAACAAATTTCAAATGTGTCCATTAGTTTTTCAGAAATTCGACAGAATGTGCAAATTCTCTTAATTTTGAACATCAGTGTACTTGTATTGTCTCTTGAAACAGAATTTGAATTGATGACAAGTGCTGTAAAGAATTATATCTTATTTATGCAACATTTTTTAGCCTAACATCAGCCTCTCACTAGCTGGTGCTAAAGAAACTCTTGGAACATTAATTGACGAGAAAACAAGCTTAACAGCGTCAACACAAAACATGCATCTGGCTAAGATACCTGGCGTTTCACAGCATCCCAGCAGATACAGTCTTGCTAGACCTGCCCTCAAGCCAGCACTGGCTGCCAGCAGTGGTCGAGGAGTATGTTGTCTCTGCACAAAAGGCAATAAAAGGTCCCAGCGGCCACAATATGGGACACGAGTTCTGTCCAACAGTTGGCAGCCCGATCAATTGTTATATGCCGAAACAGGGCCATCAGTTATTCATCACAGGCAGTGGTTACTGCAAGCGGCCCTTAAGTTGTCCTGCAAGCATGTGTTACAGATGATGGCTAGCTTAATGTGGTCCGCCAGTTTCCCGACAGTGGCAACCGGCAATCATGCCACGTAACTGATGGCTTGCCGAATCTTGTCGTCCAGTTTCGCAATAGTGGCCCTAAATAAAAATAATAATCACAGTTTTTCCCAAAGGCACAACTCCTCTTTCTTTCCCAACGAAACTTATCTGCATGACGTCAATTGCGCTGGGGATATTTCCTTAATATGTCCGGGAAAAGGCCCGGCGTAGCAGAACAGCATCAAACCCAAGACAGTCTGGTTTCAAAGCGGACGCTTTAGCCACTATGCTAGGTTACCACGTGTAAGCGTTTGCTTGAAGGTGAGCCTCTTTCCTGCGCGATGTGAAACGAAGTGTTCTCTATTTAATTTTACAATATTGCAAATTATTTTTCATAAATATCCGTTTCATATAATTCATAAACTTATTTTTTCAACGAAACGATTTTTTTATTTACCTTAATGGAACTTCACTCACTTTCAACGAGTGTACCAACTTGAACTCATTTTTTAAAGTTTTGTGCTGTCCTTGTGGTCTTGAAAGGCGATTGTTTAATTAATATATTTACCCGTTCATGTCACATTCTGTTACATTTTTAACGCCATATCTTTTTTAACCACGCTCCGAAGCTACATTTGTTTTAAATAGGAAAGATATTTTACTTTACTTCCGGTTTTTTTAGCAGCGAATTCCTCCAATCTTGTGTATTCAACTCATGGATGAGGGCATATATTCACATAGCGTTGCTTTACCTTTTTTCAAATACTTGATCATTTTGTAATGAAAATGCCCTTTTTCTACGCGTATAATTCTTATTCTTTTACCAACATAACGATTTCTTAATGCCTTTCCGTGACTTTTATTTGAAGCGATTTAGTGTACGTTAATGAAACATGATTATACGATAAATTTACACCGTGACTTTTATTTGAAGCGATTTAGTGTACGTTAATGAAACATGATTATACGATAAATTTACAAAGTTTTCAAAAATTATTACTTGTTGTACATGGGAGGAAATGCGTGTGTTTCATAGCTGTTTATATTCTGGATTCTTCGTGTGTTAGTGCAAAAGTTTTGCTGCGAAATGAGTTTATATAATAAATACATAAGAGTAATGGACTATTTCTTACAGTTCATTAATTATTATATAATTTTCCAAGGGCGGTCATCTTCGTTGACGCGGCATTTCATTAGGAAATTAATTGATCTCTCTGCATATGGCTTTCCCCCTTAACATCCACTAAAATAACCCGATGGCGTCGTCTTCAACTAACTGGCTCCACGAAAGACTGTGCACGTGTTGCTTCTGCTCATGCGCTGTCCCGCTGCTTCTACCTTGTATTGGGATTGCTTCGGTTGCCAGCTACGGGCCACTTGTGGCGCTTGCTTGGAAGCCCGTAATTCACGGCAATGCTGCAGGACTAGCAGTTATCAATCACTGCCAGCAGTTTCCCAAAACTTGCGTTTTTGCTTGGATACAGTGGGTGATGGAAATCAAACTGAGCTTCCCCGGTGGTGCATTACTCAAAGCGATGACTTATGACTATTCGTCTGAGAAGTGTCCGGGTTTGAACCCGGCGAGTCATGGATGCTGTGTTTGTCTCACAGAACTGGCTCTCTCCCTTCCCTGGAAGCTGTGGCCCTACATTAGGGACGGACAACTGCTTATAGACAGTCAGTAGCTCTCGGTGGTCGTTAAATCTCAATCCAATAAAAAAAAAAGGCAAATTGGTTTCAGATTTCTTTTGAAGTTTTCATTTATTTCATTTTAGTGGTCGCATAAAAATTACATAGATTAAGTGAAGTTGATTATAGAACAGATAAGCAACAACACGGATAAAAAGAGGGAAAAGGCCAGATGGACTTAACTAGCCCTCTTCTCCCAAAACAATAATCCTGGAAACAAACATCAAGTTAAGCAGACATACTACTGATTGGCAGCCCTGAGAGACAGTCATCGATATAATTTCAATTGCGCTGTTACTGGGATACTATAGCATACTTCTAGCACAGTTTGCGACAGTTAAGAAACCTGCGGTTTCATGACCCCACCGTTCTCACGGGGGAAGGGGTATATGCGATGTACTGTAGCAGTGACGATCATGTCAAGAGGGCAAGTAGCAATGATAAGCACTCGTTGGTGTAACTCATCTGGAAAAGCATTCAGCTCCGAAGCAGAAGGTGCTATTCAAGTTTCGCCAAAGGCAGATTTGTGTGTTCCCAAGGTTTAGGAGTTGATGGGGAAAATCTAAAAGCAACAAATTCCTACACCTATCTATCTACCTTGGACAACAGATATCAAGTGAGAGCTACACAGAAAAAGAAATAAATAGGCGTATAACACTTGGACGCATAGGTTTTGGAAGAAACAGCGCAATCCTCAAGAGCAATGAGGAGAAAGAATAAGAGTGACATTCAGTGTCTCTGCAGGCGGCTGAAAGAAGCATACAGAAATGTATGCTTTATGTATGATCAGGAAAGATAGGAAGAGGAGGATATGAATTAAGAAAGTGACAAAAGTTGGTGACGCCATGATCAAGGTGAAGACCATCAAGTAACAATGAGCTGAGTATACTGTTAGAATTGAACATCTTTGGACAACTGAAATACCAGATTGGATACCAAGGGAAAAGAAAAGATACAGAGAAAGACCACTTGGAAATGGGTGGTATATTCAAATGTATGCCGGATTGAATTTGAAGAGACTGGCTCTAGATAGAAAATTGTGCAAGAGGCTTAGGGAAACCTCCATTGTGCATTGGTCTGATAATAATTGATCAGGATGATATGCAATGGGAAGCTAATTTTTCAAATGTATCTTTTTGAATCAGAGATAAAAAAAAATACACAATTTATACACTGGTGTGCAAAAACTAAGGACGAAGAGCAGAAATTAGCATAACAGAGGAACGAGCAGGCAGAACGAACCGAAAGACCACTCAGGAGATAGACTAGGGTCCGGTACGGTAGGGCATGCGCATATATGCAACATGACGTAGGGGGAAGGGGAGTGTCGGAAGGGTATTAAGCACACGGGAGGTGTACGCTCAGCAATTCCGTGAAAGCTATTGCACGGTGTACATCGGTTTGAACGACGTCAACTTGCTGCCACCGTGTGATATGGCCAACAGGCAATCCAATAGACGACATCTGGATGACTTTACCCGAGGTCGCGTCATTGCGAAGTTGGAAGAAGGTCGAAGTGTGACTAGTGTGGCCGAGGAGTTCGGGATCACTCACAGCATCGTTTCACGAGCTTGGAGAGCATTTCAAACGACAGGAACAGCTGTCCGAGAGTTTAGCAGTGGTCGTCCCCGAGCAACCACGGCGGCGGACGCCCGGTATATTGTCCTACAGGCGAGAAGAGACAGATGGCAGACAGCGGGAGAAATCGCAAGGCACATGCAACAGACAACTGGACTTCCGTTATCGCGTTTTACCGTGGCCAGGAGGCTGCACAAAGGTGGTCTATTTGCACGACGACCAGTACCGTGTGTGTCATTAACGCCTTGCTCGTTGGAGACAGCGGTTTCTGTGATGCCAGAAACACAAGAACTGGACACATCAGCAATGGGGTCGAGTTCTCTTTACGGATGAGAGCCGATTTAGTCTGACGAGCGATTCTGGACGTATACACATCTAGAGAGAGCAGGGAACACGCAATCACACCTCCAACATCAACGAAAGGTACCGGTTGGAGGTGGTGGAGTTCTCGTTTGGGGCAGTATCATGCTTGGTAGCCGTACTGACCTCCACATCTTCCAAGGAGGTTCAGTTACTGGTGTCCGCTATTGTACCGAGGTTCTCCTGCCTCACGTGCGTTTGTTTAGAGGTGCTGTGGGTCCTGAGTTCTTCTTCATGGACGACAACGCTACACCTTATCGTACAGTGGTTGTCGCAGAGCTGTTGGAGAGTGAAGATATTCAACGCATGGATTGGCCCGCAAGGTCCCCGGACATAAATCCAATCGAACACGTGTGGGACCTTCTTGGGAGATGCTTGGCAGCACGTCACCGCCAGCAACGATTCCGCAGCTGCGATTGGCGCTACAAGAGGAATGAGCCGCGATGCCTCAACAGCTCCTTGACAACCTCGTCCTCAGCATGGACAGACGTTGTAAATCCTGCAACGCAGTGAGGGGTGATCATATCCTCTACTAAAGACTGGATTTTTCTTGGCAGCCACCTGTCACACGGACGTTTCTGTCTTTTGTCCAGTTGTGCTCGACGCTACCTTTTCAATAAAGTGCCTTTGTATCGTTTGGATTCCTTGTTTGGACGGTTTTGCTCACTTTTCCCCTATTCTTACATCTTGTGGATCTTATGCTATGATTTGAGTCGATATAGATCACTTCTGCACGACGTTACATTCGAAAAACCGTCTCGTCCTTAATTTTTGCAGGTCAGTGTATATGCATACACACCTCTAGACAGTGCATTATGTAAAGCAAATATCGTTTCCACTCTTGACCATAGCGAATGGTGCGATTGTTGTATAGAAAGTAATGCAAAAGTGGGCATAACGTTTTTATTAACTGACAGAGGCCGTTGAAAGTGCACACGTTGGTAGACTAACTCTTTCTCTATATAAAGGTAGTACTCAACATTTCGCCAGCATATTTGCGCTATCGTTGAACCCAACTCTCGAATCCTTTTCGAAAAAATTCAGTGTGGACTGATGTACCCACTTCTTCAGAGCCACTTTCACTTCATTTGTGTGATCAAATCGTTGCCCCGGGAGACTGTCCTTCATGGAACCGAAAAGGTGAAAGTCGGAGGTAGTTAGATCTCGGCTGTGTGGTGGATGGCAGACCACCCACCAGCCTAATTTGCTGATCACCTGATTTGTTGCCAAAGATGTGTGTGATCACGCATTGTCATGGTGAATGTGGGTCTTTTTCAGACCCTTGTTCGGTCTGTTCCTCCTTGTGGCTTCTGTAAGATTCTTGAGTGTCTCAATGAACAGCTCGCTGGCCTCGTTACGACCACGTTCCAGAAAATCAAAGCGAACGACATCCCTGTCACCCTAAAAAAACAGTTAAAATGTCTTTTTGTGCTGATGGCTAGCTTTTGAACTTCTTAGACCTTGGCGAAGAGTTGTGACGCAATTTCACAGATTGATTCTTCGCTTTAGGATGTCAAAGATACCCCCACGTTTCGTCCTCTGTCACCAGATCGAACAAAAATGCGTCTTCATTGGCTTCAAACGCTTGCAGCGTATCAAAGCAGACTTCCACCCTTCTCTCTTTCAAATCGGGTGTCAACCGCCGAAGTACCCACATTGAAATGTTGTGGCGGGGAAATAAGAGGAACGCAGAGTACTGGTTGCCTAGTATAAAGACACCATTCGCAAAGCTTTCTGCGCACAGTGGAAGCAGATTCTACCGTTTCTGTGACCAAGCAAAGGGCAGATCTCAGCTGCTTTGAGGTAGCCACCCTGTTCCTCCACGCACGTGGTAGCCCTAGGCCTTCCTTTGCTGTACCTTCGGAAAGCTGATTGCTTATTTGGAAATTGGTTTCACAGCCTCCTGTACCACAGAAGGACATACATGCAGCCATCTTGCAACTTCCATCTGACTTTAGCCTACCCAGGGCCGGTCTTACTACTTCGGTGGCTTTAGGCAAGGATTTATTTCGGCGGCCCCTGGTAGTATATACAATATATACTATATAATTAAATGAAACATAAGAAAATAAAGCATATACAAAAGTATCCGGCCTGTATGAAATATGGCAGAAATATATAGTACATTGCAATAATTAATATCTTGTCGCGTATACTTTGATTTTATGATTTCTTTCAATCTATTAGGCATAGATTTTCCCAAGTTTTAGTTAAATCGGGTTTTTTAGATGTGCACATTGTTGCCTTCATTAAGGGTTTCATGATGGTGCATCATTGTATTCTGGAGCATCGCTTTTTGCCTGAAGATTCGTAATGTCTCTCGTTTTTAGTAGAATATGTTGCTTCCTCTGTATGTAGATTCTTCTTGAAAAGCTTCAGTAACAAACCATTCTGTCTCTCTTTTTATTGTTCAGCTTCTTTTTTATTTTTATTTTTTCGGCACCACTGTCGGACTTAGATCCTTTAATTCCAGACATATTTGGATACAACTACAACTACGAGGAGGGAGGGGATGCCTTCATAGTATCGTCGACAAAAATGCGTTTGGAAGTAATAAAAAATCCCTAAAAATTTTCAAGCCACGTAACTTTCCTACTGAATGAATGAACAGAAGTCTTTTTTACGTTTTGAAACAAGCGACACAACACCGACAACTGGCAATGTTTATCTACTTCACACTTACCCTCAGCATAAAATAAATAAACAGGAGTAAAAAACGTTTCCGGATGAACGCAGATGAGACGAAATGCCGCATGTACTTCGGCTAATGGGTATTTTAGTTTATGGCCCTTCCCCGTGAATTCCTCAGCAGAGCTAGAAACTTTTAATAGCCAGAGGATATTGTAACTCCCACGAATGGAACCTGGTCCGCTCCGAAGTTTGCAGGAAATTTGTATCAGCAGGTTGAAAGGACAAAAGAGCTCGTCGCTATCTCCCCCATGACAATTGACAAATCAATTAGGGACATTCCCCACCACCAGAAACTTCTCCCTTCTGCCTTACTGTCGGCCAGGAATCTTTAAGTTTTCCGTCTGTTTTTCCGTTTTCCTTTGTATTACGAGCAACAGTAGAAATTATACTTCCCAAAGAGGTTGTAATGGGATACCCATTGTAACCTCCCTGATTCTGTAGCCCTGATCCTCACATGAGGAATAGAACTCGTTTGGATTTACATTAGTCAAACGATCTACTGTAGTCAAAAGTGTGGGAACTGTAATATGTTAAAATTAGCAAATCTCAGACGTTCTGCTTTTCACTCAACCCCGGAAACTTTGTCTGGCGTTTTGTTTACTGCCTACACATTCCTCCTTTGTTATTACCGTTTTATATGTAAAGTCGGCGGAAAGGAAACTAAACTTCACTGCAAAGCATAAAGAAGGAGAACAGCTGTTTTTTACGCTTTCCAACCGTAGGTTGAAGAAGCGTATATGCTCCAGCTTTGTCCGTCCGTCCGCACGATAACTCACGTGAAAATGGTGCGATTTCGACGAAATTTTAGTATGTGGTAGGGGACCACCTGGGGACGAAGCCTATTGAAAATGGGCGAAGCAGGGTCAAAGGTCAGGACATAGGAGCGGGATCCATTCCATTGCTCTTATGCGTCATAACTTGCGTAAAAATTGTTCGATTTCGATGAAATTTTAGTATGTGGTAGGGAACTACATGCGGACGATCCCTATTGAAAATGGGTGAAATTGGGTCAAGTGTCATAAGAGCTGGATCCATTCCATTGCCTTTATGCATCATAACTTGCGTAAAAATGGTTCGATTTCGATGAAATTCTAGTATGTGGTAGGGAACAACCTAGGCACGAGCCCTACTGAAAATGGGCTGAATGGGGTCAAAGGGCAGGACATGAAACCGGGATCCATTCCATTGCGTTTGTGCATCATAACATGCGTAAATACGGTTAGATTTCGATGAAATTTTAGTATGTGGTAAACAACCACCTGGGCACGAACTCTATTGAAAATAGGAGAAGTGGGGTCAAAGGTCAGGCAAGGCATAAGAGCGGGATATGTTCCATTGCCCTTATTCGTCATAACTTGCGTAAAAAATTTTCGATTTCGATGAAATTTTAGTATGTGGTAGGGAGCCACTGGGGACGAACCCTATTGAAAATGGGCGAAATGGGGTCAAAGGTCAGGACACTGGAGTGGGATCCATTCCATTGCCCTTGTGCATCATAACTTACCTAAAATGCTTGGATTGCGACAAAACTTTATCATGTTGTTCCGCAGGTATAGTGAACCGGTTGTATTGAATATCAATGAAGTGGGATCAAAGGCCATTGCACAAAAGCCAGATTTATTCCACAGTCATTATTCTCATAACTTGCGTAAAACTGCTTCTATTGCGACAAAACTTTAGTGTTCTTGAGGTGTACTGAACCAGTTCTGTTGAATATCATCGGAATGGGGTCAAAGGTCAGGACACAGGAGCGAAATTTATTCCACAGCCATTATCCACATAACTTGAGTAATAATTTCTGGTATGTTGGAAAGCGTATCATAATCAACGCATTGCATGATTTTACTAACTTGTTATGTAGATTCACTTAGCGGCATCCCCTCAAGAAACCTAGTGGGACAAGAGAAAAGGTGTACTTCGACTATTTATCTTTTTAGTGATTTCATTTTGTTAAAGATAATACAGATCAAAAATTGGATGATGACAGAAAATCGATATATGAATAAAATCCGCAGCCCTTAGAATTGGCGCCCTAGGCAGCCGCCTTGTTCGCCTACCTCTAGCTTTCCGATCACTTTCTATCTCAGTTCATCTGCTAAATGATGTCTCGCAGTCATTAAAATAAATCTGTTATCTCAAAATCTTGTCTTTATACTCCGTAAACGACGTGACGCAAACCTCTGCAACAGCCCATTTTATGCTGCGGCTGATTTGCATAATCCACGCAGTCGCCACTCATTTGAATACGACACCCTGATGCCGCATCATATTTCACATTATTTCCAACTTTTCTTCCACAAGTAATTCTGACTTTTCTCGGTTTTCCATAATTTGTGAAAACAAGTGCAGTTAAAAGATAAAACGTACTAAACTCTAGAGAACAAAACGAATTTGTACATACGTGCTTAGAAAAAATCGAATAAAATTTCAATATTTGTTGTGCAACCCATTGCGGTCAATAAAAGCCCGAAATCGCTTCTTCATTGAATAGACTAGATTTTTATTGGTTTCTGCTGTGATTTGAACCCATTCGTTCTTGATTACCAATAACCAATTCAAGCTCTGCTTTGATGGAAATGGGGTGTTTCGGATTCGTAAATGCAAAATATGCCACATTTCCCCCACGTTTTGGTCAAGAGATGAGAGAGGTGTAATTACTCGCGTTTTGATGTTATACAGTACGAATTCCCGAGTAAACCTTGCAGTATGTGCTTAGGATTGTTATCATATTGAAACAAAAATGTGTCAGCGATACCCAAATTGTTGGCCCTGCCTTTAAAATTACATCGCAAAATTCCAATAAAACCTTTAGCATTCATATCATCTTTCATAAACTTCAATTCCTAATACCAGAGGAGGATATGCACACCCCACAGCAGGACATGTACTCCGCCAAGTTTTACAATAGTAGTTATGTATTTTAATTCAACGTAGTATTGGGTTGACACAAACAGTTTTACATTAATCCGATCCAAAGATATTAAATTTGATCTCACGTGTAAAAATGACACTTTCCCATAAATCGATAGCTTTATTTAGATATTTCTTGGCAATATGCAGGGGCGTTTTACGGTTTACTTTATTGATGCAGGGTGTTTTCTTCTTTACACTGCCATTATAGTTTACCTTTCTCAAAACATTCCTTATAGCTGAAGCACAAAACACGTTTATTTGTTGCTTCGATGACTTTTTTTTTATTTGGGGGTTTAACATCTACCGTGAGCAACTCAATGGGCTATAATGAGTCACCCGTCCCTAATTTAGGGTCACTGGTTCCAGAAAAGGGAGGAAGACATTTCCCTTAAGGCAAGCACACCATCCATACCTCACCTAGGATTCGAACCCATCGCGGAAGAATAGTCAAAAGCCATCGCTTAGACCACTGCGCCACCTAGCGGCCTTCTGCGATAGCTTGTGTACATGTGAGGGCATTGGTTGACGAGTTCTTTCGCACTTGCTCAATAAATCTGCTGCATTCCATTTCCGATAACATTTTCGGGATGTCTGATCGAGATTTATTAGCGGTCGTTCCGCAATCATCGTAACTTTTAATCACATAGCGAATTGTTAAATAACACGTTCCGACATCTTTACTTATATCGTGGTAGTTTTTACCGCAAAAGGAAGATCAAAAATACACTTACATATACAATTAGGTAATTCGCTTACTTTGGAAGACATTTTGAAAAAAAAAATGCTGTTTTAACTTTTGAACCTTCAAAGCACACTGCTGTTATTCTGCAACTGAAGAATCACGTGAACGATATTTCGCCAATTCCAAATTAGTCACATCCTCTAATTTGCATATTTTACTTTAAATGCTATGTGTGCAATAACTTTGTGTTTTCTATATTTTAATTTTTTTTTGTTTTGTAACTAGTACATTACACATCTATCCATTTATTTTGTTCAAATATGTTGTATGGTTGATAGCAAAATCTAGTTACGCAATGTGTTTAATTTACATAATTACTGTTGAACAATACAATAAAAACATGATGTGTGCAAATATTTTTTCCACCACTGTACATAGCTGCGTACATTATCGGAAAAAGTTCCTGTTTAGTGTTAACTAACAACATTTTTGTGTGCGTTTCGATAAACTCCCTCCATGTAACTTTCGGCAGGACAAACGGTAAAAGGTAAGATAGAAGTTTGCAGCGACCTATGACTGTTGTTTAAACTTAAAGAGAAGGAAATGTTTGTCGTCTCCACAAATCAAATCACTAATGCCGCACACATTTCTAAGTTAGTTATACATTTTTGAATGTAAGTTATATTCAGAACACACGAGTGCCTTTCCTATTTAACTTCTTTTTTAATTCCTAAAATAAAAATAACCTCTCAAGATCTCTCTTTTTTGTAAGTTAAACGTTTCTTTACTAGGTTTAGCATTAATATTTATGGCTGAATAAATAACAAATTATGCTAAATTCAATATTAGCATATAGTTTACAGATCTCTCGGGCATACTCCGGGATCTTTTGTTTTCAAAAGACCAAAACTATGAATCAAGAAGAAAATTGCTAATGTTTAAATATTTTCCTATTGATTTTAGATTTTTTTCGGTGGAGTATGTTGCAGATTGCTGAAATGGATATACGTACATTAGCATAATTTAGATTCAAGCGTTTATTTAGAATTTATCAATGACAAAGCATCCATCTCATCTTTGCGTTTCTGAAAAAAAACAACACTTAAGTGCTACAAACTTTTGAAAAAACATAATCTCTCGCTCCTAGTCAGAAACCAATCGGCTACTTAGAGAGTATTAATTTTTTTTTGCAAAGCAATATAAATGTACAGCGGGTTCTTAATATTTGCAGTAGCAAGAAGCGTTGAAAGCAGTACGATTCCGTTATACCAGGCAATCCTTTATCATCTAGAATAATATAATTACCTATGTCTGAATACTTGAACGTTTATCTCATTTTGTTGCGAAGCCGCACACACACACAGCGTATGCGTTTACCACTTTCTTTGTTGTCATAGCAAAAAAAAAAACGTTCTTTAACAGCTGTTGGTGTCATTCTGACACGACGTCAGGGTTGCGTTACGTTACACTATCAACTCTATAGAAAAAGGAAAACGTTACGCCAGGAATTTCGGTTCTACTTTGCCGTTCATAAACGATATACATTACAAACCTAAAATGATTATTTTAGATTGTCAAACCAGTTTATTTTCTCATTTAAGTCTAAAAATTGAGAGAGTTCCAATAGAATAGGTAACAGTGTGTTATTATTATTTCATGCATATGCTGAAGTAATATGATTTGGGAAGTTTCTTTTTCTTTAAACCACGAGATTCTCAGAATATAACTAATTTTTTTACGCAGAATATAACCAGATATTCTTTTATTTAGAGTTGTAAAAGAAACGAGAAAGAAAAAAAAAGAAAAAAAAACTACTGTTTGTGCTTCTGCGCATGAACTATCCCGAAAATACTTTTACTATTTTAACACTCTTTTGCTATCTGGCAACAGCAACAGCAAGTGAAGGTAATTGCTTGCCATCTGCGGGAATATCTTTTACAATAAATGAAACAATACGTTTTAGGGCTACTATACATTTTTAAGAGGTTTTAAAAGACGAAAACCACTGACAAGGCTCTCTTTCTAACGATTTCATACAAAAAAAAATAATGTAGAAAATATTGCAGTTAGGGTTAAACAAACAATCCCTGTTGGTTCGATATACGTATCGAGAAATTCCAAAGGTAACTGTTGCAACACCGTCTCGACACGTTAACACATTTGAAAAACACAAGCACTTTCGGGATACTCGATATGATCCCATTCTCAGGGGTACATTAATAAAATACTAAAAGAATAAAAGAAACCACATCTCACATAGTCATAAGTTTCCCGAAACCGATCTGTACGACGCCGCCGCGAAAGTCCAGCTTGTAGACTGGCTTTCTAGAAAAATTTCCCACACACACGGGTGACCGGGTGTGTCAGGTTGGTTAATGATTAGTCTCTCAGCCCTCGTGACTGTTGTCATCTGTGTGGAAATTGTCTAGATAAATGAGTTGTTTCCAAGGTGTTGGGAGTAAGACTGGATGCTCGTCACTGCAGCATGAATATGTTGATTTCTGGACTACGATTGCCTCGCCCTATCTTAACGTCCATTCGTTTTTGAAGCTTGGTACCAATTTAATGTCATTCCAGTTGGGTTGGAATTTCTCTTGTACACAGGCTCTAGCTAGAGCTGGAGAACAGTTTGCTTTAGAAATGACTCTTTGGTGTTCTAATATCCTATTCCTCAAGCGTCTCTTGATACTTCCTATATTCTATTCTTCAAGCGTATCTTGGTTGACATTAAACTGATATCAGGCTTTACAAACAGTTACAGGGTACACCAATGGGATCACCTCTGTCTCTCTTACTGGCAGAGTTGGTAATTCAAGATCTTGAGGACAAGGTATTAAAATCTTGCCCGCTTAAACCATCGTTCTATACACGCTACGTGGATGATGTCTGTATCTTTTAGGAACATAAACCTCACCATTTACAAAAAATTTGTTCGCTTCTATCAGAAATCATTCCAACCATCAACTTTTCGTGTGAACTGGAATCTTGTGGTGAATTAACTTTCTTGGATCTGAAACTACATCGAGATCAAGTTAAAAATAAAGTTTCCTACACCATTCACAGGAAATCCATCCATGTTCCCAACATAATACCGAGTTCGTCCTTTTATCCTCGTCACCAAAAATTGAAAACTTTCCATGCGTACGTAAAAAGGGCCGACACTTGTACATACATCAAATGAAACACTCAAGAAGACTAAGTTGAACAAAATCAAGGAACTTGCTCTCGTTAATGGTTATGCTTCGGAAGTAGTTGATAACTTATAACCAAATATAACAACAACTTTAGCATCTCCCTACTTCCAGTTAAAAAAATTTGTAAATATATTGGCTCTATGCCTTATATCCCATCCATTACAAATATGTTACAGAAAGCATCTCACAAACATTCGTTGAATTTCGGTCTAAAAACCCAAAACCTCTTTACTTACATTAGGAAGGATAGAGACGTAGCTAATATCTTGACATCTGCCGGAATCTATATTATCCCACTAACAATAAAGATCAGTAATATCAAAAGTGTGGAATCCAGTTATGTGGGAAGTACCAAGAGACACATGAAGAATAGAAAATTAGAACACCAAAGAGCCATTTCTAAAACAAACTGTTCCACAGCTGTAGCTAGAGCCTGTGTGCAAGAGAAATTTAAACCCAACTGGAATGACATTAAATTGGTATCAGGCTTCAAAAACAAATGGACGTTACGATACGGCGAGGCAATCGTGATCCAGAAATCAACGGATTCATGCTGCAATGACGAGCAACCAGTCTTATTCCCAACACCTTGGAAACAACTCATTTATCTAGAGGGACCAACCAACAATTTCCACACAGATGACAATAGTCACAAGGACTGAGAGACTAATCATTAACTAACTTCACACACCCAGTGACCCGTGTCTGTGGAAACATTTTCGAGAACGCCAGTCTACAAGCTAGACTTTCGCAGCGGCGTCGAACAGATCGGCTTCCGGAAACTTTTAAGTATGACTATGTGAAGTGTGGTTTCTTTTTTCTTTTAGTATTTTATTAATTTACCCCTGAGAATGGGATCATATCGAGTATCCCGAAAGTGCTTGTGTTTTTTAAATGTGTTAACGTGTCAAGACGGTGTTGCAACCATTACCTTTGGATATTGCAAATAGCTGTTGTTTTTCTTGTTTTCTATATTTCATCAGTTTCCTATAGATACATCTGATGGGCGGCGGACGAACACTGGGAAAAGTCGAGCGACAGCCAGTTTCAATTGTTGAATCCCCGCCTCAACCGATTTATTGTATATGAATAAGGATGCCGAGCCAAACCCTCTGCGAAACTATAGTAGATGTATAATAAACACTTTATTGTTACAAAAGTTGGTAATTTTGTTCTACCTTAACACCACAAGCTTAGTAGTCATAAATTACATACCAGGTGTTTCAAAAAAGATGGAAACCAGCTTTTAACTCTTCAACGATAGATCACAGATGCATTCTTTCAACTAGAAAAATAATCGAAATGACGCAAAGACTTAAGACATGGCAGTCGCAACCCAGTGGATGGCATTTGCATAAAAATAAAACAATAATATTTTTTTACAGACTTCGAATAAACGGAGGTTTATAAAAAAAGTTGCGCAGTGTCCTGAATAGTCTAAAAAACCAAACCCCTGCCATTCTATTTGCAAAAACTGCGGAGATATTCGCGATGAAAATTGCAAAAAGTGTGTCGCGTGGAGCCCATAAACGGGCTCCAGGCGACACACTTTTCACATGCCGAAATAGCGAGTACGTATCAAAAGTGGTGCACACATGAACGAACGACGAACTGTCATCCAGCCGCGTGTTGTCCGCAGATCAATGATGCCAGTGGGGAGCGGAGTACTGTCGCGCATTGTTCTCAGCGACCGGAGAGCCTCAGTGCGACGAATAACCCGGAGCCACAACAGAGATGATCAGGGCAATGTGTCACAGCGCACAGTTAATCGCATGAGCCGGCGTAGCCGAAGACCCAGCAAGGTCCCCATGCTCACTGCACGTCATCTCCAACAACACGTGAAATGGGCCCAAGATCATCTAGGTTGGACCGTGGGTGATTGGAAGAAAGTGACCTGGTCTGAAGAATCAAGAATCCTGGCGCATACGCCGATTACCATCGGAGGTTATGGTACCTGGATGCACTATTGGGCGGAAACAGACCGGCAGGGGCGGTATTATGCTGTGGGCGATGTTTTCTTGGGACACGTTAAGCCCCATTATCCCAATTGCACAATCCCTGACAGCCATCAGGTATCTGAACATGGTTGTGGACCAAGTTCACCCATTCATGGCAACTGTGTTCCCTGCTGGTGATGGTCATTACCAAGAGAATAATGCGCCATGCCACCATCGTCAAGGAGTGGTTCAAGGAATAGGCTGGTGACTTTCTGTTAACGCCCTATGCTCCAAATTCACCTGACATGTACCCAATCGGACATTTGTGGTTCGACTTGTGAAAGAGGGTTCGCGCTAAAAAACACCACAACGCCGATATGTACGAGAACTGCAGGACCTTCTGTTTACATTATAGTACCAGATACCCCAGGATATCTATCGCCACCTCATCGAATCGATGCTTCGCCGAGTGGCCGCTGTTTTTGCGGGCTAAATGTGGTACTACAACTTATTAGGTAGGGGGTCATAACGTAATGGCTCGTCAGTGTATATTAGAAACCTTTATTCATCTATATAGTGGGAACGTTTATTCGACTGGAGATAATCCGAATTTGTTCAGATTTCTCATTCTCAGATACTTGAAACTTCGTTGCCCTGGGTAGTGTAAGGGATAGCATGCCCCAGAGCGTATCGGGATTTTGCTGATATAATGTTACGTCTTCAACAATAAAGTCCACAATTCAGGCAATTCTGATAACCGTGTTTATAACCCTGTAGTTGTTCCATGTTTTTGTGAAAAGTATTTCTTCCGTAAATTCCGTATGACAGCTCTGTGGCCAAAGCACAATATTCAACGTCCTGTACTGGAGATGGTAGAAATCGGAGGAAGGTGGCATTTGAGACTAACTCATATCTATTAGTAGCGGTTGCACATGGATTGGTGAATAGGTAAATGGAATAAAAAGTAGTTACTACAACTGACATATTAATATTTGAATGTGGTATTAAAGATTATGAGAGCAATTGATTTTATTCTTAAATAATATCCTATTTAGATATCTGTGACACCTCTATGCGACGTCTCATCGACTGCAGAAATTCCATTCATTTTTATTTTGTTGCTTAACCGGCTGCAGTCACGGTAAAGCATACAAATCCGTGTTTTCAATTATCATCAGTTTTTGAGGCTGTGCATCTTTTCCATAAAGTAAATCCCATGCGTAAAATTTCGATGTAACAGAAATGGGAAACGGAAGTAGTCAAAACCGTTGCTGAAATCCGATGTTTGATTTCTTTCTCATGAAATGGCGCAACAATAGAGTATTTCATTGTTACTCAACAATATATGTTACTATTACTGCCGAACATTATTTCATCACGTTTTATATAAACGTAACAATATCTCGTCGGAATCTGCATAAAGCAAGACATCCTAATTGTCAAACGCGATAAACGCCATTACAAAAGTGAATATTGATGCTATGGAAACGATGCATAATAACGAAATTTGGCTTCCTCTCGACATCCCCAAGGGGAGGTTTCATGCTATTGACGACAGTTTTAAAATGATGTTCAACACGATGGGGGTGGAACCTGTAGATATCCTAGACCAAAAGTTGCCAATCCCTCTCACTAACGCACTTGCGATTCAGATTTTCTTTCTAACTTGAGACTTTCACCTGCGCATGCGCACATGGACATTTTTAGCTACATCGCATTTTACTGGTGTCAGGGTCGTTTCTTATGTTCTTTTAAATCTGAGTAATAAAAATAATAAATATTGTTTTTGAAAAAATAAACAACCGAAATACAATTGCCGCTGCTCCGCCATACCTTAGTAAATATCTACTTTTATGACTCACATATCTTTTTTCATTGGTTTCACGAAAATAACATTCAATAATCCACCTGCCTAAGTACCTCTCAATATCAGCAATTAGTAAACCTTGTTTTTTTGTTTTGTTATGATTTAATTCCACTTAGTATGTACCAAACTGTGGCTCGCCGTGGTCGTGAATGACGTGAATAAATGCAATGCGTTGTACATAAATAAATGTACACTATATTGACAAATTCACCGGACACCCCTTCAAAAGCAAATGAACGGATCCGCTGCGTTGTGAAGGTGCGCGGTACAGCTGCAAACGGTATAAAAACAAGTCTGCAGCTGACCGCGATCATACCGCACTGTGAGGTTGAGTGAACATGTCGCGGCGGGAGAAAACTGACTTTGAGAAAGGAAAGATTGTTGAGTGTTATGTCAACAGGTTGCCCATAAGGGAAACCGAGAGGCGTTTACACATACTCAAGTCTACTGTTTTGGATGTACGGAATATGTGGAAGACACATGGAGTGCCTGAAGCAGCAAAACGTACCGGCAGACCAAAGAAAATCAGTGATAGAGGACGTCGAAGCCTCAGGAGAGTCGTTACAGCTAATCGACGGAGTACCGCACAAGACCTCAGTGTACAGGTGAGTAAAAATGCTGAAACCTCGGTATGTACACGTACCATTCGTAGAGAACTTCATTCCATGGGTTACCGTGGTCGTGCGGCTGCTCATAAGCCTTACATCCCCACTCGGAATGCTACTCGTCGTTTACCATGGTATAAAGAACATTTACCGTGTACCGTAGATCAATGGAAATGGGTCCTATGGACTGATGAATCCAGATACACGATCTATCAGTTTTATGACCGTGTGTGGGTATGGCGACAGCCGGGGAACGCTATTTACCACAGTGTACTGTTCCTACGGTCAAGTTTGGAGCTGGAAGTGTACTCGTGTGGGGGTGGTTTTCGTGGTATGGCCCTGGCCCATTAGTTATCGTGGACAAACCCGTTAACCAGCACGTCTACCTCGATATTCTGGTTAATTATGCCTTCCCAACTCTGTGGCAACACTATGGAACCGAGCCTTGTTGGTACCAGCAGGATAATGCACCGAGCCATAAAGCAAGGACTGTTACGGAGTGGTTTGACAATAATTCCGTATCGTGTGTGGGCTAGCCAGCACAGAGCCCAGATCTTTATCTCATAGACCACCTATGGGATGAATTAGAGCGCCACATAAGAAGTTTGGAACCAAGGCCTACTACTAAGAAATAGTTAACGGCAGCATTATGTACTGAATGGAAGCGCATACCTATCGCTGTGTTCCAAAACCTTGTGGAAAGCATGTCTCGAAGGGTCAGTGCATACCTTAAGGCCAAAGATGGACCGACACCGTACTAATGTATGTTAATAAATGCTATGTTGTGTTTCTCTTCTAGGTGTCCGGTGAATTTTGTCAATATAGTGTATACTGTCCAATCACTCGTTTCATTTCACACCCACTAAGATCATGGCATTCGAAAGATGCATAGCATAAATTATCTACAAAGAGTTTCAGGGTACTCTCTCTCTCTCTCTCGATGTTTTTTTCTGCTGGAGGCATAAATGCATTTCTTTCTAAGCTCCATATCGTTATTTACAAAAATCTACTTTGAAATACATGTATTCCTTTAGTGTCGGTAAAGATTCAAAAGATGTACTCATTGCAACTGATAATTCTGTTGCAATTGTATCCGAAACAGGTTACACATTTTCTGAGACAATAAAGAGCTTCAGGATGACATAGAGTGGCGCAAAACCTTCAATTTCAACAACATGCTCATTCATACAGGCAGGGAGAAATTCCTACATTTTTTTTTGAAAAAGAAAAAAAAAAAAAAAAGATCGCCCCCATCCTTTTCACGTACGAAATCATACTGCTCTTCCAACAATAAATATTCATTGTTCTTTTTAAGCAGTCGATGGATAACGCAGTACTTTCTCTGGCAAGTGAATTGATACGTTACTACATCACACGCGTGGTAAGATGTTATTGACACGCACTACGTAACGTGTTTAGAATCAGATACCTAATTTAGAAAATTTTATTCTTTTCTGAAAAATAACCTAAATTGCACTTCATTATTCGCAGAATATAATTTATTGTTATTTTTATTGTAAAGCTGAAATACTGTCGTCTTCAGACTATGAACATGTTAATCGTTATTTTGGAAATTTCGTGCTTTTTTATTTGTTTACTTACCATATATACTCGTGTACAAGCAGAAAGGTTTTGGAAGAAATCCTGTTTTCACAGTTAGGAGGTCGGCTTATATGCGGGTCATTGAAAAATGAAAAAAAAGTATGGAATATTTTTTTCACTCAGACTAGGTTTCCTACGAGAATAGGTGCTGCTAATACACTGAGTGGCCACTTTATTATGACCACCTGACAGTTTTAAGCTAATAAGCTATGGCTGCACGCTCTTGCCGCCAGAGAGCGAGGCTAGTATAAAAAGGAAAAGCTTAGTGCTTGCGACAGTAGTCGAAGTGATTTTTGGGTGACGAGATGGGTAAAAAATGCGATTTGACGGACTTTCAACGTGGGATGATTGAAGAAGCTCGGAGCCATAGAGCGAGTATCACCGAAACCGCCGCATTCGTGAAATGTTCCAGAGCAGCTGTTGTTAAAGTGTTTAAAGACTGGACTGTCAGCCAAAAAATTGGGTCCCTACGTGCAACATGTGGTCGTCATCGACTAGTGACTGCTCGGGCGGAACGGAGAGTGTCCAGACTGGTAACAGACAACAGAAGAGAAACAGTGCAGCACATTACAGACCATCTTAATCAAGGATCCCCTCAAATGATCTCTGCACGCAGTGTTCGCCGTACATTGCATCGAATGGGATATGGCAGCCGAAGGCTTGCTTGAACACTTTTCCTGTCTGAAGTTAACAAGAGAAAACGTCTCCAGTTTTCACAGGAGCACAAAGATTGGACAGTTGATAATTGGAAACAAGTTATGTGGTCCGATAAATCACGTTTTCAGTTGCACCATGCCGATGGCCGAGTGAGAATTTGGCGAAAACAGCACGAAAGCACGGACCCCAAATGCATTGCGACAACCCTTCAAGCTGGTGAAGGCAACGTTATGATTTGGGGAATGTTTGCCTGGCATGCTTTGGGCCCATTAATTCGTGTTGATCAACGTCTGACTGGCACATTATATGTAAACATCGTTGCGGACCAAGTGCATCCTGTCATGTGGATGGTTTATTCCAATGACGATGGCTACTATCAACAAGATAATGCGTCCTGCTATAGTGCTCGTATCGTACAAGATTGGTTTCAGGAACATGCCGGTGAGTTTACTTTGCTTAGGTGGCCCCCACAATCTCCAGATCTGAACCCCATTGAGAATTTGTAAGATGAAGTTGAACGAGCCATAAGACAGCTGGATCCACAACCCTGCATTCTCACACTCCTGGAAAGTGCTATTCATCAAGCATGGTCTCAGATTCCACAAACCACCTATCAACATCTCGTGGAGTCCATGCCACGAAGAATCGACGCAGTATTAAAGGCAAAAGGCGGCCGAACGAAGTACTGAGGGGGTGGTCATAATAAAGTGGCCACTCAGTGTATAATCAGTGCAATTCCTAATCCTGTTTTAAATTAGGACCATGGAATTTCTTGCTTCCAAACGTGAAGGAATTCCCTTATTTTATTTCCCTTGTGGTACTGCATGCTTCTTCACCTCAGCTGTAGAACCGGACGCACAGTGAGTCAGACATGGGATATATGTATTAACTGACTGTTGAGGGAGAGAAAAACCACTCGTGTAGAATGCCTTTAGAGCAAATAAAACTGAAGATGTTAAAAACAAGTTAGTAAAATCATGCAATGCATTGATTATAATACGCTTTCCAACATACCAGAAATCATTACTCAAGTTATGAGAATAATGGCTGTGGAATAAATCTCGGTCCTGTGCCCTGACCTTTGATCCCATTTCGATGATATTCAACAGAACCAGTTTGGTATACCGCCGAAATAACATGATAAAATTTTGTCGCAATCAAAGCATTTTTACGTAAGTTATGATGCATAAGGGCTATGGAATAGATCCCGCTCCTGTGTCCTAACCTTTGACCCCATTTCGCCCATTTTCAATAGAATTCGTCCCAAGGCAAGCCCCTA
Source organism: Macrothele yani (assembly GCA_039090855.1). NCBI lineage: Eukaryota > Metazoa > Arthropoda > Arachnida > Araneae > Macrothelidae > Macrothele > Macrothele yani. The sequence goes on along the minus strand of CM076990.1, from coordinate 10,940,617 downwards.
CAACATACTAACATTTCATCCAAATCGAAGCATTTTTACGTAAGTTATGACGCATAATGGCGATGGAAGTGATTCCGCTTCTATGTCCTGACATTTGACCCCATTTCTCCCATTTTCAACAACGTTTGTCGCCAGGTGGTGCCCTACCACATACTAAAAGTTCATCGAAATCGAACCTTTTGTACGTTAGTTATGACGCATAAAAACAGTGGAATGAATCCCGCTCCTATGTACTGACCTTTGACTCCATTTCGTTCACTTTAAATAGGGTACCTTCCCAGGTGATCCCCTACCAGATACTAAAATTTCATCGAAATCAAACGATTGTTACGCGAGTTATCCTGCGGACGGACACAACGCGTGACGTAATGAGGCAGATGGGAATCGCGACCATCTGCTTGCCACAAAAGTGTGACGTCATAAAACTTTAATAGGATCCACACACAATGCGTGACGTAATGAGACAGATGGCGTGACCGCGCGCCAACATTCTCAAAGGCGAGATTATGACGTCATAAGGTTTCTAAGCATTGGTAACATTAATGGAACAACGCCATCACTAAAAACGTTATAATTCGGGGTGGTTATTTAACCCACTAAACGAATTCTCCTAAAGTCGAGATCAAGCTAAATTGATTTCTAGTACCAGAAAACGGTAGGTTAACGACTTTCATCAAAATTCTTAGAGCCGTTTTTAAAATAAAATGTACATACATACATACAAGAATTACTACTTTAAGGTGGACGTCAAGTAATTTTGCATCCTATACTTCCAATGGAAAATCTTCTGTACACATTTTCTTCACAATTAATGCGTTCCCAATAATGAAAATTTGAACATCGATTAAAATATCTTCAATTTTTAACTTGCAATACTTAATATTTTCTAAAACATAACTATATTTATGCAATTCAACATTTGTTTGTATACTGACGTCATGAAAATACAGGTCGCGCCATCATATTGGGGGACATATACAAGAGATCGACTTACATGCAGGTATATAGGTATATATTTATTTATTTATTGTCACTAGGATTCTAGCTCTTTTTCACGATTTCCAACCGTAGGTTGAAGAAGTGTATATGCTCCAGCCTTGTCCGTCTGTCCGTTCGCACGATAACTCACGTTAACATAGTTCGATTTTGATGAAATTTTAGTATGTGGTAGGGGACTACTTGGCGACGAACCCTATTGAAAATGGACGAAATGGGGTCAAAGGTCAGAACATAGGAGCGGGATCCATTCCATTGCCTTTATGCGTCATAACTTGCTTAAAAATGGTTCGATTTCGATGAAATATGCATATCTGGTAGAGAACTACCTGGAGACGAACCCTAGTGAAAATGAAAGAAATGGGGTCAAAGGTCAGGACATAGGAGCAGGATCCATTCCATTGCTCTTATGCGTCCTAACTTGTGTAAAAAATGGTTCGATTTCGATGAAAATTTAGTATGTGGTAGGGGACCGCCTGGGAATGAACCGTATTGAAAATGGGTGAAATGGCGTCAAAGGTCAGGACATAGGAGCAAGATTTATTCTATAGCCTGTATTCTCATAACTTGAGTATTGATTTCTGGTATGTTGTGAAGCGTATCATAACCCAGCAAAAACACAAGTGCTGGGAAACTGCTGGCCACCAGCTGGCAGTGATGGGTCACTGCTGGCTGAAATCTGCCGCTCACGGCCCGGTAGTGGTCCGTTGGTGGCAGCGCTATCAGTTGGCGAGCCATTGATGGCCCTGCAGCATCGCCGTGAATTGTGGGCCTCTAAGCAAGTGCCACTAGTGGCCCGTTGCTGGCAACCAATCCAACCCCAACAGCAGGTGGAAGCATCGGGACTGCGCATGCGCAGAAGCAACACTTGCTGTGTCTCTCATGATACCAGTTAGTTGAAGACGACGCTATCGCCATCGTGTTATTTTAGTGGATGTTAAGAAAAAATCCATATGTGGAGAGGCGAATTAATTTCCTAATGAAATTTTAAGTCGACGAAGATATCAGATTAAGCCGTGAAATACTAGATTACAGCCATGAAATACACCCACTCCATTCCCATGAATAACAATTCATGGAATGTAGTGGATGAATAACAAGAAAAAATTTGAAACCGCTTGAAACAAATATCCTGGAAAACCATTAAAACAACGTTTGTTGAAAAAAAAAAAAGAACTATACGCGTACAAAATTTATTAATTATTTGAAAGAAAAAAAAAGCAACGCTATGTGGCGAACTCATCCATGGGTTGAATACACAAGACTGGGAGGAATTCGCTTCTAAAAATAACGAGAAGTAAAATAAAATATCTTTTACTCTTTAAAACAAATGTAGTTTCGGACAACGGAAAGGAAAGATACAACGTTAAAAATGTAACAGAATGTGACATGAACCCGGGTAAATATATATTTATTCCACAATCTCTTTTCAAGACGGCAAGGACAGTACAAAACTTTGGAAAGCGACTCTAAGTATGTACACGCCTTAAAAATGAGTGAAGTTCCCTTAAGTAAAAAAAAAACTATCGTTACGTTGAAAAAATTAATTTATCAATTATATGAAACTGACTACTGGGAAATTGGGGGACAAGATTCGGCAAGCCACCAGTTACGTCACGTGGTTGCCGGCTGCCACTAACGGCACATTAGCGGACCACATTAGGCTAGCCATCATTTCTGGCACGTGCTTGCAGGGTCACTGAAGGGCCGGCCACTTGTGGCAGCTACTGCCTGTGATGGACCACTGATGGCCCTGTTGTGGCATATGACAACTGATGGGGTGCCAACTGTTGGCCAGCTGTTGGCCTGAACTGCTGGCCCTTCTGTTGGCCGCCCGGACATTTTATTGACGGTTCGACAGCGGCAACATAGTGCTGGGCCATTGCTGGCTGCCAGCAATGGCCCAGTGCTGGCCCAGCAAGACTGTTTTTGCTGGGAATCAATGCATTGCATGATTTTACTAACTTGTTTACTATATCCACTTGCAAATCCATTAAGCTTTGCGAAGTCGGCCTTGACAAGCTGATTAATCAGACAACGTAAAAGCAGCTCTTAACGAAATACGTAATTCGGCAATTATAACAAATTTCAAATCGTTTAAGCCAGTGGCCCTTGATAAAGTGCGAAATAAAGAAAATAAGTGCGTCGTAATAAAAAATGTTTTTCTCCATTTCAAATCACTTTTGAAAGCTAGCAAGGATTAAGTGGGTAACTCAAAATACATAATGTTTAGAATCTGTTACCTTATTTATAAATCTTATTCTTTTCTGAGAAAATTACATCTCTCTTACAAAAACAAAATTAACGATAAAAATGACCCGATACTTCACTTATGAGCTGTCAAATTCTTAAGAAATTTGAATTCATTCTAATTAGCAAGTTTACAAGCACACTCGAAAAAAGCAGGCAGTTCTAAATTCTGCGCTTTTAATGAATGCATGTTAAACCGTTATTAACTCTTTACGAAGTATTACATTTTTGTAAAGGTCGTATAAATTAGCGTTTTTTCGTGATAGAATGTACAAAAACATAAAAGAAAAGCTGGTGAGGAGAAAGCAGGAGATAATGTCAGTTTCCAAATAATTTAAATCAGCCTTTGTACATCTTCAAATTAATTTTCATTTTTCATTTTCGCATAATAAAATCTGTTCCCCTTTTGAAAGGAACTGAAAATAATTATGTGAAACCAGGATAATAATTGAAAGAAAAAGGCTAAGAAAAAGATCCAAATTCTTTTTTGTGTGTGCGTGTGTTAATCTGAAACCTGAATTAAAAAATTTCTTAAAAAAAAAGCGCTTTTGCATCATATATTCTTATGAAACAAAAACAAATAGCACGTGCACCAGAAAGTTCAAATATTTTGATTCAAACGCAATTAAATTCCCTAATTGGTATAAATTTGTGTCAAGATGACATAAAAATGCGGCACTTTAATTAAAGAAATATTCGTGCTTCAATGGATTCCGTTCCTTGTTGAATGCAAAAAATGGCATAATAAAATAACACGCTGAATTTGAGCTTAATAAACAAAACTGAAATACATTTCTCGCAGAAAATTTTAAGTACTGCATTTTGTTTTGTCTCTTCCGAAAATAATTAGTTTTGGAAACACTGGTACCGCCAGAATCACACAGATGAACAGTTACACGAGGGGACAACCAAACCAAATAATTTCAATCAGCCTTGTATATTACCAAACCGAATTAAATTTTCAATTCCGTCTCGTCTCCATCAACTGTTTCAAGTTAATTACTTTCCTCGAAAGCTTTAATACTTTTCAAACTAGCCCAACAGCATATTGTTATTTAAGTCGACACAAAACATTTTTCTTTCACACTGATTGTTTTTCCTCACGGCACCCCAGAAAAAAACTTCCTATTTATCTCCAGCACGCCAGTTAATTTGATTGGAGAGTGGGGCTCCCACGGCAGAGCTGTGAAGGCTCAATGGCTGTGTTTGTTTATTTGCTGATAACGAAAGAGACCGATCGAATGCATATTTGACATAGCACTACTGGTTTCATGATAGCAGAAATTAGAAATAATCCTCATATGCACCGTTCAGTCCCGAACAGCAGACGACTGAAAAACAGCCGGTAGTACTAGAGTTTCGCGATTAAACTTGCAACGCAAACTAGATATACCCCAACGAGAAAAGGGGGAGAGAGCTTGATCAATATACGTTTTTTAAGGATGCTGTGATGGGACTTGCAATTCGAAGCATTAAAAAGTTTCCTAGAAGAAAATTTGTTCACATATCTCCGCATCCCACACAGCAAACAAACGAAGCGATTAGCACAAGAATTAGGAAATTGATATTTAACTGTAAAGAGAAAATTGAGGTGTCGGAAAATAGATCAGCATAATGACGAGGTAATTAGAAATAACTAGTGATGAATAAAATATTTCTACAGGGCGAGGCAAAAGTCACTGTGCACCTGGCAATACAATACACATACAACAAATACAAGCGTACCTGCTACAATATCCTAAAAATGGCCCCCTCCTGTGTGTAGACATGCATTCACACGTCTGAACATGTTCTGAAAGACACATGAGATGTTCAACGGAGAAATAATGCTGATTACTGTGGCGATGGGTTCCTATAGTTCCGGCAGAGAACGAGGATTGTTCTTGTAAATATAGTTTTTCAGTAAATCCCACAAATAACAATCTGGAGGCGTGAGATCGGGCGAACGTGGCGACCATATGCCTGTGGGGATGATCCTGTTTCCGAACACATCAGTCAACAACGTCATGGAGACATGAGCAGTATGGGACGAAGCGAAATCTTGCTGGAAGTACCCATTAACAATTTCCTCTTCGGTTACGTGCCCGATGAATGGGTACGGGTTATTGTCACAATACCTTGCCACGTTCATGGTGCCCTCGAAGAATATGGGCTCAATTATGCTTCTTCGAGATATTCCATACCACACACCAATCTTCTGACGATGTAATGGCATTTCGTGTATCTGATGTGGATCATTGGAAGACCAATGATCCGCATCATTTTGGTTGTTCACATATCGCGATAAATGGAACAGCGCCTCATCGGAGAAAAAAGTGACGTCCAGAATATCCTCTCCGTTGTTATTAACGAAGTCCTTGAACAATCTGCAATATTCCACACGTTTATCGTAGTCTGCGTGCTTCAGTTTGTGCACTGTTCTGATTTTGCACGGGTAGAGCTGTATTCGCGCCTTTTTGTTGTTGTTGTTGTTGATTGGAGCTTTAACGACCACCGTGAGCAACTCAATGGGCTATAAGCAGTCGCCTGTCCCTAATTTAGGGCCACTGGTTCCAGGTAAAGGAGACAGCCAGTGCCATAAAAAGCAAACACAACATCAATGCTCTACCGGGATTCGAACCCGCACCCCTTTCGGATGAATGATCAGAAGCCATCGCTTTGTTGAGTGGTTCCCAACCTTTTTCCACTTGTGTACCCCTTTTAAAACCATTTCTATTAATTGTACCCCTTGTTTTTAAAATACTCGTAGCTGGGAACACTTGTTGAGAAGTACTTTGCGACGGGTCATAATCCACATCAAGTTTTTTTTTAACCGTTCCTGTTTTAAGCCACTGATCCATGACTTTCACGCTTAAAAATCACTGACAATAACAACTGAAACTACGTTAAACATTAAATAAAAAAACTACTTGAAAAGAATCACGATTAAGGACAGTCAATAACTGAACTGATCAAACAATCTGGTTACGGATGTATTAGTAACACGCGATTGTTCTGGAAAGGAGGATTGGTGACAAAAGTGACGAATGAACTGTCCGTAATGATTGGTAGAGGAGTGGTTTGGGGGAGGGGCTCATAGCCACGCCCTCACCAATCATCGTTTGCTAATATGAGTTGGTTTTGAAGTGTCTCTATTAGCGATGATTCCAACTTAACGTATATTGTTCCACAACTAACGTTTTGAAGTTTTGCATTTTTTTACTTTACTTGTTTTTCCGCCATTACTGATTATTTTTCGTGTACCCATGAACGGCCCAGCACGTACCCCCAGAGTACGCGTAACACCGGTTGGAAACCGATGGCTTATGGCACTGCGCTATCGGGGCGGCAGTCGCGTCTTCAGTGCCCTACGGGTGCTGCTGTACGACACACCTCTTTGTTGTGCCAATTTCCGAACCGATTTATCTTGACTTTTAGTGATGCGAATGGAAATGTCTTCAACGTTTTCCTCTGTTAACACTCGCGTCCTACCGCTTCTCGGAGCATCTCTCACTGATCCGGCTTTACGAAACTTTTCAATTAATCGCCTCACTGCATTGCGATGGGGTGCTTCAGTATCGGGAAATTGTTCTCTGTACTTAGGTTTTACTTCTTCCCTATATTCACCTCCACTACGGCATTTGTTCAATCAGAAACACTCGACCCTCAAGCGACAACACCATGTTCAGCCGGCCACTGTGACGCCTCACTACTGAGTGATCCAATCACAGCCAGACGCCGGAATTACCGGCTGCGTCGTTTGAGATCAGATGGCAGGCACAATGCGCGTGACCACTCACCAAACACGCAAACACTCTCCATTCACAATATTGCATGTACGTGCGTGATAACTACACTTTATAGATTTATTATTTCTTATCACAGTACGTCAGGTGCACAGGGACCTTTCGCTCACCTTGTATAAATCATGGATTTATTAATATCGTAATAATGGATTAAACAACCCAATTTTTATAATTTGAGCTAGGAATTACATTAATAAGTGGAGCAGCAGAAAATCACTATGACAACTCCTTTCTAAACTACTGCATTTTAAATTTTGAACTTCGAGGAGTGAATTTAGCAAATAAATCCATAGTTTCATATAATTTCACAACCATAATTTAAAGTAACAACTTCGTGTACTGAAGTAGCGTAAAGAGATGTAAATTGTACACTGAGGTAGCTCTGCATTAGCAACATCTCTAGTTTTAATGTACACATTCGGAGCGATAACGAAATACCACGAGATATGAACTTCACGTGCGACTACAATAAACTGTGCCCATCTATCTCCTGTAAGTAATGGGTTAACGTTTTCTAGTAATTGCGAAACGTGGTGACGTAGAACAGTTTGACCGAAACCAGGTAGTTGGGGCCAGCTGCTGGTATTTCGAAAACAGCGGCACTTGTTGGCTGCTCCTGTACTACTGTATCAAGGGTGTACCAGAACTGGATTAACCATGCACAGACATCCAGCAGAAGGGCTCACATTGGTCCGCCACACTTGTTGGCTGCTCCCGTACTTCTGTATCAAGGGTGTACCGGAACTGGATTAACCATGCACAGATATCCAGAAGAAGGGCTCACATTGGTCCGCCACACTTGTTGGCTGCTCCCGTACTTCTGTATCAAGGGTGTACCGGAACTAAAAGAACCATGCACAGATATCCAGCAGAAGGGCTCACATTGGTCAGCCACACTTGTTGGCTGCTCCAGTACTACTGTATCAAGGGCGTATCAGAACTGGATTAATTATGCACGGACATCCAGCAGAAGGGCTCACATTGGTCCGCCACACTTGTTGGCTGCTCCCGTACTTCTGTATCAAGGGTGTACCGGAACTGGATTAACCATGCACAGATATCCAGCAGAAGGGCTCACATTGGTCAGCCACACTTGTTGGCTGCTCCAGTACTACTGTATCAAGGGCGTATCAGAACTGGATTAATTATGCACGGACATCCAGCAGATGGGCTCACATTGGTCAGCCACACTTGTTGGCAGCTCCCGTACTACTGTATCAAGGGTGTACCAGGACTGAATTAACCATGCACGGACATCCAGCAGAAGGGCTTACATTTGTCAGCCAAGCGTGGTTGATCCTAGAGGTGAGCGTCGGGTGGCACGACTGGTATCTCAGCAATGACGTGCAACAGTCACTCAGCTCACCCACCAGTACAACAGCGGTGCAGTTCGCACTATTTTCACATACACCATCATCGTACCTCGCTCACCCTGGGGTTCCACAACCAGTGGACAACGAGGGTACCCATAATGACCCCCAGTCATCGCAAAGAGCGTCCAGCATGGGCCAATGAAAGTCCGCAATGGACCTTCGACAGATGGAACAAGGTCGTCGCTCGAGTGATTAGTCCCGTTTCCTGCTGAACCATGGTGATGGCCGGGTTCGCATATGAAGTAGCATGAATCCCTATGTCCTGGTTGCAAAGTTGGGGTTCAGGAGGCCAGTGGAGGTAGTTTTCTGCTCTGAGAAACTTTTTCCTGTCAAGCCATCCCACGAACAATGAATGGTGGATGCTACAGGGATCTGTTAGCCGACCATCTCCATCCATATATGCAGGAGGTTTATCCGGACCACAGGGCCAACTTTCAATAGGACAACGCGCCATGTCATCGCGCTCGTGTTACTTCTGAGTTGTTGGAAGAACACGACAACGAATTCGTCACACTGCCTTGACCTTCAAACTGCCTTGACTATAACCCAATTGAACATTTGTGGGATATGTTAGAACGGGATGTGAGAACAGCTGATCTTCCGCCACGAAATGAGCGTGATCTAGTGGAGCTGCTGCAGTGGACATTACAGAGGAGTTTAGGCTCAATTTTAGGAACCCTGGCCCGCCTGGGTCCGCCCGGGTTCAAAGGCCTGGAGCCCGGGCCTAGCCCTCTTTCTCTGATCACATGTGTTTGTTAAGCCCGGGCCCGCCTCGGCCAGGGTTCTAAGAAAAGTTTGCTTAGCAAGGCTTGCATTATGCACAGGCCAAAGCTATGGCCCAATCAAGTTTAAAAATCATTTGTTTCAAAAGTTTACTTCAGGTAATTCACTTCATAATATTAATATGTTCTTCGAAACACTATGCATTCCAGCAAGTGTTCTAAAATGTGGACTAGAAAATAAATAATCGCTGCACCTGCCGTTCGACTATAAAATGGGAATCAGTGATTTTGCCAAAAGCTGAACGTAAGAAAATCTTTTAGAAACACAAAATATTCCATTTGTTATTTCTTTTGGATTTGTAAATTAACTTTTATTTTGAATAAATTGCATTACAAAACATACAACTCTTTACAGACAGTCACACGTGTTTTAAATATTACGCACGTATTTCTCGATGTATCGAGATTTAAAAAAAAACAAACATGTTTTCCATACGTTATTTTTTCAGGTGGAACCATTTAATGGTGGTTTTAACTTTGACATGTTATATTTCCTTTCAGTGGAAATCAATTTCTCGGTTTGAAGTTATTAATATTCGCTGCGAATATATATCGCGGTAATCGAATGCGATTCAAGGAAAAATCTTTCACGTACGTCTCTGTTGTAAGTGGTCGATGTTCCCCAGTCTTCAAATCATGGGAGTGGCAACGCAACACCTTAGATGACGTGTAACACACAAAGATTCCCTATCTGAGCACGTCGCATCGAGGAGGTTAGATTGGGAACCTCAACGAACTATAGGGGCGCTGCGCAAGCGTAAACAAACTTCTCTAGTACGGGTAACGTCGTACGTGTTTCCATAAAGTCGAATGTTAGAATGGCTGGTTTGTCGCTTTCAATCCTTGATATAATGAAATTTGTGGACGCTTCCAAATATTCAAGATGCATTAAAGAAGGGGAAGTGATTGTTAATGTAGGCCATATAATTTCTTGTGGAATTAAGAAGGAAGATGGAAGAGAAATTCTCATAGTTTCGCACTGCATTCAGTCCACGCAATAACGTCGTCGCCTCACTCCATCAACGGTGTTTTAGATACAAGTAACAGTGAAATTTCTATAAAGTCATTTGAGTGCTCTTGTAAAGCGGGCAGAAGTGGAACGTGTAAGCACTGTGTAGCAGTAATGCTTTACTGTAACAGGTAATTTTTATTTTTACATTTTCAGGCAAGTGATATAGTAATACCGACAGGGGTGTTCTAATCCGGATTACTATTAAAAGCTGACATTTCGTTTCACTTGACGTTTCCCAGGACCCATTTTCAATACTGTCAACAATAACATTTGTAAATTTTTAACATTCTGTTCCTAAAAGTGTTTGTGAATTGGTAATTGTTGATCATCATTGGGTTCTGCGTTTTTGAACCGATGACTGTTGACAGAACATTGCAAATCTTGTTCCATAATGAAGTTTAAATTTATATGGATAACAGCAATTATTTGTTTTCAAGATTATGTAGAAATGCGGATTTTTTAATTACTACTATGCAATAAAAACATGCTGCCTTGTTTATTATTCATTCAAAGACATTACTAGGTTAGTAGCATTTCACTGGAAGGATTTCAAACGCAAGGCACAAACGTTTATACTAATTTTTGAAAAACATAGCCGAAACCTTGGGAACGACATTGCGGGACACAACAATATGATTTGTTCTTCTTCACGGAATTCTCCATTATACAACTCTCTAATTCCAGAATGAATGCAAAAATACACCAAACTACGACAACTGAACGTAATGAGCGATCTACGAATAGCCAAGCATTGAGCCAAAAACGTTACCCGTACTACAGTAATTCTTCCTTTTGCCGCTAGAGGGAGAGCGGACCGCTGAGATTGCCAGCTGGAGACACCACTCGCTCTGCAGCCATAGGTCACAGCTAATCTGTGGTGTGACGTCACAAGCAGGCAAAAACGAACTAAATTATGCAGTTGATAAAAAGGTAAGCTTGTGTATCATTGATAAAGATTATTGAATTACCCATTTTATCTGTTTATACGCTTAGAAGCTTTTGCTCCATTGGTTTCAAAGCAGCTTCTTTTCTGCGGCTGCGTCGTGCCTACTCATGACGTCATTTGCAGCACGGACGGTGACTTATGGCGGCCAATTTCGGCAGACAGATCTGCCGAAATGCATCGGACAATACATTCAAGAAGTCTGTCGAAGTTTTTTGGTGATTGCAATTCCTTTTGCGAATATTTTTACGAGTGATTCATTTTTACGTTTTTCAAGTTTTCCAACGTAATTTTCACATCTCCTTTGCCTTCATGTGCCCAACTAAAAAGTATGTCCTTCTCAAGAAACGTACGGACTTTTTGAAGTTAGTCAAAAATAGCCTACACCCAAAAACCTGATGAGAACAACAATGTAGAGATTTGAACATCGACCAACTACAACCGAGAGGTATGTGAAAGATTTTTCCTTGAATCGCATTCGATTACCGCGATATATATTCGCAGCGCATATTAATAACTTCCAACCGAGAAATTGCTTTCCAAATAAAAGGAAATATAACATGTAAAAAGTTAAAACCACCATTAAATGGTTCTACCTGAAAAAATAAAGTGTTAAATAGTGTCTCTAGAATGCTAAACTTTGTAATATAATTTACGTATATTCTAACTGGTAAAAGATAGTTTACAGCGATGCAGAAGAGTATAAAAAGGCATGTAAGAACATTTCCAAAAGAAAGAAAAAAAGAAGAATTATAAGCATTCTAGACTAGATTATTCTGCATTTTGTAACATTAACAAAGCTTGCACATAATAGTGTAATAACCACGATATTATTCTATGTGTGTGCAGTTTCCAGCAAATTCATCATGAAAATTGGTTACCGTTTAAGCCTCTCAAAACTCCTCAGAAAAAAAATCGCATCTAATGCTTCAGCGCTTAACCTTGATCATCTTTTCCTTAAACTTGAATTGCTGCACTAAACACTCTCTCGCTAACAGAACTACTGCCTGGTATATATAGTACAGGTCTCGCAATGGCAGCTAACTTAGGAAATTGAGAATTATTCTGCCACGGTAACAAATCGACAGCTTCAAGGTGTGTTTCTCCCATGCGCAATTCCACATACTCACAAATTTCATCTGGATCAGGATCATGCATTTCAAACTCATCTTTCAAATCTTTAAATAAGCCTGCTGATTTTTTTTCCGGAAAAAAAATTCAGAAAAATGAAAAAAAAAGAAAACATTTCTGAATAAATTAAGCTACAGATCTAGAAGTGACACCACCCGTGTGCTTAACACTAGAAATTCTTTAATTCTTGGTAACCAGTTTATAATAATAATATCTAGGGAATTATTATTTTTTAATTACAGTTTTTCGTGCAGGTAACTTAGAAACAATGAAGGATATATATAAAGAATTCAGTAATGAAATTCAACATGTGTAATGCCAAGCCAGGGCCCCGGGATTTCGGCTCTTAATGAATCCTGAGCCCGCCCGAACCCTGGTCCGAGCTCATCACTAGTGGACATGGGTCAAGTTATACACTGAAGAGCAATTGAATTAGAGATACCCGTCTAGTAACGTGTAGCACCACCTTTCGCCCTGATGCCGGCGGCGATTCGTCTCGCGGCATGGACTCGACAAGACACCGGAAGCGTTGGGAAGCCATACGGATCCACGACCCCTGAGCAAGCTTCCACAGTTCACGAAGATTTGATGGAGGGGGGGGTCAGAGCCTAGAACATCTCTCTCGATGGCATTCCAGACGTGCTTGATGGGATTGAGGTCAGGTGACCTACCTGGCCAAGGAAGCGAGGTCACGTCAGTGGAGTGTTCATCCAACCATTCGGATACAATTCGGGAGCGATGGCATGGTGCATTGTCTTATTGCAGGATGAGGTCCCCAGTGGGATGTTGAAGACACACAAACGGGAGCAAATGGTCGTCCAGTATATCCCGGTAACGTTGACCTGTGAGGGACGATGTCACACGTACCAGGGGTCCCATTTCAGTCCACGTAAACAGTCCCCAAATGAGAATGTCACCCCCACTAGCTTCAAGAGTAACCTGTTTGAAAGAAGGATCCATCGCTTCATGTGGTTTGCGCCGTACTCGTAGGCTGCCATCCGCATGTACCAACGTGAATCTCGACTCATCAGTGCAGGCAACATTTTCCCACATCTCTAGGGTGCAGTGGCGATGTTTCCGCGCCCATTCTACTCTTTGCACCCTGTGATGTGCGGTCAGCAGCGGTACCCTCGTGGGACGATGGCTTCTGTACCCCATAGCGAGGAGATGGCTCTGGATGGTGTGGCTGCTTACACGTTTTTGTCCACCAGCGTTAAATTGCCGAGTGATTTCTTGCACTGTGGCCCGTCTATCCGCTGTTAGAATGCGAGTTAGGCGACGATGACCCCGCTCATCCACACGCTGTTGTCCAGGGTAGTTGGCCCTTGCAGGGATGGTTTTACCGGATTCGATGTACTCACGGTGTACCCGTGACACAGTGGCTGGTGAAAATCCCAGTGCCTACACGACTTCCTAGGTGGAGTGAACCATTCGTCGGGCCCAGAGAATTTGCCCACGATCAAATGCGCTTAGGTCCTTCGTCTTACCCATACTGCGTCCGACTCTTACTAATTCCCGTCGTATCACTCCTCATATTGTCGGACCGCTGCATACGTCATGTCGTTTCCGTCTACAGGGCCGCCTACAGCACCACATTTGCATAACTCCAGCTGTCTCTAATTCAATTGCTCTTCAGTGTACATGCGGGATGTTCTGCACCTTCTAGAGTCTGTTCCTAGGAGTCTGAGAGCCGTGATTGCACACAAAAGTAGACCAATGCGTTATTAGGTTGGTGTTCCTAATGAAAAGCTAACTCAGTGAATTTCGAAAGTTCATCTTGTGTTAAATTTTGCTTTTTTTGTCGACGATCAGAATTCGAAGAATTTACGAACAAGGTATTGCGTGTATGTCAGTAGTATTATGTTACTATGAGTACTACTCGCCAAAATCAAAGTGATAAAAAAAGTTAGCTAAAAAATTATGGTGCTCGACTTATTGGGCAAAATTATGCATCTCAAGAAATTATGTTGAAGAGTTCTTGTTTCTCTCTCTCTCAGGTCTGAATACATCCTTCAACTTGTCCGTACATAACTACATATATTTCTCCTTAGCTAATTCGGTTTGAAAATTCTAGGAGGATTTTGCTCTCCCGATGCTTTTCCTCTTCAGTCATTGCGTATTGCTTCCGCATTAGAGAAAATGCAGACGGATCAACCTTAAAAGTTCTTCACGGTGTTCAGAAAAAGGCAACTCCCTTGATTATCTAGAATTTTCAAACAGAATTAGCTAAAAACAAATATAGTCATGCCTGGACAATAGTGTAACACTCAGCGTTCCTTGTCAGTTCCTTTTCCTTCAGGGGCAATGGTAGCTGTACGTGCACTAATGTCTTTGTCATTTCATTAATTTCTACTATGCGGTTGTTGCAGATCAAATGCAGGAATACTGAATCAAATACCCAAAATGCAGCGCAAAATAAAATTTAATAATTTCAGCGTTAAAGGAGCTCCCAAAGTTTGGCCGAACAATCTAGAAACATCCTGTGTAGTCATTAACTAAAACAAAAAAAAACCCTATCAAGTTACAATCATCAGTTAACGTTTTTTTTGTGGATTGAGTTACATTTCAAAGAATCGGCCATTCTGTAAATCTGCGTACGATATAAACTAGAGAAAATATTCTTACCACAGTTAGGAATGGTAACGTTGGCCAGCTTGTGTTGTAGGACACGCTGTTCTCTACGGATGCACGAGTCTTTGTCGATGCACTCTTCTTTATCGATACACGTGATCTGATCCCAAAGTGGACCAAGGATCTTTTTTCGGCATACATACTGTTCTGGAGCCACTTAGCACTACAGTTGCAAACTAATGGATTGCCGTCGATTGATCTGGAAAAAAATGAAAATATTTTAACCGACGATTGTTTATTAATTTATTTTGGCAAGAAGGTGTTATCAATGCAAACAAGTAAATGTCTTCATTTTCACAAGAGTACTGCATCGTTGTTGGCTTAGAATATCACATACGGCTTTTCCTCAATACAACCAAAGTCTGTAGACTTTCTTTTTACGCAAATACTACTTTCAATAATGCATTTATTTGTTTAGCCTCTTCTGCGAACCATTTTCTATCCTTCATCGAGGTTTTGGAAATTTAAGATCTAACTGCACCTGTGGATTCCGATTTTCTGATCGAGATGAAGTACTTGTGCACGCAACTAAATTCCTTACTCATGTTTTCTCCTAAAAATGGTAAACTCTACTTACATGAGTATTAATTAGCAACATTCTTAGGCTTTTTGTCTCTGTAACTTTCCAACAACATAATTAATGTCGTTAGTAATACTAAGCATAGTCGATTAGATGCTTGGACTGCACATAAATATTTAGTACCACTGATATAAAGGTTTCCTGTGTAATCTAATTACAATTGGCCCTGTTTTCTGTTTATTTAGTTCCTATCATAAGTATTGATATTTTTTCATGTTCCGAATATTTTCAGGTATAAAGGCCATTCAGTTGCCCCTATTTGTTTCTAGTTTGGATGTTTTACCTCGAACTCTGTATAATTTCGTTCGATTGGTGACGGTTAATTCCTTTCTATCATCGTGCACACGAACTCTGTCATAATTTAACCCTTTATGCGGTCTATATACCTGAACCAAATGTGCCCAAAATATTGTGCGCCACCCAGACAGAAATGCTCACATAGCGGCCGAGTTTTACTAACGTTACGGCAAAACAGCTCCTTCTTCCACTCACATCTCCGCAATTCCGATCAAACCTCTCACTGGTGATAGGAAACACGCTCGTTCCTAGTCCTTTATTCTCTGCTCTTTGGTCCAAAGCATGGTGGAAAAGGGCTAGAACCTTTGACACAAACATCATGCCAATGGGTAGAAACAAGTACTCAAACGTCTTCTTTCTCATGTTCGTCGCCATTGTTAGATACCCTTGAACAAGCAATCATCCAGAAAGTTCAATGCCAGTCATATCCCTAAGTGACCAATTTGAATAAAAATGCTAACGGAAAAACAATGCTTTCTGATGCACATATTCACTCTTTCCAGCCGCGTTCGGCCTACTTCTTAGACAGCGAATATATTCGCTAGAGCTGGTTTCAGCCCATTATGGTAACCCCGAGCAATTTCGTTCCAGCCGGAGAACGAGTTAAATACACATGTTGGCGTGATTATTGTAAAGCATTGAAGTGGACGCCCTGTCATCAGAAGAACCGATGTTTGCAGGTTCCTGTCACTAGAGCTGGGAAGCAAATAAATAAATAGTTCAACAAGAAAGATGACACCGAATTTCCGAGTGTAATGAACACGTCTTTTGAATCCGTTCTGTCGCAAATTAGATTTATCAAAGCTATTCAAAGTCAATGGAACCGGTATGAAAAACAATAGTATCTGACGGAAGAAAGAAGTTTTACAATCGGGTTTTTAATCCGGCAGATATTATTATAAATGAATTGTGAGCTTACGCCCTCTGGTTGCAGACTTCTGCGTTAAGAAAAATCTGAGTTTATATGAGAAACATTTCACAGCGGAAACGCTCTCCAATAAAGAATGAATTTTTGAAATCGTACTCTTTGAAGCAGAGATACGGACAAATATAAGATATGAAATTACGCCCCCTACAGGGAAAATCATGCATTATTTTTGGAAGGAAAGTATTCTCAAAAGGGTTTTCGATATGAGCGGTACCGATCCAAAAGAAGAAAAATTCTTAGTCCAGTTTCCAGGAGCTCAGATTTTGCTGCAAATACATCAGAAGCAGAAATTAAGAAATTAACACTTATGACCCCTGGTGGCCAAACCATTCTTTACCAAATATTATAAATTATACGAAAAACATTTTCCATCAGGAGCTGTATGCGATACAGAAAGAGTTTTTCAAATCGAAGTTTTAGTAGCAGAAATAACGCAGAAAACGCAATTTACATTTCCGCCCCATAGCGGAAAGTCTATGAATTACTTGAAAATTTTGAAGTTATTTCAAAAACATGTCAAACCAAAAACTCTATCCTATAAAGGAAGAATGTTTCAAATCGGCCCATTAGAAGCAGATATATTGACAAAAATAAGATATATATCTACGCCCCCTTACGGAGAAACCATGCAATATTTTAAGAAGAAAATATTCCAAAAAGGTTTATCGACGTGAGTGGCATCTGTCCACGGAAGAATTTTTTTCAATCAAGATTTTAGAAGCTCAGATTTTATGGCAACTACATCAGAAGCAGAAATTAGCACTTACGTTCCCTGTTGCCCAAAATATTATTTATCAAAAATTAGAAATTATATGCAAAACATTTTTTATCAGGAGCTGTATCCGCTGAAGAAAGAATGTTTCAAATCGGAATTTTTATATGATATGATAGGAGGTTTAACGACCACCGTGAGCAACTCAATGGGCTATAAGCAGTCGCCGTCCCTAATTTAGGGTCACTGGTTCCAGGGAAGGGAGAGATCCAGTGCCGTAGGACAAACACAACATCCATGCCTGACCAGGATTCGAACCCGGACCCCTTTCGGACGAATGACCAGAGGCCATCGCTTAGACCACTGCGTCACCGGGGCTGCAAATCGGAATTTTAGAAGAAGAGATATCTGGGGAAACGTAATTTACTTTTACGCTCCCTAGCGGAAATTCTATGCATAACGTTAAAAAGTAACTATACCTAAAATAATCTTCAACATAAATGGAATCGAAAGATAAGATAATTTTTTCAATCGGATGTTTAGAAGCAAATATATGGAATAAAATGTATTTTGAATTAGACATCATCTGCATTTACGCCCTCTAGCTGCGAAATTGTACATCGTGAAAAAAAAACAAAAAGACGAAATGAAGGATCATCACCGCCTATTTCAAGCTTCCCAATACAAAAAGAATTTTTCAAATCGGAGTAATAGTTGCAGAGATATGGTGTCTGCAGACGGACGGACAAACCGATAGCATAAGCACGATCTTTTTTTACAAAAAAAGTGCTAAAGATAGAAAGTAACGACAGATGATTTCGCTCGCAGGAATCTTATTCTTCAGATTGGAGAAAAAGGAAAAATATCGGTTATTCAAAATGAATAGTATATACTTCCAGCGGGAGATAAGTATTTTGGATGGCTTCCTCTAAGCATTTCCCGCCAAACTCTGTTCTTATTCCTGCCTGGGCAAAAACGTTCCTCCCTCTCTCATGTTCCTAGCATGACTGCCCTTTTTATGACCACTGTGTATTTCTTCCTTTCACTCTCTCTGCCACTCGAAGGAAGATGCTCCTGACGTAAGAAGTTGATTGTTAATTGCTGATGGTCGAATTCTCACACGAGAGGTTTCTCCCAGAAATTGTTTGTACTCCAACGACGGGGAACAAAGGAGGAGGTGGTCCACGGTGAACGAAGGAGTGGATTTCCCGAGGGATCTGTTAAGTGCTGTTTTTTAACAGAAGGTGAATTTCTAGCTGCTGTATTAATGTGTTGAATAACCCAATGCAGTATTTAATTATATTTTAAATATTTCTACATAGCACATATATGCACGGCGTGTATTATGCATTTCCCTCTAACGCCATGAACGTGTTTTGTTTTATTTAAACTCATCAAGTCGTCGCACACCATCAAAACGATTCTGACAACAGAGTGAGTTAAAGGTTCGTCCCGTTTTGAGTCACACATAATGCAGAACCTCCATTTCTGTGCGAACCACGCGACAGAGTCTATTGCGCGTAGAGATGATGTAGAACACACGAAGCCGATGATGTGTATTTGGCACTGAGCCAGATTGCGATATCAGGTGAGCAGAGGATGGAGACCGATAAGCCTGCTGTTAGGGTGCTCCTACGTCATTATTGGAAACAAGTTAGTAAAATCATGCAATGCATTCAATATGATACGCTTTCCAACATACCAGAAATCATTACTCAAATTTTTACTCAAGTTATGAGGATAATGGCTGTAGAATAAATCTCCATCCTGTGCCCTGACCTTTGACCTCATTTCGATGATATTCACAGAACCGGTTCAGTATACCTCCGGAACAACATGATAAAGTTTTGTTCCAATAGAAGCATTTTTAGTAAGTTATGACGCATAAGGGCGATTAAATGGATACCACTCCTATGTCCTGAGAGAATAGCAGGGGGAGGCCAGAGAGAGGGCGCCAGGATAGATCCGAGTTAGTGAGGTCTTGTACAGTTACTACACCTGCTCGGAGCCAAGAGGGGAATGAAAAACAGGGGAGATGGGGGGGATGAACAAGGGAGTTGAAGAAGAGGGGTTCAGAAAGAAGCTCTAGAGTTGAAGAGGGAGGGGAGCGAATGAGGGGAGAGAGCGAAGGTGAATGAGGGCTTCAGAATATGCAGGTGGGAGTTTGGAGGGGGAAAGGACAGCAATCCATGAGAACTAAAGAAAGAAAGGAAAAATGTGGGTTACGCAAGGAGGCAAGAACGTCACGTACCTGAACTGCGGAAGCCACTGGAGCCGTGAAGAGGTGAATGAAGTTGATCACTCGGCTTGCTTTGTAGCACAGCGGGACATCAGGCACCGGTCTCGTCTCTGTCTGTTCTGCCCCTCTTCCGCTGCCGTTTTTCCTCCGACTCACAAACTCAGTTCTTCCTCTCTCCTCTCTCTCCTCTAAATCTCTTTATCGTTTTCTAGTGCACCTTGCCACCCCTTCACCGCTTTCTATTCTGGAGGTTCCCCCTGCTTCTCTTCCTCTTGTCTGGGCCGCTGCCCGCTCACCCTTATCTGCCCCTCTTGAAATTAATACCCACTGGCTCTTTTTGCATAATCGCCTCCCTGTTCCGTATTTTCTCTTTCGCATGTCTCTTCTCTCCTCCCCTCTCTGCTCCTTCTGCGCACAGGAGGCAGACGTTTCTCACGTCTACCTTTACTGTCCCATCCTGATGCCTCTCCTCCACCAGGCTTTCCGGATTGCCAGTCGCTCTTGTTCTCAAGATCTTCCGTTCACTGTCTACAGACATCTTCTTCTGCGGGCTCATCCACCTACAACTCTTCCTTCAGTATGTGCCTATCTTTTCGTGCTGGTTAAACACGTTATTTACGTATACCTTCAACAACTCCGCAGCATTTCCTCGCCGGTCTCTTTACACCAGGCCAGCGCAGCACTTTTGTGCCATTTTCAAGATCGATTGCTTTCTCGACTCCGCCTGGAGTACCAGTCGGCTTCTTCCAGTCGTCGAGAAGCCACCTTCTATGCTACCTGGGCGCCGGCCGCTCCATGGTTTGCGATTGATTCTGGACTGCTACACCTATCAGTACCCTAGGACATTCTACACCTCCTTTGCTGAGTTCCGTGGCACCCTGGTGGCCCTCCTCCACTCTACGACTCGTGCAATCCACATTACCGTTGAATTGTGAATGCTAATGCCATCTCAGTGTATTTTCATGCTTACTCGTGTACATTACTTACTTTCACCCCGCCTGTATTATGTTGCTTTGGTGCCCTCGTTAAATAACTTGCACAATTGTGCACGCTGTGTTTTTATCTCATGTATGTAATGTTTTACCTTCACGGCGATGTTTGTGCTGTTCTTTTTCTAATTGTGTACTATTGTTTCGCCTGTGTTATCTTGTAAATCATGCCCAGCCAATGTCATGTGACACGATGTGTTTCTCTTTGTCACTTCTGCAATTTTTATTCAATAAGCTTTGCTTGCAGCATTTGTTATTCATCCCCATTGTCATTGCAGTGTATATACCATCATGTTTTTACCAGTTTTGTATTTTTTCCCAGTGAGACGCCCAATACTGTACGTCTCCCTCTTATGTTTCCTTATGATAAATTAGAATAAAGCGATTTTGAAACCTATGTCCTGACTTTTGACCCCATTTCTTCCATTTTCAATAGAGTTCGTCCGCAGGTTCTCCTCTACCACATATTAACATTTCATCGAAATCGAACCATTTTTACGCGAGTTATCGTGCGGACAGACAGACAGACACTACAGACGGACAAAGCTGGAGCATATACGCTTCTTCAACCTACGGTTGGAAAGCGTAAAAAAGTTTTAAACGCGGAAGCAGCAGCGAGAGGAATTTGTGCATTTGACGGCATGGAAACAGTGGACAGCATCACTACATGATAACTGTTTCGGCGTTTCACTGCTGGGAACATCAGTCTCGAAGACAAGCCGAGGTCAGGATGCTCAACGACCACCAGCACTGACATCCTGGTCGAAGATGCAACAGCGAATCCTGGTATCAGTACACGACAACTAGCATCTCAGGCGTCACCCGCTCGATGTCTTCTTGGCGCCATCCAGTGGTTTTCCATGGATTGACACCCCAGTAGGCGAAACAGCGTTTCTCTCTCTATCGTAGACTGTTGTCAAATCCACAGGATGATATGTTTTGGCGTTGTATTGTCACAGGTGATGAAAAATAGATATTCGTACGTTATACTGTCACTGGGAACGAATGGCTGAGGCCAGGAGGCATAGCCAATGGTGCAACGAAAGCGGTTCGAGAGGAAAGTCATCCTGCGCACTTGACCGGTGCTCCGGGAACACTTGCCAGATGGTCGCGCTGTGGATAGAGACCTTTATGCACAAAAACTGCTGCGGGTCGATGGTGCTGAGTTCTAGTTTCAGTTCTGTCCAGAACTCATCGATAAGAAATAGGCATTGTACAAGGAGAATGTCCCAAATAACAGCTCTAAAGTGCTCCCCTGAAGACTTCAGGAATTTAAAAACATCGAATTCCTAGGGCATCCTTCGTACAGTTGGGATCTTACCCCTATCAGGCAACCACATATTTCGCTCCATGGTCCATTTCCTACAAGGGTGGTGTAGAGTTTCAGACTGAACTGTTTCTCGAATCGCTCAGTAGATGGCAGCATCGCTGAGGAGAGAGTGCAGCGGAGCAAGACGGAAGATGTGTGCCGTTGAAAATATATCTTAGAATTATGTGTTTGTGGTCGTGTTTGTAATTAAATAGTTAACGACAAGAAATGGTGTATGTGTGTGTCTTCCTTGAATGGATCACTGGATTATTAGTCATCAGAAGCAGAAGGTTCAGGCAGGGTACTCACCTCCGTCTTATTGGATAACAAGTTCGTCAAAGAGATGCAAGGTAAGTGATCTTACCGTAAGTGGATAGCTTAGCGCTGTGGCGAAGAAGACTAGATGGATGCTCGATTCCACGAGCCTTGCCTGGTGTGCGTTACTGGTAGATACGTATCGTCCGGCCATTGATCAATTCAGTGTGGATTGATTAACGTTTTTCTACAGAATGTTTTGGCGTCCGCGACAGGACTCGAACCTGGAATCTTCTGATCCGAATAATCCAGTGATCCACTCAAGGAAGGCACACACACACACACACACACACACACACACACACACACACACCATTTCTTGTAGCTAACTATTTAATTACAAACACGACCACAAACACACAATTCTGAGACATATTTTCAACGACACACATCTTCCATCTTGCTACAACGGCTCCGCTGCACTCTCTCCGCCACGCTGCTGCCATCTACCGAGCGATTCGAGAAACAGTTCAGTCTGAAACTCTACAGATGGCATTTTGCGTCAGTGGTGGACATGGAATTTGGCATCAGAGAGTTTCTGTCCTCGAAATCAGCCGAGTGGTACCATCGAGGATCGTACCTCTGGTGGGATGTTGGCAAAGGACTACCGAAAACAACAGCCAGAATGAGGTAAGCGTTTATCGCTTTCTTGTATCATTGAACTTTGTAACTGCAAACGGGACGAATGTTTCACGCACGCCGGGGTATACATCACTTCCAAGATAAGTTGTAGCGTAAAAGTCTTTTCGGCTTTTACGCTGTTTTTAACACATCAACACACTAGGAAATAGTTCCATAAATGAAAGAAAACCTTAACGGCCAGACGAAACAACAGAAGTCAACTCACGGAAAAACTTTATTCAGGCTGTAGAAGACACTTCCATCTGAACGATTACAGCACAATGTACACCACACACACACATGATCACAACACTCCTTTCAATAATCATCAGTTTATAATACAACGCTCTCGTACAACGCTCTTAATAATCGCTCTCTTCAACGCTCTAAGCAATAGATCAGTCTTCGTTTTTATCTCTTGTTCTTATCTTATATCAGGCATACGTCACAACCTCAATTGTTACCAAACGTATTCGTTTGAGGAAAAAGATATTTCGTTAAGCGTGAAGAGTACTGAGAATAAACTCAAGATTTACATAGGGAAAGAAACTAAAAAAGGAAAGTTAATCTAGAATATACGTCACAAAGTTCTTTGGTAACAGCCAAATCTCGACGGAAATTCTTCGTTATTTTACCAATTCAAAGATAATTTAGTAACAAAGATCAGAAAAAAATGTTTGAAGTAAGATCCCCTTGTTGCGTTGAAAAACGGGTTCGTAATAAGAAGGTCTGGTTGTCTTCAGAAACGATACTACTACCGTCCCATGCATTCTTTCGCGGTTTGGGTTGCGTTTGGGTTTTGAGTAAATATTCTGAAAACGTTCCATACTTCTGTAAAAGTGAGCTAATCGTTCTCTAGACAAATGAGTCAGACGGTCAAACATCTGGTAATCCTGGATTTAGGGGATGGATCGTTTTGCTTCATGTAGTAACAGGTGAAAATATCAACGCAATTCTTAAAAAATTGAGGTGGGAAATTTAAAGTTGAGTGCCCATTCATTACATGCGAACAAAAAAGAAAAATTATCGCGCGGGTGAATTCAGGTGAACATAAAATCCATTTGAAAGAGAGAGAAAAATTCGAATTCAGAATCCCTTTGAAATACCGTAGTAGTTGAGTTGTTAAATGCGCGGGCATCCGCTTTCTTTCGTTGATGGGATCGTTTGAGTAAACAATAACACATGGGTTATTCCCCTCCCCTAAAACACTGGTTCTCTCTACCCTAGAATTAAAGATTCTAAAGTAACGACGAGAGGCGCATACTAACCTTCAAGGTTAATAGGAATCATTTAACCCTAAAACAGAAGTGTTCATCGGTTTTGTTATCCGTGGCCACTTGACAAAATGGAACAGAACTGGCGCGCTATATGAAAAATAAAAGTAAAAATGCATGTATACTTTATGTTTTGCTTAACTTTCGGAAACAGAAACGATGCAGTTAGAATGATATTTTTGTTGAAAAGAAGTCGGAAGCAGGTACATGGTGTGCCTAAGCTTTCAGCGCTCTTTAAGAACTTCAAATACATAATTGTTCACAACATAGCACATAACAGATTTGGAAATTTAAAGTCCGCTGACTTTCGGTACTTTCTGAAATAACCACCTTTAAGAGTTTAACATGTATAAAAAATAATTACACTGAAATTTTTAGCATACAGGGCGAAATAGTATAAAAATATGGGATTTATAAATTAAAGTGCAATCGAAACTCATATAAAACTAGGCAGTACTAGGAAATCAAATGAATTAAAAATTAATAAAGCTCCTGTGTGAAAATTGTCGCTTTCACAAACTTTATAAGAATAATATATATGGTCTAGGCATCTAAAATTACTGAAAAATAAGACAAACATATGAACAAAAACACCATAAGTATGAATAAGTAATTGTTATAAAAACCGAATCAGCAGAAAAGAATAACTGTGCTAAGACTAGTAAGTTTACAACTTCAAGATACACAAACGTTCTCAATATGGGAATTGTCTAAAAACAGATCCACACATATAGAACAGTAACATACACATATTTTAAAGAGCAATGTCCCTTTTTTCTAAATTTCATTCAGCCAGATACTTAACACTGTTTGTCCTTCAGCAGCTTATCAATAGCGGCTTCTATGTTAGACAACGTTATCCTCAAAGGCTTTCTTCGAGACGCTGGTCCGCTAGACGTGTTCTTGCTCTGATTTAAATCGTTTTACAACGTGGAAAAAAGGGCTCATAAACACAAATGTTACCGAAAAGCTAGGACATCCTCATTGCATATTTTTCGAATGCAAAGAAATGTTTCCTACTCTAGCTGTTTCCTGTAGAAGTCAGAGTTCAACATTATTTCATTTGTACTTGAGCTCACTCTTGCTTTTTAAATCCATAATTTACATTTATAAATATAAGGGAATTTCTTCAATAGGCACAGCGAAAAAAAAAAAAAACAGAAAATATATTTAGCAATCTTTCATTTGTAAAAAAATCTTGAAATCTTGCCTAGAAGTCAAATCTTAAGTTAAAATTGATGCAAGATATTTCTCATTATGACCACCTGCCTAATAGGATATTGGTCCTCCATGTACCGCCAAAAGAGCTCTTACCCGGGAAGACATATACGCTACAAGATTTCTAAAGATGTCTTGTGATATCTAGTGCCAACACTTTACCAGAAGATCCTTAACTCTTGTAAGTTACGTGGTTGAACTGCCGCAGATCGGAGTTTCTGTTCCAAAACTAACCAGAGATGTTCGATTGGATTGATGACTGAAGAATTTGGAGGTTACGGTATTACCTGGAAACCTTCCTCATGTTTTACGAACCATTTTTGAAAAATTCCGGCAGTGTGACGCGGAGCATTATTGTGCTGAAACAGGCACTTCTCGAGTCACTTTCTATGAAAGGATGTATCTAGTCTGCAGTGATGTTTATGTAGGTAGTAGACGTCATGGTTTCCTGTACATGAATGACTGGGTCTAGAGTTTTCCAGTAGAACATTGCCCAAAATGTTGCAATTCCTCCATCGGCTGGTTTTTGTTGTACGGTGCATCATGGTAATAGCACTTCCCCAGAAAAACGATGCAGAAGTACCCAGCCACCCATATGGTGCAACAAGAAACGATATTCGTCGGGCCAGTAGACCGTTTTTCAGTCATTCAAGGTCAGTTTTAATGCTCGCGTGCCCATCGTAGGTGCTCTCAACAGTGAACCAAGGTTAGCATGGACAGTCGAACAAACAGTAGTTACGCAGCCCCATTTCCAGTAGGGTTTAATGTAGTGTGATTTGTGACTGACACATCACTCTCGTAACCAGTATTCAAAATACCGGCGAGTTGTGCCACAGTACCCCTTCTGTTGATTCATAACATAAAGTACAACATTACCTTCACTCACTTCTAGCATCTATGCGTCGTGGTCATCCCATATCTTGTCGGTGGTTCGTGGTTTCCACTCCTCCGACAACCTTTTGAAGGTACTAACCGCGACTGACCTTGATAACCTCAGAAGTCTTGCCTTCTCGGAAACGTTCTAATCCAGTCGCCTGGTAATTACAATTTCGTCTTTGTCAAACTCGATTAAGTTCGCTGCCTTTCCCATCTGAAGAACAAGAATAAAATCTATATAACAGGCTACGTCTGTCCCTAACGCTTTGACGACAGTCAATACTTGCAGCGCCATCTGCTTTTATCCGGTAGTCGAAATCGGAACTAAGCTCACCGCTATCGCACGATACGTAAAATCAGAGAGTAATCCTGGAAAATAAAATAAAGTTAGTAAGGCAAACGACTTCATCTGTAGCAACACGCACGTGCTCCAACAACTGTCTGCGACATTTGTTCTGTTACGTAGGTGTTATGTCGCGTTTTATTTCATTTTCTTCGTACTGCGAAGTAATTTCGTAACAAGAATCAATCACAGATTTTTCACCCGTATATGGCACAGGCTATGAGCTAGTAACTAATTAATAGAGCTCAGTGTTACGTCTCATTTATGCTGATTCATGAGCTTCACACGCCCCGTCGATCAACAACAGTGGCTTCGATTTGCATAAAGCAAATGTCATACGCACTGATCATAATTTTTGGCCCTTCGGAGTAAAATTGCTCTATGGTACGCAGAGCGGAAGCGGTAAAATCCAAAAAGAAATGCATTATTTAAAAACACAAAGCCGAATGTTTACATTTGAAATATCACTCTATGAATCATTGGCTGCCCCGGTAGTGCAGTGGTCTAAGCGATGGCTTATGACAATTTTTTCGGAAGGGGTCCGGGTTCGGATCCCGGTGAGGCATGGGTTTTGTGTTTGTCTTACCGCACTGGCGCTAAATTACGGACGGGAGACTGCTTATAGCCCATTGATTTCATCACGGTGGTCGTTAAACTTTCAATAAAAAAATCATCATTGGATATCAAGTTGTTTTTATACAGCTGAAATTTTGAGATATGTTGTTTTTCTTTACAAAGAATACAATTATATCAGTAATAAGCCGAACGAAGCTTTTACTACCAAGTTATCTGAAGGTTGTTTTTGTGTTCTTTTTTTCATCCTCACCCGAGGCTGGCATACCACTGTTCATTCCTTTAACTTTAATGGTTTATTCAACAGTAGAATACATATGAGAAAAACGAATGAATAATACTAACAAGAAATTAAGCTATGGGAAGGATGAAAAGTGGAATCGAATATCGGTTAGCTATGTATTTTGAATGTTTTTATTCCCTCCTTGAGAGGAAAGAGAAGTTAAAAAATTCCTTGTGTGACTCTAATTGTTTTTTTTTTTTTTTTTTTTTTTTTGATTGGAGGTTTAACGACCACCGTGAGCAACTCAATGGGCTATAAGCAGTCGCCCGTCCCTAATTTAGGGTCACTGGTTCCAGGGAAGGGAGAGAGCCAGTGCCGTAAGACAAACACAACATCCATGCCTCACCGGGATTCGA
This sequence comes from Macrothele yani, assembly GCA_039090855.1. Lineage (NCBI taxonomy): Eukaryota > Metazoa > Arthropoda > Arachnida > Araneae > Macrothelidae > Macrothele > Macrothele yani. Next base: position 10,912,801 of record CM076990.1, on the reverse strand, counting down.
ACCCAGACCCCTGACGGGCGAATGATCAGAGGCCAGCGCCTTAGACCACTGCGCCACCGGGGCGGCACTCTAATTGTTTAGTTCAAACTGAGATTTAAACTTCGCTCTAACCGATATACGGGGTGATCAGAATCGGTCGCACAGTAAACCTACCGGACGATTTCTCGTGGAGAAGGAAGCCGAAAGCCGTTGTCCGTTGTCCGATCGGACGTCGCATTCGGGAGATATACGCGCCGAAAGTTTCGTGACGTCACATCCGGTAACGCATATGCTCGTTGAAGAGCAACGTGGATAGTTATACAGACGCACGTATCACAAGGCAATCAAGCCACCCCGGTGGCACAGTGGTTTAAGGTGATAGCTTCTGATCATTTGTCCAAAAGGGGTCCGGTTTCGAATCCCGGTGAAGCATGGATGTTGTGTTTGTCCTACGGCACTGACTCTCTCCCTTCCCTTTAACCAGTGGTTCTAAATACAGGACGGGCAACTACTTATAGCCCACTGAGTTGCTCACGGTGGTCGCTAAACCTCCAATTAAAAAAAATGAAAAACAAATTGCAATCAACATTTAAAAATGTGGCATGGGGTGGGTATGCAAATTCGAAGGACGTGGTGGCGTGAAACGATCAGTTGTACGCCTGCGCGATACGGCAAGTAGAGATAAAAGGGTTGGCGACGGTAGCAGGTAAGCTCATACTGCGTTGGTACATTTGACAGTAGTGTGGGTAGCGATATGTCGTACAGTTTGAGAGAGTATCGCGACATGTATCTGCTATTGGGTGAATGCCATGGTTCAGCATTGCCTGAAGCAAGGGCCTACAGCATGCGATACCCTGCTCGAAGGCAACCGGACGCCCTGGATATACGGCGGGTTGACGTTCGAATGCGCGACACAGGCATTGCAGCACCACATCCAAGTGCAGACGGTGGCGCTGGATCATCTGTGAGAACACCATCCCTCGAGGACGCCATACTAGAGTTCATAGAGGAGGAGCCAACGACCAGCAGCCGTGCTATCGCGCAACAGTTCGGTGGGCACCAAAGTACCGTACTTACCGTTCTACACCACGAAAACCTGCATCCATATCACATCACGCGGGTGCAAGGCCTGTTACCACAGGATTATCCTCGAAGACAGGCATACTGTGAGTGGCTGCTACAGCAACATGCTGCCGACAATAGTTTCATCCGCCGAATCTTGTGGACTGATGAAGCACGGTTTACACGGCAGGGTATCTGCAACACCCATGATAGTCATGTTTGGGCATTGGACAATCCGCACGCAAAACGGGAATACGCTCACTATGTCCGGTGGGGTGTTAATATCTGATGTGGTATTGTGGACGGTATCCTAGTGGGACCATAACTTTTTCCCGAACGTGTCACAGCTGCCAACTACATGGTGTTACAACGTGATGTTCTGCCGGACTTACTGGAAAACGTACCATCGGCTGTTCTCAGCAATCTATTGTTCCAGCATCATTCAACACCGGCGCATTACGCTACAAATGTTCGCCAGTTGCTGGATACGGAATATCCCGGTCGATGGCTTGGCCATGGTGGTCCTGTCGTATGGCCCGCTATACCGCCGGATCTTGGGATGTTAACCCATTGGACCTCTTCCTCTGGGGTCATCTAAAGGAACTGGTACATCGACGGCCTGCCAACAGCCTGCACGACCTAGTGGCCACCTTACACGCGGCCCTCACAAATGTAACCCCTGCTATGCTGCAACGCGTACAGATGTTTATTCCTCGGCGGGCTGCAGCCTGTTGTACACTACAAGGTGGTCATTATGAACACATGTTGTAATCTGACACGAATCCACGTGTTTTATCATTTGCGTTGTAGTGGTACACATCAATAAATTACATGTTTTCTGTCAAAGTGATTGGGTAAGTTATTTCTAATGTCTGTATTCTTACCGGATGTGACGTCACGAACGTTCGGCGCGTATATCTCCGGAGGGCGACGTCCGATCGGACAACGGACAACGGTTTTCGGCTTCTTTCTCCACGAGGAATCGTCCGGTAGGTTTATTGTGCGGTCGATTCTGATCACCCTGTATACGATCATTCATAACAAGGAATATGATATTTGGGTGCTCACAGAAGAACAAAACTATGTGTGGTGCTGTGGAAAATTAAAAATATAGATAAATATTAGAAGATCCATCCTTGAAAGGGTAATGTAGAAATGAAACTTATGTTCGGAAGGTTATTACTCAACCGTATTCTTAAAAAAACCGGGAGTTGCCCGAGGCAGTGATAGTATATATTTTTTCGATTTCTTGGAATTGTCATGCGTTGAATCAAAGGAACGCGGCTAGAGGCTTTCACGATGAAAAAACGAACTATATTGAAACTAATATTGGAAATTCAAAACTGTTGCTTCGGTGTCCTATATATTTTATAATGCTAGAAGAGATTCGATCTTAGAAAGAGGGAGAGAGAGAGAGAGAGAGAGGGACAAAAGAAGTGGAGAGAAAATGTTCCGCGAAAAAGTCAAGAAAACCCTATGGAAACCAGCCGATATTTTATTAAACATCAGCTACAAAATTTTATTTCCTTTAGGACTCAATTTTTTGTTAACGCCAGACATTCTTACGTTTTAAACCAATTGTTGGATTCCCGAAATCGGTGACTACAGTCTTTGCGATGATTATACATATTAAGAAAATACAACGTTTCTCACAATAATTCCATTTTTCAAGTCGACCAAGGTTTCGTTGGGCTCTGGCTTAGCTTCATCAGAACGAATGGCACGTACATATAAATATACAGCCTTGAAAAATAAAATAATGGGAGAAACGTTGTATTTTCTTAATAAATATGTACAATTGTGGGATGTTCCATTCATTGTAACTGTTGCTGTTTATTTCTGCTCTCCATACACTCTTTTTAATGCAAAACTACTTATTCGGTGTTTTCCAATTAGAGACTATTGGGACTTCAAAAAAAGTATTTTTTTACATATAAAACAACGCAGTATCATAAATCACACACACATAAAAAAAACATTATCAGGAGACGTATTACCATATAACGAAGTAAATTTCTCCGTCATTTCTGTCCACGCCAGGATTCGAACCCGGATCCCCTCATTCCGGAACAAGTCACTCTACCAATTGAGCTACGCGGACGTTTATTCTGATTCCTATCTGCCTTTATGTCGTGTGCGTCCTGCCGGCAGGTACGTCACATAATCTCCCCCTTATTTTTTTTTTTTTTTTTTTTGAAGTGCTGCTCTTATTTTTCCTATCTCGCGGTGTGGAAATAACATCACACCAATGCGAGATTTCGAACGGTCGGATCATCCGGATAGTTCGGGCGCCATTATAACGAAGTAAATTTCTCCGTCATTTCTGTCCACGCCAGGATTCGAACCCGGATCCCCTCATTCCGGAACAAGTCACTCTACCAATTGAGCTACGCGGACGTTTAATCTGGTTCCTATCTGCCTTTATGTCGTGTGCGTCCTGCTGGCAGGTACGTCACATCTCCTGGTACGTCACAACCATTTATCTCTAGCGTTTAAAGTAATATATCTGCTAAATCCTATAAAATTCTTGAATTTAAAGAAAAGCATGAAATAGAATATTGTTTTTTGGCTTTTTAAAAATAAATGTTTGTTTTTAAACATAGGTTTACTCTTTCAAACAAACTTCGACTCAGGAATTTCTTGAAAGAATTTTCTCAACCGAAAGTGGGAAATATACACAACTTTCTACTTTTCTAAGTAAGTCCTACAACATTCTTGCGCTTCAGATGATGGAGATACTAGGAGTAAAAGGTTGCTGTAGGAAATTTTAAAAATGCCATTTTGGAGAGGCCTTATAAAAGAGAGTTCCCTCATTTAAAAAAAAGTAAAGCAAATGACGTTTTAGAGCAATGTTTTTCTTCGTTTCGAAATATGTTTCTCTTTCTTATTTTAACTCTTTATGAAGAAATAAACAAAATGAAACTTCAAACAGCAGATGCGGCTTCACAAAATACTTCAGGGCATGCATTCAGAATTTTCCATCTTGAGATTGCGAAATCAGTCTAGTCCTTGCAATAACGCGATGTACGAAGCAAATTGGTATTATGTAGTCGAACGAGTATCTTCAACTGAAAACTACTCCACCACAAAGGCATAGGTTTCTTGAAGAAGCGCTCTTAAGAGGATGTTTACTTACAAGAAGTTCCTGCGTTTCCTGAACATACATTAACGAAAACACAAACAGGAGCACCATGAAAGACTGATTGAATTTGCTTTGAGAAATATCGATCGCAGTAGTACTTTTCAAATGATAACAAAAGTGCGTGTTTATTTAAAAAACAATATCAAAGTACTGAATACGAGCTCTGACTGTGAAGGTTGTTTGTACGAAAACAATTTGAATGAAAAAGTACGATACTGATATTCGTAGTCTGCTCATCTTCGATTCTCAGTTAAGAGATTATAGGTGCAGGTAAGGAAATTTTAAGCCTCCAGTTTACGTATATTCGAATGAAGAAAGATTTGGCAATCTCACAGCTTGTTTGTTTGGGGATTTGACGACAACCGTGAGCAACTGGATGTGCTATAAGCAAACGCCTGTCCTTAATTTAGGGCCACTGGTTCCAGGAAAGGGAGAGAGTCAGTGCCATAAGACAAACACACCAACCATGCCATATTGAATTCGAACCCGGATCCATTTCGGGAAAATGGTGAGAAGCCGGCGCTTGAACCACTGCGCAACTTGAATGGCATTCACGTCTTTTGAAGAACCATTTTTGTTTTTTCGATTGGGAACTTTACTGTTACGGTTAGCAACTCCAATGGCTACAAGCAATCGTGGTCCATCAGATTATAGAGCACTGGTTCTACAAGAGATAGGTGCTGACCACACAACACCCACTCCTCATCTGGCATCCGAACTAGGGTCTATCTCCCACCAGCCGGAATCCTTGACCCACGACTAATCGCTGTGATACCAATTTACAAAATAGGTCTACAACGTGTGGACTGCTAACGTCGGAGATAAGTTGATATACCAGTTTATTAAGTACGACCAAAACGTGTGGAACAGACCGCATTCGTTATGGAATGAAACATTCCAGATGCCGGAAACGTCGGGAAGGAATATTGTACCATGCCTAAATGACTGATATACGACAAATTCGATGGCGGCACTGACTCTCAGCAAAAATACTGCTCCACCTCATCCCACAGTCAATTAAAGCAAAACAAACTTGTCTGCATTTCCTGGAATCATTCGTTGATGGTATGAGCCTTGTGAGCAGGTACATTATTCAGATGGTCGTATCCGTCTGTTGACAATACACTGTAGCCACGGTGGGAAGTATTTGATCTAAAACGATGTCCACTCACGTCGCGACAATCAGATGTACTCCGAACTCCGAATGGTGTCAAAGGGGCTAGTGCGTGCCTGGAAGTGTTCCAAATACCAACACACCGCTGGGATCAATATATACTGTTGGTACCTGACTAGATGGATCCATGGGCTTACGTACATACATATATACATACATACATAATACCATTAAGCTGTACTCTGAGATTCAGAGGTTAGCTCCTCAGAGATAGACCAATTCCCAAATAAACGTTTAACTGATATAACTAGAATTTACTTACTGTTGGTGTATCAAATGCCTCCATTTGCAACTATCTCGGCACACAGCTCGAGCTTCATTGACACCCATCACACATTTTCTATTTCATCCTCATAATCTTTTGCTCAAGTAGACGTACTTGAATCTAGTCCTTCCATGGTTTCCTTGGCTTTCCTTTACTTTTCTTTCCTGCCATTTGGGCTCAAACATTTCTCCTGGTCAGGACCTCATCACTCATTCTTTCAATATGGACAAACCACTTAAGAATATTGGTATCCACCTTACTAACAATATTTTGCCTCACATTGCACATCTACAACACATCTTCATTCCTCACGTGATCAGAACGTGCTTTGCCCCGAAGCTCCCTTAAGTAACGCACCTCCCGAACACACAAGCAACTCCTATGTTTTTCCTGCAGTACCCAGGTTTCCCTGCCGTGCATCAGAGAAGGAACAATTACACTTTCATATACAGCCATTCAGGACTTCCTTGAGAACCCGCATTATTCCTGTGAGATCCTCCCAAAGCAGCTATGAATTTCAAAGAAGAATTCACTGGCCTACAAATTTCGCCATCTATCAGGTAATCCCACAAATACTGTCGTTTTTTTAGCGTGTGAAGAAAAGAAAGAAAAACGTACCTGTAACAGATGTTTTAATTCATATAATGAGTTACTCCGGTAGTTACAACCTTCTCCCATCTCATCGACAAAGTTTTGAATCCCAGACTTGTAGAATTCTATGGGTGTCGATGCAAAAAAGGCAGAAAGGGTTTGCCGCACCTCCTCCACATTTCGATGTGTAGTGTCAGCAAGATGGTTTTGCAGGCTGCAAAAGAGCAGGTAGTCGGATGGGGCAATGAAGGGGGATATGCTGTAACGTATACTCTATATTCACTTTCCTTTTGATTTTACTATTTCTGGTTATTTTATTTTACTATGTAAATTATCTTCTTACTGAACGAAATATTATTTCACCCGATGAATGAGATCTGGCAATGAGTGTAAGTCATGACGTGGTGGTAGCTAGTATATAGGCGCGTTCATCGAGACTTAGGGAGAGCTTTTTGTTGTTGTTATGAGATAGCGTTGTTGTTTACGGAGAGCGTTTATAATACGAGGAGAGCGTTTATAATACGAGGAGAGATTGTGTTGTTATGAGGAGAGATTCTTCATTAGTGTAAAACAAGTTGTGTGTGTGCTTTAGTTGACCAAGAGTCTTATAATAAAGAAGTTACCGTAAGTTAGTCTTTCTCAATTCATAGTTTTTGTCAGACCTCTGTCTGGCTGCTAGGTTTATAACATTTATTCATTACCATAAATAACCAGCGTTAAGACTTTGTTTACGTTCGTAATTAACTAGTAACAACCTTTTGAATTCACTATTTTGAAGCTTAGTACAAGTATATCATTAGCTAGCTGGTAGGAAGAGAATCATTCATATAATTAGCTTAGCGAAAAGATTATAAAGCTAATTCATTATAATGCTGGATGCGGAAGTTTTTCTTATCCGAAGTCCTGCAACGTGGCACTGGTCATTTTCGCAGTGTGTGGTGTTGCGTTGTCCTTCTGCAGCAGCATGCCTGCACGATTCACGAGTGCTGGACGTTTACCCTGCAAAGCAGTGCGTAGACGCTGTAGCTGCTGACAGTATACTTCCCCTGTAATGGTGTTGTTGGATGGCAGCAGCTCGTAATGGATTATGCCTTGCATATCCCACCACACAGGTATCAAACCTTTTGTAGGAAAGGTCATGGTTTCGCAACTACTGCAGGTACATTTCCTTTAGGAATCTACTGCCGTTTACGCTTAATGTTGTGATAAATAATACACTGTTCATCGCCCGTGACAATTCTGTCTAAATACGGCTCCCTTTTTTCACGGGAGAGCAAAGAAGTGCAAATGTCCACACGCTTTTGCAGCTGTTGTAGAGTGAGATCATGGGGTACACACTTATCCAGTTTCAACACATAACCGAGGCCCTGCAGATGCCGGTGAACAGTGAAATGGGTTGAATGAACAAGTGTGGCCAATTCCTCGGCTGTTGCCTGCGGATGTCCCACAACAGCAGCTTTCAGCGCGTCGTTATCCAGCTCAATATCCTGTCCGGGGCGCTGCATTTCCTTGAGGCTGGTGTCCCCCCCTTCGAAATTTCTGGAACCAGCGTTGACATTTCCTGGCCTCCAGGGTACCCGACCCATATGCGGCATTGATGTTTCGTGTTGCTACAGTCGCTGAATGTCGATGGTGGAACTCACAAATCATAATGTGGTCTTCTGACACTGCCATTTCCTATGCGGTTTAAGTACACTACGACTGCCCCTAGAACTCCCGTTTCCGGTCTCAAGTGACTTGAAGGTATGCTCGCCTGATCCCTCTTATACTCAACGTGGTCGATGTCATAGTCTGGGCAACAGGGGAATCACTACTGTTGGGCTTGCGCAAAACGACATTACTTCTGGAATGACCTGATACTTTGTTCTCTCTCTGTAAACGTACTTCATAAATACACAAGCCCATTCGCCTGGTCAATCTCTGTGCCATTAAGACCTATCTTGCATTCAGTGCTAACAGTTCCTTGCTCAAAAACCACAACTTTGGTTTTTCCCTTATTTATACTCAGTTTGAATTTTATACAAACTTCGTACGTCCGGGGCAACATACTCTGCCACTCGCTTTTTCTCTCTGCCAAACGGACTGTATCATCAACATACAGCAATCTGCACACACACACACATATTACCAAGACATATATCAGCATTATATCCATTTTGGCATCACGCATGCATGCATCCATAAACATGTTAAACAACCAGGGTGACATTACACGACCTTGTCTGACTCCTGCAGCAAAAGAAAACTATTTCTATAAAACAACATTCACCCGTACAAATGCTTTGCTGCCAGTGTACATGGCTTTCACATTAGTAGATTCCTACCAATACCATATTGATTTCGTCATAAGTTTCCTCTAAATCTATGAAGGCAGCAAACACTTTTTTACCAGCAGACAGATACTTTTAAATCATCATAAGTAATAACAGTAAATGGTTGAAATTTGTTTTTAAGGGCGTAGAATAAAAACTCCAGCGTAAAAGCAAGCTTTCGCCACTCACGGGTGCCTTCTTCAGGAAGCAAAACTAAATGAAAACACTAAATTAGAAATACAAACAATTCCGGAAGTTTTCAAATTTTAAACACAGAATAAAATAAAACTGCTTAAATAATGACATCGTCAAGCGCATGTGACACTTGATGCATGGTTTAGCGTTTCGGGATGTCTAGGATCGAGTGCCAAACGTAAGGTAACTCTATAGAGGTGTCTACATTGCAGACATCGGGTTTAGACAGGATTGATTTCTACTATCTCTCTATAAGCTGTGGCTCTAGCAGTTTTGTATGGGGCTACCTTTCGGATCTCTTGCCACCTAGATGTGGCGGCATGGTTCTTGATCTCTCTCGCTAGTGCCGTTGTAACTCTTTCGTACATTACGTCACGTTTGTGCTCCAGGAGTCGTACTTTGGGCGAGCGTTTTGTCATGCCAATATACCTTTTGGTTGAGCCGTTAGGGTACTCAAGAAGGATTGCGTACGCTCCAGCAACCTGAAGATTAGTGGTAATTGGTTTTTCGAGTGTGAGGTATGAGGCAATTGTTTTTGGAGCCTTGATGCCTCCTCTGTTAAGAACGAGCTTTCGGAAGGTGTTTTTTAGAAAATATGAGAAACCTGGGATGTGTGGGCATGACCCAATATACTGAAGAAGTGGTTTACTTTTCTGCGTATTAGGGTTGGTGATGGTTGATTTTGCCCTGTTGATGATGTTGTCCACTTGGTGGCTTTCAAACCCAGCTGTAGAGGTTAATGTTCGCAAATCGTTGATCTTCTTCAATCGGGCTTCAGTATTCAAGGAGAGGGCGATCGCACCCGAAAGCAGGCCCTAATAAGACACAGAGCCAGACGTGTGATTGCCCTCAACTTCAAGGTCAGGGGCATGCTCAGGGAAAGGGAAGGGCGTCAGCCATTTTGGGGTAGAATACGCTGAGTGGGGCGTCTTGAAATCAGCATGACTCGAGATCGCGTAAATGTAGGATCGTGATACTGATCTCAAACTATTCGTTTGAATGAGATCTATCTAAAACCAATTATTCATAAACATTTAATAAGTAATTTCTAAGTTATAGGTGATAGACTAAAAAATATTTGTGAGAAAATCAAAATGTCTAAATATTTGAAGCTAAAGTCCGACTCAAAATACTACAAACGTATATCAGAAGAAAGAAGAACTCAAGAGGAATCGAATAATCCCAAAACAACTAATAAAGAACGATGTAGGGATTATAGACAGAAGAAGAAAGCCGAAGCGACGCAACGCGTGGAGCTATAACCAAGCACTTCTACAGCTAGTACATGTAAACCAATGGACTCTTTGTCCGTGAGGGAAACTTGCCCGGTTTCAAACTGAAAGCGAAAAGAAATAGGGCAATAGCGAAACACAACTTCCAAACGTACTACTTCGCCCACAGAATGAACTGCGGAGAGGAGCTGCCTTTGCAGAAACATCCATAGTCTAACAAATTTCCAACCCGTAAATGTCTCAGTCAACAACAGATTAAGAATTGAAGATGACGATGTGGGTGACAGTGTCTTCTCAAACTCGCTTCACACTTCGTTCAGTTTACATTCATCCCAAAGTTTAAAAAACATTACTAGAGGTCTTCATGCTCCAGATGCTATGCGTTTACTCTGAAAACATCAAGAAAATCATACCAAGTGTGGTACCAGATACCCAATTGCTCATCATTCTCACTGGTGACTTTTACATTGATGTGCAATAAAACACCAACTTACTCAAGTTCATGAAACACAATTTCGGCTTGACTTATATAAATTATCCACCAGCTACCTTGGGCAATACTTGTATCGACTTAACCTTTGTACGAAACATAGATGTGAACTGTATGCCATATGTTCGTTACTTCTCATATCATCGCCCTTTAGTTAATAAAATTATAGCCTAACTGCATTCCTCTTTCATTTATCAACTGACTTCGACCTCAATCCCCTTATTGTCAAACATGTATCACGTACATAAAACCTGAGGGTGTGTCTCGGACACAGCCAACACCCATTATTTTGTCATATCTGATGTTACCTCACATCACTGTATTAGAAGTTTGTGCTTTTCATTATAGAGACTCTTTGTCTCCTGCTCGTCCTCTAAGGTGTACTTGAAGATCACCTGAGCCGAGTCTAAAATGGCTGTCATCACTAAACACTAGTGGACTCCATTTTAGTTTCTGCAGTATTTCATGACGAAGAGTATCAGTAAGAAAGACCTGCAGTGAAGCGACTCAAGAACTCAGCATAACTTCCAACAAACGATCGAGAATTGTATGAGGGTACCCGAAAAGCGCAAAATAGTTCCAAATCTTAAGCGAAGTTCCTGCTCCGATACGTGATTCCGGAAGATCTGGCTTTAAATAGGTGTGCCTTGCTCTTTCTAATGTGTCCAGCATCGATGAAATTTGAGCAGTCCTCGGCCACCGCTTTCAGCAATACGGCAGAAAAGCTTTTCAATCTGTCAAAGTCTGTGCGTACGCTACAGAGAAAAAGTTGCACTACCTGCCGGTATTTTCCTGTAAATGAAATGAATTTCTATTCAAAGTCTCAAAATTTTTTGATGAAATTTAAATTTCAAGAATATTGTCTTAAAAAGCAATTACAGTCGTAGTATTGGTCCCAGGAAACTTTTTATGGTAAATCGAATTCCTAAGAACCATAAACTTTTGCCTTTTTTGTCAACATTGTCATCACATTTCATAAAATTCAGACTATCTTCACTGGTGTTCGATTTTCTTTGGTGAAAATATAGAATGACGAAAATAGGAAGGTACTTCATCATCATTGTTAACCATTATCAATCCACTGCTGGACGAATGTCTCCCCAAGTTTCCTCCACAATGGTCTGTCTTGTGCCACTTTCCTCCATGTCACTCCCGCATACTTTCGAATTCCATCCACCCATCTCCCATGTGGTCTTCTTCTGGGTCTTTTCCTGTCCCTTGGAATCCAATCTAAAATTTCGGCTGTCCATCGATGGTCTTTCCTTCTGGCAGTATGTCCACCCTATTGCCATTTCAGGGATTTAACTCTGATCATGATGTCTTCCACTCTTGTCATTTTTCGGATTCACGAGTTCCTCTTCTTATCTCTCCTGGTTACACCAAGCATGCACCTCTGCATGCTGCTTTGAGATTGTCTGCAGTCTTTGTATGTCTCTTTTAGTTAAGGTCCACGTCTCTGCACCATACGTAAGCACAGGAAGGATGCATTGATTAAACACTTTTCTTTTAAGACATAATGGCATATTGCTCTTGAAAATTATGCTGTTTCTTCCAAAAGCTCTCCAGGAAAGTTTTGTACGCCGATTAATTTCTTCATCAATGTAACCCTCACTTGATATCTGCTATCCAAGATAAACGTATGTGTCTGTTATCTCCAGCTTTTCTCCATCAATCGATAAATCTTCATTTCTCGTAAAAGCATTGCACACCACTTTTGTCTTCTGAAAGTTCATTTTTAATCCCACTTCTTTAATCTTGTCAGCAAGTTCCTGGATCATACTCTGCAGCTCTGATGGGGTAGTTGCAAAAATGACTACGTCATCAGCAAAACGAAGGTGGGTTAGATAACCTACATTGATCTTTATCCCTTTGTTTTCCCAGTTCAGTAATTGAAGGCATTTTCCAATGTGGCATTAAAGAGCTTCGGAGATATGGTGTCACCTTGTCTCACTCCTTTACCAAATTTTTATGCGTGTTGTATTTTCAAACAGCCGAATCTTTGCACTTGCATTTTCATAGATGTTATTAATAATATTAATGTATGAATCTTCAATACCGCAGGATTTCAGAGCCATTGTAACTGCTGATGGTTTCACCGAATCAAAGGCTTTTCCATAATCGATAAAAGCCATGCACAATGGAAGTTCATATTCCCTCGCTCTTTCAATTAGTTCTCTCAGTACGTGGATATGATCTATTGTGCTGTAGCCACTCCTGAAACCAGCTTGTTCTCTCGGTTGAGCCAAGTCCAGTGTTACCTTCAAGCGGTGTGAAATAACTTTAGTGAAGATTTTGTTAACCACTGATACGAGGCTGATAGGTCTGTAGTTCCTGAGATCCTCAATGTCACCTTTTTTTGTAGCAGGATCATTGTAGCGTTGTTCCAATCCTCAGGAATCATCCCTTCATTAAGGCATCGAGTGAAAATTTGGGCGAGTACTGTTTCGATTTCTCTACTTGCTTCTTGTATGATGTCTACAGTAATTCCATCTTCTCGTGGAGCTTTTCCCCGCTTTATGTTCTTGATTGCATGTGCAGCTTCTGCTGGGAGGACTGAAAGAACTCTGGTACTGGTACCTTTCGTGATGTCTGGAGTACATGTATCATCCCTTTCATATAATTTGGAGTAGAAATCTTTCACTCTTGTCAAAATTTCGCCTCTATTTCTTGTTACAGAACCATCTTCTTTTCTCAGTGCCATAATCTGTTTTCTTCCCTTACTGAGATGTCCCTTTGTTAGAAGAGAGATGAGGACAACTAAGACGTTGTGACTTCCAAAGTGGAATATATGTCCCATAGCTCTATATATTCCACTTTGGAAGTCACAACTTCTTTAGTTGTCCTCATCTCTCTTCTTTTGCATTAACATTTTGGTTTTTCCTGATAATTTGTTCACAAGCAACTTATTCTTAAAAAAACGCTGAATTTTCGAGCAAGAATATTGCAGTGTGCACGCAAAAATGCTTACTATTTTTTCTGTCAGCTAATTCTAGTAGAAATCGTCAGTTCCTGATTATAATTTAGAGACAATTGCTAAAGGAAAAATTTTGGTTCTTTCTTTGGAGTTACGAAAATGTTTTTTTATCTAGGTTTAATAACCATAGTGTAAATGTAAAGCTATAAGCAGTGGTTAAACTTCTGTGGGTTTCCTGCGACGTTTTTCTAAAACATGAACGTTTTTCAGAACATATGAAGAGTTCCGAAAAGTGACAGACGTGCGAGATTTGCAATGAATAAAAGTACAGCACATTTGCAACAAAGATGTTTACATAAAAACTGAAACCGCTCATATTCTTTTATTTACGTATATTAAGATCTTTGAGGACGCTGAAGTGAAGGTCTTATTTATTGGATTGCCAAATAGGCTTTTATTTCTTTGATTTTACCATCAAAACTGTGTCTTTCCGCAAAATAAATGTTTTCTTTGTTTTCTATGACTTCCTTATTTTTCTAAAAAAATTCGATTCCTCTGAGGTGGATACGTTGATAATGACTGAGTTTAACTCAAATAAAGAATCAAGGTGAAATTTGGAATTTCTGAAATAAGAATACCACAAGTTCCGCTTATTTCAAAACATTTTGAAACAAACAGAAGTAGTGGTAATCCAAAGAAGGATAATCAGATGTGTAAAGTGAATGTAAAAGGACTTATTAACCTTGTTGCGGAATTTTCTGATGGGCTATCTTTGCAACATGGCGTCTGTTGCTATCGTGCTTGAATAACACATATTTCAACGATGTTTGGGCGTTTTTGGGTCTAAGCTTCGTGTCGCCCGGTGAAAACACAAGTTTGTCCTTGTCGGATCGAAACCGCGCCCCCTCTCTCCGGAGTAAGTTGCTCTCCCAGCTAAGTTCCATAGATGGAATGTATCACTGCAGGTTTATCGCTTGGACACGTTTTATACCTCTGTATTACGTTACAGCCATTGCAATTGTTCAGAGCAGAGCGACGATGCCATTCTTTCCCATTAGTTCCAAATGCAAGATGTTCTTCCAATGACATGAAGTGTAAAACATAATTTTTAAGGATGGACATGCTCTTTTGCTTGAAGAGTCAAGGGTTCTGACTGCTTTAAATCTTTTTTTTTTTTTTTTTTTGCATTTAAGTTTCGCGTAAACAACCCATTTTTTATCACCCGCGAAAATGCGCTTGAGGACAGGTTGTTGGAGGTTTGTGCTTAAGAGAGATAAAAAAATGGCCAAATGCTGGATTTTGTTGTTATCAGACAATCCGTGTGAAACCCAAGTTCCCAATTCCTGAAATTTTCCTATCGAGCGGAGGTGATTTCCAATAGGATACCGATGAGTTGTTTAGACAATTTCCTAGTTCTTTGGCGTGGATTGAAATAGCATCATATTCTTATCGAAATCTGAAGGTCGGCATTTTTGCTGCTCGTCTGTTAGGTTGGAGTTCTCAGATTTGAAGCAAAGGAATCATTTTTCGAGTTCTACGTTCTTCGACGGAGCCTTCTCCTCACAGTCTACAAATATTTTTAGTTGCGTTTGATAATTTGGCTCCGCGTTTGAACTCACGAAGCAAAATACCCCAGTAGTGCAGCTTTTGATCATCCGTCTCTTTTGGGGAAGAAAAATAAAGCCGAGGATAGAAAACAAGTATTTGATTTGTGACTGATTTTAGAGCAATTGGTTTGTTGATATGAAAAAAGAGAAAAAAACTGCCAAAACCTTAGCTCCCAAGATCATCCTTTTCCAACAATTAATTATGAACTCGAAACGAAAACGCTACGAGCTTATTAATAAACTCAATATAAGGGAACTTTTTCCTTTAATCACCAGGAGTTACATAATTATAAAGATTTGCTGTAATACATGATATTTTTGCTATCCAGCAAGCAAATTTTCAAATTATCTCTTCATTCTGTGCTCCGTTTTTTACGCTTTCCAAACGTAGGTTGAAGAAACGTAAATGCTCAAGGTTTGTCCGTCTGTATGTATGTTTGTCTGTCCGTCCGTCCACACGATAACTCGCGTAAAAATGGTTCGATTTCCACGAAATATTAGAATGTGGTAGGGGACAACTTGGGAAGGAAACTTATTGAAAATGGGCGAAATAGAGTAAAAGGTCAGGACATAGGATTGGGATCCATTCCATCGCCCTTATGCGTCATAACTTACGTAAAAAATGTTTCGATTGCGACAAAACGTTATCATGTTGTTTCGGAGATGTACTGAACCAGTTCTGTTGAATATAATCGAAATGAGATCAAAGGTCAGAGCACAGGAACGAGATTTATTCCACAGCCATTATTCTCATAACTTGAATAAAAATGCTTCTATTGCGACAAAACTTTAGTATGCTATTCCGGAGGTATACTGAACTAATTCTGTTGAATATCATCAAAATGGTGGGCAAAGGTCAGGGCACAGGAGAGAGATTGATTTCACAGCCATTATCCTCATAACTTGACCAAAAATGCTTCTGTTGCAACAAAACTGTAGTATGTTGTTCCAGAGATATACTGAACCAATTATGTTAAATATTGATACCGCCGCTGGCACCAAAATGTTACGACAGGGGGTCATTATCCCACCGCTGTCAATCAATTTAACAACCGTAGCCGAGCAATTAGTATATTTCTTCTCTGAGATCATTCGACGTAGTTCTTGGCACGAAAACTATATTATATGGGCATACACTTAAACAATTTGAACCAATCATATGCTAACACATAAATAATGTGTTCTATGACTGCGCTGACTGCCTAAACAAATATTTAATTGGCTATAAAAACATGACAATGGCACACATATGAATAAAATTTAGCTGTCTTCTGAACATAAGTATTGGGTCAACTTGGACCTAAATCAGTTCCCGCGAGATAGTTTTAATGAACTTAAATTCCAAAGTTCAGTCTTACTATTTCTTAGTTCAGTTTTTGCAATATATTAGTTCAGTTCCTCAACTAATTGCGTAGCAGATATAACAATAAAAACAAAATGTTTCTACTTACATGGATGCTGCCAAGAATAAATCCAAATTGTGATTGCACCAGTAAAGCGATACACACCTTTCTTTTTTCATGGAAGATTTCATTGTAGGAGCTGCGTCCCCTAGCGCTACCGTACACACACACACACACACACACACACACACACACACACACACACACATCCAGGCGTTTGTTGAGTGAGCCTCGCTTCGCCTCGTAACATAAGCGCGACTCTTCACTTCCTCCACAGTAGGGGATGAATGGGGATGATGATTCCACACTGCAGTGGGTGGCATTCGAACCCGGGCTTCGCTTCTTATTGGAATGACCACTGTCCACTCGCAGACTTCTTAATTCCTCTGTAACTTTGCTTTCATTGGGCCAACCAGTCGCTAATTTTCATTAGGCTCTCAGCCTAGAAATTGCTGCTTTATCAAGCGGATTTAGGCATTCCGCTGTCTTTATGGCAAACTGGCATTTCCATTTACCTCGAGTTGTCGTCTCCATTTCTTACCAAATGCAGAGAGTTTCGCTCTTCATTGCTCAATTCATATAGCAGATCCAAGGCATCCAGCCCAGCCTTTCACATCGGAGAGCGTACAGACAACTAAACTTTCTTCCTTATTTTCACGCTAAGTACGAAATCTTATTTTTCTGTTCTCAAAAATGCCCCAAACAATCGACGAATTTACGATTATTCGCTAAACCTTTTGTCTCCCATCTTCATTCATTTCTACAAGTGGCCGCTCTTCGAAATGTAATTCGTTCCCTGTTTAGACTGGCCGTCAACTGCGCCCTGATATTTATGGCCTAACAGCGCGCTAGGAACTCTAGACTACCCAGCCATAGGAAATGCTTCGCCTTCTTTCTGTCCTATCCCCAGATAAAACTTTCTCTGCTGTTTACACTTTTAAACTCCAATCAAGCCTCGAACATAATTAATACTTAATTAGTTTCATACATCCACCACGCCCATTAATTACAAAATTAATGGCAGGGTTGGGTCGTAACAATATCATCGAAATAGGGTAAAAGGTCCGGGCACAGGAGTGAGATTTATTTCACAGCCATTATCCTCATAACATGACTAAAATTGCTTCTCCTCTATAACGACAAAACTTTAGCATGCTGTTCCGGTGGTATACTGAATCAATTCTGTTTAATATCATCGAAATGGGGTCAAAGGTCAGGGCACAGGAGCGAGATTTATTCCACAGCCATTATCTTTATAACTTTACCAAAAATGCTTCTATTGCGACAAAAATTTAGTATGTCGTTCCGGAAGTGAACTGAACCAATTCTGTTTAATATAATCGAAATGGGTCAAAGGTCAGGGCACAGGAGCGAGATTTATTACACAGCCATTATCCTCATAACTTGAGTAATGATTTCTGGTATGTTGGAAAGCGTATCATAATCAATGCATTGCATGATTTCACTAACTTGCTTTCTTTAATTTCGAGGTTGAACGACCACGTGAGCATCTGATTGTTTGTAGATTTACCGACAACCGTGAGCAACTCAGTGGGCAATAAGCAGTCTTCCGTCCCTAATTTAGGGCCACTGGATCCAGGGACGGAAGAGTTACCGTGCCTTCAGAGAAATACAACATCCATGTCTCACCGGGATTGTTACACAGACCCATCTCTGACGAAAGGTCACAACCCAGGTATCACAGTCTTGCCATTTAACGTAGTCCTAATACTGAGCCACCGCCTTTTGGAAATAGAAGACGGCGGCTCAGTGTTGGGCCTACGTTAAACTGCAAGTTGGGGCTGAGTTCGCAGCAAGGGTTTAAACTACTGCGGCACAGTGGCGGCCGTGAGCATCTGAGGTGATGGGGATTCTCCTCACCTTAATTCGGGGTCACTGGTTCTAGGGAAAGTATGGAGCCTATATCTAAGGTCAAGCACCAAATCAGATATTCGAACGCGCGCCTAAAACAACTTTCGTAAAGGGACGACATCGCTTCATCCTTTACGCGTATAGAAAGTTAAGAAGGAGAAAAATACACAATTCACGGGTTTAGTGAGCAGATGTTTTCAATCCTTTCCGACGAAGAAGGAAATTCTCGAAGCGGCGTTTTGGAAATGAAGAAAATCAGGAAAAAAACAAAATGCACTAACCTCTCTGGCGAGAAAAACTTTGAATTATGCAAAACGAAAATTAAAATTGTATAAAAAAAAACCTGTGTGCAATGTTCTTCATGTTGAACACTACAAGTTACAAAAACATTTTTTTAATCAACTTCTAGAATACACTGCGACAGATCAAAAACTACACGCAAAATGTTTTTCATAGAGGAGTATATCGGAGGCCAAAGGAATTTTTTAAATACAACAATTAGAAGAGGTAAACGTGATAGACCGACATGCTAACGAGAAAATTGCGTGCTCTTTGGTGATAAAAACGGTCTCAAAATATTCTTTATGGTAGAGGGTGTCCTAGGAAGAAGATGTTTTCGGGGAATTTTAGCTATCTTATATATTCTTTCAAACAGAAATATACACTGACGCCCCCGGCGGCAGAACTGTTAGTCACAAACAAGTAGAAAAAATTAGCAAATACTCTTCGTAGCGCAAGCCATGAGATGGAAAAATTAATCTTTTAAATGCCCCCAGTTAATTTTTTAATTAGTATCCGACGATTTTTTTTTCAAATCGGACTTTTAGAAGCAGAGATATCGAGAAATGTAGATTATGTATTGCGCCCCCTAGTATCTAAACTGTGTACCATATTAGGCTGGGAATATAGGCTAGTTGAAATGCTTCTGTGATGAGCTGCGTCTGATAGAATGGACTTTTTTTCGATTAGACGCAAAGATACGGTTTTGAATAAATTTTAAACGGAAATAATTACGATCAAGTGGCATAAATTATTTGCAAACAAAATTTTAAATTATTTGTATAATATTCCTCACCATGAATACTATTTAACACCAAACCGAATATTTGAAGCCCAACTGCTAGAAACAGAGATATCAGGAAAAATTATTTATGTTTTCATCCCCAAGAGGAAACATTAATATTATTTTAAGCAGTAATCAGGCGCAAAATACAGAGGCTGAGTTAAACGTTTTGCAATATTTGAATCACTTTATGTCTTCATACGTACCTTTACGACGAAAGCTGGCTAGCATTTAACATAGGCCATCGTGTTGCACCGTCTTTAGACATCTGCCATATAGTTCTTCGATTCCGTGGAGGTACCAGTTCTTATCCTTCGCGGCGAAGAACTCCTTCACCCCAGCTGCCACTTCCTCCTGGTTGTTGAAGTGCCGCCCGCGAAAGAAGTGTGCCATGGACCGGAACAAGTAATAATCCGACGGGGCCAGATCCGGACTATATGCTGGGTGTGGCATCAGTTCAATGCCCTCAAGTTCCTGGAGTTTTGCCCGGGGCCGTTCGCACGGCATGAGGCCAAACGTTATCCTGCTGTAGGAGAGCGCGCTTTCTGTTCACCAATGCCGGGTATTTCTCCTCCAAAACAGCATACATCCGCTCCAGCTGTTCAGAGTAGAGGTTGGCGTTGATGGTCTGACCGTCTGGAACCAATTCGTAATGGATTATCCCCTTGAAATTTCACCAGACGCAGAGCATTACTTTGTGATCGAAGCATCCACGTTTGGCAACAGGTTCGGGAAGCTGGTCAGGGCCCAACCACTGCCGTTGTGTGTTAGGGTTACGGAAACAGACCCACTTTTCATCGCACGTAAAAATTCTCTTGGTGGAACGTAAATCACGCGGGTTTTCTAGGAGTTTCGTGCACAATTCCACTCGTTGGTTTGCTTCAGCGGGTGTAAGTTCATGAGGGACAATGCAGCAGCACCTGTAGACCTTGATGTGATACGCCCAGCTAGCCTAATAATCTTCGAGTGCAGGTAGTCCGATTTGCCTCTACGGCCTGGAGCACGGCTTCAGAATCCACGGTTCGCGACCTACCTGACCTTGATTGATCGTCGGGGGTTCTGTCAACTGAGCGGAATTTCTTGAACCATCTGGTTGCGGTGCTGTGGTCCACGGAACCTTCCCCTTTCGCATGACAAATGTTTCCTGTTGCTTGAGCACCGTTATGGCCGATTTCAAACTCGTAAAGCAAAAGTTCTCTGATTAGCCTGTTGTGGCTGTTCATCTCTGAGGAGTCCCAACCACAGACAGAACGACGACATGCAATGCTGTTCACATTAACGAATACCACTTTATATCCCTTTCGACCGACTGATTGCAGTGCGCGACTTGAACTACACTGCTGGCCACCCAAAATGCAACACCAAGAAGGACACGAGATAGCAAAGCCAGATTTACTGGTCACATAACAACAGATACAAAGATGAAACGATTGAGATTACAGGCCCGTGCGACTTGCGGAAAACGCAGACATCATTAGTTCGTGTGGTCCCCACAATAACGGCCGCTACACGCCGCGGCATCGAACGAAAGAGGCTTTGGATGTGTGCTTGGGGT
Organism: Macrothele yani; assembly: GCA_039090855.1. Classification (NCBI taxonomy): domain Eukaryota; kingdom Metazoa; phylum Arthropoda; class Arachnida; order Araneae; family Macrothelidae; genus Macrothele; species Macrothele yani. Next base: position 10,891,945 of record CM076990.1, on the reverse strand, counting down.
ATGTCGGTCCAGGCTGCTTCCACACGTTGCCACAGTTCATCAGGCATAACCGCGGTGGTGCTTGCCGGGACATTTGGTTGCCGATCATCGACCAGACGTGTTCGATGGGCAACATATCGGGAGAACAGGCGGGCCACGGCAGCAGTGATACCTGTGGGCCGGGAAGAATTGTTGCACGATGCGTGCCACGTGCGGTCGCGCATTGTCCTGTTGAAACGTGGCCGCTGGAAGGTCCTGCAGGTAAGGGAGGACTATAGGCTCCAAAACGTCGGAGATGTAGCGGTGGCTGTTGAGTGTACCGGCGGTGCGTACCGCCGGTGGTGTAACGTCAATGGTAATCAGAGCAATGCTCGTCGTGCGACAAGTCACCGCTCCTGCAGACGACGTCCAACGGTACGTGCTGACACAGGTTATTGCGCAACAGACCCTAATTACTGTGCTAACGTTCGTGATGTGGCCGTGCGAGCCGTCCATGCCCACCGCACAACATTGCGGTAATCTCGTTCGGTGGTGGGCTGCGGCTGTGGCAATCACTCACGTCGGTCCTTTCTTCCCTCCTGCACCCACCGAATCCATACTCGTCTCACTGTGGCTGGATGCCGTCCCACACGGGCGCCGATGTCTCGGTACGATAAACCGCTGTTGCGATAAGCCACTATTCGTCCTCTGTCGAACTCCGAAACGAGCTGGAATGACTGCCGTATTCTGCGACGAAGCATCGGGAAACTTCCCACGCACAGGTCCGGCAGCACAATACACTTCCACTACTTACACCCCGCCTTCTGTGCACCCTTCTTATAGTGCTTCTCGGTGGCGTACCAGGCGCCCATGATCTGCATATGCCCTGCAATGCTAATCGTTTGCATGTCCTCTCGCGGGCGACGCATGCTGCGAATTTCAGGCCAATCGGATGATTCCTTCTTGGTGTTACATTTTGGGTGGCCAGCAGTGTATATCTTCCAGTTCTCATTTAATACATACATACGTCATACGTTCCGACCTCATGGTGTTGCCAACCATACTTTCGCGAGAGAGAGGATATAATAAAGTTAAGCTTGAAAAACGCTAAAGGAGAATGAACTCAAATTTACATAGAGAAAGAAACTTAAAAAGGAAATTTAAACTAGAGTGTACGTCACAAGATACGTGGGAAAACGTAGCGCCTATTTACACCCTATCGGGAAAACTGTGAATTATTTGAAAAAGAAACTGCACTCAAACGTCTTTGTTGAAAAAGCTATCAAAAGTAAAGAAATAATTGTTCCTATTGGAATTTTAGAAGCAACGGTATAGGATAATGTATATTTTGTATTCTGTAGCTTCTGCATTTATCTCCCCGAGCTGGGAAATTATGCATCGGAAAAAATGTAATGAGTGTCGTGTTGAAGGTTCTGGCGGAAATAATAGATCTGATGTCTACTTAGAAACGGACGGACATGGTAATAATTCACTCATCGACAAAAAAATAGTTGCACCCAGAAGGACGTGTCGGATTGCAATGCTATGCGGGTGGAAGGTAAAGGTTACCAGGAACAATAAATGATTAAACATTAAAATTGATATGACCAATATTTATTGAGCTACACGCCAAGAAGTAGTGTCTCCCAGTATGGCGTCGGCCCGCCTTGTTTGCTCACAAATGCCAGACGTCTCGTCATGAAGTTGCACAGGTTCCTAATGGTGTATTGCGATAAGCCATCCGATGCAGCTTGAATCTTCTCACGCAGTTTCTGCAGATTGTGCGGCAAGGGTGGACTGTGGATAGCGCGTCCAATAGCAATCCATTTCAATTGGACATAGGTGTGGCGACGCGGCTGCCCATTGCAGAGTGTCAGTGCTTTGAAGGCAAGCTCTCGAGACAGCAACAGTATGTGTCCTGTTGGAAAATCGCACGGGAGTGAGCGTTCAGAAAAGGTAGTGCCGTTAGTTGCAGGACCTTATTATCGTAACGTTGGGCAGTCAAAGGGCCTGTAATGAACAACAAAGGTGATCTGGTATCACAGGCGATTGCACCCCACACCATGACACCAGGCCTTCTGGAGGTGTGACGCTCGACAATAAACCGTTCATCATGGCGCTGACTACGGTGCCTCCACATGGATTCGTTGGTCGTCTCCTCCAAGACAAAAGCAGGACTCGTCACTGGCATTCTGAGTGGCTCCATGACAATCTGGCACGACACCATTGCGGTTTTTGGCGACGATGCAATGGTGTTAAGGGCAGTCGTCGTAACGGCCTGCTTGCGTGTAGTCCTACGCCATGCAGCTGTCTTCCAGTGGTGCTGGCACTAATAGGACGATGCATGGAGGGCACTAGTGCTCGCTGAATATCTGCAATCGTGGCTTTTGGGTCACTCCGCGAAGTTGGACGACCCGTCGGTCCTCTCCCTCTCCGTGGTTCGTCTAGATCTCCCAGACACGTCCTCTTGTTGCTGCTGCGTGTCTTGTTCTATCCACTGCCGCCAACAGCGTACTATGGGGACATCCACACGACCGGTATGGCACGCAATACGGCGATAAGACATCCCGACGACGCTGCCTCTCTCGAACTCCTGCAACAGCTCGATTTGCTTCCGAACTGCAGAGGATGCAAACAATACAACAGCACGAGTCATAATGACAAGCGCGCGCAACGGGACGACCTTATATAGTCTGTCAGACACAGCGCTAAGACTCCTCCTCGTCTGCTTCACATGCGCGGCCGAGCGTGATACTTGAATCATTTACATGTCTCACGATGTCAAAACCTACCCACCAAGTTTCATTCCTATCGGTTGCTTCTTTCTGGGTGCAACTATTTTTTTGACGATGTGTGTATAAGTACATCCTTTCTTTTCCTTTTCTCAAAGGACGTGCTAAGAAAAAAATTCAATTCAATTATGATGCTAAATCATTTCGAGCAACCTAATGAAGATAAGTTTGCTTGCTAGCTGCTTATAAAATTATAAAAATAATAATATATCACGTGTTCTGGAGTTTCACAGGAAGGATGTTTTAATAGTTATTTTAAAATTTAGAATCAATTTACAACTTGATTCGGATGTTTCTTTTACAGTAAATGAAAAACAACCTTGATAGCTACTGGCGAAGAAGGAAGCGTTATCAATTTTTCTTTTCTTACCAAGTAGTGCTCACTACTGTAGGCAGCTCGAAAACACCTCACTATTACTTCCATTTCATGCACCACAGCATAATATTTTTCTATAAACTTTATTGTTTCAGAAAATTTGAATTCAGTTTTTCAGTTGAAGTGTCCCCTAGAGACAGAGCACGTTCGTGGAATCGAATTCTTTCATGCAATAATTTGATGGCACACGAGTGTTATTTTTTCCCTTTTCTGTGCCTATTCGTCTGCCATTGTTTTCTTCGTTCTTTGAGATGGCGAACAAACAAAGCCTGCATGCGATTCATGGTTTCCTGATGGATTGCGAATATTCCAGAAACAGCGCGCAAACATTGGACTGTCCTGAAGATAAGGAATGATCTCTCTTGCCTGATGCACTTTAAAATTGAAAAACCTGGAGTGAGGCTGATAGAATTCTAACTTTATCCCAAAAAAGAAAAAGGCGTTCAATCTCATTTGGCCTTCACTGGTTACCAAAAACTACTGAATTATTTTTGCACTGCTTTATGTGGAATATGAAAATAGATGGCGATGGATAGAGATAAAAATGCTATTAGGAAAATAAATATATCATCACTTTGTCTGGTGGTACCCGGTTTTTCTGTTATTTGTTTCTTTCTAGAGAGCATACACAGTCGTATCAGAATAATATAACCACCCCCGGAAGGACGGTGTACCCACCCAGGTGCGTCACAGAGTGCACGTGACAAGGTTGACCGGAGATATAAGTGGCCGGCCAGGACAGATGTGCCATAGTACGTAAGGTGAGCCCAAAGGGCAGAGGTATAGATTTGACGGGCGTTCAATAAGGAATGATCATCGGCTCCTGCGCCAAGATTGGAAGCATTTCAGAAACAGCCAGACTTCGCGGGATGTTCGGGAGGTGTTGTAGGAAGGGTGTACGAAAAATGTACCGCTGGCAAACGAAATAACTCCGGACGCCATATTTGTGAAGCAATACAGGCCATCGACTCCAGAGGAGAACGTCGCCTCCGATGACTGGTAAAGGGTAATCGACGCGCACCAATTGACCTCGCAAACGAACTCTGGGGCACCCAGGTACGTGCCCCCAATAACAGTAGAGAAGACCCTGTTACGCATAGGTCTTCGGAGTCGACGCTGCGTCAAGGAGACCATGTTAACCCAAGTCCATCGGCAACGACGCCTGCAGTTCGCATGGGACTACCGTTACTGGACAGTGGAAGAGTGGAAAAAGTTTGCTATCTCCGACGAATCGAGGTTTCTACTTCACAAAAGTGACGGGCGGTGACTGATACGGCGTCAGACACACGAGAACCAACACCGGACACGCTTGCCGGTCAAGAACAGGCCGACGGTGGTAGTGTGCATGTCTGGTGGACGTTTTCCTGGTATGACCTTGGACCGCTGGTACCACTGTATGGGTCTTTGAGCGCCAGTGACTACCTGTCCATCCTCACAGACCACATGCATCCTTCATGTCGGACGTTTACCGTGGGTTAGAATAATAATAACAACGTTTCGCAAAATGTTTATTATACACTGAAGAACAATTGAATTAGAGATACCTGTCTAGTAACGTGTTGCAACACCTTTCGCCCTGATGACGGCGGCGATTCGTCTCGGCATGTACTCGACGAGACGCCGGAAGCGTTGGGAAGTCGTACGGATCCAAGACCCCTGAACAAGCTCCCACAGTTCACGAAGATTTGATGGAGGTGGGTCAGAGCATCGAAAATCTCTCTCGATGGCATCCCATATGTGTTCGATGAGATTGAGGTCAGGTGACCTAGCTGACCAAGGAAGCGAGGCCACGTCGGTGGAGCATTCATCCAACCATTCGGATAAAACTCGGGGGATGCATTCTCTTGTTGTAGGATGAGGTCCCCAGTGAGATGTTGAAGACGCACAAACGGGAGCAAATGGTCGTCCAGGATATCCCAGTAACGTTGACCTGTGAGGGACGATGTCACACGTACCAGAGGTCCCATTTCAGTCCACCTAAATAGCCCCCAGACGAGGATGCCACCTCCACCAGCTTCAAGAGTACCCTGCTGGCAAGAAGGATCCATCGCTTCATGCAGTTTGCGCTATATACTCGTATCTTACCATCCGCATGTGCCAACGTGAATCTCGACTCATCAGTCCAGGCAACATTTTTCCACATGTCTAGGGTCCAGTGGCGATGTTCCCGCGCCCATGCTAATCTTTGCACTCTGTGATGTGCGGTCAGCAGCGGTACCCTGGTCGGACGATGGCTTCTGTACCACAAAGCGAGGAGATGGTTCTGGATGGTGTGGCTGCTTACACGTTTTTGTGCACCAGAGTTAAGTTGCCGAGTGATTTCTTGCAGTGTGGCCGGTCTATCCGCTCTTACAACTCGAGCTAGCCGACGATGACCCCGCTCATCCACACGCTGTTGTCAACGGCAGTTGGTCCTTGCAGGGATGGTTTTACCGGATTCGATGTACTCACGGTGCAGCCGTGACACAGTGGCTCGTAAAAATCGCTGTGCCTGCACGATTTTCGAGATGGAGTGACCCATTCGTCGGGACCCGACAGTTTGCCTACGATCAAATGCGCTTAGATCCTTCGTCTTGCCCATACTGCGTCCGACTCTTACCGATTCCCGTCGCATCACTCCTTATATTGTCGGATCGTTGCATACGTCATGTCGTTTCCAATCACAGGGCAGCCCACAGCGCCACATTTGCATAACGCCAGCTGTCTCTAATTCAATTGCTCTTCAGTGTACATCGATAGACAATGCGCACTGCCATGTCGCTTATAAGGGGTTGAGTGACTAGTTCCAGGAACACAACAGCAATGTCTCCGTTCTCCCTTGGCCTGCGAAATCGTCCGACCTCAATCTCATAGAGCACTTGCGGGATTATTTGGATCGATAGGTTGGACGTGCCGACACACAGCCTCGTCATCTCTGGGACCTGCGTATTCTGCTGCAGTCCGAACGGGCACGTGTGCCTAGGGCAAGCTTCGAGGGCCTCAATGCGTCCATGCCACGCCGTCTCGCAGCTGTAATCGTGGCCAAGTGTGGTTATATACCCATTATTAAGTAGGTGGTCGTATTGTTCTTATACCACTGTGTATTTTTCTACATAACTTCTATAATGAATAAAGCTTTCTTCTAATGGTTGTTGTGTTGTTAATTATATCATGAATAAACTTTCCTGCTAGTAATGTAGTAATAATAATGAACAAGCTTATAACTGGTAGTAATGTTGTAGTAGTAATTAAGATGAATAAAGTTTTATGCTGGTTGTTACTAATAACACTTAATGAAATAAACCTAACAGCCAGACAGAGGTCTGACAAAACTATGAACTGAGAAAAACGTACTTACTAAAGAAAAATCTTTTATTAGGGAAAACTCCTGGTAGTATCGAACATACACTTCACGGGTCACACAGCTACTCAGTAAAACGTAGCTCCTTGCACATGAACGAAGCTCTACTCACATAAACGAAGCTCTCTTTACACATAAAACGAAGATCTCTTTACACATAAAACAAAGTTCTCCCTACGCACATCAACAAAAACAAAAAGCTCTCTACGCACATAAACAAAAAGCTCCCCTAGGTATCGCTGAACGCGCCTATTTATACTGGCTACCACCACGTCATGACTTACAGTCATTGCCAGATCTCATTCAGCGGGAGAAATAACATCTCGTTCAATAAGAAGATAATTTACATAGGAAAATAAAATAACCAGAGATAGTAAAATCAAAAGGAAAGTGAATCTAGAGTATACGTTACACTTCCTTTAGGACGTTTTGACTGTTTTAAACAAGCAGCGCTCCCCCGCCCCTGTAAAACAGCGCTTAATGAGGATATATTGATTTTTGGCTGCAACGTGCGGCATTTCTGAGATGGTAAGTCGTATAATGTATTTTATTACATTAAAGCGTAATGCGATTTATTATGAAAAAGTGATTTTATACGCATGATGCAGGCTGTTAAAAATCTCAATCTCCGCTAACTTCTCCAAATTTAATGCTGTTGTGCAAATATTGATGACTCAACAGAAGCGAGCACTAATTCTGATGCTCCCCGTTTTTACACTGTACATACTGCATGTTTAATCATACTTGATTTCTTTCCTTTGATACCATTGGCTTTTCTTAATGAACACTGTTCGACTTTGGAGTTTGTTTGTCAGTATTGTGATTAGATTTTAAATAGAAAGTTTATCCTCAAAGACAGAAACTTCGGTAAAAAGGAACCCTGATTTTCTTTACTTTTTCCGAAATATGGAGCCATTTAAAAGCAGCTTCACATTGTAAAAGTGCACTGCGCGATTTGAAAAGAATGCCTCAACATAGTCTCAAGAGACTTTCATTATACGTTGGTACAGGTAATCTCTAAATAAGTATTTTCAAAAGTGAAAAATCTAGAGTGAAGTAAATGAATGAAATTTGACTTACAGTTCCACCAACTTAACATCTTGAAATATCTTCCACGGCAAAACTGATATGTTGTTTTTCCTAATGTTCCTGTAAAACATAAAACCATATTAACATTGTAAAACAAAAAATAAAAACAAATCTGAATGAACTGAATTCATGTTATTAAAGCTTTTTATGCCGTAAGTTCGGAGATTTTACTTTCGAGATTTACTTTAATTTTACAGATGATTTACTTGATTTATTTTGATGATTTTAATTTTACTTTCCAGATTTACTTTGAGATTTTACCTTGATTTTACAGTTTAGGTATTTTACTTTGTTTTTCTGTGTGAGCTCTGTATCCCAGCCTAAATTTGGAGATGAAAGGGAACTGGAAACAGATAAGAGAATTTAAAAATATATACTGCCATTCAATAATGGCCTATTTTGATATGTTATTACGCATCTGAATAGCCATTTGACATTTTCACCTTTTTGGTGTGACATTATATTCTTTATTATCTGGTATTTTCGCCTTGAATTCACCAAAGAAACATGTCTTCCTTTTAAAAGAAGCTTAATTCGTATGATCTCCCTAATTACATTCCTGGAGTTTGGAAGAACCTTCTTTTGAACAAACAGTGACCCCTCCCACAAGGCGTTGACTATCGTGCACAGGTTTTGTGATTGACTACGTCACATATGTATCTTTGTTTCTCAAATTTCAAGTTGTAATCTGGCATTGTTCATGATATATAACCGTACGTAATCTCTGAGTTCGATTATTTCAAATATGATAATGGGTCTGTAGTGTGTAACGTACCAGGAGATGTGACGTACCTGCCAGAAGGACGCACACGACATAAAGGCAGATAGGAATCAGAACAAATGTCCGCGTAGCTTAATTGGTAGAGCAACTTATTCCGGAATGAGTGGACCCGGGTTCGAACCCCGGCGCGGATAAAAATGACGGAGAAATTCACTTCGTTATAATGGCGCCCGAACTATCCGGATGACCCGACCGTTCAAAATCTCGCATTGGTGTGATGTTCTTTCCACACCGCGAGATAGGAAAAATAAGAGAATCCCTTCTTCAGCACTTCGAAAAAAAAAAAAAAAAAAAATAAGGGGGAGATGATGTAACGTACCAGGAGATGTGACGTACCTGCCAGAAGGACGCACACGACATAAAGGCAGATAGGAATCAGAACAAATGTCCGCGTAGCTTAATTGGTAGAGCAACTTATTCCGGAATGAGTGGACCCGGGTTCGAACCCCGGCGCGGATAAAAATGACGGAGAAATTCACTTCGTTATAAGTGGATCCCAAACTGCTAATGTTTTTAAACTTTCACCCTTTTAATTAAAGTTTGTAATGTCACCATCATCGTCTTTTATCATAAGGTGTAGAAACGGCAAGTGTTGTTTATATTGTCTTCCTGTTGTAAAACTTTAATAAATATAATTCTGTTATAATACAGAGTCATTATGCTTCCTTCTTTTATATCTTCTTAATTTTTTTTACAGTTCAAAACTTTTTTATATTACTGGAACTACTGGTTATCATTTCCAATTCTGATGAACTTGACCTGCGCCACCGTTCGGTCTCCAGGCGCGCTCAGTTCTCTAGGTTGGTGGTGGTCATAATGTAATGGGTCATCGATGTACAATATATGGCATTTAGAACGCGATGCTCAAATCACAGCATTTACTCAGGGATCTGCTTCATAGAGTGATCAGTTTTTCTTCGGATTGGTGCCATAATGACGCCATTCACAGGCTTATCCGTTCTGTCTTCATAACAATCTTTTCCCTTTTGTTTCAGACCATCTCTAATTAGAATTACTTCTGTAAATAACAATAATAAAGAATTTTAGGACTGTTTTATAGCGCTGAGACCAATATGGTTCATCTGTTCCCAATTAGATTCAGTACATAGCAATATATATATACAAGCCGAGGACCTGCTTTCGGTTTGTAGAGTATTCGGAGTCAGAATGGGAAAATCTGCCGATTTATCGGAGTTAGATTAGGGACAAATTGTGATGGCACGGCACTTCGGAACTGCGATCTTGGAAACGGCGTGGCTTGTGGGTTGTCCACGTGCCGCTGTAGTGAGTATGTATCAAAAGTGGTGCACATATGGCCAAATGACGAACCATCGTCCAGCCATGTGTCGTCCGCATATCATTGATGCCAGAGGGGAGCAGAAACTGTTGCGCATTGTTCACAGAGACCCCAAGGCCACGGTGAGGTCTCTGTGAACACAACTCCCCGCAGCTATAACAGTTGTGATAAGGGCAATATGTCACAGCACATCGCATCCTTCTGCGCATGGGCCTGCGCAGCCGAAAACTCAGCCGGGTACCCATGCTCACTGCACGTAATAGCCAACAACGCATGAAATGGGCGCCGCCCCGGTGGCGCAGTGGTCTAAGCGATGGCCTCTGATCATTCGTCCGAAAGGGGTCCGGGTTCGAATCCCGGTGAGGCATGGATGTTGTGTTTGTCTTACGGCACTGGCTCTCTCCTTTCCCTGGAACCAGTGACCCTAAATTAGGGACGGGCGGCTGCTTATAGCCCATTGAGTTGCTCACGGTGGTCGTTAAACCTTCAATCAAAAAAAAAAAAAAATGGGCCCAAGATCATTGAGATTGGACCGTGCATGACTGGAAGACAGTAGCCTGATCTGTCGAATCAAAATTTCTGGTGCCGCGGATACGCCGATTACCAACGGAGGCTATGGCACCTGGACGCACTGTTGGGCGGAAACATGCCGGCGGTGGTATTATGCTGTGGGCGATGTTTTCTTGGGACACTGTGTACCCCATTGTCCTAATAGCACAATTCCTGACAGCTGTCAGGTATCTGAGCATCGTTGCGGACCAAGTTCATCCATTCATGGCAATTGTGCTCTCTGACGGTGATGGCCAGTACCAACAGGATAATGCGCCATGGCACACTGCCAGAATCGTCAAAGAGTTGTTCGAGGAACATGCTGGCGACTTTCAGTTACCGCCTTGGCGTCCACATTCACCTGACATGAACCCAATCGAACATTTGTGGTTCGACTTGGAAAAGCGAGTTCGCGCTAAATCACCACTACACCGAAATGTACGGTAACAGGAAGACCTGCTGTTGACATTATGGAACCAGATACCTCAGGATACCTATCGCCACTTCATCGAATCGATGCCTCGCCAAGCGGCCGCTGTTTTGCGAGCTAAAGGCGATCCTACGGCTTATTTCGTAGGTCGTCATAATGTAATGGCTCTTCGATGTATAATGACCTCCCCGAATACCCGGATATTTAATTACCATTTTGGATAACTGAATAGATAATGGCTAATTTGAAGAACTGAATATATGCAAACGGTTTTGGATAACGGAATAAATAATGACCATTTCGGATAACTGATTACATAATGAGCGTTTCGAATAACTGAACCCACACCGATCTGCCAAAACATTAAAAACCCCTACCTAATATGATGTAAGTTCTCCTCTCGTCGCCGAAAGAGCTCTCACTAAATGAGCCATAGATGCAACGAGATATTGGTAGGTGTCTCTTGATATTTGGTACTATGACTGCAACAGAAGGTCACGCAGTTGCCGTAAATTACGTGATTGGTGTGATGCCGCTCGTACCCGTTTATCCAACTTAAACCACAAATTCTCGATGGGATTGAAGTCTTGCGAATTTATGGACCATGGATATAAGAACAATCCTTCTTCATGTATTTGGAACCATTCCTAAACTTTCTTCGCAGTGTGGCATGGAGCATTGTCTTGTTGAAAGACGCCATCTCCACCAGGCAATACAGTCGTCATAAAGGAGTGTACCTTTTCAGCGACGAGGTTCAAGTACTTGGCAGCTGTCAGAGTTCACTCGACAGGAATTATGGGTCCGAGTGCTACACATGAAGGTATTTCTCAGACCACCACACTTCCTCCAGCCGCCAATATCCGTCTCACAGTTCATCCAAATGACAAGGCTTCCTTGGGTAAACGTCAAAACTGAGCTCGTCGGTCAACTAGGTGTAACAGAAAACGGGATTCGTTTGACCATCACACCCTCTTCCAGTCTGATATGATCCAGTGTCGGTGATCACGTGCCCACTCCAAGCGTTGACGACAGTGAATGACTGTTAGCATAGGCACAAGAATGGGTCTGCGGCTGCGCAGACCCATTGGATGTACTCTGTGTTCCGGCACATTGGGGCCATCACCGCAATTGAAATTATGGATAATGTCAGCAACAGAAGCCCTCTTAATTCGGAACATCTTTGATAGGTACTAACTAGTGTATAAGGTGAGCAGCCTATCGCTGTTTCGTAGATGATCTTACCAAAGCGTCATGCAATAACCGTCTGGCCTTTGTAGAAATCAGACAAATCCTTTGCTTTTTATATATATATATACACCTAAAGTGCCAGAAAAACTGGTACAGACGAGCTTATGCCAAAATACATAGCAACGTCACCTATGCGCATACTCGGTTGCATCCGTCAGTGCGTATATAAAGCAATACACATCCTTGCCAGCTGTCAGGGCTGTTTTCGGCATGAGAATGACAAGTAATAACGATTTAAGTGATTTTCAACGCGGTGTCATAGTTGGCGCTGGTGAGATGGGCCATAGTATTTCGGAGGTAGAAACGAAGTTCGGATTTTCACGGACGACCATTGCAAGGGTGTACCGTGACTACAAGAATTCCGGCAAAACCTCTAATCAGCGATACCAGTGTGGCCGTAAAAGAGACATTGGGTGAACGTGACCACTGTCGACTGTCAAGAATCGTTTCACGCGATAGGCGTGCAACACTCTCGCAGGTATAATCGGAATTCAATGCTGGAGCCTTAACAAGCAACAGCGTCCGGCCTGTGCAACGTACCCTGCACCGTATGGGCTTTGGGAGCCGACGTCCAACTCGAGTCCCCTAGATGGGGGCACGACAAAGAGCTATGTGCCTCGCTTGGGCACGGCAACACCGTCACAGGACACTTGATGACTGCAAACAAGTAGCCTGGTCTAACGAGTCACGTTTCCAACTCTATCGGGCAGATGGAAGGATTCGTGTGTGGCGCAAATCCCATGAAGCCATGGATCCCGCCTGTCAACAGGCAAATGTATCGGTTGGTGGGGCGGGGGGGGGTCCGTAATGTTATGTGGTGTGTTTAGATGGACTTTACTGGGACCCCTGGTACGCCTACAAACGTCTGTGACCGGCCAACGTTATGTGCGCATCCTTTCGGACGAGGTACACAAGTTCATGTCCTGCATTCATGCTGATGGGTTGGGCCTGTTCCGACAGGACAATGCTCCTCCACACAAGTTTCGGGACGCCACATTATGGTTAGAGGAGCATTTATCTGAGTTTGGAGTGTTTCCATTCCCACCCAAGTCCCCAGATCTGAACGTGATAGAAGACATTTGGGATGCCATGCAACGCGATACCGAACACAGGAATCCGAGACCTCCGAATACACCAGAATTGTGGAACGCTCTGCAGGAAGTATGGTGTGCATTGCCTACAGCATATTTCCAGAAGCTAGTGGAGTCCATGCTCCGTCGTATTTCTGCAGTCCTGTGCTCCCGTCGGGAACCTACCAAGTATTAGACTGGTGTACCAGTTTTTCTAGCACTTCAGTGTATCATCATCATCATCATCATCATTGTCAACCATTATCAATCCACTGCTGGACGAAGGTCTCCCCAAGTTTCCTCCACAACGGTCTGTCTTGTGCCAGTCTCCTCCATGTCACCCCTGCATACTTTCGAATTTCATCCACCCATCTCCCATGTGGTCTTCTTCTGGGTCTTTTCCTGTCCCTTGGAATCCAATCTAAAATTTCGGCTGTCCATCGATGATCTGTCCTTCTGGCAGTATGTCCAGCCCATTGCCATTTCAGGGATTTAACTCTGATCATGATGTCTTCCACTCTTGTCATTTTTCAGATCCACGAGTTCCTCTTCTTATCTCTCCTGGTTACACCAAGTATGCACCTCTCCATGCTTCTCTGAGTGGTCTGCAGCCTTTGTATGTCTCTTTTAGTTAAGGTCCACGTCTCTGCACCATACGTAAGCACTGGAAGGATGCATTGATCAAACGCTTTTCTTTTAAGACATAATGGCATATTGCTCTTGAAAGTTATGCTGTTCCTTCCAAAAACTCTCCAGGCAAGTTTTGTACGACAATTAATTTCTTCATCAATGTGACCCTCACTTGATATCTGCTGTCCAAGACAAACATACGTGTCTGTTACCTCCAGTTTTTCTTCATCAATCGATAAATCTTCATTTCTTGTAAAAGCATTTAACATCACTTTTGTCTTCTGAAAGTTCACTTTTAATCCCACTTCTTTACTCTTGTCAGCAAGTTCCTGGATCTACTGTGCAGGTCTGGTGGGGTAGTTGCAAAAATGACTACGTCATCAGCAAAACGAAGGTGGGTTAGATAATCTCCATTAATCTTTATCCCTTTGTTTTCACAGTTCAGTGATTGAAAGATACTTTCCAATGTGGCATTAAAGAGCTTCGGAGGTATGGTGTCACCTTGTCTCGCTCCCTTTCCAATTTTTATGTGTGTTGTATTTTCAAACAGCCGAATTTTTGCACTTGCATTTTCATAGATGTTATTAATAATATTAATGTGTGCATCTTCAATACCGCAGGATTTCAGAGCCATTGTAACTGCTGATGGTTTCACCGAATCAAAGGCTTTTTCATAATCGATAAAAACCATGCACAATGGAAGTTCATATTCCATCGCTCTTTCAATTAGTTCTCTCAGTACGTGGATATGATCTATTGTGCTGTAGCCATTCCTGAATCCAGCTTGTTCTCTCGGTTGAGCCATGTCCAGTGTTACCTTCAAGCGGTGTTAAAGAACTTTAGTGAAGATTTTATAAACCACTGAGAGGAGGCTGATAGGTCTGAAGTTCTTGAGATCCTGAATGTCACCTCTTTTGTGTAGCAGGATCATTGTAGCATTGTTCCAATCCTCAGGAATCTTTCCTTCATTAGGGCATCGAGTGAAAATTTAGGCGAGGACTGTTTCAATTTCTCCACTTGCTTCTTGTATGATGTCTACAGTAATTCCATCTTCTCCTGGAGCTTTCCCCAGCTTCATGTTCTTGATTGCATGAGCAACTTCTGCTGGGAGGACTGGAAGAAATCGGGTCTGGTTCATTTGCCCAACGTTTACTTCACCGAAGGGTCACTTGACCGAAAATCACTTCACCGAAAAAATTGTTTCACCGAAAGATCACTTGATCGAAGCGTTCATTTCACCGAAGGGTCACTTGATCGAAAGGTACATTTCACCGAAGGGTCACTTGATCGAAAAGTTCATTTCACCGAAAGGTCTCTTTACCTAAAAGTTCATTTCATCGAAAGGTCATTTCACCGAAGGGTCAGTTTATCGAAAACGCTAGATTTCATTACAGGATCTGTTGAAGCATGGTGCAAGTTTGACAGACAGACCACCGAAACGTTAGGGGATCATACTCAAATTGCACTTTTGATTTCTCCGTGTCACAGAGAACGCAAAGATTTAGTTTTAAGGCAAAAATAATTAATTTTAAGTCCCTATGCCTCGGCCTAGGCCTTTTAGCAAGTTTTATCATGTTCATACGTTTTCATAAAAATCATGTTCAGTGCTCATGTTCATAAATAGTTTACATGAAAAGTCAAGTTAATAACGTTGCACATTTATTCAGGCAAAAAAGAATCAATATTAGGGCTGTAGGCCTCGCTTAGGCCTTTTTTAGCAAATTTTAACCGTGCGTGCTCATGTTCATAAGGTTTACATAACAACTCAAGTTAATGATGTTGTACACTTATTTAGGCCAAAAGAATCAGTCATAAAGCCCACGGCCTCGGCTTAGGCCCTTTTAGAAAATTTTAATCCTGCATGCTCATATTTATAAGGTTTACATAAAATGTCAAGTTAATAATGTCGCACATTTATTCAGGCAAAAGAATCAATATTAGTGCCGTAGGCCTCGCTTAGGCCTTTTTAGCAAATTTTAACGGTGCGTGCTCATGTTCATAAGGTTTACATAAAAAATCAAGTTAATGATGTTACACATTTTTTCAGGCAAAAAGACGTAGGCCTCGCTTAGGCCTTTTTAGCAAATTTTAACCGTGCGTGCTCATGTTCATAAGGTTTACATAAAAAATCAAGTTAATGATGTTACACATTTTTTCAGGCAAAAAGAATAAATTTTAGGGCCCTAGGCCTCCGCATAGGCCTTTTTAGCAAATTTTAATCGTGCGTGCTCATATTTATAAGGTTTACGCAAAAAGTCAAGTTAATAATGTTGCACATTTATTGAGACAAAAAAGATTCAATTTTAGGGCCTAAGCCTCGGCTTAGGCCTTTTTAGGAACTCTAAACGAATTTCGCGAAAACGTTCCATGTAAGCCAAGCGAGAATTGTGCTTTAATTTGAAGAAATTAATTGCCGATGATCCGAGGTACACTTGGTTTGAGGGAACTGTACCCCGAACTTCCGTAGTATTATATTCCGTGCCGCTGGAGTCTGTCAGTGTATCCAGGATGTTCCCCTTGAAGTGTCTGCGAAGTCCGTGAGCTTTGGGAGGGGCTTTCCCCCAAAATGTTAAAATGGACGTAGAGCTGTAAACATTAGAACCTTGCTTTATATAATGATTCTGTATACGATCACGAATTGTCAGGAGGGTGGGACGAATTCACCCTCCCCCAAGTTTCTAAGAGCGCAGACAGGTGTTCAAGGTAAGGGATTTGCTCGCAATTTCTATGCTTCATGTTGTGTTTAGTGCCAAACTATGTATGCCCTTCCCCCTCCCTCAGAAATTTGGTGAAGTCTGTAAAAGGGATACGAGGTGCTTGGTTTTGAGGGCTCTACCCCCAACTTCCGTAATTTTATATTCTGGACCTCTGGAGTCGGTCATCAGTGTATCCTCGATGTTACCCCTGAAGAGCTCTTGGAAACGGGGGAGGGGGGGGTTCAGTTTCACTCCACATTCCTGAAAATTTGTGGTCGTGTACAGAATCATTATATAAAGCATGGGTCTAATGTTTACAGCTCTACGTCCATTTTATCATTTTGGGGGAAAGCCAAACCCCCTCCCCAAGATGACGGACCTCGCGGACGCTTCAAGGGGAACATCCTGGATACACTGACAGACTCCAGCAGCCCCGAACATAATATTACGGAAGTTGGGGGTACACCTCCCAAAACTAGGTGTACCTCGGATCCTCGGCAATTTTTTTCTTCAAATTAAAGTGCAATTCTCGCCTCGCTTGGCTTACATGGACCGTTTTCGCGAAATGCGTTTGGAGTTCCCAATTCAGTTCTCAATATATGCCCAGGAACGGCAATCTTTAACCCCCCCCCCCCCCTCTGGATTTTTTTAACTTGACATTTTATGTATACTTATGAACAAGCAAGATTAGAATTTTCTAAAAACGCCTAAGCTAAAAAAAAAAAGCCCTAAGGGCAATAAAATTTATTCTTTTTTGCCTTAATAAATGTGCAACATTATTAACTTATTAACTTGACATTTTATGTAAACTTATAAACCAGCAAGATTAGAATTTTCTAAAAACGCCTAAGCTAAAAAAAAAAAAAAAGGCTTACGGGCAATAAAATTGATTCTTTTTTGCCTGAATACATGTGCAACATTATTAACTTGACTTTTTACGTAAACCTTATGAATATGAGCACGCACGATTAAAATTTGCGATAAAGGCCTAAGCCGAGGTCTAGGGCCCTAAAATTGATTATTTTTGCCAGAAAAATGTGTAACATTATTAACTTTACTTTTTATGTAAAGCTTATGAACATGAGCAAGCACGATTAAAATTTGCTAAAAAGGCCTAAGGGAGGCCTACGGCCCTAATATTGATTCTTTTTTGCCTGAATAAATGGAGACATTATTAACTTGACATTTTATGTAAACCTTATAAATATGAGCACGCACGATTACAATTTTCTAAAAAGGCCTAAGCCGAGACCTAGGGCTTTTAAGACTCATTCTTTTGGCCTGAATAAATGTACAACATCATTAACTTGGGTTGTTATGTAAACCTTATGAATATGAGCACGCACGATTAAAATCTGCTAAAAAGGCCTAAGCCGAGGCCTAGAGCCCTAAACTTGATTCTTTTAGCCTGAAAAGTGTGCAACATCATTAACTTGAGTTTTTAGGTTAACCTATGAACATGAGCACGTACCGTTATTATTTTCTAAAAAGGCCTAAGCTGAAACCTAGGACCTTAAAATTGATTCTTTTTGCCTGAAAAAAATTGCAACATTATTAACTTGACTTTTTATGTAAAGCTTATGAACATGAGCAAGCACAATTAAAATGTTCTAAAAAGGCCTAAGCTGAGACCTAGGGCCCTAAAATTGATTCTTTTTTGCCTAAAAATTGTGTAACATTATTAACTTTACTATTTATGTAAAGCTTATGAACATGAGCAAGCACAATTAAAATTTTCTAAAAAGGCCTAAGCTGAGACCTAGGGCCCTAAAATTGATTCTTTTTGCCTGAAAAAATGTGTAACATTATTAACTTTACTATTTATGTAAAGCTTATGAACATGAGCAAGCACGATTAAAATTTGCTAAAAAGGCCTAAGCGAGGCCTATGGCCCTAATATTGATTCTTTTTTTGCCTCAATAAATGTGCGACATTATTAACTTGACATTTTATGTAAACCTTATAAATATGAGCACGCAGGATTAAAATTTTCTAAAAAGGCCTAAAACGAGGCCAAGGGCTTTAAGACTGATTCTTTTGGCCTGAATAAGAGTACAACATCATTAACTTTAGTTTTTATGTAAACCTTATAAACATGAGCACGCACGGTTAATATTTTCTAAAAAGGCCTAAGCCGAGGCCTAGGGCCCAAAAATTGATTCTTTTTTGCCTGAATAAATGTGCAACATTATTAGCTGGACATTTTACGTAAACCTTATGAATATGAGCACGCACGATTAAAATGTTCTAAAAAGGCCTAAACCGAGGCCAAGGGCCCCAAAACTTATTTTTTTTTTTTGTCTGAATAAGTGTGTTTACATAACAACTCATTAACTTGAGTTGTTATGTAAACTTCATGAATATGAGCTCGGGGGATTAAAATTTGGCAAAAAGGCACAGGTCTATCTATGACTTATAATTAATGTTATATTTCGAAAAACCTACTTATGGGGAGGTGTTTAAAAGAAATTAAAAGTGTATTTTTTATACAATCCAATAATGTTTAGGTCACCAGTTTTTTAAAAACCAGCACCATACTCCAACAGATCTATAACAACAAAATTCTAAGTTTTCGATAAACTGACCATTCGGTGAAATGATCTTTCGATATAATGAACTTTTAGGTAAAGTAATCTTTCGGTGAAATGAACTTTTCGATCAAGTGTCCTTTCGATGAAATGAACTTTTAGGTGAAGTGATCTTTCGGTGAAATGAACTTTTCGGTCAAGTGACCCTTCGGTGAAATGTACCTTTCGATCAAGTGATTTTCGTCGAAGTGATTTTCGGTCAAGTGACCTTTCGGTCAAGTGAACGATACCCGAAGAAATCTGGTACCTTTCATGATGTCTGGAGTACAAGTATCAACCCTTTCATATAATTTGGAGTAGAAATCTTTCACTCTTGTCAAAATTTCTCCTCTATTTCTTGTTACAGAACCATCTTCTTTTCTCAGTGCCATAATCTGTTTTCTTCCCTTACTGAGATGTCCCTTTGCTATCTTTAGGCTTTGATTGTTTTCAATTGCTTTCCTCACTAGCTGACAGTTGAATTTCCTTATGTCTTCAGTGATATTTTTCGTACTGCCTTGCATAGCTCTATATATTCCACTTTGGAAGTCACATCTTCTTTAGTTGCCCTCATCTCTCTTCTTTTTTGCATCAACATTTTGGTTTTTCCTGATAATTTGTTCACATGCAACTTGTTCTTAGACCTAGCTAATTTTGTTGCTGTTTCCATAAGAACTTTGGTCACTTTTCTGTTAACTTCCGAAATATCCCCTTCTTCCGATGTTAGGCCTTCTAAAGCAGAGAATCTGTTCTTCAGTTCCAACTTGAAAGTATTATGGTGTTTTTTTAAGGTTGGTTATGTCAATACATTTTGTTTGTATTATGAGCTTGCCACGTTCGAGCTTAGTGTTAAGGCGCATCTTACATCTCACCAATCTATGGTCACTACCTGTGTTGAACTTGTTTAGCACACTGCAGTCTTCTATGACGAATTTTTCTTTACACATAATAAAATCAATTTCACTTGTCGTCTGAATTGGATGTTTCCATGTCCATTTCCTGTGTGGCTTTTCTTGAAAAAGGAGTTCAAGATGAAAATCCTTTCTGCCTCTGCAAACTCAACGAGAGTATTTCCACGCTGGTTTCTGTTGCCGTGACCGAATTTACCTACTGAAGTTTCATTCTGTTGCCGTTGCCCTATTTTTGCATTGAAATCTCTCATAATTATCTTCAAGTGCTGCTTACCTTTATTATTTAGATGACAAATTTCCTCATAAAATTCTTCAATTTTTTCTTCAGGATGACTTGTGGTGAGTGCATAAGTTTGAATAATCTGAGCCTGGTATCTTCTCGATAGTTGGATAACGAGTCGTGCAGCTCTGTCAGAGGAACTTTCAACTTCTACAACTTTATCCTTCAGTTTCTTGTTTATTATAAATCCAACACCACTAGTTCTGCCAGTATCTGTCCCACGATAGTAGAAGAGATTTCCACTTTTCAGTTCAATGAGATCTTCTCCTTTTCACCTTACCTCACTTAGCCCGACAATATCCCACTTGATCCTTTGTAGTTCCTCTTCCAATTCAAGAAGCCTTGAATCAGAAGATAGGGAGCGTCCACTATACGTAGCCAAGGTCAGCATCAAATGGCAGCCTAGTCTGGTCCACCGCGGATTCTTAGCACCCTCTGCCTTCATGTGGCACTGGCCGCTGCCTTGGCCAGGTACATTCCAGCTGCCGGAGACTGAGGGCCAAGATTTAAGTTGTAGAGTCATTTTGGAGGTGTTTGGCCATAACTCACCACGCTGGCCAAGCGGGTTGGTGAGTGTGGGATAGCATTTCCTCTGATCCCGATGGTATAGTTATACCGCTATTGGCGGTCGTCAGAGCCCCTTTGGTGGGAACAGGATGCACCACGAGAAGACGGGGTTGACATTTGTCAAGGAGAGGCTGTGATGTTACGCATCATCTGACCTTACCTCCCATATATATATATATATATATATATACATATATATGTAAGACAAGGTGACACCATATCTCCCAAGCTCTTTAATTCCACTTTGGAAAATGTCTTTCAATCACTGAACTGGGAAAACGAAAGGATAAAGATTAATGGAGATTATCTAATTTACTCTCGTTCTGCTGATGACGTAGTCATTTTTGCAACTAACCCATCAGAGCTGCAGAGTATGATACAGGAACTTGCTGACAAGAGTAAAGAAGTGGGATTAAAAATGAACTTTCAGAAGACAAAAGTGATGTACAATGCTTTTACAAAAAATGAAGATTTATCGGCTGATGGGGAAAAGCTGGAGATAACCAATACCTACATTTATCATGGACAGCAGATATCAAGTGAGAGTCACATTGATGAAGAAATTAATCGGCGTATGAAACTTGCCTGGAGTGTTTTTGGAAGAAACCGTATAATGATAAAGAGCAATATGCCATTATGTCTTAAATGAAAAGTGTTTGATCAATGCATCTTTCCAGTGCTTACATATGGTGCAAAGACGTGGATCTTAACTAAAAGAGACATACAAAGACTGCAGACAACTCAAAAAAGCATGGAGAGATGCATGCTTGGTGTAACCAGAAGAGATAAGAAGAGGAACTCGTGGATCAGAAAAATGACAAAAGTAGAAGACCTCATGATCAGAGTAAAATCCCTGAAATGGCAATGGGATGGACATATAGCCAGAAGGACAAACCATCGATGGACAGCTGAAATTTTAGGCTCGATTCCACGGGACAGGAAAAGACCCAGAAGAAGACCACATGGAAGGTGGGTGGATGAAATTCGAAAGTATGCGGGAGTAAAATGGAGGAGATTGACACAAGACAGACCGTTGTGGAAGAAACTTTGCGAGACCTTCGTCCAGCAGTGGATTGATAATGGTTGACGGTGATATATATATATATATATATATATATATATATATATATATATATATATATATATATATATATATATATGGGATCTTGCACGTGACGCTGATTGGCTACACACGCTCTTACTTGCATAACGCAGAGGTTGTTTTAATGTTTTGGCTGATCAGCGTACAATATAATGACGACATTGAATAGCTGAATACATATAACGACCAATTCGAACAGCTGAATACATAAAGACCACTTTAAACAACTGAATATATAGTGACCATTTTGAATAACTGATTAAATAATGACCACTTTTAATAGCTGAATGAAAAAAGACCATTTTGAGTAAATGTATATATGTACTCATTTTCATAAAAATCTGCGTACCAAGAAGGAGGCGTTGTATTGAAATGAAATTTTAGTAGTGAGATGGTACATGCTAAGGACAGAAGTGATTGCAATATAACAGCAGCAGGACGATTTCCCGATGACATGCGGTACACATTGCGGTCAGCGTTAGTACCGCGTAGGACTGCCTCGTGCACTGATACATGCGGTGATACGGTCCTACATGGAGTTAAAGAGAAGTTACAATATCATCACGTTGCTCGATGCTCACACTATATCATCACGTTGCTCGGTGTTGACACCATATCATCACGTTGCTCGCTGCTCACACTATATCATCACGTTGCTCGGTATTGACACCATATCATTACGTTGCTCGCTGCTCACACTATATCATCACGTTGCTCGGTGTTGACACCATATCATCACGTTGCTCGCTGCTGACACCACTGCAGTCGACGCCGACGACTGCAGTGGTGTCAGCGACTGCAGCCGCTGAGAGTGCAGATTCACCTCTGCCAGGCGTCTGGAAATGGTTTTGGCGGACACAGGAGTCTCTTGTACAGCCGCAACATGTCTCTATATATTGGACAAGAGTGCCGTAGCATCTGTGCGTGTCGCTCCCACGATCCCACTGTCCTATCTACTGATGGTGTGTCTGGGTCGTCCAGAGCCGTCCGCCGTGTCTGGGTACCTTCCCGTGTCTATTGCTCCCAACACGATCGCACCGTACTGTCCGACCGGCCCAAATGGCGGCCGATTCGGCGGGCCTGTCACCCTGTCTCTTTCATCCCGACGATATGGGCTCGTTCAAGCTCCGTCAGTTGCCCGTACGCGCATCTACGCAGCTCCTCGGCATGTCTATCGTTCAGGGATCTCGCCTGACTCTTACCGTGCACTTCGGCACGAATGTGGAGTTCCATGCGCGGCGGCTGATAAGCCCCAAGGATTGCGATTGCAGCGGCGGTCTTGGACGCGCGGGCATGCGGAATCACACGAAACTTTAATCATTTGCATGTCTGTCCTCCCCGTAGCTATTCGCCGAGTTTCGCGTTAATCGCACGTTTTGTTCTTTGTGCGCGGATTTTTATGACAGTGAGTGTATATTGACCACTTTCAATAAAAAAAGCTAAGGGGAAAGCCACGCTTTTTGATTCGCAGTTTCGGCCCACTTCTCATACAGCGAATATATTCATTCGAGCTGACTTCTGTCCATTTTGCTAACACTGAGATAATTTACTTTGGACGTTAAAGGTTTAATAGAAAAGTGACGTCACCATGAAGAACTTCTTGACACGGTTCTCCCGATTGGCACCGGAATGGCAGTGGCAGAGTTGCCTACACGTCATTCATTGACTCTTTGCCAGTTTTTGTCAACAGTGCGTGGAGTGATCTTTATTTAAAGCACATTTCAATTTAACTGCCCAATCTTCAGGTTGTCCTCAAACTTTGCATCAGTAACTTGTGAGTGATATACGATAGGGTACCTAGTCATTATACCTTGCTGTTTGTGGTGCTTATTACAAGACGTATGAATGATTAACTAGTATTTAACGATATTGTTACGTAGCTCGTGTCGCGATGTGTTGTTTCAATTTTAAGAAGGAACAGACACATGATGGCACCTGAACGGTCGGATAAGCACTCTTCATCAAGGAGCAATTAAAAAGACAGTGTAACAAAGATATTTACTAGAGGGCGTTAAACCAAAATAAAAATTTAATTTCATCACACTAAGTTAGCTTCAAAATTAACAAATGCAGCATAATTTTCCTAAACAATGGAACTAATGCAAAGCGTATGCAAATTGTGCTTATGCCGAATGTTTCATGGATCAGAAAGGATAAAGATTTCCTTCTTCGGCAAGCATTTATTGTCACAATAGCTGGCTTTGAAACCGAATACACCTCAGTTGTTTCCGCCATAAAATAACAGCTTGCCGTTCGAAACTTGTGTGCATGTATTCATTTGTTATACGTATTGTTTTAACGCACAAACGGTTTCATCCGAACACTCATATGTCAAGCCCAGAACACAATGTTCTTTCTTTCCCAGGGACAAACCCACTCTCGTCAACACAACCTTCTGCTTTTCTCATCTGCATAAGCCATTAACCATGTGACCAGATCCCAGCTCCACTATCCCAAGCAGAGCTAATGGACCTTTATGTAAACAATGACAAATGCAGGCGAAATCCCACTTTCACACGTTCATTCGTAAGGAGACATGACAACGCAGAAAAGTTATCTTAACACAGCGGCAAAGCATGATTCCCAACAAAACATTGTTTAAAGAAACACGAGCAAAGCACTTAAAATGATTTCTGAAACTTGACATAACCTTTGTTTTCGCTCTTCGGGATTAAGGATTTATCACATATGTAACATCTTTTTGCAAGCAGACCATGACGTTCGTAGCATGAGTGCCATTTTCAACATGATAATGTTCAAGAAGATTCTGATATCTTCACTGAGCAATACATATGCAATGTAATCACTTTTTCTGGGATCGTCCATCCCCTAGGATTTACAGCTGTCCAAAAATATAAATACGAGGGCTCGATAGAAGTTAGTTTCAATTTCTTTGCAAAGTAATTTGGCAACGACTGTGTATAAGAAACAAATCGAGTGAGTGTCCTTGTATTATTTTTATATAATTTAGTCTATACATCTTTCGCGTGCTAAGATCTTTCTGGGTGTAAAATAAAACGAGTGATTCGAGAGAATACATTTATCTAGGTACAAAAACATTGCACTTATTCGCGTCATTCATGATGACATAGGTCCACAGTCCGGCAACACTAATTACAAATAAATCATGACAAACGATAAGGTTGACTAATTCCTGACATTGAGAGGTACTTTGGTAGATGGATTAATGAATACTATTGTCGTTAAATCAATCAAAGAAGACATCTGTCATAAAAGTAAATATTTACTAATCTACGGCGGCGGTAATAGTAAGTATTTCATTTCGACTGTTTAGTTTTTCAAAAACATTATTATTAATACTTTTGTTGTTGTTATTATTATTATTATATACGTATTATTCACATTTAGACGAACGTAAGAAACGACTCTGACACAGATGAAATGGGATGTACCTCTGCCAAGGCACAAGCTAAAATCAGACCGCAATCTAGAAAGAAAAACTGAATCGCAACAGTAGTAGTGAGGGGTAGTAGGTATACTTGGTCTACGGTATCTAGAAGTTACATCTCAGATACCCTAGACCAAAATATGTTCGGTAACAACACGTAGCACACAAAATGTTATGGTTGAATACAAAGCGAAAATGGCAGACAAAAGATGGTCGGAAAGATGATGTGGAAAAAAATGGCTGCGACTGACGTCATGATTGACCAGGAATCGACCACACTTACATCCGTCCTTCAGGCAGCACGTGAACGGATGGGGACTGTCGTGGACGGCTTCCATTTGTTACAGAAACTCCCTTTTATCACGTAACAGTAATATGATGATGTCGCAAATACACTGGCGGAAAGTGAAAAAAGAACACCAAGAAGGAGACGTCTGATACCAACGAAATTTATACAGCATAATAACGGAATACAGAGGATAACGTGATCAAAACATTATGGCAAAATACAGCTGTATTTGCTGGTAAACTGAAAAATAACATTTCCATGTAACATGGTTAGTACGAGGTTGAACCGCCATGAACAGCGTCACACTGTGCAATTCTGGCATGGACTCTGTCGTGCAGATGTTGGATGTAAGTCTGGAGTATTGAGTTCCAAGCATCCTCAACCTGGACGCGTAAATCGGGAACCGTCGTGGCTGGCAGTGGAGACCGGATAAGTCGTTGTCCCATAAAATCCCACATGTGCTCAATGGCGGACATATCCGGTGAACCTGCAGGCCATGGAAGTTGTCTCACACCCTGAAGTGCATATTGCGTTGCACGTGCCGTGTGTGGGCGTGCGTTATCTTGCTGGAAAACACCACGATGGATCGTCCTTACAAATGGCACAACAACGGGCTGAATGATGTTGTTGATGTAGGAGGTGTTGTTTAACGTACCCGGTACAAACACTAGTTGTGTACGGGAGTGATAGCTAATCGCTCCCCACACCAGGAGACCAGGTGTAGGCCTTGTGTGTCGCTGGCGGATGCAAGAAGGGTGGAGACGCTCCCCTGTGCTTCTGCGAACACGCATACGGCCATCGGAGGCTCCCAAGCAGAATCTGCTTTCATCGTTGAACACGACAGATCGCCATTGCGTTATCCAGTGCAGACGTTGGCAACGGCACTGCAGCCGTTACTGATGGTGAGCTGGAGTCAGAGGTACACATGCCAGAGGCACACGTGCACGTAGTCCTGCATCCAGTAGACGATTGCGGATTGCTCGCACAGTCACCTCAGGTGCAATGGCAGCTCGGATGTGCGTCGCAGTGTATGTTCTGCTTGGCAACGCCGCTCTTCTTATGCGTCGATCGGTCCGCTCATCAGTCCGTCTGTGACTTCCGGTTCCACGTCTTCTCGTGTGGGAATGTTCCTCCGACCATCTACGCCACCATCGTACCACCACCGATACTTCCCGTCCAATTCGCTCCGCAATACGACGATACGACAACCCGGCCTCGCGGAGTCCGACTACACGACCTCGCTCAAAGTCCGATGACTGCTGAAATCTTACACGTCTTCAATGTCCAGGCATTGCAGCTGCTTTAGGGTCTTCGCACGTGTCCGTACGCCGACGACTGATTACATTCACTTCGCCGTACTCCTTAAATACCACCGACGATAATTTGCATATTATGCCGTGCTGTGGCGTAAGCGCTCACCGGTTGGTCCCGAAATTAACATCGCACCTACGTAAACTCGACCCCATTAACATATGTAAATTTCATGATCGTCCGCCAATTCCTTTTTGGTGTTCTTTTATTACTTTCCGGCAGTGTATTTCAATACACAACAGTAATGTAACGAAGTTACAAATATCTTTGAAGTATGTAACAGTAACATTTAGTTGGTACGTTGAAGTTACAAAGACCTTTCACTGTAACGTATCGGTTATGTTTCAAAGTTATGTAACGTTTGAGGACATTTTGACGCAACCGTAAGGTTTCTGAAACATTACTGTTACGTTGCGCAACTTATTTGAAAAGTCTCAATGTTTCACTGCTAGGTACTTGTAACATATACGAAATGTTCTGTGCTGTGTGGGGATAATGCCTATGGGAGACCATAACAAGGTTTGGGCACCGCATTTTTGCTGTGGTAGTTGCAAGTCAACTTTGGAAGGTTCGCTTCGTGGTGCAAGAAAAGCAACGCCATTTGCCATTCTTCGAATTTGGAGAGTACCAAAAATTCATCTTTATGACTATTCCTTTTGTGTGGTGGATATTTCCTAGTACAAGAAGCTACGGACCGGAATCCTATTACATATCCCAACATATCATCATCTAGCGCACCAGTTTCACATTGCGATGAGCTTTCGATTCCAAAACCACCAAAAAGTGTGGAGACAGTAGAGGAAGATGTCCTTTCTGGTGGTGATTGTGAGGACGACAAAGACATGGACTTTCCAGAAACATCTCGCAATGCCTAGCTACATTTACCAATTCAGCAAGAACTAGATGATTTAATAAGAGACTTTGGGGTAACCAAGGCAAATGCAGACTTTTGACTTCTTTTTAAAAGAGTATAACTTATTGGATCGCTACTGCAAATCAACCACGTACAAAAAAAAAAAAAGACATGAAACATATACACAATTGCGACTGATGATCTTTGCCATTGCTTCGATATAAGTGGGCTCTTTGTGAGCGTTGGCATTCCTCACATAGCTGAAGAATGGAGACTCTTTATAGACAGTTCGGTTAGAAGTCTGAAGGCAGTGCTATTGCACAATGGAAATACTGTATATACTCTTTATTTCCAGTAGCACACTCCATGCATATGAAAGAAGACTACACCAACATCAAGCTTCTAGAAAAATCCAATATTATGAATATTGGGATATCTGTGCAGATTTTAAGATGATAGTTTTCATTTGGGACTGCAGCCTGACTTTACAAATTATCCGTTTCTTTGTTTATGGGACAGCAGAGTAGTTAGAGGACATTACAAAATAAAAGAATGGCCTCCGATAATTGATTTGCAAGCTGATACACAGAATGCCATATACAATGCCCTCGTCCCAGTACAGAAAATCTTATTACCCTCAACGCTTATCAAGTTGGGGACTGGCGAAGCAGTTTGTGAAAACATAGAATCTTGATGGACAAAAATTCAAGTTCATTCGCTGAATGTTCAGAAATCATTCGGATGCCTTAAAAGGTGGTATGTTTGTGGGGCCACACATAAAGGCAATGCTGATCTTAGAAGAACTAGAGAGCAAAATGATTGATGTTGAAAAGGATGCCTGGTAGTCATTCCGTCTTGTTTTGACTGCATGTCTTGGAAATAGGAAGGATGCATCAACTATAAGTAACTTGTAGAGAATTTAGCAGACAATTTTGGAAGATGGAGGTGTGGAATGTCAGCGAAATTTCATTACTTGCGCTCACATCTCGATTTTTTTTTCAGAAAACGCTGGGTGCAGTAAAGGACGAACATGGTCAGTGGTTTCATCAAGACATGAAAAATATCGAAAAGATATATAAAAAAAAGATGGCATAAAGCCATGATGGTAGACTACATCTAGAAATTGGTGCGCCATGTTAGTAGTGCTCATAAGAGGCAAAGGCGACTCAAAGTTACTTTTTTAGGACAGATATGATTCTTTCCTTTTATTGTTTCAATTCGTGCTGTGTACTGATATTATTCAGGATTTGTACTTATTTACATCCCCTGTCCTATTGCTTAATGCACTGTAATATACATCGACGAGCCATTACATAACGAATACCCCCAGCCTAGAGAAATGAGCGCGATTGGAGACCGAACGGTGGCGCAGGTGAATTTCACAGAGCGGTATATACACTGAAGAGCAATTGAATTAGAGATACCTGTCTAGTAACGTGTAGCACCACCTTTCGCCCTGATAACGGCGGCGATTCGTCTCGGCATGGACTCGACAAGACACCGGAAGCGTTGGGCAGCCATACGGATCCACGACCCCTGAACAAGCACACACAGTTCACAAAGATTTGATGGAGAGGGTTCAGAGCCTCGAACATCTCTCTCGATGGCATCCCAGATGTGCTCGATGGGATTGAGATCAGGTGACCTAGCTGGCCAAGGATGCGAGGTCACGTCGATGGAGTGTTCATCCAACCATTCGGATACAATTCGGAAGCGACGGCACGGTGAATTTTCTTGTTGCCGGATGAGGTCCTCAGTGGAATGTTGAAGACGCACAAACTGGAGCAATTGGTCGGCCAGGATATCCCAGTAACGTTGACCTGTGAGGGCCGATGTCACACGTACCAGGGGTCCGATTTCAGTCCACGTAAACAGTCCCCAGACGAGAATGCCACCCTCCCCCCATCTTGAAGGGTACCCTGCTGGCAAGAAGGATCCATCGCTTCATGTGGTTTGTGCCGTACTCGTATCCTACCATCCGCATGTACCAACGTGAATCTCGACTCATCAGTCCACGCAACATTTTCCCACATGTCTAGGGTCCAGTAGAGATGTTTCCGTGCCCATACTAATCTTTTTACCCTGTGATGTGCGGTCAGCAGCTGTACCCTGGTGGGACGATGGCTTCTGTACGCCATAGCGAGGAGATGGTTCTGGATGGTGTGGCTGCTTACAGGTTTTTGTGCATCAGCGTTAAATTGCCGAGTGATTTCTTGCACTGTGGCTTGTTTATCCGCTGTTACAATGCGAGCTAGCCGATGATGACCCCGCTCATCCACTCGCTGTTGTCAACGGAGTTGGCCCTTGCAGGGATATTTTTACCAGATTCGATGTACTCATGGTGGCCCCTGAAAATCGCAGTGCCTGCACGACTTCCAAGATGGAGTGGCACATTCGTTGGGGCGACAATTTTCCCCACGACCATATGCGCTTAGATCATTCGTCTTACCCATACTGCGTCCGACTCTTACTGATTCCTGTCGCATCACTCCTTATATTGTCGGATCGCTGCATACGTCATGTCGTTTTCGTTTACAGGGCCGCCTACTTCGTCACATTTGCATAACGCCAGCTGTCTTTAAATCAATTGCTCTTCAGTGTATACAACCAAAGGACCAGCTTTCGGTTAGTAGAGTGTTCGGAGTCAGAATGCGAAATGCTGCCCATTTATCGGAGTTTGATAAAGGCCAAATTGTGATGGCACGGCACCTTGAATGATTCGAAGAAAGTGGCCTGGTCTGACGAATCAAGATTCCTGGTGCATTACGTAGAAGGCCGAGCACAGATACTCCGATTACCAACGGAAGCTATGGTACCCGGATGCACTGTTGGCCTGAAACAAGCCGGTGGCGGTGTTATGCGTTGGGCGATGTTTTCTTGAGACACTTTAGGCCCCATTATCTCAATAGCCCAATCCCTGACGGGTGTCAGGTATCTGAACATTGTTGCAGTCCAAGTTCACTCATTCATGGCAACTGTGTTCCCTGCTTGTGATGGCCATTACCAATTTGATAGTGCGCCATGCCACACTGCCAGAATCGTCAAGGAGTGGTTCGAGGAACATGCTGGTGATTTTAGTGTTTAATGCTCTGGCCTCCAAATTTACCTGACATGAACCCAATCGAACATTTGTGGTTCGACTTGGAAAAGCGTGTTTGCGGTAAATCACCACAACCCCGAAATTTACGGGAAGTGGAGGACCTGTTGTTGATATTTTGGCACCAGATACCCCAGGATACCTATCGCTACCTCATCGAATCGATGCCTCGCCGAGTGGGCGCTGTTCTGCGGGGTAAATGGGGTCCTATAGCTGATTAGGTAAGTCGTACATTATACAACTGCATAGTTTATGGAGTCGCATAAGTTGTGTCTAAACTATTGATGCTACGCCAAAAATAACGGAAATTTTAAAATCCTCGCACCAAACGTAACCAAGAAATGTAAAAAGTTTCAAATAAACAAGTAATTGTTCAGATTTTGTTATAGTCTTACAATCGTCTCGGAACTGAGTTTTTTTATTTCGTCGTTAGTACTGAGTTCACTTCATTTTCTGTTTTTCATTTTATTTAAGCATTTCACATGAAATGGGAAGAACCAGATTCTTCAGGAATTCTTTACAGGATTGCAAATAAGTCAAATAATTCCACTTAAGTGACTTTTGGCTTTCTTACTTCATGTAAACTTTCTACGAAGAACAACCGATCAGAAAATCTGAGTTTAATTTTCTACAAAGTCTTAAAATATTCAGAGAACACTTTCTTTCGAAAGGAAGATCGGTTTTTCTAAATTTTCATCTGTCCATTATATCTGTTCCGCCTGCATTTATGATCACTCTATATGCTCGTCCTATTTGGTTTAATATTAGATTATATCTCCTCTTGTTTCGGTTTTCAAGTCAGCAACCAAGATGATATAATCTGCATATTTAGTGCGATTTGTTCTGACACCATTCACATTGAAATCAGATTGTTTTCCCTTGACAATACTTATAATTTTTTTCAAATATGCTTTAAAGTGGAAAATTCCCCTTTTCGAATATACATATATAATTTATTTTTCTATTAAACTGATTTTTCGTGCCGCTGTTGATAATGTGTTATGAAGTTACTCATGCATTTATCAGTTGTTTTTTGTTTTAGTACAGTAATGGGTTAACACCAATCACTGAGTTCAAAATGTGAGGTTTATTGACTAATTCTTTCAAGTTTACTGGGAAAGGGTTTCAATGGACCAAAAAGGGCCACGAGTCGCTTGAGGTTAAATGATGAGGGACATACAGAATGCCTATGAACGCATATTGTACAAGATGCGTGATTCAGGTGAAGTTTCTTTTTTCATATTTTGTTAGGATAGCTATCACAATATGGCAATTTAAGGTAGTTCCACCTAAAAGTTCTGCCTTATATTGCCAATGGTAGAAACTTCTGTAGATATTTTCTTTGCAATTAATGCATTCCCAAAGATACGAATTTGAAGATAGATAAAAATAACTTCAGCACAGCATGCTTAAATATCTGCGAAAACTTTAACCATAATTATATTAAAAAACAATACTTCTTCCCTGAGGGATATTAAGACCTGCTAATAGATGGCGCTAACTGTATATTGATGAAGTCAGTAGGCAAACACGTGTTTGATGGCTTCTTGCGGAATTAGAAATGAGCCGGTCCTACAGTTTTGTTGACATTTTCAGATAAATTCATTGGGAAGATCGGCGCTGCTTTTGCTTTATCTGTGTCATTAAACAGCGGGTAACACACGTAGCCGTCAAGCAGGAAATCTTAAACTTTTGTAAACGACAAATGTCTAAGATGAAACTGTTTTCCGTAAACGACATAGTAGCAATCCCCAGAGAGCCACAAAATAGTGAAAAGAATATGTTTCCTTATTGTTATGATATACTGTAAATGGATGTACACTATAATATAAACGTATATGCATATGGTCATCTGTAGTCCGTCCAACTAAAGAAAAGTCTCGAGTTTCATTGATGTCAATGAGACTCGTGTATTTTCTTTAGTTGAAAGGAGTACACGCATATTTTTAATGGCGGACTTTTTCACCCCGAAACGGATTAAGCGAGCGTCCGGATTTAACGAGGATTTCCGTCGGCCCCGAGCTGTAGCGGAATTTAATGTACAGGGTGTCCCATAAAAGTGTAACGAATTTCAAATAATCATAACAATATTAATATAAATGATTTTAATATACAACTTGCTTTAATTGACAGAACAGGTAATAAAGTTTGGTAGACATTTCGACATGTACCATTTGTCACCCGAACAATATCTAAACGGTATTCCAGTTCCAACCATGTTTGTTCGAGAATGTCTAAACGGTATTGCAGTTCCAACCATGTTCGTTCGAGAATGTCTAAACGGTATTGCAGTTCCAACCATGTTCGTTCGAGAATGTCCGTATTAACTTCCAACCATGTTCGTTCGAGAATGTCCGTATTAACTTCCAACCATGTTCTTTCGAGAATGTCTAAACGGTATTGCAGTTCCAACCATGTTCGTTCGAGAATGTCTAAACGGTATTGCAGTTCCAACCATGTTCGTTCGAGAATGTCCGTATTAACTTCCAACCATGTTCGTTCGAGAATGTCCGTATTAACTTCCAACCATGTTCGTTCGAGAATGTCTAAACGGTATTCCAGTTCCAACCATGTTCGTTCGAGAATGTCAGTATTAACTTCCAACCATGTTCTTTCAAGAATTTCAGTATTAACTTTCAACCATGTTCGTTCGAGAATGTCCGTATTACCTTCCAACCATGTTCGTTCGAGAATGTCCGTATTAACTTCCAACCATGTTCGTTCGAGAATGTCCGTATTACCTTCCAACCATGTTTGTTCGAGAATGTCCGTATTAACTTCCAACCATGTTCGTTCGAGAATGTCCGTATTAACTTCCTGCAGTGCTTGAGTAATCCTCCTCTTTAGGTGAGCAATGTTTGCAACAGGGTAAACCTCACCCTTGATGAATTCCCATAAAAAAAGTCACAGGGTGTTAAGTCCGGCGAACGTGGGGGGCATGGAATAGGACCACAACACCCATCCACCGATTGGGAAATTTTGTATGCAGAGACCTCCGCACAATCAAAGTTCAAAAAGGTGGCACCCCATTGTGATGGAAAATGACAGGAGTTGCATGTTCATTCAACTGGGGACACACAAACTGCTCAATCATGTCCAGGTAATTATCAGCTCTCACGGTCGCTTCCTAAAATAAAAAGAGTCCAACGACACTGTCGACCATTATGCCACACCAAACATTCATCTTTCGGCTAGCACATTCATGTTCCATTGCGCAATGCGGGTGTTCAGTTCCCCAAATTTTCACATTCTGTTTATTAAACTTTTCCGAAACATGGAAAGCGCACTCTTCCGAGAAACAAATTTGTCTCAGGAAAGATTCAGCACTTGCAATATTCTCCAACATCTCTTTAGCAAACTATTTACGTTTCACATGATCATCTGGAGTCATGTGATGGGTTACATGTAGTTTATACGGGTGTATGTCCAATTTCTGACATAACATTCTGTGCACTGATGACTTGGGAATGGTTAGCTGTCGTGCTGCTTGTCTGATTGACTTTCGAGGGCTACGAGTGAATGTTTGTCTCACAACTTCCCCCCTTTCTGGAACCAGCGATGGTCGTCCAGGGCTTTTCTTTGTAAGAACGCTACCTGTTTCCTTGAATGACTTGTACCATTTTCTGATGCAGTTACGTTTGGGCGAATTGCTCCTATATTTTGTTCTGAAATTCCGCTGAATCTGCGTTTCGGATCGTGTTTCGCTAAACCATTCCAAAATCTGTGCTTTCGTCGCAGGATCCATTGGGTACACTACTAGAAAACTTTAGTGTATTCATTACCACCTTCGACAAACGGAATGCTGATACAGTGAAACTTCCATTAACGTTCACTTCTTAATAGCGGACATCTCTCCGTAACGGACAATTTTTTATTCCCCTGCAGAAATGCATGGCTTCTTATGGGCATTCCCTTCTTAATAGCGGACATTCTAAATAAGGGACGCGGACACACTTAAAGTACAATATAAACGACAATTTGTTTTCGGTTCTAGGAATTCCTAGGGTGTGATTCTCCTAAACTCACAAAATGTTTCTCTTTTGTTATTTTACCCTTCCTCATTCTCCCCATCAGCTTTAGGGAACATTTGTTTCCGAGGCCTAGTGAATTTTAAGGGGCTAAGTGCTATTGTACCCCAGGTAAGTGGCCGAAATCGCTTGAAAAAGGATTGCTGTTCGTGCTCGCCAGACTGTACATCTGACCAGGAGAAACGGGGACTAGCACCCAGGGCCTGCTAATTCGGTAACGGTAATTGGATTGAAACACAGGCAAACACATTCAGGTGTGGATGGAAGAGATTCACCTTTGTTGTTGGTAATGTCAATGCCAATGCACAAGGATCAATTTCAAGTCCTCAGAAACGGGGACTAGCGCCCAGGGCCTTCTAATTCGAGAACAGTAATTGGATTGAAACACAGGCAAACACATTCAGGTGTGGATGGAAGGGACTCACCTTTTGTTGTTCAGTAAGGTCAAGGCCAGTGCACAGGGATCAATTTCAAGTCCTCAGAAACGGGGACTAGCGCCCAGGGCCTGCTAATTCGGTAACGGTAATTGGATTGAAACACAGGCAAACACATTCAGGTGTGGATGGAAGGGACTCCCCTTTTGTTGTTCAGTAAGGCCAAGGACAGTGCACAGGGATCAATTTCAAGTCCTCAGAAACGGGGACTAGCGCCCAGGGCCTGCTAATTCGGCAACGGAAATTGGATTGAAACACAGGCAAACACATTCAGGTGCAGATGGAAGAGATTCACCTTTTGTTGTTGGTAATGTCACTGTCAATGCACAGGGATCAATTTCAAGTCCTCATAAACGGGGACTAGCGCACAGGGCCTGCTGATTGGGAAACGGTAATTGGATTGAAACACAGGCAAACACATTCAGGTGTGGATGGAAGAGATTCACCTTTTGTTGTTGGTAATGTCAATGTCAATGCACAGGGATCAATTTCAAGTCCTCAGAAACGGGGACTAGTCCCAGGGCCTGCTAATTCGAGAACAGTAATTGGATTGAAACACAGGCAAACACATTCAGGTGTGGATGGAAGGGACTCACCTTTTGTTGTTCAGTAAGGTCAAGGCCAGTGCACAGGGATCAATTTCAAGTCCAGATTACTAGAAATCACATTTATTTGCAACAATCATGCAGGTTTTCCTCATCAAGTGAGCTGTGACGAAAATATTTCTCAAACATCGATTTTAAAATGTCGCAAAAATGTAAGCGCTTGACTCTAAAAGAAAAAGTTGAAATAGTGGAGCTGAGTGAAAAGGAAAAATTAAGTGTGTGCGTTTTAGAAGAAAAATTGCGCACTAAAAAAACACAAATGTCTTGGCAAGATTGTAATGGCAACCAGAAGATTAAGAGAGCGTTCCCTAAAGCTGATAGTTTAGCTGTGGACACTCTTACCTATGAATAGTTTTGCCACGCTTGAGCCAACAACATTCCTTTATCAGGGACTTCAATTCGTCAAATGGCTTTAGAAATCGCAAACGAATTAGGATTCACAGAATTCAAAGCTACAAGCGGCTAGCTAGAAATTCATTTAGAAAACAAAATTTCAGAAGAATGTAATAGACAAACAACAATATTTGATTATTTTGCTTCGTAGGATTCGATGGATATTTTCTAATAAAGGTTAGTACAAGTTAGGTCTATGTATTACATTTACATACTTACATTTACTTATCTTTTAAACTGCTTTTACGTCATAAAAACGGTACATGTATACACTGAAGAGCCAGAAAAACTGGTACAGACGAGCTTATGCAGAATAAACAGCAACGTCACCTGTGAGCGTACTCGGTTGCGTCCGCCAGTGCGTATATAAAGCGATATAGACATCCTTGCCAGCTGTCAGAGCTGTTTTCGGCATGAGAATGACAAGTAATAACGATTTAAGCGATTTTCAACTCAGTGTCATAGTTGGCACTCATGAGATGGGCCAGAGTATTTCGGAGGTAGAAATGATGTTCGGATTTTCACGGACGACCATTGCAAGGGTGTACCGTGACTACAAGAATTCCGGCAAAATCTCCAACCTACGATACCAGTGTGGCCGTATAAAGACATTGGGTGAACGTGACCATCGTCGGCTGTCAATAATCGTTTCACGCGATAGGCGTGCAAGACTCTCGCAGGTATCATTGGAATTCAATGCTGGACCCTTAACGAGCATCAGCGTCCGGACTGTGCAACGTACCCTGCACGATATGGGCTTTGGAAGCCGAGGCCCAACTCGAGTCCCCTTGATGGGTGCACGACACAGAGCTATGCGCCTCGCTTGGGCACGGCAACACCGCCACTGGACACTTGATGACTGGAAACAAGTAGCTTGGTCTGACGATTTGCGTTTCCAACTGTATAGAGCAGATGGAAGGATTCGTTTGTGGCGCAAACCCCATGAAGTCATGGATCCGCCTGTCAACAGAGAACTGTACCGGCTGGTGGAAGGGGGGTGTCGGTAATGGTATGGGGTGTGTTGAGCTGGACTTTACTGGGACCCCTGGTACGTCTACAAACGTCTGTGACCGGCCAACGCTATGTGCACATCTTTCTGACGAGTTACACCCGTTCATGTGCTGCATTCATGCTGATGGGTTGGGCCTGTTCCAACAGGACAATGCACCTCCACAAAAGTGTCGGGATGCCACATTATGGTTAGAGGAGCATTCATCTGAGTTTGGGGTGTTGCTATTCCCACCAAAATCCCTAGATCTGAACGTGATAGAACACATTTGGGATGCCATGCAACGCGCTATCGAACACAGGAATCCGAGACCTCTGGATACCCCCGAATTGTGGAACGCTCTGCAAGAAGTATGGTGTGCATTGCCTACAGCATATTTCCAGAAGCTAGTGGAGTCCATGCCCCGTCGTATTTCTGCAGTCCTGCGCTTCCGCGGGGCACCTACTAAGTATTAGACTGGTGTACCAGTTTTTCTGGCACTTCAGTGTACTGTCATAAAGCCTGATTTTCCCATTACCGGACACTTCTAAATAACAGACAGTTTTTCTTTCCCCTTCGATGTCCGCTATCAGGAAGTTTTACTGTATTAATTTTGTATCTAAAGTTATCATTTGAAATTAGTTACACCTTTTTGGGACACCCTGTATATCCAAAAATAAAACCGTACTCATAGCATAAGAATAAACTACAAAGAAAATAATTTTATTATAAGTTGCAAGAGGAACTCTGAAATGTTGAAATGAACGTGAAGTAAGCACTGTTATTGTTATCAAACTACATGAAACTTCTGAAATAAAAGAGGTCAAAATACTGATATTGATAAAGTATTTATATAAGGTGTACTCACACTTCTTTAAGTCTTTTGTTATGTTTAAAGGCAACTTGGGAAATCACACGAAGACCACTACTTTGTACTGTCCTATAAGGAATAAATAAATGTCAAAGGAACATAGATATTTCATCAATTTATTTAAACTACACAAGCAATATTAGGTATCTACATCATTTAATACGATGAACAGAAACATGACTGAAAATGAAACAATTGATAAGTTGATTAGTATAGCTGACGAGAACTACAGTTCTCGCTTTTGGTGTATTTCCTAGTTTCCAAATAAACTGCGTCTACATTTTACGGAACACCCTTCCGTCATATGCAGTATATTGACAAAAGTTATCGGACACCCTTCAAAAGCAAATGAACGGATCCGCTGCGTTGTTAAGATGCGCGGTACAGCTACAAACGGTATAAAATCAAGGCTGCAGCAGACCGCGAACATCGCACTGTGAGATTGAGTGCAAATGTCGTGGCGGAAGAGAACTGACTTTGAGAAAGGAAAGATTGTTGGGTGTTATATTGTCCATAAGAGAAACCGAGAGGCGTTTAACCATACCCAAGTCAACTGTTTTGGATGTACTGAATAAGTGGAAGACACGTGGCGTGCCTGAAGCAGCAAAACGTACCGGCACACCAAAGAAAATCAGTGATAGAGGACGTCGAAGCCTAGGAGAGTCGTTACAGCTAATCGACGGAGTACTGCACAAAAGCTCAGTGTACAGGTGAGTAAAAATGCTGGAACCTTGGTATTTACACGTACCATTCTCAGAGAACTTCATTCCATGGGTTACAGTGGTCGTGCGGCTGCTCATAAGCCTTTCATCTCCCCTCGGAATGCTACTCGTCGTTTAGCATGGTGTAAAGAGCATTTATCGTGGACGTAGATCAATAGAAACGGGTCCTATGGACTGATGATACCAGATACACGTTCCATCAGTCTGATGGCCGTGTGTGAGTATGGCGCAGCCGGGTGAACGCTATTTACCACAATGTACTGTTCCTACGGTTAAGTTTGGAGCTGGCTGTTTACTCGTGTTGGGGTGTTTTTCGTGGTATGATCCCGGCCCAGTGGTTATCGTGGACATACCTGTTTACCAGAGCGTCTACCTCGATATTCTGGACAATTATGCCCTATAAATTTTATGGCAATACTATGGAACCGAGCCTTGTTGGTACCAGCAGGATAATACACTGAGCCATAAAGCAAGGTTTCAAAATCGCTTTATTATTATTCATCATAAGAAAACGTAAGAGGGAGACTTACAGCGTTGGGCGTCTCACTGGGAAATAATACAAACTGTTAAAACATGATGGTATATACACTGCAATGACAATGGGGTTGAATTACAGATGCTGCAAGCAAAGCTTATTGCATAAAGATTGCAGAAGTGACAGAGAGAAACACATCGTGTCACATGACATTGGCTGGGCATGATTTACAGGATAACACAGGCGAAACAATAGTACAAAATTAGAAAAAGAACAGCACAAACACC